>OX359293.1:19708353-22108353 GCA_947179395.2 Pulicaria dysenterica
ATTTTATCTATAAATAGAGGATAACTTGGACTTGATTAGGGTTAACACATAATAACAAAAAGAAAAACAACTCTCTCTTCTCTCCCTCTCTTGTTCGGCCGAAAACCACCCCAAGATCAAGGGGTGTTTCAAGTTTGGTGATTGGATCATCAAGAAGCCAGATCAAAGTTGTGATTAATCCTTTTAGCGGATACTTGTATTGCCTCATCACGGGTGGACAATCTTGAGCAACCCTAGTTAAGATATAATATTCATCTCCATTATTGTTCTTAGTAATATGGTTGATCGATGATATATATATATATATATATATATATATATATATATATATATATATATATATATATATATATATATATATATATCGAATGTATGTATGTATGTATACATGTTTGTTTGATGATCTTGATTGCAATGTCAATGGATATTTATGGCTAATCTTGATTATCATGTGATTATGTTTTTCGAATATATGTATATATATAAACACACATGTATCGATTTTATATATATATATATGCCATACACACTTGTGATATAACTAAGATCATAAACCTTTTAGGGTTTTAAAGGATTAAGTTATTGTATTAGTTCCGCTTTAATAAATAATAACTATTTTATTGCAATTCTGAGTTGGTTCAAATCAGATAGATTATGAATCGGTATAACTCAAGATTATGTGAATTGCTATGTCTAAAACCCAACAATTAATACACTCGGCCTCTTCATTTGTGGGAACCAAAATTGCTTTTTTTTCTTGAGAAAATTTAGATCGTAAAGATTGTTGTTGATGGATGGATATATGGAGTTACTTATTGAATCAACATGATTACCGTTTGAATTAATCAAGAGGTTATCAGGAAATTCAATTTCAGCCTCTCCATCGTTTGGGCCACAAAGATTTCCTTCTCCAATTTGCAATATCTAAGCCGCAAAATCCTTGATACTTTCAATGTCATCTGTATCATTTCCAGATTTCAATCGCATGTTTTCCGTCAACTCAAGGACTGAACAATATTGCCATATATTTGAGAAATTCAACGACGCATTAACAATATCGTGTCTTCGTCCTTTATTGATGACTGGAAGTATCTGTCTAAAGTCTCCTCCAAAAATAATTATCTTCCCTCCAAATGGCTTACTACTACTTTACGGATCAACAATATCTCTCAAAGTTCTTTCAAAAGCTTCAAAACAGTGCCTATGCTACATTGGAGCTTCATCCCAAATAAATAAATTTGTATTCCTCAACAATCCGGTCAGATCATTGTCGGAAGTGATAGTACAGATAGAATCTTCATTGACATCAATAGGAATATGAAAGCGAAAATGTGCAGACGTTCCTCCTTCAAGTAAAATTGATGCGATATCACTTGAAGCCACATTTAGAATTATGCGACTTTGCGATCGGATACCCGTAGATAAAGTCTTTCACGAAAAAGTTTTACCTGTTCCTCCATATTCATATACAAAGAAGACACCGCCTTTACCTTTAATAACAACGTTTGCAATATGATGATATGTACGATTTTGGCCGCGTTTAATAAAGAGTATAGATGAGCGTATTCTTCTCTTAGCTTATCTTTATCATAATATAATTCCTCCTGAAGCAACACGTTGCAAGAATCAACAATGTAGTTGAAATCTAGATATGGCATGTTATGTATATCTTTAAGGCTCATAAAATGACTTTTCAACATATCCTCTAATTTAGCCAAACAGATGTTTTTTACACATCCTCGTCTAGATTAAGACCTGTCAGTATAAATAATTAAGCAGTATATGAAACATGACAAAAATACAATTAAGATATATAAAATTATTAAAAATATATAACTAATTTAAGAAGTAAATATAATGCCTGGTATTTGAAGTTCTTGACGACGTAGGTGAAGAATGTCGTCACATAAAAATTGTCATGTGTTTTCTCAGACATAAATCTTCTCCATAATTAATAGCTATAAAAAAGAAGAACAATATATTACATGAGCATATGTGAATCGTTTTCATAAAATGTAAACAACACTTATGTTGGGAAATAATCTAAGTTATTGAGCATAAAAATGAGAACTGTTTAGTGAAGGTTGGTGAAACAGTTTAAAACTGTTTGTTGAAAATATGAAAAACAGTTGAGAACTGTTAGTTCACAAAGTCACAACTGTTTGAAGAACTTGAAGCTGAAGACTGTTAGAAGACATGCAGAACTGTTTCATCAACAAACAGTTTCTGTTGAGCTATATTTGGAAAATCATATCTTTGAAGATATCTCGAAATACTTTGAAGATCATCAAGATTGTCTCGGAAGATAGAAGATTACCTAACTGTCAACAATTCAAGGAGGATCAAGAGTCTATATATACTTCATTAGATGATCAATTTAGTACGACGGATTGATCTTATTATTCAAAGCATTTGTTCTTATTGTTATTTATTTTCTGAAAGTGTTTTAGCCTCTAAGTTTCTTATTGAAACCTAAGAACAGTCTGTGTTCTTCATCTAACATAATAAGTTAGATTGGGGGTGAAGTTTGTTTTTGTAATCATTCTGGTTGGTTAATAAAACTACTGTTTGATTGAATTGATCTGTGTTTAAAACCTTCTTTAATCAATTAAGTGTGATTCCGCAACTTCTTAGTTGATTGTGATCATAGTTAAAGATTAACTTTTATTTTACTCTGATTTATTATTTAAAAGTTAGTTCTTGTTATTTGATATAATCTATATCCGATCCTGACAAGTGGTATCAGAGCCTTATCATTAAGGTTCCTTTGATCACCGGTTGAAGGTTTTTGCTTTACCTTGCTTTAATATATTTTTTTTAAAACTGTCTTTAAATCAATTTGTTTCAATGGATTCGGGAGGTTCTTCTGATAACAGTGGGTCAGGATCCAACATTCGTGTTCCCATGCTCAAACCATCTGATTTTGAGATGTGGAAACTAAGAATTAAACAGCATGTCCAACTAATGGACTATGCTGTTTGGCAAATCATTGAAACTGTTCCCACTAATCCCATTGAACTGGATGAGAATGGAAAACCAAAGAAGAAACCACCACCAAAGACAGATGCTGAAAAGAAGGATAGAATGATTGAGATGAAAGCCCTCAGCATCCTTCAGATTGCAATTCCCAATGAGTATCAACATCAATTCAAGAAATTTGATGATGCTCATGAACTTTGGAATGCTCTGGAAAAGAGGTTTGCTGGGAATGCTAGTTCTAAGAGAAACCAAAGAGATCTTCTTAAACAAGCCTATGAGAACTTCACCAGTGGGAAAAATGAGAGTATCACCCAAATCTTTGATAGGTTTTACAAACTGGTGAGTCAACTGGAGAGTGCTAAGGTTAGGCTTGATCAAGATGAGATAAATAGAAAGTTTCTTAGGTCTCTAGGTGATGAATGGACTGTGTTTGCTGCACAATGGAGAACCAAGGATTCTCTTGAAGACATAGAGTTAGATGACCTCTATAATAGTTTGATAGTGTTTGAGGGAGAGATAGAGGGAAAAAGAAAAACTGTTATCCTTAGCCACAATGCTGCTCTCCTGTCTTCCTCAGGTATGGAATCAAACCATTCATTAACTAACTCTATTGATAGTTGTGCAGGTACTAGTTCTGTTGTTGGACTGGATATGAATACTCCAGATGCAGTTCTTGAAGCTTTTCTTGCCAGCCATGCACATTCAACCCTCACCAATGAGGATCTTGAACAAGTGCACCCTGATGATCTTGAGGAGATGGATCTCAAATGGCAGACGGCCATGCTTACTGTTAGAGCCAAGAGGTTCATTAAAAGGACTGGAAGGCAAAACATGAATTTCAGAGCTGATGGCAAGGCTGGATTTGACAAGTCAAAGGTGAGATGCTTCAAATGTCAACAACTTGGCCACTTTGCAAGAGAATGCAGATCTGGTGGACAAGTTCAGAATCAAGGTCAAAGGTCAACTCAGAACCATACCTCCTCAGCATTGGTCTCACAAGAAGGCCATGGATTTGATTGGAGTGATCAAGCAGAGGAAGCTACCAGCAACAAAGCTTTGATGGCATTGACTGACTCCTCCATCAAGATGGATTCTCCAGAATCTGAGGAAATACAGGTATCTTCTAAACTATGTCCTGGTGAATGTAGAGCTATTGTTAAGAGGTTTAGAGAGCACAATAAGAAAGTATGTGCTGCTCTAAGTAAAATGGAGGAGAGAAGGTATGAATATACTGCTGTGATAGAAGATCTTGAAAAGAAAATTAAAGACTATCAGGCTAATGAACTGCAAATGGACTATGATAGAAAATATCATAAGTGGGAGAAAGAGCAGTTTCAAGATGAGATTGATAGTCTGAAAAAGAAATTGGTTGAAAAAGAAAGCAAGGTGGATGAACTCACAAAGAAATTAGAGGGTGTGGACATTGATCTTGGAATGTTCAAGGCTGCAAACCTTAAGCTTGAGACTCTGCTACAATCTCAAGTGAGAGACAAGGTGAAAACTGGACTTGGATATAAGGAAACCCCACCTCCATACAATCACACATATATAACACCTTTTGTCTGAGGCAGCTGATAGATATGTCAATGAACCTTTGGCAGATGAATTGAAGACAGCTGATCCAAAGTTTGAGAGTTATGAAGATGAAGTTCTGTCTGTAGTAAGTGTTGAAGATATTGAAATAGTTGTGAAGAAAGATGAAGTGATTCCATATGAAAATAACATCTGTTGTGAACCCATTTCCACAAAACCATCTTTCAAGCGTGTGGTGTTTGTAAAAGCATCCACAAAATCCCTCATCACTGAGCCAACACCTTCAAAAGCTATCCAATCCATTGAAAGTTCCACAACTGTTGCCAATAGTCCCCATCTTTACACTAACAGTTCTCTCAAGAACCCAAACAGTTCTAAGCTAAAAAGCCCAACTGTTAGTACAAAAGCCAAAGGAAAGGAGAAAGTTGGTGAGGTTGTGTATGCAAAGAAGAAGATGGAAGCTTCAAAATATCAGGCTAAACCCAAGCCTAAGAAAAGGCATACTAAAATGCCTGTATGCACATGCCAAAAACATGGTGTCCAAAAGTTTCCTCAATCTGCAGCTGTTAGAGGAACTCAAAGAAATCGAAACCAATTCTGGTCACAGAGAACTGGTTTACCTATTGTGAAAACCAAAAAGTGCTACATTTGTGGGAGATCTAATCATTTAGTTCAGGACTGTTATTATAACCCACAGACCAATGGCATTCAAAACAAAAGTTCCAAAAGACAAAATAACAGTTCTAAAACTGGTAAATCAAAGCAGATCAACAGTTCTAAGACTGCTAAGCCAAAACTGGCAAAGAGCTCTACAACTGTTACATCCAAACCAACTAACAGTTCCAAAACTGTTTTAACAAAACCAAAAACTGCTGGTTTGGCTTGGATGAAAGTTCAAAAACAAACTGATTCTGGAGAAGGTAAAACTGTTCTTCAAACTGAAAATCAAAAGGAATCACAAGTTGATTCATCTGTTTTACCAACTCCACCAGCTGTTTGTTCAAAGGTGTCCACTGTTAATCACAACAGTTGGAAAACACATGTTCTTTCAAAGTATTCTTCACACAAATTAGAGAAATCTAATTTGGATGAAATCAAAATGAACAAAACTCTGTTTAAGTACTATGACTTGAATGGTGTACCCAAGACCTGCATGGCCTGGGTACTTCCTGCTACTAACTGATTTTATTTGTGCAGAGCATTCATAGGGCCAATCATGGATATATCTGGCATGTGGATAGTGGATGCTCAAGGCACATGACTGGAAATCCATAATGTTTGAAGGATTTCAGAAACATCAATGGTGGATTTGTAGCATTTGGAGGAAATGCTAAGGGAGGAAAAATCACAGGTAAAGGAGCTGTTGAGGCAGGTACACTTACATTTAATAATGTTTTCTTTGTTGAACAGCTTAAGTACAATTTGTTAAGTGTATCTCAAATCTGTGACAATGGAAACAAAGTTTTGTTTACAGATTCAGAATGCATTATTCTTTCAAAAGGTTTTAAACTAAATGAGAAGGATGTTCTTTTAAGAACACCTAGAAAAGATAATGTATACTGTCTTGATACACAAAAGATTGCTAAACAGAATGTGTTAAGTTGTTTACTCTCCAAGGCATCTCATGATGAGTCTGTCATTTGGCATAGGAGGATGTGTCACATGAATTTTAAAACCATGAATTTGTTACCTAAAAACAATTTGGTAAGAGTTTTGCCCCAAAAAGAGTTCTCATGTGATGATCACTGTGTGGCATGTCTTAAAGGCAAGCAACACAAAACTTCTTATAAGTCCAAAGAGATTTCTTCCATTACTGCACCTTTACAACTATTGCATATGGATCTTTTTGGTCCTACTTCTGTAGTGAGTATAGGGAAGAAAGCCTACTGTTTAGTCATAGTTGATGATTTCACCAGGTTTACTTGGGTTCAATTTCTTAGAACTAAGGATGAAACTGCTGAGTTAGTTAAGTCTCTTATTCTTAAAATTGAAAATCAATCTGATTTGAAGGTGAAAGTCATTAGATCTGACAATGGTTCTGAATTTAAGAACTATGAACTAAATAGTTTTTGTGAAAGTAAAGGTATTGAAAGACAATTTAGTGCCCCTAGGACTCCCCAACAAAATGGAGTTGCTGAGAGAAGGAATAGGACTTTGATAGAGGCTGCTAGATCCATGTTAGCTGATTCTAGGCTTCCAATGACATTCTGGGCAGAAGCAGTGAACACTGCCTGCTATGTTCAGAATAGAGTACAAGTAGTCAAGTCCAAAGGGAAAACTCCTTATGAGTTGTTCCTCAAGAGAAAACCTTTAATCAACTTCTTCAAACCATTTGGGTGTCCTTGTACTATCCTTAATACCAAATCACAATTAGGCAAGTTTGAGAGTAAGGCTGAAGAAGGTTTCTTTGTAGGATACTCCACTCAAAGTAAAGCTTATAGAGTTTTTAACAATGTCACTAGAATCATAGAAGAGAGTATGAATGTCTCTTTTAATGAGAATAGGATCAATATTGCAGGTAAAGGACCTGATTGGTTATTTGATATTGATGCATTGTCTAACTCTCTTTCTTTTGAGTATTCTACTGAAACAGCTACAGGTACCCCAAAAACTGATGGTGAAAATCATCAAACAGCTTCCACCAACCCGAACAGTTTTGACACTGTTAGCTCAAAACCAACAACTGTTGGTTCAAACAAAGTTACTGAAGACTTTGTTGTGATTCCTTTGCTTCAACAAGAGCTCTCCAATGCTGTTGATCCGTTGATTGATGCTGAATCTTCAAAGGACATGGAATCTCATGATCCTCTACAACACACTGACACTGCATCCTAAACAGTCACTGATCAAGTGTATGATAATCCTGAAAATTCAAGTGAATGTGAGTTTGATTTGTCTAATCTAGGGAATGAACTGACTGAAGAAAACATTCCCAGATCAAGAGTTCACAAGATTCATCCAATATCACAAATAATTGGTGATCCAACCACTCCTATCAGAACAAGGAATATGCTGCAAAATGAAAACAGTGGTGTGGATCTTACCCAATTTGATGTGAATGCCTGCTTTCTATCTCAAATAGAACCAAAGAAAGCAATTGAGGCATTGAAAGACCCTTCATGGGTGGAAGCAATGCAAGAAGAGCTCTTACAATTTCAAATTCAGCAAGTTTGGAAGTTGGTTGAACTTCCAAGAGGCAAAAGAGTAATTGGCACCAAGTGGGTGTTCAGAAACAAGAAAGATGAAAGAGGGATTGTAATCAAGAATAAGGCAAGACTGGTTGCACAAGGCTACACACAAGAGGAAGGAATAGACTATGATGATGTTTTTGCACCTGTTGCAAGGATTGAAGCCATTAGACTATTTCTTGCTTTCGCAAGCTTCAAAGGATTTAAGGTGTATCAAATGGATGTCAAATCTGCTTTTCTCTATGGAACTATTGATGAGGAGGTATATGTGTGTCAACCCCCTGGCTTTGAAGACTCAAAGTACCCTGACAAGGTATATAGGTTGGATAAAGCTCTATATGGTCTACATCAAGCTCCTCGAGCTTGGTATGAGACATTATCATCCTATCTCCTTGAGAATGGTTTTAAGAGAGACACAATTGACAAAACATTGTTTACAAAGATTGTTAAAACAGAGATTTTGCTTGTTCAAATCTATGTTGATGATATAATCTTTGGATCCACTAATGACAGCTTGTGCAAAGAATTTGAAGTCATTATGCACAAAAGGTTTCAGATGAGTTCAATGGGTGAACTCACATTTTTCTTGGGATTACAAGTCAAACAGAAGCCCATTGGTATTTTTCTAAGCCAATCTAAGTATGTCAAGGACATATTGGACAAGTTTGGCTATCAAGATGTGAAGCTGGCAAGTACTCCAATGGAGACACACAAACAGTTGGGAGCAGATTCTGAGGGGGAGGATGTTGATATTCATCTCTATAGATCAATGATTGGTTCATTAATGTACTTAACTGCTTCCAGACCTGATATAATGTTTGCTGTTTGTGTTTGTGCCAGGTTCCAAAGCAGTCCAAAGATGTCACACCTGTTTGCTGTAAAGAGGATCTTTAGATATCTCAAAGGCCAAACAAAATTGGGACTTTGGTATCCTAAAGATTCACCTTTTGATTTGGTGGCATATTCCGATAGTGACTATGGTGGAGCCAATGTGGACAGAAAATCAACCTCTGGAGGATGTCAATTCTTTGGATCAAGGCTGGTTTCATGGCAATGCAAGAAACAAACAACAGTTTCAACTTCAACAGCTGAGGCTGAATATATTGCTGCATCAAGCTGCTGTTCACAAGTGTTATGGATCCAAAATCAGCTTCTGGATTATGGTTTTGTCTTTCTTAAATACCCCTATTTATGTTGATAACACCAGTGCTATTAGCATAGTTAATAATCCAGTGAAGCATTCTAAAACCAAGCACATTGAAATCAGATTTCACTTCATAAGAGACTGCAATGAAAAGAGATTAATCCAAGTTATGAAAATTCATACTGATGATCAATTAGCTGATTTGTTCACTAAAGCTTTTGATGTGAGCAGATTCAACTTTTTGATTTCCAACATTGGAATGATTAACTTGGACTAACAGTTGTTCATTATTCCATGTTTTTCACACTAACAGTTTGAAACTGTTAGTTACGTTTTCTAACAACTGTTGTCATTTAAGCATTCAGAGAAGGATATGCAATTTCACACATCAGTTTTGGACTTATCTGATGACCTGTCTCACAAACAGTTTTCACACCCGTGACTGTCCCTGTTAAGAGGTAAAGGTTAATTCACTTTCTTGAATCAACAGTTCCAGACTGATAAAGGTGAGTCATTTTGCTTGTAATATAGTGAATTTGATATGACAAGTCACTGCATGCTATTAATGGAAATTACTGGACATTAATGGTCATTAATGGCTATTAACGGACATTAATGCCTCCAGTTTCTCTATAAATAGCCTTGCACCCATCCTTCACAAATCACACCTACATTTGCACACACTTCTCTCTGCAAATGGCTACTAACTTCTTTCTCATAAACTTCAAAGATATTAATGTTAGACAAAGTTATGTAACCATCCCTGCCCCATTTGTAAGAATGCATGAGCTTTGGCAATACTCATCATGTGTTCTTGAGATGCATGATGATCGAGATAGGTTCACCTTGACACAGCATCCAGATTCACGTAGGCCAAATAAACCAATTGATCATATTCGTATAAGAGGTGATTTTGAAAATTTCACTCTCTTCCATGAATTGCCTACACCATGTTGTCTAAGATTCGTCTGGAACCGGGCCGGCACTACAAACTCCGTAGTGTGGTTCAATGTTCGAAGATATAATACTCATAACCACCAGAGGGCCTCAGATGATGATGCAGTGGAAGTCATTGTAATAGATGACTAGTTCCACTGATGTTGAATTAGTATCATTCACCATCTTCCCAAGAGGCAAATTATGACAATCGTCTCTGGTGGTACATATGATGAGAAGGTCTACTGCACACCCATTGGTAGGTAGTATGGTTTGAAAATTGTTTAAGGAATGTCAACTGTTAACGGAGAAAGTTGTCTACACTTACGGTGTAGATCATTGTTCTCCCACACCTACGAGACGGCCTTGCACAATTAGATAAGCAGTACCAACAATGGCTTGTGCATTACATGACCATTCTTTGAAGACGGGCTTCTCAGTAAGGCTATGGCGGCACTGTAGAGGCTATTCTGAACTCGATTCTTAAATAATGAAGACATTCTCGAGCAAGAATGTGATGATGATTGTCTTCCCTTAAAGTTCAGATTTGATGATACAAAATGTTAACAATAATTTGTCACATGTAGATCTTGGAGTTACGACAGTTCTTATAAGCTGTGTTTAGATCTATAGCAAAAGACAGTATTGTTTTCTCAAAATTCTTGTAGCTCAATTGTGATTATCTTGAATAAAATATATCTTTTGTTGATGACTGTGTTCACTAATGATTTGTTATTATTGCTTCAGCATTTGACATATATGAGCTAAAAGTTTGTTTGACAGTTGCACATTTCTGTTTCAATCAATACTAACAGTTTTCAACTGTTAGTATATGGCTTCGACAACTGTTAGGCAACGTCCATGTGCAACTGAGGGGGAGAAATTCGTCAACTAAGGGGGAGAAATAAGAACAGTTGTAAACACTAAAGAACTGTTAATCCAAATAAATGATCAATCAAAAGGGAGTTAACCTTTGAATAACAGTTGTTATATCTTATGAAAACAGTTCCTCAACTGTTAGTTCATTTTGTCCGTCAACTGTTAAGCTATTAAAGGGTGTTTTAGTCTTTGCAGAATTTTGGAAGCCTTTGGATTGCATTCAACAATCGAAACATATATAAACCATTCCCTCCTCAGAGGTTTCTTTACGCATACTGAACTTCGTTTGAACGCTAAAACCCTAGAATTTTGCTATCAAATCGCCATGGCTCCCCTTCCATTCGTCAAGGAACATAACATGCTTGCTTTTCTTTCAAAACCCGATGATCTTCACATGTTCCACGTCATGATTGATTATCTCTCAATGTCCAATCTCAACACTGCTCTCACCATCAACCCTACCATATACACTTCCCACATTGATCAGTTTTGGAAACATGCTCAACTTCGAACAACTAATGACGTGCAATGGATTGATTCTACCATTGATGATTTGAATGTCTCGATCTCTGAGGACACCATTCGCCACCTCCTACAACTCAATGATAGTGAGGGTGAGTATTCTGATTCAGTTTCACTAGATTTTTTGCATGCCGAGCTTGTTAAGCTTGGGTATGAGGGCCCTTCTGGGAAGGGTACATTCTATAAGGGACAATTTTGTGCTCACTGGAAGTATTTAATCCATACTCTCCAGCAGTGCATTAGTCCTAAAAGAACATGATGGAACGAGTTTGGAAGAAACATTGCTTTGGCCTTAATCTGTTTGGTCAACAATCGTTGCTTCAACTTTTCAAAATTAATTTTCAATGGAATGGTAAAATATCTGGGGACCAAGTATGGTCTTTTTTTATGTATCCTCGATTTTTGCAAGTTTTGTTAAACTTTTTGATGTCAAATCTAAAAATACACAAGAGGGTCATTATTCCCTCTGCTCATGTGGCTTCCACATTGAGCAAGTTGTTGGTTAATGGGAAGAACTTCTCAGGCGCCATAACTCCACCGCTCTCTGCAATGGTGGAGTTCTTGTCAAGAAACAGAGTTGCCAGGGGTGAGCATGAAACCCACACTATTGCTACACCACCACCTTTGGAACCCACAACTCAAGATACACAAACATCCCCTTCTGCTACCATTCGAATAGCTACAACACAAGCCCCTACATTGAAAACATTTAGAAAGAAGAGGAAAACTGTTGGTGCTCCTTCCACCACAGTTAGAGAACCCCAAACTGTTAGCCCTGCACAGGTGCATTCACCTGTGCAGAATATCGAAAGGGAACCTTTGGTGCTGTCTCCCAGGCACAATGAGGAGGTGATCATTCCTCAAGAGGATGATCATATGGTTTTTGAGGCTGACACTACTGTTTTATCCGCAAGGGATAACCAGGACAGTGTTAACATTGCTAAGACCTCAACCATGGCAACAGAGACTGATAAAACAGTTTCTGGTAATCCCCAGAACCAAGAACAGAGGGGTACTGATGGTGATACTCAGGGGAGTCAACCACCAGTGGAAACTGTCAATGATATGGTCACAGTGGAAACACTAACTGACATTGAGACTAGACTGAAACAACATGCATTGACGGATCCTAACTTTGCACCTTACCTTGCTGCTCATATACACCTAAAGAAAAGGATTGCTCTTCAAAACAAAAGGATAGTTACTCAAGATGAGAAGATAAAAGAACTGACTGAAAAGTTGGAGAAGACAACTGAAGTACTCAAGGTAGTAGCGATTCACAATGAGGTGCTAATAAGGCAAGATAAGCAGCTGAATTTTCTTGATGAGAATCTGAAGAAGGCAACCAATGTTCTTCATACTCATGAGATGCTGCTTAAACCCAAATCTTTGGTGAGAACCTCTTCAACTGCTCAAGCTAAAGGAAGAAGAAAATCCAAGCAGGAAGGAGTTAAACAAACAGTTCCACAGGATCAACAAACAGTTGTTACTACAACTGAACAAACAGTTGCAACCATTGACCCAACATCTGTTACTGAAGATGAAGAAACTTTGTCAGCTGAGGATAGGATGATGATAAACAAGATGGCTGTTACTGCTAACTATCCTACTACTGAAGTCTTCAAGTCATAGTCCAAGGTTAAACAAACTTACTTGATTGATCTATGTGCCCAAACTACTGGATTTAACATCAAGAGAATGGCGCAAAGTATTGAGGATGGTTGGTTGGAAGGTAAATTCAAAGGTATGAAGGAGCTGAAACCATTACCACCAAAGAAAGGATTTAAAGGCATTGCTTTTGCTGAGAAACAGAAGGAAGAAAAGAAAGAAGAAAAGATGCCTCCTGTATCAGTAAAAGGAAAGGAAGTAATGATTGATATTCCCAAGCTGAAACTTTCTAAAGAACAGCAAGAAGAACGGGATAGGGAATATGCACAGAGATTGAATGCTGAGCTTGAGTTGCAAGAACAATCAGATTTTGAGCTAGCTAAAAAGATAGGTGCTCAAATGACAAAAGAGTTAGAAGAAGAAGAGAAAAAGGAGAAGGAATCTGCTGGTAAGGGAATTAAAAGAAAAAGGGTAACAAAAGGTAAAGTATTTACAGTTAAGCCAACCAAGAAACTTCCCACTTCAAACAAAGCTGTTGTGGTTCACAAAATTCTGAAGGATAAACTGACAGTAGACGTTCAGCAAGGGATTGACAAATTGGAAAAAGAATTAGGTGAAAAGTCTCATGTTGTTGAATGGAAGTTTTAAGAAAAAGCAAGTGATAAACATTGCATTACTATTGCAAGGGAAGATGGATCTGTTGAGGTGTATGACAATTTTGTACAAATGATGACAAGAATATCACCAGAAGATGTACAAGAATTGTATGCATATGGAATTAAGCACTTTAGTGACTCAAATGAAGGAATCAAGATTCTGATGGAATATCTTACAAGCATTTGCAACCCATTGAAGATTATGCCCAAACTGACAGCAGAGGAAGCTTTTCCCATAAAGGCAGTAAAGGTATATGCAAAATCAAGGACATATTACGTGGTGATGGGAAATACACTGCATGAGTGGTTTGATTTGAACTTCATTGAGCATCACAAGACTAAGCTGGAGTTTTTGATTAAAGCTAAATTCCATGGGGATTCAAAACAGAAGGAAGACTTACTGAACAGATTCAAAAGGAGATTAGAAGAAATGTGACTCATTACTTATATTAATTTGTCTGTGATCGAACCAACAACTTAAATGTATTGTTCAATAATTTAAGTTAGGGGGAGATTGTTGGGAAATAATCTAAGTTATTGAGCATAAAAATGAGAACTGTTTAGTGAAGGTTGGTGAAACAGTTTAAAACTGTTTGTTGAAAATATGAAAAACAGTTGAGAACTGTTAGTTCACAAAGTCACAACTGTTTGAAGAACTTGAAGCTGAAGACTGTTAGAAGACATGCAGAACTGTTTCATCAACAAACAGTTTCTGTTGAGCTATATTTGGAAAATCCTATCTTTGAAGATATCTCGAAATACTTTGAAGATCATCAAGATTATCTCGGAAGATAGAAGATTACCTAACTGTCAACAATTCAAGGAGGATCAAGAGTCTATATATACTTCATTAGATGATCAATTCAGTACGACGGATTGATCTTATTATTCAAAGCATTTGTTCTTATTGTTATTTATTTTCTGAAAGTGTTTTAGCCTCTAAGTTTCTTATTGAAACCTAAGAACAGTCTGTGTTCTTCGTCTAACATAATAAGTTAGATTGGGGGTGAAGTTTGTTTTTGTAATCATTCTGGTTGGTTAATAAAACTACTGTTTGATTGAATTGATCTGTGTTTAAAACCTTCTTTAATCAATTAAGTGTGATTCCGCAACTTCTTAGTTGATTGTGATCATAGTTAAAGATTAACTTTTATTTTACTCTGATTTATTATTTAAAAGTTAGTTCTTGTTATTTGATATAATCTATATCCGATCCTGACAACTTATTTACCTAAAGAACAATAATGAAATTATGCAATTCGATTGACAATGATTATTTGATTATAAATGATTTAGCATTTTGATTTTTTCCCTCTTTTTTCCACCATAGATACAAATAGGACTATCAAGTATGGTGATTTCAAGTCATGTAAATTTGGTTTTGAATATAATTTGGCGATGATTTTAAAATTAAAAGAATTTAAAGTTCTTTCCATATTTAATAATTTAAAAGCACACATAAACTCCTAAATATATGGAGTTCCCTTAACTAACTCGTCTAATATTCGGTTATAATCTATTTTTTAAAGTTTTTTTTATTAAATGGAATGTTGTGATTGGTGGAAGCTTATTTTGAAAAGGATGATGATGTCATAATCCTTTTTTTAAATAAGGTTATAAGATTAGTATAATTATATTCAAAATCATACCCGTTCCCCCCTTGAGTTCGACACCCGTACTTATTTTTTATACTGTAATACGATTAGGTTCTCTTGTCTATTTATGTTGTAGTCGTACAAAATAACTTGGATAAATAAATATAAAACTGGTACGCTATAACCACATCAATTATATATAATTGTAATAATTTTAATTTTAATATTATCGTTTCATAGATAAGAAGCATCGTTCATTATTTTCAACTTTTGGTTGTTCGAGCTTGTAGTATGCTAGGCAAACATTTTTTATTTTTTGGTCCATTATGAAATTACGAGGAATGAATTGGTGAAAAGAGTGGGCTTATAATATATTGATATTAAATTTGGGTTGTTTAGCTTGTTTTTTAATATGGTTAAATCGTTTAAAAACTGAAAGCGTAAGCAAAATAGAATTTGGTTATAGTATATTTTTAAACAGTTTTGGATTTGGTTACGGTTTTAATCAAGATTTTAAAAAACCCCGTTTGAAATCGAAAAAACCAAAAACCAGACCAATTTAAACACCCCTAGTTGGAGAGTGTGAATCAAACTTACAAGAATGTAAGGAATTGAGTGTGAATCTTGACTTACAATCAAGAAATCTTAACTTCTTCTCATGTCTACAAAGGCTCGAAGTCTCGAAGAGTAGTCACATGCGAGGAAAGAGGGGGAATGTACTCAGATCTTAATCAAGTTTGTAGAGTGTAGAGTGTGAATCAAAGTTACAAGTTACAATAGAGTATCGTCGATTGACTAATCGAGGCTACCAGTCGTGCGTCATAAGTACGTTGTTGGTCGCAAGGAGGCTATGGACATAACATTATTACATTAACCACACGACCACAAGCACAAAGTATTTGAAAATTAAAAGAATGTAATTGATCAACTATAATATTGAAAGAAGACTAAGAAATTAAGTTATACAATTAAGATGATAGATAATAAACATATATAAAGTTAATTAACTGAAATCTGCTTATTTGAGTTAAAAAAATTCAAAACTATCTTCCAATATAATTAAAAGACTAATTAAAAAAAATTATTAGACAATCTAAACTCTTTATTTGACTAAAGATTAAATCTTGTCCATTTATTTATTTTAAATTGAAAAATCAGTTTTAACTATGTAGAGACAGGGTATTTTAAGTTGTATCCAACTTAATTAATCTATATGGTAATTTTAAATGTTGATCTGTACATTTTACTTATCTATACTTTTTAATTATTACACCTAATGTTCAAATATTTAAACATACTTATCATACTTTTAAATTATTAAAATTATTAATTCAAATCCTACTAAATTATGTATATATCATAAGCTATATCAATAATAAAATATTATACACATTGAAATCATTATCCTTATCTATTTATTTTATATATATATATACTGCATATATTATAGTAATTAAATTTTACATCATTTTTAAAATTGTCATCGGACCGAGCTCTTATTTCGTTTATACAATTCAATCATATAGTTATCTAAATGAATATAAAATAATATTTTCACATAAATAATTATGTACCTGTCTACTTACACAGATATTTAAACTAGCAACCGTATGGTTTCTGTTTTTAAACCATACCAAAAATAAAAGTTTAAAAAAGCTAGAGTTGTTTATATAATAATTCAAAACTCATCAATGTAATAACACACCTATTAGAGCAAATGACGTGGGTGCGGTATAGGATCAGCGAGGGTGAGCTGGACGTCGGTATCGACGTGGAACACCACCCTGGTGCCCACCCCGGTGCCCTCGGTACCGAAATATTTGTAAGGAGATCGGTGTTTGAATGCCGAGCAAACCGAGAAGAAAGAGACTGCATTTAATCCTCTAATTTCATCCTCAAGGGTTATTTGACCGTTTCAATTATAAAAAAAATATAAAGTTCACCCACTATTTATATAAACTTCAATTTTAATGATCATTTTACAGCACAAACTTCTACTTACTCTCTCTACATATTTTATATAACTTCTACTTTTTCTACATTTGCACTTCAAATGGAGGCCTCTTCAAACACTCCAAACTCATCTCGATAAAAAACAGTCA
This sequence comes from Pulicaria dysenterica, assembly GCA_947179395.2. NCBI lineage: Eukaryota > Viridiplantae > Streptophyta > Magnoliopsida > Asterales > Asteraceae > Pulicaria > Pulicaria dysenterica. The sequence continues at coordinate 19,725,496 of OX359293.1, forward strand.
ACCAACTCCATCTTTTAGCGAAAGTTCAATTGCTCAAGGAGTTAACCAATTACTTAAGGATTTCGGCGGCTTTCGAAGTTCAATAGAAGAGTACAACACGAGGCTTCTTGAGCATGAAGAATGGAAGCAACGTTTAAAAGAAGGAAAATAATCCCGAGAAACGTTACAATTATTAAAACAATCCGATGAAGATTTGGAAGGCGAGGATCTCGAGATTGTTCAACGGGCAAAAGATGCGATTAGGGAAAATATGGATAAAAAAATAAACCGTTGATTTTTTTATTAGTTGTAATTTTATTATCTACTCTTTTTTTAATGGAAACTAGTTATCAATCTTATTTTATTTTTATACGGGTTTAAGTATGACTGAAGTATGGGCTGGGGTATGTTGATGTGGCTTGAAGCATGTGATGCTTCAAAGGAAGTACACCTCATGCTCTTAGATTATCTATATCTATATCTATACTACTATAGAATTCATTTAACATTCTCTCTTGTTTTTAATTTTAAGAATTCTTAAAATTCAATCAAGACAACTCATCCGCTCAATCTTTAACCACTTCATTCTCTCTCTTATTTATTTTAACTTTTTATTTATTTAAAATATACTCTCTCACACTAACACAATTATCCGCCCACATCAACGTAATTTTCAAAGATCTTATTACAACAACAACAACAACAATACTCAATCCCGTAATAGCGGGGTATGGGGGAGGTGGGATGTAGACAATCATACCTCTACCCGGTAGGTAGTGAGATTGCTTTCTGGAAACGACCTCCGGCAACGTAGGACAGAAAACAATAAAAACATAGGGAAAAAAAGGAAACAAGAAAATAAGGAGTTAAAAAAATAAACAAAAATATAAATAAAATAAGGTAACATAAAAAATACAAATCCCCTACAATTTGGACACTACTACCACCTATAAAGAAAGGCAATAAAAACCAAAGTCAATACAAATAATAGGTACAAAATCTAATATTGAAATTAAATTGAAGAAGCAACGTCGAACCAAACCCAAAACCCTATGCTGCAAAGTGACTCTCACTTCTACCTAATACTGCAAAGTGTTCAAAAATCTTAATAACTTCTCTCTATTAACTTATTCTCAATATAATTTTTTTTTCTTACATTGATGTCTTTTAGAATTTATTTTTAATATTAATAAAATAGTTAGATGCATATAAAAGAAAATTTAAAAAAAACGAACATGTAGAAAACTTTTTTGTGACATTGAATCGCGCGAATAACATGTCATTATATTTTTTAAAGCGACATGTTGTAAAACAAAAACTATTTGCCGTCGCAACATTGCGCGAGTAAGATGCTAGTCCAATATTACGTTTATAAATATTTCTAAAATCTCGTATTCTTATGTAAATAAACACTTTAAAAAATTCAATCATTTATAATTTTAATTATCTTAACTTATGGAGAAATTTAATTAAAAAATTAATGGTTAAATCACTTACGTGAACACAATTCCAAGACTAGAAAAGGGAGAATGAAAATGGATACAATGTCGAACAAAAACTATTTGCTGACACACCATTACACGACTACTTACATTCTTTTTTTTTAAAGCAAAGGATATCATTTCATAATTAATATTAACACAGATATAAATCCCCGAAAAAATTCAGGGAAAGACCTCAAGATGGAATCTTACAAAAGTGTATCGATCAAAATCAAGATTGTTTCTCTCCTAAGAAACAAATCCAGCTCAAGCCCTCTACAATCAACTTCTACCAAACAGGTTTGTAGCCAACAAAAACCAATCGACATTGTCTTTTCTTGGTCTGTTTTGGAACCAGAAGATTGACAACTGTCGAACTTGAGAGAAGAGATCCTCTTGCAATAACGATTCCTTCACCGAGTCCTCTGAATGTACCACTTTATTTCTCCACTTCCAAATCCCCCAAAGGAGAATGTAAGTGATGCCCTCGAGCGAATACTTACATTCTTGAAATCGAATATATTATCAATCACAAACTATTTATCATCATTGCATTATACGAATACAATACTTGTTATGGTTAAATTATTCAATTTATATCATATTTAACCGATTTTTCAATTCTCTAGATATGGATTAAAAAATGTCTACTTTTTGTTTCACCTCGTAAAGTTACCTCCTAGGAAACTAAAACCGTTAATATATTAGGACTTCTAATAAATGATGCATATATGGTTGACTAGCTCTATTATAGCATCAAAAGTTAAAAAAGAAGTGAGAATATGGAGTGATTTGTAAACAACGTATTTTAGTCATATATAAATTTACTAGTTTAATATCCCGTGTATAAACACGGGGATTGTTGAGGTGAATTTTAAACATTTATGTTGTGAAATCTTAAATATATTATAAATCCATATATCAATAACTAATCAAGAAACATTTATGAAAATCAGAAGATGATCAAGAAAGAAAATTGACTTATAGATTTGCAGCAATAGTTGTTAGCTTTTAGGAAATAAACAGAGTTGATTAGTGGGTAAAAATTCCAAGAATAATTTAAAATCATTTTGAAATAGGGGATTTTGATTGGTTAAAAATATTCTAAAAATAATCTAACGATCACATAAGCCTAGTCTTTTAATTATACCGGGTTGTTTAAATATTGATAAAAACTATCATTACTAAAAAATACTAAATAATTATAAAACGTGAAAGAAATAAAACTTTTACAAAATGGTAACAAACAACGTCAAAACCCAAACCAGCGGTTGAATCGTCGACATAATGGAGGGAAAACATAATATTATGATACGAAACGTGATGGTATTTCTTATACAAATCATTGATCATTATTGTTAGAAGTAGAAGCAAAATTGTCAAACATTTGTTGGTGATAATTTACACATACTTTGAACTTATTATAATATATTTTTAAATAATAAAACTAATAATTTGATAAATATGATATTTTGAAATATTTAGATCACATAAATAAGATTTAATTAGTTAATAACAATAAACCAATTAATTAATGATCTTTATCCAATTAAATAAAATTAGTTAGCTAATAATAAGGTGTGATTTGCGCAGTGTATCTAATGTACGTACACACTTATACATAAATATTAGTTTGATGTTTATCCAATTAAATAGATAAATTAGCTAATAATGATGTGTGGTTTATATGATTATCAAATGTACGTACATAAATATATATTAGTAAATATTAGTTTGACTTTAAAAAGTTAAAATTGATATTTTTGATATTTATTATTGATTTAATTAAGGGTTATCTTTATCTAATTCATATTAGTTTGACTCTGAAAAGTCAAAATCAAAATTTTAGAATTAAAAGAATTAACGGCTAATATTACATCTTTTATTAAATGAATGGTCTAGATCATCTAATAATTTTTTTCAAATTAGTCTTTTATATATATTAGAAGATTTGTAGATTTTTATAACCTTAAATAGTTAAATATATAGATATATAGATAGATAGATAAAATTGATAATTGTATAGGGTTCATATATATGTATATTTTGTATGTTATCTATGGACTAATTTAAATTATATTGTACACAAATTAACTCCCCAAATGAAGACAGATTCATGAGCTTAATTTGCATGCGACGAAGTCATGATAATTGTGCCATATAAACAACTTGGTTTATGCCAATTCATGATCTACGTACGTCAGGTTCCTTCTTTTTGCATTTGTGGTTAGGTAAAGTAAAAGTCAACTCAATTTTATTAACATTAATACTAAATATATCTTGATGAGCTAGCGTGCAAAAGCCAACCTCTTTCTATTTATACACAAACACACGACATACACATCTTTAAATGTTTCCTTCACTTGGCATTGATCACACCCAACTCAAGTATCCCCTTTCAAATAATTACTAGGAGAGAGAGAGGGGGGGAGAGAGAGAAGGGATTTAATTGAAAGAAGAAAGTAATAGATATCTAGAAGCTGAGTTGAAGATACAGATAGATAGAGAGGGAGGAAACAGGTGAGAGCATAGGCGTAGATGCAGTTACGGATCGATACAATCAAAGATACATATATAAAGATCTAGAAAGAGAGATGGCCGATAAAGAGAGGTTAAAAGAGAGATCATTAACGGTAACACCATCATGGGCAGTAGCGGTGGTGGTTTTTGTGATACTCGTCATTTCAATCGCTCTTGAGTACATGCTTCATCTCCTTGGCCATGTATGTATCCTATCATTCTCTCTTCACATAACTCATAAAACGTTTCATACAACGTACTCTAACACCTTGATCCTGTTGTTATTACAACAAAACATACGTGAAAGTGCATTTAAAAACGAGTACAAGAAAGCTCTAATGATTCTTTAATATATCTCTCACAGTGGTTACATAAGAAACACAAGAGAGCACTTCTTGAAGCCCTTGAAAAGATCAAAGCAGGTACATATATATAATCAGTTCTTCTTTTATATAATATTGTTGATCTTGTATGTAAATCTTAATGTTTATTAATGAATTAGTTTGTGTTTTCATCATATCTTGTTTCAGAGTTGATGCTTCTAGGATTCATATCATTGCTACTAACAGTTCTTAAGGGACCAATTTCTGATATATGTATTCCAAGTAAAGTTGCAAGAACATGGCACCCTTGTAAGGAAGATAAAGCTGACAATGAGTTCTATGATCCTTGCCTTAAAAAAGTATGTAATATCCATCTAATTCTAATTATACACTTAGTCAGTGCACTTATAAACTAAAAATTATTATCCTTGCCTTAAACAGGAAAGTAATTGGTATTTTAATTTGGTAATTATATGATGTTTTTTATGTTCAAAAAAAGGTTGTGATGCATATGTATTTTTTTTATAGGGCAAATTGCCGAGAAAGGTAACGTCCATTTTTTCGGGCCAAGAAAGGATTATCAATTTCAATTTTTGACAAAAAAGAGTAAAATGACTTCCTAGACCTGCTAACTGTCCAGTCAGCAGGTAACCGATGACGTGATAACACATGTGGCAGCCCAGTCAATACCATTTCATGCCCTATGCTGACATGGACAATACACGTGTCAGTCTATGCTGACATGGACAATACACGTGTCAGTCTAATGGGATTCAATTTTTAATATGTATTTATTTAATGTCTTTAACTTTTTTTAATTAATTTTTAAAAAGGATTTTTATGTTTGTGTTTAATAAGTTTTTTTTAATGTTTGTGTTTAATATATTCATGTTCTTGAAGAAGATATGAAGGTTCACCACCGCCGCCATGAAACACCACCACCGCCGCCATGAACCACCACCACCACCGCCGTGAACCACCGTCACAGTAAACCCTAACTCGAAGAACATACATAAACAGATCTAAAAATCAAACCCAAACAAGAAAACCCTAAATCGAATCTGAAAACCCTAACTCAAAAAACATAAACAGATCTGAAAATCAAACTTGAAGAACATGAACAGATCTGAAAACCCTAACTCAAAAAACATAAACTCACAGATCTTGATTCAAACGTGTAGATCTGGAACATACGAACACCAACTCGTATATGGAGGCGGAGGTTCTCAAGAAACCCTAACTCACAGATCTTGAAAAGCGAATCTGAAAACCCTAACTTAACTACCGCCGCCGTACATATGAACACAGATCTGGAGCCCTGTGGTGTCCGAGGATCTCACCATGTTTCACAGATCTGAACCCAGATCTTTTGGGGTTTTAACGGTGGTGGTTTCACAGATCTAAACCTTCTAACCCACCGTTGATGGTGGAACAGTTGAGTGGTGGTGGTAGTTGAACGCCGTAGTGGTTGACTGTCGACGGCGAGAGGGTAGAGAGAGAGAGCATAGATCATACGGAGATGGTGGAACCGTTGAGTGGTGGTGGTGGTCGAATGCCGCAGTGGTTGACCTTAGCCGGCGATGGAGCTTAGGCGGCGGTGGAGGGTGAGTAGCAAACAGATCTGGGCTTGTGGGAGAGAGAACAAGAGTTTGATGTGGGAGAGTTCATAATTTTTTGATTAAAAAAGTAAAAAGAAAAAATTAGCCACATCATACACTTTTAACCTGCTACCGGTTTAACAAGTCATAAGTTACCTTTTTTGTCAAAAATTGAAATTAATAATCCTTTCTTGGCCCGAAAAAATGGACATTACCTTTATTGGCAAATTTGGGTATTTTAGTTAACTTTCTCGGCAATTTACCCTTTTTTATAGCATATATATGAACAGTGAACTAACTAAATGCTTTAATGATGGATCTATCATATAATAGTACTTTCCAAATTGATTATGTGCAGGGAAAGGTGCAAATGGTGTCAAATTATGGGATACATGAACTCCACATATTTATCTTTGTGTTGGCTGTGTTTCATGTTGCTTATTGCCTTCTTACTCTGATATTGGGTAAACTCAAGGTAAAATCCTGAATAACTTACATATAAGTACTTACATACGTATATACATACACAGACAACACATATGTCCTCCTGAATGAGCTTATAAGTTGATGCTAGTTGAAGACATAAAATCTATAGTAAAAGTTTAAGGATCAAACTCCGACAAATGTCTTTAAAGTCTGAGCTACATCAAGCCTCAAAGAATGGACCACTCTTTTTTTAGGGCGATAAAAGTTTGACATATTAGCAATGTTACAAATCCTTTATTTAACCTTAGATTATCTCATATGATGGCTTATTTTGGTCCTCATGTTTCTCATACAAATATATGGAGATTTCATACATTAAGTATATATCTATATATCTATATATAGATATACACACACACATACCTATACAGAATAGAAACATGCAAAACCTTTTAGTCGAACAAATAAACGAACACGAACAGATTTATGTGTTCGTGTTCATTCGTTTAACTTTAGCCGAACAAATAAACGAACACGAACGATAAACGAACGATCATGTGTGTTCGACTGTTTAAAAGATTGGTTAGTTAGTGTACATTTTTGTTTGTTCATTTAAATGATAAACAAACGTAAACGAAGGAATACACGCTATAATAAAAATCCAACCATTATCAAACACTATATCTAAACACACACATATAATATAAATATATATTTATATAGAATATAAACAAACATAAACAAACGGATAAACGAACGTTCACGAACATAAATGAACGAACAAGAGCTCTGTTCGTGTTCGTCCGCTTAATTAAACGAACAGGAAATCTTGTTCATGTTCGTTCGTTTAGTAAATAAACGAACATAAACGAACTTCCAGCCGAACAATTTCACGAACGGTTCATGAACGTTCGGTTCGTTTACAGCTCTAGTTTCCTTTATTATCTTTTATCTATCAACTCTTTTATTTATTTTTAAAATAAAATTTGATTTACAATAAAATAAGAAAAAAAAATCTCTACTTATAAAAGAAGATGATGAAACCATATCATAACTATAGGAATTGTGTTAATGTATGTAGGAAATTTTGTTGGATTGTATGAAAGAGTGTATTGTTCGGTTTATGTGTTTTAAAAAAGTAAAGATATTTAAATGTATATCATTCAATTTTCATATATTACTTATATTTTAAGAGTTTAAGTAGAGTAAATTAGAAGAGAAAATGGTAAATATATTATAAATTGAACTTATAATAAAAATCCATTATATTTATAGATTAGGGTTAGATGTATCAATTTTATGAGGTCTAATCATGAGTTTTTTATACTTAAATTAAAATATTTGTTATATGATATAATAACTAAAATACTATTTCTATGAAGATTTTTTTATTGAACTTTTTATTTAAATTTAATATCTTATAGGTTAAAACTAATTTGAATTGACTTGACATGTTTAAATAGTATTTATGATGGAAGTTTTAGTTATTAAATTGGTATTTAGAAATCTGATTAATTCTAGATATTTAACGGCTTTCTTTTAGGTTTAAATAGTGAGACAGAGCACACTAAATGTTTTATATATTAATATAAATAATCTCTTAATTGTAATGGATATATATATAGATGAGGAAGTGGAAGACTTGGGAAGATGAAACAAAGACGGTTGAATATCAATACCATCATGGTAAGTGTGTTATATTCATATTCGAAATTATATATATAGATGGGAAAGTTTATTTGAGAACCGATTAATTTTAGTATTAGTACCGCGAGAACAAATCTTAATCGTTGATTTGATAAGTGGAATTCATGGATGTAGAGCGTGAGGGATCAAGTGTGGCATGGTGCATGTGATGAATACATGGGTGGGTGATGACATTGAAGGAGGAGAAATTGGACGGCGCATATTGGTTCTCGCGGTTCTCGCAATAAAAATGGTTCTCAAATAAACTCTCTTTTATATATATATATATATATATATATATATATATATATATATATATATATATATATATATATATATATATATATATATATATATGTGTGTGTGTGTGTGTGTGTGTGTGTGTGTGTGTGTGTGTGTGTGTGTGTATGTGTGTGCAAAAGTTCAAATGAGAACTCTTTTTCGTACGAGAACTGCGAAAACTGTTTTTAACGATATTAATGATTCATTAATACTAGTACTTTGGTAATTTATATATTTATCCAACGGTGAATTGCGTCCGGGTAAGCCGTCATAATCTGTGATGCTTGATTTTCCTGAAATAACGCTCATTAATGTGTCACTAATGATTCATTAATGAGTCATTAATGAAGCATTAATGAGTCAGTTCTCGTAAGAAAAACTATTCTCATTTGAACCCTCATATATATATATATATATATATATATATATATATATGTATATGTGTGTGTGTGTGTGTGTTTGAGTGTGGATATGTATTTAATGAGAATGGGAGACTTAGTCATGACCTTTGGTATGATTTGATCGGATAATCTACATTTGACTCTTCTAATATACATTGTCCAACCATGAATTGCGACGGCCATGAAACAACGGGTGAATTACGATCGTTAAATCTAAAAGATCAACATCTTATTGATGGCTAGGATTTGTTCTCACATTCTCACAATAACCCTTCCATATATATATATATATATATGTATGTATAGGGTAGAGATATACTAAAAATTAGTTATGCTACAAAAAGTAAGGAGAATTCTCAGCCACATATTTTCATTAAAAGTCAACAGAATCTGGTCAAAATTGGAGAATCATAACCGCCAAATAACTGCAGTTTAAGGGCAAATTCGGAATAGAAAAGTCTAGAATTAGTGAGATTTTTTCGATAATTAATAAAACCAGCAACTTTTTTTTAATTCTTTTACACCATCTGATGCATATTAGTTGATGCACGTAAATTCATAATTGATCAAAATGATTTCAAAAAATAATGAACAACTAATATCATCAATCATCACCACAATTGACAAAAAAATAAATATAAACTCAAAGCATGGATGAACAAACATAATAAATATTGATTAAAAAAAGATGAATAACTCTTAATGTTTAGTAACAAAAACACTTCATCTTTTGATGAACAATCACAACACAATACAACATTTGAATAAGATCACAACAAAAATTGATGTCACCAAAACTGAAGCACAATCCAGCCCTTGTCGATGCACAAAACCATCTTGGAACGCATAACATTGATCTCTGATTTTGTTCATCACAAAAAATCGATGCACACCAAAATTGAAGCACAATCCAGCTCATCACGATGCACAAACCATCTTGGAACGCATAGCATCAACCTCTGCTTTGTTCATCTCTTTCATCACTTTCATTCTCAAGATGATTTCATTCTGACATACACAGTAACATTCATCGGTATCATCGGTTGATCTACGAGATCCAAAACAGAATCGCGGACCAGCCTAAATCATTTTCAAGTTAATCAGATCAGTTTTACCATATAAATCTACACATGTATTATAAAAAAACATTGCAGCTTGCAAACTGATACACCAAAATTAGCGTTTAACATTGAAACTTCTTAAATTGTTCCCTGCTATAATCACACTTTTATATTTCTCTATGAAAATCGAAATCACAAACACATTGCAAAAAACCAAAAAATAAATTTTGAATTTGAAAACATTACAAGATTATACAGCGCACATGCAAAAAACCAAAAAAAAAAACTACATTTCTCAATGAATATACAGCGGACATGCAGTTGGTGCAATTCAAAAAAAAAGTAAAGGAATGAATTGAAAATCAGATATGCGGTTAATTTGCAAAGTAAAATTGAAGTTAATCGTGCGTTAACTAAAACGCATGAAGGATTGTGCGACACCTGTTCCGTTGAGTGGAATCGAGGCCAGCGGGGAAATGGAATGACCGGCGGATCTGGTGATGAGGACGGTGGGCGGAGGGGCGGTGGGTAGTGGGAGGTAGACGATAGGCGGAAGAGAGGGGAGCCACGATTAGGTTTTTTTAGTAAATAGGAAATTCAAAACTTTTTTAAAGGAAGAAAGAGAGAACAAGATTATTAAATACCTAATTTACCTTTTTGTTAGTTATGCCACGTGTCAGGTTCAGATTTCTCCCTACATTTTTTACCTTAACTCTCTTTTTATTTGAACCTAATTCTGTATGTGTGTATATATATATATATATATATATATATATATATATATATATATATATATATATATCAAATTTTGACAATAAAAGTAACGTATAATTTTTTATGTCGAGAAAGGATTCTAAATTTTAATATGTTATAAAAAAAGGATGGTAAATTTAAATTTTGCATAAAAAGAAATTTTAAATTTCAATTTGTTATTAAAAAAGAGTATCATGACTTCCCAAAACCCTTAAGCAATTTGGTCAAAATTCTCTTTTTCGTAACAAATTAAAATTTATAGTTGTATCTTGGGCAAAAAAAGTACACATTACCTTTATTGACAAATTTTGATATATATGTTACCTTTCTCGGCCATTTGCCCTTCAATTTTTTGCAAAAGTCATATGTAATAATATATAATCGACCAAAATATTGCTGCTTTTTTATTTAAATGTTGTATTCGGTTACATATTTTTAAACACACTATTAATATAACTATTATTTGAATTTACTAGTACACGAGATATTAATCTAGTTATTTAATAGATAATTATTTTATTTACAAAATAATATGTTTGCATTGTATATGTTACTTTTAGATCCCGAAAGATTTAGATTTGCAAGAGAGACTACATTTGGGCGACGACATTTGAGATTTTGGAGCAACTCGACAACTCTCTTATGGATCGTAAGCATTTATTAATTATAGGGATAGGGATAAATTTTATATATATCCCTCTTAACTTACAAAATATTTTATCTATTAAACCATACATTAAATTTTTTATGCATAAAGTACAATTAATAGTCTTAAAATATGATTTTAGTATATAAGATATTTTGTAATTTAATTAAGTATACAAAAATATTCTTTGAAAAAGAAAATGCTAAGATTAATATATTTTGAGAACATAATCTTATAATATTTTTAACAATTTTTCGTTATCTTATTCTTATAAAAGATGAACATAATAATAAAGTCATGTAACTATATACCTACATATAGGTTTTGTAAACGAAATAATGTCTAATAACTTATTCAAGAAAGTCAAAATGTTGCAAAAGTTGACATTTTCAACATTTTTGAGAAAATAACATATAACCAGAACATATATAATTTCCAATATATAATTTTTAATTTGATCTCTTCAACATTCTCAATAAATAAATTGATATAATAAATTTATCAGTCATTATCTTAATTCTTAAAATACTTCGTCGTGATGTGTGGTCAAAAAATGACTATCTTATTTTAAAAACAAAAGTTTTAAATTTTCTTTTATTAAGGTAATTTTATATATAATATATATATATATATATATATATATATATATATATATATATATATATATATATATATATATTATATATATGGTGGGGGTTCAAATGAGAATATATATTTATGTGAGAATGAGAGATTTAATCATGTCCCGTGATTTAATTTGATCGGATAATCTACATTTTGTTCTTCTAATATTCATTATCTACCCATGAATTGCAACGGTTAAGAATTGCAATGGGTGAATTGTGACCTTTAAATCTAACAGATCAATATTTAATTGATAGCTAAGATTTGTTTTCCCATCCACACCTAAACATATATTCTCACAATAATTATATATATATATATATATATATATATATATATATATATATATATATATATATATATATATATATATATATATTATGTATAGACAAAAGTTCAAATGAGAACTGTTTTTCGTACGAGAACTGCGAGAACCAATTTGAGCCATCCAATTCCCCCTCCTTCAATTCATCACATTCCCATGAATTCATCACATGCACCATGCCACACTTGATCCCCCCACGTTCTATATCAATGAAATTCACTTATCAAATCAACGACTAAGATTGGTTCTCGCAGTTCTCGTACGCATAACATTTCTCATTTGAACCATATATATATATATATATATATATATATATATATATATATATATATATATATATATATATATATATATATATATATATATATATATATATATATATAAGAAATAAGTTCAATCAAGAACTATTTTTTCATACAATAACTAAGAGAACTGTTTGTAATACCATTAATGACTTATTAATATGTGTATTTCAATTATTTATATATTTACCCAACTGTAAATTGCGTCTGGATAAGCCGTTATTAATTTGTCAGACTTGATTATCCCAAAATACCTTCTTTAATGCATCATTAATGAATTATTAATGATGCGTCAAAAATTCTTAACCACTGATTATTTTTTTAATCAAAGCGTTAAAATTAATTTTCGAAGTTTAAATGCGAAAAAACCATTCACATTTCAATCCTTATATATACTAGTAGTATACACGCGCAATGCTGCGACGGTAAATAGTTTTGTATTAAAAAATGTACTTTTCGATGATGTAACGCGTAATTCAATGTCACGAAAAAAATTCAGCAACATGTACGCTTTTTTCTTCAATTTTTCTTATATTTGTATCAACTATTTTATTAATTTTAAAAATATATTCTAAGAACATTAAAAATATTTAAATTATGAAATAAGAAGAGAAAAGTTAATAAGATTTTAAAAATTATATTGATGTGGGTGGATATATAATTTTTTTTGTTTAAGATAGTGTGTTAGTGAGCGAATATATTTTAAATAAATAAAAAGTTAAATATTATTAGGAGAGGGAAATGGTTAAAAATTAAGTGGATGAGATTAATTTAGATAAAAAGAAGGGTGAAGATTAGAGATTGACATAACTTAATGAAGTTTCTTAAAAGTTAGGCTATGCGTTGTACCCACCCTTTTCCCTTTCCTTACCCACTGTCACATCAGCGCTACATCAGCTTCCCTCCCCTCTCCTTTACACACTACTAGTGTTATACCTTCCCTTTTCCCTTTTCTCTTTCCTTTTCACCTTTTTATTTTATTTTCAATTTAACAATTAATTATTTAACTAAATAATATTTTATTTAATAACTAAAAATATAAAATAAATTAAAACTAGTATTTCGAAAATTACAAATAAAACTAAAATTTCGAAAATTTCAAATAAAATCCTAAAAATTTAAAACTTACATAAAAAGATAAATAAACTACTCGTCTACGTTTCCGGGTCCTTGATTACTCCAAATGTGTTCGACCAAATTGGACCGAAGGTTGAAATGAGTCTCCCGGTTTCTTACCGCTTCAACTTTTTCGGCCCGTTGTTCCTCAATGATATTTGTTCTGATATTGTGCTCAAGATCGTCAACTATTCGTGTGAATAGTTGACGGCTCATCTGAAACCGTCGCCTAAAATTTTCCTCGTCATATACCGGGTTATCACTAAAGTAGTCACGCACAAGCATCTTGTGTCCAGCGAGACGGTCTCTATTTATCGGAGGCCTTCTCATTTGTCGACTCGAAGTTTCTTCATCTTCGTCTCATCAAATATTAGGCGGGCCGCTTCTGTCGCAATGGCAACCATAATCCTCGTATTTTCTTCGAAAAAATCATTGGATGTTGGTGAACCATTTGGTGAATCCATAGATTTTTTATAAACTAAATTGTGTAAAATATAAAAAGGAAGAAGAAGAGAGAAAGAAAGAATAGAAGGAATGGTGAATATTTGTATAAAATGATGTTGTATTTAGAGTTTGTATTGGGTTTGAATTAAAAAAATAGCATTTTAACGGCTATATTTTAAAAAAATTATCGTTGGAGCCCCTTACCCGCTCGGAACCCGCTAAAGGGGTTTTGGTGTTCCTTGGGTACCCACACTCACCCGCTAGCTACCCGTGGGCTGCGGGTTGAGTATAACGCCCGGTCTTAAAATGAGAGAGAGTGTTAAATTGTTTATATAGTAGTATAGATATATATAGAAAGAGAGACAAATTTCCTTTATTTTCAGAATTGGTCCAAACTATTTTAGTATTCCACAAGGGCATATAAAATCAAGATTTTAGTATTAAAATACGAATTTTCAATTTATGAATATCAAGATTTTTCTTTTTCTATTTCTTTTTGTTTTTAATCATCACCAAACTTCCACCAAATATTGATCTAAAAATCAGTCGTTTCATAGAAAAATAATATTTTTTGAAATACTTTGATAGGCTTCAAAAAAGAAGCTTTATTTTAATAAAAATGTCATCTCATAGACATAAAAAATGACGAATAAAATCACAGGTCTACTTTGAATATCTAGTAACTTATAATTGTTAATTATGATCTGGTGTTATACTATGACTCTTGAAGAACTTTATGGGTCTTCTTTCATCATATAATCACATGTTTGTTTCGCGGAATTTGAATAAAAAAATAAATTTGTTATATCGTATTATATTTGGTAAACTTATTTTTAAATTAAACCTTTTTTTGAAATGTTTACATTCTTTTAAGTAATGAAATGTCTATTCTCTAAGTGTTCTAGATTGAATCTAAATCAATTCCATTTTTTTAAATTTACACTAAACAAATATTACTTAAGAACATATTTACATACTCAAGACACAATAAAGAAATTAGTATTTTAATATGAGAGGGATTTGATATCAGGCTATGTGCATAACGAACCCTCTTACTATTTTGGTTAATTCAAATAAAAAATGTTATGTTCCATTTCAACAAAGTATATATGCATTTTATAGCTAATTTATTTATGCTTAATTTCTAGTTTGGTATGGAGATTATAAAATGTTGTCAAGCTTTTATAATATGATTTGTGATTTATGAATTTTAATTTAATTTTGTTTATAAAATATAGGGTTGTTTTTTCAGACAATTCTTCACATCTGTTGCCAAAGTTGATTACCTTACACTTAGACATGGCTTCATTAGTGTAAGTGCCCTAACATTTTTTAAATTTATTATACTATTTAATGTTTATTACACTGTTAAATATGGATGATAGAACCCATGACAATAGCTATGCATGTCAACTACCTTACCAGTCCAACTAAAGTAATTAAAATTGTTAGATTTATGCCTCTTGAAGTTTATAAACATTATTAGAAAGGTTACTGTTCAAACACTAAAGTTTTCAGATAAATATCATATTATAGAATAAGTCTAAATTTGATTTTATATGATTTATTTATTTAACTAACATGTATAACTATTTATATAACCACCCTCGTATGTGTGTGTATATATAGTGTGAGGTTATATATAGAACCTCCCTTAAACATAGATTCTAAATAATCATCCTTGTTATGACACGTGTCACTTTGATTAAGGGCAAAATTGAAAAATAACAAAAAAAGAAAAAATCAACTTTATAAATAAAAAAACTCTACTCAACTTTAAATGATCATAACTTATTCGTTTTTAAGAATTTTTGCAAAAAAGGTATATCGTTAGATTCAGTTTTTCGTCATCTTTCAAACAATTTCAAACAAGACCAGGCTTGATATATTTCTGAAACATTTTTTCTTTTGAAATGCAAAGTTTGCATTTTGAGCTGGGTTCATTCTAAATGCAAAATGCAAAAAACGAAAAAAGCAAAATATAAACATGCAGGTCATCTAGAGATTCCAAAATGCAAAAATTATGAAAATGTAAAATGCAAATCCAACATGATTCAGTGAAAATGCATTCTAAAATGCAAAATTACATATTCAAACCCAAAATGCAAAATTCGTACAAAACACTACATACTGCCCAAAATGCAAACAAAAATTTCATGTTCAAAAATTTTTTTGAAAAATATGGGAAGAGTGATCTTGTTTGAAAGAGGATTAAAAAACTAAAAGATTGGTATAATTTTGTTGTTTAAATTCACAAAACTTAAAATGTTATGACAATTTAAAGTTTTTGGGGTTTTTTTTAAATCATGGGTTGTTAGATGGGGGATTTTCCATGTTTGTCATTTTCTTCCTATATTAATACATCATAATTACAGTTTTGCCATCGTTAAATCTCATTCATTAATTTTGATGATCAAATGGTCCAGATTGGTTCTTTAGGTTCTTTGTTTAACACATGGTTCTTTATTTATCCAATTTCTATATATATATATATATATATATATATATATATATATGTGTGTGTGTGTGTGTGTGTGTGTGTGTGTGTGTGTGTGTGTGTGTGTGTGTGTGTGTGTTTGTGTCTGTGTCTGTGTCGGTGTATACATTGTAGAGTTTATTTAAGAACCGTTCTTAGAGAGAACCACCACAAACAGTTTTGGTTATCGCTTAAAATAAATTAATGACTAGTAATTGGGGAAAATTCATTAATTACTTATTAATGACTTATTAACATTTATTTTGGGAAAAGCAGAATTTATTAAATAATGAGTTATCCACACGGACGCAATCCATAGTTAGATAAGTGGAATTTATGGATGAAGAGTTTGAGGGATAGAGGGTGACAATATGCATGAGATCGATGAATTTATGTGTGGGGTAATAGAATTTAGGAGAGGAAATTAGATAACTTGGATTGGTTCTCGTTACTCATAAAGATGGTTCTTAAATAAACTTTTTCATATTATATATATGTGTGTGTGTGTGTGTGTGTGTGTGTGTTTGTGTGTGTTTGTGTAAGTGTTAACCCTTGCTAAATTTTGTAATTAAACATCCCATTAATTATATATGTAAGTAGTTCTTTATCAAAAAAATTTAAACAAGATTTCAAACGTATGTTTACATATATTATCCTTAAAAGTATTAATTTTGAAATTATTATTGTTTTCATCTACTTGTCTTATATATAATTTTATTTATCTGCACAGACACATTTGACTCCAGAGAGCCAACAACAGTTTGATTTCCACAAATATATCAATAGGTCGCTTGAGGAGGATTTCAAAGTTGTGGTTGCAATAAGGTTGCTCATGAATTCTAATTATTGTTACAAAACTAATTAATTAATTTATTCTCTTATAAATATTTGAAAATTCTTTATTTTACTTCCAACTTGAAACCTATAATTAAACACAGTATAATTTTTTGTATATGCGCAGTCCTACAGTATGGTTCTTTGCAGTTTTGCTCCTTCTCACCAACACCCATGGTAAGCAAACATAAATTTAAGTTTTTGATTTATTAATGTGAGTTATTTAAGAAAATCAAGTCCAACTAATTAATGATGATATATTTAAACGAAATTCACTGTCAAGTGAATATATAAATAGCCAAAATACCATTATTAGTAGTCATTAATGATGTTACAAACGGATCATGCGATTTACGTATAAAAAACATTTCTTGTTTAAACTTATATATATATATATATATATATATATATATATATATATATATATATATATATATATATATATATATATATATATGCTCAATAGATATATATATATATCCCTACTACTATATAAAGGATTTAGCCACTTTTTATAAGTAACTTTTAAGTTAGGTAATACAACATCCTAAATCATCTTTAATTTGTAATATTTTGAAGCAACATAAACTCAATTTGGGTTGTAATATGTAATAAATTACACCAGTTTGGTATAAAATATTCAAACCAAAAGTTAGTAAAGAACAAGATTTTAATTACTTTAATAGAGCTTAATATGCAATAATATATATATATATATATATATATATATATATATATATATATATATATATATATATATATATATATATAACTCTTTAAATGTTAATGACTTTTACTTGTGCTTAATACATTTATATATAACTATTTTTTTAAACTAAAATTAAATAATTCACTAAATGGTGTATGATAAATATATCTCTAAACTTTTAATAATAAACTAAACTATAAAAACTTATGATATATACTTAAAAAATTGATTAAATTTATTCATTTAATTTTTAATTTTTTATATTTTTATATTAACAGAATGACTTTTAAATTTAAGGTTAAAAGTTACAATAATTATACATCCAATTAATTATTAGTAAACTAAAATAATTAAGGTAAAAACCAAAAAATCATGTAAGCAAAAAAAATATATCTCGCTCATCAAATTTAAGTGTTCAATTAATTTTAAATTTGTATAAAATGTACATGTTATCGATAATCACACAATTTCAACTCTAAATTAGTTCAGAAGTGACAAATTAGACTAACATCTTAATAAAACAAATATATTGTTTCCCGTCGCATCACGTGGTTAAATACTAGTAAAATAAAAAAATAACAGATTTAGGCTCACTATAATTCACAATAACTTAAAAACAATAAACTTTTCAATTATTACCAAAGATATATAAAACTAGATAAATACATTAGATTTATATTAAATTTGGCATAAATTTCCCTCCAAAACATGTCCTTTAAAATTCAATATTTTCTTGTGCTTCTATATAATCACAACATATTAATCCTATTGCTATATAATCAATCACTTTTATTTCTTTTTCTTCATTCATAGATTGGTATGCTTACTTGTGGCTGCCTTTCATCCCTCTCATTGTAAGTACTATACTCATCTTGATATTACTTTTTTTTAAGGTGTATATTATATTAATTAAAAACTAGCAAGATGTTAGTCAAATACAATTTTAAACACGAATATATGACCCGCTAAATCTAATTAAATCCAACACAAAAAGACCAATCCGATCAACCTATCTAAAATTCGTATACCACAAAGGGCGATAACCTGGTGGACTCGAACCTAACCGACCTCAATCTTAAGACCGAAAACGAACTCCCCGAACTAACAAAGGTCGCATTATCCAACCAGGTGGTGGAAATGCAATATTTCAGAGCAGATTTAATGGACCGCCCGAAACAGTTGAAAACCGCGAACCATGAACCAACCTCGAAGAACAACCACACAAACCATAACCACTCGAACGACGAATTTTTTGGTCGAAACCTCAACCCAGGTGGAAGCCTACAACCACATCATTGAAACACTAACATTCAACCACAACAAACTGGCAATCAAACCATATCTACTCGAACCACTACCATTATACATCAACTGTCAGAAACTGACCCACGACCACACCAACATCAGCTGGAAACGACGGAACCATGAATCTCCGTCGATTATCAGAACATATAAAATCATGCATCAAAACTTGTCAAATGTAGGTCTGTAACTTGCTAGATCTACTTAATATTGTTAATTAAAAAAAGTACAAAATTTTGAAGTTATGGCAGATTTGAGACATATTTTTAACCATACAGATACTACTTTTGGTTGGAACAAAGTTACAAGTGATCATAACAAAAATGGGGAGAAGGACTCATGAAATGGCAAATGTGGTGAAAGGTACACCAATGGTTCGACCAGGAGATGATCTTTTTTGGTTCGGTCGACCACGGCTCATACTTCTCTTGATCAACTTTGTTCTTTTTCAGGTAAACACGTCTACACTTTTCATTTCAGTTTTGCTTACGGATCTAACCTTGTAGACACCATTTTCTAATGATTTCTTATTAATTTTACAGAACGCGTTTCAGTTGGCATTTTTTATGTGGAGTTGGGTGAGCATTTTCACCATGGAATATACAAAAGAATGTAAATAATTTGTCTTGTGTTTTACGATAATCAAGTACTTATTTAATTGTTGTTCATTCTTATAGTATACATTTGGGTTCAAGTCTTGTTTCCACCATCGCAATGAAGACATCATAATCAGGATCACAATGGGGTGAGAATTGTAGTTACCCGGTCTAGAGTTTTGTTACATTGTAACAATTAACATGTGAATTTAATTGTTCTTGTGCTAATTTTGGTGTGTTGCACTTTTTCAGGATAGTAATACAGTTTTTATGTAGTTATGTGACACTCCCCTTATACGCTTTGGTAACGCAGGTAAAGTTCTCCCACAACTTCTACTTTGCAACTATTAAAAATTGGCTAATTATGAATTATGTTGGTCTAAATTATGTTCAAATCTTTATAAGCAATTATCATATTAGATAGGAATACAAAAACTTTATTGTTCAATAGTGCTATAACTTTTTTTGAGTAAAATGGTTTAGAGGTTTGAATAAAATGATTTAGAAGGTTTAACACTTTTTACATGCCGGATAAGGTGTTTGGCTAAGCTTGTTGTAGGCTTATTTTTAATAAGCTCATTTTTTCGATTTTCTTTCTGACTTATGGACTAATTATAACTTGAATAAGAAAATAAGCCAGAAAAAATAGGTTTATGAAAGATAAGTCCGTAATAGCTAAACAAACACCCCCTAAGTATTCCATGACTACACTACATATGTTTCAAATTGTTACCGCTCTAACCCACATAAATGAAATATAATAAGTAATAGGATGGTCTGACCTTTTTAACTTTTTTGTTTTTTTGTTCTTTTTTTTTTCGGTTTTCTACAGATGGGTTCAAGAATGAAAACAACTATTTTCAGTGACAATGTAGCAAAAGCACTAAAAACTTGGCACCACTCAGCCAAAACGAACATCAAACATGGCAATCATTCAACTTCAAACTCACCATTCTCAAGCAGACCTGGAACCCCACTTCATGAAACATCTCAGTTGCATCTTTTGCATAGATACCCAGAAAATAGTCTTGATAGCCTTTCGAATTCTCCAAGAGGCTCGGGTTTTGAGCATGAAGGTTGGGCCAATGAGTCTCCTTCAAACCACCATTATCAAGAACACGACAACTACACACGGGATGAGTTACATGATGTTGAAGAAGGTGAGATTGAAGAACTAAGCTCAAGCTCGACTCAATTGCCATCAGGATCTAGACCAGTTACAACTCAACATGACGTTTATATATCGGATTTCTCATTCGACCAGAGTAAGTAAATATTGTGATTTAAGGAATAGTACAATCACAAGTTGTTGAACTTTATGCACCAATTCTCTACATGTTGTGCAATATATAATGTGTACTTTCGATTTACTGAACATGTAACTTTGCAATCGAAAATACGAACACAACCAAGACTGAATGAAACAACGAGTTACAAACAAAATGAAATCAAAGACATCATTTTATTTATGGATTGAACTTCGATTTCCTCTTATGGTTTTCTATTCGAGTTTAAGGCGAGAACGGATATAGTGGTGAAACAGATCTTCACAAATTTCACAAACTTTTTCTATAAGAACCAACTACTGAGTTACAAACATCAAATGATTGTGTCTTAGGCATCCTGATGCAATGATATATGCGGCTCACAAGAAAAGTGAGACTCTCTGGAGAAAACTAAAGGAAAACCGACAAGACATCATAGTTGCTATTAAAGATCCCAATATCCGCAATCTACAAAACTAACTCCTGTGATCCAAATGAAACAAAATAGTTACACATACCCGAAATCAACACATCATATTTAAACGTTTTCAGTTGCATCTCTTTCGGGTTCATCAGTCTTGCTCTTTGTTACCAATCTATCTGTTGCCAATCTTTCCTCCAAAGCTCGGGCTCCCCTTTCCCTGCAGTCCAAGGATCAATGTATAAGAAAGGCCACCAAACTCATATTTCTTTGGTTTACAAGCAAATTTTTTTTTCTTTTTTACAGGGCATAATTCCATGGTTAATTACCCAAAAAAGAACAAAATTAGAGGTTCATTAGTAGATTTGACGAAAGTATATCTTAATTTTGCATGATACAATAAATAATGAGCAAATATGTTCAAGATAATATTTTTTATTTCCCTAAACAGCTCAATGGGGTAACTTTCATATATGAGCAGTAGGAGCATAGTACCTTCTTCTAGTTGCCTCAATGGGGTCAGAACCAGGCAATGGAGCACTACCAACTGTGTAGCCCCTTCCATCATTGGATGCTTCAGCTCTTCCACAAAGCATTCGATCAAATATTGAAGCAATAGGATCAATCACTGGTCTGCAAAACCAACAAGTACATTAAACTTGCAACGATTTCCATTTTAGAGAGCCCGTCAACATTGCAATTGCGTCGACTTAAAATGGTCTATTTCCCATTCAATCATCCATTGTTTATAAAGAGTTCATGATAATCCTTTGGACACGCAAGGTCATCTTAGTTGTCATAGACGTGGCAACCTCAACCCAGTTATAAGTAAATAGATTGATTTGGGTTTATCCTTTACATGTAATTGGTCATACAGAAGAATTAGCTAAACTGAAAACCACTAAAATAGGTAGAATTGGTTGAAGGTCCCCCGAATTGTATTCCAAATGCATAAAGCATACTATATTGCTTGCATAAACAGATCATTACTGTAATAATGTAGTTTTATAATTAAACTTTAACACAATATTTATTAAAAGATAAGACTAAAAAGTGCTCATGGGTCAACCAAACCCACTTCCACTTGCATTGAAAAGTTATTCGTTTTGACCTCTTACCCAACCAGCCCATTGTGCTCATTTTTTCCATCTTGAATTTGTCATTATTTTAGGTTATGATTTTGTATACCAACACTTTCCTACAAGCACAAATTCAAACTTAAAAAACATTCAAGGAATAGATGTCCCATGAAATTGCAACATTTCAAATTATGGGTGCTTTCTAGTTACAACAGTATATTATCTTCTTGTACTCATTATGAGAAACATTTATAATCTCTTTGGGAATGGGTCGATAACATTATCTTATTATGTCACTGTTGAAGGGTTCATATACTTGTTCAAGATTCAAAGAATTCCTCAAAAAGGTACATCCTAATAAACGTTTCAATTTTCATGGGACTAAACTAATAGATTACAAACGGGGGATCCTGACATCACGTGTTCTCCCTCAAGATTAACTATAATTATAAAGAAGAAAATGTAAAAAAAGGAGCAATAAAAGTTCTTGAATTACCTCATAAATTCAGGGAAGAAAGTAGAGAAGGAAAATTCGTCACTCGGGTCACCCTTAAAACCCGTTTCCTGTTTCCTTTGAAAGTATCTGAGGTAAATCCAACCAATGTATGTGCCGAATATCAAGATTGGAAGGTATGTTGCTGGCTCTATGGTGAAGAAGCTTACAGCAATAGCTAACACTAACATGATGGATGGCAACCACTGCAGATTCCCAAA
Source organism: Pulicaria dysenterica (assembly GCA_947179395.2). Lineage (NCBI taxonomy): Eukaryota > Viridiplantae > Streptophyta > Magnoliopsida > Asterales > Asteraceae > Pulicaria > Pulicaria dysenterica. The sequence goes on from OX359293.1 coordinate 19,748,859, forward strand.
ACAAAGATGCACAAAAAAAGTTAAAGTTAACCTGGAGTATTTTTGTACGGGTCAAAATGGGTTTCTCGGGTACACCTGAAACAGTTTTTGTCCAAAATTCATAATTTCTTATAAATAATAATTAATATCATATATGATTACAAAATCTCAAATTATATAATCTCATTTTTTGAATTAAATGAGTTAAGAGGTTATGCATTTAGAATCTTGGGCCAACTTTTAACCCAATTAACCCATTAAAGATAAGCTGAACCAACTCATTCATAATTAAATGCGATGAACATGCCACCTCTATTTTATATATTTTGTACCTTAGCTTTAATTTTTAATGGGGACAGTTCTTGGTCAGGAATTATCTGCTTGACACCAACTAAAAGCCCTGAAAGTACCCCACTGAAGCCAGAAAGAGGCATGTAACTATAAAAAAAAGAACAAACAATGCTAAGATTTATGTTGATTGATTCCCCATTTATAGAGAGAAAGGACAACCAAATAAAGAGAAATGCAAAGGGAAGAAAAAGATTTTCTTATTACTTACAGATAATTTTCCTGCATTGTTACATAGTACAACGAGATCGCTGTTATGAATACGCACACAGAAGTCACAAAATTGACAATAAAAATGAATTTCAAGAACTCCCGAGAACCCCAAATGGGCTCAAGAAGCTTCCCAATGAAAAGAAGACCAATGGTGCTGCTAAGAACCTGTTAAGCAAATGTCATGAAGCACTTTATCAGAAAGCAGTTCCTGCTATGATGTCTATATTAGAATCCAAAAAAGGAGCATACCCCATGTATAGTTTGTTCAATATAACCAGCTGTTATGAGATTCCAACCAAACGGAATTGTCCTGTAAATTTTATAGAAATAAGGAAATGGGAGATGTAAGTGATAATAATGAGGCTGTAAATTAAATAATGTGCTAAATAATTAAATCTGGTTTTGCAAATAGAATAGAATTTGAAAAGACTGAGTTTCATGTAAGCTATCCAATGTAAAAGCTCGTGTGCCCCACTGTAGAAGCAGGAGAACCGTAAAAATATCATGACTAAATGCTAATTTAGATCTAACGAAGTAACCAAAATTTTCATAACCAGTTCAAATCATGTCACCACAAAAGATGAATAACATAAGGATAGCTACTAAATTTCAAATTATTTGATGGGAAAAATCAACTCAAGATCCTATGGGGGCCATTACAATAACCAAGCATATGTCCCTTTGACTTTCTATGATCATTCTATGAACATATAGCGCACAATGAGAAATCCGCTGAATATTTTGAGTAAATTTTTAGTCAACTCAAAATTAAGTGATGAACCAAATCGACAGCATTTAGTAGAACTTCAGATTATGATGTTTGTGGAGCATTTAAACTTGGTTTTGAAAATGAAAAATGTACAATACAGTTCAACTCTAGTACAAACTAATCCATGTAAACGTATGCCATATATATATGTATGTATATGTACATGTGTGTGTGTGTCAGTGTGTGTCAATGAATTGACAAGATGTTTAAAATACGAACTACAAATTAAAAAGACCACAAGTGCAAGATAATGCATGTAAGTTGCGACAAACTTAAGATTTCTGCGTCTTGGAAAAAGTCAACAGTGCAGACTTGGTAATTAAAGGCCCAAAGCTGTATCATGCATGCATGGGTCTTAAGGAGCTGAAAGTAAAAAACATGCTCTGGACACAGGTTTTATTCATACTGGCTAGCGATCTCTTATTCTCTTTCACATTCGTACAAGAAGTGTTGATTTAAAAATGTATAAATCTTCAAATAAACCAATATAAATGGACAAGGAAATTTGAACTTCAAAAATATGTATATGTATCTTACATCTGACTTTAAGATGTTTTTAAAACTTCCAGTATTCAAAAACAAACATATGTAATGCCGAATCTGAACACCCAGATCAGCTTAGTTAAAATTTCAAGATAAGCAAAGCTAATTTACTAATCATTGGTAAAGAGTAGGGATACTTGACATTCGGATCAAAACAGGTTGGATGTCCAGAAAATGTCGCTTGAATAGTTATGATAATAAGCTTTTCGGTTTGTATCATAAAAACCAATTGACTTTGCAACTTGATCGGTCACAGCTAGTAATCTTGCTTCAGTTCACTAATTCGTGGAGTTATCAATATAAGTAAAGTAGTAAACAATACAAAAGGAAAAAAGTAAAAAAAAAAGACAACTTAGAGACATAAATATGACAGGAGCCTACAACATGTAACTTAAATCTTGGATTGAACTAGAATCCATCCCGAAATAAAGGCTATGCTACTACTCCAAAGCCTGATTGCATTCATATTTATGTTGGTATACACAGAGTAGGACAGCATAAACTGAAAGAAATCAATCCAAGAAAAGGAAGTGTTGGTCCTTGGTTCAGTCATACCTAGAAAATTACAAGAGTTGATTCCATTTTTAATATATAAACATTCAGAAGGGATTTCTTATTTTCTACAAACTGACCTGGATATCCTTTTGTATGACTTTCTCTATACCTAATGAATCCACACCTACAGTGAATGTCCTAAATACATCCATAAGGTTTATCAACTACCTAACCAGGAAGATAGCAGTAATCGTAGATCTAACAAGCAAGACAGAGTTTGAAGTGAGTTCAAAACTACATAAGTAGATAGCTAAAAGAAATCAGAATTGCCTGGCAGGGATGAGTGCAACGTAAGTAACGACAGAAGGGAAGATCTGAACAGCAATGTATCCAGAAACAAGTACTACCGCTAACCCTTTACACAGCCTCGTAAATCCCGTAAACAAGTTCGCACCCTGCCACCAACAATCCAAATAACAAATCCAGTCTAAATTCGTGATTATGCTGAGCAAATTACAACTTTCATCAACTCCATTTAGGTTAAATGTAGTACGGAAACTTAATGAAGAAACGAAAATCGATACGATTTATACGAGATAAAAGAGGGACTTACTGCCGGAGAACTCATGATCACCGGATAGCGTAACTAAAGCTGATTCGATTTAGGGCAGAATGAAGGATTTGATGTAATTCAAGTATGAAATCTATACCGACAGATTGTGGGTGTCACGACTGGTCGACAGTCGGGAAATTTGGTGCGGAGTAGATCTTGGATTGGGAGTCAAATGGGGTTGAGTGAGATTCAAGGAGCCAAGTTATTGTCACGTTCAATCTAAATCTATATTAGGAAATGGAAAATTCAGCGTCTATAAACCGGTTATTAATAAATTCACTTTTATGATATAATAACCCTAAACTTAAAAAAAAATATCAGTTAACATGTGATGCTTTAACAAATCAAATGTGATTGTATATTGAATCATCTATTATTATATATTATGTGATGCTTTAACTGTAACACCGGTTTCACGAGCTTAAAATCAGGAATAATTTAAACTTTTTAAGTATATTTATTAATGACATGCAGCGGAAACTAAATGTTGGGGAGATAGCAATATTAAACCTAAATCAAACATGTCTATTAAGTAAAATAGGATTTGATGTTAACAAAATCACTTATTCAGTTTAGACTTAGATAAATGAAAAACATATGTTGTTTTTCATGTTAGACTTAAAGAAAATTGTAAGTAAGAAGTGTCAGCTGAAGAAAACAAGTATCAGCTGAACACTGAGTATCAGCTAAAGGACAAACTTCATGAAGATCAGCTGAGAGGAAAAGATCAGTCAAAAAGCATCAGCTGAGGATCTACAATGGATCAGCTGATGGTTCAAAACCATCAGCTGAGAAAAGTTTCAAGATCAGCTGAGCTATCAAGGATCAGCTGACACAATCATATTGATCAGCTAATGTCTCCCATCTGTCAGATAAGGTATTTACTACTTATCCAATCTTTTCTTCATAGGCTGATCATACTCAAACGATTAGCTGAGCCCTTGGGATCAGCTGACAATTTAGTTTGATCAGTTTATTAGTTACTTTGATTTGTATTGTTAGCTGAGCATTTCGATCAGCTGAGCAAATCTAGTCAGCTGAGTCTTTCACATTTATCCTTAGCTGAGCAAAATTACATTTGCAGTTCAGTGTCTGTTAGCTGAGTTATTATTCTATATATCAGTTAATAGTTTTTCTATGTAATATTTTCTTTAGTCAAAGGCAGAACATGTGTTGTTCTATTATGCCTTAGATCTCTCATTGTAAAAGTACATATCACTTTTTGGATCTGCAAAGAAACAAAAAGGATAGATCTTTATTCCCTGGAAAAGGAGAAAGATACTTTTGAAGAGAAGATCTCGAAGATATGCTGCTTCAACTAAGTATGGCTGGCAACTCTATACTTGGTAAAGTCAAATCTTCAGAAAACATGGTGTTGATTAAAACACAAGCATGGAAAGAAAAGTTTACTCTCCCAAGACATAAATGTAGTACTTTAATAATATAATAATAGATAGTGGGTAAACTCATTACTGAAAAGTATGTTTACTTTACACACTTTGCGTGTAAAGTTAACTTACCTTCCACCCACTACCTTTATCTATTATAATATTATTAAACCAAGTACCTTTGTCTCCTTCTCTCTTCATCAACCCGGACACCACTTTGCTTATATATACTCATGCATGGAAACATGCTAAGTATGCGAATAGATAGAGTTGAATACTGAAATCTCATTTGTTGAGAACTAGAAGAGTTAGCATTTTATTTTCAGTATAACAAACTTGTTCATGTGTTGAACATCTTAGACATAAGTTGTTTAAGATTAGCTTAGTCTATGTGTTAGACAAATTTAGTTGCCACCTTTTATTGAACTTAGATTTTCCGCATCTAGTTCATGTAATTCTTGATTCACATCAATAAGAATTATATAAAAGTAAACCGTGTGTCTCTTAAATTTTAATTTGCTAAAGTTTGTATTCAACCCCCCCTTCTACAAACATTTGTTGTTGTAGTATCCATTCGAGACCAACAACTGGTATCAGAGCAAGCTAGATAACTCATATCTAAGATCTGTTTTGCTTACTCTTCAACTGCTTCTACCCCACACTACAAAATGGCCACTTCTGGTGCTGCTTCTAACAATATTTCCAACAATGGCTCACTCACAAGATGTCCAATGTTTGATGGAGAGAACTTCTCTCTCTGGGATAGTAGAGTTCTTCTCTATATGTCAAGCCTTGATGACGTGATGCTTAAAACTGTTACTGAAGGTCCTTATGTTCCTTCCTCAACAATTCAAGAGACTGAAGCAACTGATGAAGTTCCTGCTGTTGAAAGACTGATTATAAAGCCTATAAATCAATGGTCTGATGAAGACAAAAGGCTTGTTAATCTTGATGTTAAAGCAATAACAGCTTTAGTCTCTGCACTACCAAATGATGTATATCATCAAGTTCTTAACTGCAAATCTGCAAAAGAGATGCTAGACACTTTGACTGTTGCATATGAAGGCACTGAAGAAGTGTAGGAAAACAAGAAACTCCTTCTGGTTAGAGAATATGAGTTCTTCTTTGCTCATAAAGGTGAAAGTCTTACTCAGACCTACACCGGGTTCAACTGCCTTATTAATGACTTAAGAAGGGCAGATGTTCCCAAGAGCAATAAGGAACTTGTAAACAAGTTTCTAGACTCTCTCCCAGAATCTTGGGATCATTTTATCACTATGCTTAAACATGGTGAGAAAATCAATGGTCTTACACTGGTTGGTTTATATGGAAACCTTATGAATCATGAACAATCAGTGAAACAAAGGAAACTCTCTACCAAGGATATGAAGGAGACTGCAAAAGCTCCAACTACTGCCCTTGTGTCTAAGGATACAAGATCTAGGAGTTTTGCTGCAGTTGTGGATGAGTCCAGTGATGAGGAGGAAGAGGAGGATTCTTCTGATGAATAGCAAGTGGCTGATGGGGATGAAGTTCTGGAGAACATGGACAACATTGAAGCTGCTGTTGAGCAGGCTGCCATGTTGGTTAAAAGGTTCAAACCTTTCTTGAAAAGAAAGGGTGTCAACAGGTTTGAGAAGAAACCCTTCAAAGGAGAAAGAGCCATGTCAAAACCAAAGGCTTCTGAAGGTTGTTTCTCTTGTGGCAAGACTGGTCACTACGCCAGTGAATGTAAGTCCAGAGGAAACACAGGCTTCAAGGGTTCCTCAAGCTCAGACAGCAAGATTGATTATGAAGCTAAGTATAAGAAGCTTCTTGCTGCAGTCCTTGACAACAAGAAGAAGAAAGCTCAGAACAAGGTGTTGGTAGCTGAAGAAGAAGATTGGGCTGAGGAAGATCTCTCAAGTGATGAAGATGAGGTCCTCACGGCTCAGCTCAGTTTGATGGCTAACACAGCAAGTACAAGTTCCTTTGATGAGGACATGAAGAAAGCTGCTAAAGCTTGTACTTCTCCTGACTGGGATCCCTCTTCTATGTATCAGGTTGGAAAATTTATTAACTATGAAGATAAAGAAAAGAACACTATGTTTGATTATCTGTGTGTTGAGTTTCAGTCAAATATTCAAAGAGAAAAGAAGCTAAAATTAGAAATAGAATCACTAAAAGAGAGATTAAGTCTTAAAGATGAGAAACTGAAACAAATGACAAAACTGGAAGATGATTTAGCTAATCAAAATATACTTAATCAGATCTTGGTAAAAGAAACCAATGAAGCAACAATAAAGTTTAATGACATTCAAAAAGTAGTTAGATCTTATTATGTATCTGCTGAGAAGACCACTCAGTGTGTCAATGAGCAGATTCCAAAACAAGTTCAAGCTATTATTGGTGTAAATTATTCCCAAGCTGCTAACTGTGTTGATTTTAGCAAGAACATAAATATCTTAGAAAAAGTTGATATTTTACCTCTTACCTTTCAAAAGATTGTAAAGGGAAAAAGTATTATCACTAACAGATTTGTCAAAAGTAAAAGTACTCAGCTAAAAGTACTGAAAATTTAATTGTAAAGGAAGTAAGTAAAGGAATGGATTCATTTGTTGATATCAAAGAGACATTCTGTTGTCAAACCTTGAAAGCTGATACATCAGCTGATCAAAAAGTAGATGATAACTGCTCAGCTGATATCCTATCAGCTGATCATGGATCCTCTTCTGTTTGTTTAGCTGATCAAACATCACTTCAAACTCTTTTAATAGGAGAAACCAAGGGAAAATGACCTTTTGTTTACAAAAAGTCTAAGTCTGCCACACCTAAAGTTGATCAAAAACTCATTTTAACTAAGGGTCAACCTAAGGTGACTGTAAACAAAGACCTTATTAGTTTACAGAATCAGTCGCAACAACTAAATGGTGAAATCTGTCAGCTGATAACCCATAGTCATCAGAAAACAGTTAAGACATCTTTTAGGCAATTACCAAAACATGTTAAAGGCTCCAAAAATCAAAAATGTTATAAATGTGGGAGCAAAGAACATAAGGCAAGTAATTGTTCTCTTGAAGGTAACTCAAGACAGCGGACTGATAATGATAACACAGTTGTTTCTCTCATTCATAAACAACCTAATATAAAGTGGATGACTAGGTGCAATCCACAGGGGTCCACTTAAATGTGGATGCCCAAGTGTCACTAACCTTCTTTCAATCACAACTATGCAGGGTCTGAACACATGGTATCTTGACAGTGGATGTTCAAGGACCATGACAGGTTGTAAAGCTTTTCTTAGTAACTACAAGAAGGAAAAATGTCCAAGAGTGACCTTTGGTGATAACAATTGTGGGCAAACAAAAGGCTACAGAGAACTTCATAATGGGAATTTAACCTTGTCTAAGGTTTCATATGTTAAAGTGCTTAAGTACAATCTCATCAGCATAAGTCAATTATGTGATGGTGATCATAAAGTCCTCTTTACAAAGACAGGTGGTCCCATTTTAGATCAAGAAGGTAAAACAATTATTTGTGCAAAGAGAACCAATGATGTATATACTCTTGATATGTCCTCTGGTGATCCATCCAAGTTAACCTGTTTGTATACAAAGTCTGTAACTGACACAAATTGGTTATGGCACAAAAGGCTTTCTCACTTAAACTTCAAAAATATAAACAAGCTGAGCAAGGGTGAACTAGTGTCAGGACTACCTTCACTGAAGTATGTTAAGCCTAAACCTTGTTCTGCCTGTGAGAAGGGAAAGCAACACAAGACTTATTTTCCATCTAAGCAAGCCTTCTCCATTACTGAACCTTTCTACATGTTGCACATGGATCTATTTTGTCCTGTTGCTACTGCTAGTTTTGGTGGAAGTAAGTATGCATTGGTGATGGTTGATGAATTCTCAAGATACACTTGGGTCATCTTCCTAAAAGCAAAGAGTGAGGCTGCTGAAGAAATAATAAGCTTCATAAAGAAGATGGAAGTGCTAAATGGAAATCTGGTAAGGATGCTCAGAAGTGATCATGGAACTGAGTTTAGAAATCAAACTCTAGAAGGGTTCTATGATGATAAAGGCATATCTCAAAACTTCTCTGCACCAAGGACTCCACAACAAAATGGTGTAGCTGAAAGAAGAAATAGAACATTAATAGAAGCTGCAAGAACCATGTTGTGTGAGAGTGGGTTAGGATTCAATTTTTGGGCTGAAGCTGTCAGCTGTGCATGTTTCACTCAGAACAGATCCCTAGTCATCAAAAGGCACAACAAAGCTCCATATGAAGTGCTCAAGGGAAGGAAGCCCAACATCAGCTTTCTGAACATCTTTGGGTGTCAATGTTTCATTCTGAACCAGAAAGATCAATTGCAGAAGTTTGCACCAAAAGCTGATGAAGGTGTGTTTGTTGGATATTCTGTGATCTCCAAAGCTTACAGAATCTACAACCTCAGAACAAAAGTCATAGAAGAATCAATCAATGTAAGTTTTAATGAAAATGACTTTGTTGCCTCCTGTTCTACTAATCCATCTACAAGTGAGGAATTTAATGATCTGCTACATACTGAAGACAACATTCCAGTGTCAGCTGATCCACTCCCATCAGCTGATATAGAGGATTTAGATGAAACTGTTCCAAATTTACATCAAACCAATGCACATCCAATCTTAAACCAACCCACACTTTTACTGAATAATGAGAATCATGATTCAACATCAATGGACTCTAATTCCATATCAAACATTCCCTCATCAGTAGAAGTTTCATCAGATAACATTCCTGAAATTCTGTCAGCTGATCAACCAGAAGTCTCATCAGCTGATCCAAACCAAAGAATTTTCACTCCAACAATCCAAAATAATCCAAACTCTCCCAGAATCCAAAATGTCTATAAGGACCACAAGGATCATCCTAAAGATCAGGTCATAGGTAACATAGAAACACCTGTACTAACTAGATCAAAAGCTTGTAATTTCTGTTTATACACAGGTTTTGTTTCTATGATTGAACCAAAGAAGGTTGATGAAGCTCTAAATGATCCTCACTGGATTAATGCCATGCAAGAAGAATTGGCAGAATTCACAAGAAACAATGTATGGGCTTTGGTGCCAAGACCAAATGAAAAATCCATCATTTGTACTAAGTGGGTGTTCAGAAACAAAATGGATGAACAAGGGCTGATCATCAGAAACAAAGCAAGGTTAGTTGCACAGGGGTATTGCCAAGAAGAAGGTATTGATTATGATGAAACATTTGCCCCTGTTGCAAGACTTGAAGCCATAAGACTATTTCTAGTTTATGCTGCCTTCAAAGACTTTAAAGTTTTCCAAATGGATGTTAAGAGTGCTTTCCTTAATGGAGAATTGAAGGAAGAGGTATATGTCAAACAACCTCCAGGTTTTGAGGATGCAAGCAAGCCAGACCATGTATACTTTCTAAACAAAGCTTTGTATGGTCTAAAGCAAGCTCCAAGAGCCTGGTATGATACCCTCTCTTCTTTTCTAACCACCAAAGGCTTTATAAGAGGAAGCATAGATAGCACTTTGTTTATAAGAAAATTCAAGGGTGATGTAATACTTGTACAGATATATGTAGATGATATAATATTTGGGTCTACAAATTTGGATCTTTGTAAAAAGTTTTCAAAACTTATGTCTGATAATTATCAAATGAGCATGATGGGTGAACTAAACTATTTTCTTGGACTTCAAATTAGACAAGAGGTTGATGGAATTTTCATTCATCAAACAAAGTATGTAAATGACTTACTTAAGAAATTTGAGTTTGAAAATTGTTTTTCAATGAAAACACCCATGTCACTGCCTTAAAGCTTGGAAAGGACACTGATAGTAAATCAGTGAACATTACAGCTTATAGAGGTATGATAGGGTCTCTTTTATACCTCACTGCAAGTAGACCAGATATTATGTTTTCAACATGTCTTTGTGCTGGATACCAAGCAGATCCCAAAGAATCTCACTTAGCTGCAGTTAAAAGAATTTTCAGGTATCTCAAAGGAACTCCTAATCTAGGTCTTTGGTACCCCAAAGACTCTGATTTTGAGTTAGTTGGATACACTGACTCTGATTTTGCAGGTTGTACACTAGACAGAAAAAGTACATCTGGTGGCTGTCAGCTGTTAGGTGGAAGATTAGTCAGCTGGTCAAGCAAGAAACAGAACTCTGTTTCAACTTCAACAGCTGAGGCAGAATACATTGCTGCTGGAAGCTGCTGTGCTCAACTACTATGGATGCAAAATCAACTACTTGATTATGACATACAGTTTGAAAACTCACCAATCCTGTGTGACAACACTAGTGCCATTTCTATCTCTAACAATCCGGTTTTGCATTCTAAAACCAAGCATATTGAAATCATACATCATTTTCTTAGAGATAATGTGCAGAAAAAGAAAGTTTCAATGCACTATATAAGTACCGATGTTCAATTAGCTGATCTTTTTACAAAACCTTTGGATGAGTCTCGGTTCAACTTCCTAATATCCAAACTTGGCATGTTAAATTTGTAACATATTCCTTTCTTAGGTAGTTAATTTAATGTGAGAAATTAATTCCAGTTGTGTGTGCAATGAAGTACTTATCTAAGCTTCTTCATATCTTATTAATGGTGAATCAGCTAATGATATTCTGTCAGCTGACAACCATCAGCTGATACTATATCTCAGCTGATCAACCATTAGCTAAGACTTAGACGCTCAGCTAATTGCATTCATTAGCTGACACTTATTTTATCTCAACATGGATCAGCTGACACTCTCTTTTGTCAGCTGATGATTTTCAAAAGTCAAAAAATTCTGTGTCCCCACACTTATTTTATTAATTTCTCATTTGTATTTAATATGTTACTAGGTAGTATTTAATCTCATTTAATTGTCCGTTAATTGTCTGTTTATTTATTATCTATTCCGTTTATCATCTTTTTGCAGAAGTGACAGTTACTTTTTGAAATATATTTTGGTGACAGTTTAGGTTTCCAAGGAAGATACAAAGGTGTTTTCGAGCGGTTTTTCATTTCTTGTGCTTTCAAAATTCCCAAACACTCTTCTTCTCTTACAAACCCTAAGCTCTCTTCACTCACAGTTTCTTCAATCTGTAATCATGGTGTCCTTCAACCCTGCTTCTACTCCAAATGTTGTTGCTGGTGAGAACGTGCCAGTAAACTCAGAAATCACCATTCGTCCAAACAACTTTCTCATAAACACTGATATCCCCACGAGCAAAGCAAACCAGGGATACGAACCTATGGTGGCTTTCATAACTTCCCATCCCCTGTTTGCATGTCTCTCTGCTCATCCTCTATTCATCTTTCCAAACATCGTTGGTGAGATGTGGTACACTACCAGGTACCATACTGATCAAGAACTAATCACCTGCACTTGTCTCAATGGCACCATCAACATCAACATCACTGTAAATTCTCTTAGACAAGCAATCTCTATACCCAACTTGGCCCCATTTCAGCCTTTTGCTACAATGGATCAAGTCCTAAAGGTTTTACCCCTGATTGGCTACAATGAAGCTGTTTCCCATGGTCAATATAAGCTGTCTGTGCTGGGACACCCATGGAAGTATTTGGCCAGTGTGATTATTAGGTTCTTTGGTCACAAGTCTGGCAGTCATGACCAAATGAACCAGTCTGAACTGATGATTCTACATGCTCTGGTCACAGGGAGGAATATTGACTTTGCACAAGTCATATTCTCTGAAATGGTGGATAAGGTTACTCTGGGCACATCAAAGAAATCAACCAGAACCCATGTTCCCTACATCAGGTATCTCAGTTTGATTGCACTTAGAGATATTCAGTGGGAACACTATGCTGGGTTAGCTGCTCACTTGCACACAATGACCATCCCTCAAATGGGTCAGAAAATCTTCCATTTGATAAGGGAAGTTCAAGGTCCTGCTATAACTGCTCAGATGCAAGAGTTAATTGATGTTGCTGCTGAGGAGAATGAGAATGAAGAGGAGGAGGTTGTTGAAAATCTTAAGGTATAAATGGTTGATGATTCTGGGTCTCCTGATATAATCACTGAGCATTCTGAAGAGTCAGTGACTCATGCTCAAGATGAAGCCATGATTGAAGAAGAAATGATGGATGGATGAAGAGTTGATGGGCACTGCTGATCAAGAAATGATGTTTAGAGCAGATGTGTTTGATGAACTAGCACAGGATGAGCCTATTAATCCTGATGCTGAGGATGTTCATGTAGCAGATAGTGGTGATGAAAGTGGTGAAGATGACAATGATGAAGGAGATGATGACTTTCCTGGAGGTGATGCTGGCTATGTTCATACTGAAAATATTCAAGCTACAACCAGCTCATCTTCTCAAAGAGGAATGCCAATTACTGAATTCCCTTTCAGTTCCAGTTCTACCACCCCACAGAGTAAACAAAGCGGAGGTGCTGCTGATGGTGATGATGCCGAGGAAGACACAATCTCTGAAAATCTCATAAAACTGATTGAGATCAGCAAAACTCAGCACATCTCAGGTATAATCTCTACCACTCTTGAGGATACTCATTTGGTAAACCCCACCAGTGAGAACCCAACCTCTCCTCCAGTTGTAACACCCCCACAAAAGCCAAGCTCTAGTGTACTCCCAACAGTCACTAGTTCTACTCCCTCCTTCACCCATACTGATTTAAGGTCACAAGAGCTTGTGCACTTTTCACAAGTCTCTGAGGTAGTGTTATCCACACCTCTGACCTCAACTCCACTAGTTCCCTCTTATGTTGAGGGGGAGCAAATGGAAGTTGACTTACCCCAACTGCCAGTGGATGTGTTCTCCCAACAAGACACATTTGTAAATATGGGACTCCTGCAATCTGGATCACCCTCCCAACAGGGTGATGCCATTGAAAGACAGACCTTCTCCCAAGGTCATACTGTGTCTATACCCACATTGAGTCTATCCATACCCTTAGTAAGTTCACAACAGCTTACTACTGTAATAAGGGATACCCCACTGAGTGCAACCCTCACTCATACTCACTTACTTGCACATGTATTTGATTCACTTCTTACACATGCTACTACACTGCCTGTCAATACTAGCGGTATAAACCAACCATTAGCACAGGGCACACAATCTGTTCCCAGTGATCTTAGGCCTATATACCAAGCTCTAAGTGAGGGACCCCAATCCATTCCCGATATTGGTACCTTATCTCAATCAATTCCTATCCAACCTATTCCCTCTACCTCTTCTGAACCCTCATCCCAAATACTTCAAACCCTCCTATCTATCTCTCAAAAGATGGATAGTCTTCAAGCCTCCTTTACCTCTTTCCAAACCCAAACAGAAACTCAAATCTCTCATTTAACCCAAGAGGTTGAGTCACTAAAAGCTACCCAATCCCAACCCCAACCCACCCCTGCCCCAGTTGATCTGTCACCAATTCTTCATAAATTGGATCAACTCTTATCCCAAACTTCTCACCCTTCTACCACCCCTTCACCTCCCATTTCAAACCAAACCATCACTTCCTTAAACCAAACTATTTCTAATCTTCTTTCCCAACTCCAAACCTTAAGACCTTCCCCTCCTAACATTTCAGTAACCATTCCTGACTCTCTTCTTAGAGTCCCTTCTCTTCTCCAAACCATAGCTACTGATGTCACACATCTAAGCCACTCCTCTCGCCAAAGGCACAGTGCAACCATTCAAGAATTCACCAAAATCACTAATGCTATCCTAAGCCTAAGACAACCTCCATCCTTCACCCCACCTCATATTCCTACTACCTCTCCTTCACCTTCAACTATCCCTCCCTCTACCTCTATTCCTTCTCCATCTCCTTACTCTTTTATCCCACCTTCTGTTGCCAACCCTTCTAACAACTTTCCTTTTTCATTTGTTGATGACAAAAAGGGGGAGAAGTCAGTTAGAAGAGAACCTTCACCAGACACCATTAGAGCAGCTGTTGATGCCTATACAGCTGAGGCTCAGGCAATACAAGCAGAGGATGTGGATGCCCCCAATGAAACAGAAACTCAAAGGAAATCAAATGTTGAGGGGGAGAATTTATCTGAGGGGGAGCAACCTGCTAAAGATGAGCAGAGGCCAAAAAGAAGACTTAAACAAATGGCTAGAAGGAAGAGTGCTAAAAAGCCCAGACAAGATGAATCTTGTGCACCAATCAATGTGCCATCAGAAGATTCTGATGATGATAGTGATGAAGATAGGGTGCCTCTGTCCTCTCTGCTCAACTTGAAAAAGCAGAGCCTCTCAACTCAAGCTCCAACAGTCCAAGCTTCCTCTCCAGTACAATCAAGTCAACCAACTCCCAACAGCACATCAAGGAGAAAAGGAAAGAAAATAATGTCTGCTGAGGAGATTGAAGAAGAAGAAAGAAGAGAGGAAGAGCTAACTCAAGATGATGAGAATCTTAGGAAGTTAAGTGAGCTGGCTGCTGCACTTGGCACCTCAATTGAAGAGGTTCTCAAAGCCAAGGAAAGACACCAGGACTTCACAACTCCTGAAGACCTTGCTGCCATCATAGGTGCTACTGATGATGAGTTGAGAGAATTACAAGAAGAAGAATTAATCATGTTGTCTACTCAATCACATCCAACACAAGTTGCACCACAGCAAGATGATCCTACTACCAAGAAAGTTCCTAAAAGAGGAAGAACTCACAAAGAAGCCATTCAAGCATTGCATGAGTTCAACTTTGGGGTTACAACTCAGCAATCAGAAAGGGAGATCAGAGAGCTCTTGGAAAACAAGAAGAACTTGGTAGATAGGAAATTTCCAAATCTCATCTCAAAAGTTACTCCATATAAGGGTACAGATGAAGGTCCATATCTCAGAATAATAAGAAAAGATGAAAGACATACACATGAGAATGCCTACCTTCATCACTGCAAACTAGTTTCCTTCACTGAGATGATTGAGACTCTGTACCACCTCCTTTAATCCAAAAGTGAAATTGCCACAAGGTTCATAAACAAACTTGAATACTGGATCAGAATGTCTGTCTACCACAGGATATGCACTCATGATCAATTTGTGGAACACATTGATGTGATAGAGGATGCCTTCAAGAAATCCTCCAAAGCTTTTGTGCCTGTTGAACAGATTATACTTAATCCTGATCATCCTTACCTGGCTACTTATGAAAGTCTGAACACTGCTCTACCCTCCAACATCGAACCAGAAATGTTTAAGTACATAACTGAACCTGAAAGAGGGATGTTCTTCAAGAATAGAGCTGGTATTTGGAAATTCCTAAGAGAATCTGACTTAGGAAGAGCCCCTAGAGAGCTGATATTTCAAGCTGCAAATTCAACAAGGGGACAGACAGAGAGTGATCACTTTGATAGTCTGGTTCAAGCAAGAGCTGAAGAGTTGTTGGCTGCAAATCCTCTGGACAGACTTCTGGATGTTAAAGAAGAACCTTGGTGGGAAGAAGACTGAAACTTCATAATTAGATTAGATGTAATTTCAACTTCTTAGAATAGTTCATCTTCTATAATTTAGCTTAATGTTCAAAATTGTACAAACTCTTATGTAAATACTTTGTTCTGTAATCAAGCTTGAAACTTTGATCATGGACTACTTGGCTATAATGCTAGTATAGATGACTCTTAGTAGATAGCTCACATAGTGTAAATATAGAAAATATAAAAAAATCCTAAAAACAGAAAAAGGATAGAAAAGATACCACAAAAACAGAACAATGGTACTTCATAAATGAAAAGATTCCCAAAAACAGAATAGCAGGGAACATATATTAAAGAGTTACCAAAAACAGATAGCTAGGTAACCAAATTGCACTTAAAAGTTATATCTTTACAAATCCGAGTCAAACTGATTCATCTTAAACAAGATAAGGTTTTGTCATCATCAAATAGGGGGAGATTGTTGGGGAGATAGCAATATCAAACCTAAATCAAACCTGTCTATTAAGTAAAATAGGATTTGATGTTAACAAAATCATTTATTCAGTTTAGACTTAGATAAATGAAAACATGTGTTGTTTTCCATGTTAGACTTAAAGAAAATTGTAAGTAAGAAGTGTCAGCTGAAGAAAATAAGCGTCAGCTGAACACTGAATATCAGCTAAAGGACAAGCTTCAGGAAGATCAGCTGAGAGGAAATGATCAGTCAAAAAGCATCAGCTGAGGATCTACAATGGATCAGCTGATGGTTCAAAACCATCAGCTGAGGAAAGTTTCAAGATCAGCTGAGCTATCAAGGATCAGCTGACACAATTATATTGATCAGCTGATGCCTCCCATCTGTCAGATAAGGTATTTACTACTTATCCAATCTTTTCTTCATAGGCTGATCATACTCAAACGATTAGCTGAGCCCTTGAGATCAACTGACAGTTTAGTTTGATCAGTTTATTACTTAATTTGATTTGTATTGTTAGCTGAGCATTTCGATCAGCTGAGCAAATCTAGTCAGCTGAGTCTTTAACATTTATCCTTAGGTGAGCAAAATTACACTTGCAGTTCAGTGTCTGTTAGCTGAGTTATTATTCTATATCTCAGTTAATAGCTTTTCTATGTAATATTTTCTTTAGTCAAAGGCAGAACATGTGTTGTTCTATTATGCCTTAGATCTCTCATTGTAAAAGTACATAACACTTTTTGGATCTGCAAAGAAACAAAAAGGATAGATCTTTATCCCCCGAAAAAGGAGAAAGATACTTTTGAAGAGAAGATCTCGAAGATATGCTTCAACTAAGTATGGATGGCAACTCTATACTTGGTAAAGCCAAATCTTCTGAAAGCATGGTGTTGATTAAAACACAAGCATGGAAAGAGAAGTTTACTCTCCCAAGACATAAAGGTAGTACTTTAATAATATAATAATAGATAGTGGGTAAACTCATTACTGAAAAGTATGTTTACTCTACACACTTTGCGTGTAAAGTTAACTTACCTTCCACCCACTACCTTTATCTATTATAATATTATTAAACCAAGTACCTTTGTCTCCTTCTCTCTTCATCAACCCGGACACCACTTTGCTTATATATACTCATGCATGGAAACATGCTAAGTATGCGAATAGATAGAGTTGAATACTGAAATCTCATTTGTTGAGAACTAGAAGAGTTAGCATTTTATTTTCAGTATAACAAACTTGTTCATGTGTTGAACATCTTAGACATAAGTTGTTTAAGATTAGCTTAGTCTATGTGTTAGGCAAATTTAGTTGTCACCTTTTATTGAACTTAGATTTTCCGCATCTAGTTCATGTAATTCTTGATTCACATCAATAAGAATTATATAAAAGTAAACCGTGTGTCTCTTAAATTTTAATTTGCTAAAGTTTGTATTCAACCCCCCTTCTACAAACATTTGTTGTTGTAGTATCCATTCGGGACCAACACTAAACACTGGTTATAAAATATAAAGTGTTGTTATCCGACTTAACGAATATTAACATCAAAAGTCAAGTCTCAAAACGAACCGGTATTACCGTACTATAAACCGACCATCTGGTCACAGACAATTATAACAGCAAAGTGTTCCAGAAGAGTTAAGTACAATTACCCAAAAGCGCCCACCTCACCAGGCTGCCTAATCTTTACCTGTAAAAAGGGTAAATCATGAACCGGTTAGCTACACTACCTAGTGAGTACAGGTTGCACATAAGTATCAAAAAGTATGCAGTCAAAACTCAGGAAAGTACACAGGGCTATCCTATCATATTGCGGCGCGCTAATTATGTCAGCTGGAGTCGTGTCTTGCAGGGTAGCGAGCCCCGCTCAACAAACCTAGCCGGGGAATCAGCCGCAACCAATTGCACCAGTGGGGGAGCGAAGAGCAGTCCACATAGTGCACTCTGTCTATCATGCTGGTTCCAGCCTAAGCGAAGAACCCAATTCTATCAAGGAATGGCGGCCTGCAGAACCATACCCAAGTGTATACTCATGAGTACCGTTAGTCCCCCAATTCATAGCCCCTAAGGACCCTGGGAAACCAGCCATATATTATCACCCATCTACCTGACTGACCTTAATCGTGTTGTAAACTGTTTGTACAGTTCCCTGAGTGTCCGGACATAATTACATAAACAAATAGCTGATCCAGTTAGGATCCAATTCATGCGCGCATATAATCACAACAATTGTTATTCTTACTAGTGAACAAAACAAGCGAGTACAACTTGATCATAACATACACTTACCACATGATTCCCGTTACAAGTATTCACTTACTTTTACAGCAATTCTAATCATCATAAACATGGTACATCATATCATAACATACCTCCGCATACGTACATAGAATCACCAATACACGTTTAAATCACACAATGGTTAGCACTACTTACTGAGTCTCATGGGAAACCGGTACTCACCTTAAGCTCACAGAAAGCTGACACAACGATCAACGCCTTCCGGTCCTTCAAGAACACCTAACACGTCACACAACACTAGGTTATCGCTTAACACTCAACAGCCTCCGTTTATAATACGAGTCACAATTCTAATACCACTGGGCAGGGTCCTACGGCCGCAGAAGACTAAACAATCCATCTACTGCCGTAGGGAACATCCTCTACGCTCGCAGAGGTAGTTCTTTGGGTACCTAAGGCCGTGAGGCTTCGTTCCTTCACCCTTAGGTATTAAACCACATAAAATACCCTCCTACGGCCGCAAAAACCTTTTCATACGGCCACAGAAGGCTTAATTTCAATAATCCTGAAAAACACCCTCCTACGCCCGCAGAAACATTTTACTACGGCCGCAGGAATATTAGGGTCCCTACGGCCGCATAAACATTTCCATACGGCTGCAAAAAGTTCCTGTACATCAGACTTCGTCCCTGTTCGAACACAGCTGTTGTTCTTCACGTTTTTGGACAACAATTCGACTAAAACTCAATTTCAATCATTTATACACTTCCTTTTACATCCATTTAAGTCTATAAACATGTTTTATACTCAAACCCATCATTTACAACAAGATTCAATCACTAATTTAGCTTACCACTAACACAACCTCAAAATATGGTTTCTTTATGAGAAATACTTACAATCAAGATTAAGCAACAGTAAATTAGCCCTTTGAATCCCGTTATAAGCCTCTTGCTACTGATTTCCTTTGATTTCTCTTTCAAAACTCCAAGAGTTGAAAGTGTGTGTGTGTCGTGGGCTTGTGTATGTTTCTAGTGTGTGTATTTTGTGTTTATAGGGGATAAGAAGGAGAGGAAACCGACTTAGAGGGTTATCAATTTAAACCTCGGGTATTTTATTCCCCTATTCAACTTACAATACAACTTAGGTTTACCTGCTTCAACTAACGGGGATATCTACGGAAACATTACGCGAAACCGTTTAATATTATATCACTTTTACTTGTTAACTCTAACTTTCATATGACACCTCATATATCCACTTTAACTAACTAAAATATAGAATAACCACTAAAATATATATATTTAAAGTCAAGGTACAACCACTTGAAAATGAAGTACAACTAGGTACTACTAGGCCCATTTTCAGGATGTTACAAATCTACCCTCCTTAAAGAGGATTCCGTCCTCGGAATCCAACCTCGATCACACACATAGTCACAAACTATTTTCACGATGTTACATTAAGCAACAACCACAATTGATACGAAAACTATCAACACAAAACTTTAGTTATTTCACTAATTGTGAGGTTACATCATACAAAACATACATAACTTACGTATACACGTCTTACTTGACTAAAAGAAACTACATGCGACTATTTCAAAGGTTACACGACATTTCAACTTTACTTTCTTAACCAAAACTTCTACAAACGTTTCAAAACTTACACAACACTTCAAGTAGTTAGGACATTCCGAAGAGTCGTGCCCATACTGACTACATTTGTAACAAAAATTACCTAAACACTCTTTAGCAAAGTGTCCCGGAAGTCCACACTTGTAACAAACTCTCTCTATACCTGCATTCTCCAGCGTGATTCTTGCCACAAATTTTGCATGTAACTCTACTTCTAGATCCTCCAGTTTCAGTCTGAGTTCTCAATTTCTTAGTTTCCTCGTCATCTTCTTTTAACTTATGAAATTCTTCTTGAACCGCGCTTTTTACCTCTCTTCTCATTTCCGCCATAACTGACGGCATGTTTCTGCGAAAACATTTATCAAACTGGCCAGGCATCACCTCTCGGAGATGTCGTGTAGGTATCGCTCCGCGTTTATTCCCGTATACGGAAATATGATCTTGTAGCTCTCCTATAGTAGTTAAGTCTAAGCTTTCTTCACGTACTTCCTCGTTTCCCACTTGCGAGTTTAAATTTCTATCCATATCTCTGCATCAAAAGAACTCTTAGTCAGTGTAAAAACATCAACACTATACATATTCTTTCTTAATAAACAGTTTAGGTTTCACTTAATATCATCCCGATTATATTTTCACACTTCTCTTCTTAATTACCTCGACTTTTACATTAATTAAAACATGTTTGTCTTAATCGTTTACTTTAATCTGTCATGTTTACACTTACTCCAATTAATTTCCACAATACATACTAACTAACAAGGATAAGGAAACTAATCACATCAACAACAACAACAATAGCTTAAGAGAACACAACTAACAACTAGAACAACTTCACTATTAACTATTTTCACTTTATACAAGTCTATAAACATACAATATTACTTACATCCTACGCTTTTACCAAACTTAATCTCAGCACAATAAACAACTTCAATTATTCGTATTATTACTTACTCTTTCTTAATTTATCTTTCATATTTAAACAACAAGGCAACACGAACACCATTTTCTTATCGTCTTTCACGAATTTAGGTGGAGGTATAATCTAATCTCGTCAATATCAGTAATAACTCCAATAACATAATCAACAACTGCTACTACTTGATATTAACAAACCTTGCTTTAACAAGTCAGTAAACATAGAACAAACACTTACAACCTTTTACAAAACCACTACTTTACAACACTACGAACACAAAACTAGCGACTCTTGAAGTTACTAATACAGTTACAACAAAACTACCAAAGAAAACACTTATAACTATCCCTCCAGCTGGCTTCCTCTGTCGTCACTTGGGACGCCTTTCCGTTGTCACAGGGAGCATCTTCATTCTTTGATCAGACGAAGATCCGTCTACTCTCATGCCTCGTCTTGCTGTACAATTCATAATTTTATGCCCCGGTACAAGACACTTATAACATACACCTCGTTCAAATCTACACTCTTTTGCCACGTGTCCTATTTCCCCACACTGAAAACATCTAACGGTAGCTTTAGTACAATCTTCGACGTGATAAGCACGGCACTGTATACACCAAGGACCATCAAACCTCGCCCTTTTAGAGGAACCAAATTCCTCAACCACAGAAGACTGTCCTTTCGAAGGACTGGACCGTGGTAACTTCCTCTTCTTACCCTTGACCGCGTGATCGCGCTCACGCTGGAGACATTCTCCTTCCACACTAAGGGCTATCTTAAAAGCTTGGTCAAGATTAACAGCAACTATCACCTTAGCATGATATTCTAGTGGCAGCATCTCCACGAACTTTCGTATTTTCGCATTCTCATCAGGTAATAACTGGGGCACTAACTTCATTTTATTGGCATAAGCATTGATAAGACTCTTCACAGATTTATCTCTCTTTTGGAGACTATCGAACTCCCGTTCCATGTCATAATCAGTACAATATTTCACCATCATTCTCTCACGGAATTGCTCCCAAGTTAGCGTATCCAACACCTTTTTACTAACCGAGGGTTTCACAGCATCCCACCACGAAGAAGCACTCCCTTTTAATCTACGTACTGCATATTCAACGCGATATTCTGGTTCGCAGTCGCATAATGTAAATGTATGTTCCATTGCTCGAAGCCACCTTATAGCAGCAATAGGTCTATCACTACCCTTAAACTCCAATGGGTTATAGGAAAGAAATTTATGATAAGTACAACGCTCGTGAACTTCATCTTGAGTCATCAGAAACAACAACTCTTTTGCCAGTCGTAGTTCTCCTTCTAATCGTCGAACGTAAACTTCTAGCTCTTGTTCACGCCTCATTTCCTCCGAATAGCGACGAGAAGCTACATCTTCTTCTTCAAGACGAAGACAAGCCATCTCATCCCCTACTTGCACGACATCTGGCTCGGTATTAGCTTGCTGACCCGACATTTTAATCTACTACTGGTAAAGAAAAAGTATGTAACGCGTGACTTATTCTCAAACTATTAACACTACAAGTTAGTTAATAACACATAACAATCACATAGCACTCATACTCAACCCCAATCATCCCGCAAGGAACACTTAACGATTGTCGGGCCTGAGTTTGAGATCGAATACTTTTACAAGTGCCCGATTCCCTCAAACTTAGGCTCTGATACCTATTTGTAACACCGGGTTTCACGAGCTTAAAATCAGGAATAATTTAAACTTTTTAAATATATTTATTAATGGAATGCAGCGGAAACTAAACACTGGTTATAAAATATAAAGTGTTTTTATCCGACTTGGCGAATATTAACATCAAAAGCCAAGTCTCAAAACGAACCGGTATTACCGTACTATAAACCGACCATCGGGTCACAGACAATTATAACAGCAAAGTGTTCCAGAAAAGTTAAGTACAATTACCCACAAGCGCCCGCCTCACCAGGCTGGCTAATCTTTACCTGTAAAAAGGGTAAATCATGAACCGGTTAGCTACACTAGCTAGTGAGTACAGGTTGCACATAAGTATCAATAAGCATGCAGTCAAAACTCAGGAAAGTACACAGGGCTATCCTATCATATTGCGGCGCGCCAATTATGTCAGCAGGAGTCATGTCTTGCAGGGTAGCGAGCCCCGCTCAACAACCCTAGCCGGGGAATCAGCCGCAACCAATTGCACCAGTGGGGGAGCGAAGAGCAGTCCACATAGTGCACTCTGTCTATCATGCTGGTTCCAGCCTAAGCGAAGAACCCAATTCTATCAAGGAACGGCGGCCTGCAGAACCATACCCAAGCGTATACTCATGAGTACCGTTAGTCCCCCAATTCATAGCCCCTAAGGACCCTGGGAACCCAGTCATATTTTATCACCCATCTACCTGACTGACCTTAATCGTGTTGGAAACTGTTTGTACAGTTCCCCCAGTGTCCGGACATAATTACATAAACAAATAGCTGATCCAGTTAGGATCTAATTCACTTACTTTTACAGCAATTCTAATCATCATAAACATGGTACATCATATCATAACATACCTCCGCATACGTACATAGAATCACCAATACACGTTTAAATCACACAATGGTTAGCACTACTTACCGAGCCTCATGGGAAACCGGTACTCACCTTAAGCTCACAGAAAGCTGACACAACGATCAACGCCTTCCGGTCCTTCAAGAACACCTAACACGTCACACAACACTAGGTTATCGCTTAACACTCAACAACCTCCGTTTATAATACGAGTCACAATTCTAATACCACTGGGCAGGGTCCTACGGCCGCAGAAGATATGGCCTACGGCCGCAGAAGACTAAACAACCCATCTACTGCCGTAGGGAACATCCCCTACGCCCGCAGAGGTAGTTCTTTGGGTCCCTAAGGCTGTGGGTTATGTACCCACGCCCGTAGGCTTCGCTCCTTCACCCTTAGGTGGTAAACCACATAACATACCCTCCTACGGCCGTAGAAACCTTTTCCTACGGCCACAGAAGGCTTAATTTCAATAATCCTGAAAAACACCCTCCTACGCCCGCAGAAACATTTTACTACGGCCGCAGGAATATTAGGGTCCCTACGGCCGCAGAAATATTTCCCTACGGCCGCAAAAAGTTCCTGTACAGCAGACTTCGTCCCTGTTCGAACACAGCTGCTGATCTTCACGTTTTTGGACACCAATTCGACTAAAACTCAATTTCAATCATTTATACACTTCATTTTACATACATTGAAGTCTATAAACATGTTTTTTACTCAAACCCATCATTTACAACATGATTCAATCACTAATTTAGCTTACCACTAACACAACCTCAAAATATGGTTTCTTTGTGAGAAATACTTACAATCAAGATGAAATAACAGTAAATTAGCCCTTTGAATCCCGTTATAAGCCTCTTGCTACTGATTTCCTTTGATTTCTCTTTCAAAACTCCAAGAGTTGAGAGTGTGTGTGTGTGTGTGTGTCGTCGGCTTTTGTGTGTTTCTAGTGTGTGTATTGTGTGTTTACAGGGGATAAGAAGGAGAGGGAACCGACTTAGAGGTTTATCAATTTAAACCTCGGGTATTTTATTCCACTATTCAACTTACAATACAACTTAGGTTTACCTGTTTCAACTAATGGGGATATCTACGGAAACATTACGCGAAACCGTTTAATATTATATCACTTTTACTTGTTAACTCTAACTTTCATATGACACCTCATATATCCACTTTAACTAACTAAAATATAGAATAACCACTAAAATATATATTTAAAGTCAAGGTACAACCACTTGAACATGAAGTACAACTAGGTACTACTAGGCCCATTTTCAGGATGTTACATTAACAAATCAAATGTGATTGTATACTGAATAATCTATTATTATATATTATGTGATGCTTTAACAAATCAAATGTGATTGTATACTAAATCATCTATTATTATATATTAAAATTTTAGAACTATTTTTTTTACATAAACTTTATTGAATATAACTCTAGTACGAAGTTGAAAACAAAGAAAGGGATATAAACGAACACTATGTACGAAGTTGAAAATTTAATATGCATATGTAGAAGCAAAAATTCGTTAATACTACGATACATGTGAGTGTCAGATCTATATTAAATACTATAAATATTAATAAGATATATTTAGATTATGTTCAATTAATAGGACCTAAATTGAAATAGAAAGCACAAACTAAATATTTGCATAGTGATTTCCTTAAAAAGGAAGTCGGTAAAAAGAGCCATAAATCAACCAACAATTGGCCTATTAATCATATCTTGTTTGGCCAAATATTGAGGCCCGACTCATCTTGATTCAATGTTTAAGAGAACATCATAGTTGAACCATTTTTCATAAATAAATAAACAAAATAAAAGCAATAGATCGGTTAGGGGATGATTTGTATACATCTAAACTTTGTCACATATATGACATTTTTGTTCTTACAAATTTGTAAACTATTATTCTTATCCACACGTGTAAGGATATTATTGTTTAAACAGTTATTTTTTTGTGTATGACAAATGTTTGTTGTGTGTAAATCATCTCATGTCGGTTAGGAGAATATGTTAACTATGTTTTCGCAAATAAACGAATCGAAGTGATCGTAATCCTATTGATAAGAGTATGTGTTGGATATGAGCCGAATTTCAAGTTGGCCCGTAGCCCAGGCGTTAGGCGGTTTATAGAAATAATATTTATTAAGGTTTTATTTTATATACATACATATATATAGGACGGTTTAAACAAGAACTGTTTTTCGTACGAGAACTACGAGAATTGCGAGAACCAATTTTAGCTATTGATAAAAAATGAAGAGTCCAGATTAAAGAGTTATTAATAGATAACCTTAAACTAATCAAACTTATCCTTAATTGATTAAGGATAATTTGGACATTTGTAAATTACCCCCACTTTTTTAAACTAATATATCCATCAAATGAAAATGTGTTAAATTACAAAAATTATACAAAATTAACGAATAAATTATGTTGTTAATTTGGGACCGATCTTGCAATATATTTTCGAATTTTTTTGTGTTTGTTGTGTTTTTTTATTCAGTACAGGTCGACATGTGCACATGTGCATATATGCATATGTAAATATATGCATGAGTGCATATGCACAAATTCACCTATTTTTTTCAGCACAGGTTTAGATATGCGTGCAAATATATGCATGTGTGCATTAGCATATATTCACCTAGTTTTTTTTTAGCATAGATGTAGATATGCACATATGCATAATGATATGCACGTGTGCATATGTCGACAAACATGTTGAAAAAAACCCAGCAAACGAATTTTTTCCGAAAAAATATAGCAAGATCAGTCTCAAATTAAAGAGCATAATATTCTAGTTAATTTGGTATAATTTTCGTAATTTAACACCTTTCCGTTTGATGGATATATTAATTTTAAAAAAGCGATGGGTAATGTAAAAATTTCCCATATATAAATGAGATAGAGAAGTTCATTTAAAAACCAATATTATTACGAGTACAACGAGATCCATTTTAGATATCCTTCATAAATTCAAAATGGTACTTTAGTCATTATTCATAACAAAGTGTCACATTTTTCACCTTCTTCATAATTTACTCTGTTTCATCCTCATCGTCTTTTTCATAATCTGAGTGTTTCATCGCCATCGTCTTCTTCATAATGCGTGTGTGTTTCATCGCCATCGTCTTCTTCATTGTCGTTTCCATCTACATTATTACCCTAGTCTTAATTATTGATTGATTCTTTGTTTAATTTCACGAAATATTCATTATTCGGTCATATTTTTGTTCGATTGAATCAGTTTGTTCTTTTGCTTGTATTGATTTTCTCTGATGTCACCTTCATTATATGAATTTAAGGTACTGATTTTGTTTCAATTGTAAATTTTTTTGTTAATTCATCTTATGTTTTATGTTGGATATTTTTTTATTTGTTTGTACAGTGATAGACGTTAAGCATAATAGTTCTCACGATAGTAAGTCTTAAGGAGTTAACGAATCCAGTTCAAGTTTTTCTGTAAAAAAATTCGACTTGAATTTATTTGCTTATATTATTGATGAAGAAGTAGAAGGTAATTTATTACTATTTTTTGTTTCAACTAAATAATATGAGAAATATAACTGACTAAAATCCTAAATATTAAAGCAGCATCTCCAAACAAAGTATAAGGATATATTTGTGAGTTAAAAGGGTTTGATAAGATATTGATGTAATATTGATTTTTGTAAGGATATATATGTAATTAAGAAAGTTTTTAAGGATATATATAAAATTCTCCCTTTTTTTATTGCTTTAGAGTTCTTATATTTTGTTTATTGAAACAGGCACCACGCGAACAAGTATAAACTCCTTTCGTTAAATTTTACAAATATATAGTCTTCATGTACTAATTTAATACTTTGTGTATAAACACGAGAATGATTAAAATAAATATTAAATACTTATAGTTTTAAAAAACACTAAAATCTTCTAATATATATAAAAGACTAACTTATAAAAAATTATTAGATGATCTAGACTCTTCATTTAATAAAAGATTTAATCTTAGCCGTTAGTTTCTTTAATTCTAAAATTTTGATTTTGACTTTTTAGAGTCAAACTAATATGAATTAGTTAAAGATAATCCTTAACTAAATTAATGATAAGTATCAATAAATTATAAACAATGAAATTATTAAACAATCGTATATTAAACCTATCAATTGGATAAACATAAAAAATAATTGATTTATTGTTGTTAATTATATAAAATTATTTATGTACGTAATCTAAATATTTCAATATATTATATTAATCAAATTATTACTTTTATCATTTAAAATATATTATAACAAGTTTAAAGTATTTGTAAATTATCACCAATAAATGTTTGACCATATTGTTTCTACTTATAACAATAATGATTAATGATTTTTATAAAAATACAATAACGTTTCGTATCATAATATCACGTTTTCCATCCATTACGTTGAGGCTTCAACCGCTGGTTTGCGTTTTGACGTTGTTTGTCACCATTTAGTAAAAATCTTATTTCTTTCGCTAATGATTAGTTTTTATCAGTTTTTAAACCAACCCGTTATACTAAAAGACATTCATGAAAATCCCCTATTTCAAAATGATTTTAAATTATTTTAGAATATTTTTAGACATTATGTGATCGTTAAATTATTTTTAGAATATTTTTTACCAATCAAAATTTCCTATTCCAAATTATTCTTGCAATTTTTACCCACTAATTAACTCTGTTTATTTCCTAATTCACATCTCGTGTTTATACACGGGGTATTAAACTAGTATATAGTAAAACAAACATAGGGATATAAAATCTATTGAAAATAGGTAAATCCAGTGTTCTAAAAGGCGCGTCATGGCGACGCCATGGCGTGAGGCGTGGCTCCGCCGTTAAGAAATGGCCTTAGGCGTGAGTGCTAGGCGTGGCCCGCGCCAAAGCTTGCCAAGGCGCACCTTTGCGTGCCAAATGGCGAGTTTTTTAAAACGTGGCGTAGAAAAAATAATTTTAAAAAAAAATACACTTTTTTGTATACATTTTGCAATTGCGTGTATAGAACTTATATAAATTTGTATTTTATAATTTGCATATGTTATTTTGCTTATCATTTCTTTAACTTTGTGTATTTAGTATATTAATAATGATAAATTTAATATATATAATTATAGAATATACACAAAATCGCCGTCTTAAGAAACGCCATGGCTTCGCCATGACTCGTAAAGCTTGAGGCTTGACCTCGCCGCCACGCCACGCCTTATGTTATCTAGAACCATGGGTAAATCTATTGAAAACTCAAATTCATACATATTATCATTATTAAATTTTTGTAGATACTCTGTATAACCAAAGTTGAATTTTCAAATTTATTTAATTAATATCCGTGTTTACATAAATAATAATAAAATTATGTAGACGAGTCTTGTAAATAATTCAAATAAATACTTTTATTAAGATATTTAAGTGTTAATAAATTAAATCTTCTAAAAATAACATTTAAAAAATTAATTAATTTATTTATAAGCTATCTTATATCCTTATTAAAAGAAAAGGATGCTTACATAATCATTCCCCTTCCCTAAAAATTCTCCACCAATCACAGCCCTTCATTTTAAAAAAAGAAATTAAAAAAATGGATAATAAAAACATTATGACATCACATGTGCTTCAAATGCTAAGTCTTCATCGATTATTTTTGCATAATTACATTAATTGGAAGAGGTAGAATGTAAATTGTTAAGAGGGTAGTATGAAATATGTGAGGGGGTTTTAAGAAAATTGTATATTAATGTAATTAGTTATAAGTTGTTTGAAAATTATGTTTAATAACTTCAAATATATTTTGTTTTGAGAAAAAATATTTATATGTTTGTAATCGTCTCATTTTTATCTACGTTTTGATATAAATTTTATCGGAATATGAGGTTTTTTTAAAATTAGTATAATTTAATTGTTTTATCAACATCTAAGTAGTTATTGGACATTTTATTCGTCTTTTATAATTATTCCCTCTACATAATGTAGTCGATATAATAACTGATTTCTTGGTATTTCGAAAAAAAATTAAAAGTATACTATAACTAATGGTTAGCGGCATAAAGTTGTTTACAAAACTACCACTACCGTTAGAGCTTTTTAAAATTAATTGTTAGTTGTGAGTAATAACCCTTCAGAAACTAAAACTCTACATAATTACTGGGTAGTGAAATAACTGTCATGATAGTGAGTTTTGTAACTACACATACAACTTTAAATTTTATATAAAAATAGTAATTGTCTAAGTTTTCTTATTTTTTAACTAATACCTTGATACATAAAATAAAAGTTATTATTACATGGATATTTGAATTCAATGAGATCTCGTGTTTTCAATTATATTTAATTGAACAATAAATTACACTTAAGTGATTTACGTATGTATAGACATAATATATTCTATGTTAGAATCTTATTTTTATGCGATCTAATTTGCGTATACTTAAATGAATGTCATCATTATTTAACTTTTAATAAAGTTAGTTTACAATTTCAAATATTCAAATATATAATTGGCTAATAAAAATGTATTTAAAGCACTTGATATTATAACATCGACAATAATATTATAGTTATGTCTTTACAATGTCGGAATAAAGCTCCATCACGAGAAACACATTAATATTATACTAAAAACTTTTACACATGTAATGTAACTTTATATTTCTTATAAAAAGTATTTATAAAAAAGTATTAAAA
Organism: Pulicaria dysenterica; assembly: GCA_947179395.2. Lineage (NCBI taxonomy): Eukaryota > Viridiplantae > Streptophyta > Magnoliopsida > Asterales > Asteraceae > Pulicaria > Pulicaria dysenterica. The sequence continues at coordinate 19,779,133 of OX359293.1, forward strand.
ATACACGTTTTTACTCATGGATAGTTATATGTGACGGTTTCTCGAATGAAGAGTAAGGATTGGTTAAAAGTTTTAATTTGCGATGATGAAGGAAACCATACTAATAAAACCATGAATGTTGTTTATAAAGAGGTTTTACAGAAAATTTAATGACAATCTTATGTATAGATATCAAAATTCTGTAATGGTTATTCATTTCTTATTTTCTTACGAGATTTTATTTTTCTATTTATGTTTTGTTATTATTTTTACTATACGTGTTATGACTCTTTAAAACTATATAAATTTTAAATTGACTTATATAATCTTGTGTTGATACACGGGTCGCTTAGCTAGTTTAAGTAAATAACGAATATGTTAAAGATTTTATAAATTACAACTAAATCTTTGAACTAGTAGAAATAATCCATATATTTATAATTATTCAACGTTCATATAATCCATACATACATCCATGGATGTTATCCCTCATACAAACAACATCATTCATGGTATGCCTTCTTCTCCCGCATCGATATCTGTACTTCTGTTCATATAATCCAACTCGTGTTCTGAAGTTATGAACAAATCTAGGTTAAAATTTTGATTTTTATTATGTTTATATAGAAACTGGATAATCTCTTTGCTAAAAACGTGTTGGATTAATGTGAACCCTAATCGACACGAATATTACAAGATGAATCCTTGAAATAATCTCATGATGATACAAAAAGGGTAATTTCTTTAATTTATGGTATTTCTGAATCATATCATGTTAATCCTGCTATTGAAACTTCAAATACTCTCTGAGGGTGTTCTGTTTAGCTTGTTCAGGACTTGTAAGCCTGATTCATTTCTAATAAGTTCATTTTTTCGATTTCTTATCTGATTTACGAGCTTATTATATATGTGATGATTCTACTTTTTAGGGTTCTTAATCTCATGAAAGCCAAATTGGTAGCCAACAGCCATTGAGCTGATGCAATATGTCAGAATGCAATATATCAAATGCTGATTTACCTGATGAGATCATAAGGGACATTCTTTCTAGACTCCCAGTCAAATCCTTGTTGCAATTCAGGTGTGTATCTAAGCATTTTAGAGCTCTAATTTCTGATACCTGTTTCACAATATCACATCTTATAAAGGCTGAATCTTTATCAACCCATTATCGAATCCTTGTTCCGATTCCCCCTCTTCTGTCTTTGAACTATAATTCATCACCAAACGACAGTAATGCATCGATAGAGCTTAGTTGTCCATTTCTAAATCCAAGACCTTTAATCAAGATTTTGGGTTCTTGCAATGGTTTGGTATGTTTAATTGATGGCACAAGAGATATTGCCATCTACAACCCATCAACCAGAAGATATTTCAAGCCATTTCAGTCACCTCAACATGTTTTTAACTCTTCAAATGAATCAACCCAGATTGAAATGATTGAATATGTGTATGGATTTGGTTATGGTTCATACCCGGATGACCTGAAAGTGGTTAGATTCCCACGTTTTGCTCGTGACTCTGGAAACATTAGATACAAGGGATATGATTTTATCGATACAACGGGTACTTTCTTGAATGGTTCTCTTCACTGGTTAGCACGCCATAGCGACAGTAATGATGAAAATAAAGTTATAGCTTCTTTCAATGTATCCAAAGAGACATTTAGGGATATTTCTCTACCACCACAAGAGCCAAACCTTCCATATTATATCTTGGGTGTTTTGAAAGGATGTCTTTTTTCACTTTGTGATGATATATACCATACATTCGTCGAGGTATGGTTGATGAATGAATACGGGGTGGTCAACTCTTGGTCAAAGTTCATCAGAATTCCTGTTGATACTTGGACTGGTAATGTTTCATATATGAGGCCTTTGAGATGTGTAAATGATGATGAAATTCTTCTGGAGATTGATCTACAATCATATGCCATATATAATGCTAAGAAGAAGACTTTTAGGCATGTTAAAAGTCTAGAGAATCTGAAATGGTTTGGGGATGCTGCTGTTTATGTGGAGAGTCTGCTTTCACCTCAAGTCTCATGTGTGTTGTACTAATCTTAGTGTCATAAAGAACAAGTTGTAGATTGTAGTGTATACACACGATATTTTACTCCCTGTTTTCTTATAAGAGTCGTGTCTTAGCGATTCTCGAGCACAGAATACAGTTTGTGCTCATGACACGATGCAGTTGACGAGGAATCATCGGCCTCTCTGAATTAGATTATTTTATGTTAGTTGCTATGTAGTTTATTTGAATCGAAAACTAATCGGTTTCTGTTGCATTTGGTTCGATTACTTTAGTTATGAGTGACAAGTGGGTCGGTTTTTGGGTTAATCGTTTTTGGCCCATTTTTTGGGCTTGGACCCAACATTGAGCAAACTACTTTTTCTTTGGCCTTGGTAAAATGTTGAAAGAATACCAATAGGGTGATGATTCGTACACAATGCATTATCAACTTGTACCATATGCTATCACATAACTTGTTGTGTATGGACGATTTTTGTTGTGTAAGGATTAACTCGCTAAAGTTACATACAAATTGGTTTAAACAATAAAGTATTTTTAAGCGTGATATAACCTTTTCCGCCCTTTTTCCCCTATCTTTTCAAGCAAAGATACTAGCTTGTCCGGCGAGCTCGTTTTTCTTACAAGACTTCATTTTTATTGTCTGGCGAGGCTCCTTCCCATTTCCTTGAATTCCTTGGCTGATGTAAGAAGGTCCGGAGACGCCCTAACAGAATTCAAGACTTTGATGGTTATCGATTGCACAACTTAGAGGCATTGGAAAGTTTACAAATGGTCGAGAGGGAAGGTCGAATGGGATCTCGTCTTTAACCCTATACGGATTGATGATGTGATCTTTTTGGGGTGTTATTTCATAAATATGATTGAATTTAGGAAACTTGGTCTGGGAATCTATACAATTTAAACCAGTCTTGTAATAATCGTCCTAGGCGGCTGATTAATCGGTGCCTCGGTGGTCTACCGACCTACAAATCATATGATAAGTCAAATTAATCGATCAGGTCAAAAATAGGTCATAGGCGGTCCTAGACGGCCGTAGGCGATCAATGAAAGAGTTTGACTAATTTTTTATTTATAATTTGAAAAAGTGAAATCAACTTATTTTGTTAGGGTATTGCTAATATTTATATTTTTAAGATAAATTCTTTATAATTTAGGGTCCCCACCTAGAAACAAATTAATCACTGCCTAGACCAATTAATCGCTTAAAGATAGTCGATCGAGTGTATACCGTCGAGCGATTTTTACAACCTTGATTAAAACTACATAGTTTCAAGTCTCATATCTAAGCTTGTATGTGAGACCTCTTATCTACTTTTCCATACAAGTATATAGGTTTTTCCATATGATAAGTTGATATAATTCTACAACTACAGGACTAAATCTTTTCATTTTCTTTTATTTTTTTATGGAATACAATAAGAAGCAACATCTACAGGACTAAAATTAGATTAAAATAGAAGCTTTAAATGATGGATACTACTTAATAAGTTAATAGCCACAAAACAGACAACATTCTAATTCATGGCCAGTTTTGATAACACTGAAAATGTGAATTAAAGCTATTTGGTAAAACAAAATGATTAACCGCTTAATGACTAGTAACCTTAATAATACAAAATCTCTGTATGAAATTATCTCTAAATATGATAGACTGTTTGATAAGAATTGCATATGAAATTAGCTCTGAGTATAACATTAGATAAGAATTATGCACAATTTGAATGATAAAAATTACTATTTACAAATTAAAAATAATTTATTATAGAATAAAATATGGTTGCTTAATAAAACAACATAAAAGATGGTAATGCGGTAAAGTACTGGATGCTTAATGACCAAGAGGTGTTTTTAGAATGGAATAATTCGACAATGTTTTCCTGTTTTATTCAACATAACTTTCATTCAGATGCGAGAATCAGACACATCAAACGATTCATCGTTTAACAGTTACAAACAAATTCTTTGGTTTAATATCATGAACTGAAAACCAAACAGAATATGACCGATTCGGGACTGTCCTGTGTTCTTGAACACCGCATTTGTGGTTATCTTGTTTTTGATTAATGTAAAATTCTTTATAACAATCGAATAATCGTTACATAGTAACAGACAAAAACTTATTGCCGAACTGTTTGTTTTTTTACACCTATACATCAGTAACAGAAATGCCAACAATTAGCACTACAGATTCAAAACTACAAGCATTTTTAACTTTGTATCCAACATATTATCCACCATCTTCACTCTATGTGTATCAGTGTATCCATATACAAAGATTAGCTGCTTACCGCAAGCTTTTTAGGGGCAAATGACAAACGATCCAAGTAATCTCCACATAAAGAAACTAACACACGGTGACACGCCAGAGCTGATGCAGCAACGAATGTCATGAAGCTAACCCAGCATAACCGGGCCATCAGTACAGGATCTTTTCTTCCAGATTCTAAAACCTTGAGGAAGATGACTTTGAGTCTGCGGTTTCTAACCAGGGCTTGGTAGTTGATGGCGGGTGTTGAAGATGATTTGTAAATTGCACTATATCTGGCTGCTATGAAGGTCTTACCTAAAGCTGCACATATTAAGTGGTGTAGCATATCTGCTATTATTTTGCAGACTTGTTGACGAAAAGGACTCGCTTCCTTAGAAACAATGCCTCGGATTACTGAAGCTCCATCCTGTTCAAGAAAATATACATATTAATGTAAGAAATTGTGCTAAAAGTAGTTCATCATTTTGTATGAAATTGTGTTATAGGAGAAACCAAACAATAATGTATCAAAAATGATGTAGATTCTATCCGCAAATAAGTAGCTAAGTAGCTAAGGTTACGAGGCCATGACGTTTGTCTATTGTTACTGTTTTTTAATCTACAAGCTTTAACTACATTTTATGTTCTTCAAGGGTATTTAAGACGAGATTTAAGTCAAACATAAGGCTTGAAGAGAGTCGAGCCAAGTTCGCCTTGGGCTAAGCTCAAATTCGAGAAGCCTTCATGATGCAGGCTCAATCTAAGAATATTCGGATCCATACACACATGTGCAGACAATAACACACACCAACACATGCACATGTGCACTCCCAAAAAGTCGATAAAACCTTGACTCATTATTATAGCCTTAGTCAAATATGAGTAAAAATAAAAACTTTAGCCAAAAAGGAAACAGGTAAAATGATTGAAAGCCACCCAAAGTGCATTATAACTTACAATCTACTACTAATACCTTTACTAAACAAAAATAGATTATTGCTGCAATAATATAGCTTTTGTGATCATATTTAACACACTAGGGGTATGTTTGGCGGAAAGAGCTGGTAGCTGTAGTTGTAGCTGGAAGCTGTTAGCTGATAGCTGGAAGCTGGAAGCTGAAAGCTGGTAGCTAGAGCTGGAAGCTGTTTAAATTATTTATATATTGTGTTTGGCAATTTAGCTGGTAACTGGAGCTTAATAGTGTAAAATGACAAGAATTGACATATTATAAAAAAGGAGGAATTATAAAACAATTAAAGAGGCTATTTAGGTAATTTGGTATAAAAAACTTTCAGCTAGTTTTAAAAGTTACTTCAAGAAGCTTTTTATTTTAGAGCTTTTTTTGTTTAAAAAAAAGCTTCCAGCTTTTCCATCCGAACATCACTTTTAGTTTTTTCTTTCAAAACAAAAAGCTACCAGCTTCAAAAAGCTCCATACCAAACATACCCTAGATCTTTACAAACCAAAAAAAAAAAAAAACTTGGGAATAGAGTTTTGAGCCAACGTAGCTTGGCCCGTACAAAAACAGAACTCTTTTTGACCAGAAACCATTTTGACATGTTACCCAACCCACCCATTCTTCCACATATAATTGTCAGCATATAGAAGTCCAAGTCCTTGCTACTGTAAAGTTAAAACGTATCTAAAACAAGTTAAGCCGAGGGAGTAGGTTACTCACAGCAGTCATCACAAGTCGTCTCACCACCACACCATCTTTTGAGAGTAAAAGTTTAAGGGCTAAGTTTACTGTATCCAATACTCTAGTGGGTCCATTGGATGGATCTTCAGCAGAAGCTCCGCTTTTTGATGCCAGGTACAATCCTTTGCTGAAGGGGGAGATCACAATCACATATAACTATTAGTTTGAGGTTGCACATGTTAGCAAAAGTTGATGCTTCAGTTTATCCAACTAAAATAAGGTAACTGTAGAGCATTAGAATTGCAGACCACTCTCTTCCTTATTTAATCAACAGAATACACAGCTCATCTATAAGCAGAAAAACGTACTTATTTGTCCTAGGGAAATGCTTCACCAGGAAATAATATATATATATATATATATATATATATATATAACGTATATTAAAAAGGAATCCCTAATGAATTTCTGAATAAAAGAAAAAGTAACCAATTACTGTAGTTTTAAGAAAATAATACTAATAAGATGGGAATTCCTATATTTACAAACTGTCACTGTCATTCTCATTTGTCATCATTTCGAGGTGGAATATTAATTAGTTACAAGATTGAACTTCTTGATACACATTTCTAAACCAGAAAAGATACAGTTCACTGTTCATTACTTCATTCATTAACCTTGAAATACAACATAACAGGAGGAAATATATCCAAGAGGATTAATGGACCAAAAAAAACTTAATATAATAATGTGTATGATAAATGCGAAGCAGATGAATCAGATAACACGAGTAATATACCTTGTTGCCCCCACTCTCAAGAAAAAAGCAACCTTCTCCCATTGCACTTCTTTTCTTTTGTTTAGCACAACCTAAAAAGGAAACAATCAGACGATCAGCAGTGGAATATGAATCAACCTTGATAACTACAGTTTAAACACGAACACTTGATTAAAAAAGATGAAGTGATGAACCGATGTGCATTTTAAAGCTCAAAGAATAGACAGGAAAAGACTGGAAAGATGAGTACCGAGTGTAGAATCTTCCTTGTATCAAGTGAGTTATCAGTGAGAAGCTTACGAACAACATATGGGTATGAATCTTCAAAAGTCTTAAAATTTGGATCTCCAGCCATTGCTAACCCTACAGATTACAAAGAAATAAAGTCCAACATTAATTAAAGTCTACACCTGATTGAACTTAGAAAAATTAATAAGCTAAATGAAGGATATCTCATGAATAAGTTTACTAGCAGCAAGTTCCTCCCGATTTCATTAACAAGACATAAAATTCCACCAAGTACAGTACCGTGAGTATGAGTTGGGAATAGGTGAAATTTTGAAAGTTCAGAAATAGGGCATTTGAGTATACCTTCGAATGAAGCAAGAGATCTTAGCAGAAGAGTATAATATGGTGGCATACGGAAATGATACTTGAGGGCTATGGCCCACACTTTACCCAACACCTATAAAAAATACATTAAGGGTGTAAGCCAAGTCAATAGACCCACAAGCACAAGGCAATAGCCAATAGCGGGCTAGATTAGTACTCTGAACCTTACAGCAGAGCTGCTCAAAATTTTGATATAATATATGTAGTATTCCAGTTATAAATCATAAGAGAAATATTAATCTCGTCTTTACAACTATTTTCTCTAGGAGAATATTCAAGGCATCCTTCATCATGTTAAGTAGAAATTTACAAGTTGAACGAGATAGCTATTGTCATTTTCATCAATATGGCTCCAAGTAGAGGTGGAACGGGCAGGATGGGCCAATTGAGTAACAGGTGTGGTTTGGAAGGTTTACCTTTTAGTCTAGGTAAAAAACGGCCGAGTCAGGTTGGGTTGACTCTTTGAATAAGTAGAGGTTGACTCGCCAAGACTTTCTGTCCATGTTTTTATAAATAATTCATGCTTTAATTATGATTTGATATCCTAAGTATAATCTAACTCTTTGAATCAGATTGTGCATTAAACATAGACTTTGTGCGACTTTCAGCATGTTTGAGCCCTTCCTCATTTAGAAAACTCTATGTTTTGACCCATTTGAGATAAACTACAAACCGAATAAGGACATTCCTATCTCTGCCTCCACATATAAATAGCAATGCAGGAATTTAGTGCAAAGCACCAGGCAGTTTATTCTCACCCGACTAAATCTGATGTCAGGTATTCCATCCTTATATTCTATCTCATCCATGGCATTTTCCAGTTCCTGTACAAAAATATTCATATAGAAACAGTTATAAAGTAGTGACTAAAAGAAAGATTATGCCTTGCGTGACAAGAAGCTAACGGAAAGGAAAGCTAACTTCTGGTATTTGATGATGATCTCAAAATTATGTTCAATCAGAAACCAAAATCTCATATCATCAATTAAAATTGTTAATTGAGGATATATTACCATGGTAACTCGTGAGACATTGGTTCCTGGCCTCACGACATCCATGTCAGAAAGAGATGCAACAAGGGATGCCCAATCTCCATTTACAATGTGAATAATAGATCCAAGCATAGCAAACCTATGTTTCTTTTCCATCCGGCAGATTAGTCCAAAATCAAGAAACCTACATGAAATAACTGAATAATGTAAACTTAAAACTATAAAGCAAGCTAACCTTAAACCAACTGAAACTAACATGTAACATGTTACATGCGAATAAGGTGAGTTAAAAAAGTACCCAATTTGTCCAGATGGTAAATAGAGCATATTTCCAGGATGTGGATCAGCATGCAGTAGACCAGTTTCAATAAGTTGAACTAGGCACGCTTCAACTCCTTTGTTGACCTAGAACACCCATATAAATTATCATATTATTGTTAGAAAGTAAAGGTGGTGAATTTGACCCATTTACTAATGATCAAAGGGATAAAGTACAAAACTAGCTAAAAGAAGGAAACAGGTCAAACGGGTTGAAAGTCATCTGCAGCATATCCTAGATCGCTTAACTCAAAGATGTAAAAACTGTTAATGTAATGATATTGTTCACATGATCACATTTAATGCATGAACTTTTTATTATATTTTAACATGAAGAAAAAAGTGTTTTTCATTAATCCAACCCGATTCAACCCATAATAATAACCCGTTTCTACCCATTCCCAGACCACTCATCTTGCAACAATCTACTAGAAACACAATCCGTTCCTGCCTTCAGTCATCTTCAGGAAGAACCCTAATCTTACCATACCTTTCTCTTGAATCATGAATCAGGTTCAACACCCATCATGGTACCTTTGACTTTATAATATCAAAAAATATTTTGAGATAATCTTAATAAGGATAGAAACAGAACTGATAAGTAATGGATACACACCAGATCAAGAAGATGCCTCTTAGCATCAATTCGCTGCTTCTCTGAATATTGAGATTCATGTTCAGGATTGCTATTGCATATGGAGAGTAATTCTTTTGGATTCTCACCAGCCATCCACTCCATAGTTAGAACTCTTTTCTGAGTCAAATAGGGGAATACTTTTGGAACACGAATAAAAGTAAAGGAAGAATGAGCTTCCTGTAAAAAGAACACACAAGTTACAATGAATATTTGTTCAATTCTTCCAAAAAAATTTGACTTCATCATGTCTTAAAAAGTGCCACAACACTGGAAGCAGTAAAAGTGGGCTCTTTCTTATCACAGACCACGGCTGATCTAATGTTAATCTTCTGTATAACACTACCTGTTTTAAGAAGCATAGTTACAAAAGAAAACTTATGGCGCATTATGAGTGAACTGAGAAAACCCAACTCAACTTATGGAATTATCTGTTTACACATTCTCAACAAGAACAGTCTATTTTGCAATCTTTTCTACCCAATACATACAAAACGTAGATATTCTAAAACCTATATACGTGCATTTCTTTTAATCTTTCATTCAAAGCTGAATCATAATTAGTAGAGGTATAACTATAGCAGCAACATCAAGATCAAGTCTTTCCACAAAGATCACTTCTTAAAATAAGAATGATACCAAACAATAACTTGGTAAGGTTTGATAAAACAAATTTACCGTAAACTCTGCAGCATTTGCAGCCTCCAAAGTATAATCCAGCTCCCCCACCAACCCTTTCCCGAGCTCATCAGCATAAAGGCGCAGATCACTTTTCCTTTTAGTAACTTGTTGCAAAATGTCCAGCTAGACCAATTCATGCATAAGTTATTTGGGCTTGACAATCAGATAAATGTACCAAATTGAGAAAAGAAAACAACGATACAGACCCCAACTCGCATGATATAGATATCGCGAAAGACTACATGTCTCAGATTAGGTCTTTGAACTTTCACAGCAACATCAACACCATCTACTGTATTTGCCTTGTAGACCTAGGCATGCCAAATTAAATGGTTAAGAAAATTCAATAAAAGATATACTTAAGCACTCAAGGAAATACGGAAAGAGTTTTTATAAAAATGGGAAACTGGAGTTTCTTTCAAATGTATATAAAGCTAATTCCATGCAACATTATTAGAGGTGGCAATTTTACCCACTTACTTATTGTCAGTTTAAATAAAAAAATTTAATTATGTGGAGAATTATATTGGCTTTGTTGATTAATCTTCTAGTAAGTATGTTTCAGTTGTATATTCTGATTAGGATGAATGCCAATTTGTAGGGATTCTAATTTTGGTCTCACTTATAGTATATACCTTTTTGTTGTAAACCATTAAACATATTAAGAAATTCTTTACCACTAAAGCCTAAAAGTGATACTTATGAATGGGTTCATCTGGGTTATGTTTTATCTTTAAAGGGTCAAACGAATCGAAAGTCGCCCAAATTTTGTTTTCTACACATACACCCTTCTAAATTGTATGAAAAGTTGGATTATTATTGTAATAATACAGTATTTGCTTATGACACTAGTAGAAACGGACTAGACAAAAAGAGTTTCAGGTTAATCCGACCCACCCATTACGCCACTATAGCAATTTTCATATGTCAATTGGAACTCTGAAACTTGCATGAAGCACTAGGGTACATCACAAAAGTTCTTTAGAACAGACACCAAAATGATCAACCTGTTATGCACTTTTTCAAATGTTATAAGCCAGTCACATTGAACGAGAATGGGTATAGTGAACTCCTTGTAAGTCTTCACCAGTCAGCTAAAAATAACTACCAGCCAATTGTTTTAGTTGATTTTAAAGTTATTGGAATAGTTTGCTAGATTTAGTCCTCAAAACAAGAATAATATTTCATGTTACTTATTAATGAACAGAACACACCTGACCAAATGATGCTGCAGCAACCGCTTCCTCAGAGATGTAACTGAAGAATCTTTCCACAGGGGAACCTAACTCTTCCTCTATGATTTTCATGGCTAAAGCCCGGGGGAAAGGAGGGATTTGATCATGGAGCTCACTTAAAGCCTGCAACAGAAACTGACGCCATTAAAGAAATGCACTAGAGAAATCACAAGGTTATCTTTCAGATGCAAAGCTTAAAAACACAATATGAAGTAATAATTGAGCTTATTCAATGACTCAAAGCTGAAAGCATAAAAACCCACTAAACGAAAATAAAAAGATGAATAGTATATGAGCATGAATAATTCCCATTATGATAGTATAATCCCCTTCCAGCAAAGCCCATTACATTCTACTAGAAACTGCAAAATTCTGGCGACCAACTGAAACACAAATTTTATTTGACTTCAGCTAACTGATCTAAACATATTGTCCAACTCTTTATTAATTTTAATATTTCACAGTGATGGGTAAAAAATTTTGATATTTAAAATGGCGTACAGCAATGAGATTGCATAGATTTGTTAAAAAAGAATTTTACGTAATTACGTCCACCTAACCTTTGACATTTGAAAGCCAATAATATCTGGCCTCGTAGAGAGGGACTGACCAACTGCACCAGCAACCAAAAGCATGTCACAATGGATATTGATGACCTAATAAGAGCATAAAGAAATCCAGGAGTCTAACTAACAGGATATTATGAAAAAGGAGGAAAAAACCCAACGCGTTATTAAACACATGTGCATCTGTACCTTTGATGAAAGTAGGACCCAAGTTTAACATCGTTTCTTTTAACACCATCCCAAATTTGTACTGAGAATTGTACTCATCAGCCTCTGTGCCCGCATTTGGGTTTTTTGATCTTTTCATTCCTGCTATTCTGATTCTGATTGCAGCTGATGCAAAGGAGCCAAAAACCTTCCATAACACAAGTCATCAGACCAACATTTCCAAGAATCTAACCAAAAAGAAATGATCATTTCAATATAACATTTTAGCAAATTATATAACAGATTTTCCATGTTTATTTACATGCCGGAGCTCATAATTTTTTTCATAGCCTGATGTGCACATATAGTTGCATCTGATGGCCAAAGTTAAAAAAAAAAGAAGGAAAGAAAGGAACTTAACATTTGAACAGGGAAATTAGAAAATCAAACAATTAATAGTCTTACAATGGCATTAACTTCTCCCAGTTGGAGACAGAAGACTGAGGGAATGACGATTCATTTAGTGAAGTTCATTTATATTATTGCCCACTTTTAGCTGAAAGCTTATGCTAACAACTACATTTTAATGCATACATGTTGGCATCTAGTAAAATACATGTGCCTGCAAGAGAAGGAAAACAATCTACCTCAACAAGTCGAAGGGCTACTATATGAGGCCGACATTTAAAATAGTCATCAACTTCTTGTGCGTTATATACTTCTGGAAGTGGCTTCGCCCACATTTTAGATAAATAATAATAATAGAGTATATATGCCTCCAAGGCTTTAAGATCAGCCAAGATCAGATCCGTGCCAGAGAGTTCTGTAAGAAAAAAATATGAAATAATCTTAACAGAGGCAGCAGAAGAGTATAATGTGGAACAACTTGGAGAGGTGTTAACTCATTATTTAACTTGCTGTTTATAAAAGGACCAGAATTTATTTATATCCAGTTATCGACAGATTGCAGGTCCTGGAGCACTTGTCTACCTCAAGCCAATGAGAGGAGGAGAATTGATGTCAACAAGAACTCCTGATTCAGAAAGTTAATTTATGAATTTGGATCAACCATTGATAAGTAATCCTGATGTGGGCAAATTTGGTCAGGAGAACCTCCCTTGGCAAACTTTCTGGTATCACTTGAGCGTCATGAATGATTCTCAATTTTTCCATCAATAATTAAAGCTAGAATTAGGTAGATAAGGCCCTAGGCACTCAGACAATTAGTTCTCGCCTCTCAGTTTAGCATGAGACTTGCTATAGTTTTAGATATAGTACGATATTTTCCCATAAACATACATGTCAATGATGAGAGTACTTCTGTTAAGTAACACTTACAAAGAACCAAGCCAAACCATCTTGTATGAAAATCTCTTATTACCGTAACAAGAAAACACAATTCATAAGTGGTAGCTAATACCAAAGTCATCTAACCTTGATGTAGGAAGAAAAAAAGGTTATGAAAATATAATAATACACTTGGAAAGGTCTGATACCTTTAAAAGTTGGGTTCTTATCTATCTAGTTTTCTGAAGGGAAATTCAATTGGAAGTCAACATGCGAAACAAATACTTTTCTAGTTTCAACCTCAAAAAGCTGAAGAGGAAAAGTGCACTAGGTGACTTTTCAAAATCGGAGTCAAGCTTCATCTTTATGTTATGCCCAACTAGAAGATCATCAGAATCTTGTTAATGAATGTTCTGAACTTTTTGTTGAAACACCTTTTTCCTCTAACCTCATGAATCCTGAACTGTCTTAATTTTTCTTTTAACAAAATTAATGAGTTAAATTTGTAGAGGTTTAGTTATGTACCAGATTAAATATTAGAAACAATTAACAAAATAAATAACATTATAAAAGACACGATAAAGTTTAAAGATTTGGGGTCAAATTAAATATTAGAAGCGTGTTATCATGTAATCCATTTTTTTCCATGCAATGCAAGTCTTGTTGTGTAATCCTGAGTCCTGTTATGAATACAGTTACACTTTGGCATTCATAAGAAAACCAAATGTTCGACCTTCCATGTATGGATAAGAATATATCAACACCATACTTGATTTCTAGCCTTCTAGATTTCTCGTTGGAATGTACAACCTTTGAAGACAAGTGACTAATTAACTTAATCTAGAGCCAATACAAACAAGCCCTAAGATCAATGTCTAATATCCATATATGATCAAGTACTTTCCCCTTGGGCATTTTCCAAAAATATTAACTTCACAACCCAATGTAGTAATATATGAATTTGTTATGAATTATACAAAGCCTCGTCAATATAAAAAGTGTCATCACTACCAAAACACTGTTAGTGTTCGTACGCGATTTCCTCATATCGTGTCAAAAGCTATAGATTAGAGAGAAAGAAGACGCAAAACCTGGATAATTAGGTTGAGGCCAAGAAGGAGCTTCAAATTCAGCAGAATGGTGAGGATCTTCGAGGTTCCGTAACCAAACAATTTCATCTACCTTCTTCGAAATCTCCGGAAATCCAAGAACTTCGCTCGTCCAACTGATACCTGCACTGACATTCTTCTTAAGAAAATCGACATCCTTCTTCACAACTTGTACGAAATGCCCAAAGTTTCCAGCAACCGCACGGCAATTGTTTCGAGGGCGTTTGGTTGTTCTTCTGGAGCTTGATTGAGATGCAGAGCCGAATACGGAAGCCGGAATAGATGCTACCGCGGCAGAGGCAGCGGCGGCGCTGAGCATCGGAGGTTAGTAGAGTACAAATTCCGGTGAATTTGGTAGGCGAGTTGATTAGGAAGAAATGGGGAACGAAAGGTGGGGAAAGGCGTAGCGTATCCTAGCTTTATCGGCAGACAAAAGTAGAAACGGGTTTCCCTTTTGGCGCGACATGTGCGTCATATAATTTAGTTTATTAATTTTGGATTAATTCCAAACAAAAATTTTATTTTTTCCTACTAAATCTTCTCGTAATAAGAACACTTTCATGACCTCGATTTCTTTTCACAATATGAAGTATTAGAAATTTTTTGTTTTTAAGATAGAAGATTTCAATCTTGTTTAGGGTTGGTTTTAGTTTGGGTCATCAAGACAACCGCTCGGGATTGAAGAAAAATAGAAGATCGAACTCTAAAAAAATATTTTATGGATAGTGTAGATATATGTTTGGCCCGATTTGAAGATTAAAACGAGCCCATATAAAGAAGAAAAGGGTGTGTGTTGTACCTAATCTCCCTGTCCCTTACGCTTGTATTGGAAAAAGAAAAGACATTGTTATTCACAACTTCACCCTAGATTGGATCGTTGTCGATATTTCATTAGAAATTGTAGTTCACAAGTGCAAAGACAAGAACAATCACCTGAAGTTTGGTTTAGTACATTACTCATGACGTGAAAATGATTGGTCACTCACTCTATCTGCATGATCGACTATAACCCTCCAAGTCAAAGTCCATTACCAACGATTCGAAGAACAACTTGATTTGAAAGTAATATAATACAACTTGTTTTATCTATTACAAAATGAGAAATCTTCATAATTCTCTTTCATTAAGACAAAATGGAATTCATTTTGATCATGGGATGGCTTATGTGTATTTTGCTTATTAGGGCAAAATTATACATTCTATCAATTGGCATACTAATTAGCCTATTTCTCATGAGATATTGGAGGGTAATATTGTAAAATTAGTATATTCACGTGATAAATTATTTTCTCCAGAGATATTTGATGCTGCTATTTTTTCTTTTTCTCCTCGCCTTCTATCTCCACGGCTAAGTAGAAGAAGTTGACCTTCTACATTCTTCCTCTCTTCTTTTGATTCCCTTCTTCACTGAAGTCCATGAGGGCAGCTTTCAACCATCTACCCCTCTCACCTATGGACCCTTTTTTTACTGCCTCCCCATTGTCAATATCTTCAATTCTTCCTCAAGTTTTATTTAGGGTTCATGCAAGGTCACAACAGAAATTCTATCCGATGAACAACTGAACAAGTATGGAGGTTTGTTAAGCATGTTCGCCCTTAAGGCAATTCATCTTTTTTTCTGTTGTGATTTGTGACCTATTTATCTGCGTATTTGGGTTTTTTTTCCCCTGGTCCGAACTTCAATTCAAAGTTAAATTGAGTACTGGAAACTGTTAGGCCCGGTTTGTTTCACCGTAATGCGAAGGAATGGAAATGATTTTAATTCCATCCATGTTAGTTACGTAATGATATTCCTCTACCTAAAATAATATTAACACTTCGAAGAACTTAATTCTTTTCAAAATAATGTTACCAAACGCAATATACAACGGAATTTGATTTCAATTCCATTACATTCCTTCTACATTCCTTCACATTACGGTGAAACAAGCTGGACCTTAGAGTCAATCACTATATTTATTTTACCTTTACTAATTTTTAATTTCGTAAGGCCTCATGTGTTATTGTTACCTATGGTGCCTTCAAATGTTAGTGTATTTCATTAAATAGAAGTGTGCACAAAGAACATTGCTTAACTAAACAGACTTGTGTTTGAAGCATGTCACTTGAAACTTATATCATGTACTTTAAAAAGCAGGAAGTCTCTTTGTTTTTAGGTTTGAAGATGGTAAGGGAGAAGAATGAGATGACGAGGACAGAGAAGAATGCTACATGCAGAGGCGTGACCTCCAAGAGAAGAAATAGTTTGTTGAAGAAAATTTTGAGCTTTCCGTGCCCTATGATGCTGAAGTTGGTCTCATCATTTTCTTCCAATTTGCAAGCTCAAGGTTTCATATTTTGTTCATATTAGTTTTTGTGTTTTCTCTTTTACACACACATATTCAAGTACTATAAAATGTGTATTCTGTTTATCAGAAAGGAAATTATATAAAAGATGGTGTATATAACTTAAGGCTAAAAAACAATCAAAATAATCTTCGTGTTAGATTATATGGTTATTGGTTTTTTGCATCAAGTATCCACATCAACTCAAAAATGAAACTAATTATTTTAATAGATAAAACCAAAATTTTATAAAGACTTGTTCTAAAAAAAGGAAAATATAAGGAATGACTTTGTTACCTAAAACGATTTTCCTATGCTAATTATATAAGACCTTTGATTTACAGGATAATTGTGTAAAAGCTCTAAGCATGATATAAAGAAGCAATACACATAATTGCAGTTGTTTTTCATGGGAAGCTGCAATATCATATATTATACATATAGAAAGCATTTAAATGACCCTTCACGAGTTGCCAAGTTTTAGGTATAAAATGCTTTAATAAATGCTAATATGCACCTTTACATTTGCTCCTCATGGAGTCTTGCTTCGCATTGTTGCAGGGTACAGCCTCAAATAATAAAGCTTACAAAGTCAATGGCACACGCAAATGTTGGAATAATCTTTATGGGTTATGGGTATGGGTAATCCACGGATCATTAACATGGAATAAATCACATATGAATAGTCCGACCAATTATTTAGCAAGAAAAGTGGCCGGGCAAGTCTTTTCTTGACCGTTTATTATGTGGGTTAAATTTGCATGTTTGTTTATAGTACGTGGCATATAATTAGGTAGTAGCGGTGTAGGAGTTTATTTGATAATTAAGTCTATAAATAGTGTAATAGTTTCTCTTTGAATGAATATGGCAGTGAGAAAGAATATCGAAATGTAGTCCTGTTTTTTTTCTCTCTCGAGAGCAGCTATGCTGTTACATTTTGCTTCTGTTATTTTCCCTTCTTCATGTTTCTTTAAGAATTTATGAGTGTGTGAGGTCTAGTATGCTCCTTGATATCCAACAGCAAATACACTAAACCTTCTTCGGTCAAGCTTCCATATGTGAGAGGTACCCATCTTTATATCAAATTTTAAAGTTGTGAGTTTGGGATCTTCATAATGATATCCGTGATCAACTATACGGGGAGTAATTGCTTGCAGCCCGACGCAACACGCGGGTAATTGCCATCTTGTTGAATTCAATCACATGAGGATTTGTAGTGTGATTTGGTTTCTTTTGTTTAAATAGAGCCTTTTGATGGGAAAAACTATAAAGTCATAATTAACAAAGGTAATATAAGCAATCTAACATTTTACTATAAGTAATATTTGTAATCTTAGATTTGAATAAGGGTTTGGAGTTTTTTTTTTGAAAATATTGATTGCATAAGGATTGATTGACTTTTATATGTTATTGCTAGAGTTAAGTAACATCTATGATTTTAATTTTGATTAAGGATTTAAAATTTTTGTTTAAAAAGAGTTAATTGATTCATTGATTCATTGATTGATTGGTAGATTGCTCTTGCTAGACTTCCAATAGTCGAAGCATGAGAAAAAGTTATGATTTTTTATTTTCCCATTTGCTTGAAGCCAGTTTTGAAGTTTTGCTTCTTTTACATTTTTTATATTAGAATGTCGATGTTTAGAAGTTTTTAAAGATAATTGGTGTAAAATTTGTCTGTCTTCTTGCTTGCAGTTTGCTGAATCAACTTAAATTTTCAATTGTTTCAAATGTAAGTGATTTGGTTTATATATTAAAGATATATACTTTAAAATTTGGATCGAAGTGTTTGGTTACTAGTTATTAGTACTTTATTACTAGTATTGGCTAGTTTGGTTATTCCTAAATCCTACTTGTTAATATATTTTTCGTTATCGTGAATGTAGTTATTCTTAGTATCTAATAATTGGACTAATGTTTAAATTTTATATGAATTTTACTATTTTGTTTTTATATATTTAAATATTTTAAAGTCTTATTTTTATTTTTACCCTAGAGGCGGCCCGCACTTAAGGGTAATTGTTACCTTGAAAACAGTCGTGTAGAAATGTGATTGCTGTGAGTAATTTACCAAACAATTGAATTCGGCTTCAGCAAATCTTGAAAGAACAATGTTAAACATAGTAAGGTCCCGTTTGTTTCACCGTAATACGAAGGAATGAAAATGATTTTAATTCCATCCATGTTAGTTATTGAATGACATTCCTCTACCTAAAGGAATTTAATACTTCAGATAATTTAATTCCTTTTCAAATAATGTTACCAAACACAATATACAACGGAATTTGATTTCAATTCCATTACATTCCTTCACATTACGGTGAAACAAACTGCACCTAAGTATTTAAGCTTATGTGTCAAAATAGTAAAGTTGTAGATCTGTGTTGACAACCCTAAAAGAACAATGTCATCTACATAAAGAGTAAGGTAGATCATCAGCTTAACATGAATTGTAAAGATAGAGGAGTTGTAGCTACTATGATAAACATACGATTAATATGTCCCGATTTGTTGAAGCCCCTCTATGGGCACTGTTCAAAACCATCTAATGATTCTTCATAAGACAATTTTAGCAAATCACTGTGTAAATAAGCATTTTTAACATTCGAGGTTAAGGATAATACATCTGGTGGTTGCTTTAACAATTAGACACATCATTTAATCACAATCAATTCGAGGGTTGTAAACTTTTACCATTAACAGCTAATCGGGCCACTATATTTTTTGAACACCATCACAGTTCAGTTTCTTGAAATTCACATGCATTATATACAATAACAATTAGCAGGAATTCTGAATAGTAACTCTATACTAATTGTTTATATATCTAACAAGTGGACATATAAACAAGTTCATGTTTGGGCGGAATGGCAAAACTCATCAACTATAAGCTGTTGGTCCATTTTCGATTTGGGGCAGCAACGCTTTTATATAGAAGCTTAATAACAAGCTGCGTTCCAGTTTTTTATATATACTAAAGCCGCATTTTAATAACACTAAGTTAGTTTGGTAGAATGACAAACATTTTTAACTACAAAATAGACAATTCAGTGTTCAAATCTCATTGCCTACATATGGCTTTTTAATATATTTATTAAAAGCACCATCTCTTTTACGTGTTACTTTTTAATTTATTGTTATTATATATAAATAATTATTTTAGTTGTCTTTTTTTATTTTATAACTTTTAAGATATAATTTTTGGTATAAATACAAATATATAATTATAACCATTTGATTTTTATCTACATTGTGATGTAAATTTTGTTGTAATACGACATTTATTCAAATCCACAAACAAAATAACAGGCACATGTCATTAATTCAATTTCATAAAGAGAGATCAAATGTTCAAAATTTTCCTTTTCTATTCTAAACATATGTAGCACTTTAATACGGGTATAAACATATGTAGCAACGCGCGAGTAGTGTCAACTCGTTGGACTACATTAAGCCCCGTTTGGTATCAAAACAAGCTTCCATGTAGTACTTTAATACGAGTATAAAATTCATAGTCATGACTTTTTACCAATTTAGGCCATTAGGAGCCCGCGAATATGATAAGGGAAACACACAAGGATGTTGAGACATTTATACATGTTAGTTCGCTTGTTAAAGGTTTAATGTTCGATGTTTGGCTCGAGTTTGCATAGGGTGCGTGAGTAGGTGCAAGTAGTGGCATGATGGTTGGAGTCTTGGAGACTCAAAGTAATTGAATGAGGGCATGTGAAGTGTATTAAAAAAAATTCAAACTAATAAGGTCATGACCATCCAATCAGCTGGTGAGGGTTTTGGCTGGTGTATATTCACGTTGACATTTTTGTTTTTTTTCCTTTCTTCTCATTGGTCTCTCTCTCTGTCTATATATATATATATATACTAGCATTGTACCCGCGCAATGCGGCGACGACGACGAATAGTTTGTGTTCGATAACATATCGATTTAAAAAATATAAATGTATGATACTCACAAAATGCGGTGTGAACAAATATTTTCTAATCAACATCGTATCCATTTTTTTAACTTTTTCTATTGTCTTTATTTCTTCTTTTCTCATAAACTCTTTTATTAATTTTCAAAATAATTTATGAAGAACAATAAAATAAGAAAAATAATATAAAAATAATTAATATTTTGTTGGTGTCATATTTGATGAGTTGTTAATAGTAATTACAATAAATTAGTTGAGGTAATTAAGGACATAATTAAATGGGTTATTGCTTTAAAAGTTTGTACTATTTGTATAAAAACATGTACTACTTAAAATTAAGTAGTCTTAAATTTTTTAAAATAAAGAATGTTAAATGCTTTATAAGATAATATATATATATATATATATATATATATATATATATATATATATATATATATATATATATTCTCTACTTAAAATATAGAGTGGTTGGAGAAGGATTGATGTGAGATTAAAGTGACAGAAGTAGGATGAAGCGAAAAAGGGAGAAAAATAATATAACACTAACATGACAATAAAAAACTTATTGGGTTTGATGCTCTTGGCCTAAGATATAAACACAATTATCTAGACTAGTCCACACTTTGGTCTTAACATTTATTACAAGTACGGGTAGAGAACCCACCATTAGTTAATATAGTTTAAATGGAAAAAGTTATTACTATTTGCATCATAAACTAACAACTATTGATCATTCGATAACGAATTGGTTTTAAAAAATTAATCAACTACGATTAATTAAAATATATAAACCTAATTAAAAGCTATTTTATACTAAATATTCACAAAATAAGTAGTGTACACATAAATATTCACAAAATAAGCTATTTTTAAAATGTTTTGATCAATTTTAAAAGAGTTAATTGCACCAATGATTCTTTAACTATTCCATAGTTGCAGGTTTAGTCCTTTTTTTTCAAAAAGTTGCCAGAAAAGTCTTTTAACTGTCCAAAAGTTGCATCAATGGTCATTTTTGACGTTTTTCGTTTATGAGCTCCGTTAAATCAAGGGCATTAAGGTCTTTTTACCATTTTTATAATTTTTAATTAGTTTTAGATATTTAATATTTTTTAAAAGAGTTATTTGCACAAACACCAATACACGCCTCTCTCTCTCTTTCTCTCTTCCTGTGCATACACACTTACACACACACTCTCTCTCTCTCTCTCTCCCCCCCCCCCCCCTTCTAAAACACATTCTCCACCTCCACCGCCCTAACTCCACCTCTGTCATCGCCACCACCCACCTCCACCTCCACCTATGACATCACTACCCCCACCAAGAAACACACACCTACGAACACACCACCGCTGCTGCCATCACTGCTTACGCTGCTATCACCGCATCGAAACCACCACCACTACCGGAATCCGCCGTTGCCTCCACCTAGAGCCACCGCCAGAAACACCACCGTGAACCCTCGCCGTTTACCAACACAGTATACAACCACCATCGAGTTAAGGTTTGTTGCAGATCTGGTCAAAAGTGAAATGGGTTTCTGTTGGGATTTTTATAGAGTTAAAAATCAAAACTTGAATGTTGTCAAGTTTGTGTCTCACATAGGAGGGGAGAGAAACTTTTGGTGGGTTTATAAGGGATTTCATTCCCTTAGTATTCAAACCAAATGGTGGGGGTCTAGTAGAGGTGTCCCCACACGCGCGCCGAGCGGGAGCCGCGTGCCCGCGAGTGGCGCGTGTAGGCGCACTTTGCACTTCGCACGTACGCATCGTCGCTAGGAGCTAAGGAGCTTTTCTTTTTCCGTAAAGTGGGTCGGGTAGCGGGTATTCGATCAAAGCAGCAGACGGGTCGGGTAGGACCCGGTTGTTGGTCAGTTGCGAGATGGAGGGGGTCAGCCCACGATTTGTGGAACTTCCCCAGGATTTTCGGAGCTGATGGGAGTGGTGGTTCGGCTATAAAACCGAGTCCAGCCTCCCCATTTCGACACTTCACGAAAAACAGCTCCAGCCCTCTCTCCCTCTGCGATTTTTGCTTCTCTGTTTTCTGCCATCGTTCTTCCAGATTAAACACAAAACAGTGCTGTGTTTTGTGTTCTTGAGGCTGCATTAAATCCTGGGTCTATTACGTTTGGAGGCTGCAGCAATACAGCAACGTAATCACCTTTAAGGACAGGAGCTATTCCGTGCGGTTCTTCGTGTTACTTGCTAAAGATCAACGATTTCAGGTTGGTTTTACATTTGAGTATTGTGTTTTAAATAGTCCGATAACGGGACACTCTCCTTCTACCTTTCTTTCTGATTGATCGAGGAGGATCATCAGGGTTGGCAAACAACTTGGTAATATTAATAAAATCGGATTATTATTGCTGTGTTTTTTGAGATAAGAACAAACAAGTATTAATCTTTATATCTATATATATTGTTTGTTCATATTGTTTGGGAACATATAATTGTTTAAATCTCTCTTTGTTAATCTGAAACATATTTTCAACAATCTTAAAGGTGTTTATCTTTTGATAGTTTTTGTGAAACTATTTTGATTTCAGATTAACAACAACAATCAATGGACTCTGAATTGCCTTCAGCCAACCTTCGCTTCATGAACCAAGAGTTTGTGAAGCTTGACCGTTTTGATGGGCAGAACTACACCCGTTGGGTGGAGAAGGTCAAGTTCATGCTGATGGTCCTGAAGTTGTATTATATTCTGGACCCTAGCTTGCCTCCCATCCCTGCTAACCCCATTCCCAAGGAGGGGAGTGAGCCAGATCAGAAAGAGATTTCTGATTTGGAAAAGCAGAGGATGAAGAGGAAGGAGGATGAGGATCTGTGCCTGGGGCACATTAAGAACTCACTCTCCGACCGCTTGTTCGATCTGTACGCGCAGGTTACGGATCCGAGGGACTTGTGGAAAGCGTTGGAGGCTAAGTACAAGGCACATGAAGAAGGTACCAATAAGTACCTTGTGTCGAAATACTTAGACTTCCATATGGTTGACGACAAACCGATCATGGAGCAGGTTCATGAGCTCCAGGTTTTAGTTAACAAATTGAGAGCGCTTTCAATTGTCCTCCCAGAGCTCTTTCAGGTTGGGGCAATCATTGCAAAATTGCCGCCTTCTTGGAAAGAATTTTCCAAGCGAATGATGCACAAGTCTGAAGATTACAGCTTGGATGACCTATTGAAGCACCTCCGCATTGAGGAGGAAACGCGCAATAGGGACAAGCGTAATAAGGCTGGTCCGAGTGTGCATCATGTTGCTGGGGGTTCTGGGTCTAAGAACAAGCAACCGTGGGTCCCGAATAAGGGAAAGAATCTTGGCCCTAACAAGCCTAGTTTCAAGAAACCGGCTAATCAGCAGAACAAGGCCAACTCCTCCAGCCAGCCGAAGAAATTTTCTGGACCGTGTCACGTCTGCGGAGAGACAGGGCACTATGCGCGAGACTGTAAGGATCGGAAGTCCAGACCTGCGGCTAATGCGGTTGAAGGTGGGGAACATTTTGTTGCTAATGTGGATTTAGGAGGGGTCTATATGATCTCCTCTTTGACCAGAGTGGTTGCGGCTCGTGGTTGGTTTGTGGACACTGGGGCCACTATTCATGTT
The DNA here is from genome assembly GCA_947179395.2 of Pulicaria dysenterica. Taxonomy (NCBI): domain Eukaryota; kingdom Viridiplantae; phylum Streptophyta; class Magnoliopsida; order Asterales; family Asteraceae; genus Pulicaria; species Pulicaria dysenterica. The sequence goes on from OX359293.1 coordinate 19,803,249, forward strand.
AGCGGACAAAGGACCGATTTCCACACCTACCGTCCTGCGCCTCCGGGGACGGTAGTGGTATGTGCAGATGGTCATCGTGCTGAGGTTCTTGGGTTCGGCGATGTGACTCTGAGTTTCAAGAGAGGTCGCACGGTCACCCTCAAGGATGCACTCCATGTTCCTACTATCAGCAAGGGGCTGATTTCTGCTCATAAGTTTGATGAGGCTGGTTTCAAGATGGTGATTGAAGACAACCATATCGAGATCAGCAAAAGCGGACCTACATTGGGAAGGCTGTGTCTTGTGGGGGCATGTATCGTTTAGCTTTAGCTAGTGGTGGTGAAGCTAATAATGTAACTGTTTCTCATGTTGCTAGTAATGATGTACCTTCCAGTGTTGGAAGCAATGATGTACCTTTCGCTTTTGCTAATGAAATTTCTTATTCTGGTTATTTTGTTTGTTCTATTTCTTTATGGCATAAACGTTTAGCACATACAAATGTTAAAAATATTGAGAAAATGCAAAGTAAAGGTATGTTAAAATTTGACAAAGAGGATTTTGGTAAATGTGAAACTTGTGTTAAATCTAAATTTACAAAGAAACCATTTCCTTCTGTCAAAAGAAATACATCATTACTTGAGTTGATTCATTCTGATATATGTGAATTAAATGGAATACTTACACAAGGAGGTAGGAGGTATTTCATCACATTTTGCGATGACTCTAGCCGTTATTTATATGTTTATTTGCTGAGATCAAAAGATGAGGCTTTTGATGCATTTAAAATATATAAGGCAAAGGTTGAGAATCAACTAGAGAAACGGATTAAAATACTTCGTTCAGATAGAGGTGGAGAATACTTCACGAGAGAGTTTGATGCATTCTGCGAAGAGAATGGCATTAAACATGAACGAACTTCACCCTTCACTCCCCAACAGAATGGTTTGGCTGAGAGAAAGAATAGAACCCTAGTTGAGATGGTCAACTGTATGTTGAACCAATCGGGTTTGCCAACCAATCTTTGGGGTGAGGCTCTACTAACTGCATGTCATGTGCACAATAGGATCACTAGTCGTGTGATTCCTACGAGTCCATATGAGTTGTGGAAAGGGAGAAAACCAAACATCGACTATATGAGAGTCTGGGGGTGTTTGGCTTACTACCGCACGCCTGATCCTAAGAGATCCAAACTGGGAGACCGAGCTATTAAGAGCATATTCGTTGGTTATGCGATGAATAGCAAAGCCTACAGACTTTTGGATAAAGAATCAGGTGTTATCGTAGAATCCAGAGATGTGGAATTCTTCGAAGATAAGTTTTCAAAAGATGTTGAAAACTCAAACCCCACTGTAACTCCTAGTACTTCTCGAGATGTTCCCGAGCCTTCTCGAGTTATAGAAGAGCCAAGGAGAAGTACTAGAGTTAGAAAAGAAAGAAATCTTGGAGATGATTTCTTGTCTTATTTGGTTGAAGGGACACAAAAGAAAGTGACGAGACAGGTCATTTTCACCATTAATTTGGATGATGACCCTAAGACCTTTACTGAGGCTATGTCATCTAGAGATGCTCCTTTGTGGAAGGAAGCTGTGAATGATGAGATGGACTCAATTTTGGGTAATGGAACTTGGGAGTTAGATGATCTTCCCAAGGGAAAGAAACCCATTGGATCTAAGTGGATATTTCAGAAGAAATACCACCCAAATGGATCCATATCTGCCTATAAAGCAAGATTAGTTGCTAAGGGGTATAGGCAGAGAGAAGGCATTGACTATTTTGACACCTATGCTCCAGTTGCTAGGATTAGTTCTATTAGAACTCTCATAGCAATATCCGCTTTGAAAGGACTGTACATTCATCAAATGGATGTGAAGACAGCTTTTCTCAACGGATACTTAAATGAGGAGATTTATTTGGAGCAACCCGAAGGGTTTGTGATACCCGGACAGGAAAACAAAGTGTGTAGACTTATTAAATCCTTGTACGGGCTTAAGCAAGCACCTAAGCAGTGGCATGAGAGATTTGATACCACTGTGACTGTCTTCGGATTTCGGCACAACGGTGCTGATAGGTGTATTTATACTAAATGCACTTCTGATTACACAGTAATCATTTGCCTATATGTTGACGATATGTTGATCGTTAGCAATCACCTAGAAGGTATTTCTGAGACGAAGAAATATCTCTCCTCGAACTTTAAGATGAAAGATCTTGGAGAAGTTGATACCATTCTTGGTATTAAGGTAAAACAAGAAGGCAATCAGATTTCTCTAAGTCAGTCTCACTACATAGAGAAAATTCTGGCAAAGTTTCAGCATTTGGATTTAAAGGAGTTTAATACTCCCTTTGATTCAAGTGTGAAACTTAGTGTGAACTCTGGTCGAGCAGTGGCTCAACTAGAGTATGCTAGTGCAATTGGTAGCATGATGTATGCTACACATTGTACTCGACCTGACATTGCTTTTGCTGTAAGCAAACTGAGTCAGTATACTGTTAACCCTGGTGTAGAGCACTGTAAAGAAGTAAGCAGAGTATTGGGGTACCTGAAAAGGACCATTACTCTTGAATTGACATACGCGTCATCTCCCGGTATACTAGAAGGGTATTCTGATGCTAGCTGGATTGATAAAACCAGTGATTCAAAATCCACAAGTGGTTGGATTTTTACCTTAGCTGGAGGAGCTATTTCTTGGGCGAGCAAGAAACAGACGTGTATAGCACACTCGACTATGGAAGCCGAGTTGATAGCCTTAGCTGCGGCGGGCAAAGAGGCAGAGTGGATTAGAGATCTACTCTTGGACATTCGTCTGTGGGATGTTCCTATGCCTTCAATTCCCATGTACTGTGACAGTGAGGCCACACTGTCTAGAGTATACAATGCAGTGTATAATGGGAAGTCAAGACATGTTAGTCTTCGACGCGATTTTGTGAGACAACTTATTGAGAACGGTACCATCAAAGTTGTCTTTGTCAAGTCGAGTAAGAACTTGGCAGATCCACTAACCAAACCTCTGACGAGAGATTTGGTTGGAACTACCACAAGAGACATGGGTCTAAAACCACAGGAGTATCGGTTAGTGATGGAAACCCAACTTGAATTTAGTGCTCCTATCTCTCAAGTTTAAAGGGTAACAACGAGTCACTTAATCGATAGAAGGCACTATCAAATGTGATAGATCCATGTGTGGTAATGATAGTGCGTCGTTGCCGAGAATCAGGTTGAGATTATTCTCTTAACAAAGTTTTGGAGGCATCTAAGCAACGAAGATGATGTAAAACTTTGCCTATATGACCTAGAGGTGGTGCCGCCTTGAATGAAGATTTGTGGTTTATCTTCTAGAGGGTCATGAATAGGATTTATAGCGCATGGCCATATTCGCGCTCAGTGAAAACTGGAAGATATTATGTGATATGTGTAGGTGAGCCGGAGGGGTCACCAGGTTCTTGGTTTAAATCCATAGGATACCATTGAATCGACTTCTCTTTGTTCACTTGAATCAAACAAGGTTTAATCTTCGTGACACCTATGTGATATCTCATATCTGAATGACAGAAAACTTGCCAACATGGTGGGGGATTGTTGGGATTTTTATAGAGTTAAAAATCAAAACTTGAATGTTGTCAAGTTTGTGTCTCACATAGGAGGGGAGAGAAACTTTTGGTGGGTTTATAAGGGATTTCATTCCCTTAGTATTCAAACCAAATGGTGGGGGTCTAGTAGAGGTGTCCCCACACGCGCGCCGAGCGGGAGCCGCGTGCCCGCGAGTGGCGCGTGTAGGCGCACTTTGCACTTCGCACGTACGCATCGTCGCTAGGAGCTAAGGAGCTTTTCTTTTTCCGTAAAGTGGGTCGGGTAGCGGGTATTCGTTCAAAGCAGCAGACGGGTCGGGTAGGACCCGGTTGTTGGTCAGTTGCGAGATGGAGGGGGTCAGCCCACGATTTGTGGAACTTCCCCAGGATTTTCGGAGCTGATGGGAGTGGTGGTTCGGCTATAAAACCGAGTCCAACCTCCACATTTCGACACTTCACGAAAAACAGCTCCAGCCCTCTCTCCCTCTGCGATTTTTGCTTCTCTGTTTTCTGACATCGTTCTTCCAGATTAAACACAAAACAGTGTTGTGTTTTGTGTTCTTGAGGCTGCATTAAATCCTGGGTCTATTACGTTTGGAGGCTGCAGCAATACAGCAACGTAATCACCTTTAAGGACAGGAGCTATTCCGTGCGGTTCTTCGTGTTACTTGCTAAAGATCAACGATTTCAGGTTGGTTTTACATTTGAGTATTGTGTTTTAAATAGTCCGATAACGGGACACTCTCCTTCTACCTTTCTTTCTGATTGATCGAGGAGGATCATCAGGGTTGGCAAACAACTTGGTAATATTAATAAAATCGGATTATTATTGCTGTGTTTTTTGAGATAAGAACAAACAAGTATTAATCTTTATATCTATATATATTGTTTGTTCATATTGTTTGGGAACATATAATTGTTTAAATATCTCTTTGTTAATCTGAAACATATTTTCAACAGTTTCATCGTATTAACACTACGACACTCACGGCAATACCCCCACCACTGTCCAGCTGTGTACCCACAGTAGAACAAACCCAAGCACTCTTGCTCTTACTCTTCTTCATGTTAATCCCCAAACCAGACCCACGGTCTCTATCGTCTTTCACAACATCAGCGTAATCTGAATACGATAACCTAATAGAGTCTTTTTCAGATTCACCTTCTGAGTATTTTAAATTTTCTACACGCGTAGTCACGATACGATCGTTTATGGCATCGTATACAGTAGACACCGTTCTGGATTCTTCGATGAGATGATGGTCAGTGGAGTGAAAATTTCTGTACTGTTTGTGAATTTGGGGGTATTTGGTGGAGACTAAATCAAGAAAGTGACTTCCAGAGCAAAGGGCCTGAAATGGTCGCATCTCTGTGCCTAGCATATGATAAAGCAATAAAACAAATGGGATTTGAAATTGGGGGAAATCGAGGGGTGATGAAGAATTGTTGCAAATCTGTTTCTTGTGGTTGTTTCTTGTTCTTTTGTTTGCTTTTGTATTCGATGGTAAATGGACACCAGTGGTAGAGGTTCGTGGTGGCATACGGTCGTGGTTTCAGGAGGAGGCGGCGCCCGTGGTTGGTGGTTTGAGATGGTGGTGGTGTTGGGTGGTGGTTTGAATACACAGACTTCTATGGATGTGGGTTTAATACAATTTAATTGTTTAAATATAATTTTGGTTTTTTAACTTTAATATTTAATAAGAATAATTAATAGTACTAATGATTTTATTATAAAGAAATAAATAAAAAGAAGAACATGGGAATTATAGTATTTTTTTTTAAAGTTAACAACATTAGTTAACAGAAAACGTTAAAAAAGACCATTGATGTAACTTTTGGACAGTTAAAATACTTTTCTTGCAAGTTTTTGAAAAAAATGACTAAACCTGCAACTATGTGATAGTTAAAGGACCATTGGTGCAATTAACTCATTTTATAAAGTCTAACACCCACAGTTGTATTTAACGACCAAAAATTCTGCCCATTGTATTGATTAACAACTTAAGTTACTTTCTTTTTTGGGAGCTTGTTTTAGGAGTTTTATGATGAGATTTAAGGGTCTAAATGTTATAAGAAATACTTTATGGATCAGTATATGACTTAAGATACCAAGTAGGACTTGTCCTAGTGGTACCTGGGTTTTACAAAATCCTCAAGGTCTTAGGTTCAAGTCTTGGGATAGTGGTTTCTTTAAAAAAAATGGTAGAGGTATTATTCCTCATAGGGGTGATCTCCGGAGATAACGGAGGAGGGTTTAATCCCTCAGACCACACGTTGTGGTCGACCCGAAGGCCATCGGGTAAGGGCGAGTACCGCAAGGAACACCAAAACTTGATTTTGGGTAACTATTTTAAGTAGGAGAATCGGGTTGCAGAACTCGATGGAAACCTTCAACAAACCCCACCCCCCACCCCCTCACAACCAATCACACTTTCACACATTTTTTTATATTTCAATATATTAATAAAAAATAGAGATAGTTTTAAGGTAAGGAAAAACTTGATAATTGGGTAAGGAGAAAGGTAAGGGAGGGAAAATGATGTGGCGCTGATGTGGCATCGGGTAAGGGTTACCTTAAGGTAACCCATAACACATAGCCTCATGGTGAGTGGCTTGGGGTTCGCATACTGCCTGTATGGATGTCACTGAGGATCCGGCCCACTAAATTTCGCTGTTAAAAAAAATGAGTTAAGATGAATTTTAAGTATGTTTGAGGGTAAAATATGTCATTTAGGCATCCTAAGCCCCTTATTTATATTAGAATTCGGGATTTCGTTCCCCATAACCCTAATTTCGTTCTAAAGGCATCGTTTAAACCTTAGAGAGATACTTAGAGTGTTGGTGCAATAAAAGCTTGGGTCTTTGAAGTTTTATTGGAGGTTTGAAGCTTGTGTGGTGCGAAATCTAAGCACTCTTTGATCTATTTGTGGTCATTCTCATTTCCAGAAGGTAAGAACTTTTCCCTTGAGCCCTATGTTTTTGGTTAGGACTCTTGATGCTTGTTGATACCGCTATTAGGGATTTGATGAGGGTTTGGTGGTTAACTTGAAGATTAAACATAATTTTAAAATCCTAGACCACCATTCTATGATCATAGCACAATATTATGACTTAGGAGCCATAAGTGGTGGAATGGTTTTTGGTTCAATTGTGTTGAGGTTAAATTAAAATATTTTTATTCTCATAGAATGTGATGCATCACTCTCGAGAGATGATGCGTCCAGTTGTTTATTTGCGATTAGATAGGTAATTTCAAGTGACACGTCGGCTTTCTAGTAGAATAAAATTATGACGTTTGAGCAACCGTATTGACCCGTTATGTTATGTTTGTGATTAGAGTGTTTGGGTATTCGTATCTGGACTCTCGGTGAACTTCACTTTGCTAGACTAGGCGAGTTCAATAAATTTGCAAAACAGAATACAAGACAAAACGGGATATATGGTAGGTTGTGAGTTCGTATAACGGTGTTTGACTACTAAATGGTAGTTTTAAAAGCATCAATATATTAATTGGTGGTTTTTAAAGATTGATATACACAATAACAAAATGTCACAAATTTAATACATTTTCGAAGAGTAAACCCTATTTTCAAAGAAATATTATAACTATGCTTGCCAAGTAAAATGGCGTTATTTACTTGAATCAAATGTGATCCGCAGAAAAGCAAAGCGTGGTATACACTTTGACATTTTTATTTAATAAACAACCAAAAATTACAACAAATATAAATAAACGCTTGAAACTAATTTATATTATTATATAATTTATTTAACATTCTCTTTCCTATTTAATTTTAAAAGTTTTTAAATTTAATCAAGATAAAATCTTGACCTTTTATTTAATATAAATTAATCTCATCCACCTAATTTTTAATCATTTTATTCTGTCTCCTAATTTACTTTAACTTTTTATTTATTTAAATTTATTCTCCTACACTAATACATTCGCTCACACAAACACAATTATCCATTCATATCAACATAATTTCTAAAATATTATTAATTTCTCTTTTCTTATTTCATAAATATAAATAATTTTTTCTTATTTTAATGATTTTTAAAATATATTTTTAAAATTAATAAAATAGTAGATGCAAATAAAAGAATATTAAAAAAAACAAAACATGTTGTTGTGCAAAATTTTTTCGTGACATTGAATCGCACGAATAGTATATCATTACATTTTCTATAGTAAGATATTGTAAAACAAAGACTATTTACCGCCGCAACATTGCACAGATACACTACTAATATACAAATTAATGAAACATTCATTTTTCATAAATAAACCAATTCCTTGGAATCACAATTTTTTATTTATTTTATGTGTGCTTCATGGCTCATGCAAACCAAGACTTGGGTCGAATTAGAAAGAAAAGGCCCATTTCCAAATCAATTGAAGTATTGAAGTATTGAACTATTGAAGTGGACGGCTAGTTGGGCCAAGAACAAGAAACAGCAAAGAAAGATGTTTTATTATGTGAAAATAATCAAAAGCGTAAAAGAGAGTACAATTTTATTGAAAATGATTCTTTTATCTCTTGATTCACATATGCATGTAAACATTGGTGGTAATATATGTGGTGTGTTTTAACATTCTATGTTATTTGTCTTGATTAATAATGTAGGGAATTGTTAGACATTTTAATTGGAATAAATCGGCCCGTAAACAAACCAAATGAATACGAACATGGTTTATTCGTGTTCGTTCATTTAACTTTAGCCGAATAAATAAACGAACACAAACAGATAAATGAACGGATTTATGTGTTCGTGTTTGTTCATTTAACTTTAACCGAAAATAAACAAACACGAACGATAAACGAACGAGTATGTGTGTTCGATTGTTTAACAAATTGTTTAGTTTGTGTACATTTTTGTTTGTTATTGAAATGATAAACAAACGTAAACGAAAAACACACGCTATAATACAAATTCAACATTATTAAACACAAATAAACATTATATCTAAACACGCACATAATATATATATATATATATATATATATATATATATATATATATATATATATATATGTGTGTGTGTGTGTGTGTGTGTGTGTATACATGTCATACATACATAAACGAACGTTCACGAACATAAATAACCGAACGAAGTCCTGTTCATGTTCGTTCATTTATTAAACAAACGAACATAAACGAACTTCCTACCGAACAATTTTACAAACACGTTCATGAACGTTATATTCGTTTACAGCCCTATGAATATTTTCGCTAATAAACTAGCTTAAAAGCTTGGGACTTTCTATGCGTTAGAATGAATGGTTTGATAAGGGGTGTCAATTATCAACACGACACGAAACACGACACGAACCCGACACGCAAATAAACGGGTTTGGGTTGAGCTTAAACGGGTTTGGGTCATTTTCGGGTTGACCCGCCAACCCGTATAAATAAACGGGTCGTGTTTGGGTTGGCTTGCGGGTTCGCGGGTTGACCCGTCAACCCGTATAAATATTTTTGATATTTTTATTTTTTATATATCCTTATATATTTCATGTTTCCAATTTAGTTTTTGGGCTTTTATCTTATTCCTTAGTCATCCTAAACCTAATAAGAAACACTTTTATTGTCTCATTTTGTTCATTTGCCGTATTAATCCTATTATCTCCTTTTGTTCTTAGGTAGGGTTGAGCTTTATTAAATAATTTGCATTTAAATTTTGTATTTTGACAAACAAGGGACAACTTTAGTAAAACTAGACCCACTGACTCGCCAACCAATTAATGACCCGCCAACCCGTTAATGACCCGCCAACCCGTGAATGACCCGCGAACCCGTATATTTAAACGGGTTACGCGGGTCGTGTCGTGTTTCAAATTATACGGGTTGTGTCACGCATCTTGACACGAATAATTATACGGGTCGTGTTCGGGTCACGACCCACTGACCCGTCAACCCGCGACCCGCCAACCCAAACACGACACGATTGCCACCCTACTTTGATTGGATGTCAATCTTATTGGGATAGAAGAGTGTAAACTAGGTTAATCATGTTAATAAACTATAAAGACATTTGTTTGATTAGAGATATTACATGTGTATTTTTAGTGACGGAAGATACAAAATATATTGATTTTATTTTGAAAAGGAACTAACACACGAATCTATTTGAAGATGAGAATATTTATTTATATATACATTATAATAAAAGATTAATGTAGCATGTACGTAAATTTGATAATCTTTTGATCTTAAAATTATATTTAATTATATCATTTTATAGTTACTAGTATTGTACCCGCGTAATGCGACGGTGGCGAATAGTTTGTGTTCGATAACATGTCGATTTCAAAAATGTAAATGTATGATTCTCACAAAATGTGGTGTGAACAAATATTTTCTAATCAACAATATATCCATTTTCTTTTAACTTTTTCATTATATTTATTTCTTCTTTTTCTATAAACTCTTTTATTAATTTTCAAAATAATTTATGAAAAACAATAAAATAACAAAAATAATATAAAAATAATTAAATAGAAAAATAATCTATTTTGAAAATTTTGTTAGTGTCATTTTGATGAGTTGTTAATAATAATTACAATAAATGAGGTAATTAAGGAGATAATTAAATAGACTATTGCTTTAAGAGCTTGTACTTTTTGTATAAAAACATGTACTACTTAAAATTAAGTAGTCTTAAAATTTTTAAGAGAGAGAATGTTAAATGCTTTATAAGATAGTATAGATTGATTATATAGTGAGATGTTCAAATGAGAATCTTAAATTAAATGAAAATGAGAGACTTAATCCCAACCGTCTAATTCCCCATCTTTCAATGTCATTGTTCACCCATGAATTCATCACATGCACCCTGTCACACTCTATCGCTCTCCATCCATGAATTCCACTTACAAAATGAACGACTGAAATTGAGTATCTCATTCTCATTTAATTTCTCATTCTCATTTGAACATTCCCCTTGATATATATATATATATATATATAACTTATTAATTTTTTTATCTTTATCTCTTGATTTTGCTGTATGTTATAATTAAATGAGTAAAAGATAAAATAAAAGTTATATTCTCTCCTTAACTTAGAAATTATTATTTTAGTTACAATATTGAACTTGACAAATGGTATAATAACTATATACGTATCATAGTATATGAATGTATTTCCAACTTCGCTTCATAAAATTATTAGTAGCTAGGATGACTTAATATAGAACTATAAATGTGTCATATTACATACGTTAAATAAAATGATACTAAATAAGGTCAGATACAACTACATGTATATATGGAAGGGTTTAAATGATAACTGTTTTTCATATGAGAACTGCGAGAACTAATCTTAATTAATTAAAATTAATCAATGGCTAAGAACATTTTTCAACTCATTAATGATGCATTAACGAGGGATATTTTGAAACCGTCATTAAATATTTTCCTAACTGTGAACTACTGTGTGGACTGTAACTGAATACTCTAAGGTATATAAATAAAAGAGTTAATTGTTCAAATGTTCCTTTAACTTAGTGGTTTCTGCTATTGTCGTCCTTTAACTTTAAAAGTGGTGAGAAATGTCCTTCAGTTACCATTTCTATGCCATTTTAGTCCTTTCTAACGTTAGCTGTCAGAAATCTCTCTCTCTCTCCATCCTCTCTCTCACCTACTTTTCTCTTTGTCTCTCTCCACACATATTCACACATCGGAAAACGACTACCACCGACCGCTACTAACGATTCCGGTCAAAACCTCCTACATCTTGTCTGAACCATACGGCAACGATTCCTTTTATCTCTCTTTCTCTCTCTCTCTCTCTCTTCATACATATTCACACATACGACAACGGATTCCGGTCAAAACCTCCTAGATCTGGTCTGAACTACCGCCACCAGTGTAACACCCTAATTTTGGGCCTAGTTGTAAATAGTTGTACCTCGTGTTTGTTCAGTTGTACATTGACGTTAACCAAGTTGTTTAAGTTGTTTTGTTGCTTAATTGTTGTTATTTGTTGGTACATGTGGTTATGTGGCTAAAATTAGAAATGTTTCATAAATAGAAAATGTTGGTAAATAGTTGAACGGTTTCAGATAATGATTCCGAAAATATCTCCGTTAGTTGAAACGGATAAACCTAAGCCGTGTTTTAAGTTGAATAGGAGAACGAAATACCCTCGTGGGGTATTAAACCCACTTGGGTCGGTTTAAGGGAGACCTTAACCCCTGTTGCTTCTCAAACACACCCAACACATACACAAACATACGTGAACACACACACACACTAGAGTTCTTGTTGTTTTGAAGAAGAAATTCCAAGATAGATCAATTTGTGAAGGGTTTGTAAGCTGAAATCGAGTATCAAATCTGTTCTTATTGAGCTTGTCATCACCTTCAAGTAAGTTTTCATGTCTAAACCTAGTTCTTGAGTTTCATGTAGAAGATGACCCATTTTGATGAATTCAAGTGGGTTTTGATGTTGGTTTTGTGTCAAATTCATGTTAGTAAGTTTATATGTAGGTTAGAGATGAAGTAAAAACACTTGAAATACGGATTCAAGTTGAGTTTTGATGGAAAAAATGATTAAAACAGTTGCTGTGTCGAACAGAGCAAGAACCCTTCTGTAACAGGGTTGCTTGCGATCGCATGGGAAAGGCATGCGATCGCATAGGTGCTTGCGATCGCATGGTTCATCTTTGCGATCACATGGCGCGTCTGGTGTCTCTTGCGGTAGCATGCATGGGTCTTGCGATCGTAAGGGTGTCGTTGTCGTGATTTACCGTCTAAGGACGATGGAAACATACTTGCGGTCGTAAGTACGTAACTTGCGATCGTAAGTCCCCAAGATACCACCCTTGCGGTCGTATGGTTATGTCATGCGATCGTAAGGCGGGGTTGTTTGGGCAAGGGCCTTCGCGGTCGCATGGACGGGTCTTGCGATCGCATGGGTATGCCCTGCGATCGCATGGGATTGCCTTACGGTCGCATGCTGTGTTGTTTTGCTGACAGCTTTGTTGTCTTGTGTTTAAGCCTCGTTAATTGTCATTGATTGGTGTCTAAGCCTGAACCTAATGTGTTAGGTGATTCGGACGACTCCGTGTGCTCCTGGGATTGCCGAATTCATATCTGCCTCTTATAATCTCGAGGTGAGTACCGGTTTTCCCATGAGTCTCGGTAAGTAGCGTTGTCTGTTGTTTATTGAGATATGTGGTTGATGTCGCACACGTGCGTATATGAGGTATGTTATAACATGTTATTGTATACTGTTGCCATAATAATTTGCTTTACACGTTGGTTATGAATCGCATGCGTATAGTTAAGCCTACTACGGGTTGTAGTTGTATATGTGGTACTGGTCCGGACTGTTGATGGCATGGTTAAGGTCAGCTTTCTTCCCGAAGGCTGGATCCCTTTGATGGAATAACGGGGATCAACGGTACTCGGTGTGCAGCACGCCGGGGTGGTCTTGCAAACCGCCGCTCCTTAACGTGAGTTGGGATCTTAGCTTTCATTGAGATCCGAGATGTTGAGCTTCGAGCTTCGTAACGCGTTTGGTGGACTGCTCTTCGCTCCCCCACCATTGCGGATAGTTGTAGCTGATGGTCCCCAGTTTGAATCGTTGAGCGGGGCTTCCCACCCTGCAAGATATGATTCCTACTGACTCGTTGGCGCGACGCTATGTGTTAGGATAGCCTTATGTGCTGTCCCGTAGTTGGGATAACCTGCTTATTGATGCTTATGTGATAATATGTACTCACTAGCTAGTTGTAGCTAACGGTGCCTGAATTTCCCTTTTTGCAGATGCGAAATAGTTGGCCTGGTGAGGCGGGATTGTTGGTAGTTGTTGTATATATCTTTTGCGGAACACTGCTCGTTGTATATATGTGGTCCGATGGTCGGTAGTGTCGGTTAGTTGGTAACACCAACCTGTTGAAGTTGGCATATTTTTGTTGTATATAACTGCCGAGTCAGTTAACACTTACAATATTTTGTAATGACGTTTACTTCCGCTGCTGGCTTTTATTATATAAGTTTAAAAAGCTAAATTTTTTTCTAATTTTAAGCACGTGAAAACTGGTGTTACAACCAGCAAAATCAAAAGAATGTTTAAACAGAAAATTACTAGATCTGGTCTGAACTTACTACAATCACGAGTTTTTTTATGGTGGCTTGGGTTTTGATGAGGGTTTTGACGAGAACTTACCACAATCACCTAGATCTAGTCTTGAATCGACGGCGGCGGCTATGGTTTTCTACAGTGGCGGCGGCTAGGGTTTTCTACGGTGGCGGTGACTAGGGTTTTCTGTGGTAGTGTTGGTAGTGTGAGAGAGATAGATAGAGAGAGAGACAGTGGTTGGGTTTATGGTGGCGATTGGGTGTCTAGAGGTGTAACACCCTCCTTACCGGCCTAGTGGGATTAAGGTAATTAAGTTGATTTACATTAGTTAATTGGTTGATTATTTGTTATAGTGTTTTAATTAATTTAAATTAGTTAAAATGTGATTAATTGTTTAAATAAATAATTAATTGTGAATGTTGTGGGTGGAGTATGATGTGTCACGGTTTGGGACACTTAAACACCCCTAATTGCCACCACTTCTCTCATTACATGCAAAGAATTAGAAAGTGTTTGTGTGTGTTATGTGTGACTCGGCCGAGAGCTAAGAACAAGAAGAAGAATTGGATTTTGTTGATCATAATTGTGCATTTGATTAATCTGAAGTATTGATTCATCATAGAGGTTAGATTACTGAATCATGTATCAATTGTTGATTAAATTTGGATTTATATGAATGTTATGTGAAATCTGATTGAATGTATTGTTTGACAATTTCATGATTTAGGTTGCATGAATGATAGATAATAATGTTAAGATGAACATTATATGCTAGAAATCAATTCTGGAAATTTAGATTAAGTTGCATGCTTAAAAATCAGATCAAAAGTTGAGATTTGTATGATCTTTGAATCTGTCGGAATTGCTAAAGTATGAATGATCGGATTTTATGTTTGAAGCGATCGGATTGTTGAATTCCGATTAATTTGATCGGGTTTTGGTGGAAATCTGAGAACATTAGAACTATTTGCCTTAGCTTCTATCGGATTGATGGACTTTACTCGGATTCCGCTTATTTTATCGGATTTGGATTGATCGGATTGCATGATTTTAAGTATGAAATCAGAATGGTAAATGCCTAACACTTTTATCGGATTGATGTTATCGGAATCCTATTTTATCGGATTGTTGATTTTATCGGATTCCAAGTATAATCGGATTGTGGACTTTGATCGGGTTTGTACTTTTATCGGAATTGGCCTTTTCTCGGATTGTACAAATTGTAGGAATCCGATTGTATCGGAATTGCCTTTGCTCGGATTTGGTTGATCGGTTTTCATGTTTCATCGGATTTGGTCCAACCGGATTTGATCTTGTCGGATTTAAACACAATCGGATTTCCCAACATATCTATGCTTGGAATTGATGAATATTGTGTTATGAAAGATCAACTCTTGAATAATTTGAAGATAAACATGAACTTGTTGCCTTGGCTTATTAAAGGAATGAATGAATTGCCTAAGCTAAGGAGTTGGATGAATTCACAAAGATTACAGTAAGTAAAGGGTAATTGTGAATTGTAGTATATTGGTTGTATATACATGAGTTGTTATGTACTTGTGATTTTATGTACATATATGTTTGATTTCAGTATTGGCTTAATGTTTGTTGATTAAGCAATTACTGATTGTTAGTTGTTTGTTGAGGTGGAAGCAAGACTCAGTAGTTGAGAATAGACTGAGTTCCCTGAGCATTGAAGATTTTGGTGAGTGGATATATATCTTGGATGTATAAGATATATCACCTGATTGTTTGCTCTTTTCTGTATATATACATGACGTGTTGTGAGATCAGCTTGGCGGTTGTTATTCAGCTGGGCCTATGTTTGGAGATATACAGTATTAGTAGTTGTCTTGATTTGCATTTGTTGTAATCAAGAAGTGCTATTATTGTTGTCTGTTGTAACTGGGCTTTCGGTAAACCTTTGCTTTGGCCGGCATTGGTTGAAGGTCCCGCAAGACCGCAGGTTCTCTTGTTTGTTGAGCATTGTTGTTTGGGCATTATGCCTTGTATGTTTGTGGTATCTATTCTCTCACTTAGCTTTGTGCTAATTCCCCACTGTTGATATCTTTTATAGGATACACCTGGTGAGGTGATGTGGTTGAAGCTGGAATTATGGACTGATCATACTCTGATATTAGATGTTTTGTTTAGAGCCTGTTTTGTAATTAACACCGTGGTTGAATTTTGTATAGCTAAAACCAGCAAAGTTGTATTTGCATTATATATATATATATATGTAATTATGTTGTTAGCTTCCGCGCGTATAGTAAAAATGTGTTTTAGAAAATACGGTGTTACAAGAGGTGTGACGGTGGCTGGCGGTGGTTGGCGGTAGCGTTACTAGAAGGTGGTGGTGTGAAGTTGTTATCGAGGGTGAGGGTGAGATGGTGGTGAGGCGGCTGGATGGTGGTGGGCCCGTAGATGGTGGTGAAGTGGCTGTAGTTACTTGACCGAGAGAGTGAGAGAGGAGAGGGAGAGATGGAGAGAGAGTGTGTGTTGTGCCTTGTGGGTGTAGAGACAGAACATATATATATATATTTTTATTTAAAAATGATATTTATTATATATAGATTATATAATAATTTAATTAATAAAAAGTTAGAAATGACCAAAGTACCCCTGATCTAACGGAGATTTCTAACGGCTAACATTAGAAAGGACTAAAATGACATAGAAATGGTAGTTTAAGGACATTTCTCACCACTTTTAAAGTTAAAGAATGAAAATGGCAGAAACCCTTAAATTAAAGGACCATTTGAACAATTAACTCTAAATAAAATTGATGGTATATTTAAATAGAGTAAATTACTGAAATGGTCCATGTGATTTGCTCGAATCTGCTTGTTTAGTTCTTTAAAAGCGAAAATTACTCCAGAAGTCCTTAGGGTTGACATTTTTGTTACTGAAATGGTCCTTTACACTATCAACCATCCAAATTGTCTGTTAGTTGTCTTTTAGTGCATGAGCATTTTGGTCTTTTTACTGTTTTTATCATTACTGATTTGGTTCTTAAACTTTGTTTTTATTTTCTAGATTTGGTCCTTTAAACTTTGTTTTTATTTTTATTTAATTATTAAACACAACTATACATACATTTATACACCAACTATACATTTATTTATTTATTTATTTATTTATAGAAAATACAACTATACATACATTTATATACCAACTATACATACATTAATTTATATTTATTTATTTTTTGAAAAGCAAACATACATTTATACACCAACTATGCATACATTTATTTACTTATTTTTTTTAAAGCAACTATACATATATTTATACACCAACTAGACATACATATATACATTTATTTATTTATTTTTATTTTATTTGAAATGAAACTATACATGCATTTATACACCAACTATACATATATTTTTTTTGAAAGGAAACTATACATGCATGTACAGTTGGTGTATAAATGTATGTATAGTTGCTTTTCAAAAAAACAAAAAAACAATAAATGTATACATAGTTGGTGTATAAATATGTATAGTTGCTTTTCAAAAAATAAATGTATGTATAGTTGGTGTAAATATGTATGTATAGTTGCTTTTCGAAAAAAATAAAAATAAATAAATGTATGCATAGTTGGTGTATAAATTTATGTATAGTTTATTTTCAAAATACACACACACACACACACACACACACATATATATATATAAATGCATGTATAGTTGCTTTTCAAAATATACAAATAAAATAAATAATAAATGTAGGGCAAAATGCGCGAAAATATAACAATCTATGCATATATTGCCATTGTATACAACCAACTTCATTTTTTATCAAAAAATACAACTTACTTTTGATTTTGGTTCATTGTATGCAATGTAATACGCACTCAAAAGGTTACAGGTTAAAAGTTTTATTTTTTAATTTTTTAATTAATATATTCATGTGTTCTTCCTAAGTTCTTCATAACTTCATCTTCTTCATCAAACAAATTAAGAACTATTATCAAGAAAAGCATAAACAAATATCTATAAACATCTTGAACGTTGTGATGACTAATCGATTATGTTCACAAATCTGGAACTATGATGGACAAATCAGAAACTCACATAAAACAAATCTAGATAAACCCCATCTGGAACAAGCCTGGAACTCACATAACTGACATGAAATAATCGAAGATTGTGATGAACAATCGATTGCAGGCCTGGAACAAAAATGTAACTCACCAAAGTTGCAAATCTACAATCCTAATCAAAACCCATAGAAATTTCTACAAACCCAAATCGATTGCAAAGATATCAAGAAGAAGCCTTAATCCGTCGTCTACACCGCCTCCTTCTCGCCATCGCACCGCCGCCGTCTGCACCGCCTCAGTCTCACCGTTGCACCACCGCCGTCACCTTCAACCCACCACCACCGCCCTTTCAATCCTTCAAACGCCACCACCGCCGTCACCTTCTGTTGGTCCCGAATGGATACTACAACAACAAATGTTTGTAGAAGGGGGGTTGAATACAAACTTTAGCAATTTAAAATTTAAGAGACACACGGTTTACTTTTATATAATTCTTGTTGATGTAAATCAAGAATTACATGAACTAGATGCGGAAAATCTAAGTTCAATAAAAGGTGGCAACTAAATTAGTCTAACACATAGACTAAGCTAATCTTAAACAACTTATGTCTGAGATGTTCAACACATAAACAAGTTTGATATACTGAAAGTAAAATGCTAACTCTTCTAATTCTCAACAGATGAGATTTCAGTATTCAACTATCTATTCGCATACTTAGCATGTTTCCATGCATGAGTATATATAAGCAAGGATGTCCGGGTTGATGAAGAGGAGAAGGAGACAAAGGTACTTGGTTTAATAATATTATAATAGATAAAGTTAGTAGGTGAAAAGTAAGTTAACTTTATACACAAAGTGTGTAAAGTGAACATACTTTTCAGTAATGAGTGTACCCACTATCTATTATTATATTATTAAAGTACTACCTTTATATCTTGGAAAAGTAAACTTCTCCTTTCACGCTTGTGCTTTAATCAACACCATGCTTTCTGACGATTTGACTTAACCAAGTATAGAGTTGCCAGCCATACTTAGTTGTCAAAGCACATCTTCGAGATCTTCTCTTCTAAAGTATCTTTCTCCTTTTCCAGAGGATAAAGATCTATCCTTTTTGTTTCTTTGCAGATACAAAAAGTGCTAAGTACTTTTACAAAGAAAGATCTAAGGCAATAATATAACAACACATGTTCTGCCTTTTGACTTAAGAAAATATTACACTGAAAAGCTATTAGCTGGTTAAAGACTCAGCTAACAGACACGGAACAACTAACATAATTTTGCTCAGCTAAGGATAAAATGTGAAAGTCTCAGCTGACTAGATTTGCTCAGCTGATCAGAGTGATCAACTAATCAATATAATTGGGTTACAGCTAATAAGCTAATCAGAACAAACTCTCAGCTGATCCCAAGGGCTCAGCTAATCATTTGAGTATGATCAGCTTACTGAGACAAGAGCGAATAAGTGTAGAATACCTTATCTGACATGTGGGAGGCATCAGCTGACAAAAGAGACACTGTCAGCTGATCCTTGACTGCTCAGCTGATTGATGAGATACTGTCAGCTGATCTTTGTCTGCTCAGCTGATCTATGAGGAGCTCTCAGCTGATGGTTAACACCATCAGCTGATGCTTTGTAGATGCATAGCTGATGCTTCTTAACTTGTCATTTCTTCTTAGCTGATCTTCCTGAAGCTGGTCCTTTGGCTGATACTCAGTGTTCAGCTGACACTATGATTCGTCAGCTGACATTTCTTACTTAGAAATTCTTTAAGTCTAATATGAAGAACAACACATGTTTTTCATTATTGTAAGTCCAAAACTGAATATATGGTTTTGTTAACATCAAATCCTATTTTACATAATAGACAGGTTTGATTTAGGTTTGATATACTATCTCCCCAACAATCTCCCCCTATTTGATGATGACAAAACCTTATATGTTTAAGAAGAATCAGTTTGACTCGGATTTGTAAAGATAAAACTTTTAAGTGCATTTTGGTTACCTAGCTATCTGTTTTTGGTAACTCTTTAAAGTATGTTCCCTGATATTCTGTTTTTGGGAATCATTTCATTTATGAAGTACCATTGTTCTGTTTTTTGTGGTATCTTTTCTATCTTTTTTCTGTTTTTAGGATTTTTGATGTTTTCTATATTTACACTATGTGAGCTATCTACTAAGAGTCATCTATACTAGCATTTTAGCTAAGTAGTCCATGATCAAAGTTTCAAGCTTGATTACAAAACAAATATTTACAGAGAGTTTGTACAGAGCAATCTAACTATGAGTTAAACTAAGTACAGAAGTTGAACTATTCCTGTCTGTCCCCTTGTTGAAGTTGCAGCTTGAAAGATTAACTCTCCAGGGGCTCTTCCTAAGTCAGTTTCTCTTAGGAATCTCCAAACACCAGCTCTATTCTTGAAGAACATCCCTCTTTCAGGTTCAGTTATGTACTTAAACATTTCTGGTTCAATGTTGGAGGGCAGAGCAGTGTTGAGATTTTCATATGCAGACACGTAAGGATGATTAGGATTAAGTATGATCTGTTCAGCAGGTACAAAAGCTTTGGAGGATTTCTTGAAGGCATCCTCAATCACATCAATGTGTTCTACAAATTGATCATGAGTGCATATCCTGTGGTAGACAGCCATTCTGATCCAGTATTCGAATTTGTTTATGAACCTTGTGGCAATTTCACTTTTGGATTTAAGGAGGTGGTACAGAGTCTCAATCATCTCAGTGAAGGAAAACAGTTTGCAGTGATGAATATAGGCATTCTCATGTGTTTGTCTTTCATCTCTTCTTACTAATCTGAGATATGGCCCTTCATCTGTTCCCTTATATGGAGTGACTCTGGAAATGAGATTTGGATCCTTTCTTTCTATCAAGTTCTTCTTGTTTTCCAAGAGCTCTTTGATCTCCCTTTCAGATTGCTGAGTTGTAACTCCAAAGTTGAACTCATGCAATGCTTGAATGGCTTCTCTGTGAGTTCTTCCTCTTTTAGGAACTTTCTTGATAGTAGGATCATCTTGCTGTGGTGCAACCTGTGTTGGATGTGATTGAGAGGATAGCATGATGATTTCTTCTTCTTGTAATTCTCTCAATTCATCATCAGTGACACCAATGATTGCAGCAAGATCTTCAGAAGTAGTGAAATCCAGGTGTCTCTCCTTGGTTTTCAGAACATCTTCAATAGTTGTACCAAGAGCAGCAGCCAGTTGACTTAGCTCTTTGAGATTCTCTTCCTCTTGATTTAACTCTTCCTCTCTTCTTTCTTCTTCTTCAATCTCCTCAGCAGACATTATTTTCTTTCCCTTTCTCCTTGATGTGCTGCTGGGAGTTGGTTGACTTGATTGTACTGGAGAGGAAGCTTGGACTGTTGGAGCTTGCGCAGAGAGGCTCTGCTTTTTCAAGTTGAGCAGAGAGGACAGAGGCATCCTATCTTCATCATCATCATTATCAGAATCTTCTGATGGCACATTGATTGGTGCACAAGATTCATCTTGTCTTGGCTTTTTAGCACTCTTCCTTCTAGCCATTTGTTTGAATCTTCTTTTTGGCCTCTGCTTATCTTGAGCAGGTTGCTCCCCCTCAGATTGATTTTCCCCCTCAACATCTGATTTTCTTTGAGTTTCTGTTTCATTGGGGGCAGATGCATCCTCTGCTTGCATAGCCTGAACCTCAGTTGTATATGCATCAACAGCTGCTCTGATTGTGTCTGGTGAAGGTTCTCTTCTAACTGACTTCTCCCCCCTTTTTGTCATCATTAAATGAAAAAGGAAAGTTGTCAGAAGGGTTGGCAATAGAAGGTGGGATAAAAGAGTAAGGAGATGGAGAAGGAGTAAAGTTAGAGGGAGGGATAGTTGAAGTTGAAGGAGAGGTAGTGGGGATAGGAGTTTGGGTGAAGGATTGAGGTCTCATCAGGCTTAGGATAGCATCAGTGATATTGGTGAATTCCTTGAGGGTTTCACTGTGCTTTTGGATGGAGTAGTTGTTTAGGTGTTTGAGGTCAGTAGTTATGGTTTGGAGAAGAGAAGGGGCTCTAAGAAGAGAGTCAGGTATGGTTACTGAAATGTTAGGAGGGGAAGGTCTTAAGGTGTGGAGTTGGGTTAGAAGGTTAGAAATGGTTTGGTTGAGGTTGGTAATGGTTTGGTTTGAGATGGTAGGTGAAGGAATAGGAGTAGGATTAGAAGTTTGGGTAAGAAGTTGATCTAATTTGGTGAGAATTGGTGAAAGATCAACAGGGGCAGGGGTGGGTTGGGGTTGGGATTGTGTAGCCTTTAGTGACTCAACCTCTTGGGTTAAATGAGAGAGTTGAGTTTCTATTTTAGTTTGGAAGGAGGTGAAGGAGGCTTGAAGACTATCCACCTTTTGAGAGATGGACAGTAGGCTTTGAAGTATTTGGGGTGAGGGTTCAGAGAAGGTAGAGGGAAGGGGTTTGGTAGGAATTGATTGAGTTAAGGTGCCAAGAACAGGAATAGATTGAGGTCCCTCACTTAGACCTTGGTTTATAGGCCTAAGATCACTGGGAACAGAGAGTGTGCCCTGTACCAATGGCTGGTTTATGCCACTAGGATTGACAGGCAATGCACTAGTATGTGTAAGTATTGAATCAAAAGTAGGTGCAAGTATGTGAGTGTGAGTGAGGGTTGCACTCAATGGGGTATCCCTTATTTCAGTAGCAAGTTGTTGTGAACTTACTAAGGGAAAGGCTTGACTCACAGGGGCTATAGACACAGTATGATCTTGGGAGGAGGTCTGTCTTTCAATGGTATCACCCTGTTGGGAGGGTGACCCAGATTGCAGCAATCCTATATTTATGAATGTGACCTTTTGTGAGGGCACATCCACTGGCAGTTGGGTTAAAGCAACATCCATAAGCTCCCCCTCAACATAAGAGGTAGCTCTAGGAGTTGAGGTCAGAGGTGTGGATAACACTACCTCAGAGACTTGTGGAAAGTGCACAAGCTCTTGTGACCTAAATTCAGTATGGGTGTAGGAGGGAGTAGAACTAGCAACTGTTGGTAGTTGACTAGAGCTTGGCAGTTGTGGGGGTGTTACAACTGGAGGAGAGGATGGGTTCTCATTGGTGGGTTCAACCAAATGAGTGTCCTCAGGGAGTGATAAAGGTATACCTGAGATTCGTTTTGCTTTGCTGATCTCTATGAGCTCCACCAGCTTATCAGAGATCTCTTCAGCATCAGGAACTTCTTCACCTTCACCACTTGGTGCTCTATGAACATAGTCACTTGATCCTTGTTGTTGATCAGGGTTGGGATATGCAACTGTGCCTCCAAGAGTCCTACTGGGAGAATCATCATCAGATTCTTCCTTACTGTCATAAGTTGTTAGATGTCCATGTTGGCTGGATGAAGTAGAAGCAGAGTGATATGCTTCATGTTCAGTGAAAAATCCACCAGCATCATCATTATCATCATCTCCTTCATCATCATCATCCTCAGCATCAGAACTGATAAGCTCATTCTGTGCTAGCATATCAACAACCAACTGTTCCTTTCCAATACTGGCTTCATCATGAGTATGAGTAGTGGAGTGCTCAGAGTTTTCAGAAATCACATCTAGAGACTCAGAATCATTAGCCATTTGTTCCTCAATGTTTTCAGCAATAACCTCTTCTTCAACCTCAGCTTCATCACCAACAATATCAATTATTTCTTGCATCTGGCCAGTAATAGCTGGACCTTGCTCTTCCCTTATTAAATTAAAAATCTTTTGACCCATTTGAGGCATGGTCATTGCATCAAGCACAGCAGCTATCCCAGTATACTGTTCCCATTGCATCTGATGAAGGACAAGTAAGCTCAAGTACCTTATGTAGGGAACAATAGTCCTTGTGGACTTCTTTGAAGTAGCAAGAGTAATTTTGTCCACCATATCCGAGAATATGACTTGGGCAAAGTCAATATTCCTCCCTGTGACTAAGGCATGAAGTACCATCAGCTCTGTCTGGTTCATTTGATCGAAGCTTCCAGTTTTAGGACCAAAACAGCGAGTGATGATACTTTCCAGATACTTCCACGGGTGTCCTAGCACGGACAACTTGTACTGACCATGGGCAACAGGAGCATTGTAGCCAATTAGGGGTAGTACTTCCAAAACTTGATCCATTTGAGCAAATGGTTGATAAGGAGCCAAGTTTGGCAGAGAGATGGCCTGTCGCAGAGTGTCGACAGTGAAATTTATGTTGATGTGGCCATTCAGACAGGTGCAGGTGATGAGGTTTTGATTGGGTTGGTACCTAGCAGTGTACCACATCTCACCAACAATGTGAGGGAAAATGAAGTAAGGATTAGTAGAGAGACAAGGGAACAGGGGATGGGCAGTAATAAACGCAACCATGGGTTCGTATCCCTGGTTTGCCTTGTTTGAGGTAATTTAAGTGGTTATCCGAAAGTTATTGGGACGAATGATGAGTTCAGAGTTGGGTGTAACATTCTCACCAGCAATGGCAAGAGGAGTGGAAACAGAGTTGAAAGTCACCATGATTACAGAGTGAAACAGTTTGAGCAACGAAAGGGTTTAGGGTTTGAAAATTTTAGAGAGAAAGAGTGTTTGGGAATTTTGAAACCGTAAGAAATGAAGAACCGCCTGAAAACACATTTATATCTTCCTTGGAAACCTAAACTGTCACACAAATATTTTCGATAAAGTAACTGTCACGTCTGCAAAAAGGTAGATAAACGAATAAGATAATAAATACACGGACAACTAACGGACAAGTTAACAGAAATTAAATACTACCTATCAACATAATAAATACAAATGAGAAATTAATAACATAAGTGTGGGGACACATAATTTTTGACTTTTGAAAATCATCAGCTGACAAGAGAGAGTGCCAGCTGATCCATGTTGAGATAAAATAAGTGTCAGCCTTAACTGATGGTTTATCAGCTGAGGTATAGTGTCAGCTGATGATCGTCAGCTGACATAATTCCATTAGCTGATCTATCATAAGTAAAATATGTAGAAGCTTAGATAAGTACATCATTTCACACACAAGTAAAATTATTTTCTCACAAAAAATTAATTACTTAAGAAAAGAATATATTACAAGTTTAACATGCCAAGTTTGGATATTAGGAAGTTGAACCGAGACTCATCCAAAGGTTTTGTAAAAATGTCAGCTAATTGAACATCAGTGTTTATATAGTGCATTGAAACTTTCTTTTTCTGCACATTATCTCTAAGAAAATGATGTATGATTTCAATATGCTTAGTTTTTGAAAGCAAAACTGGATTGTTAGAGATAGATATGGCACTTGTGTTGTCACACAGAATTGAGGAGTTTTCAAACTGTATGTCATAATCCAGTAGTTGATTTTGCAGCCATAGCAATTGAGCACAGCAGCTTCCAGCAACAATGTATTCTGCCTCGGCTGTAGAAGTTGAAACAGAGTTCTGTTTCTTGCTTGACCAGTTGACTAATCTTCCACCTAATTATTGACAACCCCCAGATGTACTCTTTCTGTCTAGTGTGCAACCTGCAAAGTCAGAATCAGTGTATCCAACTAACTCAAAATCAGAGTCTTTGGGGTACCAAAGACCTAGATTAGGAGTTCCTTTGAGATACCTGAAAATCCTTTTAACTGCAGCTAAGTGAGATTCTTTGGGATCTGCTTGATATCTAGCACAAAGACATGTTGAAAACATAATATCTGGTCTACTTGCAGTGAGGTATAAAAGAGATCCAATCATACCTCTATAAGCTGTAATGTTTACTGATTTACCATCAGTGTCCTTTCCAAGCTTTAAGGCAGTGGACATGGGTGTTTTCATTGAAAAACAATTTTCAAACTCAAATTTCTTAAGTAAGTCATTTACATACTTTGTTTGATGAATGAAAATTCCATCAACCTCTTGTCTTATTTGAAGTCCAAGAAAATAGTTTAGTTCACCCATCATGCTTATCTGATAGTTATCAGACATGAGTTTTGAAAACGTTTTACAAAGATCCAAATTTGTAGACCCAAATATTATATCATCTACATATATTTGTACAAGAATCACATCACCCTTGAATTTCCTTATAAACAAAGTGCTATATATGCTTCCTCTTATAAAACCTTTGTTAATTAGAAAAGAAGATAGGGTATCGTACCAGGCTCTTGGTGCTTGCTTTAGACCATACAAAGCTTTGTTCAAAAAGTATACATGATCTGGCTTGCTTGCATCCTCAAAACCTGGAGGTTGTTTGACATACACCTCTTCCTTCAATTTTCCATTGAGGAAAGCACTCTTAACATCCATTTGGAAAACTTTGAAGTCTTTGAAGGCAGCATAGGCTAGAAACAGTCTTATTGCTTCAAGTCTTGCAACAGGGGCAAAGGTTTCATCATAATCAATACCTTCTTCTTGACAATACCCCTGTGCAACTAACCTTGCTTTGTTTCTGATGATCAGCCCTTGTTCATCCATTTTGTTTCTAAACACCCACTTAGTACCAATGATGAATTTATCCTTTGGTCTTGGCACCAAAGTTCATACATTGTTTCTTGTGAATTCTGCCAATTCTTCTTGCATGGCATTAATCCAGTGAGGATCATTTAGAGCTTCATCCACCTTCTTTGGTTCAATCATAGAAACAAAACCTGTATATAAACAGAAATTACAAGCTTTTGATCTTGTTAGTACATGTGCTTCTATGTTACCTATGACCTGATCTTTAGGATGATCCTTGTGGTCCTTATAGGCATTTTGGATTCTTTGAGAGTTTGGATTATTTTGGATTATGGGAGTCGAAATTCTTTGGTTTGGATCAGCTGATGAGACTTCTGGATGATCAGCTGACAGAATTTCAGGAATGTTATCTGATGAAACTTCTACTGATGAGGGAATGTTTGATATGGAAATAGAGTCCATTGATGTTGAAACATGATTCCTATCATTCAGTAAAAGTGTGGGTTTGAGGTAGGTTTAGCATTGGATGGTTTTGCATTTGGAACAGTTTCATCTAAATCATCTATATCAGCTGATGGGAGTGGATCAGCTGACACTGGAATTTTGTCTTCAGTATTCAGCAGATCATTAAATTTCTCACCTGTAGATGGATTAGTAGAACAGGAAGCAACAAAGTCATTTTCATTAAAACTTACATTGATTGATTCTTCTATGACCTTTGTTCTAAGGTTGTAGATTATGTAGGCTTTGGAAATTACAAAATATCCAACAAACACACCTTCATCAGCTTTTGGAGCAAATTTCTACAACTGATCTTTCTGGTTCAGGATGAAACACTGACATCCAAATATATGCAGAAAGCTGATGTTGGGCTTCCTTCCCTTGAGCACTTCATAGGGCGTCTTGTTGTGCCTCTTGATAACAAGGGATCTGTTCTGAGTGAAACATGCACAACTGACAGATTCAGCCCACAGATTAAATCCTAATCCACTCTCACACAACATGGTTCTTGCAGCTTCTATTAATGTCCTACTCCTTCTTTCAGCTACACCATTTTGTTGTGGAGTTCTTGGAGCAGAGAAGTTTTGAGAT
This sequence comes from Pulicaria dysenterica, assembly GCA_947179395.2. Classification (NCBI taxonomy): domain Eukaryota; kingdom Viridiplantae; phylum Streptophyta; class Magnoliopsida; order Asterales; family Asteraceae; genus Pulicaria; species Pulicaria dysenterica. The sequence continues at coordinate 19,830,446 of OX359293.1, forward strand.
ATACCTTTCTCATCACATAAACCTTCTAGAGTTTGATTTCTAAACTCAGTTCCATGATCACTTCTAAGCATCCTTACCAGATTTCCATTTAGCACTTCCATCTTCTTTATGAAGCTTATTATTTCTTCAGCAGCCTCACTCTTTGCTTTTAGGAAGATGACCCAAGTGTATCTTGAGAATTCATCAACCATTACCAATGCATACTTACTTCCACCAATGCTAGCAGTAGCAACAGGACCAAATAGATCCATGTGCAACATGTAGAAAGGTTCAGTAATGGAGAAGGACTGCTTAGATGGAAAAGAAGTCTTGTGTTGCTTTCCCTTATCACAGGCAGAACAAGGTTTAGGCTTTACATAAGTCAGTGAAGGTAGTCCTGACACTAGTTCACCCTTGCTCAGCTTGTTTATATTTTTGAAGTTTAAGTGAGAAAGCCTTTTGTGCCATAACCAGTTTGTGTCAGTTACAGATTTTATATGCAAACAAGTTAACTTGGATGGATCACCAGAGGACATATCTAGAGTATATACATCCTTAGTTCTCTTTGCACAAATTATAGTTTTACCTTCTTGATCTAAAATGGAACCACCTGTCTTTGTAAAGAGGACTTTATGATCACCATCACATAACTGACTTATGCTGATGAGATTGTACTTAAGTCCTTTAACATATGAAACTTTTGACAAGGTTAAGTTCCCATTATGAAGTTCACCATAGCCTTTTGTTTGCCCACAATTGTTATCACCAAAGGTCACTCTTGGACCCTTTTCCTTCCTGTAGTTACTTAACAGAGCTTTACAACCTGTCATGGTCCTTGAACATCCACTGTCAAGATACCATGTGTTAATGCCCTGCAAAGATTAGATTTAAAGAAGGTTAGTGACACTTAGGGTATCCACAACTAAGTGGACCCCTGTGGATTGCACCTAGCTATCCACTTCATATTAGGTTGTTTAAAGATGATAGGAACAACTGTGTTATAAATATCAGTCCGCTGTCTTGAGTTACCTTCAAGGGAACAATCACTTGCCTTATGTCCTTTGCTCCCACATTTATAACATTTTTGACTTTTGGAGCCTTTGACATGTTTTAGAGATTGCCCAGGAGATGTCTTAACTATCTTCTGATGACTATGGGTCATAAGCTGACATATTTCACCATTCAACTGTTGCAGCTAATTCTGTAAACTAATTAGGTCTTTGTTTACAGACACCTTAGATTGATTCTTAGGACAAAGGAATTTTTGATCAACCTTAGATGTGGCAGACTTGGACTTCATGTGAACATTACGTCCTTTTCTCTTGGTTTCTTTTATTGAAAGAGTTTGAAGTGATGCTGGATCAGCTAAGCAGATTACAGAGGATCTTTGATCAGCTGACAGGCTATCAGCTGAGCAACTATCATCTGTTCTCTGATCAGCTGATGAAGGATCATCAGCTAATGAAATGTCAGTCAGCTGAGCACTTATATTTAATATATCAACTTTCAAGGTTTGACAACATGATGTCTCTTTGGTTTCAACAAATGATTCCATTCCTTTACTTGCTTCCTCTAACATTAAATTATTGGTACTTTTACTATCTGACAGAACAATAGAATCTTCAATAACTTTTGAAGTTATTGAGTCCTTTAGCTGAGAACATTTACTTTTGACAAATCTGTTTGTGATAATACTTTTTCCTTTTACTATCTTTTGAAAAGTAAGAGGTAAAATATCAGCCTTTTCTAAGATATTAATGTTCTTACTAAAATCAACACAATTAGCAGCTTGGGAATAATTTCCACCAATAATAGCTTGAACTTGTTTAGGAATCTGCTCATTGACACACTGAGTGGTCTTTTCAGCAGAGACACGCCAAGATTTAACTACTTTTTGTAGGTCATTAAACTTTATTGTTGCTTCATTGGTTTCTTTTACCAAGATCTGATTAAGTATCTTTTGATTAGCTAAATTATCTTCTAGTTTTGTCATTAGTTTCAGTTTCTCATCTTTAAGACTTAACATCTCTTTTAGTGATTTAATTTCTATTTTTAGCTTCTTTTCTCTTTGAGTATTTGACTGAAACTCAACACACAGATAATCAAACATAGTGTTCTTTTCATTATCTTCATAGTTAATAAATTTTCCAACCTGATACATAGAAGAGGGATCCCAGTCAGGAGAAGTACAAGCTTTGGCAGCTTTCTTCATGTCCTCATCAAAGGAACTTGTACTCCCAGTGTTGGCCATCAAGCTGAGCTGAGCAGAGAGGACCTCATCTTCATCACTTGAGAGATCTTCCTCAGCCCAATCTTCTTCTTCAGCCACCAACACACTATTCTGGGCCTTTTTCTTCTTTTTGTCAAGGACAGCAACAAGAAACTTTTTGTACTTAGCTTCATAATCAATCTTGCTGTCTGAGCTTGAGGAACCCTTGAAGCCTGTGCTTTCTCTGGACTTACATTCACTGGCATAGTGACCAGTCTTGCCACAAGAAAAGCAACCTTCAGAAGCCTTTGTTTTAAACTTGGTTTTTTCTCCCTTGAAGGGTTTCTTCTCAAACCTCTTGACACCCTTTCTTTTCAAGAAAGGTTTGAACCTTTTAACCAACATGGCAGCCTGCTCAACAACAGCTTCAATGCTGTCTATGTTCTCCAGATCTTCATCCCCATCAGCCACCTGCTCTTCATCAGAAGTTTCCTCTTCTTCTTCCTCATCACTTGATTCATCCACCACTGCTGCAAAACTCCTAGATCTTGTATCCTTAGATACAAGGGCAGTAGTTGGAGCTTTTGCAGCCTCCTTCATATCCTTGGTAGAGAGTTTCCTTTGTTTCACTGATTGTTCATGATTCATAAGGTTTCCATATAAACCAACCAGTGTAAGACCCTTGATTTTCTCACCATGTTTAAGCACAGTGATAAAATGATCCCAAGATTCTGAGAGAGAGTCTAGAAACTTGTTTACAAGTTCCTTATTGCTTTTGGGAACATCTGCCCTTCTTAAGTCATTAATAAGGCAGTTGAACCTGGTGTAGGTCTGAGTAAAACTTTCACCTTTATGAGCAAAAAAGAACTCATATTCTCTAACCAGAAGGAGTTTCTTGTTTTCCTGTACTTCTTCAGTGCCTGCATATGCAACGGTCAAGGTGTCTAGTATCTCTTTTGCAGATTTGCAGTTAAGAACTTGATGATAGACATCATTTGGTAGTGCAGAGACTAAGGCTGTTCTTGCTTTAACATCAAGATTAACAAGCCTTTTGTCTTCATCAGACCATTGATTTATAGGCTTTATAATTAGTCTTTCAACAGCAGGAACTTCATCAGTGGCTTCAGTTACTTGAATAGTTGAGGAAGGAACATAAGGACCTTCAGTTATAGTTTTGAGCATCACATCATCTAGGCTTGACATATAGAGAAGAACTCTACTCTTTCAGAGAGAAAAGTTTTCTCCATCAAAAGTTGGACACATAGTGAGTGAGCCATTATTTGAAGAACCATTTGAAGCAGCAACCGGAGTGGCCATTTAGTAGTGTGGGGTAGAAGCAGTTGAAGAGTAAGCAAAACAGATCTTAGATATGAGTTATCTAGCCTGCTCTGATACCAGTTGTTGGTCCCGAATGGATACTACAACAACAAATGTTTGTAGAAGGGGGGTTGAATACAAACTTTAGCAATTTAAAATTTAAGAGACACACGGTTTACTTTTATATAATTCTTATTGATGTAAATCAAGAATTACATGAACTAGATGCGGAAAATCTAAGTTCAATAAAAGGTGACAACTAAATTAGTCTAACACATAGACTAAGCTAATCTTAAACAACTTATGTCTAAGATGTTCAACACATGAACAAGTTTGATATACTGAAAGTAAAATGCTAACTCTTCTAATTCTCAACAGATGAGATTTCAGTATTCAACTATCTATTCGCATAGTTAGCATGTTTCCATGCACGAGTATATATAAGCAAGGATGTCCGGGTTGATGAAGAGGAGAAGGAGACAAAGGTACTTGGTTTAATAATATTATAATAGATAAAGTTAGTGGGTGAAAAGTAAGTTAACTTTATACACAAAGTGTGTAAAGTGAACATACTTTTCAGTAATGAGTGTACCCACTATCTATTATTATATTATTAATTATATCTTGGAAAAGTAAACTTCTCCTTTCACGCTTGTGCTTTAATCAACACCATGCTTTCTGACGATTTGACTTAACCAAGTATAGAGTTGCCAGCCATACTTAGTTGTCAAAGCACATCTTCGAGATCTTCTCTTCTAAAGTATCTTTCTCCTTTTCCAGAGGATAAAGATCTATCCTTTTTGTTTCTTTGCAGATACAAAAAGTGCTAAGTACTTTTACAAAGAAAGATCTAAGGCAATAATATAACAACACATGTTCTGCCTCTTGACTTAAGAAAATATTACACTGAAAAGCTATTAGCTGATTAAAGACTCAGCTAACAGACACTGAACAACTAACATAATTTTGCTCAGCTAAGGAAAAAATGTGAAAGACTCAGCTGACTAGATTTGCTCAGCTGATCAGAGTGATCAGCTAATCAATATAATTGGGTTACAGCTAATAAGCTAATCAAAACAAACTCTCAGCTGATCCCAAGGGCTCAGCTAATCATTTGAGTATGATCAGCTTACTGAGACAAGAGCGAATAAGTGTAGAATACCTTATCTGACATGTGGGAGGCATCAGCTGACAAAAAAGACACTGTCAGCTGATCCTTGACTGCTCAGCTGATTGATGAGATACTGTCTGCTGATCTTTGTCTGCTCAGCTGATCTATGAGGAGCCCTCAGCTGATGGTTAGCACCATCAGCTGATGCTTTGTAGATAGCTGATGCTTCTTAACTTGTCATTTCTTCTTAGCTGATCTTCATGAAGCTGGTCCTTTGGCTGATACTCAGTGTTCAGCTGACACTATGATTCGTCAGCTGACATTTCTTACTTAGAAATTCTTTAAGTCTAATATGAAGAACAACACATGTTTTTCATTAATCTAAGTCCAAAACTGAATATATGGTTTTGTTAACATCAAATCCTATTTTACATAATAGACAGGTTTGATTTAGGTTTGATATTACTATCTCCCCAACACCTTCAACCCACCACCACTGTATCTTCATTCAAAAACCCTAAATTCGAACAACCGCCACAAATCAACAAGAGAAACCATAATCCACAACACCCTAATCGAACTAGGAATCAACCCAGATCTGCAAAACTGAACCAAGAATCAACCATTAGCAATTAGATTAAGCCGAAACCCCCTAATCAGGACTTAAGAAGCAAACGATGAGAAAAAATGTGAAAAATAAACCTTGCGATGATGAAACCCATTTGAGATGATGAAACCCATTTGAGATGATGAAGCCTTCTAATAAGAAGTGGTTGTATATAAAATAATAAACTAATAATAAAATAATAAACTTAATAACTTCAAGATAGTTGCCGAGAAATTAAAAAATATATATAAAAGAACTGGCCACCGGAATCTCGCCGGAATCTGGAAATAGTTGCTTGAATATGAAAATGGTTGCCGGAAACCGGTTGGTTTAAGGTGACCTCTAATAGCAGGTCACCTTGCATACAATGAAGAAAAATCAAAAGTAAGTTGTATTTTTTGATAAAAAATGAAGTTGGTTGTATACAATGGCAATATAGGCATAGTTTGTTGTATTTTCGCACATTTTGCCCAATAAATGTATGCATAGTTGGTGTATAAATGTATGTATAGTTGCTTTTCACAAAACAAATAAATAAAATATAAAGGTATGTATAGTTGGTGTATAAATGTATCATGTATGTATAGTTGCTTTTCAAAAAAATAAAAAATAAATGTATGCATAGTTGGTTTATAAATTTATGAATACTTTCTTTTCTATATATATATATATATATATATATATATATATATATATATATATATATATGTATATATGTATAGTTGGTGTATAAATGTATGTATAGTTTCTTTTCGATATATATATATATATATATATATATATATATATATATATATATATATATATATATATATATATATATATATATATATATATATATGTATGTATATATATGTATAGTTGGTATATAAATGTATATATAGTTACTTTAAAAAAAATATAAAATATAAAATAAATGTATGCATAGTTGGTGTATAAATGTATGTATAGTTGCTTTAAAAAAAATAAATAAATAGAAAAATAAATGTATGTATAGTTGGTGTATAAATTTATGTATAGTTGCTTTTCAATAAATAAATAAATAAATGTATAGTTGGTGTACAATTGTATTTAATAATTAAATGGAAATAAAAACAAAACTTAAAGGAACAAATCAGAAAATAAAAACAAAGCTTAAAGACCAAATTAGTAAAGATAAAAGAGTAAAAAGAATAAAATGCCCTATACTAAAAGACAACTAACAACCAATTTGAATGACTGTTAATGTAAATGATCATTTCAGTAACAAAATGTTAACCCTAGGGACTTATGGAGTAATTTTCGCTTTTAAAGAACTAAACCAGCAGATTCAAGCAAACCACATGGACCATTTCAGTAATTTAGTCATTTAGATAAAGTCTTGACGTCTTGTTATCACGATTAGGTAGGAGGAAATTTTACATGGTGAAGATTTTATTTTGTTTTGTTGGGTTGTATATTGTGATGGACTCATAAAGTGCGTACGGGTTTAGTATGATGTATATTTAATAACGAGTGTGATGAAGAAAAAAAAGCTAACGTAACATAACGTGATGATATGTATTAGTGAAGGAATACAACCCCTAATTCATCATCTTAGAGTTGTCTTTGTCGCAATAATTTGTTGCTTTAATCATTTCTATCCTCTAATGTTCAGATAACACAACATATAAATATAAAATCTAAAATACTTGGATTTTTCTGGTTGTTTTTTTTAAATTTTTTTATTTACTTATAATTCATATGAATGTAGAGAATATACGGTCATAATGTGGAAGCACAGTTTTGTATCTGTTTGTGAAATGTCTTGTAGTGATTGGTGGTATTAGGCCATGTATAATGTATATGAGAATATGAGACTTGTTAATGTATGCCTGGAGAAATTTTGACTTTTCTCTTGGTCTTACATACACAACAGCAACCTCACTCTAACATTCCCATGATCATTGGGTTAAATAATAAATTATATGTATACAAACACATACACACATACACACATTCACAATTACAGTAAATGCATATATACATAGAGTGGAAATTTTAATTTGTAATTAGTTTTAATTTCTAAATTTGTTTCGTTGACAAAAAGATATGTTAATAAACATCATGTTGTTATACCCATCATAAACGACTATTATGACAAAAATTTCAACAATGACAACAAAATAGTTAATAACATAACTAAGTTTTATAAAATTACTGTTAACAGGAATGACATGAAGAGTTAGAGTTTGTTTTTGGAAGATTATTATGTAAGTATAGAACTACCACTTGTTAGTATCAAATTTGAAACCTTAATAAGAAAATCTTAGAGGAGGCTGATATCAGTAACAATATAAACACGACACCAAAATATAACGTGATTCGTTTGTCAGGGTCTCGATCTATGTCCACGGACATGAAATAGAGACTTATTATAATCGAAAGTGTTTACACTTACGTCACCCCAAAAATGTATAGGCATGAACACATATGTTAAATGACAAGAAATCTAGCTATGATATTTATAGTAGATCAAAACTAGAAACTAAATGATAAGATTGGGCCGGCCATAGAAGATAACTTTGCAAACAAGTCGTGGACTTAAATAAACAAACTTCACGCCCTAGACTAATACTCCACAACGTGAGGCCTTCAAGACTTCAACCATTGCAAAACCCGTTATTGAATACTGCACACCGAGCTCCCCTTGCTTCACGCCGAGCACCCTTTTTATTCAGATTCTAGTTCAATCGTACCTCTAATTCCAAACATTCCTAACAATCTTCCACTTGACTTGATATCTCTTCAATTGTCAACGAAATCTCTAAGAATGTGTCTCATTCCTACCAACCTACCATAAGGGATCACCTCATCGTACGAGCCACGGAGTCTGAAACCCCATCACATGATTTTCTAGGAGACTAATTTAATCGGTGATGCCTTGACTTTGTCTATTTAATTTCTTGCTCCAAAGACAGTACATGCAACCTTCTAATGTCCGGAGGAACAAACACCGCCTACGATAAACTTATCACACAACTATTTTACAGACCAACAACCGTTGTTTGATCCACCTCCTCACAAATTAATGACAGCTCACCTGGACGCAATTCACGGTTGGATAAATATATAAATTACCAAATTCACGGTTGGTTAGCCGTTACACACATTTAAATAAAAAAATTGCTTTGAGCTCGGTTTCGGACACCCGAAATGGTGGAACCCGAAGTCCCGGTAGGGATGTTCCCATGTAAAACCGAAGGACCTGAAGCCACAAACAGAGTCCGCTATGCATGAGCTTGCAGTAGGAAAATAAACCGATGATTGATTTGTATAAGCTTTCTTTCTTTGAGGATATTCTTAAATCTGTTTTTTAAGGATAGTTAGTCAGGGGCTCATGATATGATAGGAGTATAGGGGAATGTTCAAACAAAAGTTTGACTATGTAGAGATACACAGATACACAAATAATGAATAAAATAAATTAAATTAAATTATATATAATGGCATACAAATAAATAAATATAAATACAAATAATCTATATAAAAGAATAACTAAAAAATATATAATTTACATATATATATATATATATATATATATATATATATATATATATATAGTATTTATGTATTTATAAGTTCTATTGTTTATTATTGTTGTTGTTTTATTTATTTAATTATACATTTACTTGTTTATACATTTATATTTTCTTTCCTGATTTGTGAAATAGTTTGTCTACATACATGTAGATGTATAATTGTTTATATATATATATATATATATATATATATATCTTATCTCCCACATATCCAACTGTGTAAGATTGGGTATTGTTATCAAAGAACATGTGTGTATGTGTTTGTGTGTGGTATGATTATTTATCTCTCTTTCCAATTACAAGCTAATTTTTATAATTTTTTTTACAAAAAAACTACTCATTTAAATGATAAATTTGATGTTTTTATTACTTTTATTCGTAACTTAACCTTTATTAAATGACGAGATTCTTTTTCAGAAGCTCAGTTTATATGAATAATGCACTTTACAGTTATATGAATTAAAGATTCATTGAATCAATTCGTAATGGGGAAAAGAAGTAGTAATGAATGAAATTAATAGCATAATAAAACATTTATTAAAAAAGAAAAGTTGGGTGATTTATTCTTCTATTATTTTCTCCAACTTATCTTGCTACTCATAAAATCAACATAAGTGTTAAAATTAAGAAAAAAAATATTAATAAAAAAATAGTATATTGCACATATCATCTCATAAAAAATAAAGAGATAAAATAATAAAAAATAATAGAAGTATATATATTCACTACAATAAATATGTTGATTTTCACACTTTTTTAATAATATTTTCACAATTTAAAATGTAAAGAATTTTAAACAAGTGTGAAAAAAATATAGTGTGGCAATTTTTTTTATAAATTTCACATGTAAAAATATGAAAAATATAGTTCAAGTGTCGTGTTTATTAGTGTGAACAAAATTTTTAATTAAAGTTTTTACATTTTTAAGTGAAAAGTTAGCGTTTTTAAGTATGAACTTTTCTTAATTTCTATTTTAACACATTTAAAAGCGTGAACTTCCTAAAATTAATATTGTATATTTAAAAATGTGAGCTATTTTATTATTTTTACCTACATTTTCTTTAAACTATTTTACGTATTTTTAAATATGTATTTGTTTAAAAATTTAATACGTTTTTAATAAAGTGTGAGGAATACCTGTAATGATTTTTTATTAAAAAATCTTAAAGTAGTCAATGAAAACTAGATTTGATGTGATGGTCCCATCACCCATGTATGATGGTAAAGAGAATTTGTGTCAATGTCCAATGTCATACGGTGGTTTAGGTGTAATGTTAGGTTAGGTTTAGAAGTTACTTTACAATCTTTTTATTTTCAAAACTTTGACTAACTTTTCTTTATAATGAAGTAGATCTGTAGATGATTTTACATAAAAACAAGCTTTTACATGTAACGGTATGTCGGTATAACTTTTATATCTCTATAATTTTAGTATATATTATTGTGATTTATATATTTAAAGATATAAGAGTGTTTGATTTATACATAATATAAACATCTAATAAATAATAACTCTTTATTATATATATATAAAATATAAAATAATTGTTATAACAAATCATCACTCGTTTTTGTAAACATCACTCTCTTTTTTGGTTTTCACATGATTTGCAAAAAAGTTCTTCACATAATTTATAGAGTTAATTATATTTTTAGTCCCTGTGGTTTACCTAAAATTACGGAATTGGTCCCTGACTCGTAATTTTTACGGGTTTGGTCCCTCCCGACCCGTTTTGCTTGCATATTTGGTCCCTGCCCAACTTAAAAAGACCAAAATGCCCTTATCCTTATTTTTTTTCATTTTCTTTTATATATAATTACTTTTTAAATGATATTTAATATTAAATTTGTTTAAAAAAATAAAAACATCAAGTTAAGTCTAACCATCTCTCTCTCTATTTTGTACCACTCACTATGCCTTCTCTCTGTGTTCATCCAATCCACCACCACCACCTCCACACCGCCACCTCCACCATCGCCACCGCCACCGCCACCAACGCCACCGGAACCAACTCCACCGCCACAACCTTCGAACCCCACCTCCACGGCTCCACCCACGCCATGACCCACTAACCACCGTCACCTCTAACACCATCACCCACCACAGACTTCATTGGCCACCAATTCCTCGCCGACTTTATCCTCATGAGTTTTGACGAATTTATCCACTACCCCGCCGTCGCTTAGGGTTCTGGCGTCGCCGTCGCACTTAGGTTTTGATGGCGTCACCGTCGCACAAGGTTTTACTGGCATCGCTGTCGCAAGATATATGGCCCTAATCGACTCAAGATATTAAAGAACAAAAACCCAAATTTTAGCACCAACACCGCCATCGCTTAAGGTTTGATGTTTTTTTTTTTTGAAGATGAAAAGAGTTGGTGGTGGTAAATCTACCGTTGCTTTTTTTCTCATCTTACCATCTACAGGCTCCGGCCACCGTCTCCTTGACATCTCTAGAAGCATACCACCATACATACACAAGAAAACCGTCGGCGTTTCTGATTTGGGTCTAGGGTTCAATTCAACTAGGGCTCAATTAGGTATAGGTCAAGGGTTTGATTAGGTTATGTATTTCATTCATCGTCACCATCTACTTCTGATTTGGTTCGTTTGGTTTCAATCGATTAGGATTGGGGTGTTTGTTGGACGTCACCGACACAGAGAGAGGGGGAGAGTAGGAGAAAAGGAGAGCTAGGTAACATAGCATAAAGAGAGGATACGGTGGCGGTGGTGATGTCTAGAGTGGTGGTCGGAACCGACGACAAACAAGATTGGTGGTGGAAGTGATGGCGGCGGTGGAACTAAGGGTGGTGGTGGTTTTACTGTTAGGTAAAGGTTAGGTAAATAATTGACAAACAGTTCTTAATTATAATAAACTGTGAATTTTTATTTTTTTAAACAAATTTAATATTAAATAACATTTAAAAAGTAATTACATATAAAAGAAAATGGAAAAAATAAGGATAAGGGCATTTTGGTCTTTTTAAGTTGGGCAGGGACCAAATATGCAAACGAAACGGGTCGGGAGGGACCAAACCCGTAAAAATTACGACCCAGGGACCAAATCCATAATTTTAGGTAAACCACATGGACCAAAAATGTAATTAACTCTAATTTATATGCGCTAAATACTCTTAATTTATCGCCTATTCAATAGCTAATACTTGTACTATACTAATTTATTCTTAGAGTTAATTACATTTGTGGTCCCTATGATATGGTAGTTTTTACGGTTTTACTTAATAACTTTTTATTTTTACAGTTTTGCTCCTAAATAACCAAATTTCTTACGAATTTGGTTACCGACCAAAGTTAAATAACCAAACTATCCATACTCCATTTTTTAGTTCATTTTCTATTTTCTATATAATTTTAAAATTTGTTTTAAAAGTTAAAAAATTAAGAAATAAAAGTAAAATAACACAGTCTCTCTACACACTCTCTCTCTCTCTCTCTCTTCCCTCTATATCTTCATAAATCTTTCTCGTCCTCTCTCTCCACCCTCTTTCAGCCATACACCATCACCTCCACCAACTCCGGCCTCTCCTCCATCACCACCGCTACACCTCCAGCACCACCGCCATGTCTCTACTCACACACGTCCATCACTCTCTAGCCTCTACATTCCCCCTTCTCTCTACCTCACTTTCCGACGAAAACTATTTGTCTCGCGTAGTGCATTCCCCAAAATCATCGATAACCTCAACGATTACAAATGAACAACCACCGGTGATGGATCTTTTCTCTTCTTTTTTCTTGTCTCTAACAATTTTGTATTTTACGGTGAGGTTTACGATTTGAAGGTAAAGGGTAAGGGTTACGGTAGGGGTGAAGGTGAGGGCTATGATCTGAGTTTGAAGGGTGAGGGTTATGATTGGGGTGTTTGTGTGGCGATTTTAGTGGGTGGAGTGTGTGTTGTTGCTAGGTGGAGTTGGGTAGCTGTAGGGTAGCGATGGCAGTTGTTAGACAGTAACAGTAAGGTTGTGCGGTGGTGTTGGAGGTGGTAATGGTGTGGTTGTGGTGTGGGAGGGATGGCCGGAGTTGGTGGAAGTGACGGTGGGTGGCGGTGGTGGTGAGTGACGGGGGTAGTGTGTGAGACGGGGTAGAGAGAGCTATGAAGAGAGAAGAGAAAGAAAAGAGAGGGAAAGAGATTGTCTCAGAGAGTTATGAAGAGATAGAGAGAAAAAAATAGAGGAGAAAAGAGAGAAAGAATTATTTTACTTATATTTTTATTTTTTTAAATTTAATATAAAAATACAAATGAATAAAAATTAGAAAATAAATTTAAAAGGGGGCACAACAGCTTGGTCATTTGACTTTGGTCAAGGACAAAATTCGTAAAAGGTTTGGTCGTTTATGAATCAAAACACTAAAAATTAAAAGTTATGGACCAAAACTGAAAAATAACCACCAAACCACATGGACAAAAATATAATTAACTCATATTCTTATCTTATATTTTGATTTGACACAAATATATTGATCTACTTAAAGGTTTATAACTTAGTGGTATCATATGTATTAATTGTTCATTAAGATTGTGAGTTTAAGTACATCAATGAACAAAGATGTAGATTTACAAATACAATTAGAACGTGTCTTTTGTTGTTAAAAAAAAGTAAAAGTATAAGACCATGCGTCTAGCTTAATCTGAATGTGTCGGGTTACACTATGGGTTATCCAGGTAAGTCGGCTACACCCACATGCCGCCTCTTTACCTCGTAGGTTATAACCATTTGGGTTGTCTAAGTTGAAGGTTTTCCACCTCACCATGATAGGGTTTATCCATTAAAAATATATGTAATATAAAAATAAAATTAAAAGTAGGGTAATATTGAATAAGTTAAATTAACTTTTGAGTTGAGAAGTAAAAGAGAAGAACAATACGATATGATGCTGATATAAAAGCTAGGTTAAAATACCAATAGACATACAATACGGATTACCTAAGTAGAGACTTTAGTAAAAAATCTCATTTTTTTCTTTTATATTAACCATCTATAATGACTATTTCTTGATTATTTTAACCGCACGTTGTTTGTAAGAAATTTAAATTTTAAACTTTTAAAATTTTGATTATTATTTAAATATCTTAGGTTTGTTTTTTCGTCAGAGGCTAGCTCTATCTCTCAATTACCTATCCTGTGCTCGAGAAGGTCCCTCAGTTCCTCGGCAGCACCTCGAGGCGAATCCGTATAAATTAAATAAATCTATTAGTTGTAAACAAATTATCACTTTACCTTTTTACATTGTCACCCATTTGGTCTAACTCTTTCAATTGACTTTTTTGAAATTTCATTTATAATAAATGCATCAACATTTTTTTACTAGATAAAAAAGTTTCGACATGATTATTACTCTGTATAAAAGCAACAAAATAGAGTTTTATACCATTTTTCGCATTCAATCCCTATCGTTTGGTTTCTGTTCCCCATCCACATAGTTGATCATCTTTGAACCGATAAGAAGGAATCGTCTTGTTTCAATTTGATCGGCTCCTCTTAACTTCTCAGAGGATACAGTTGCAACGAGCCCAAATATCCATAATGTGACATCGCATATGGAATGGGATGCTGACTGTCGTGAACTTTTAACATTAGCATTATCGAAAATAGAATAGAAAGACTCCATTGACATAAACCTCTGACCCGAAAATTCACACCATGCCCGAACTTTACGCTACAATGTTTGAGAAACCGAGCAAGAGAAAAAACAGTGATCTCGATCCTCCTCTTTCTAATTGCAATCTGGACAAATTAAAGAGTCTACATTTAGTCTTTAAAGGAGCTTATTGTTAATCAACCTCCAAATAAATATGTTCACTTTTATCGGAAGAGCAAAATTCCGGAAAAACCGCCGCAATCGATTAACTTAGGAGGGATCGATTGGATTATACCAACATTTTTTCCACTGAGAATATCCCTTTCTTGTCCTCTTTCCATGACGAGGAGTTCAAAACCTGCACTTTGAATTTCATAGACTTCAGTAAGTCAAGCAAGCACTGAAATTCCTTTTAGGTCTTGTTTGGTTTGCAGGAGTTGAATGAAATTGCGTGGAATTGGAATTCAACATCCTAAATCTTGCTTATGTTTTTTTTTAACGACAAAGTTAGTTGTTAGTAAGTTAGTAACACCAAGTTAGAAATAAACTCCAATGCCTTGCTTATGTTTGGTTCATAGAATTCTAGAAATTGAAATTTCAAATCCGTCCAAATCCCACATTTAAGGATTTAATTGCTAATTCCATCACTAAACCAATGTGGGATTATGATTCTTACTTGTTGCTTTATTCAATAGGACGTTGAGGTCTTCTCTACGATAAGAAAAAGAATGAAGATCCAACGAGTCACCTTGGTGAATGTCTCTTAATGAAGAATTCATTTGTCGGGGATCCATTTACTAGAACCGAGTTCTTTTATAAATGCTTATTGCAGTTTCCTTGTAAATTTAAATTCTGAAATTATAAATGTTACTTCAAAAGTGTTGTGAACTCATTTTACACACAATGTGAATAGATGTTTAAGAGCCTTCTCGAGTGAGACAAATCCAAGTTCTCCTTGCCTAATTTCTTTTTGTAAGTTTCAACTCTGTTATAGGAATATTGATTTAATAAAAATTTAAACAATCGTATTATAAATGTCTAAAATGTCAAAAACTAATATATGTGTATACGTACATCGTATATAATCATATAATCTAATCTGAATAAAATACTAACTTTAATTAAATCTATTAGATAATTCTAATTATTAAATTTAACTAAAGAATTTAGCTATCAAATAATAAAAGTAAAATCTAATTTGAAATTTTTTTAGTCAAATTTGAAATCTATTTTAACTTTAAGTGAAATTAAAATTATTCAAGCTAATTTTATGAGAGCCAAAAATGAATCTTTCCTGTATAATCCTGCATAATCCCGAATGTTCTTAGTTTATGTCATTTTTTAAACCTTAAAATATCGTATATGCACACCTTAATTTACAAATATCATATTTACATTTTATAATATTTTAGATATTTAACCAAATTTTTTATTTTATCATTCTGAAATATTTTATAATCTTCGTAAATTCTCTTTTAACAATAACCAATAAGGTTTTAACCTTATTGCTTCTAAATGTAAGAATACTCATCGATGATGGGTACAAGAAATACAATAACATATTTTCGTATCAAGATACCACAATTCTATCCTCACGTCTATCCTCCTCCTCGTGTCGACGTTTCCATCGCTGGTCTGAGTGTTTAACCGCATTACTTCTAAGTGTATATCTAGTATCATATTATATCAATTTCTTATCATTTTAAACGTTAATAGAATTTCTCATTCACGAGTTACATTTTGCAAACTCTAATCCTAATACATGCATTAAACCGAAAGCGAAACAGAAGTCGAGAAAGATTTCTATTTGGATTTCACAAGGAAGCTAGTTGATGGTTATTGTTATAAGATTACTGAGTTAATTTCGAGAAATGTATATCAAAATTTTTCAATAAAAATAATATTTATATTTTCTGGTTAAGAAAATATTATAAAATTTAATTTTGTTATAAATAAAACTATGTAATGATACTATTTATAATAACAAATTAAAATTTACAATATATTTTTATGCAAAACTGAAATTCACAATCCTTATCCTTATTTATAATAAAGAAAAATTTGTATTCCTTGCTTGGTAGGGGCATCGCTACAAGAATAATCACATTTGGACACCAAAGTTTAGCGACGACATTAAGTCCTCGCTAAAAGGTCCTAAACGACAAAATTCGTACCTTTTTTGACCTTGGGAAGGTAAGAACTGACATGTATATGTATCAGCGACGACAATGTCCACGTTAAAAGTGATCTCGATTTTCCCCATTGTAAATTGTATTTTACGCGGTAGAAAAACGCCAAATAATATTTCACCACTTTCGTCGATGACTTTGTGTCCTCACTAAAAGTTATTAACTTATTTTTAATTATTATTATCACAGAGTAAAGAAACAGCGTCGGTTTATTCTTCTTTGTTGTTGCTGAAAGGTCTTTTAGTGCAACCCTATATGAGCAAAATTTTAGTGAAACTACGATATTGTATATCAATGACTAAAACAAAAGAACTGTAGTATATATATTTTATACTACATAATTATATGAATCATGAATTCTCCTAGCATTTTCGATCAATTAAGTCTTTCTTGTAACATTTTAAACGGTAAATAAGACTCAACAACTTAAGTTCTGAAATGTCAACATTACTTGAAGCAATAGACTTGTTAAAAATATTTTAACATATCATTAGGTTTGATAGTTTCACAAGATAAAAACGTATCAATCAACACATGTCAATATTACTTGAATCAATTTCTTGTGTAAAAGAATCACCTCTATTAGACCAACGTTGTGGTCGACTCGCTACCATCGGGTAGCATCGGGTTCCATTGGGAACACCAAAACGCGTCTTTGGGTTTCACCATTGAGTAAGGCCATCGAGTTCTGATACCCGATCGAGAAGCCAACCTCCCCCACCCCCACCCTCTCTCAACCAATCACAATCACACACATATTTAATTAATTTAATGTATTAATAAAAAAATGGGGATAGTTTTAAGGCAAGGTAAAACTTGTAAATTGGGTAAAGAGAGGGAGAATGATGTGGCGCTGATATGGCATCGGGTAAGGGAAGTTAGCAGGTAGAGTACAACGCATAGCCTTATGTATAATCACAAAATGCCCTTGTAGTAACCCTCTCACTCCCAAATTAGAATTTTTACATGATGAGGGAGTTGATGAGATTGAATGATTTTCTTTAGGAAAGAAAAACGTAATGGGGGAGTGATATTGCCACTGACGGTATTATTTCATCCACGAAAATATCATATTAAAAGACACTTTTGCCCTTAATTTAATATAATGAATCAGCCTCAAAGTTGAAATTATATGAGAGAGAAAGATTCCTTCGTAAAACCCCATGGCTTTTCAGTATTTCCAAAGTATTGTAATTAACAATGCGATTTTCCGGCGATAATCACCGTCACTCTCCGGCGACAATTATATCTCTGAAATTGCTGTTCTTTCTACCTCATCTCCCTTCTTTATCTACCTCCCTTCTCGATCTACCTCTCCGGTAAAGAAGATACAAAACAAATGAACAACTTGAAGGACAACTCATGAACTCAATCGATTCAAACACATAAACATAGATCTGCAATCAAAACAACTATTCAAAGAAAATTTAATCAATTCAAAACCGAGCCCTGACTCAGATCTGAAACCAACCATGGGACGATGACGATGGTTCCTGTTTTTCAACTCTTATCTATTCGATTACTTAGCATGTTTCCATGCATAAGTATATATAAGCAAATGGTATCCGGGTTGATGGAGTGTAGAAGAAGACAAATGTACTTGATTTAATAATATTATAATAGATAAAGTTAGTGGGTATAAAGTAAATTCACTTTATACAGAAAGTGTGTAAAGTGAATGTACTATCCAGTAAAGTCAATTCCCACTATCTATTATCATATTATTAAAATACTACCTTTTTGTCTAGGGAGAGTAAACTTCTCTTTCTATGCTTGTACTTTTATCAACACCATGCTTCTTGAAGACTTGACTTAACCAAGTATAGAGTTGACAGCCATACATAGTTGTTGAAGCATATCTTCAAGATCTTCTCTTCTAAAGTATCTATCACCTTTTTCAGGGGATCAAGATCAATCATTTTGTCTCTTTGCAGATTCAAAAAGTGCTTAGTACTTTTTACAAAGATAGATGTAAAGGCATAATAGAACAACACATGTTCTGCCTTGGACTTAAGAAAATAATACAATGAAAAACTCTTAACTGAGATGTTGTATAATGACCCAGCTAACAGACACTGAACTGCAAACATATTTTTGCTCAGCTAAGGATAAAGGTAAAAGACTCAGCTACTGAGGTTTGCTCAGCTAAACAAAATTGCTCAGCTAATAACACAAACTCTAGTGAAACTATGTAAGCTAATCAACCTTTATGATCAGTAGATCCAAATGACTCAGCTGATCATTGAGAGTGATAAGCTGATAGAGAAAATATTGAATAAGTAAGGAATAGCTTATCTGATGGATATGAGGCATCAGCTGATCAGAGTGATTGACTCAGCTGATCCATGACTGCTTAGCTGATCTTGAAGAAACCCTCAGCTGATGGTTTTGGACCATCAGCTGATGCTTTGTAGATGCTCAGCTGATGCTTCTTGACTTGTCTTTTCTTCTTAGCTGATCTTCCTGAAGCTGGTCCTTTGGCTGATACTCAGTGTTCAGCTGACACTTTTGTTCTTCAGCTGTCATTTCTTACTTAGGAATTTCTTTAAGTCTATTCATGAAAAACAACACATGTTTTTCATTGATCCAAGTATAAAGGGAATGTGTGGTTTTGTTAGCATCAAATCCTATTTTAAATAATAGACAGGTTTGATTATAGTTTGATATCTCTATCTCCCTAACAGTTCCGATGGTCGATGCTAGGGTGGCTGAATGGCGGTTCGAACCCTAACCCTAACTCAGATTTGAAACCAACCATTGGACGTTGACGATGGCTACAGTGTGGATTGGGTGCAGTGGTCGACGCGGTAGCTGAATGGCGGTGTTGTGAAATAAATATCGGAGCAGATTTGGAGGGTAAAAAATCAGCACCAAGAAGTTGAACTTTGACCATCTAAGATCGATGATGCGTTTGAATTTTATGGAGCGTGAGCAGAGCGGTTAGGCGGTGGTTGGCAAAGGAGATGGCAGTGGTTGGGTGTACAAGCTATGTCGATAATGGTGCTCGGAAAATGAGACGGTGGTAGTTCGTGAACACACGGCGTTGATGGTTGCGTTAGCGGATAAGGTAGTGGTTAGTGAGTGGCGGCGGTTGGGTGGTCGGCTAATACTAAGCTATTGTCTCAAGAGTGAAAATGGATTCCAACTTGTACAAAATGTCAGATTGAATAAAATAAATTAGATTAAACAATTGAAAAGATTTCCTAAGGGCAATATGGTCAAACTTAAAATAATTCTGTGGATGGAATAAATCCTTCCGTGGATTTATCAGCTCCCAAATGTAATACCTTAATCGGATGTTTCTTCCTATTAATAGGACCTGAGATGTTTTCGTTTGTGTTGTGGTCCTTCCGAGGAAGCAATCTAAGTGTTGTGTCCTTTGCCCAATTGCCCCTCATACGCCACATTTTGACATATCATCTTGTGTTGTGGATCTACTTTTTTTGTGTTCCGAGTGGATATGTTATACACTTAATCAGTGTTATGCATTTTTTATGACATAAAATATTAGTATAAAATTGGTCTTTTACAATAAGATAAGGTTGTTTTTTAATGGGCAAATGACCTAGAAAAGTAATATATATATATATATATATATATATATATCAAAATTTGTCAATAAAGCTAACGTCTAATTTTTTGTGTCGAGAAAGGATTATAAATTTTAATTTGTTATATAAAAGAGATTGTAAAATTCAATTTTGAATAAAAGGAGATTATAAATTACAATTTGTTAGCAAAAAAGAGTATCATGACATGCTAAAAATTGGTCAAGATTTCCTTTTTTTGTTAGAAATCAAAATTTACAATACTTTCTTGGCTACAAAAATTATACGTCCCTTTATTGACAAATTTGGATATTTAAATTACATTTCTCGGCAATTTGCCCCTTTTTAATAACTTTTTTATTAGCCTAAAAAAGTTGCCTCCACTCCCGATCACCATTAACCTTATCACCAAAACCACCATTTACTACGGCTGATGGTGGACGGTCAATGCTAGCGTGGGGCGGTGGTGGTGGGCTGTAATGGTGACAGGCGGCAATGGGTGGTGGTGGTGGTGGCATGACGTTGGTAGCGGTGAGTGATGCTAGTGGCATCAAACAATGTTTGATGATGTGGCAGTGGTGGTGACAGGCAATAGTATAATGGGTTTGCTGATGATCGGTGGTGGTTGCGGTGGTAGTAGGTGGTGGGTGATTACGATGGTGCATGGTGGTGGTGGAAGCGTTAGTTGTTATAAGGATAGAAATAATCAATTGAGTGAATTATTAGAAAAGGATTAAAGAAGAAACGTCTTCTAATCAATTAAACGTCTACATAAGATAAGTGTTTTTTTAATGAGTTTAGTTCATAAAAATGTATCAAACTTTACATCTTTTGTTATTCTATGTACTGAACTTTCAAACTTACAATTTGATGTATTAACATTTACATTTTTAACTTTGTATTCCTTTTTTACCTATTCAACAAGTTACAGGTAATTCTCTCATTTTTTATTTTCTTTTTATTTCCATATCATTAAATTCATTTTCCACATCATTAAATTCATAGCTCCAAGAACAAACCCAGATGTGTAAAGATGTACTAAATCTGAACCAAGAACTAAAATCAAGTGTTCCAGAAAACAAATGTTACAACAACTCAAATATGAACCAAGAACTAAAATCTGAACTAAGAACAAGAACTAAAACCAAGAACTAAGAACAACATTATTCAAATATTTTTCCAGAAAATAAATCAAGAACATTCATATTTTTCTACAAACACTAACACAAGAACATGAAGATATATGAAAATAAGTAAATCTGGAAACGTAAAGGTGTTTAAACCAAGATCTGATTATGTAAACCAAAATATATGAACCAGATCTGAACATAAATCCCTAATCATTTTGTTTATCACCATAATCGGTTCATATAAGAATCCTAAAACTTGAATAAAAAATGGATTGCAGCTCTGGTCTTATTAGTCTTATGAACCTTAAATTAAAACATACCTGCACCCCCAAGTCGCACAGATCTGAAATCGTTTGATAGAGCCTCTCGATCAGGATCTGAAATCACACAGTTCTGAAATCGTTTAGGATGTCGTTTGAACTACAAATCGCACCAAGTCACGTTCAAATCTGATATGGATCTGAAATCTGAAGTCGCATTCAAACCTTGAAGAACCCTGATGAAAATTTCGATATGGATCTGAAATCTGAAGTCGATCTCTCGATATGGATCTGAAATCTGTAGTCGCATTCAATTCAAACCTTGAAGAACCCTGATGAAAATTTCGATATGGATCTGAAATCTGAAATCGATCTCTCGATATGGATCTGAAATCTGTAGTCGCATTCAAACCTTGAAGAACCCTGATGAAAATTTCGATATGGATCTGAAATCTGAAGTCGATCTCTCGAGGATCTGAAATCTGAAGTCGATCTCTCGAGGATCTGAAATCTGAAGTCGCTTTAAAATCTGATGAAAATTTCGATGGAGGCCTCTCGATATGGATCTGAAATCTGAAGTTGCTTTAAAATCTGAAATCTGAAGACGCTTTAACTCGACGGTGGTGGATGAAGCACTAACTCGACGGTGGTGGTGGTGCCGGACCGATGGGAAGCAGATGAGATGAAGCTGGACCAGTGGTGGTGGTGGTGCCGGACCGGTGGTAGTGGTGCCGGACCTATGCTTGATGAAGATGGATGAAGATGAAACTTATTATTATTATTATTATTATTATTATTAGAATTATTTTTAAACAATGGAAAAGCACACCAGCCTCCAACTCAACACATGTCATTACCACATCAGTTTAACCTGTGTCACATCATTATATTATCTGCTATAGCAGGTTGGATACACAAAATTATAATTTTTTAAAACTTGAATATATTAAATGGTAAGTTTGAAAGTTCAGTATAATAAAATTGTTTCTCAAATATATCAAATTGGATACATCAAATGTCATTACCAAATGGATACATCAAATTGGATACACAAAAGTGCAGTATAACACAAAATTGTTAGATACACTTTTATGAATTAAACCTTTTTTTAATCATTTCTCAAATATGATGAAATATAAGTGGTAAGAAGCACTCTTTAAGAAATACAAACATATTTTGGATATTATTCATATACAAATTGGGGTTACTCAATTGACTTGCAACTTTTGAAACTCTAGTTGGAGATTTTGGATATCTTTTTTATTTTATATTAATATATATTTTAATCTTATAAATAAGAGAATAAATAAAAATATAAAGTAAGATAATATAATACGTCTATAAGATAAAACTCCAAACCATTCTCTCTTTCTCAGTACTTTGTAATTTTCGAAAATTTTAAAAACTTTTAATTCCGTATCTTTTTTTATTAAAACGCACAAAATGTGTTACAGATTAATCTTCTAATATATATAAAAGACTAATTTGAAAAGAAATTATTAGATGATTTGTACCTTTCATTTAGTAAAAGATTTAATCTTAATTAGTCGTTCACTTTTTTAATTTTAAAATTTTGATTTTGACTTTTTAAAGTCAAAATTTGTTAAAATTGAATATCAATTTTGACTATAGATAGTCAAAATTATAACTCAATTTTAAATTTATATGATATCTAAGTTTATTATTTAATATATCTAAAGTTAATTCTAACTCTAAGATCCATATATATATATATATATATATATACATATATATATATCTAAAGTTAAATCTTAGCCGTTTCTTGTGTGCTCTTCAAACAACGTCCGCCTCTTGGTGAGTTTAAAGGCGACGGTGGTGGTTTTGTTTGAATCTGAATCAACCATTCAATAGGTCTTTTGCTTGAATCTGAAAAAAGCATTCAAGTTGAAAAACAATAATAATTTTTTTAATTAAATTAATTTTAAAATAAAAAAATGAGAAAAAAACCGGTTGGTAACCTTATAGATATCTTAATTGCATACAATGTATCAAAATTGTAAGTTGTTTGTAGTTTTAGATAGAAAATGAAGTTGATTGTATACAATGACAATTTCGATATAGTTTGTTGTATTTTCGCGCAATTTGCCCTTTTAATTAATGCAATTTGCCCTTCTTTTATTCATACAAAAACAATCACAGTTTTAGCTACGTGCGCAAATATAAAATGATACTTTCACATAAATATTTATATATGGTTATCCAAGTCTAAGATTAAGCTATTCTTTCGTTCATACAAAAAAAAAAACAATTACATATTTAACTAAACGCATATAACATGATACTTTCATATAAATAATTATAATTACCCGTGTATTTATACGTGCATTAAACTATTTAATTAATATAAGTTTAAGAAGAATGATAACCAACATCATTATTATCATTTTTAGTTTAAAATTTCCATTTATTATGCTTCCATCTTCTATAATTTTAGCTAAAAAAAAGGTTATCTATTAAACTTGGACCTTCTATGTCATTTTTATTACCATTATTGCCAATTTTAATGATTAAAAAATGTTATTTCTACTATTATCCGTGCTTTTAAACACTATAGTTATCATTCTATTTAAATTAATTAACTAATAAGCAATCTAAAGATAATTTTTGTGAAAACAATTGATGTAGCTAGGAGTGTTCAATGGTTCGGTTTAAATCGTATGTTTTTTTTTACAAAAATAGTAACCAAACCGAAACTGGTTAAAAACTACCATAACAAAACCGAAAACCGAATTTCAATTCGATTCATTTTTTGTTTTAACCATTTAAACCGAATTAGAAAAAGATACCTAGGTAGTGTTTGGTATGAAGAAATGAGAGAATAAATGGAATAATCCATTCCTACGTAATGGAAAAAACATGTTTGTTTATCACATAGGAACTGAATGACCCATTACACAAGTAATGTGATTATTTCTACTTCATTCCATTACACTGTGTTCCAGAGTTATACGAGGAAAGAAAATAGAAGGATAGAAAATTAATGAGAGAAAAGAAAAGAAGAGAAAGGAATATGTTTTTGTCATTTGGTGTTCCCGAGTTCGAAGGAAAATGAGAGGAGATGTGAAGCTTGAAGTGTTTTTTGGTTTCATTCCAAAATCTTCCCTACTTTGGGAGGAAAATCAGGAAAGAAAACGAGGCATAATTTTTCTCCCAAAATCTTTTCTTTTCTCTCCTAATAAACTTGGGAACACAGCTAAAGATTATTTTCCTTCCTAAATCATTTCATTTCTCTCATATTTTTAACTCGGGAACACAGCGTAACGGAGATGTGTTTTTTCCTCATTCCATCATGACTAATTAATCTAATTTTTTAAAGTTTCTTTTACTAACATTAATAAATATTTCTAGATATTTATAAAATTTGATAAAAAAGATATATTCTATAATGTTCTTAACTAAGTTTTAAATTTTTTTTATGCTTAACCTTTCTATATAATAAGTTATTGATTTACATACTTTTATTAAATTATTAACTAATTAAAAGTAAAATACATTTAGAAATGTATATATAAAATATGAAAATTTGATAAAGAAAGTATTGTTTTTAATAAAAATATATAAATAAAAATATTTTCTTATTTTTTAAATGTTGTATGTAAAGATCATTTTAATAAAAAACTTGTCATTTTTTTAAATGTCGTATTAATGATAATCTCGTAGTTTTGATATTAATCAACATTTTTAAGACGTGTAAAGTGTATTTAAAATAAATTTTGTATATATGAATTACTTAAATTTAAGTTATATCTATTTTTTAATAGGTGGGCATTTTGGTAATTGTTTATTTATTTTATTGCATTCCAATGTCTATTCCTCTCTACCAAACATAAACATTAATAATTCATTCCATTCCGAGAAAACAACCAAACATGCGGATGGAATGGTAATTAATGAACTATTTCATTTCTTTGACCATTTTATTCCTTTGTCTATTCTATTCCTATGTCATTCCTTTCTGTCCAACCAAACATACCCCTAATTTATTCATTAATTCAAACACAGATTAAGATTTAATAACTTGTCATCGATGATTCAGTAGCCATAATTTAGCTGCCCATACAAACTAGCAAGTTACCAACAATATAAAATTACTTATATCATATTCACAGTCAACGTTAGCAGCTACAATTTGGTAGAGTTACTCATACAAGTTGGCACTTGGCAACTACAGCCACAAGATGAGACGTTTATTTGAAGTTATGATTTTAGAATAAATGAATATAAATAAAATATTAATATTATATAACATAAATGGTAAAATGGTAAACCGTAACTGAACCAAAGACCAATTATAATAATTGATTTCGGTTTTTAAACCAATTCAAAAATAGAATTTAAAAACGTTTACAGTCTTTTGGTTAAGAAATCATTCGGTATTCAGTTAAAAATGGGTTATAAATGATTATTGAACTCCCCTAGATGTAGCTTTTATCAATCAACATCTAGAGACATGATGTTTGTAACAAAGTTTCCACTTCAAAGGCAACATAATTTGATGGTTCAATGGAAGCATAAAGAAGCAAAGCGCGAAAATGAAGGAGAAGAAATAATTCCATTGTTACATCAATTCTTTAGTCTATTAGAAAATAAATTAAATAATCATGGTATTTTTATATTCTTTATCTTAGCATATACAATATTGGTCAGTGTTAAATTTTAAATTTTTTTTGGGTAAATTATATTAAAACACAACGAACTTTATCGTAGTTATCAATATATACAATCTGAAGGGTTTTGTAGGGAATAAAATTAGATAATGATAATACGCAGCAGAATAAAAACTCAAAACCCCCCCAGTGATCTCATCTAGTTCGTACAAGTAACTATACAATAGTAGAGGATAAAAGTTATACCTTTTCATATAAATCTTGAAACTTGATTCCAGAAAACTAAAGGTAGAACACCGCTACTGCACCACCATGAAATGGCTGCTTGACCGCCACAGGATTTCATCCAAAACAATCACACGAGACCGAGTGTGTGTGTGTGTGTAGTCGACGCAGGCCGAAACCCCCTAGGGGTGGTCTTCGAAGTCGACGCAGGTAAAGAGGAAGGGAGGCTAGGGTTTCCTTATTGCAATTAATTGTTCTAATGTGATTCCTTAAGGCTTAAAAGGTATTTAATTATATGTAAACCTTATTAAAGTCCAAGCCCTTTTAATTAAAGCCCAACTTTAATTAAATTATTAGTTAATTGCAGAAAATACCCTTTGACCTTTCTAATTAATTAATAACTATTAATTAATTGGTCCAATTAATATTTAAACTAAATATTAATTCCTCCTTTAAAATAATAAATAACTATTATTATTTTTCCTCTCAATAATTAATTAACTAATTAATTATTCCACACACATAACTAGGTAAAATCCAATTGGTTATAATTGGGTGTGTAGCAGTGTGATCATTTAGTGTCTCATAGCATTGGACACGATGACACGTGTTATCTATCTCTGCACATAAGACAGTGTGAACTCTCGCCGGGACTCCCGATTATCACAGAGCCTTTCACACCCTTTCCTGTAATGGTTTGAACCCGAATGCTCAAGGTTTGGTCACTTCCGACCCCCGAGTACCGTTTAACAGGAAATGTGTACCATTAGATGGGTAGCACACTTATCTAAGATTTTTCTAAAAATGATTTCAAAGTTTTTAATCAAAAACTTTTGCCAGTTTTCTTTGTAAAAACACTGTTTAATAATAACTATTATTAAAACCCTTTCTATTTCATCGTGTGAATCACAACCACGCATATAATAATATGTAAAGAAATAAAACAACACATAACATCCATGCCTTAGCCTTGCCCTTAACTAATGTCGGTTTCATGAGCCACACGAAAAACCCGACGGTCCAAAAACTAAGTGGATAACAACATACATGGCATGAACTTCTGAATCTCCACTGGCTCCCGCATCCAATCCTGCTCCTTGCTCCTTGCTCCTTCTATCAGCTTCAAAAACTATTCTATATATATCTATTCTAAAAAAAAAAAAAAAAAACTAGAAATGAATAATTACAAAGTAATCAAAGGCACGCAGGCCCGCTAATCTAGTACTTTTATATTTTAGAATAGGGGTTGTAAGTGGCACGCAGGCCTCCCCACACCATAAAATAGAATAAACCAACACAACCACAAGAGCAATAAATAAAGAAACAATCCACAAGGTCTAGGGCTCGGTTATGGCATCCCAAACATGTACTAAACTAATACATGAAAAACAAGTAACTGATTTCTAATTATCACATCCTAATGAATTACCTTGATTTTAACCAACTGTTAAAATCACCTGGTTTAACAAATAGCTGTCATATATCAAAGATACTAAAAATAATTAATTTCAATCAATACTTGATTATATAAAATAATCATGACTAAAATAAAAAATTTTAAACACAAGATTAAAATAATCTTTAGAAGCATTCAGGTTTAATCCTGTTTGGTTTTACCCAAAACTAAACCTAAACAAAGTTGGGCCAACACCAGCTGGGCCGAAAAACACGGTGGACCGACCACCTGATTGGGCCGGTTGAAAACGGGCCGTGGACAGCAAACCGCAGCTGGGCCGCCACCATGCCGCCTCCACCGTCGCCGACAACTTGGCCGCAGACAGCAGCCGCCGCCGCCGGTTCCTGGCCGACCACCGCCACCACGCCGTCGTCAATCACGGTGGCTTTGCCTCCGCCGGCTTTTGCCATCGCAAAAACAATAACAATAACTAAAAATTAAACCTTTTTATATCAAAACCAATTATTATCCATTTAAAATCAAAACTTGATTTCAAAAATACTTGGATAAACAAAAAAAGGTTAAAACTTTGATAAAAAAACAAACCTATTCATCATGATAAAAAGAAACCTAACTAGTTCCCTACGAGACTAGAAGTGGCTCTGATACCACTAAAGGGGTTTTGTAGGGAATAAAATCAGATAATGATAATACGCAGCGGAATAAAAACTCAAAACCCCTTCCAGTGATCTCATTTAGTTCGTACAAGAAACTATACAATAGTAGAGGATAAAGTTATACCTTTTCATATCAATCTTGAAACTTGATTCCAGAAAGCTAAAGGTAGAACACCGCTACTGCACCACCACGAACAGGCTGCTAGACCGCCACAAGATTTCACCCAAAACGATCACATGAGACCGAGTGTGTGTGTGTGTGTAGTCGACGCAGGACGAAACCCCCTAGGGGTGGTCTTGGAAGTCGACGCAGGTAAAGGGGAAGGGAGGCTAGGGTTTCCTTGTTGCAATTAATTGTTCTAATGTGATTCTTTAAGGTTTAAAAAGTTATTTATATGTAAACCTTATTAAAGCCCAAGCCCGTTTAATTAAAGCCCAACTTTAATTAAACTATTAGTTAATTGCAGAAAATACACTTTGACCTTTCTAATTAATTAATAACTACTAATTAATTGGTCCAATTAATATTTAAACTAAATATTAATTCCTCCTTTAAAATAATAAATAACTATTATTATTTTTCCTCTCAATAATTAATTAACTAATTAATTATTCCACACACATAACTAGGTAAAATCCAATTGGTTCTAATTGGGTGTGTAGCAGTGTGATCATTTAGTGTCTCATAGCATTGGACACGATGACACGTGTTATCTATCTTTGCACATAATCTAACACAATCAACATTAATTTTTTAAGAATAATACAACCAACTTTTATAATTCTCACGTTGTATGTAACTTGTTGTATACAATGGAAGTTATGACAAAGTTTATTGTATACAATAGTAACTAAACAACAAACACATAAAAAAGTTGTTTGCATACAATGAGAGAATTATGAAAGTTAATTATATTATTTTTAAAAATTTAAAGTTGGTTGTATATAATGGTAACTAAGACAAAGTTTATTGCATTTTCTTGCCTTTTTTTAAATAAGTAAAGATATATATAAAAAAATGTTTTCCTTAAAGATTGAGACAATCCAATTTACATGTAACACATACCAAAGAAATAAAAAATATATCTACCACTTTAACATGCAATCAACTTCAATTTATACATAATATTACCAAAGTAAATTATTGCTATGGTATGAAATGTAAGTTAATTATTTGAGAAATACATTTTTACAAGCATTATAACTCGGCATGATCTATAAAAAAATTTTGAAACTCCATACTCTTTATTGTAAGAAATCGGTTAACAAGTTAAACTAGGGCACTTGGCCAAAAATATAACTTTGAAAAGAGAGGTGATATATGTTCCTACTAAGTTTTTCTATCTATCTTTTAACTCACAAGATTAACACAGGTATTAAAATCAATAGAGAAGACGAGGAAAAAAATTAATAGATTTCACATGTCATCTTATAGTGTGTCGGATGATGAAGTTCAAAGAAATAGTATAAGAATATATCATTTTTTTAAAGCGTAACGTTTACTTGTAAGGCAATATTAGATAGTTCATAAAATGCAATTAATTTTGAAAAAAATAAATAGATTAGATAGTTGTAGGTCGAATTATTGTGCGACTATAAGGAGATTGATGAATAATTGTCTAATCTATAAGATAATTTCAAATCTAGTCTTGTAAGCCAAAAACAAAAATATCTTATATCCTCTCAATTGATCTACACATATCATACTCACATTTGAGCAAGAGCCGTCTATAAAGTTTTTGTGGCCCAGAGCAAAATTAAAAAAAGGGTCTCTAAAAATATTAAAATTAATATACAAAAACATACTAAAATTTATAAAAATATTGAATAAGAAATTACAATTGTTTCGGTTTTTAAATACTTTATAAATTCATCTATTAACTCCCTTTGAGATCGTTTTAAGTTTTCAAATTCTTCGTTTTCTTTCTTTTTCGACTATAGGATAAATGCATTTTGAAAAACATGATTTATTATTTTATTATAAAGTGATCTAGGTATTCAAATAAACAAATCACTTAACTTGATATCAAGTGATTTACTATCCAAGTCAGCATACCAATTAACTTGGTATTAAATGATTCAAGTAATCAGTTTAACCAAGAAACTACGTACTAAAACGAGATTATTAAGACTATTCAGCTAATTTCCAGTCTTTAGGATCTCAAAGTGACACCAACAAACTTGATTAATAATATCAAGTGACTAAATTTCAAGTAACTGATTTAAAGTAACAAATTTACAAGTGATTCAAGTAAGTAAGTGATTTCAAGTAACTAAAATAAATAAATAAATTAAATAAATCAGTTATTGTTTTTAGGAAAGATCAAATAATTCTGGATTTGGATGAGTTACAATTGTGGTTTGTTTTTACGTTTCATCATTTGCAAAGAAAGAAAGGATGAAAGTGATACCAATTACCAGCGAGAAAACCAATCTCTACACTCTCCCTGACCTCTCAACTTCTTAGCCATGTGCCTGAGATTTCTAAACCGATTGCTATTTAAATTCCTATGATTCAAATTATGGGTCTAAGAAACTGGGCCTTTTTTTCTTATTTATGCGTAGATTTAGACTCAATAAACTAGGTTACATAGACACATGCGTGCGTGCGCGCGCGCGCACACACACACACACACACATATATATATATATACATATATATATATATATATATATATATATATATATATATATATATATATGTATATATATATATATATAGAGAGAGAGAGGGAGGTTCAAATAAAAATTAGAAATTAAATGAGAATGAGAGACTCAATCTTAGCCATCCAATTCCCCCTCCTTCAATGTCATTGCCCAATGCCACCCATAAATTCCACATATGCACTCTGCCATACTCTATCCCCTTACGCTCTTCATGCATGAATTCCACTTACAAAATGAACGGCTAAGATTGAGTCTCCCATTCTTATTTAATTTCTTATTCATATTTGAACCTTAACATATATATATATATATATATATATATATATATATATATATATATATATATATATATATATATATATATATATATATATATATATATATATATATATATATATATATATATATATATAAGATATTAAATAGATCATGAGCCCCATTTAGCCATGGGCCCTTGGTAGTTGCCCGGGTTGCCCGCTCCTTAAGACGGCCTTGCATTTGAGCGTCCAATTAGCGATAGTGATTGTTTTTCTAGTTCTTCAATTTTGACTTTTGTGATTATGTTTTATAAATAAATAAAAACTTGCAGCCACAAGACACTATCATAATATGACAACTATCATGCATGACAACTATTTTCTATAATATGATGCAAGATGGTATAGAGGTATTTATGGATGACTTCTTTATCTTTGAAGACTCCTTCGGTTCTTCTCTATCAAGAAAGTTCTCAAGAGGTGTAAGGAATCAAACTTTGTCTTCAATTAAAAAAAATCACTTTATGGTTAAGGAGGGTATTGTCTAGGGTCACAAGATTTCAAAAACAGGGCTGGAAGTGGACGAAGCTAAAATGGATGTAAGCTCCCCCACCTACTAATGTGAAAGATATTAGAAGCTTTCTCGGCTGGGCAGGTTTTGACCGTCTCTGAAATAAAGCTTAGTCTGTCCAAACTAGTAGAAGGCTTAGGTTCTTATTTGATCCAATAAAGTCAAAATCACTCTTTCATCTCTGGCTCTAAACATGGAGAATTCGAGAGGAAGCCTTCTTCTCATTCATGTAGAGTCAAGACAAGTGACTGCTCGGAGATTTAATAATAACTTTTCTAAAATAACCTGGCCGCTGACCCAATTACTCAAGAAGGATGCTCCCTTCGTGTTTTCTCCTAGACGTGGGCATTCCTTTAATTTTCTTAAAGGAAGGCTGACACAAACATCACTCATGGTGCCACCCAATTGGTATTTACGTTACATGCATCTGATTACGCTTTAAGCTTGTGTTAAGGCAAAGGAAAGACAATCACCTCCATCCAAGGTTGTTAGTTCCAGTTGGCTAGGTGTTATGGGGCTCGTGTCATTCGGGTTAGTTTCGTGTCGAACCAAATTCGATTCAAGGCACTGAATCAAAGTCTCAGTGTATTCAAACTCTATTGGTCCTCTGTAAATTCCATTATAATAAATGACTATGTGACACTAAAATCATCAATAGGTTGATCATTATTGGTTTTTAAGGGTTATATGTGGCAAGAGATAAACCCCATAAAAAAGATGAGAGAGAGCGAGAAAGAGAGCAAGAGAGATTTTCTTTGGGGCCGAGAACTACAGGAAGGTATACAAGGATTGCTATGAGAAACCAGAAGATTTTGACTGCTGTGACTTCATTTTTGTTCTTCGATTTTCGAGAAGATGGGGAAGCTCATCATCTATGGAGAGTTTTGAAGAGATATGGTGACTTAAGTTATTGATACATAGCAAGAAAGAGACTAAAAAACGGGAAATGGTTTGGATTTGCGAGATTTAAACATGTCAATAAGGTGGATGTATCTTTAAAACACTTGAACACAATGATGAATGGAAATAGGAAGGTCAGTTTCTTTGTTGCCAGAGAACAAAAGGAGGTGGAGGCGAGACCAGAAGGAATTCGAAAACAAGTACCTAATGATGTGAATGCACGACGGAGTGGATCAAATGCTTTTGTGGTC
Organism: Pulicaria dysenterica; assembly: GCA_947179395.2. Taxonomy (NCBI): domain Eukaryota; kingdom Viridiplantae; phylum Streptophyta; class Magnoliopsida; order Asterales; family Asteraceae; genus Pulicaria; species Pulicaria dysenterica. The sequence goes on from OX359293.1 coordinate 19,863,529, forward strand.
AAAGGGAAAACATATTGCCAAGTGGTTAGAGAAGAAGTGGCTGAAAAAGTTAACGTAATAAGTGCGGATCAGAAGGTAGAGCAGGATGTAATTGGTGAGTTGAGCCCGGTAAAAGAAAATATGGAGTTCCTGAATAATTGTATGATAGGTAGGCTGGAAAAAGTGGAGAACTTGAAGTTAAAGTGGCTTGTTGTTTCGAAAGCATGGTGGACTGTAAAACGTTCTATTTGGGAGGTCACAAAGTGCTTCTTAGGCTTAATTCACCTCAGGAAGTAAGCAAACTATTGGGAAATAGGAGTCATGGTATGCACCATTGGGTAAAGGAGATGAGAAGATGGTCTCCAAGTTTCCAATCATCTGAAAGAGTTACCTGGCTAAAGGTGAGAGGGTTACCACTGCATGTGTGGAGCGAAACATCGTTTGAGAAAGTGGTTAAGAACTGTGGAACACCGATTCGTTTTGAAAATTGTTCAATTGAGTCATGTAGAAATTTTATAGTAGGAAGAGTGTTGGTAACCACCTCTATTAGAACAAGAATAGAGGCGATAAAAAGTATAAAGATTGGTGATATTTTCTATAGAATCTTCATCGAGGAGGTAGAAATATTATTGATGGGTTCCTAATAGCAAACGAGTCGGTCTAGTTTATCAAGAAAAAAAACTAAAGAGTTTCATTTTTAAAATCAATTTCGAAAAAGCTTATGATAATGTCAATTGGATTTTCTTGTTAAAGTCCTTATCCACGATGGGTTTTGGGAAAAAATGGGTCAGGTGGATCAAAGCTTGTCTAGTATCATCCAGAGTATTGGTGCTTGTCAACGGTTCCCCAACAGATGAATTTTGTATGGAGGGGGTTAAGACAAGGGGATCCTTTGGCCCCTTTCTAGTTTCTCATTGTGGTAGAAAGTTTAAATATTCTGATGATGGAAGCTTTTGAAAAAAGGAAGTTTAAAGGGATAGAAATTGGGAAGCAAAATAAAGTAGACATATCACATTTGCAATATACAGATGATGTGATCTTTTTCGGGGATTGGTGACTGTATAATTTTAAGAATTTACTCAAAATCATGGAATTTTTTCAGAAACTATTCGGGCTCAAAATTAATTTGGGTAAGAGTTCCTTGATGGGTGTGGGTGTTAATCAAAATGAAGTCTCCTTATGGGCTAATGTTGTGGGATGTAAAGTGGGGTTGATACCGTTTGTGTATTTAGGAATGCCGGTTGGAGCGGATGTGAGTCGGGTTGATAGCTGGAGAGGCATTATTGAGAAGGTTCAAAATAAATTTTCACATTGGAGAGCAAATTTGGTTTCTTTCGGTGGTCGTCACACTCTGTTAAAATTAATTCTCGGCACCTTACCGTTGTATTTCTTCTCTCTGTTTAAGGCCCCAAAGCTTGTAATTTGTTACTTGAGCATACCAGAAAAAATTTCTTTTGGGGTAAAGGGGATTCCGGGGGGATGGTAAATATATACACCGGATAAAATGGGACAAAATTCTTAATTTTTCTGGGAAGGGGGGCTTAAATGTGGTTAGCCTTAGAGCTGCAAATTTAGGTCTTCTAGGCAAATGGTGGTGGAGGTGGCTAAATGAAGAGGGCTCATTGTGGATTAGAGTTATTAGAGGGGTTTATGGGGGTCCGGGGTCAGGGTTTCCTCGTGATAATGGGTTGGGTCGGTTGAGGGTTTGTAATTCGGTGTGGGGTAACATAATTAGAGTAGGGGAGATTCTTGAGAAAAAAGCATAAACTTTAGTCAATCTTTTGGTAAATCTTTAGGGGAGGGTGCTTCTATTTGGGTGTGGGAGGACAAGTGGCTAGGTGACTTCGTACTTAAGGATAAATGTAGGCGATTGTATAATCTTGAAGTAGATAAAGAGGTGGTGGTAAAGGAGAGGGGGAGTTGGAGGGGTTCGGTTTGGGAGTAGAGGTGGAATTGGAGAAGGGAGCCGAGGGGAAGGGAACTAGGGGAACTTGAGGACCTATCAAATTTGGTAGCTAATCATGTTCCGAAAAGAAATAGTATAGATAAGGTGATTTGAAGGTTAGTGTAGGATGGTGTGTTCACAGTAAAAAATATTGAGGGAGATGGTCGATGCGGTGGAATTAGGAGGGTACACAGGATGATATCGAGACATGGTAGAATAAAGGAGTTCCAAAGAAAGTCAACATTTTCATTTGGAGGGTCCGTTTGGGGAAACTCCCGGTGAGAAAAAATCTTGATTTATTGCAGGTGGATTTACCGTCAACCCTTTGTCCTCTTTGTGAAGATCAAGTTAAAGACATGGAGCATGCACTATGGAGTTGCCGAATTGTTCAAAAAGTGTGGATTCTTTTATCAAGATGGTTGATATATGCGTTTTTATGCATGTTTTACATGCTAGAATACCCCGTATTTAGCCCAAATACAAGGTGAATACTTTTAATATGGATCTAATATGTTTAACATTCACCATGCAGGTTACAAAGAGCTTTGAGCAAGATAAATGGGCAAAACAAGGAAAGAATTGAAGAAACTAGAAGAATAGTGAAAAAATGATCACTACGGCCGTAGTGTATAATCCCTACGGCCGTAGGAGGCCATCTTCTAGAATCCATCATTGCCTGCCAGATCTTGCGTGTCCCGGACAAGTGGTTTAACGTTGCGTGTGTAGAAAATCCAGTCATGATTTCCTACGGCCGTAGTAGCTTATTCCTACGGCCGTAAGAAGTCCACTTACAGCAGATTAAATTCAGAATTCTGCCATTTTGCAAGGAGTTACCATTTTCACCTCCACTCCGGAAAAACACATCCATATACCCTCTCTAAATATCCTAACACTCCAGGGGACTTCTCTTGGTGATTCTAAGGAGGAGATCTTGGATCTTGAAGGCTTGGAACAACATTTGGAGCTTGGATTCATTAGTTATATCATTGCTAGCTTGGGTATACTCTTTCCATTTATTATATCAATCATGTACCCATGTGTTCCAGATGTTGTAATGCTACTATTATTGTATATGGATAACTAAACTCATTTCACTTGGGCCAAGAGGATTCTTGGCTACGTTATGGCAATATATTTGACTTTTATGATGACTTGATTCAAATATGCATGTTTTGATCTTGAATACAAATGTGTTTTATCAACTTAGTATGTTTAATCTTACCATGTTCATGTGTGATAATATGTATAGGATAACTCCTTCATGTTTAAGCATGTGGATATTCAAGAATGATGGTTGATTTTACTAATTCCATGTTGAGTTTGTTATTAGAAATGATACATCTTGCATGGTTGTCTTTAGATATCATTATTGGAATATGTTTTGAATCCTTGTAGGTTCATCCATTATTGGTCATTTTACTCATATGTTGGTTTTATGCATGCCTTGTGATTGTAGATGAAAATCTTGTCATTTGGTGTATTCATTGGTCTAACATGCTACAAATAATTAAAGGGTTCACAAAGATGTTTGTTGGTATGTTTAGATGGTGAAATGAACTCACATGTATGCCTTTGTTATGCTTGTCTTAGTGTTCAATGTGCATATCACATGATTCATGTTTTAAGAAGTGTTGGCTATACTAGAAATGGTAGGTTTAACATGTTCATATCTTTAGTAATCATGTGGCTAATCATTAAAACCCCTTAATTGTGTGGTTTGAGTTTAGAGGAGTTTGTGACCCCATTGTACCAGTTTACATGTGTTTATGATCTGAGATTAAAGTCTAGATTGTAATTCGTTGTTGAATGCCTTTATGTTAGATTTGACTGTTCTGTCGTATTGGTTCCTACGGCCGCAGTGAGAAATCCATACGGCCGTAGGACCTGTACAATTTACTACGGCCGTAGTAATAAATCCGTACGGCCGTAGCAGGGTGTTTTCACAACAGTTTGCTGTTTTTGCTTGTTTTAACTTATTTAACCACTTTAACACCTTTTTGGGTTCTGAGGACTACTGGATATGTCATTTGAAAAGATGTATGTCTTTGTAGACTGATTTGGACGTGATCTGGTGGATCTGTAGTTAAATCCTTATATGCCGTTGCTTGCCTGATTATGTTTAATTGCTAAGTCTGAGTCTTGATAACTCGAGTGATGATTTCTGCATGATGATGTAGTCTTGTGAGTATTAGAACAGCATGCTATGCGCTTAAACTATTCAAGTCTTCATATTATGTTTTGTATTGTGCCATTGCCATGACTAGTCTCGATGATTCGAAAGCCTGAGTGAATCTGTTATCCTGTCTGTTTGCCTTCAGTGTTAACCTGTTTTAGTTGCTGTATTTCCTGTTTAATTTAGTTAATTTGGTTACTTGCTTTAATTAATCCTGCTGATCAAACAACAATGAGACTTAAGTATTGGTAGCTTCCTATCCTGGTGGAACGATATCCGGTCTTACCGAGTCTATACTACTATTGACCATGTTATACTTGCCTGAGTCGTGTGTAGTATCTGCTTAGTAACATCGTTTTTATAAATTTAAAACGAGGTTGTGTCCCAAGATTTTATAAATAAAAAAACCAGCAGTTTTGTGCACGACAATGGTGGTCCAAATCATTGTGTGGCTTTAACTCGATTATAGAGCTGCTCTCTCATGAACATTCGATCTGGCAGGCTACGGTTTGGAGTTTCTTATATTTAATATGGGCAAATAGAAATATGGTAGTTTTCAAGTCCGCAACATAAAACTTCGAAGAGATTTTTCGCGAGCTGCAAGCAAAAACTTTCAGATGGATTCGGGGAAAAAAGGATTAGTTAATCTGGATTGGACTACATGGATTTCAAATCCAAACTTGTTGTAAATTTGGCAAATTCCAGGGTTGTTGCTTTCATATGGCCATGTGGCTGATGGCAGTCCTCTTTCAAGTAGAGGTAAACTCCAAATCAAAAGCAAAGAGAAAAGAAGATTGAGAGAATACCGAGCTTTCTACCATGCCTATTCCTGAATGTTCCATCCCCTTTTATACAAGATTAAAAGAGAAGAAAAGAAAAATAATTATTAATAATTAATGAGCTAAGTTCAGTTAGAGAAGCTCACTCCCTTTATTTTCCCTCCGATCTCACATGAAATAATTAGTTAGATGAGGTGGCACTCAGGTTGTCCTTCTGCTGGGTCCTACTGGTGAGTCACCCATGGCTGTATCATTCCCCCTTTCTGTGAAATTGACCTTGTCCTCAAGGTCAAAGTTAGGATATGTTTTCTTGAAATCACCTAAAATTTCCCATGTAGCCTCTGTGTCTTGTAAATTGTATGATTTTACCAAGATAGTCGTTGGAGCAGAATCCTTATTGATTGCTAGAATAGCTTCTGCTACTGTGATTGTTGGTTGGACTTCTAGTGGTGCTGTTGGACTGGTAGGGGAGTGCCCTTTATATTCTTTAAGAAGGGAGATGTGGAAAACAGGGTGAACTAACGAAGTGGCTGGCAACTGCAGTTTATAGGCCACATTACCAATCTTTGCGATAAGTTTTTACGGTCCATAATATCATTTTAAAAACTTTTGAGAGCCTCTCATTGCAACAGATTGCTGGCGATATGGTTGAAGCTTCAACCAAACATAGTCGTCGATGTTAAAGTGCTTGTCTTTCTGTTGTTTGTCTTCATGCTGTTTCATACTATTTTGAGCACGGAGAATATTTGATCTAAGGGTGGATAGAAGGGCTGTTCCATGTTTGAGCTGCAGGTCTAATCCCTGTTCTTGGAATGCCCTTGAATGTAATGTGGGATGTTGGGTGGTGGTCGACCATAAACTGCCTCAAATGGTGACATACAAATGGCTGATTGCCATGAGGTATTGTAAGACCATTCTGCCCATGGTAAATATCGAGTCCACAATCGCGGTTCTTTGGATGTGAAACATCTCAGGTAGTCTTCAAGGCATCGATTGAGTACCTCTGTCTGGCCATCCGATTGAGGATGATAAGCACTGCTCATCGTGAGAACTGTTTTATTAATAGAGAATAATTCGGACCAGAATTTGCTTATGAACAGGGGGTCTCAGTCACTAACTATTGATTTAGGAAACCCATGAAGATGAATGAATTCATTATTAAAAATGGAAGCTAATTTACTAGCATCAATTTTAGCTGGAAGTGCGATGAAGTGACCAGCTTTGGTTAGTCGATCTACAATTACTAAGATTGAGCTTTTTCCCGCTGAAGGCGGTAGACCCATGATAAAATCAATGGAGATTGAAAGGATTGTGTGCAGGGATAGTGTACACATGTCATCACATCCGTGGACACTATAAGTGACTAAAGGCTCACACAACTGCTCACCCAATTCATGAACCAGAAATAACCAATTGTGTATAAGACGGATAACTAATAGTTAATTAATTATCAGGAAAAGAGGAAAATAACAAATAGTCATTTATTAATTGAGAGAAAAGTAATTAAATATTAGTTGAATATTTAATTGAGTTTTAGTTGAGGAAATTATTAATTAACAGTTGATAAATTAATAATAACTAAACCTGAGGGGCCTGTTTTATCAAAGGATTAAAGTTATAGATAACGGACCGGGTTTTAAGGTCCAAGGGCTTAGGGCCCAGTTAATATCTATATAAGGGGTTTTAAGGCTTTATTTAAACCTAATGTAAAAACAAGTAATCCTAATCCAAAAACAAAAAAAGGCACTCCTCTCTCTCTCCTCTTTTGCGTCGGCCGAACACCACCACCTTGGTGGTTTCGGTTTTCTCCGGCGGCGGACACCGGTGACAGCAGCGGCGGAAAGCGGTGGACCACGGCGGTGGTGGCCGGTGGCCTTAGCTGCGCTATACCCCAGCCGAGAGCCCCTTCTGCGGCGGCTTTCATCGGCGGCGGCGGTCCAGCACAAAAACTGAGCCCGGTTTTTGGAGGGTATCGTTTATACACTTTAGTTATAGTTTTTGGCGGTCTAGCAGCCTGTTTACGTAGTGCAGTAGCTATGTATCCCCCTTCAGCAGTCACAGGGTATATTTTCTATCTTCTAGATAAACCTACTTTAAACCTGTGTATATTGTATGTTTAAATATCTGGTTATGATTTCTGGTATTGTTTTCCCTATCTGATCCAGTTGGGATCCTGGGAACGGGATTTACAAGTTTTGTATTATTTCCACTGTGCATGTTTGTACCCTGTAAATCCCTACAGTGGTATCAGAGCCTGCTTCTAGGCTCGATGGGGAACAAGAAAATCATAGATATATGCATACTTGTTTTTGCAAAAATTGATATGTGGTTAGGATCAAGTTTCTGATCTGTTACCTGATTGATTTTCCAGTACTGCTAATTATATATATACTGTTTATATATATTGTGTGAAACTTTTGTTTTTGGTTTAAGGATCAAGTTCTGATCTTTTTACCATTAAAGTTTCCAGTTTTTGCAGTTTATATATTATTTATATATTAACTGCGTGAAACTTTATTTTTGGTCAAAATGTCAAGGTTTATGACTTTTAGCCAATTAAAGTTTCCATATTATCTTTATACATTTATATTTGTGAGAAACTTTGGTTTATAGTAAAGGTCAAAGTTTTGACTTTTAAACCGGATAAAGTTTTCAATTTACATGTTTTATATATATCTGTATAAATTGTCTGAAACTTGGGATATTTTGAAAAGTTCAAAGTTCTTGAATTTTTAGATCAAGTTTCCAGTTTATATATTATTATTCGTTTAATGATATTTGACGTTTAACCAGTGTGGTAATTTTTGTTTTATCCAGTTTGTGATATTTAACAAAAAGGCCCAGGTTTAGGCCCAGTTTGTGGTCAAGGTTAAATGGTGGGGTTGAACACAAAACCAATTTGAGTTTTGCTGTCAGAGATTCAAGTTTGAATCTGCCCGGGATTATATATGTTGGTTTATAATGCGTGCATTGTTATTATTTAATTAATTGTACGTGGTTGATTCTTTTAAGCCAAATGCCTTAAACCTAATGGATCAAGATTATGGTTGTTTATTTATTGTTTTATGGATTGGTTTACATTTATTATTTATCCGTTGTGGAGAGGTCTGCGTGCCACTTACAACCCCTATTCAATTTTGTAAAAGTATTAGTTTTAGCGGGCCTGCGTGCCTTTGAATTATTATAGGGCATTAGTTTTATCAAAATTGTTATAGGTTAGTTTGATATTTGTAAATGTATTTTTTGGAGCCAATCAAGACAAGGATCAAGACAAAGGAGAGAGGACGCCACGGATGCTGGAGCCAGTGGGAGCGTCAGCATCAGATTCATGCCTTGTGTGTTGTTTATGATCCACTTTAGGGTTTGACCACATGGGTGATTAATTTTAATTAAGTACCAGTGATGGTCAAAGGCGTTATGTGTGTTGGCTTATTATTGCTTTTATTAATTGCGTGGTTGTGTATTAATTATATAGTGCACGCACGTCATTAAAAACCATTTACATATATAACGGATATTTTTAAGTTGAAAAGTTTTTCACTTAAAAAGGATATAAGTTTTACAAGTTTTGTAATACGGTTAAAACTGGCAAAATATTTTTGAAACAAGTTAACCCTATCAAAATCTTAGACCAGTAGTGCTACCCATATAATGGTACACCTTTCCTGCTTCCAGTACTTCGGTGTGTTGTCGTGCCCAAACCGTGTGCACCGGGGTTCAAACTGATGTGGTGAGGGGGTGAAAGACTTTGCGATTCCCTGATATGACGGGCCAGAGTTCACCCCGTCTTAGATGGTGAGGTCTATTTTGATGATTCCCTGATGTGACGGACCCAAAGTGCACTTAGCAGGACTAAATGTAACACCCTCAGTTTGGACCTAGTTGTACTACAAGCTTGGAAGGTAGTAAGTACATTGATTAAAATAATATTTAAAATGAATACTTTAAATATAAGATGATAAATATGTCATTTATTTAATTATTAATAATTAATTAGGGCCACGAGGTAATAAATGGAAATATATGATTTAACTTGTTTATGTGTTAAGTTGTACATATGAATTCGTTTTTAGATGAGGGAGACAAATAACACCTCGTTGGAAAATAATTAATTGAATAAGATTGCTTAAATAATTAATTGTGAGATAGACAACAGATAAGTGCACTGTGTGTGTATATGTGTCAAGCTATTAAGTGATAAAGGGGTGAGTCATTACTTTATTTCTCCCTTTCTCTTCTCTGGAACACACACACGTACACAGTACACACACACACACACACACTTTCGTCACTTGAAGATCATGAAATCTACCATGGAATCATCATATTTTGTTGATTAAGTACACGATTGAAGATAAATTGAAGGTATGTGACTTGATTTTATTGTGTTTTTCATGAATTCTTGCAAATGGGGGAATATGGATTTTTAGGGCCTTATGAGAAATTGATCCAAAGCATAAATTGAAGGTTGTTTTGTGTTTATATGTGTTTATTAGTGGATAATATGCTGAAATTATAAGTTATCTTGTGTTAATTTGTTGTTTTGGTAAAGAAAGTTAGAAACCCCATGGAGGATGAAGAAGATGAAGATGAAATGGGTTATGATGATTTTGATGTTTAGGTTGTTAAAATGAGTTAGAATCATGTTTATATATGTTATTTGTTGCTATAAATTGTATAAAAACAAGTGGAGGTCGATTATATTAGCTGCCATGAATTTGGGGTTTGAAACTTGAAGCAAGAACAAAAAAAAAAAAAAAAAAAAAAAAAAACAGCCCAACTGGTTTGTTCGACCTTCTTCGTGGCGCGAGCTGCCCTGTTGTGGTGTTTTTTAGGCTATTTTTCTGTCATGCTTTGATTCGTAGTGTGATTCCTTGTTACTATTAAGTTGTATATGCATAACAAAGTGTGCTAGAAGGACTAGAATAATCAAGCATGGTGAATATTGTTATATACGAGGATAAACGTCATTATATGTATACTTTAATTTAAGAAGTCAATTGAGATTAACTTGGATTATGTAAGATTTGGTTTTTAAGTGTTATGTATCTTATGAAAACATGTTGTATGTTAGTTTTAGATATGTTTTAATAATGGTTACATGAATTAGCCTAATTGGGTGAGTTTTGACCCGTTAGCAGGATAATTTGACTTTAGTGAATATTTTGACCTATCAATGAGTACAATTGTTAATAAAATGTATATAGATTAAGTGTGAATCGGATTTATGCCGAATGATCATGTTTGAATATTAGAAAGTCAAATTAGCATGTAAAAGTCAAATTAAGTACAATTGTATGATGACTTGATTATTAGTTTGTGATTAATGCTAAATAGGTCGCTAATAACTCAACTGACTTGGATATTGGTAGATTGAATTATGTTGACTGTTGGAAAGTCAAACTTGGATATTATTTGTATATATGATGATTATACCTCTAATGTGAGTTATAAATTGATACTCCAAGTTGCTCATTTATATGACGGTTAATTAAGTATGATATATATACTTTTATATTGAAATACTAACTAGTTTAGTATTGATTGTCAGGTGATCAAGACTCAGTGACATTAGACTACTGAGTTAAAGCTGCAGGACTCCGGGTGAGTGTGGGTACAGTTTGTATCTAATCCATGTGATAGCAATTCGGATGAGCATTATGTTATGGTTATAACTTGTTTGAATACTTGATTTGTTATATGTGTAATTACTTCACTTGATATGTAGTTTAGGACTTAGATTGCTATTATAAGCTAATATATGATGTTCAGCGACTCCTTACCTTTAGTGGTTATTATTAGACATTGATAACTGACGGTTGCTACCATTTAACCCAATAGGATTCGTTGACTTGAATGTCTAGTGTTGGGTCACGTTCTGGTTGTCAGTTGTGGTAATTCCTTGAAGTCAATCATTTGATTTGATTTGATTTATTTTGAGTCATGTGCACATGCGTTAGTGATCAACCAGGGGCGGCGTAGACTGCGATATATAGTTGGTAAGAAGTTAGCTATGGGCAGATTTATTCTACGAATTACGGCTGGGTCTCTGAGTATTTGGGGCTATCGAAATTGTAACATCCTGAAATTGGGCCTAGTTGTGTAGGCTTGTACCTCGTGCTTAAATAGTTGTACGGTGGATTTAAGTGATTTAAATTAGTGTGTTTTAAGTTAATAACGCTTGTTATGCGTTAATCAAAGTGATTATATGAAAAGTGACAAACGTGTTTAAAAGTGATAAATTATTAAACGGTTTCGTGTAGTGTTTCCGTAAATATCCCCGTTAGTTGAAACGGGATGGCGTGTGTTAAGTTGTAAGTTGAAAAGGGGAACAAAATACCTTGTGTTTATTAAGTGTGACCAGAGGCGGTTCTAAGGGGGGGGGGGGGGGTTCTTATCCCCTGATTTTGTTCAACACACACTGTATACACACACATACGTATATACGAGACACACACCTACACACACTTACTCTCTCTAATTGTGTAGAAGAAACAAGGTTGCAAGGAAGTTTAAGGCTGGAATCAATTCATTGGTCTGTTCTTGAGTCATCTCCACAAGCCTTGGTAAGTGTTTTCTCGGTGAAGCTTTGTTTAGTGGTATTTGAAGGAATTTCATCAAATTTGTGGTGTAATTGGTGTTCTAAGTGTTGATTTGTGTCATAAGTGTGTTTGTATGTGTATACGGATGTCAAACAAAGTGTATAAGTGATTAGAACTGAGTATTTGATCGATTAAAGTGTCAAAAACGCGACTAACAGTAGCTGTCATGAAACAAAGTCGAAGAACACTGCGTCGAGGGTCCTTGCGGTCGCAAGAGGGAGTACTTGCGACCGTAAGGGGGTGTCTTGGTTCCTTGTGATCGCATGGCATGTGCTTGCGATCATAAGGGGTGTTTGTGAATTCCGCGTCGCGTAATTTTTTGAGGTCGCGCCGCGTAAATGTGTGATGTGATCGCATGTGATAGTCTTTTGACCGTAAGTCTTGTATTTGTGCTATGCGATCGCATGGTAGGTACATGCGAGCGTATGGGTCTGTTTTGTGGTGTTTACCGCTTACGAGCGAAGGAAATAAGGTTTGCGACCGTAAGTATGTAACTTGCGATCGTAACTAACCCTAGAATCATGTTTGCGATCAAAAGGTGATGTCCCTTGCGATCGGAAGCATGAGTTGGGAAAAAGAAACCTTTGCGATCGCATGGGGTATCCTTGTGATCGCAGGGCTGTTCTGTAGGGTCCCTTACGACCGCAAGGCAGGTCCTTGTGACCGCAAGCAGGGGATCCAACCTGATAGCTTGTGTAACTTGTGTTTTACCCTATGTGTGCTATGTGTATGTGATAACCAAGCCTAAACCTAATGTGTTAGATGTAACTGAGGAACCGGAAGACACGAGCGGCGTATTTGCTTAGCAAAGGCTCCAGGTGAGTACCGGTTTTCCCATAAGACTTAGTAAGTAGGGCTATCTATTGTGTATTGAAACGTGCTATTATAATAGTGGTGGATGCACGTGCGAGGTAAGTGGTGTAGTGACGTGTAGTGTTATAACATGTGTAACGTGATTATGGTAGTAAAGATAGATAAGTGGAGTGATACGAGATAGACCCAAGTAGGGTTATGACTTGTGTGATAATTATGTGCTACGTTTAATGTGTAAATTGTCTTCTGCTCATCAAGTATGAGCAGAAGCTAATGTAATAATGTGTATGTGCATGCAATTGGATCCTTATTGGATCGGTTATGTGTTTATATGTTATGTCCAGACAATTGGGGGACTGTACCACAGTTCCTGGAGATTGGTTAAGGTCAGCCGTGTAGGCTGGTCCCTAGGGGCTGGATAGCGTCTGGAAGTGGGGGATTAACGGCACCGGGTGTATACGCTTGGTGACGGCTCTGCAGGCCACCGTTCCTTGACGAAGATGAGGTTCTTGACGTAAGTCGGAACTGGTTATATAATGGGGTTCTTGGCGTAAGCCGGAACTGGTTATGAAATGGGGTTCCTGGTGCAAACCGGAACTGGTAAACGCGATGGTGGGTTGCTCTTCGCTCCTCACCGAAGTGGACGGTTGTAATTGATTTCTCAGCTGGGATCGTTGAGCCAGGCTAGCCACCTCGCAAGATATGAGGCGAGAATGTCCGAGTGCGGATAGATTGAATTGGTGAATAGTAGAAAGATTTTAACAATGTTTTGTGTTTATACTCTTTAAGAGTTCTTTGATTCCAGTAAGATGGATAGAGACGCAGATAGACAAGCTGGAAATGAGAATCGTGAAGAGACCTTGGATTTAACTACTATCGAAGAAGTTCAAAAGATGAAGACTCAGGCTGAGGCCGGAGGGTCTAGACGTAGAGTTACGTGTGAAGTTTGCGGAAAGAATTATGTCGGGGAGTGTAAGTGCAAAGATAGAGTGTGTTATTCGTGTGGACTCTCAGGGCATTATTCTAGAGAATGTTTAGGTAAGTTTTGTGATAAGTGTAATCAGTATGGGCATAACTCCTCGGAGTGCCGTAACTAGTTGAAAGTGTTGTGTAAACTTTGAGATGATAGTAGTGTGGCCTAATGTAATTAAGTGAAGTTTGTGTAAATGTAGTGTGTGTTTGTGTACAAAGTGTAATGTTGCAGTTAGTAGAAATAAATAGAGTTTTGTGTTAGTTGCTTTTCGTGTTGAATTGTAGTTGTGACCAACCACAGGAGGATTGTGGTAATGTGTGATCGTGTAAGTGATCGTGATTAGATTCCGAGGACGGAATCCTCTTTAAGACGGGTAGATTTGTAACATCCTGAAATTGGGCCTAGTTGTGTAGGCTTGTACCTCGTGCTTAAATAGTTGTACGGTGGATTTAAGTGATTTAAATTAGTGTGTTTTAAGTTAATAACGCGTGTTATGCGTTAATCAAAGTGATTATATGAAAAGTGACAAACGTGCTTAAAAGTGATAAATTATTAAACGGTTTCGTGTAGTGTTTCCGTAAATATCCCCGTTAGTTGAAACGGGATGGCGAGTGTTAAGTTGTAAGTTGAAAAGGGGAACAAAATACCTTCTGTTTATTAAGTGTGACCAGAGGCGGTTCTAAGGGGGGGTTCTTATCCCCTGATTTTGTTCAACACACACTGTATATACACAGACATACGTATATACGAGACACACACCTACACACACTTACTCTCTCTATTTGTGAAGAAGAAACAAGGTTGCAAGGAAGTTTAAGGCTGGAATCTATTCATTGGTCTGTTCTTGAGTCATCTCCACAAGCCTTGGTAAGTGTTTTCTTGGTGAAGCTTTGTTTTAGTGGTGTTTGAAGGAATTTCATCAAATTGGTGGTGTAATTGGTGTTCTAAGTGTTGATTTGTGTCATAAGTGTGTTTGTATGTGTATACGGATGTCAAACAAAGTGTATAAGTGATTAGAACTGAGTATTTGATCGATTAAAGTGTCAAAAACGCGACTAACAGTAGCTGTCGTTAAACAGAGTCGAAGAACACTGCATCGGGGGAGTACTTGTGACCGTAAGGGGGTGTCTTGGTTCCTTGCGATCGCATGGCATGTGCTTGCGATCGTAAGGGGTGTTTGTGAATTCCGCGCCGCGTAAGTTTTTGAGGTCGCGCCGCGTAAATGTGTAATGTGATCGCATGTGATAGTCTTTTGACCGTAAGTCTTGTATTTGTGCTATGCGATCGCATGGTAGGTACATGCGATCGTATGGGTATGTTTTGTGGTGTTTACCGCTTACGAGCGAAGGAAATAAGGTTTGCGACCGTAAGTATGTAACTTGCGATCGTAACCAACCCTAGAATCATGTTTGCGATCAAAAGGTGATGTCCCTTGCAATCGGAAGCATGAGTTAGGAAAAAGAAACCTTTGCGATCGCATGGGGTATCCTTGTGATCGCAGGGCTGTTCTGTAGTGTCCCTTACGACCGCAAGGCAGGGGATCCAACCTGACAGCTTGTGTAACTTGTGTTTTACTCTATGTGTGCTAAGTGTATGTGATAACCAAGCCTAAACCTAATGTGTTAGGTGTAACTGAGGAACCGGAACACACGAGTGGCGTATTTGCTTAGCAAAGGCTCCAGGTGATTACCGGTTTTCCCATAAGACTCAGTAAGTAGGGCTATCTATTGTGTATTGAAACGTGTTATTATAATAGTGGTGGATGCACGTGCGAGGTAAGTGGTGTAGTGATGTGTAGTGTTATAACATGTGTAACGTGATTATGGTAGTGAAGATAGATAAGTGGAGTGATACGAGATAGACCCAAGTAGGGTTATGACTTGTGTGACAATTATGTGCTAAGTTTAATGTGTAAATTGTCTTCTGCTCATCAAGTATGAGCAGAAGCTAATGTAATAATGTGTATGTGCATGCAATTGGATCCTTATTGGATCGGTTATGTGTTTATATGTTATGTCCGGACAATTGGGGGACTGTACCACAGTTCCTGGAGATTGGTTAAGGTCAGCCGTGTAGGATGGTCCCTGGGGGCCCGATAGGGTCTGGAAGTGGGGGATTAACGGCACCGGGTGTATACGCTTGGTGACGGCTCTGCAGGCCACCGTTCCTTGACGAAGATGGGGTTCTTGACGTAAGGTGGAACTGGTTATATAATGGGGTTCTTGGCGTAAGCCGGAACTGGTTATGAAATGGGGTTCCTGGTGCAAACCGGAACTGGTAAACGCGATGGTGGGTTGCTCTTCGCTCCCCACCGAAGCGGACGGTTGTGATTGATTTCTCAGCTGGGATCGTTGAGCCAGGCTAGCTACATCGCAAGATATGATCCTGCTGACATGTCAGCACACCGCTATGTGATAGCTTAGCTCTATGTGCCGTTTTGTGATATGATAGCATTCTTATTGATACTTATGTGTAAATTGGTGCTCACTAGCTAGTTGTAGCTAACGGTGCAAGATTTCCCTTTTTCGCAAGTTTGAGACTGATGGCCTGGCGAGCTTGGGTTACTCATGGGTAATAATAGTAATTATGTTTGTGGAACACTATTTGTTAATTATATGCATGTGATCCGATGGTCGGTCGTTATTCGTGGTAACACCTGTTTTGTGAAATGTTAACTAGTCAGATGACAATCTGATTTTTTAGTAAATGGTGATTATATCCGCTGCAGGCCTTTGATAAATAAGTTTAAATTGACGCTAATTTTAAGCTCGTGAAACACGGTGTTACAGAAATAGTCCGACGGGACTTCCCGATCTTCTTGAGATTTTATGGCTCGGCTTCGGCTTAGGCCTTGATTTTAGAGTATGGTTTGGCTTCGGCTTAGACCATCGTTTTTCGGTATGATTGGCTCGTATACAGTAGTAGCGGGTCGGGTGGTGTGTCGGTTCTACAGTAGACAGTGCTTAACCAGTACTTGTGGCTGACACATCTCGTGCTACTACTTTGATTTGTGTATCTGTTGGTTTGTTGGGTCTTGTATCCGTTGGTTCTTTGATTGTGACACTTAGTATGCTAGTTCTTTAGAACCGTTATCCGTTAGAGATGAGTTGTTGTAGCTATATGTGAACGCGTGTTGTTGTGGCATGTTTTAGTACTTATTGTATCTGCATTCACTTAGCATGTTATGCTAACCCCCTCACAGTTATTGTTGCAGGTTTTGACCCGTGGTTAGTTAATGGGAACACTTGTCGCACTCTGATGTTTTATAAAGACTAGAACCCGGCTATGTTTTCAAAGTAATACTACGGGTTTTATATTATATTAAATGTTTGTAAAAATACTTAAATGTATTTCTTATCTGGAAAAGCTTCCGCATGTTGTACTATATATTTATTAAAAAAAACCTGGCTTGAAAATTGTGACGTTACACTAAATATGTACGAATTATTGTTTCATTCGATGTCCCAAGGATATAGGAGTCGTGTTTCAGATTAAACACGATCTGTATGGTTTATACCCACCAGAAATAAAGGGTTATAAATTATTTTAGAGGAATTAAATTACAGAAATGTTTATTTCTTGTTTTTTCTATAAATGTCAATATTATCTGTTATACCGTTTTATACACCCGAGGAGTCTCTTAGCCTTATCATGAGCAAGTTGAAGCTTTCAGGTCCGAACTTTATGGTTTGGAAATTGCACTTTAAGAATATCTTGAGGGCACATGTAAGGCTGTACACAGTAGACAAACCTCCTCCAGCACGACCTGACTATTCTGCTCAGGATGAAGAGTATAATACATATTATAAGTATCTGTCTGATGAATCTGACGTCATGTCAATTCTGATACTCTCCAAAGAGTCTGAGTATTCGGATGAACTTAAGAATAAGTCGGTTTTTGAGGTCGCGCAGGGCTTAGAGGAGCGTTTCAAAGATAGTGAGCGCTGTGGACGCTTTCTACTCAAGAAGGACATTCTTTCACAGAGGATGAAAGAAGACCAGTTATAGAGCGATCATCTCATCATGAGAAGGCTGTTTGATTGATTAATGATTCTGGGATCACAAGTCACTGAGCGTGAACTAGTGATGCTCTTGGTCGGTACCCTAACTAACCGCTATCAGGAAGAGGTAGTGGATAAGTTTGGTAAACCAGATACAACATTTGTTGGTATGCACGAGTTCTTAATATGCATAGATGACCAGGTGCACCCGGACCCCTTTGATACAACAGTAGTTGAGTCAATGGAGGAAAACAACTGGGTTGATGAGCTACTAGATATTTGTTGCCCAGTTTTCGGTAGCAAGGATATTTGCGAGCACTTATTCGACATTGATCCGCTGGACGTCGGTTCTACCGACGAGTCAGGTATCTTTATGATAGATTTCTTAGTTACTTCATTTGAATCATGGGTACTCGATACCGGATGTGGTCATCACATTTGCAATCATTTGCAAGGATTCAAGAGAAGTAGGAAACTAAGGAAGGGGGACATGGACCTACGGGTAGGCGAAGACTCCATCATTGGTGCTAAAGCTGTAGGAACCTATTGTCTCAGGCTACCTTCAGGATTAATCATAGAGCTAGAGAATTGTTTTTACGTTCCTAGATTGATTAAAAATGTAATCTCTTATGATTTATTAATAGATAGTGGTTTTAACTATCAGTCGGTAGGTAAACAATTTTGTGCTTTAAGAATGATTTATTCTATTTTAAATCAAGTTCACAGAATGGTCTATACATAATAAATCTAGATGATGACAAGGAAATTGATATTTCCGGATTTAACTAGGTTTTCATCCGTAAATATTATAAGTTTTACACTCTACTTTGTGTGCAAATGAGCAAAATATACACTAATATATGTTTTGGGATGTTTTCAGGTTGAATATGGTGAAATACTCGAAAAAGGGCGGAAAAAGAGCTAAAAATGAAGAAAATGAGAAAAGTTGTCAACTCCGACACACCACCACGGTTTTGATCATATCTAGCTCATACAAACTCGGATTGAGGTGATTCAAGCTGCCACAAAAACTAGACTCAGAGGGCTACACCTTTAGTTTGATGGTTATCTCTCAAGAAGGCTTCGCGCCGCGATCAACCGCAGAAATCACCCAAAATTTCCAGAGCGTGCTTAATGCCGCGAGGATCCTTGCTTCGCTCCGCGAGTTCTGTCAACGCAAGTCAAGACACGGGTCAAAGTTTCTCGCGTTGCGAAGCATCGCAGATCATATTTTCTATAAATTTGATTTTTGAATCCAATCGATAAGAGCTTTTGACCTACAGCCGACTCCAGGCGCCGTTTTTCGAGGTTTACAACCCTGGAGGGTGAGGAAACACCCTTGGAGCTTGGAGGATCCACATTCCATCATCATTCATCATCAACATCAACCCGGTTTGTCAAATCTATGGCTAATTTTAGATTAGGCTTGTTTTCTCAGACTTTGTTTGGTTGTTTAAGCCTAATTATGAGCTAAACTCATCTTGTATTCACCTTATGATTGAACCCTGATTAGGATATGCTTTGATTTCTTTGTTTATCGTTGGATTGATACTAGTTCCATGTTCAATTAATGAAAGTTTGGATTTTTATGGTTTTCATCTTCGTTTCTGGATTTATGGTTCATATTGAGTATGAATAGGAAGTTTATATGATGTATGTTCCTCTTTAAATGGTTTGTCTATGAATCGTTTAAGGGTTTACTAGGAAAAGTAATCAGAATCCAGATTTCATAACCTAAACCTAATTTTCTAGGGCTTTACAATCGAGGAAACGGTTAGTTTATATTAAATTTGTTTTAATATGCTTGTTGAATTATGCAATAGGTTGTGTGGATTTAGATGATCAATAGGAAGTTGTTATTCTTTATCCGTCTCACAATAGCTATATGAAATAGGAAGTGGAGTATAGCTAAGTCAATCCAGGTAATCAATTAAAATGATCTTGAAGTATATTACAATAGGGGGGGAAAGATTAAGGTGAGTACTTGCTCTAAATTGGTCGTTTGCAAAAGTTCATTTATTTGCTTTATCTAGTTGCTTTTAATTAGTTATTCAATATCCTTCTTAAAACTGAAAAACCCCCATTTTAGGTTAATTATTAGTCTGCTTTATCTCTTGTGTTGCACTGCTCCTTGTGGATTCGACACCCATTACTTACCTTTGCTATGCTATTGCATGATCCAGTCATACTTGTTGGTAGTGTGTGGTTAAACTTAGGTGATATTGGACATAAATTTATAACTAGATTTCACACGATCAGAAATCTATCATATAAGTAAGAGGTCAAAGGACACTTTGAACCAAACTTACCTTTGACATTGTCGGCTCGGACACATAAATAAGAAACGCATAGAGCAACTTTATAGTGATGGAGTTCCAGGGTCATTTGATCTTGAATCAATTGACAATTGCGAATCCTGTGTGTCCGGAAAGATGACAAAGAAACCTTTCGACAGTTTGAATGAAAGGTCAAAGGAACTACTAGGAATTATACACACAGATGTGTGTGGTCCTTTCAGTCAGGAGGCCAGAGGTAGATACCGGTACTTCATTACCTTTACTGATGACTTCAGTAGGTATGGTTATGTGTATTTGATGAGACACAAGTCTGAAAGTTTTGATTTCTTCAAACAATTTTAGAGTGAAGTACAAAACCATCTTGACAAGAAGATAAAGCTGCTTCGGTTTGACCGGGGTGGTGAATATCTGAGTCTGGAGTTTGACGATCATCTAAAGGAATGTGGGATTGTTTCACATCTCACACCTCCGTATACGCCACAGTGGAATTGTGTATCGGAAAGGAGGAATATGACCTTACTTGACATGGTTCAGTCTATGATGAGTCAAACTAGTTTACCAATATCGTTCTGGGGTCATGCACTCGAAACGGCTGCTTATATGCTGAACCGAGTTCCAACTAAGTCTGTGGAAAAGGGTAAGACACCGTTCGAGTTATGGACGGGGAAAAAGCCCAAATTGTCTTACATAAAGATTTGGAGTTGTGAGGCATTCGTTAAACGACCGTTCTCGAATAAACTCAAACCCAAATCCGATAGGTGTATCTTCGTGGGTTATCCTAAGGAAACCTTAGGATTCTATTTCTACAATCCCGATGAGAACAAAGTTTTTGTTGCTCGGTTAGGGACATTTCTAGAGGATAAGTTTCCAAGTTCTGAAACTTCTAGAAAGGAAATAGATCTTCAAGAAATTGAAGAGGATGAAAGTGTACCTCCTCCACTAGTGGAACCCGTAAGTCAACAAATAATTTTTGAATCCCAACCCGAGTCTGCGGTTGAGGAAGGAGTGAAAACACAAGACCTTCGCAGGTCCAGTAGGATTCGGACTGAGCCGGATAGATATCTTGGATTTCTGATCGCTCAGGAAGAAGGGGGTCTTTATGAGCCCACATCCTACGGGGATGCTATGTCAGGTAGTGAGTCTGACAAATGGCTGGATGCCAAGAAGGCAGAAATGCAATCCATGTATACCTTTAAAGCTAGGGTGCAAGTGGGTCTTCAAGATGGCAGACTTGCCACAACACAACACAACACAACACAGTAATGCAATCCATGAAGACAGACTTGCCACAACATAGTAAAGTTGTTGGGTGCAAGTGGGTCTTCAAGAAGAAGACCGACATGGAAGGAAATGTGCATACCTTTAAAGTTAGTCTTGTTGCAAAAGGTTATAATGAAACTCATGGTATTGATTATGATGAAACCTTTTCGCCAGTAGCCATGCTTAAGTCTATTAGGATTCTTATGGCCATATTTGCATACTTCAATTATGAGATATGGCAAATGGATGTCAAAACCGCTTTCCTTAACTGGAAACTAACAGAGGATGTGTTTATGGCATAGCCGGACGGTTTTGAGGATTCCAAGAATCCAAGTAAAGTATGCAAGTTGCTAAAATCCATTTATGGATTAAAGCAAGCATCTAGGAGCTAGAACTTGCACTTTGATGAGCGCATCAAAGAGTTTGATTTTACCAAAAGCGAGTTTGAGTCCTGTGTTTACACAAAGTTCAGTGGGAGCATAGCAATCTTCCTGGTCCCGTATGTGGATGACATACTGATTATAGGAAACGATGTGCAAGCATTAATAGGAGTAAAATCCTGGTTAGGTAAATGTTTCCAGATGAAGGACCTAGGAGAAGCCGCATACATACTTCGTATTAAGATTTATAGAGATAGATCTAGGAGGCTGATTGGACTTAGTCAGAGTACATACATAGATAAAGTTTTGAAACGCTTATAAATGGAAGATTCCAAGAAAGGATTCATCCCTGTGAGATTTGGTATACCATTGAGCAAGTCTCAATGCCCTACTTCACCAGAGGAGTAGAAGAGGATGAAATCGGTTCCTTATGCTTCGGCAGTAGGATCGATTATTTATGCCATGTTATGTACTAGGCCCGATGTTACTTACTCCATAAGCCTTACGAGTAGGTACCAGCAAAATTCGGGTGAACCCCATTGGGTAGCTGTCAAGAACATTCTCAAGTATTTGAGAAGGATAAAAGATATGTTCTTGGTCTTTGGCGGAAGCACGGATGAAATCAGTATTACTGGTTACACAGATGCGAGCTTCCAGACGGACAGAGATGACTTTAAGTCGCAGTCAGGGTTTGTTTTTACCCTAAACGGTGGAGTTGTATCTTGGAAAAGCTAGAAGCAAGATACTTTAGCAGATTCAACTACAGAGGCTGAGTACATTGCGGCAAGCGATGCGGCAAAGGAAACGGTTTGGCTGCGGAATTTTATCTCGGATCTTAGAGTGGTTGCCGGTATCTCTAGACCGATTAATATTCTATGATAATATGGGAGCTTTGGCGCAAGCGAAAGAACCAAGAGATCACCAACGGACCAGTCACGTACTTAGAAAGTATCACATCATCCGAGAGATTATCGGAAGGGGAAATGTGAGGATATGCAAGATACCAACAGAGGACAATGTTGCTGATCCGTTGACCAAGGCGCTAGCTAGAAAGAAGCATGAGAGACATACTAGTTCCATAGGAATGTAGTACATGGGACCTAGCACCTAGTTTTCAGTATTTAATTGAACATTGTATGGATTGATATTTATGGTTTATGATTATGTATTAAACATTTCTGCGTGATGGAAATAGGAGGTTTAATATAATTGTTTAAATATCTATTTACTTTTAGCGTATTTATTCATCCATGATATACAAGTCTTGGTATATCAAAATTACTCCGTAGCTACCTAATGCGGTGGGAGCCACATTAGGGTGATAGTAACGCTATTATAAATACTTGTTGGTTTATTCGGGTAGATAATAACAGCACAAGTTATGTGATCAAGTATTTATAGATATTTTGTCAGGGGGTACAAATATTGGAAGTGATCCGCATCAGTCTAACTTCATGGAGCAAACGACATGAGTTAGTTGATTGGTTGTCCTTAGATCTGAGATGTTTGGTTTGGGGCACGAGGACTTCTGTACTTTGGAACGTTCTAACGCTACGCCATAACTGGGTAGTAATAACGGGCGTATCTGGGTGCAGCGGAAGGCGTGTGCTCAAATGCAAACAGTCAAGATGGGACTTGTACCTTCTCCTTTGGAGAAGAGATATTACAGGGCCCCTTGACGGTTGAGACTAAATGAAATGCGTGGCCGCGCTCGGATAGAATGATGGACATCATTTGGTAACTCCGCAACTGCAGTTAGTCGAAATCAGAAATCGTGAAACATAATCTGGATTTTCAAAATAGATCACGTGCTCCATGTCTAAAATCCACATTACGGGATATCGCGATGCGAAAGGAAAAGCCGGGTAATTCAAGAGGGTGATTACAGAATTATGCCCAAACTGACAGCAGAGGAAGCTTTTCCCATAAAGGCAGTGAAGGTATATGCAAGATCAAGGACGTATTACGTGGTAATGGGAAATACATTGCATGAGTGGTTTGATTTGAACTTCATTGAGCATCACAAGACTAAGCTGGAGTTTTTGATTAAAGCTAAATTCCATGGAGACTCAAAACAGAAGGAAGACTTACTGAACAGATTCAAAAGGAGATTAGAAGAAATGTGACTCATTACTTATGTCAATTTGTCTATGATCAAACCAACAACTTAAATGTATTGTTCAATACTTTAAGTTAGGGGGAGATTGTTGGGAAATAATCTAAGTTATTGAGTATAAAAATGAGAACTGTTTGGTAAAGGTTGGTGAAACAGTTTAAAACTGTTTGTTGAAAATATGAAAACAGTTGAAAACTGTTAGTATAAACATCTACAACTGTTTGAAGACCTTGAAGCTGAAGACTGTTAGAAGACTAAAGAACTGTTGTGTTCATTAAACAGTTTCTGTTGAGCTATAATTGGAAAATCCTATCTTAGAAGATATCTCGAAATACTTTGAAGATTATCAAGATTATCTCAGAAGATAGAAGATTACCTAACTGTCAACAATTCAAGGAGGATCAAGAGTCTATATATACTTCATTAGATGATCAATTTAGTACGACGATTTGATCTCATTATTCAAAGCATTTGTTCTCATTGTTATTTATTTCTGAAAGTGTTTAGCCTCTAAGTTTCTTGTTGAAACCTAAGAACAGTCTGTGTTCTTCGTCTAACAGAATAAGTTAGATTGGGGGTGAAGTTTGCTTTTGAAACCTTCTTTAATCAATTAAGTGTGATTCCGCAACTTGTTAATTGATTGTGATCATAGTTAAAGATTAACTTTTATTTTACTCTGATTGATTATTTAAAGTTAGTTCTTGTTATTTGATATAATCTATATCCGATCCTGACAAGTGGTATCAGAGCCTTATCATTAAGGTTCCTTTGATCACCAGTTGAAGGTTTTTGCTTTACCTTGCTTTATTTTTCAAAACTGTTTTTTTGTTTAAATCAATTTGTTTCAATGGATTCGGGAGGTTCTTCTGATAACAGTGGATCAGGGTCCAACATTCGTGTTCCCATGCTCAAACCATCTGATTTTGAGATGTGGAAACTAAGAATTAAACAGCATGTCCAACTAATGGACTATGCTGTTTGGCAAATCATTGAAACTGTTCCTACTAATCCCATTGAACTGGATGAGAATGGAAAACCAAAGAAGAAACCACCTCCAAAGACAGATGCTGAAAAGAAGGATAGAATGATTGAGATGAAAGCCCTCAGCATCCTTCAGATTGCAATTCCCAATGAGTATCAACATCAATTCAAGAAATTTGATGATGCTCATGAACTTTGGAATGCTCTGGAGAAGAGGTTTGCTGGGAATGCTAGTTCTAAGAGAAACCAAAGAGATCTTCTTAAACAAGCCTATGAGAACTTCACCAGTGGGAAGAATGAGAGTATCACCCAAATCTTTGATAGGTTTTACAAACTGGTGAGTCAACTGGAGAGTGCTAAGGTTAGGCTTGATCAAGATGAGATAAATAGAAAGTTTCTTAGGTCTCTAGGTGATGAATGGACTGTATTTGCTGCACAATGGAGAACCAAGGATTCTCTTGAAGACATAGAGTTAGATGACCTTTATAATAGTTTGATAGTGTTTGAGGGAGAGATAGAGGGAAAAAGAAAAACTGTAGTCCCTAGTCACAATGCTGCTCTCCTGTCATCCTCAGGTATGGAATCAAACCATTCATTAACTAACTCTACTGATAGTTGTGCAGGTACTAGTTCTGCTGTTGGACTAGATATGAATACTCCAGATGCAGTTCTTGAAGCTTTTCTTGCCAGCCATGCACATTCAACCCTCACCAATGAGGATCTTGAACAAGTGCACCCTGATGATCTTGAGGAAATGGATCTCAAATGGCAGATGGCCATGCTTACTGTTAGAGCCAAGCGATTCATTAAAAGGACTGGAAGGCAAAACATGAATTTCAGAGCTGATGGCAAGGCTGGATTTGACAAGTCAAAGGTTAGATGCTTCAAATGTCAACAACTTGGCCACTTTGCAAGAGAATGCAGATCTGGTGGACAAGTTCAGAATCAAGGTCAGAGGCCAACTCAGAATCATACCTCCTCAGCATTGGTCTCACAAGAAGGCCATGGATTTGATTGGAGTGATCAAGCAGAGGAGGCTACCAGCAACAAAGCTTTGATGGCATTGACTGACTCCTCCATCAAGATGGATTCTCCAGAATCTGAGGACATACAGGTATCTTCTAAACTATGTCCTGGTGAATGTAGAGCTATTGTTAAGAGATTTAGAGAGCACAATAAGAAAGTATGTGCTGCTCTAAGTAAAATGGAGGAGAGAAGATATGAGTATACTGCTGTGATAGAAGATTTTGAAAAGAAAATTAAAGACTATCAGGCTAATGAACTGCAAATGGACTATGATAGAAAATATCATAAGTGGGAGAAAGAGCAGTTTCAAGATGAGATTGATAGTATGAAAAAGAAATTGGTTGAAAAAGAAAGCAAGGTGGATGAACTCACAAAGAAATTGGAGGGTGTGGACATTGATCTTGGAATGTTCAAGGCTGCAAACCTTAAGCTTGAGACTCTGCTACAATCTCAAGTGAGAGACAAGGTGAAAACTGGCCTAGGATACAAACAAACCCCACCTCCATACAACCAAAACTACATAACTCCAATGTCTGAGGTAGCTGACAGATATGTTAATGAACCTTTGGAAGATGAACTTAAGTCAGCTGATCCAAAGTTTGAGAGTTATGAAGATGAAGTTGTGTCAGTAGTAAGTGTTGAAGATAATGAGGAAGTTGTGAAGAAGGATGAAGGTATTCCATATGAAAATCACATCTTGTGTGAGCCCATTCCCACAAAATCATTTTTACAACCTGTGGTGTTTGTAAAAGCATCCACTGAACCCCTCACCAATGAGCCAAAACCCTCAAAAGCTGTTAACTCTATTAGCAGTTCCACAACTGTTACAAATAGTCCCCATCTTTACACTAACAGTTCCAACAAGAACCCAAACAGTTCTAAGCTAAAAAGCCCAACTGTTAGTACCAAAGCCAAAGGAAAGGAGAAAGTTGGTGAAGTTGTGTATACCAAGAAGAAAATGGAAGCTTCAAAATCTCAGGCTAAACCCAAGCCTAAGAAAAGGCATACTGAAATGCCTGCATGCACATGTCAAAAACATGGTGTCCAAAAGTTTCCTCAATCTGCAGCTGTTAGAGGAAATCAAAGAAATAGGAACCAATTCTGGTCACAAAGAACTGGTTTACCTATTGTGAAAACCAAAAAGTGCTACATTTGTGGAAGATCTAATCATTTAGTTCAAGACTGTTACTATAACCCACAGACCAATGGCACTCAAAACAAAAGTCCCAAACTACAGAATAACAGTTCTAAAACTGTTAAGTCAAAACAGATCAATAGTTCTAAGACTGCTAAGCCAAAACTGGCAAACAGTTCTAAAACAGTTACATCCAAACCAACTAACAGTTCCAAAACTGTTTTAGCAAAACCAAAAACTGCTGGTTTGGCTTGGATGAAAATTCAAAAACAAACTGATTCTGGAGAAGGTAAAACTGTTCTTCATACTGAAAATCAAAAGGAATCACAAGTTGATTCATCTGTTTTACCAACTCCACCAGCTGTTTGTTCAAAGGTGTCCACTGTTAATCACAACAGTTGGAAACCACATGTTCTTACAAAGTATTCTTCACACAAGTTAGAGAAATCTAATTTGGATGAAATCAAAAAGAACAAAACTCTGTTTAAGTATTATGACTTGAATGGTGTACCCAAGACCTGCATGGCCTGGGTACTTCCTGCTACTAAATGATTGTATTTGTGCAGAGCATTCATAGGGCGAATCAAGGAGGAATTTGGCATGTGGATAGTGGATGCTCAAGGCACATGACTGGAAATCCACAATGTTTGAAGGATTTCAAAAGAATCACTAGAGGATTTGTAGCATTTGGAGGCAATCCAAAGGGAGGAAAAATCACAGGTAAAGGAGCTGTTGAGGCAGGTACACTTACATTTAATGATGTTTTCTTTGTTGAACAGCTTAAGTACAATTTGTTAAGTGTATCTCAAATCTGTGACAATGGAAACAAAGTTTTGTTTACAGATTCAGAATGCATTATTCTTTCAAAAGATTTTAAATTAAATGAGAAGGATGTTCTTTTAAGAACACCTAGAAAAGATAATGTATATTGTCTTGATCCACAAAAGATTGCTAAACAGAATGTGTTAAGCTGTTTACTCTCCAAAGCATCTCATGATGAGTCTGCCATTTGGCATAGGAGGATGTGTCACATGAATTTTAAAACCATGAATTTGTTAGCTAAAAACAATTTGGTAAGAGGTTTGCCCCAAAAAGAGTTCTCATGTGATGATCATTGTGTGGCATGTCTTAAAGGCAAGCAACACAAAACTTCTTATAAGTCCAAAGAGACTTCTTCCATTACTGCACCTTTAAAACTATTGCATATGGATCTTTTTGGTCCTACTTCTGTAGTGAGTATAGGGAAGAAAGCCTACTGTTTAGTCATAGTTGATGATTTCACCAGGTTTACTTGGGTTCAATTTCTTAGAACTAAGGATGAAACTGCTGAGTTAGTTAAGTCTCTTATTCTTAAAATTGAAAATCAATCTGATTTAAAGGTGAAAGTCATTAGATCTGACAATGGTTCTGAATTCAAGAACTATGAACTAAACAGTTTTTGTGAAAGTAAAGGTATTGAAAGACAGTTCAGTGCCCCTAGGACTCCCCAACAGAATGGAGTTGCTGAGAGAAGGAATAGGACTTTGATAGAGGCTGCTAGATCCATGTTAGCTGATTCTAGGTTTCCAATGACATTCTGGGCAGAAGCAGTGAACACTGCCTGCTATGTTCAGAATAGAGTACAAGTAGTCAAGTCAAAAGGGAAAACTCCTTATGAGTTGTTTCTCAAGAGAAAACCTTTAATCAACTTCTTCAAACCATTTGGTTGTCCTTGCACTATCCTCAATACCAAATCACAGTTAGGCAAGTTTGAGAGTAAGGCTGAAGAAGGTTTCTTTGTAGGATACTCCACTCAAAGTAAAGCTTATAGAGTTTTTAACAATGTCACTAGAATCATAGAAGAGAGTATGAATGTCTCTTTCAATGAGCATAGGATCAATATTGCAGGTAATGGACCTGATTGGTTATTTGATATTGATGCATTGTCTAAATCTCTTTCTTTTGAGTATTCTACTGAAACAGTTACAGGTATTTCAACAACTGTTGGTGAAAATCATCAAACAGCTTCAACAAGCCCGAACAGTTTTGACACTGTTAGCTCAAAACCAACAACTGTTGGTTCAAACAAAGTTACTGAAGACTTTGTCGTAATTCCTCTGCTTCAACAAGAGTTATCAAATGCTGTTGATCCATTGATTGATGTTGAATCTTCAAAGGACATGGAATCTCATGATCCTCAACACCACACTGACTCTGCTGATCAAGTGTGTGATAACGCTGAAAATTCAAGTGAATGTGAGTTTGATCTGTCTAATCTAGAGGAAGAACTGACTGAAGAAAACATTCCTACATCAAGAGTTCACAAGATTCATCCAATATCACAAATAATTGGAAATCCAACCACTCCTATCAGAACAAGGAATATGCTGCAAAATGAAAACAGTGGTGTGGATCTTGCCCAATTTGACGTGAATGCTTGCTTTTTGTCTCAAATAGAACCAAAGAAAGCAATTGAGGCATTGAAAGATCCTTCATGGGTAGAGGCAATGCAAGAGGAGCTCTTACAATTTCAAATTCAGCAAGTTTGGAAATTGGTTGAGCTTCCAAGAGGCAAAAGAGTAATTGGCACCAAGTGGGTGTTCAGAAACAAGAAAGATGAAAGAGGGATTGTTATCAAGAATAAAGCAAGACTGGTTGCACAAGGCTACACACAAGAAGAAGGAATAGACTATGATGATGTTTTTGCACCTGTTGCAAGGATTGAAGCCATTAGGCTATTTCTTGCTTTTGCAAGCTTCAAAGGATTTAAGGTGTATCAAATGGATGTTAAGTCTGCTTTTCTCTATGGAACTATTGATAAGGAGGTATATGTGTGTCAACCCCCTGGCTTTGAAGACTCAAAGTACCCTGACAAGGTATATCGGTTGGATAAAGCCCTATATGGTCTACATCAAGCTCCTCGAGCTTGGTATGAGACATTATCATCCTATCTCCTTGAGAATGGTTTTAAGAGAGGCACAATTGACAAAACATTGTTTACAAAGATTGTTAAAACAGAGATTTTGCTTGTTCAAATCTATGTTGATGATATAATCTTTGGATCCACTAATGACAGCTTATGCAAAGAATTTGAAGTCATTATGCACAAAAGATTTCAGATGAGTTCAATGGGTGAACTCACATTTTTTCTGGGATTGCAAGTCAAACAAAAGCCAACTGGTATTTTTCTAAGCCAATCTAAGTATGTCAAGGACATATTGGACGAATTTGGCTATCAAGATGTGAAGCTGGCAACTACTCCAATGGAAACACACAAACAGTTGGGAGCAGATTCTGAGGGGGAGGATGTTGATATACACCTCTATCGATCAATGATTGGTTCATTAATGTACTTAACTGCTTCTAGACCTGATATAATGTTTGCTGTTTGTGTTTGTGCCAGGTTCCAATGCAGTCCGAAGATGTCACACCTGTTTGCTGTAAAGAGAATCTTTAGATACCTCAAAGGCCAACCAAAACTGGGACTTTGGTATCCTAAAGATTCACCTTTTTATTTGGTGGCATATTCTGATAGTGACTATGGTGGAGCCAATGTGGACAGAAAATCAACCTCTGGAGGATGTCAATTCTTTGGATCAAGGCTGGTTTCATGGCAATGCAAGAAACAAACAACAGTTTCAACTTCAACAGCTGAGGCTGAATACATTGCTGCATCAAGCTGCTGTTCACAAGTGTTATGGATCCAAAATCAGCTTCTGGATTATGGTTTGTCTTTCTTAAATACTCCTATTTATGTTGATAACACCAGTGCTATTAGCATAGTTAATAATCCAGTGAAGCATTCTAAAACCAAGCACATTGAAATCAGATTTCACTTCATAAGAGACTGCAATGAAAAGAGATTAATCCAAGTTATGAAAATTCATACTGATGATCAATTAGCTGATTTGTTCACTAAAGCTTTTGATGTGAGCAGATTCAACTTTTTGATTTCCAACATTGGAATGATTAACTTGGACTAACAGTTGTTCATTATTCCATGTTTTTCACACTAACAGTTTGCAACTGTTAGTTACGTTTTCTAACAACTGTTATCCTTTAAGTATTCAGAGAGGGAAATGCAATTTCACACATCAGTTTTGGACATATCTGCTGACCTGTCTCACAAACAGTTTTCACACCCGTGACTGTCCTTGTTATGAGGTAAAGGTAAATTCACTTTCTTGAATCAACAGTTCCAAACTGATAAAGGTGAGTCATTTTGCTTGTTCTATAGTGCATTTGATATGACAAGTCACTGCATGCTATTAATGGAAATTACTGGATATTAATGGTCATTAATGACTATTAATGGACATTAATGCCTCCCAGTTTCTCTATAAATAGCCTTGCACCCATCCTTCACAAATCGCACCTACATTTGCACACTCTTCTCTCTGCAAATGGCTTCTAACTTTTTTCTCATAACCCTCAAAGATATTAATGTTAGACAAAGTTATGTAACCATCCCTGCCCCATTTGTAAGAATGCATGAGCTTTGGCAATACTCATCATGTGTTCTTGAGATGCATGATGATCGAGATAGGTTCACCTTGACACAACATCCAGATCCACGTAGGCCACATAAACCAATTGATCATATTCGTATAAGAGGTGATTTTGAAATTTTCACTCTCTTCCATGAATTGCCTACACCATGTTGTCTAAGATTCGTCTTGAACCTGGCAGGCACTACAAACTCCGTAGTGTGGTTCAATGTTCGAAGATATAATACTCGTAACCACCAGAGGGCCTCAGATGATGAGGCAGTGGAAGTCATTGTAATAGATGACTAGTTCCACTGCACACCAACGAGGAAAATTATGACAATCGTCTCTGGTGATTCATATGATGAGAAGGTCTACTGCACACCCATTGGTAGGTAGTATGTTTTGACAATTGTCTAAGGCTTGTCAACAGTTAACGGAGAAAGTTGTCTACACTTACGGTGTAGATCATTGTTCTCCCACACCTACGAGACGGCCTTGCACAATTAGATAAGCAGTACCAACAATGGCTTGTGCATTACATGACCATTCTTTGAAGACAGGCTTCTCAGTAAGGCGATGGCGGCACTGTAGAGGCTATTCTGAACTTGATTCTTAAATAACGAAGACATTCTTGAGCAAGAATGTGATGATGATTGCCTTCCCTTAAAGTTCAGATTTGATGATACAAACTGTTATCGATAATTTTTCATATGTAGATCTCGGAGTTAAGACAGTTCTTATAAGTTGTGTTTAGATCTATAGCACAAGACAGTTTTGTTTTCTCAAAATTATTGTAGCTCAATTGTGATTATCTTGAATAAAATATATCTTATGTTGATGACTGTGTTCTCTAATGATTTATTATTATTGCTTCAACATTTGATATATGTGAGCTGAAAGTTTGTTTGACAGTTGCACATTTCTGTTTCATTCAATACTAACAGTTTTCAACTGTTAGCATATGGCTTCGGCAACTGTTAGACAAAGTCCATGTGCAACTGAGGGGGAGAAATTTGTCAACTAAGGGAGTTAACTTTTGAATAACAGTTGTTACATCTTATGAAAACAGTTTCTCAACTGTTAGTTTATTTTGTCCGTCAACTGTTAAGCTATTAAAGGGTGTTTTGGTCTTTGCAGAATTTTGGAAACTTTGAATTGCATTCAACATTCGAAACATATATAAGGCAATTCCCTCCTTACCAAGCAACTCACACGTCCAAAACGAACTTCGATCAGAAACAAACCCTAACCCTCAACAACTCTCAGAGATCGAAATCAAAATGTCTCCTCTTTCATTTGTCAAAGAGCACAATGTGATCGCTTATCTTGAAAAACCAGAAAATCTTGCTCACACGTCCAAAACGAACTTCGATCAGAAACAAACCCTAACCCTCAACAACTCTCAGAGATCGAAATCAAAATGTCTCCTCTTTCATTTTTCAAAGAGCACAATGTGATCGCTTATCTTGAAAAACCAGAAAATCTTGACGCTTTCCACGTCATGATTGATTATCTCACGGTATCAAACATTCATTATGCTCTAACTGCCAACCCCACGATCTATACCTCACATATTGAGAACTTCTGGAAGAATGCCAAAGTTCAAGAAGTTGATGAAGTGCAACAGATTTCTACAACTGTTGATGATATGGAGGTTTCTATAACCGAAGACACTATTCGCCATGCACTACAACTGAATGATCTTAATGGTGAGTATTCTGATTCGGTTGCGTTAGAATATCTACACACCGAGTTACTGAAACTTGGGTATGAGGGCCCTGGGGGTAAGGGTACCTTCTACAAAGGGCAGTTTTGCGCACACTGGAAGTTCATTATCCATACTCTCCAGCAGTGCATAAGCCCTAAGAGAACAGGCTGGAATGAGTTTGGGAGCAACATTGCTCTCGCACTCATCTGTCTAGCCAACAACAGATGTTTTAATTTTTCAAAATTGATATTTAATGGTATGGTAAAACATCTAGGGACCAAGTATGGTCTCTTTTTGATGTATCCTCGATTTGTGCAAGTATTGTTAAACTTTTTGATGCCAAATCTAAAAAAACACAAGAGGGTCATTATTCCCTCTGCTCATGTGGCTTCCACTTTGAGCAAACTGTTGATTAATGGCAAGAGTTTCTCTGGTGCCATAACTCCTCCACTCTCTGAAATGGTGGAGTTTCTGTCAAGAAACAGGACTGCCAGTGTTGAGTATGAAACCCATCGTATTGCTACACCACCAACACTGGAACCCACAGTCCAAGATACTCAAAATTCCCAACCTGCTTCCTTTGAAAAAGCTACAACACAAGCCCCTGCACTAAAAGTATTTAGAAAGAAGAGGAAAACTGTTGGTGCTCCTTCCACCACAGTTAGAGAACCCCAAACTGTTAGCCCTGCACAGGTGCATTCACCTGTGCAGAATATCGAAAGGGAACCTTTGGTGCTGTCTCCCAGGCACAATGAGGAGGTGATCATTCCTCAAGAGGGTGATCATATGGTCTTTGAGGCTGACACTACTGTTTTATTCGCAAGGGATAAACAGGACAGTGTCAACATAGCTAAGACCTCAACCATGGCAACAGAGACTAGTAAAACAGTTTCTGGTAATCCCCAGAACCAAGAAAAGAGGGGTACTGATGGTAATACTCAGGGGAGTCAACCACCAGTGAAAAATGTCAATGATATGGTCACAGTGGAAACACTAACTGACATTGAGACTAGACTGAAACAACATGCATTGACGGATCCTAACTTTGCACCTTACCTTGCTGCTCATTTACACCTAAAGAAAAGGATTGCTCTTCAAAACAAAAGGATTGTTTCTCAAGATGAGAAGATAAAAGAACTGACTGAACAGTTGGAGAAGGCAACTGAAGTACTCAAGGTAGTAGCAATTCACAATGAGGTGCTAATAAGGCAAGATAAGCAGCTGAACTTTCTTGATGAGAATCTGAAGAAGGCAACTAATGTTCTTCATACTCATGAGATGCTGCTTAAACCCAAATCCTTGGTGAAAATCTCTTCAACTGCTCAAGTTAAAGGAAGAAGAAAATCCACGCAGGAAGAAGTTAAACAGACAGTTCCACAGGATAAACAAACAGTTGTTGCTCCAAATGAGCAAACAGTTGCAACACAACAACCAACAGTTGTAACTTCAAATCAACTAACAGTTGCAAGTGTCCAAGCGATTAATGAAGAAGAAGAAGAACAGCTTTCAAGTGTTGATAGGATGCTAATCAACAGGATGGTATCAACTGCAGATGTTCCAAGCACTGAGATTTTCAAATCGTGGTCAACAGTTAAGCAGAACTACTTGGTTGATATTAGTGCTCAATATCTGGGAATAAGTTCTTCTAGAATGGCACAGAAAATCGATCATGGATGGCTTGATGGAAAGGTTGCTACGTTAGAATCTTTACCACCAAAGAAAGGGTATAAAGGGATAGTCATCCAGGAAGGAAAGAAAGAATCAAAGTTGCCTCCTGTTTCAGGCAAAGGTAAAGAAATTGTTGTTGTTTGTCCTAAGCTCAAGCTTTCAAGACAGCAACAAGAAGAGCGTGATCATGAATTTGCATTAAGGCTAGCAGCTGAGCTAAGAGAACAAGAACAGTCTGATTTTGAGATAGCAAAGAAGCTGGCTGATGAGATTACTGCTCAGATTGATGAGGAAGAGATAGTAAAGGAAGTTGCTGGTAAGGGAGTTAAAAGAAAAAGGGTAATAAAAGATAAAACAGTTACAGTTAAGCCAACCAAGAAACTTCCCACTTCAAACAAAGCTGCTGTGGTTCACAAAATTTTGAAAGATAAACTGACAGTAGACGTTCAGCAAGGGATTAACAAATTGGAAAAAGAATTAGGTGAAAAGTATCATGTTGTTGAATGGAAGTTTGAAGAAAAAGCAAGTGATAAACATTATATTACTATTGCAAGGGAAGATGGATCTGTTGAGATGTATGACAATTTTGTACAAATGATGACAAGAATATCACCAGAAGATGTACAAGAATTGTATGCATATGGAGTTAAGCATTTTAGTGACTCAAATGAAGGAATCAAGATTCTAATGGAATATCTTACAAGCATTTGCAACCCATTGAAGATTATGCCCAAACTGACAGCAGAGGAAGCTTTTCCCATAAAGGCAGTGAAGGTATATGCAAGATCAAGGACGTATTACGTGGTAATGGGAAATACATTGCATGAGTGGTTTGATTTGAACTTCATTGAGCATCACAAGACTAAGCTGGAGTTTTTGATTAAAGCTAAATTCCATGGAGACTCAAAACAGAAGGAAGACTTACTGAACAGATTCAAAAGGAGATTAGAAGAAATGTGACTCATTACTTATGTCAATTTGTCTATGATCAAACCAACAACTTAAATGTATTGTTCAATACTTTAAGTTAGGGGGAGATTGTTGGGAAATAATCTAAGTTATTGAGTATAAAAATGAGAACTGTTTGGTAAAGGTTGGTGAAACAGTTTAAAACTGTTTGTTGAAAATATGAAAACAGTTGAAAACTGTTAGTATAAACATCTACAACTGTTTGAAGACCTTGAAGCTGAAGACTGTTAGAAGACTAAAGAACTGTTGTGTTCATTAAACAGTTTCTGTTGAGCTATAATTGGAAAATCCTATCTTAGAAGATATCTCGAAATACTTTGAAGATTATCAAGATTATCTCAGAAGATAGAAGATTACCTAACTGTCAACAATTCAAGGAGGATCAAGAGTCTATATATACTTCATTAGATGATCAATTTAGTACGACGATTTGATCTCATTATTCAAAGCATTTGTTCTCATTGTTATTTATTTCTGAAAGTGTTTAGCCTCTAAGTTTCTTGTTGAAACCTAAGAACAGTCTGTGTTCTTCGTCTAACAGAATAAGTTAGATTGGGGGTGAAGTTTGCTTTTGTAATCATTCTGGTTGGTTAATAAAACTACTGTTTGATTGAATTAATCTATGTTTGAAACCTTATTTAATCAATTAAGTGTGATTCTGCAACTTCTTAATTGATTGTGATCATAGTTAAAGATTAACTTTTATTTTACTCTGATTGATTATTTAAAGTTAGTTCTTGTTATTTGATATAATCTATATCCGATCCTGACATAACACTTTTTATTGATTTGTTCAATTATCGGTCGGTGGTGGCGGTCGGCGGCGGTTGGTGGCGGTGGTGGCGGTGGTGGCGGTGGCCATTGGTGGTGGTCGGTGACGGTGGTGGTGGTGGCGGTAGGCGGCGGCGGCGGTGGTAGCGGTCGGCGGTGGTCGGCGGCGGCGGTGGTGGTGGCGGTGGCGGTGGTCGGCGGCGGTTGTGGCGGTCGGCGGTGGTCGGCGGCGGTTGTGGTGGTCGGCGGTGGTCGGCGGCGGTGGTGGTGGCGGTGGTGGCGGTCGGCAGTGGTCGGCGGCGGTGGCGGGTGGTGGTGGCGGTCGGCGACGACGGTGGTGGTGGCGGTCGGCGGTGGTGGTGGTCGGAGGCGGCGGCGGTGGCGGTGGTCGTCGGAGGTGGCGGTGGCGGTGGCAGTTGGCGGAGGTGGCGGTTGGTAGTGGTGATGGTGGGGGAAGTGGCGATTGGTAAATATAGTAAATAAGACATTTCTTAAAATTAAAAAAACAAAAAATATTTTTTCGCAGACATAAGACCTTTTAAAATTTAGCTTATCCAATAAGACATTCGCAGACTTGGCCTAAGACCTTAACAGCTTATGTCTTCAAAAGACAAACAACACCTTATAGTCATTTATTTCTTAGTTGTAACTCATAACTAATTAGTTTTGAGTTTCAACCTCACAAACTTACACTTAAACTAGTTGGTAACAAAAGCTCCATGATCTTATCTTAACAAAGCATAACGTTCACTTGCTTTTAAAGTAAAATGTCGATTACATGGTCTAGGGTAGAAACAAGATCGGAGTGTAGTGTAACCGTAGAAAGCCTTATCAGCCTTTTTAACTTATCAATAAAACAGAGAATTGTGAAAAGAAACTGTAACCTCTTGAAACCAGAATAAAAAAGCTTTTATACTCTTTCAAGTGATCTAAACATTTCATACTCATATTTGAGCATCCAATTAGCAAGAGTGATCGCGTTTCTAGTTGTGGAAATTTATATCAATATCTTAGTGCAAAAATAGATAAGTTGTGATTTAATTTGAGGTTTATTTCTTCTTACCAAAAAGAAAAAAAGGTTCCCACCCTTTGGATTTGGAGAAGTTGGACATCAATATTCACAACTAAGAATTGTATACAAGATTTATCTCTACCACAACGGGAGAACTGAGAAGTCTAGTAAAGAACAACTTTTTTGCACTTTGGTTAAAGACTAAGAGGCCGATAGATGATGGACAATTATTAATTAATATCTTCCGAACTACTATACATCCTAGCTTTTTTGCACTTTGGTTAAACAATTGTCTATCTCTTATTCTTTTTTATATTCATATAGTGTTGGGAATCGGTGATATCTAGAAAACGTAACGGAAGTAATAAACGATATAAACAATTTTATAAACATGATGCCAACCAATACACGTCCAATGGACTAAACTCTATACATGAACAATGCAATATAATATAACAACAAGAATATGGAAATGTACCCACATATAGGTTTTCCTCCTTGCTCATATTGAAGATGGTGATAGTTGGATGTGAAGACACAAATGAGGGTCTCTATATCGACATCCACACCAAACCCGCTTGAATCCCATTTGCTAGAGTGCTTGGATGCCACCAAGAACACCATCGATGACAAACACCAACTTGAAGCCTCACAAGAAGTCTTCTAAGTGTGTTAGAGAGAAATGTGTGTTGCTATATCAAACAAAGTGGCTAACCTTAACTTCCAATGCATGTGGCACATTATATAGACCACATAAAGCAGCTTAGAAACGTACATAACATCTATGGAATCAATGGTCATTAAAACCCTATTAATCTAGTCTTAAAAGACTAATTAACAAGGTTGTTATAGCGTCAAGGCACGCCCGTGCCAACCCAACTGGGAACACCCAAGTCACGCCCGACTTGGGCTCGTGTCAAGCCACAAGGTACGGTCGTACCTCCAAGAGGCATGCCCGTGCTGGCCCAAAAGGGTACGCCCTAGGCACGCCGGCCTTGGGCCTGACCACGCCATGGGGCACGCCCGTACCTACAAGAGGCACAATCGTGCTTGGCCCTACCGAAACCATCTTTCGGATTTGTCTCTCTCTCTCTCGTTCAAAGGTGTTGCCGGAATCAATACTTGGTGTGTGATCCAATAGGCCTATGTCTCATCGACAGAGGTACCAACTCGTGTGTGTTAGTGGGCATATTCCAACATATAGTTGTGTTCAATAAAGTATATAAAAAACATAGTCCTGCAATTTTAATATACAATCACATGTGATTCAGTATACAATCACATGTGATTGTAAAAGAATTACATGTTAATTACGAAAATGCCACTTCACCCACATGACATCCGTCACCAAATCCAGTTAGTCATTTAATTTGGGTTTATTGGGTAAGTGGTGGTGGAGGTGGCTTAATGAAGAGGGTTCACTTTGGGTTAGAGTGATTAGGAGCATCTATGGGTATGGGGCAGGGATTTCATGGGTGGATGGGGCAAGCCGAAGGAGACACTCTAACACGGTGTGGGGTAGAATTATTAAAGTGGGGGAGCTTCTAGAGAAGAAAGGAATAGATTTCAAACACTCTTTTGGGAAATCCTTAGGGGAGGGGTCTTACATAAGGTTGTGGGAGGGTAAGTGGTTGGGAAACTTTAAATTGAAGGATAGATGTAGGAGGTTATTTAGTCTTGAAGTGGATAGAGGGGTAGTGGTGAGAGATAGGGGTGGGTGGGAAGGAAACACTTGGGTTTAGAGGTGGAATTGGAGGAGGGAGCCGAGGGGCAGGGAGTTAGGGGAGCTTGAGGAGTTGTCTAATTTGGTGGTTTCTTCCGTTCCGGTGAGGGATAACATAGATAAGGTGAAATGGTGGTTGGCGCAGGATGGTTTGTTCTCTGTTAAAAAACTTAGGGAGACGGTTGATGAGGTGGACCTAGGCAACCCGCAAGTTGGTGTGGAGACATGGTGGAATAAGAAAGTTCCTAAGAAAGTAAATATTTTTATTTGGAGGGTCCGGTTGGGGAAAATTCCGGTTAGGGAGAAACTTGATTTTTTGCAAGTGGATTTACACTCAACTCTATGCCCTCGATGTGAAGATCAAATTGTAGATATGGAGCATGCCTTATGGAAGTTTCGAGAAGTTCAAAAAGCGTGGTCCATGCTAGCTAAATGGTGGTCCAAGTCGTTGGGTGATGTTAACACAGTTTTGGATTTGCTATCTCAAGATCAAACGTTATGGCAAGCCACAGTTTGGATCTTTTTCTACTTAATATGGTCGCATCGGAATTCGGTGGTGTTCAAATCAAAGAATAAAAAAATTGAGGAGGTCTTCTTCGAATGGCGGATTAAAGCTTTCAAGTGGATTTTTGGCAAAAGAGGATTGGCTAGAGAGGACTGGACTTACTGGATTGCAAACCCCCATTTACTGTAATTTGTAAGCTTGGTAGTTGCTTTTGGAGTTTTCTATTGTGCGTCCTTTTGTTTCCCTGCAGTAGTTCTATTCTTTTTCATGGTGTAGATTGTTACACCAGATAGGTTTTGACTGGTTCCATGTGGTTCCTGATATGTCGCTTTCTGTAACATAGCTTTGATGCCATGCAGTGTGCTTTGATCCTGTTTTTGGGTATTTTTTCGGTAATAAAGGTAGCTACATTTCAAAAAATAAATAAATTTAACCGCATCTATTGAAACCCTAATTTATGCTATGTTGAGAACTAATTGCTCATGAACCATTGTGGTTCGGTTTTATGCTCGTATATACTTTAGATAAATTTCTAATATTTCTAGATTATTGTACTAGCCTTAGAATATTAAGAAAACCTAAGTTTAACTTAGATTTGCGATTTGTGCTTAGTTAGGTATATTTTTTTAGAAATTTGCCCTAGAATGCCACATTATTACCAATTTATAATGTTTTATAAAAAATATAATTTGTTAATTATATATATATATATATATATATATATATATATATATATATATATATATATATATATATATATCGGTTTTTTTAATTAGAATAGGCGTTTTATTTAAATTAAGATCTAATCCTTATACTTATCCTTAATTCAAAACTAACCCAATCCTTACCCTATTAAAACCTAAACCTAAACCCTAGCCCCCATTTCGCTTCATTCGATCCCTCCCTCTCTCTCTCCCTCATTTGTCGTCAACCTCTCCCCTCTCCCTCTCTTGTTCGACTTCAGCCCCTCCATCTCCTCCATTGTCGATTTCCCAAGCAAAAAACAAAGATCAAGGTTTCAAGAACTAGGGTTTGTGAACATTGACATCAAGGTAAAACTCTAATCCTTATCATCTTATGATCTCTCTATGTCATCTTCTCATCTCTCATTCATCTCCTTGTTGAATCCATGGAAATATGCCTAAGATCATCAAATATATGTGAAGTGTGTTTTACGTACTAGTTTTTTATTTATAAATTCCGTGTTAAATTGTACCAAAACGACACGAGTAGGCAAGTGCACCTAATCGGTTTTTATAGTATAATTAGTAAGCACGGGTGTCGAACTCTCGGGGAACAGAATTGATTTGATAAAATTATAATGATTTAAATATTAAACGCAACAAAACTAAACTAATCTAAACTAGAAAGCAAATAAATCTAAACTAAGGACAAGAAAATAAATAAAGCAAGTAAAGGGGGAATTTATGGTAAAGATGATAACTTTCAACCAACTTAACTACCACTAACACCTAGAAAACCACTAAACATGCAAGAAAGACAATGAAGCAATTAACTCGGAGAATTAAATATATATATGAAGATGTTCTCTCCCTAGATTCAATTCAACCATTTTCATGGCAATTAATTCATGGCAATATGAGCTAAAGACACTTTGAATACTCATGCATCGATTCCTAAATTAGTTAAAACTTTGGTCCGGTTATAACCGTCTAATTACACCAATTAATAACCTTTATGGTCAAAAGCGCGATTAAAAGGGATAATTAGCCAATTAATTCGATTATCAAGTAAAGACTCAACCTTTAATGTTTAATATGATCAACAAAACATCATTAACACATAAAGGGTCATTATATGTTTAATCACATGCAAAATCATCCATTTAAAGTTGGTTAACACTAGGATTTGATCAATCACTATCTCTTTAATCATCTATTGGTCCTAGACAATCAAGATCAAAGCTTTATGAATTAAATAGTCTTTTAACACACAAAACTCAGATTATAAACAACCAAAACAGATTACTAAGCATGGATGAACTAAGATTAAGTTTAAACAAGAATTAAACATAATTTAAGTATCAAAGACATGAATCAATAAACCATTACATGAGTTTCATCTCCTTTAGGGAGGAAAACAAAAGATCTAGCCAATCATAATAGTTCTAAACTTCTGGAAATCAAGAAGAAAGAAGAACATCATGAGAAAGAGAGAAAAACCGTAAAAAGCCGAATGGGTCTTCACTTTGATCTTCACTATTGATCTTCAAAATTAAGCTTTAATCCTTCCAAGCACTTGCTCCAAGCCTTCTGGATGATTAAGGGGTGTTTTTCTTGAGTTATGGTGATGAAAAAGTTGAATGGAATTGATTCCTCCCGAATGAAAGCACAAAAATGAATTTATAGAGCTGTCAGCGGGGGTTTCGCGCCGCGAACCAGTACGTCGCACCGCGACCGCGGCGGGTTTAGCGCAGCTACGCGTGAAAAAGGGCCAGATTTGATTTTTTTCAAACTCCTCATGCCTATCTCGGATTTTATCCATTTTTCTTCATCCTTATCACCACTATTCCAATTTTAAACCTGAAAAATAATAATTAAAGATATTAAACATATATTAAACATATTTTCCATGATTTCTATTAAAAATAATTAAATATCGCATTAAAATATATAACTAAAAACCGCGATATCAAAATACCCCACACTTGAACTTTGCTTGTTCTCAAGCAAATCACAATTTTCTCCTGGCTAAAGCATTCAAATAATATCATTCTCATAAACACCAAAAACCGCTGAAAAATGTCAACACGTTTGATTAGAAACAAGCCATTGTTTACACCCAGACTTATGCATATACCCTTGTTGTGGTCCTCTCTTAACTTCTCACCATCCCAAATGCATTCTCTTTTTATCAATAACTAACCCTTAATTGATGAATCTTTTATGGTTAATTTACCCCTTAAGAACCCCCCAACCTCAAGACTTATCGCAGATTTCTCAATTCTACTAAACACATGCTTTTATTATTGCTCATATAAGTCTATGACTTTCGATGGAACCCATGTAGCGAACTTTCTGCCCAACCGATCCCAAACCAGTTTGCTTTAGGTGATTAGGTGTAGAACACCCCTCAGAGCTTACTTGTTCAAGGCCCAAAGGCCACATCTTTGACTTATACTACTAGCCTTTGGCTTTATTGTTGCTCTATTTTTTTTTACTTTTCTAATTTTTCTCATTTTTTTGGATTTTCTCAATTTAGCAAGCACATGATTAGTAAAAGAGGAAATTCATACTCAGCCTATTTTTGTCGAGCTTAGATTCAGAAAAGGGCTTAACCGTTTATTTAAATTCAAAAATTAAAAGTTAGTTACCATAAATGAAAATTTCTTTGGAACGGTGAAAAGCCACTAAATATTATGCATACATACCAAGTATAACATCTGAACTTGTTCACAAATCAAACATTTGACACCTTCAACCAACACTTAACACTTACTCGAATGATATTAAAATTTTAAAAATTATAGCCCAAATACCATCGTGATTTAATCAAGGACAAATTAAGTTCAAGCTAGAATTCTTTTTCTAACCCCCTACCCCACACTTAAATCGTACAATGTCCCCATTGTACATAAAGACAAAATAAAAACAAGGGAAAAAAAATTAGAGAAAACTCCCTTCGGGCATTCACACAACATGGAGCAATAATAGATAAGGCTGAGCAAGATGCCAGCATAAGCTCGTACTCCATAACCACCTGCAAGAAAAACACTCGGAGCAAATTGTTAAGATAGATCACGGCAAAGAATCAAACAACTAAAAAAACACACAAAAAGAAAAACAAACAAACCTAACTCACTTTCGTAGGAATCACGGTTGCATTTAGCGTATGCAACAAGCCTTTAAACCCCTCGGTAGCCCGAGAGGACGAGTTGTAGTCTCGTGAGGGTTTCTAGACAACACACCCACAAGGTTGGAACAAAAAGGGAAAGAAAAACGAAAAACCTAGACTAAACACGGGTTGCCTCTCGAGAAGCGCTTGTTTTTGAATGAGTCACTAGCTTGACTCCCAACCCCACACTTAGGGTTTTGGCCTGGAGAGGCCTTTGTCTTCACCACCCCTCTTGTCGGTGCCTCCTTCCGATTAGTGTTTTACTCGGTTCCTGCTAACTCTAAAGGCCATCCCCTTTGGATCATGAGGCTCAATGGTGTTGTTAGGGAATACCTTCTTCACCTCATAAGGTCCGTACCACCGGGTCTTCAGATAACCCGGACATTTCTTCAACCTCGAATTAAATAGTAGAACTCTATCCTCAGGGTCGAAGTTTTTACCCCTTCTTGCACGAGCCTTGGGCCGGTCTTTCTCTGGTTTGAGAAGACTCTCTTCTGTTAGGCGTTGATAACAAGTGATTCAAGTATAATGTAGGATAATGAAGGATTGCATATGTAGAACTAGAGAGAAAGTGTATTTACACCTTGAAAACACCTAGTTCTTTGTTTCAATTATGAGCAAAACCTTAGCTATTACAATAGCCATATCCCTATATATATTCCAAGAGTATATTACATAGAAACTCCTATTTCTATACAATTTATGAATTTACATTCTCCCCCTTTGTATTGAAATAATATAAGCAGTTTTGGATGTAGCGTCCCACCAAATACATCAGTCTGGAACAATGTTTAATTTTGAGCATTTGACAGTGGAATCATAAACACTTTTGATGTGTTGGGAAGAATCTTCTTTTTGTCTCCCCCTACAATGTAGCTCAGATTGTTCCCATGTCTTCATATGATAGATCTTTACTCCCCCCAGACATGATATAGACTGATGATTCTTT
This sequence comes from Pulicaria dysenterica, assembly GCA_947179395.2. Lineage (NCBI taxonomy): Eukaryota > Viridiplantae > Streptophyta > Magnoliopsida > Asterales > Asteraceae > Pulicaria > Pulicaria dysenterica. The sequence goes on from OX359293.1 coordinate 19,907,618, forward strand.
TTCTCTCTCCCCCTTGAGTAGACACAATAAATTTTCAGTATATTCTTTTACTCCCCCTCAATAACTGAATCAACAATGTAAAATTTCTTCACTTTTTATCTCCCCCTCATGATGATTAGAATACTTTATGAGCATTATGCATAAAAGACATCACTATGAGATTCAGTTGTAAAAAACATGGAAGAGGGGTGTGGAGGATCCTACACTTCAAGTCAAAATAATCTTCAAACATTCCATGACTTGAATAGATACTTGAACCACTCTTGATCGTTGAGGAGTGGTAATGATTTAATCTGAATTCTTGAAGATTTATAACTCTGTGTTGGATGTAAGCTGATATTGGAAATTAATGTTGTCAAGTAAGTCTCCCAATACCGTGTAATCAACTTTCACCAGATCACAACAAGTGGAAAAAATTCTGAAACACATACGGATGCAAACAAACTTGGGTACACATAAGAGGATATTTGACTGTGAACTGTAATAAGATCAGGGAGTCGGATACATCCTTATTTGAGAGCACACGAATGAACTTACAAAATCTTAAAAAAAACTGATGAAATCTGATGTTGGTTAATCCTTAAAACAATTTCACCAACACTGTGATCTGGGACATCGGAGATGACTGATAAAAGATAACCAAGATTCGAAAGAAACAAGGGATGGATGGCCAAAATCTGGTTTTGAGACCAAAAATTGGTGACACAAAGAAAGAAGACTCAAAAATCAGTTAGGAAAGCACCGGATGACTAGACATAAGGGTACTAGACATTCAACATATGGTAACAATGACCCAAAGCAAACCCGAATCTAGAAACATCAGAATGATAACTGAAACTTTGAGAACTTCTGACTCAGCCAAAAAATCTAAACACTTGACTTAGGAATCAAGGTGACAAGATAATTCAGTCAAAACAACGACGGGGGTTCGGGGCAACCCCTGGTTGATCATGAATTCCGATCAAATTGAGAATTCCGAGCAATGTGAGAATTCTGATCAAATAGAGAATTCCGAGCAATATGAGAATTCCGATCAAATAGAGAATTCCGAGCAAAGTTGAATTCCGAGTAAAATCACAAATTCCGGTCAACAACCAATTCCGGTCAAGCTCACAAATTGATAAATCCGATCAAAATGTGCTCGGAATACAATGTTTCCGATCAAAAAGTAATCGGAATAGGATAAATCCTATCAAATTTAATACGGAATACGATGATTCCGATCAAGATTTACTCGGAATGAGTCAACTTCAACAAATTTTTACTCGGAATGTATGAATTCCTATCAAATTCTACTCGGAATGAGTGAATTCCGACTGATTCAAGCCAATTCTGACCCCTTCAAATATGAGATTCCGAGCAACTCATACTTTCGAACTGAAATTTTGATTTTCCAACTGAAATGTTTCCAATTGATCTAATCTCTTCCAGATAGGTTCGCAATACTCAAAGATTCAATCCTAATCCATAAGATCTATCACTTTAACACTATAATTCGGATTTTTGAACGAATTTTCTCAAGAACTTCGAAACCTCTAAAATCAATACAACTCCAAATCTGATGTTAGATTCAACCCAATCTTAATCCACGAAGGTTTCTTTGATGATTTCTTTTCCGAACAACCACAATTCCACAAATTTAATCCATCAGATCTTCAATTTGAATTCAAGGCCGTAGGTAGACTTTTTCTTCAACAATCTCGAAAATCCAATCTGTTCTTGAGCTTTTTAATGTTGTTCTTGCTATCTTCAATCCAGAATCCAATCAGAGTCTGCTCTGATACCAATTGTATGTCCCAAGTGATTCAGGTATCAATCATAGCATGAAGATCAATGTAACATAATCAAGAAATGTAGAGAGAGAATGTTAAACACCATTAAAGCACACACTTAATATTGTGATTATGCCAAAGACCTTACTAATGACAATTAGTCATTAGTATATATACCCCTAAGGGTATTTATAATATTAACCTCTAGTTTGTATATTTAATACAAACTTCAACTAAAATGTAATCTTCTATTCTATACAATATTTATAACCTAACAATCTCCCCCTTTGTATAGAAATAGAAGATGTTTGTCTTTTTAGCTTCATATGGGCTCTAACAATCTTCTCTTACAAATATTCAGATTTCTTGCTGCATTCTTTAAGCTTTAGGAGACAAGACTTGAATGATTTCTTTTTGAATCTTTAGTCTTTGATTGGATGTCTTCAGAATGTCTTCTTATCTTGCAAAATGGACTCTTCAATTTTATGAATAGTCTTCACTTTAAAATTCTTGACGAGAACTTGAATCTTGAAAGCATACATTAACATCTTTTTTTTCTTGTGATTTTCAGATTTTCACCAGTAACATAAGGTTATGCAACCATTGGTTGTATGACAGTTTAAGCCAAATTGTAAAGACATATCCCTATATATACTCCATGAGTATATTACATAGAAACTCCTATTTCTATACAATTTATGAATTTACATCTTCTTTCGGTTTCGGGCCCTCAGTCTCCTCGGTTCTCTCATTTCATAGCTTTTTATCTCGCAGAGTATCGAAAATTCCCACATAGAAGGCAGAGTCATCAATACATTTAGAATATCTCAAAGACTCGTTAAGTCCAAAAGTGATGGCATCGGTCCCTACCCTGAGTGTGAGTTGTGACTCATGAATATCAACTAAAGCTCTAGCTGTACTCAGGAAGGGTCTGCCAAGAATAATCGGGACTCGAACATCTTCCTCCATGTCTAAAACGATGAAGTCCGTGGGAAAGATGAATTTATCTACCTTCACTAATAAATCCTCAACTATCCCTCGCGGATGAGTGACGAATTTATCTGCCAGATGGATGGACATACGAATGGGCTTGGGCTCGGGCAGGCCCAGTTTGGCAAAGAAAGAATATGGCATAAGATTCTCGCTCGCGCCTGAATCAGCCAACGCTTGAATGATAGGCAGGTTGCCAAACTGGCAAGGCAGAGTAAGACTCCCGGGATCGGTCATTTTCTTCGGGATCTTTTTTAACATCGCTGCGGAGCATTGATCGTTGAGCGTGACGCTCGAGACCTCTTCAAGTTTCTTACGATTAGTAAGCAGGTCTTTCATAAACTTTGTATACTTGGGCATTTGAGCCATAGCCTCAACAAAGGGAATTTTGATATGCAAAGATTTCAATTGCTCGAGGAATTTCCGATATTGCTCATCCTTATTGTCATTTCGGAGACACTGCCGATAGGGTATCGGTGGACGGTATGGTTTCACAGGAGGTGGAACAGGTGGAGCAACAGGTGTTGCTGCGGAATGTGGATCAGCAGGTGATGCAGCTGAGGGTTCAGGAGTTACCTCCTTCTCTTTCTCTCGCTCAGGCTGCGGAGGCGGCTGCACATCGGAATCAGTGTTAAGACTACTAGGTGATGGATCATGGAGTGTTTGATTTTTTCTAGTAGACACTACTTTAAGATCGGCTTTAGGGTTGGTCTCGGTGTTGCTAGGAAGAGTCCCAGGGAAGCGGTCCTGGAGAACCCGAGAGATTTGCCCGATTTGGGTCTCAATGTTGTGGATCGAAGCCTGCTGATTCCTAAGTGCTGCTTCGGTGGTCGATCCGATCCTCTTAACTAACTCCTCAGTTTCCTTGTGCCTCTGATCGGACACTGCTGCAAAGCGGTTGAGTATCTTCTCAAAATTCGGCTGCTTCTCCGGCTCTCTTGGTTGGTCTTTCCGATATTACCCCTGTCCGTGTTGCCGATATTTTGCCTCCATCTCCTTACGGTACTCAGGATAGGGTTTCAACTAAGGTTTCCGGTAAGGGACATTCTCGCTTTCTATTGGAGGATCATACCCCTGCGCGTTTGAATAACAAGCAGATTCTTTGAGATTTCCTTCCTCGTCATAAGGACAATCTCGCGCAAGATGGGGACCGCTGCAGTTGTCACAATTGACCTGCATGGCATACATGTTTTGTTGAACTATTTTCATATCACGCCCTAATGCATCCAGCTTGGCATTAAGGGCCGCCATGTGGTCCAACCGGTCGGTAGGAGATGAAGTGTTTTTGCGATGGGAAGCGTCCCTCGCAGAATGCCACTGATGGGAGTGCTGAGCCAACTCCTCAATGATGACATACCTCTGAGCGGGGGTTTTCTTCGGTATTGGCCCTTGAGAATCGACCATTTGTCTTGTGCAGACGTTAATACCATTGTAGAACGTTTGGAAAACCTGGTGAGGATTGAGATTATGCTGCGGGCAGTTCTGCAGCATCTCCTTGTAGCGGTCCCAGGCTTCATAAAGAGTCTCGGCCTCCAATTGCGAGAATTTGGGATTTTCATTTTCATCTTGGTAATCTTAGAAGGATAACTAAATTGCTTAATGAATTTTGTTTTGAGCGCTTCCCATGTACGGATGGGTGGCTCGGATCTTAGCCAACGTTTGGCTGCGCCCTGGAGTGTTATCGGGAACACTCGCAGCATGACGGCATCTTTTGTTACCCCCGGGATGTGAAAGTAGTCGGCGATCACGAGTACGGCCTCGACATGCTGATTGGCGTCTTCATGATCCTTTTCGAGGAAAGGAGTCTCGCGCAAGAGATGGAGAAATTGGCCCTTGATCTCGAAGTTGGTTTGCTCGGGAATTGCAGGGCGGTGAATACCGACAGCGTTTCCTTCGAGAAGACGACTCGCGTACTCCTCCAGCGACAAGTTTGCAAGATCTTCAGCCATCCTACGTAAGTGTTCTCTCTCGCGTGCGGCTCTCCTCAACCGATTAAACTCGCGCTCCGGTTCTTCAAATGGTTCAACTAGCTCGGACGACGAAGCGCGGGACATACACTAAAAGCAGACCTAAGGGGTGTCTAAGGAGCAAAAAGCACTACCCTAAACAGGCCCGGGAAAACAGAAACTAAAAACTAATACTAAAACTACAAGCTAACACTAAAAACGAAAAAAGAAACAAGCTGTCAACAACGATCACGCCGCGATCAAGGAGATCGCGTTGCGATTGTAGGACAGAAAGCAACTAACGCTAAAACTAAACAAAGCAAGCAAACAAACAAAAGGTTTAATAATAAATTACTATAATTAAATCAAATGCAACCGTTCCCCGGTAACGGCGCCAAAAACTTGATGTGCGTTTTACGTACTAGTTTTTTATTTATAAATTTCGTGTTAAATTGTACCAAAACGGCATGAATAGGCAAGTGCACCTAATCGGTTTTTATAGTATAATTAGTAAGCACGGGTGTCGAACTCTCGGGGGAACGGAATTGATTTGATAAAATTATAAGATTTAAATATAAAACGCAACAAAACTAAACTAATCTAAACTAGAAAGCGAATAAATCTAAATTAAGGACAAGAAAATAAATAAAGCAAGTAAAGGGGGAATTTATGGTAAAGATGATAACTTTCAACCAACTTAACTACCACTAACACCTAGAAAACCACTAAACATTCAAGAAAGACAAGGAAGCAATTAACTCAGAGAATTAAATATATATATATATATGAAGATGTTCCCTCCCTAAATTCACTTCTACCTTTTCATAGCAATTAATTCATGGCAATATGAGCTAAAGACACTTTGAATACTCATGCATCAATTCCTAAATTAGTTAAAACCTTGGTCCGGTTATAACCGTCTAATTACACCAATTAATAACCTTTATGGTCAAAAGCGCGATTAAAAGGGATAATTAGCCAATTAATTCGATTATCAAGTAAAGACTCAACATTTAATGTTTAATATGATCAAAAAAACATCATTAACACATAAAGGGTCATTATACGTTTAATCACATGCAAAATCATCCATTTAAAGTTGGTAACACTAGGATTTGATCAATCACTATCTCTTTAATCATCTATTGGTCCTAGACAATCAAGATTAAAGCTTTATGAATTAAATAGTCTTTTAACACACAAAACTCAGATTATAAACAACCAAAACAGATTACTAAGCATGGATGAACTAAGATTAAGTTTAAACAAGAATTAAACATAAATTAAGTATCAAAGCCATGAATCAATAAACCATTACATGAGTTTCATCTCCTCTAGGGAGGAAAACAAAAGATCTAGCCAATCATAATAGTTCTAAACTTCTGGAAATCAAGAAGAAAGAAGAACATCATGAGAAAGAGAGAAAAACCGTAAAAAGCCGAACGGGTCTTCTCTTTGATCTTCACTATTGATCTTCAAAATTAAACTTCAATCCTTCCAAGCACTTGCTCCAAGCTTTCTGGATGATTAAGGGGTGTTTTATGGAGTTATGGTGATGAAAAAGTCGAATGAAATTGATTCCTCCCGAATGAAAGCACAAAAACGAATTTATAGAGCTGTCAGCGGGGGTTTCGCGCCGCGAACCAGTACGTCGCGCAGCGACCGAGGCGGGTTTAGCGCAGCTACGCGTGAAAAAGGGCCAGATTTGATTTTTTCCAAACTCCTCGTGCCTATCTTGGATTTTATCCATTTTTCTTCATCCTTATCACTACTATTCCAATTTTAAACCTGAAAAATAATAATTAAAGATATTAAATATATATTAAACATATTTTCCATGATTTCTATTAAAAATAATTAAATATCGCATTAAAATATATAACTAAAAACCGCGATATCAATATGTTCAAAAACGTGTTCATGATGTGTCTAAGAGTTTTTACAATCAAAAACTAGGTTTTCATTCCTCAAAGTTCTATATACATGAAACTGGTTTCTGGACATAAAATGTTTGGTCGTGGTTAGGTAGGCATAACAGGGTCTATTTGTGGATTTTTTTAATCTATTATTGGGTCTTAATGTAGTGTTTTGAGTCTAGTTTCACCACAATTAGGGTTTGTGATTTTTGAAGGTTGTTTGGTCGGTCAAAAGTATTTTTCCGTTGAGGTGCACAAGCTGTCAGTGTATTCGACAGATTAGAGGGTAAAAGTTTTATTTTGTAAACCCATTCAAAACTTAGTATTTTCAAACAATTTTTTTACTGTAGCATTTACTTAGAGTCTAGGGTATTCCGTAAAAATTTCGTGAATTTTAGATTTCATTTACTATTTTTACAAAATTCGAACATTCTGTTGCGCATGTGCAGGTGTTTTTCTGTTAGTAGTAGCTTTCGTTAATTTTTATAAATATCTATCTAAGTTGGTTTATTCTGGAAAAATTACACGATGTAGTAGATACATTAAAACTACTGCAATATAAATTTGATGATCAAACTCGGATGTTTAGTATTTTCTAAAAATACTTAAGTTCAGCCTATAGAACCAGAAAACTTGAACTGTGGCATTAGGTTAATACCAAACAATTCCACATGCCCTTGGGCTATACTAGGGTGTTCAAACACCTACATAAGTGACTCATGTACATTATTACTTATTGTAGATCCCGCACCTATTCCTTCGCAAGATTAGGATTCATTGAGAAGCTAAGGTGAGTACTCGTAGCCCCTTTTTCGTGCATATCTTTTGGGGGAAAATGACACTCAACATGTTTTTACTATACCGTGTTCTAAACTTTTCTAATGGCAATTGTATGTTGCATGATATGTGGGTATGTGAACTTATACTTGATTATGCTATGAGATGACTATATATCTACAACCCGTGTTGGGTTATGACTATGAGATGACTATATATTCCTATGAGCCAACTTATGTTCCCGGCCGGCTGTAATATGTTGGAAGACTAAATACTCTTGAACCGTTGGGGTTCGGCGTTTTGCATGCTAATGACTAATTACTACTGAGTCGATATGTTTGGTTATTGCTATGCTCAAATTGCAAGTACTTTACTATTATGCGGCAATTGTCAAAACTACATGCTATACACGGTAACTTGATTTTTATTTAAACCTGCGAGCTCACCAACCTTTGTGTTGACATTTTTAGAGTATTCTTTTCAGGAAATGCTAACAACGATAACTAAGGATGCTTAGAAGGCTAACTGGACTTTTAGAAAGACTCAGCTAGCGCAAGTCTACTTTTAGACTTCGGACATAACTTTTGAACTATTTCTTTTAGTATGATTATTCGTTTTGGGCTTGTTGCCCAGTATACCTATCCCGGGTTGTGGGATTTACATTCTTCGTATTCTCTTTCATTACTTTGACTATGATGCCGTGTGTATCGACTTATCGTGGCACAAGTCCCCTCTTGTGTCGGGGAAACGTCGTGACACGTTGAATATTTGCATTTAGTGTTTCTCTATGATGTCATCAATGTGTTATGACGATCATCTCCGTCACACTTCGCGTTTCCGCCTTGGCGGGGTGTGACAACCCAAAATTTCAAAATTGAATTTGGACCATTGATGGGTTAATCCAAAGGCTAAGATTAGTCTTTCAGAACTATGGGATCAAGTATGGAATATATTGAACATTTTCCTATCTTCATATTGTTTGGTTATCAGGCATTATATACTTTTACAAAATCTTCTAATTTATCCTTCTACTCAATAAATCATGACTAGTATCAAAATTATAGAAAAATTAAGAAAGAAACTAAGTGAATCACATATTATCGTTTAATATTTCAAATATTCATTCATGTAACAAATATTGTTATTGAAACTCATAAACTTGATAAAGTCTAACCTTAATTTATAAAGATTTTTGGATTTTTATAAATGACTCATATACTTCAAATAAAAAGTTGAACTTGTAATATATATTTAACATTTTCTCTTTTACTTTGCCTAAACTCTTAAAACTTAATTAATGGAACATGACCAATATACAATTAAATATCCTTACATTTTTTACAACATACAAATCCACCAATACATTCTCTCATATCAATACAATTCCCTATTTACATCAACAATATTCCAAAGTCTAACATATTTTCATCATCTTATTTTAGAGTTTAGATCATCGCACCCACCTTATGACAAAATGTGAGTTTGTGATCTTTGATATACAATATGCAATCTTAGGGTATGTTTGATGAAACTGGCTGGGGCTGGGGTTGGAGCTGGAGCTAAGACTAGGGCTGGGGCTTATTAATTATTAATCCCAAGCCCAAGCCAAAAGCTACTTGAAAAGGCTTTTATTTTCAGGGCTTATAGGGGATTATGGGGGCTTATGTTTTTAATAATCCTCTCACCCAAACGAGACTAGAGGGCTGAGAATTATAAAAACTAGAATCACAAACCCATATAAGTCTGTCGCCAAACATACCCTTAATCTCAATAACTAATCATCTAAATATAAAAGGTGAGGTTAGTTTTATAGTTATGTATTAAAGGCAGGTATCATACCGAACCTTAACGTACACACACTCTCTCACTCTCTCTTTCTCTCTCTCTCTCTCACACACACACACATATATATATAGCATGTTACCCGCGCAATGCGGCTACGATAACTAATTCATACTTAATAACATGTTCGTTTTTCATAATATAAGGTATAGTATCTACACACTATGATGACATCGAATAATTTCTATTCGTGGCATGTCCATTTTTTTCCTTTTTTCCCTTTTATTTATTTCTTTATTATACATCAAATATTTGTTAATTTCTATATAACATAATAAGAAAAAAAATCTTTACTTATAAAATAAGATAATAAAAATATATCAACGATATTGGGAATTGTGCTAATCTGAATGAGAAATTGTAGATGTATGAGATAATGTATTTGGTTACATGTTATCAGGTTTATGAGTTTTGGTTATATGAATATTCTAATACTTAAATTAAAATATTTGTTATCTCATAGAATATTTAAAAAAATATTTCTATGGAGGTTTTTTATTTAATTTTTTTGTTTAATATCTTATAAGTTGAAAATTAATTTGAATTGACTTGGCATTTTTAAACATTGTTTTTTTATGGAAGGTTTAGTTATTAAAATGGTATTCAATGGTTTTCCTTTAAGGTTAAATGAGGGGTAAGTTAGTAATTTCAAGTTACTTAAAATTTAAGAGATTAAGACTTTTAGGAGAGAGAGTGCTAAATATTTTATATATTAGTATATATATATATATATATATATGAATTAAATAAGGATCAATACAGAACCAACCTTATTTGCACATATTTCAGTGCTAATCTCATCCTTTAGATTTTTGAACAATGAATGGTTAAGATAACGACCGAATTTTTATTTTACTTAAATCCAATATGACGTTTTTGACCGAATATTCATTCGAGAACAACTCTTAATGCGAGTATCACAAGAACCAATCTTGGCACTTGATTAAAATAAATCAATGACCAATAAAAATGAAGGCTCCTTAATGACGCATTAATGAAAGGTATTTTGGAAAAATCATGTCTCGCCCTTTAATGACGGTTCACCGAGATGCAATTCATGGTTGAGTAGTTAATTTGAGAACATATTTTATTGCAAGTACCATTTGTAATTACTATTAATGTTCATTCTGACTAATAAATAAGAGTATTTTTGGTCTTTTATATATTTTTCCAACCATAAATTACATCTAGGTGACTTGTCTTTAAATAGCAGACTTGATTATCCCAAAATAAACATTATCAATGCATCATTGATGAACCATTAATGAGTCGTCATTTTTATTGTCCGTTGATTGCTTTTAATGAAGGGCCAAAATTGGTTCTTGTTGTGGTCGCAATAACAATGGTTCTCAAATAGATTCTCCCCTATATACGTTTATATATATATATATATATATGTGTGTGTGTGTGTATTTATATCTAAGAAAAAATTCATTTGAGAACCATTTATAATGTGAATACCGCTAGTACCATTTGTAATCATCATTAATCCTCATTGCTGACTCATTAAAAGGGGTATTTTGAGCCGTCAAAATTCTTAGTCATTAAGTAATTTTAATCAATGACTAAGATTGGTTCGCAGATGAAAACAGTTCTTATTTGAACCATCTCATATATATATATATATATATATATATATGGGAAGGTTCAAATGAGAATGAAATATTAAATGAGAATTGGAGACTCAATCTCAGCCGTTCATTTTGTAAGTGAACATGGATGGAGAGCGTGGGGGATAGAGTGTGGCAGGGTGTATGTGAGGAATTCATGGGTGGACAATGACATTAAAGGAGGGGGAATTATACGGCGGAGATTGAGTTTCTCATTCTCATTTAATTTAAAGTTCTCATTTGAACATTCTAATATATGGGTTAAAGCCATAAAATAACGGTCTACTTTTCCCATTTTCCCATTGTGGTACGTCATGTTTTTTTTTACACATTTGGCTAGTAAACTTATTAAAACCGTGTTGATGTGGCCATTTCGTGACCTGCAACCAACAACCCGTTTTTCAGACCGTTTTTTGTGATTTTTGGGTCGATTTTTGATCGTTTTGTGTGATTTTTTTGTAGAATCTTGTAATTTATCATTATACCTTTCAAATGAAACCAAAATCATGAATTTTCGTCAAGTATAGACGGAGAATTTCGAGCTCAAAGTCTCGACTTTATTGGGTTTTTTGTTCGAAAACAGGGCAGAAAGAAATACTCGTTTTTTGGTCGATTCTTGATAATTTTACATCATTCTTTTTATAGATTGTTGTAGATAATCTTTTTACCTTTCATTGGACACCAAATTCATGAAAAACCATCAAGTGTAGGCCAAGTTATTGCTAATTAAAGTCGATAATGATCCTATTCGACACCCTTACGGTATTTCAAAAAATTGACACATTTTAAGCTCGTTTTTGTTTGTTTTTTTGTACTAATTGATAGATAACTCGATTACCTTTCCATAGAGTCAAGAATCATTGATTTTCGTTAAGTGTACATGGAGAATTTTGGCTCCAAAGTTTGTTTTCGAAATGAAGAAAATTGGGGAAGAAGATGACCTGCTATTGCAGGTTAAAATCACCAAAATGGGCACATTAACACGTTTTTTATAAGTTTACTAGCCAAATGTGTAAAAAAACATGACGTGCCACAATGAGAAAATGGGGAAAGTAGACCGTTATTTTATGGCTTTAACCCCATATATATATATATATATGCATTATGTTTGTATGTATGTATATGTATATAATATGTATGTATATCCATTTATTTACATAATTAACTAAAAAACCATATAAAAGCACAATGACTTTTCTTGTCTACTTTTACCTTTATCTTTTGTAAAAGTTGGCATGAAAATTTAAAAAGCAAATCATGTTATTATGCAAGTTGTTGTGTCATGTGATTGCAACGGGTACCAATTTCATATCATATGACTTGGGTCGTTATTTGTTTGTATGTTCAAATTATAACATATGTCATGTAAAACTTAATAATTATGTCTTTTAGTTGTTCAGCTAATCATGATCAAAATAGCTTTTGACCATATCCAGATAAACATTAAAAAAAAAAGAACAAACCAGTAAATATAATACTTAAAATATATTGCTAACTTGCACTTTAATTAGTAATGCTAATGTTTGGAGACATAAAAGAGAGGCCAAAAAACCCTCTTTAATCATTTTGCTTGTTAGACCAAGGATCTAGGGTAGTTGGTGTCTAGCATTTTTTATATCTTTCATTATGTCTTTGATAAGTTGAACGTGTAGAATAAGCATTTAGCATTTATATCATTCCTTTATTTAACCACTATCACAGCAAAATGGACCAAGACCACTCTTTAACCCTTTCCTTTGCTTGAGTATAGAAATTAAAGAAAAAAGTAACCACCCCACCCTATGCCAATCGGCATTTGCTTGATGAATATTATAATTAACTTGATTGTGTTATTATATCTTTATGTATATATTTTAGCTTCTAGTTTGGATATTCAAGAAGTTCTAATCTTGTATTTAAACATATGTCTAGGGATCATTTATGTACATTATTGAGATTTAACCATCAAAACTAACTTGTATTCATGAACTGGAACACGCCGACTTTTAACAAAAATAATATTTTGTTTAATATATAAAATCAAAACTTTACACACACATATATACATACATATGTGTATATATATATATATATATATATATATATAGGGGAGAGTTCAAACGAGAACTGTTTTTCATACGAGAACCAATCTCAGCCGTTCCTTGGATATGAGAAGTTCATGGATGGAGAGCGTGGAGGGGATAAAGTGTGGCAGAGTGCATGTGAGGAATTCATGGGTGGGCAATGACATTAAAGGAGGGGGAGTTGGACGGCTCATATTGGTTCTCGCAGTTCTCGTACGAAAAACAATTCTCGTTTGAACTTTTGCATATATATATATATATATATATATATATATATATATATATATATATATATATCAATAAACACCTAACTATTTGTCACATGTCCCATTTCTAGGCCTTCTTTTTAGTATTTTTCCCGCTCATTTCCATTCTACCACGTGTCCCTCTCTTTAATCCCGACTGATGGAACCGTCTCTCTCTCCTCTCTTGCACTAATCAACTAGGGTTTGGCTCTTTCAATTCTAAAACACTACTTGATTAGATCATTCCAATCTCTCTCTATCTCAGGTGCGTTATTCAATCAAAGTGTTGGATACTTACCCATTAATTTAACTCATTATGATTGGGACGGTATCTTCGAATTGCAGGTTTATGGTTCTCCAGATTCTGCAATATACATAGCCACAAGTGATTTTTTTCGAACTACAGGCGTTGGTCTTTATCTGGTTGATAGAACAATTTCAAATATGGAAGCAACTATCAATATGTTTCTCATCAACTAAATTAGGGTTTTATTGAAGATTGGGACGGTATCATCGATGAATCTAAAAGAAATGATGATTTGAAATATTGTATCAAGGTTAGGGTTTGTCCGTTTATGTTTATGTTTGTCAGTTTAATTTCCGATTCAATATTTCTCAACTCATTATGATTGGGACGGTATCTTTAAATTGCAGGTTTATGGTTCTCCAGATTCTGCAATATACTTTCATTCTTCATGATGAAATTGTTGGGATTCCATGAACACGCAACTGAAGCAAAAACAACAACTAACAAGCAAGAATGTGTTCAAAAAACATGAAATCCCATAGATGGATCAACTCTATGTAACAACATAGCAACAAACAAGAAAGTAAGAGAGTTATACCGTGCTCCTAAGCTCCAGAAACTTTCTTGTTGGCGGCTGATCTTGGTTTGGAAGCAAGGCTCTCCTTCTTCTTTTCCTTCTCGAAACCACACCCCGGGTACAAGTCTAACAACTTGTGCTAGCAACCTTGTGTGAAGACTTCTACCAGAAAGAACACACAAGAACAACAAACAAATCTTCTGGAACCAAGTTATGTGTTCACCAAATCACCAAAACAAGGTATAAGGTGAGTAGAGAGAATATGTGTCTTAGAGAGAGAATTAGCCAAGAGAGACAAGTGCTTCAGGAAATGAGTTGTTTTATAAGCCACAAGTGCCCCTGGATCTCTCTCTAACCGGCCAAAACCAATCATGAACTCTTCATGCATTGGCCAAGAGTGTAGGTGATTTAGACATAAAGTTCCCGTGAAGGGTGCTTTTGTCATTTTACCCAATAAGCAAGATTCGTATACATCATTTGATCCTCGATCAAATGATTCCAAGATCCCATCCTCTTGGAGCTTGGTGATACGAGTCTTGTTTATGTGGCCAAGACGACTATGCCATATGGAATACTTATCCAAACCATTTTTTGGAATCAGAATCAATATTCATGATAGATTTTCTTGATTCAATGTATGCATTTGCCTCATATATGCCATGACATGGTAAAGCTTTAAAATAAACAACTTCATCTTTAAAGCAGATAATTGTACCATTTACAAATCTAAAATCATAACCATCGTCATACAATTTGTGAAAAGAAATAATGTTTCTAGCCACACAGGGCAAATAGCATACATCTTTTAATAAAATAGAAAAACCGGTCTTGAATGAAAGCTCTAAGTCACTCTTCGCTTCCACTGGGACAACCTCCGAGTTTCCCATGACAAGATCCAACTCTCCCCGCTCCAAGCTCCTACTTGCCCTTAGCACCTTCACCATATTACATATGTGAGTGCCACAACCAGTATCTAATACCCAGCCTTTAGAAGTAGAAGTATGGTGGAGTTCTATCATGAACGTGGTACCTGACGTGTCCGGACCCGAAATGCTCAGTGCCTTGAGCTTGTTGAGTCCCTCCAGGTACTTTGGGCAGCTACGGCGGTAGTGGCCCTTGCCTCCGCAAAAGAAGCACTCCGCATACTCCGGAGTCTTGGCTTGGGGAAGTTTCCCCTTGCCCTTACACACGGAGGCCGGGACAGGCTTGGCCACGCCAACCTTTCCTTTGCCCTTCCTTGTATTGGAAGAGACGGCCTTCTTATTTGTGATGCGGCCTTCCCGGATGGAGAGAACGTGATTGGAGGAGGATGACTTATTCTTGGTCATGCTAGACTCAGCGGTCTTCAACATACCATGAAGTTCCATCAAGGTCTTGTCCATGCTGTGCATATGATAACTCATAACGAATTGATCATATGTACTGGGCAGGGATTGGAGGATTAAGTCAACCGCCATCTCCCTCCTAATGGAAAAACCTAGCTTCTCCATGCGCTCGATGTTTGCTTTCATCCGCAACACATGCGCGCTCACGTTCCCTCCTTCTTGCATCTTGCAAGCAAGGGTTGTCTTGAGGCACTCGTACCTTTCCTGCCTTGCCTGCTGTTGGAACATATCCTTCAGCTGCACGACCAGGTCATAAGCACTCAGATGATCCATTTGCTTTTGCAAATCTTGGTTTATCGTGCTCAACATAAGGCATGTGACGTCCTCAGTTTCCTTGAGGCGTTTCTCATACGCCTCACGGACAGCCCTTGTTGCACCAGCAGGAGGTGCCTCGGGTAAGGGCTCCTCTATGGTATGCAATTTTCCTTCATACCGCAAGACCAACCTCAGTTGTCTATGCCAGTCCATGAAGTTGCTACCATCGAGTTTCTCATTCTCAAGGAAAACTCGGAGAGAAACGTTGGTGGTGGTGTTTGTTGCGCTTGTTGATGTCATCTAAAATTTGCAAAGTAGATTTTAGTTAGTTTGATAATTTATCTTGTTAATTAATTTACCCATATAGAATTATCTTAACAAGGCTAAGAACCGTATTTCATCCTACCATGTGACGGGGTTACCGCGGATCACATGATAAAACTATTTAAGTCGGCAACCATTTTGCCAATTGCAATCTCTATTGCAATCCTTAGCACATGCGGGATCCTACGACATCCAATGGTCGTTTGGCATGTTTGATCCCTTCTTGCACCAATTTTAAGTCTTGAAATTTTGGTTAACTTGTGCTAAGCTCGACAATTATCCAAGATTTCAAACCTAAAATTGCAAATCGTCCGTCAAGACATACGGTAACAAATTCACCAAAATTGGCTCGTGCTAAGCTCGACAACCAAAATTGTGAATCGCCACACTCACCTTCCACACAGTTTTATGAGAATTGGCTCGTGCTAAGCTCGACTTACAGATGGTGCATGATTTACGTTTTGATGGAAAAACGGGTTTTCGTTTCCTGTTTGGTTTTAGATTAACTTATTAGTGACAAATCCTATTTTCACTAGGTGGGTTAATCTATGTATGTGATCGCGCACGAGAGGAAACCATTTTTATCAAAACTCTTGTGATTTTATTAATTTTAACAAAAAATTATCTAGCATGCGAAACCTACACATCCATGCATAGAATAATAAAATTACATCACAAGCAATATACAATATAGTCTGTAACCCTTGCCAATAAACCTATGCGTTCCTCCCGTGAGCCAAAACGGGAAGAACTTGGTCAAACTATGGGACAAAACAATTTGATGCAAGCTCCCACTAGAACCACCATCTCCATTGGACCTCATAGGCTTCTAAGGGCATCAAAACTCCATCTTGTTTTGCCTCTTCTTGTGTCTTCATCCCTCCATCATACAAATTACATACAATAGAAAATAAATGGCATACAAGCCACAAAATTTTCCTATTTATCTAATTACATGTACATGGATGAATGAAAGGGCATGCAAGCCACAAATTTATTACAAACATACTGAATTTAACAAATTTACAGCCATGAATGTGGATTAAAACCACCAAATACATGCTCAACACAAATCAACCAAAAGGCCAAGGCAAGGTTACCAACTCATATTAACACATACAACCAAACATATCATGTCTTTACTGCAAAACCAAGCAAGGAACCTTTTGAACAAATTTCCAGAAGGTTTAAATGTCAAAAATCCCGAATCCAAAACTGTTTTATCAAAATTTTCGAAAAACAATTTCCAGTAGCGTTAGCGCCGCTAACGCTAAAGACTTAGCGTCTCTAACCACAACTTAGCGGCGCTAACCCAAACGGCAGATTACAAACATTTTGATTTCGGGTTTTTCAGGCCACCAAGTGCTATTCTAACATAGAGGTGACTCTGATACCACTGTTGGGATTCCATGAACACGCAACGGAAGCAAAAACAACAACAAACAAGCAAGAATGTGTTCAAAAAACATGAAATCCCATAGATGGATCAACTCTATGTAACAAAATAGCAACAAACAAGAAAGTGAGAGAGTTATACCGTGCTCCTAAGCTCCAGAAACTTTCTTGTTGGCGGCTGATCTTGGTTTGGAAGCAAGGCTAACCTTCTTCTTTCCCTTCTCGAAACCACACCCCGGGTACAAGTCTAACAACTTGTGCTAGCAACCTTGTGTGAAGACTTCTACCAGAAAGAACACACAAGAATAGCAAACAAATCTTCTGGAACCAAGTTATGTGTTCACCAAATCACCAAAACAAGGTATAAGGTGAGTAGAGAGAATATGTGTCTTAGAGAGGGAATTAGCCAAGAGAGACAAGTGCTTCAGGAAATGAGTTGTTTTATAAGCCACAAGTGCCCCTGGATCTCCCTCTAACCGGCCAAAACCAATCATGAACTCTTCATGCATTGGCCAAGAGTGTAGGTGATTTAGACATAAAGTTCATGCAGCTTTAGCGCCGTTAACCATAAGTTAGTGGCGCTAACGCGTCCTGTCTTTTGAAACGACATAAAGCACATGCAGCCTTAGCGACGCTAACCTTAATAGTTAGCGGCACTAACCCAGCCTGCATTGCTAACTTACACTTTTGCCATCTTTGGTCCCTCAACCTTATTTGCTGTCATGTTAGACCCCGGTGTGTGACCCATATAGGCCTATACATCATCGGCAGTGCTCTAAGGCGTACATATATTATCGGGCAGATTCTAACAGAAATACATAATGTAAACGAACCAAATTAACAATCGTTGACCCTAGAACCCAATTTCGAAATTATCCAGGTTTGTTTCTTTATCATATACTAATCTTTTTATTACATATGGTTCAATGGTTCAATTTATTTCTACCAAATTTGTTGTTTGATTTATAAAGTTCAGATGAATAGGTTCTCTGAATTTAAATTTTTTATCCAGATGGCACAAATTGAAAGAAGAATTTCATTTCTTTAAAATCTCAAATACTACTTACTGTTGCTGTACCAAAAGAAAGGCCAAAAGGATATACATGCCATCTAAATATGAAGCAGGGATTTCATATATGGAAGCAACTACTATACATACGAGAGACAAAAGTTTCTTGAGAAAATTGTAGTTGACTTTACCATTTCATCTTATTATTTGTTCTTAAAGTTTTCATATAGGAATATAATTCCATGAAATAATTATTCCATAGTGAATACGAGATTTTATAGTAGATAAGTATTCAACTATGGTCTATGGGCTACTATGTTCCTGTAATAGTTTGCAAAACATGCAGGACTATTGGATTATACTTTGTGGATTTATAGTATGTAAAAACATGACCACCCATGTAAAAAAATCATTCCATAGTCACTTGGGCTCTCCATTAAAACATTAATCTTAGTTGGAGTTAGGCTTTTTATTGCTTAATCTCTATCCTCTTTCAATTAAGGAGAAATTTGGTAGAATATGAAGAAAGCTTTAATTTTGAGCTCTGGGATTCATCTTTCTGTGTCTATAGTTTTTCTCGAGTAATAGAAAAATGATGTTAATTAGATGTTTGTTCTTGAGGATACTATGAGAAAACAATGCAAGAGACTTTATATATATACATCATTAGAACCTTACAGAAAATTAAATTTTGGGGGCTTTATGTTGTCTCCAGATCTTTTTTTTAGTTTTCATTAGCATCTTGCCTTGAAACTAATCTGATAGAAACTTTCCTGGATATTTAAATATATATAAAAAAATCATCCAATTGTAATATAACAAACTTAATCAACTATGGTTTGATCTATTTAAGAGTCTCTAAGCCACTTTCGATGAATTATTCTTCTTTATCCTTTGCTTGAGTAGGTTATTATGTGTCAACTGTCAAGTCATAACATATTTGATGAGCTTTGGGCCTTTGGTTGATCCTGGAACAAAGGATGCATGCAATCACTTCCTTTTACTGGGTTTTTATTCATGTTGGTCGATTAAATGCCTTAAAGTGGTGATTGGTTTTTAGTAATGATCATTGAGGTTCTAAATACCCTAATTCGAACGCAAGGACTTTTTTCAGGTTGCACTCAACTGTTGTATGGGATGATTTTATCAAATAGCCAAGAGCTTTATGTGATTATCAGATTACGAGAGAGTACATACACTTTAATTTCTTAATGGAGCTTGAAAAGTGTGGAGATAACACAAACTATAGAGAAGAGAAATGTTAGGGAGAAGGCTCCAACGGAAACTTTATATGGAGACTGAAGGTTGGAGTGAAGACATGGGTTAAATGACCTTCCTTTGAGATTTTATTGGTATGGAATGTTAAGACCGAAGATGATTTCTTTCTATAGTAGAAATGGCAAGCATTTATGTGGATGGACAGGTCGTGATCGGTGGTGACCCGTTTAGAATATTAATGACCATCAAAATTGTGAGCTCAGAACAAGTCGTGGAAGAAGATGGCATACAGTTAGTTGATAAAATTTTAGATAGCACACTGTCTATATTGAGTTGTTCATTCACAGTGTATTGACATTTAAACTTCTCTTTGATTTTTTTTTCTTTTTGTAAATTTGAATCCAGTTACTTTATATATGAATTTAAAAGATAGAATATATCTATCTTTTTAACTTTTAACTTTAATGAAAATTATTGTCATTTAGACTGGTACCCTTTTTATTTGTTTTTTAAATCTCATGTACATAATGTCACTACTTAATATTTATAGTTTTTTTATATATAGATTATTTTTTATCAAACCCGTGTAATACACGGGTATCTAAACTAGTATTTCATATACACATCAAAGTGAGGAAGCGTTTAAAATATAAACCAAGATTATATAACTTTAAACTCATAATGATATAGTCCATCGCTGCTGTCTCTTCATTCACCGTTGAACACGAGGTTTGATTTTTTTTTTTTTTTTCTTGTTGATTATTAAAATTGTAAATGTAAATCTGGTTGATATTTTATAAACAAGAGGTTTGATTGTGAATGGCAGATCACTTTTCATTCTTTCTCACTATATATATGCTTCAAGGCAAAAGACCTTAACCACCACCATCCCCTTTCTTTCTTGATTTTTTTGTTGTTGATTTTTAAAATGGGTTTATAAATTTGGTTTTATATTTTTAATGTTTATTGTTTATCAGGGAATAGATTTTTGTATTATTTGTATTGTCCATTTGTGAACATGGAAATTTGGATATATGTAATAGTTTGATTTTGGTTGTACAATGATGTTTATTTGTGAACAAATAAATGTTGGTTAATATTTATTGTTTGTTCACAATGTGTGCTTGATAAAAAAAAAACTTATTTATAGTGTATGTTTGACGGTGTTCACTAGAGTGTTAATGATTAAAAACTCGTAAATCTTTAGTTGTGTTCAATATGAATATTGTAGAAAAAATTATCTTAAAACTACTATATTTTTTGTTGTGTTCATTATCAAACACACTTAATCAATTCGGTCGTTGTGGTCGGACTCTATTATGGATTTCTGACCACATTCTCCAAAGGATGAAAAACTCGTACATATATTTTGAGAGTGTTCATAGGTGAACTACGTAAAATTAATTATCTACTAGTAAATTATTTTTAATCTATTTTGTTTTTTTGATAAAAATTTATGAGAGAAAAATAGATTGGAGATCGAGATAAATTTTGGTTTACCATTATGCCCTTTTGAATTAAAAAAAACATGATTAATTTAGACCACTAAAGAGAGGAGGGACGGTTATTGAAGGAATGAGATTTTAAATGATAACAAGAGAACAAATCATAAACATCAATTGGATGTTAAGCAATTAGATTTCACGGTCGCAATTCACTCATCGTAATATATTCATAGTTGGTTTATAAAAAAAATAATGGGTTAAATATAGACTATTCGATAAAATCAAATGAAGAGTCGAGATTAAGTCTATTATTCTCATGGTTATTTACATTTTCAATTGAACTTCCCTATGTATGTACACACACATACACACGCACGCACGCACACACACACACACACACACACACACACACATATATATATATATATATGGGCGGTTTAAACGATAACTGTTTTTTCTATGTGAACTGCGAGAACCAATTTTAGCGCTTGATTAATATTAATGAATGGCTACAATTTTTTGGCGGTTCATTAATGCTTCAATAATGGCTCATTAAATAATGGGTTATTTCGGGAAAATCAAGGCTCGCAAATTAATGACGACTCACCCAGACGCAATTCACGGTTGGGTAAATATATAAATTACCAAAATACCCCTATTAATGAGTTATTAATGGCGTTAAAAAAGTTCTCGTAATTCTCATACAAAAATACTTTTTGTTTGAATTTTTGCACATATATATAGGGGAAGGTTCAAATGAGAATGATAAATTAAGTGAGAATGGGAGACTCAATCTCAGCCGCTCATTTTGTAAGTAGAATTCATGGATGGAGAGCGTGGAGGGATAGAGTGTGGCAGAGTGCATGTGAGAAATTCATAGGTGTGCAATGACATTAAAAGAAGAGGAATTGGACGTTGAGATTAAGTCTCCAATTCTCACAAATATTTATGTTCTCATTTGAAGCTTTATATATATATATATATATATATATATATATATATATATATATATATATATATATATATATAAGGGAGAGTTCCATTGAGAACCGATTTTAGTGCGAGAACCGTGAGAACCAATCTTAACCGTTGATTTAATAAGTGAAATTCATAGATGGAGAGCGTGGGGGGATCAAGTGTGGCATGGTATATGTGAGGAATTCATGGGTGGACAATGACATTGAAAGAGGGGGAACTGGACGGCTCAGATTGGTTCTCGCAGTTATCGTAATAAAAATGGTTCTCAATGGAACTTCTTCCTATATATATATATATATATATATATATATATATATATATATATATATATATATATATATATATATATATATATATATATATATATATATATATATAATCTATACTATATTATAAAGCATTTACACCTTTTACTTAATCTCTTAAAATTAAGTATTTTGAATTTACCTAAATACACTTCTCAATAATCAACATACTAAAATTCTTCCAAAAAGTTTAAAAAGTCAACATACATATATATATATATATATATATATATATATATATAAATGGAAAATGCAACATAAGTACATATAAATGGCAATAATACATATTCTAAATGGCAACAATATATTTTAGAAGATAAACTAATGTACAAGTCAAATAAACAAAATAAGGCAATATATTCATACTAAATAAACAATATATACATGGAAAAAACAATTATCAATACATAAGTAAATATACCAAATAAACAATTGATATGTATTCTTAAAAAATAAATAATAAACAATTAATTAAGTTTACAATCAAGGTAGTAACTGTTAGATGTTATTTACTCTAATAACACAAAATTTATTCATAACTTTTAAAAATTTCAAATTAACGTGAATTAACTTAATTATCAAAAAATGTATTTTTATAGATAAATTTCATTTTGAATATTCTAGATAAATAATTAGAAATTATGTACAACTATGTCTCATAAAGTAAGTAATCTATAGCTCAAATTAGTTAATATTTCTGAAATTTTTAAATGGGTCATAAATAAAATAAAATTGTGATGTACTACTTTAGTGTGTTGTTTTAATTTCTTAATATTAAGTGGTTTAAAATTAATAATTTACCCCTCATAAAATAAAATGAAACTACTAAATAGAAATATAGAATCAATTAGATCGCCATATACTATATTAATAATTAAACCTTTCATGACAAGAATATATACAGAAATTATATTAAATTTGAACCTATCTTAGCTATAATATTATACATTTTAACATTCTTTTTACTTAACTTACTACACATTTTTTAAGTAATTAAGATTGATAGAGAAATAACTTATATATATAAACTAAATATTTTATTTAAAGTTGACAGATATAGTCCCCACACTAGCATATCTCCCACCTCCACCAACATAATCCCTCACATTAACCCAATTGCTAACATTTTGCCAATTCAGGTGTATATTTATTGACCAACGATAATTTAGAAAATAAAATCCTAACACCGCTTATTTTAAGAAAATAACAAATTATCGAAAAAAATTTACCGTTGCCGCATTGCGCGGGTACCATGCTAGTACATTTTAAAGTATTTAACTTGCTCTCTCTTAAAAATATTAACATCACTTACTGTTAAGTAGTACAAGTTTTTATGCTTAAGATACAAACAACTAAGCAATAGCCTAACCAATCATTACTATGATTATCTCAACTAATTTAAGACAACTATTATTTTAATAAATCATTAAATATCACAATAACTATTTAATTTATCTAATTTGGCTAATTAAGTTACTTACATTAATACAATTTTAAGACTATAATATCTTTTTCTCTAATTATTTAATAATAATTATTTTTAATTATTTTTCAAAAACTATTTTAACAACAAACAAAATGGTTGATGGTAAAAAAAGTAAAAAATTAGAAAAAAGATAAAAACATGGATATGTTGACTAACACCGCATTTCAAACATGTCACACACAAACTATTCTTATCACCGCTGCATTGCGCGGGTGCAATGCTAGTGTGTGTGTGTGTGTATATATATATACACACACACACACACTAGCAGTGCACCCGCACAATGCTGCAGAGACAATAGTTACTCTTTTCTAACATGTCGTTTTCAAGAATGTAATAATATATTATTCGTACGATTTAATGTCACAAAAAAGTTTTCACCAACATGTTCATTTTTTCAAATTTTCTTATATTTGTATCAACTATTTTATTAATTTTAAAAATAAATTCTTAAAAATATTAAAATAAGAAAAAAGATTTATAATTATAAAATAAGGAGAGAGAAATGAATAAGATTTTGAAAATTATGTTGATGTGGGTGGATAATTGTGTTTGTGAGAGAATGTGTTAGTGAAATAGTATATTTTAAATAAAAAAAAAGTTAAAGTAAATTAGCAGAGTGAAATAGTTATATATTGAATGGATGAGATTAATTTAGATAAAAAGAAATATGGAGATTAAGTAGTCTTAATAATTTGAAGGTTGTACATTATGCATAACTGTTTGGACTACTTAAATTTATCTAAGTAGTCTTAATAATTTGAGGAGAGAGAAACATAAATGCATTATATAGTAGTAATGATTGATATATATATATATATATATATATTCCAAATTCACTTTGAGAAAGTACAAGAACTAAGTGGATTAGGTAACAGATTGCAATAATATTATTTAAAGAACAAAAGTTGAAGATTTTGTCTATGATACTCGGAAGAGTTAAAATTTGAAATTCTTTTAACACGCAAATTTAAGAAAATAGCACGCGGAAACGTGATTATATTCAAATAATAAATTAGTAAGAAATATACTCGTAATTCATTAGCTAGTGGAAAAGAGTAATTATATTTTTTATTAAAAAATATTCTAAATAATTGTTTTAACAACAAAATCAAGTTACTAGAATACTTTTTGGAAAAGTAAATCTTGATTAGTGGCGTATTAATTATGAGATATCTCAAATATTATTATGAAACAAAATTCCAATAATGCATTTATTGTATGGATATCATATCCCTTATAAATTTAGATAGTTTATATATATGTTTCCTCTTGATTTGGGATGCATTCAATAAATACACATGTAATATAAAAGGTGAATATGTTATATACATCACTAATATATATTTTGAGATGAAAATAATATTTGTAAGAAATATTTATTTGTTCCTACTAAATGTTCCTAGCTATTTTATTATCTTACTTATAAGATGACGACATGTATAATAGAGTAATTATTTTTAATCATCTTCTTTGTTGATTTAATATTTGTCTTAATCTAATCTAACGATAGTGATGATATACAAATACATACATACATACATACATAAATATTTATAAATATGCAAGCTTTTAAATTTTTCATATTTATAAATCTGCATCATATATATATATATATATATATATATATATATATATGTACGTATACACACATACATACATATATATTAGTGGGAGAGAGAAAGAGACATCAGAGAGCAGGGAGAGGGGGCGAGTAACTAAGAGAAGGAATCAAAAATTTTCCAAACACTCACAGACAAAGGAGCTTCAGAAGAGAGAAAAAAAGAAAGCAATCTTTGCTTTAGCACCCCACAAACAAAAAAGCAACCAAATTTCAAACCACCCTCCCACCCATACATTATATTCATACATATATATCAAGCTAG
This sequence comes from Pulicaria dysenterica, assembly GCA_947179395.2. Lineage (NCBI taxonomy): Eukaryota > Viridiplantae > Streptophyta > Magnoliopsida > Asterales > Asteraceae > Pulicaria > Pulicaria dysenterica. The sequence continues at coordinate 19,933,289 of OX359293.1, forward strand.
CTAGATCTCACTGTCTACACACACATATACAGACACATATGTATATAAATTAATATTATATATATATGTATGTGTGCTTGTGTACATTGTGACCAAATAAAAGGAGGGTGGATCTTAATTTAGCAAACCTTGAAACCCCGTAATATTTTCCTTGTTTCTCTCTAATCCAGTGCTTTAATTAGGACAGATCCGTATCATTCTAAAGACGTACGCGTCTTTTGATTTTTTCTTACTCGTTTCCTTATTTAGTTTCTGAACTTGGTCACAAAATGTGTCTATGTGTATATGTATCATTTGTATGTTTTCTAGAAACTTAGCTTCAGACACACACACACACACACATATCTATAGATGAAAATTCTTCTTCTTATTTGGATGTTGATCATATATTTGGTTTTAATTATCAGGATTTGGTTCTGGAGAACTCAGGTCTTCAACACGTGCACACAGATACACGATGAGTATGTGAATATATGCCTGGCTCCCTGTATGCCATTTGTAGAGCTCCTCCATAGATTGACGGTCTCTGTGCATGGCGTATGAGGAGCCAAGCATATACCCCGGCCATCTTTAATATATACATACATATACATATATTTGTGTGTGTGTGTTGGCCGGTGAATGAAGCCCAACAGAGCAAAGATGCATATATCCAGTCATATATATATATATATATATATCGGTCTATTGGAGAAGCTGATCAGGTAGAGTTTCTTCATTATCTTTTTCACCATTACAAGTTTTTTATGCTTCGGTTTCTTACTCATACATAGTGATTTTAAGTTAAATTTTCCATTAATTTATTATTCGTTTGTAGGATTTTTCGTTATATATATGTAGATAATATGTGTGTGTGTGTTGTCATGGAAATTAAATAAAAAAGAATGATAAGAAAGAAAGTTTAGGTCAAAGTTTATGCACTGATTGATCGATCTTTTCAAACAATCAAATTATTGAACACGAAATGTATGTTTAAGCGTAAATAGAACGGTTGAAGTTTGTGTGTCAAATTGATTTAATTTCAAATTTTAATTACTGCATTTAATTTATTACAAGTGATTTTTATTATTTTTATCTTAAAGTTGTTTGTAATTATTAAATAGAAAGTACTTTATGTGGCATTAATTTTTAAATTTTACACAGCAACATTCTGTAGTTTCATTTCATTTGTGTCCTCTATACCATACACATTATATATTCTAACAATGGATATATATATTCTAACAATTACTATAAATTTTACACAGCATTCTGTAGTTTCATTTCATTTGTGTCCTCTATACCATACACATTATATATTCTAACAATGAATATATATTCTAACAATTACTAGGAAGTGATGTGACATTATGAATAGTAATTTATTTAGTATTTAATATATAATTAAAAGTTGAGAGAATTTGCCAACTTAAGGTTTGGTGTAGTGGTTCTACATGGAAAAAGAAATAGCCAAGATTTTAGGGTCGATCCTTTTGTTGGGATTGTTTTACTTTTTTTCTTTTTTGCCAATGAAGTGCCTTATTAATTTATTAAATCTTATTTTCTTATTATTATATTAAAACATTAATTATTTGTTTATCTCTTATAACTTGTGATATATAACATTTATTATAAATATAAATGTACTTTTATGATCATTTTATTTTTATCTACATTTTAATATAAATTTCATCTCCATATGATATTATTTAAAAACTATAAATTTGTATTAAAATTATAATACTAAAAAAATATGCTTAAATATTAGTTTTATATTTTGTTCATTTAAAAACCCAGCAGCAACGCACAGGTATAAAAGTAACTCGTTATTAGTAATAGTTCAACGGTATCTGGTTTGTCTTATTATAGGTTAAAGAACAAAATGTTAAGAAATTAGATTTAAGGTTAGGGAGTCTATTTATTTAGTCACTACAAAAAATTTGCCATTCAGTGGCACATGTTTTTAATGGCATTTATTTTTTATGTCACTAAATGATATTTTTAGTGACACTTTGTATATGCCACTAAAGAAGTTAACAGTTTTAGTGCCACTTTTTTATATTATGTCACTAGTATACACAATTAATAGTGGCATAAAAATCTAATATGCCATTATAATTTTAGAATTAATGACATTATTATATTATACTACTAAAAGCTTGAGTTGCAAGATGAAAGTGGACTTCTAAAATAAGTTTTTATAACTATTATAATAAACTTTAGCAAGAAAAATTGGCAAAAAAAAAGGGTTATAGGAAGGGAAAAAACGAATTGATTAAAAGCTACCAGTAACATTGTTTTGAATATATAAAGGGAAATTTTTTTTCTAATTGTTAAAACAAACATTAGCAAACAAAAATAGAAATTTGTTATATGATAAAAAAATCGACGAAAAGCAACCTGGAGGTAGCATTTGATTTTTATAAATGAAAGGAAAAAAAATTGACTCTCTTTATAACATGAAGGGAAAAAAAATAGCGGCCAAAATCCCCGCTATCGTTTTTCCGAAATTTTCCCTCCACAGGCTCGAATTCTCACAATAAGCTTGCTTCTTTCTCTTCAGTTCCTCCTATCGTCACTTTTTCTTCTCTCGTTTCTCTCTGTGCCCTAGTTTTCAAGATTGCCACAGCTTAGATTTTAAAGCCAGATTTTCGATTTGAGACTTCAATCATCATTGGAGAGTTCATCGAATCGGGCTTCATCTCATCTAATTAGTTTGGTATGTCTCTAATTTCTACCGAAAATCAGATTTCATACCATCTTAGTTAGCCATGACTAATGAACATCTTTAATTAGCTTTAGGTTTTCATTATTGTGCACTAATTTACGTCATCAGCTTCAATCTCGAAATTCTGTAATTATTTGGTTTTCATCAGTCGTGAGTTGTCCCAGAACATCTTCAGGTATATGTCTCTAATTTATCGTAGAATGTAAAAGCTTTAGGCAAATTTCGTGTACAATGATTAGTTTTAAATCAGATCAATACTCTCTCATGTTCTCTTTGTTGTTAATAATGGTTGGGTATGAGATGTTAGTAATTAGAATGATTACTTGGTTTGACTAATGTTGGTACTTTGTTTGTCACAAAAGTGTTGGGGACTATTAGTTGTTAACCCTACATTTGAATTGCTTGAGATAAACATAGCCCAAATCGATATATAAGTACAAAAACAGAATTTGCTATTTCCTACTTGTAGTAAAAGCCATGGTGTTGGTTGCATACTATACATCATTTAGTTGTTTGCTGTTGAATACTTGAATATACTAATCTATCAAGTTAACATACATGTCATGGGTCTATGTATCTTCAAGACATAGTATACATACACACATTAACACCATCTACAATATGTTCTGCCTTATTTGTTGTTGTTTCTTTAAATTTTATTGACTGATTTTTTTAATTTTTTATACATAGTTGTTGTGGGTTGGGTCTGTTCAATTAGCTTATATGACAAATAGATGTTTGTTGTTGGATATACTAGTTGGTTGGGTTAATTTACAGGTCTTGGGTCTATGTCTACACGGTATATTACACATACACTCACTAACACCATCTACAATAGGTTCTGCGACAAGTTATCTGCTACTGTTTTTTATTTTATTAACTGTTTTTTAATTTCTTTTATAAATACTGACGGGTTGGGTCTGATACTATATATGCAAAAAGGTCTATTTGCATCGATGGGCTGTTGTTTGTTGTTGGATATACCAGCTTGCCGAGTTAACATACGGGTCATGGGTTTATGTATCTAGAGGATATAGTACACATACACACATTAACAGATCTACAATGGGTTTTGGTTTCAGTTATCCCTTGCTGTTTTTTTATAAGTTTTATTGACTGATTTTTATAAATTCTTTTAGATAGTTGTTTAAATTGTTGTTTTCTGTTGAATACTTGAATATACTAGTTTATTGAGTTCACATACATGTCATGGGTCTATGTATCTACAAGATATAGTACACATACACACATTGAAGGTTTTTATCGTTGATGTATGTTTACGTTTAAGGATATTTTTATTATTATATACATAGGCTTCATTGAAAGCTATTGCAAGTGGCTCCGCAAGCACACCCGATGATGAAGATAATTTTACAAATGATGACTACTCAAAAGTTAAAGGACCTGAGAAAAGGGGGAACGTTCGATTAGTTGGAAGGATGCCGAGCGTTAAAAAGAATGGTGATTCTTCCAACAGATTCACAAACTATTCATCAACTTTAAAATGTTGTCAATGTAATGTTAAACACCATCCAATAACATATCCCCAATGCAAACATATCAACGGTTCATAACAATATGAACATAGAGGTACTTATATATGAGCTATTGCTTATATGTCCTTTTACTATTACATATTTATGTATTAACAACATTTGTGTTCCTTAAATTATTTTAGGTCCTTGGTATTTCTTTGACCCCAAACAACTCTCGGTCTGTTAATCAAAGATCACCTTCGGGAAGTCATACTAATAATGGTAATTACTTTTATGTTTCTAATTTCTCATATGTAGTTATCCAAGAAATTGATTACTAGTTGATATTTTATCATTTGCATTTTGAATAATTGAATACTATCCTTATTGAAAGAACTTTACTTTCTATACACGTAACTAATGGTATGGTTACTAAAGAAAGAGTTAGCAAGAAGATCATTTAGCTTTCATGAAGATTATGGATAAGGTTCATATGTCTATTGAAGTTTCAAGTTTTTATTCAAACACTTATTAGATTCGTATGTGATATTTAGACTTTGACACTTATTAGACATTTTGTTTTTAGACGTTTGTTGATTGAATATTTAATTGAAGTAATGCTTTTATGATTATGACATCTTCAATCTTGATTCTGGAATCTTCTTATCCTTGTCGTAGATATAGAGAGATAAAATGAAAAACATATTTAAATTCTCTTAAACTGACTTTTTCAGTCGGACTGAGCTACTCAGCTTGAAACTCATCAAGCTGAGTTCTTCGAGAACAAACCCGAAAACAAACATGTACTAACACGTATAATGATTAACTCATCCTTAGAAGTCATAAGAGTTAGCTAGAACTTATTTAACAACTCTGTTGAGCTGACTCAGTATATACGCTGAGTCACTCAGCTCGAAACACATCAAGCTGAGTGACTCAGCGTATATATGCTGAATACTCAACCTATATCAAGCTCGAAACACATCAAGCTGAATACTCAACCTATATCAAGCTAAGATATAGTCTAAGCGTATATATGATCGAAACACATCAAGCTGAATACTCAACCTATATCAAGCTGAAACACATCAATCTTACTAAGATATAGTCTAAGCTGATCGAATATATGCTCAGCTTATATTCAGCTTGTGCTCAGTCTAAAACACTATAAGTGTTCAGTCTGATCAAGCCTCATAATTCTGTTTAAGTTACATTTAGAACACATCTTACAAACTTAATTTTGTCTCATCAAATCTTAACTGATGAGATCATATTCCCAACATATATGTAGTTCAATTAGAAACACATAAAAGACTTTGCTAAATACAAATTCATAAAAACCCTTAAATGATAAGTATTAGCCCTAGGATTCTTATTCTACACGTGTTGGTGCACGGTTTGGTCACGACAACACCAACCCCGTGCTATTTCAGGTAGATAGGTTCCTTTACCAATCGTATCTAATTTGATACGACTCCTAGACCTTGTAGAGGTTTTAGACATAGCAGTCTAAGTATGTTTATCTTTACACTAAGCACATTTTGGGCCCGTCACATCAGGGAATCACTAAAATAGACCGCACCACCTAGGACGGGTTGAACTCTGGCCCATCACATCAGGGAATCGCAAAGTCTTTCACCCCCTCCCCACATCGGTTTGAACCCTGGTGTGCACGGTTTGGGCACGACAACACACCAAAGTACCAGGAGCAGGAAAGGTGTACCACTAGATGGGTAGCACTACTGATCTAAGATTTTTGTAGGTTTTATCCAAGTTTGAAAAACTTGATTCCAGTTTTGTAAAACCATTTTAAAACTATCTGTTTTAAAATCCGTATATCTTAGTATACCTTAAACTAGGTACAAAATACATCTTATGATAAAATCATTTTGAAAAACAAACTTTTTTAAAATGCTGATATGACAATCATAAAATATTTAATTTTATAAAATTGTTGTCGTATACCAATTTTATCATATTCGTGGTTTTACCCCTGATTAATAAAAAACTATTATTAACCTCCTACTTTAATTTTATAGTCGCATGATAATCATAAAAGTAAAGCACAACCACGCAGATAATGAATTGTTATAGTTTTGCCAACTATGTCCTAAGGGGTCAACTAAGGACAAACTATACTAAATAGATCCCATGGATGGATCTAACGAATAATTTCCTTACTCCCACTGGCCTTGACACCTCCGGTCTTAACCCGAGCAACTCCGTTTTGTTCCTCCGTCTTGAATAATCTTTCGTCTTCGGTTTTGGTTACAATAATCTAAACTAGAATACATAAACCTGTTATATCACAATTACATTATAGAAAGGGGTTGTAAGTGGCACGCAGACCTCCCCAAAACCAAAAAGAAATAACACAACCACAGATCTAAGCTGGCAAAACCTGTAACCTACATGTCCAACCATAACAAGAATATACTGTTGACTTGTTTAAGTCAAACATTTGTAGTTGACATGTAGAAACTACAAACGCAACTTAAAAATACTAATGCGACTTTAGTATACAAGTCAAGCCAAAATCAACATTTATATATATAAACAATATATAAATAACCAACCACGCATTAAATATATATATACTACATTATAAAGCATTTAACTTTCTCTATTTTAAAAATTTTTAGACTACTTATTTTTAAGTAGTACAAATTTTTTTGCTTAAGATAAAAACACTTAAAGCAATAGTCTAACCAATCATTCCCTTGATTATCTCAACTAATTTAAGGCAATTATTACTTTAATAAATCATTAAACATCACAAAAGTTGTTTAATTTATCTTATTATGGCTAAATTACTTACATCAACACAATTTTAAGGTTATAATATCTTTTTCTCTAATTATTCAATAATAATATTTTTTTTAGTTTCTTTCGAAAACTATTTTAACAACTAATAAAATGGTTGATTGTAAAAAAAGTAAAAAATCAGAAAAGGTAGGAAATACATGGATAGGTTGACTAACAGCGCATTTCACATACCATACCCTATTTTTTAAATCAAACATGTTATCGAGCACAAACTATTGTCATCGTCGCCGCATTGCGCGGGTGCAGTGCTAGTTAATAATAATGCAAGCATCATATATATATATATATATATATATATATATATATATATATATATATATATATATATATATATATATATATATAACCTTTTCTCATTTACCCTCAAATTAATTAAACTATTAATTGAGATGAGAAAATTTTGACAAAACTTGTCAAACCCTTTTTTAATCAATTTATAAACTAATGGTACAATAACTATTATACCAAATGTGTTTTAGTCCAAAAACACTTAATTGATTAAAGAATTAACCTTGTTAATATTGTCCAATAATAATACACCATTATGGTTAATTATTATATTTTAATCCAAAAATATAATAAAACTTATATTTTAACTTAACTAGTTTATATATATATATATATATATATATATATATATATATATATATATATATATATATAACCTTTTCTCATTTACCCTCAAATTAATTAAACTATTAATTGAGATGAGAAAATTTTGACAAAACTTGTCAAACCCTTTTTTAATCAATTTATAAACTAATGGTACAATAACTATTATGCCAAATGTGTTTTAGTCCAAAAACACTTAATTGATTAAAGAATTAACCTTGTTAATATTGTCCAATAATAATACACCATTATGGTTAATTATTATATTTTAATCCAAAAATATAATAAAACTTATATTTTAACTTAACTAGTTAAAATAAATCCTCAACCATAATGTATATATATATATATATATATATATATATATATATATATATATATATATATATATATATAAATTTTAAGTCCATAAAGCTAATATACATTTATATATATAATCTTGTATCATTAATATTTAATCCGAATTATCCATCCAAAGTATGTATTATCCGAGGCCTATGGGCCTAAGCCTATTCTCGGTATATCTTAAATTGGCCATGAAGCCCACTAAGTCCATTAGGTCCATTAAGTCCATAAGCCCATTAAAATAAACAAGTTCTTAAAATGACAATCATGAACAATTTTATTTTGCAGTTTCATATTAAATAAAAACTTGGGCTTTCAACACGAAATAAACCAAGGAACTATCCGGGCCGACCCAAACTGGTTGACAAGATCATGACTTGTTTTATTATTTAAACTTCAAATAAATTTTATCAACTAAAACTTGTTGACAAGATTATAGAATTTCAAATTTTTGAAGTTTACCTTTTAACCATAAAACTAAACTAGTTGTTGATTAAAACTTTAAAATTATTGATAATAACTCAACTGGTTAATATTAATTATAATTGATATATATACCATCGATTTTCATATAGCCATCAAGAACATTCATGAGATGAAGTTTATACCTTGAATTGCTCAAAGAAGTCTACCCGTAATGAGACACCACAAGGATCCGCTAGAACGATTGAATCACAAACTTGTTCTTGATCTTCTTGGTGAGATAATCACCAAAATCGAACTACCCCCAACCTTGGGGTGTTCTCGGCCGAACAATGAGAAGAGGAGAGGGAGAGAGTTGCCTTTTGTTTTGTTAAGTGCTAACCCTAATCAAGGTGTTAATCTCCTACTTATAGATAACATTCTTGTTATCTTTAAATAGGAAACCTTGATTATTTACATATTATTATTAATACAAAATACATATTAACTATAATATATAATATATACATATTCTTTTGGCTGAATATATATATATATATATATATATATATATATATATATATATATATAGTTTTTCCTTAATATTAATTAATTAGCAATAACCTTTTAAGATAATATCCAAAGTATTAATCTTAAATGTTAATAATTAACAATATATATTTAATAACTAATAAATATATATTATCTTGTTAACTAATTAATCCTGGTTATTTATATCTCTCTATATTGTTTTATGACTAACTGTCATAAAACCCATCTCCAAAATATGATTATATAACTTCTTGAATTGCGTGCCCTCACAGGTGTGACCCTTAGGTGTCTTATGGCATTAGGCGTGTCATCAGGGTTCGACGGTTATGCACACAAATCCTATCACAGACTACTAGAATAGTGGAGGGCATCGCTAGAGGACACAGGATTTTGGATTAGTAGGGGTAAGACACAGTACCTTCATTGTCACTTCAGCAAGACGGAAGATGCTGAGAGTCTAGATATCCACCTAGGGGACCAAGTGTTGAGACCCCAAGATTCTTTTAGGTACCTGGGCTCCATACTACACAGAACAGGGAGGATAGACGAGGATGTCACAAACCGTATTCAAGCAGCGTGGGCGAAGTAGAGAGCGGTTAATGGAGTTCTATGCAACAAGAAAGTACCGATTAAGTTTAAAGGAAAATTCTATAGACTAGTAGTTAGACCGGCCATGTTATATGGGTCCGAGTGTTGGCCCTGAAAAAGGCTCAAGCGGAGAAGATGGAAGTAGCCGAGCTGAGGATGCTTACATAAATCTGTGGGAAGAATTTGCTGGACAAAATACCGGTCGGTGTCTTTAGAAATGAATTAGGAGTTACGTATATTGTTAACAAGTTAATAGAAGGTAGACTGCGGTGGTTCGGACACGTTAAAAAGAGACAACAAACGGCACCAGTTAGGAGAGCGGAATCGATTGTAGTTGAAGGAACTAGGAGGTGTGGTCTCCCTTACCTGAGGTGGGAAGATAGAATTAGAGCAGACCTAAATGAGTTTTCTCTTTCGGAAGACATGATCTCAGACAGAGTGTCTTGGAGAAGGAGGATTAAGATTCAGGGTTAGGAAATACCGAAACTGCAGCTAGCAGCATAGGGCTTAGGGCAAAGGATTTTGGGTTCACCAACATACGTGCTAGTAGTTTTCCATATTTGTTTGCAGCGAATATATATAGTATCTACGGTATATTTATTTATTTATTTTATTTCTTATTAGTTTATTTATGTATTTATTTTTTTCTATTTAATAATTTAGTTTTTTATTTTATTTTTTTAATTTTTTGCTCTCGTCTTTTATTGTCTTGGTTTTATGTTTATTACTTTATCTTTTAGTCGTATTCTCTTTTTTCTACTTTTTACTAGTTATAGTTATATATCTATTCTTTTCCTATCTACTAATTTATTTTTCTCATGCCCGGATGTTCATTCTCAAAACCAATCTCTCTACTTACAAGTAGGAGTATGATTGTCTACATTTCTACCTCCCCCATACTCCGCTCATGCGGGATTGGGTCTCGTTGTTGTTGTTGTGTGATATATATGAATGTATATATATAGGGGAGGGTTCAAGCGAAAACAGTTGTTAGTGCGAGAACCAATCTCGGCCGTTCCTCGGATATGGGAAGTTATATGGATGGAGAGCGTGGAGGGATAGAGTGTGGCAAGATGCATCTGAGGAATTCTTGGGTGGGCAATGACATTGAATGAGGGGAATTGGACGGCTCAGATTGGTTATCGCGGTTCTCGCATAAACTTCTTCATATATATATATATATATATATATATATATATATATATATATATATATATATATATATATATATATATATATATATATATATATATAGGGGAGGGTTCCATCGATAACCAAAAAAAATACGAGAAATTCGAGAACCGATCTAAACCGTCCATCTTAGCTTCTTTCTTACCCCATTTTTTTAAAACTAAAATATCTACCAAACGCAAAGATATTAATTTATGAAAATTATACCAAATTAACGACAAAAATAAGCTCTTTAATATGACATCCATATCTATATTTTTTTCAACAAAAAAAAAATCGTTTTTTCCGGGTTTTTTTTCTAGCACATGTGCATCAGTACTAACATATATGTAATAAGTACTATAAGCACGCACACACACAACACTAGAAAAAGAAACAGAAGAAATATCAACTTAATAGCAGCAAGAGATTTGTTAACGTATAATATAAGCTTAAATTGTGTGTAAGATAAGGTATGTATACATATATGTAACATCATTTATAGTACTGATTATATATATGTTAGTACTGATGCATATATGTAACATACCTTATAGTGCTAGAAAAAAAACCCGGCAAAAACGATTTTTTTTTTTTTGAAAAAAATATAGCAATATAGATGTCATATTAAAGAGCATATTTTTGTCGTTAATTTGGTATAACTTTCATAATTTAATATCTTGGCGTTTGGTAGATATTTTAGTTTTAAAAAAATGGGGGTAATTAATTAAAAAGAAAGAAGCTAAGACGGACGGTTTAGATCGGTTCTCGCAGTTCTCGCGTTTTTTTTTGTTCTCGATGGAACTTCCCTATATATATATATATATATATATATATATATATATATATATATATATATATATATATATATATTTATATATATATAGGGGAGGGTTCAAACAAGAACTGTTTTTCGTACGAGAACTGCGATAACCAATCTCAGCCGTTCCTTGGATATGGGAAGTTCATGGATGGAGAGCGTGGAGGGGATCAAGTGTGGCAGGGTGCATGTTAGGAATTCATGGGTGGGCAATGATATTAAAGGAGGGGAAATTGGATGGCTTAGATTGGTTCTCGTAATTCTCGTACGAAAAACAGTTCTCGTTTGAACCTTTATATATATATATATATATATATATATATAGAAAGAGATCATAATTGGTGGGCTTAATAAAAGACAAAGAAAAAGGCATGGGCTTTTGATTTGGACATCCAATTTGCACATACAAAAGATCAAGTTGTGGCAATGTCGACACACCTATAAATTGAGTTAATATTGGCTATATTTTAACTCTAATATAAAACAAACATAGATGTTTTAACTTCAATTAAATAAATTGTTAGCTAAGATATACAATTTGCAACCACAATAACTACTCAAAGGATCAAATTTAATTAATGATAATTAGTATAATACCCGTGTGTAGCTCGGGTATATAATTATGTTGGATACATTAATTTTTTAAATTCATTTTCAATAAAAAAATCCACAACTGATTTATTTTGATCAAATTTGAATTGAATACTGAATAGTCCTTAGCAAACAATTGAATTTACTACCTAATAAGTACAATACATGTTATATACATTTGCTCTCCAAATTTCAAGTAAAATTTTAACTTTATAATTTTAGTTATCAAACATTTACTACTACACCCTTTGTGTTACTTATTTGTGTTTCTATATAAAGTTTAGAATAAATTACTATTTTCGTTCACGTAGTTTACTATTTTTTTTTAACTTTTGGTCCCTAAACAATATTTATTACATAAATGATCCATATTTGAAGTACTTTGTAATTTTGTTCACTTAGCGATTTAAATCTAACATAATAGATGTCAGTTGCTTTTAGTTGAAATATTGACAAATTTTGTGCCAGAATTGATAATCATTTATATTGCTCAAATGAGTAAACCTTAACTTATGATGATAAACTTCTTTGTCAAATGACACATTTGGGCCGGACCTTATTAATAGTTAAAACGAGATCAAACGAACCCGCACGTTGTGCCGGAAGCAAAATATAATGATTTCCACTTAATGATTTATCATCCACGATCCTCAAGCTAAGTTTTCTATTATTTATCGTAAACTTAACTCATATATATTTTATATAGTAAAATCTACGCCACACAATATAATGTATGAATAAGATAAAAGTACTCAACTACCTTGTTATTAAAAAATGCAATCACCGGTTTCCATCTATGATTTACCTTGTATGAGTAAGTAAAATCTACATAATATACTTTGTTCTCAAAACTTAACTCTCTCGTCTCCTTTTTTTATGACGAAACCATCGTTACTTCATCACCAGCTACCATCTATATTAATATAATTTCTTAATTAATAAAAATTTAACGATAAATGTTTATTTGTATTATGATTCACATAAAATGCTATTTTAGATTACTATCATATTATAACAAAATTTATATTAATGTAGATAAAAATAAGATTGTCACAACTATATATTTATATTTGCACCGAATATTATCTATTAAAAGTTATTATAGTAAAATAGATAAGACACAAAATCAATTATTTGAATATAATAATAATAATAAAACTCAATTAAAATAAAGAAGTGACATGCGTCCCCATTCACAAATGGAGGAAAAGTGGATAAAAAATAAGAAGACAAAGGGAGTCGAACGTGATATGTATGGGTTAAAAAGCAAATTCCTTACCACTAAACTAAGAAGGCATTACATAGAAATTGTTGCTGATAATATATATATATATATATATATATATATATAGGAAGGTTCATGCGAGAACCGTGAGAACCAATCTTAGCCGTTCCTTGGATATGAGAAGTTTCATGGATGGTGAGCGTGGAGGGATTGAGTGTGTCAGGGTGCATGTGAGGAATTCATGGGTGGACAATGACATTGAAAGAGAGAGAATTTGACGGCTCAGATTGTTTCTCACGGTTCTCGCACTAAGAATGGTTCTCGCATGAACTTTTTTCTCTCTCTATATATATATATATATATATATTAGAAAAAAGAGAGTTACTATTCATATCTCACATCACATTCCTCATAAATGTTATAGATTATAATTATGAAATTTGCAAATAAACAAATAAATAAATCAAGAAGAACCCAAAGCTCCATCCCAAAGGTTAGGTTCAATCCTCCCAAACACAATATGTGTATTATACCAAAAGCATTTATTTTTTATGTCAGATTTATGTCATGTTGATCCATTCTAACAAGACCAACAAAATTAAAGTCTTAGAGGTAATGAAACTCGATGCTTAATTTTTCTCTTCTCTTTCTCTCTCACGTGATTCCTATCTAACTGCATTATAACTCTATAACTCTATATTCTATGTTTCGGTATTTTTCTCTGTCGCACATATCTTTTTTGACCGTCTTTATATTCCTTGATGTTTATTTAACATCACTAATATGATAATAGTACTTGTTTTCATTCTTTGTTATCATTCTTATATTTCATTTTTCAAAAAACACCCTAACATTTTTATCATATAAAAACAACTCCAATTTTATTGATTACAACAATTATTGTAAAAGTTTATAACAAACTTTACATAAAAATCAATTTCATATGCTCATCATAACCATCTTTACAAAAAAGAAAAACCAGGTTTATAACAATCTCACATACACATACACATACACGTACACATAACACACACACACACACACACACAAAAGGGTTACATTTGAATTGTGTGTGTTAATTGGGCCATGAATAATGAATTACTGAAAAGATGAATAAAGATATGAATTAGTAGTCATCTCGAAGAAGATGGGATCACTCCTCAGTCATCACCCCTGACTACCTTGACTACCTCTCTTCTGGAACTATTAAGAGGGCAAAGGGAGAAGAAGCTAGACCTTGAATAGTGTGATAAGGCTATATATTGTGGAAGGGAAGTATTCACTATTCTCAAGAATGAAAGAAGCATATTTGCACTACATATAGCTTGTTTCGATGATTCGCTTTCAGCAAATCAAGATAAATTCTAATTTCCGGTCAAGTTTGTTGAGGAGGTTTAACCGAACAAACATTTGCGAAGCAGAAACACGTGAAAATAACTTATTAAAATACAAAAAAAAAATGTGTAAATAGTTTAAAGATGAGATGTTGACTAATTCAATATCTATTTGACATGGCTGAGATTTATTTCAAATCTGATCCAACAGTTATAAATTCAAGTTGAGTTTCTATCTCATAGCTCACCGTCGGTAATAGATACATATAATTCTAAAAAAATTTAATTTTTAGTCTTTAAAATGTAGAATAAGTGATATGCAAATAAGTTTACTATTTAAATCCTACCTGCAATATTTCGTCAAAGTTTTTTGCCAGAATTCACCTACAATATACAGCTATATGAGTGCAGACATGTACTTGCCATTGTCAAACTCGGTGTTTAAACTATAGTCTATAGCAATGTCGAATTAAACGAAAATTAACACGCTACCTTTTTTTTCACCTCATTTATACAAAGTGTTGAGTTTCACATGAAAAATGGAGCATTTATGAAATTAAATTTACTACGGCTCCATTAATTGCACCGATTCCAATATTGGGTTCCTCTTTGACCCAAAGCTTTATAAGTCTTTTTATGTAGCGTCACAGGGGTTGGCTGCAGTTGGTTTGCAGTCTGGGGCAAACACCGCTACGCCCCTTGTGGCTTGAAACCTCCGGCTTCCTCTCCGGTTTCTCACACCCGTTGAACCCTCACTATTTTCCTTTTTTTTTACTTTTCTATAATTTAAAAAAAATTAATTTTTCCAAAAAACCTAGCCAACGACTAGTTTTATTTAACTTTATTTTTACCTAATTAACTCTATAAATACCATAGCACTATTTCACATTTTTCACACCAACACAATCTCATTTTTCTCTCTACACCATACTTTCTCTCTATTTCATATGGATTCAACACCAACATCATCGCGTAAAAGCCGTGGTAGGGGATCGGGTTCGGGTTCAACACCAACATCGGACCCTAACCTCGGGTTTCAAGTTTTCTCTTAACCGGGTTACATTCCACAACCGGAGGTCGGGTTTCAACAATTTCAACCACTTCCCCCGGATGCTTTTAGTTCACAAGCATGGATGATACAACGAGGATGGCGTCCCGCCCCTTTCAATCTCCCTCCACCGTCCTACATGACCCAACCCTAGTTTTTTAGATGTTTTATTAATTTATATTTAATATTGATGTTTAGTAATGTTAGGATTTTTTTATTATTATTTGTATTGTTTTAATTTTTAATCAATATAAAAATATTTTATTTTGTTATATTATTAAATGTATTAAAAAAAATTAAAAAAAAAGTGAAAAAGGTTGGGGTTAGATGGGATGTGGTACTCCACTTGAGGGTAGGAAGAGGGTATGAGAGAGAAAAGCTGATGTGACACAAATATAACAGCAGGGTTCAATAGGTTCTGTGTGTATGTTACGGATTATGTTAAGAAGAAATCAAGCCCAACTTTGAACGAGGTAAAAGAATCTAGAAAGAAAACTTTGGAACTCGGGAAATAAACTTAAACGTTCTTTATTCCCATTGTAATTATTTCTAGAAATTGTCTCTTACATTTCAAGAAACTAGATCAACATTTACTTTCATCCTGTTGTCACCACTCAGCAACATCTATTACCACTGAATAAATAAGAAGGCTTAATCATGGATTCTATGTTGAATTCTAAAGTATGAAGTAAAGTTATGATGAAAAATTGTATTAACATTCAGAATGATTACTGTGAAATGTTAAATTAACATAGATTAATAAGAGTGAAATTCTAAAATACAAAGAGATCAAGAAATATTTCAAATATGATGTAGTATCTCTATGGTACATAATGCTAATTATGGATTGGAGCTATAATGACGTATAAAATCCATAAGTGTGTCGATAGCCTTTAGGCAACAAAAGAGAAATAAAAGAGGAATCATGAAATTCACAATTAGTTGATCCAAAGCAATGGCCAGTTAAAAAGGGAAATAAAGTAAAATATTGTTAAATATAATCAATAATCATGAAAAACAATAAAGGAAGTAAGATTAACTATATTTGGGTTAGCAGTATTCATTGGAAGCTAATTGAATTGAAATATATAAGGATGATTTATTGATGCATCTAAGTGTGAAGGTGACTATACTTGAGAAGTGATCAAGGAAAGAGAATTGACAAAACAGATTCCATACAAACCTTCTTGAATAAAATTACAAAAGAAAGGACAAGTCACCATAATATAAACCCCTAGAGCAACTAGTTGAATACATCAAGAAATAAAAAGTAAGATGCAGGTCCTGACATAAACAGTTGTGCATTTTGTAAGATTTGTTACATAATCTGCAAACCATTATGTCATGCCAACGTCATAGGGTATTCAAAAGTCACACTTGTAAGGACCTTTAATTCGAGAAATAACGCAACCACACTCAGAGAGAGGATTTATAATTAGTTAATTATAAATCAGGTATCATAAGTTAACAATTTAAACTTACGAGAGAAAAATATCATCAAGATAAATAATTAATAAATAAATATATATTTATTAGTAAATGATATACTATTAATTAATTATATTCGATATTAATTATTTAAGATTAAATTAGTTATTTTGATTCATATTTATTTAATAATGGTTAAATGAAATTGAAAAAATGAAATATATATATAGAGAGAGAGAGAGAGAAAGGATACATATAGAACCACCTCTAAACATAGAACATAAATAACCACTTCTGGTGGTGACACATGGCACTATGAATGAGTGGTAAAATTGAAAGATAGAAATAGCCAACACATCCACGCGCCTCATTATTCATCATCCAGGCAACATGTTTTATGGAAAAAAAAAACCTTCAATCTTTAAATTATCATAACTCGTTCGTTTTTTAGAGTTTAAGCAAGAAAATTATATCATTAGATTCAGTTTTTCGTCCTCTTTCAAACTAGACCAGACTTGATATATTTCTGAAACTTTTTTTTTTTGAAATGCAAGATTTACCTTTTGAACTGGGTTTCATTCTAAAATGCAAAATGCAAAATAACCGAAAATGCAAAGCAACAAACAACAATCTGAAATGCAAAGCAACAATATTTTCACATAACTGAAAATGCAAAAACCAATATCCATCACTGAAAATGAAAACAAGAATAAACTGGAAAATCCACTTGGAAATGCAAATTTTTTTAAATTTGCCTTTTCACATAAAAAATGCAAACAAACAGCAATCTGAAAATGCAAAACGACTATATTTCACACCGAAAATGTAAAAAAGCAACAACATCTTAACATGATATGTTTTTCCAAAGTTGCATACTGAAAATGCAGACAAATCTAGACATATCCATTGTAAAAGAGATAATGAAGGAACAGAGGGGTGTATAACCCACTAATCTAAAAAATTTACTAACAAATTTTACTAGTCTAGTTAGCATACTAACATGATATTCAAACCCAACATGATACATAAATTCAAATTGTAGTTAGCATTTCACAATATTTTCACATAACATTTTCATATCATAAATACAAATTAAGCAATATCATCTTCACATCATATGCAAATGCAAAATCTGAAAATGCAAAAGCAACAAACAACAATCTAAAAATACAAAGCAACAACTCTTATCTGCATTTCACATTCTGATTTAATGCAAAATACAGCCCAAAATACAAATTATATATTCAAACCCAAAAAGCAAATTCCATTCAGCAATTTTCAATATCATAAGAAACAGCTGAAGACAATAATCTAAATGCAGTTTTAAATGAAATTTGCATGTTTATTTATCTGTATAATCTGAAATGAAACCCAAATGAAATGCAAACAAACTAAAGAACTAACTTGAAATGAAACCCAGATGAAAGGCAAACAAACTACAATTTGAAAATGCAAAGCAACTTAAGTACAATCTGAAATGAAACCATGAAATGCAAAGAAACTAAAGAACTAACTAGAAATGAAACCCAGATGAAATGCAAACAAACTACAATTTCAAAATGCAAAAACCAATATCCATCAAGAACTAACTGGAAAAATGAAGGGTTTTTGAACCTGACCAAACCACCATATGACTCAAACTGGTCAAACCTGGTTTTGATTCCACTGGTTCAATCCTAAAAGCGAAACTGGATTGAACACAACCCTCTAAACCCCTAAAAGGGTTAGGATCTTTAAACTTACATGATCAACATAGTTTCTTGCATAACAATCCATAGATAAGGTTATAAGGAATATACCTGATCAGAAAAACAATTGGATTGCTAAAGATAGTCCACCACTACTGCACCTCCGATTGAACTGGATGCTAGACCGCTCCTGGATCACCAAATCCCAATACTCGAAGACTTGAGTATGTGCGTGTATGCGTCGACCATGAAGTCATAAAACACCCTTGGTGTTTTGCTTGTTTCGATTCGACGAGAGAGAGGAGAGAGCCGAGAGAGAGTGATGCGACGAGAGAGAGGAGATGAGATGGTGGCTAGGTTTTCTTTCTTAATCCCTTGTGTCTCATATATCTTAATCCTTAAGCCTTAAGGATATATATAAGGATTAGATGGACCTAAGCCCGTTTAATTAAAAGCCCACTAGTTTTAATTAAACTTTCAATCTCTTCACTTTGACCCTCTTGACTTTACTAGTTAATTAATTAACTATTAATTAACTGGTCCGTTAAATATTAAAACTTAATATTTAATTCCCTTTAAATAATAAATAACTATTTATTATTTATTCATTTCTAATAATTAATCCAGACTGGATAATTATTTATATCTCTCAATAATTAATACTACTGATTAATTATTCGTTTATCTCTTTAATTAATCTGACTGATTAATTATTTCCTTTTTCTCTTTAATAATTAATCTAACTGATTAATTATTTCCACACAGATTTATGGTGAAAAACCAACTGTTCTGAATTGGGTGTGTAGCAGTGTGACCCTTTAGTCTCTTATAACATTGGATACAATATGCCCGTTAATTATCTCTGCACATAATCCAACAGACTCCCACTTGTGCAAGATAAGTAACAGTTACTGCACATTGTTAGCCTAAGGAGGTCCCTAGCCAGACACTTAGGGTAACCAGGTTATAAGAACTCTTATACCCCAAAGTAACTTGTGATAAAACTTCATAAGCAACCTGCTTAGAAGTGACCTGTTATAAACTAACTGTTTATAAACTAAAACTATCATAAACTCCCTGTTTATGAATGGGTACGTTTTTATATATACAAACTTGCATATATATATATATATATATATATATATATATATATATATATATATATATATATATATATATATAGGTTTGTCCCTTGCAGCGCGATATTTCAATTTTGAGCATGAGCATGGAAAAAGTCAACTCAGAGACTCAAGAATTTGTTCATGACATACTTGATTTCGAAACTGCGTGATAAACGACAAAGAACAGATCAGTTCGTTTGGGCACGGCCGTACACTTACCAGTTTCTATAATCAGTCAAGGGGCCCGGAAATATCTCTTCTAAAAAGAAGGTGCAATTACCATCTTGCATATTCGAATTTGGAAATACGGCTCCCACTGAATCTAGACACACCCCTTATGACCACCCTGTTACGGCGTGGCGTTAGAGCTAGCTAAGAAGACAGTAGTTACCGCATCCCAAACCAAATACCTCAGGCTTAAGGATAACCTATGTGATTAATACTTTTGACATGAAACCACGAAGTATTATTCACAGTGGGTCAATCCAATATTCGTAAACCTAACGAATATCCGTCAATTTTGGTCCGCAAAAACCTTTTGCAGCTATATTCGACAAACTTTCGAATCTACCCAAAATTACGATGACTTTATAGCCCTATCATGGTTCCCACCACGATAAGTAGTCACGGATAATATTTTGAATAAACCTAGTTTATTCCTGGATAAACCAAAACATACAAAATTGTGAAGAACAATGAAACTAATTTCTACACCCTTCCATATTCCACCCTGGAATAAAGGTGCATAATTTCTACCATTTCATTGACTCGATTCACGGTGTCTATCTGAATTACTTATTATTTTATATTGTAACTTATCACATATTACAACGAAAAATAATATGATAATAAAGACTAGTACCTAGAGGTACTCTTTCTTGGTTTTGCTAGAAATCATTCTTGCAACCTAAGAACAATTCTAGACTTACTTATCTCATAAAATTCCTTAAACTTGGAGAAAACTGGAAAATAACTCCTTAGTTTCTGATTTTATAAAATAACCTTCCTGTAATTAAAACTTTAATTACATTTGTAGATAAATTAAATCTTACTAGATTTATCCATTTGAAACGATAAAACTTTCTTACACCTACTTGTAAGAACCTTGAAATTAGATTCCCTGTGTATGCCAACACTAATCTAATATCACTACTAAGAATGTTAAAGAACATCCTATTTTATCATTTCTAACGTTAACCAACCAACAACATTTAATTAAGCTGACTTACTGAACTTAATGAGCATAATTTTTTGTTTAAGTCATAACTTGACTCAAAAACTTGCAATGATATCTTTATCGAGTACCTCTCAATAAATCATGCATTCATCGGATTAGTTCTTTCTCAAGAACTTACTATTTTAGATAGCTTCTATAAACATCCGATAATTACATACTTTAGAAGTTCAAACTTGTATTTATCACACTGGTTAAAAAAAACTTTTATTAACTTTAATAAATACATTTGTCAGATGCTCCCACTATCTTTTATGAAAAAGTGCATTACTTTAAAACATTCCTTTAGGCTTTAGTCAATCCTTGACTACCATGCCTAAAACTTGTGTTCCAAACACATGTTTTAAAACTTAGTTTTTGCAAGAAATTCGTTTTATGAAACCAAGAACTTGGATCTTTACATATCCATCTTTCTAATTACAGAAAGTGGTTTCATCAAACTTGCCATGAGTGTAAAACACTTGTGAAGGCACTTTAAATTTCTTTCCAAAACATTTAGTATAAAACTCCCTTGATTACCATAATCATTTTTATACTTCCTTAAATGTTTTATCAAAAACTATTTTCACTTAGAAATAATAACTATCATTTCTATTTAGTTCAAGACTTTGAACATTCACTTTTCATAAATAACTTAAATACTTATTAAATTAGAAAAACTATCTAATTTTATAAACAATACTTTTAAGCGTTTGAAAAAGTGGAGCCAGCATTTATATAACTACAACAAATCATAGCATAAGATTATTATGAATCACCAATCAAGTCAAGACTTGACTTATTGGTATTATTTTAGTCACAACTGGACTAATCCTGATTCATAAAATAAGAACATGTGCACGGATATATAACTAAATAATTAAATTTCCATAAACTCAAAAGTATTCATAAACCAACAATATAAAAAATTGTTCAAATAAACTTTAAGAGTTTAATAAACTAGGAAATGTAAATATTAATAATATCTGCATGCTGCATGTGTGATCTCCTCATGCTGGGCCGTATCACTTTCCATCCCCTCCTGCAATAAACGATTGCAAGACGTTAGAATACTCGTAAAAAACTTTTACAAGTGGAAAGTGACAAAGAAGCTACACGATACCTGAGGTGCCAGCCTTGCCACCTGCCTCGTGACCCTTCGGGCAATCTCTTTTCCAGTGCCCGACCTCACCGCACTTAAAGCACCGATTCTCGGCTTTTGCTTTGTTCGGTTTCGGTTCTTGCCCTTGTTGTCGTTATTAGCCCTGGGTGTATTCTGGCTGGGCTGGGCCTTGCCCTTTCCCTTTCCGTTGCGCCCCTTCCTCTTCTTATGCCCGCCATGACCCACCATGAGAATGTCCTTAGACTTGGTCCCGATACTCTGCTCAGCGGTCTTGAGCATTGAGTGCAACTCAGCCACGGATTTCTCCATGTTGTTCATGTTGTAGTTGACTATAAAAGGCTTATAGTCATCCGACAACTAGTTGAGTATCGTATCCGTTACTAGCTGCAACGGTACTGGGTGCCCAAGTCTCTCTAGGTGGTCCATGTAACCTTTCATTTTTATGACATGGTCACTGACCGAGGTCCCCTTAGCCATCTTGCATGAGTTAAATGCCCTGGTGGCATCATAACGCTCTGTGCGAGCTTGCTCCTGGAACATGTTCCTCAGCTGGCGGATCATGTCATAGGCAGGAGTTTCCATCATGCTCGATTGCAACTCTGGACTCATAGTTGCAAGCATGAGGCAGCTAACATCCAAGGCGTCATTGGAGCGCTTCTGAAAAGCCTCCGTGACCTCTGCCCTGGAATTGCTGGCAGGGGGATTTCCTAGAGGTTGTTCTAGGACATACCACTTTCTCTCGTGCCTCAGCACGATCCGGAGATTTCTCTCCCATGTGAGAAAGTTGGACCCGGTGAGCTTATCATTCTCAAGGATAGAGCGGAGAGAGAGGTTATTAGTACTAGTAATGTTGGTTGCCATCTACAAATTAAAACCTTGGTTTTATTAGTAATTGCAGATAAACTTTCTAATTATATATCATCAAACCCATAAATAATATATATTAGACCTAGGACCCATATTTCACATACTTGACGCAAGGTTTGGGCACTTCCCGCCAAGTCATGCTATTTCTGGTAGGTAACACCCTGTACCAATCGTACCTAACTGATACGACTCCTAGAACCTTGTAAAGCACTCATACCCAGTCTAGTATGTTTAACTCTACTCTAGTGCTTTTTGGGTCGGGACTCCCGATTATCACCAAAATAGATCGCACCACCTAAGACAGCATGAATTCTGGCCGGGACTCCCGATTATCGCAGAATCTTTCATGCCCCTTCCCGCAATGGTTTGAACCCGGATGCCCAAGGTTTGGGCACTTCCGACACCCGAGTACCGTTTAACAGCAAGGGTGTACCATTAGGTGGGTAGCACACTGATCTAAGATTTTCTTGGGTTTTATTAAGTTAAAAAAACTTAATTTTCCAGTTTTTGAAAAACCATTTCAAAATTAACTGTTTTAAAAATACGATTCATATGTGTACCTAAACTAGGTGTACAAAACGATCTTTATAAGTTCCAAACTTATATCCTTGACAAAACTCTAAATTTGTAAAAATTTAACTAACACGACTAGCAACCTGTAGTCGTATTCTAGTTTGTCATAATGCGCGTGGTTTTCACTGTTTAATAACAGCCTGTTATTAAATCCTTTTTTATTTAGCATCATATAAAAGTCGCAATTCTATATGAAAAGCAGTAAATAAAACAAACACAACCACGCAGATAATAAGAGTAAGCATAAAAAGCCCTATAGTTTTGCCAACTAATCCTAAGGTCAAACCTAAGGACAAAGTGACTTGGATTCGCCTTTCTTGACATGCTGCTCCCACTAGCCTTGACACCTCCCCGAAGTATCCGTGTTTCGTGTGAGAACACCTTTTTCTTGTCACCTTCTTGGAGATCATCTTGGTTGAGGGATTAAACTATTACTAGTCTATTACAAATACAATATTGAATGGGGTTGTAAGTGGCACGCAGGCCTTCCCAAAAACCAAAATAAAAGAAGAAAAAGGAAAAACGAGTCCTAAGTCGGCAAAATTATAGCTATCACAACCACGCAATTATATATAAGCACTATATATATATATAAAAGTCAACCACGCAGTTATAATATATAAACAATAAACTGTGCTGTTAAGCACACAACCTGATTTGTTTAAACTTTCTCATTTACCCTTTGATTAATACCTATTAACCAAAAATGAGAATTATGATCTTCTAATTGAAAAATTATCTGACCAAAAATAGTTTTCTAACAAAAACTTCAAAAAACTCGATCTCATTCAAAACTTGAATGAAAAACTTATGTCGGGTTTTATTACTAGTTATCCAATAACTTAAAACCGACAACTTTTGGTCAATTAAAAATTATCTTGTTTAATTCTCCATCTTATTATATAAACTTTGTCCTTTTAGAATTTTATTTAAAATGACTAAACTAGTCATAATAAATAAAAGTCTAAAATATATATTTTAACTAAACTAATTAAAATATATATAACACTAGTTTATATATAACATCTTATTAATTTTATAACTTAAAAATTAATAGTCCTTTTTGTATTAATCCGGAAAAACAATTTGGGCCAACATCTCCCGTCAACCCGAGAAACCTATTGGGCCGAAAACTTCCTTGGGCCAAAACCCCTTGGGCCGAAGCCCATTAGGCCTTAGCGCCGCTAAGTCCTACTTAGCGCCGCTAAGCCTTCTTTAGCGCCGCTAACTTGGGCCAACATTACTGGGCCGCAGTTTACTGGGCTTAGCGCCGCAAACTGTTATGGTCACGGTTTCAGTTCGCATTTTCCGATTTAACAAAAATATTTTAAATCCTTTTTAACATATTAAAACTAACTGTTTTAATATATTGATTAAAAACTGGATTCAATTCAAAAACCAAAAAAAACTTATTAATTATTAATTTCAACAAAACTTGTTTTTATTAATAATTAATTATCCTAAAACTTGATTTCAACCTTTTTAAACAAAAGTTCAAAACTTGGTTAAAGTCTAGTTTTAAATAAAAAGTTTATTCCTTTTTAACCGTTTAAACACAAACCTGGTTTAAACCTAACTGGTTAAAATCAAACCTTTTATAAACTGGATAAAAACAGAAAACTTGTTTTTACCCTTTTATGGTTTTCGAAAAAACAGAGGAGAAGAAACAAGATGAAGAATATCATATAACTATCAAACAAACCAACTAACTAGGTTTAACTAATTAAACAAACTGTTTAATTTTAATCTTAACCCAAAAACTTGTTCTTATCCAAAAATCACAATCTTTTTTAACCGTTTAAACTAACTGTTTAAACTTTTTGATTAATAGGATTAAACTTCTTAAAACTGGATAACAAAAACAAACTGTTTTGTTGCCCTTGGTGATTTTCGAAATAGCCTAGAGCAAGTAGAAGATCAAGAATCAAACCTTAATCCCAGAAACAGATAAGAACTAGAAACTATGGATCATAGAGCCGAGACTCTGATACCACTGAAGGGTTTTTGAACCTGACCAAACCACCATATGACTCAAACTGGTCAAACCTGGTTTTGATTCCACTGGTTCAATCCTAAAAGCGGAACTGGATTGAACACAACCCTCTAAACCCCTAAAAGGGTTAGGATCTTTAAACTTACATGATCAACATAGTTTCTTGCATAACAATCCACAGATAAGGTTATAAGAAATATACCTGATCAGAAAAACAATGGGATTGCTAAAGATAGTCCACCACTACTGCACCTCCGATTGAACTGGCTGCTAGACCGCTCCTGGATCACCAAATCCCAATACTCGAAGACTTGAGTATGTGTGTGTGTGTCGACCATGAAGTCGCAAAACACCCTTGGTGTTTTGCTTGTTTCGATTCGACGAGAGAGAGGAGAGAGCCGAGAAAGAGTGATGCGACGAGAGAGAGGAGATGAGATGGTGGCTAGGTTTTCTTTCTTAATCCCTTGTGTCTCATATATCTTAATCCTTAAGCCTTAAGGATGTATATAAGGATTAGATGGACCTAAGCCCGTTTAATTAAAAGCCCACTGGTTTACATAAACTTTCAATCTCTTCACTTTGACCCCCTGGATTTTACTAGTTAATTAATTAACTATTAATTAACTGGTCCGTTAAATATTAAAACTTAATATTTAATTCCCTTTAAATAATAAATAACTATTTATTATTTATTCCTCTCTAATAATTAATCCAGACTGGATAATTATTTATATCTCTCAATAATTAATACTACTGATTAATTATTCGTTTATCTCTTTAATTAATCTGACTGATTAATTATTTCCTTTTTCTCTTTAATAATTAATCTAACTGATTAATTATTTCCACACAGATTTATTGTGAAAAACCAACTGTTCTGAATTGAGTGTGTAGCAGTGTGACCCTTTAGTCTCTTATAATATTGGATACAATATGCCCGTTAATTATCTCTGCACATAATCCAACAAAAAATACATTTGGAAATGCAAAATTTTTTAAATTGGCATTTTCACATAAAAAATGAAACAAACAAACAATCTGAAAATGCAAAGCAACAATATTTTTTCTTCCTCTTTAATTTAAGACAAGTTTTTTCAGCTTTAACATATGTCAAAAACTTGTATTTATAAAAATACAAAGATGAAAATGCAAAGGACGAAAATGTATGTGGTTCATGAAACCCAGATAAAAAAACATATGGAAATGCACACAAGAACTAATTGGAAATGCAAAAACCAATATCCATAACTGAAAATGCAAACAAGATCTAACTAGAAATACACCTGGAAGCGTAAATTTTTATAAATTTTCATTTTCACACAAAAAAAATTCAAACTAACAAACAATCTGAAAATGCTAAATCCCACACGAAGATTCAGATTCAGACCAAAACAACGTGTTGTAATTTCAACATCTCTGCATTTTCGTAATTAAAAACTGAAAATGCTAAATCTCAAAAAAAATGATAAAGATTCTGAATCTCTTTGCATATTAGTATAAACTATACATTTTTATACAAAATTGGTATAAATTATACAATTTTATACAAGGATTATGACACCATAACTACATTTAACACAGAAATCCAAATGCTTTACCAAAACCAAACACAAAGTGTTGTAATTCCAAACATATCTGCATTTTTAATCTTAACCGCATACTACATTATGACTATCCATTGTAAAATTGAAAATGCTAAATTCCATACGAAGATGAAGATTCAGACCAAAACAAAGTGTTGTAATTCCAGAATAGTATATACTATACATTTTTATACAAAGTTTCATATTGAAAATGCAAAAAACAGCATCAAAACCAGAAATCAAAACCTAGTATGACAAAAATTCTGAATGTCTTTGCATAATAGTATATACTATACATTTTTACACAATGTTTCATACTGAAAATGCAAAAAACAGCATCAAAACCAGAAATCAAACCCAGTATGACGAAAATGCAGAAACCACAATCGAGATGAAGAACTCACAATGCCAAATGCAAACTGTAACACCGGTTTTCACGTGCTTAAAACTAGAGAAAATTTAAGCTTTTTAGATTAAAACGCAAAGCGGAAGTAAACGCCATTAACAAAATATTATAAGTGTTAACTGACTCGGCAGTTATAATACAACAAAAATACGCCAAGTTCAACTGTCAGGTGTTACCAACTAACCGACACTACCGACCATCGGATCACATAAATTTACAACGAGCAGTGTTCCGCAAAAGATATATACAACAGCTACCAACAGTCCCGCCTCACAAATGCCAACAACTACGCACCTGCAAAAAGGGAAATTCAGGCACCGTTAGCTACAACTAGCTAGTGAGTACAGATTTACACATAAGCATCAATAAGTAGGTTATCCCAACTACGGGACAACACATAAGGCTATCCTAACATATAGCGTCGCGCCAACGAGTCAGTAGGAATCATATCTCACAGGGTGGGAAGCCCTGCTCAACGATTCAAACTGGGGTCCATCAACAACAACTATACGCAATGGTGGGGGAGCGAAGAGCAGTTCACCAAACGTGTTACAAAGCTCGAAGCTCATCAACTCGGATCTCAACGGAAGCTAAGATCCACACGTTAAGGAGCGGCGGTTGCAAGACCACCCCGGCGTGCTGCACACTGAGTACCGTTGATCCCCGTTATTCCATCAAAGGGATCCAGCCTTCGGGAAGAAAGCTGACCTTAACCATGCCATCAACAGTCCGGGCCAAACAATAAGCAACAACGACCCGTAGCGGGTCCAACGATACGCATGCGATTCATAACCAACGTGTAAAACAACTTAGCATGGCAACAATACATAACAACATGGCATAACATACCTCATATACGCACGTGTGCGACATCGACAACATATTCAACAAACAACAGAAAACGCTACTTACCGAGACTCATGGGAAACCGGTACTTACCTCGAGATTACAGGAGGCAGATATGAATTCGGGAATCCCAGGAGCACACGGAGTCGTCCGAATCACCTAATACATCACGTGTAGGTTCAGTCAACGTCTAAAAGTATTGTCACTGCGTCTATGCAAACGTACAACGAACAACAAGCAACAAGCAACATGGAACAGCTCCTACGGCCGCAGTAGACGTGTCCTACGGCCGCAGGACACCTTCCAAACACCTCCTACGGCCGTAGGAATATATCATACGCCCGCAAGAGTTCCTTTCCAAGAAACCATATCCTACGGCCAAAGGGACCATACCCTACGCCCGTAGAAGTGATTCTTTGGGTACCAACGGTCGTAGCTTATGTACCTACGCCCGTAGGCTTCTTTCCATCACCCGTAGGTGGTAAACCACACAAAACACATTACTACGGCCGCAGAGGACCCTGCCTACGGCCGCAGTGACCACGACAACCCCCTACGGCCGCAGGGACTATTTCCTGCGCCCGTAGGAACCCCTGTTACAGCAGACTTCGTCCCTGTTCTTGGATAGCTGCTGCAACTCGCGTTTTGACCTCTTTATCGACTGAAAACAAGTTCCTACTGCTTCTACTTGTTAATTAACATTACCACAACATCCCTACATGTTTCTTGACCAACATATCATGAACCAACACACACTTTAGACCATCAATTTACCTTTCGTGCAAATACCCACAAGAACTAAGTTCATATACAATATACTTACAAAGATGAAGGGATAGACCAACTACAACACTTGAGATTGATTGTTTGAACTCCAAATCAGCAATCCCTTTTTGGGTTCCTCTTTGAAATCTCACAAGAACAACTATGTGGGTGTTTGTACGTACGCAAGTGTGTGTGTGTATAGTGTATGTTTTGTCAAGGCAGGGGATAAGAAGAAGCTATAGGCCGACTTAAGTGGGTTTAATACCCCACTTGGGTATTTTGTTCTCCTATTCAACTTAAAACACGACTCAAGTTTATCCGTTTCAACTAACGGAGATATTTTCGGAATCATTATTCGAAACCGTTCAACTATTAACCAACTCTATCTATTAACGACACATTTTCAACTTTAACCACATAACCACGTGTAACAACAAATAACAACAATTAGTCAACAAAACAATTTAAACAACTTGATTAATGTCAACGTACAACTTAACAAACACAAGGTACAACTATTTACAACTAGGCTCTAAATTAAGGTGTTACACAAACCAGAAATCATATGCATTTCAACGTTACATACTGAAAATGCAAAAAAAAAAAAAATCAAAACCCAGAAATCAAAACCCTTTCTCTGATTCAAGCAACAACATCTTCACCTCTATGATTGAAGAACAAATTTAAGACCACTACAATAATCATGTTGTGTAATTCTAAGAAAATGCTATCTGTTGTGAACATGAATGTATGATTTGGAAACAAAATTCATCATTTGCATTTATATATCAGAAGGAACATAGAGTAACAAAGTTTAAAGCTACCAAAATGCATATCATCTGCATGTTCAATTTTCATCATTATGACTATCCACTGTTTTGAAAATACAAAAAACTGAAAATGCAAAATACTTCCATCTAAATAGGCATATCTATCCATTGTGTATAACCCACTAATCTAAAAAGTTTACTAATCGATGGTATACATGTCTGATGGTGAAGCAGTACCTCAAAACAGATGATGAAGCGCTGGGTGTTTTTCTACGATCGAAGCCATAATCGTTGGTGGTGGTGGGAATAGCACCATCGTCGTCAATCTGTTGACAAACAATCAGATCTAGAATGCTTCAAGCAAAACTAATCTCGAATTGTTGAAGCAAAACAGAGACGAAGAGGAACAATATATGAGATCTCGAATAGGTAGCCTTGAAACCGTCGTCGGAAAAAGGAGATGCAGCGCCCGTCGAGTTCTGCCGGAAAGGAAATCGCCGAAGAGATTTATGGACTAAAGAGGGAGAGTGTAGAGAGAGAAATGGGTAGGTTAGAGAGAGTGAGAGTGAACGATCTAAGTGGGGGATTAATTTCCTGATTCCTAAAATACCCTTAAAGGGGTTAAAATTATGAGCCAAACATTTTTAATAAATAAAAAATAAAGAATTAATTACAACCCTTGATCAACTTGATCCAAAGGTCTAAAAAGGTTCTTTAGGTTCTATGATTAGGCTACTAGTTATACCTTAGCTGCAGCCACATCAGCGCCACATCATTCTCCCTCCCTTACCTTTCTCCTTTACCCAATTTCAAGTTATACCTTACCTTCTCTTACCTAATCTTTTTTCAATTTTTTTATTCTTTTTTTATAATTTTAACAAATAACCAATTATATAAATAATATAATTCATTAATTTAATTAAATTAAAATGCAAACAATACTAAAAATTAAAATTACATAATTTAAACTTTAAAAAATACATAATTTTAAAAATTAAAAACTACTCGTCGCCGTTGTTTGGGAGATGAATACGCCAAATGTGTTCTACCAAATCCGACCGTAGGTTGTTATGAGTCTCCCGGTTTTTTACTTCTCGAACATTTGCTGCGCGTTGTTCCTCGGTGATAGTTACTTCTATATCATCCGCTACAAGGTCGTTCTCATCGAAACTGCAAATCGCATTGCCTTCGTCTTCGATAATCATATTGTGTAATATTATGCAAGCGTACATGATATTCCTCAATTTTTCCATCGTCAATGCTCGTGTCGGGTGGTATAGAATGTGCCAACGATGTTTAAGCACACCAAAAGCACGCTCAACGTCTTTCCTCGCCGATTCTTGTGCAGACTTGAACTTTTTCCTTTTGTTGTCGTGTGGGCACGTAAATGATTTGACGAAAGTTGCCCACTCCGGATATATATCATCATAAGTAGGCTTGCGTAAATATTTTCTTTTATAGAGATGAATAATACCTTTACAGAAATTGTCTATGCAATCCCGTGAGGTCTTATCCGACATCCGCAAGTACTCGTCAAAGGAATCCGGAGCCGTTCCATATGCCAATTGTCGAATAGCAGAAGTGCACTTTTGTTGCTGTGAAAACCCTTTCCGGCCTCTAGCATCCCATGTCCACGTAAAAAAATTCATACTTTTGTTGGAGATCGTGAACTAAACGCTCGAATAAACCTTTGCTCATCCGGAAATGTCGTCTAAACATATCATCATCGTATACCGGGCTCTCCCCGAAATAGTCGCGAATGAGCATCTCGTGACCGGCTAGACGATTTCTATATTTCTGCGGCCTTCTAGTTTGTACACTCGATATTTCCTCGTCATCTTCAAAAATGAGATCCGAAACGGTTTTAAAAACCTGTTGCAGCATCATATTATTTCTCGCGTAAAACTGAAAACTGTTGCTTATTTCCTCGTTTGGTAGATCCATATTTTTTGTGGATGAAAAATATAAAAAAAGTGATGTATATGAAAGAAAAAGTAGAAGTATAGAAGAGAATTTGTGTGATTTGAAAATGGTGAAAGGAAGGTTATTTATAGAGTAAATAATTAAATTTAAAAAAAAAGAAATAACGGTAATATAGCCGTTGGAGGGGGGGAGGGGGGGGGGGGGAAGGGGGGTGTTTCTTTCGGCTTCCGCATCGAGTCCACATACTCGACCAACTTACTCGATGGCCCAACTCGATTTCGAGTTTTGGTGTTCCCGAGCTCACCCGATCGAACTCGATGGGTTCGAGTTACCCATAACTAGCAGCCTTAAGGGGTGGCTCTATGTTGATCCATTATATATATATATATATATATATATATATATATATATATATATATATATATATATATATAGAAAATGGATCAATATAAAACCATTATTTAAACATAGAACCAATCTGGACCATTGGATCATCAAAATCAATGGTTGAGATTAAGGATGGCATAATTGTAATTCAATCCCAACAAACCCACGTTTTTAATAAAAAAATACCCCCCAAAACTTTAAATTGTCATAACTTTTTAAGTTTTGTGAATTTTAAAAAAAAAATTATACCAATATTTTAGTTTTTTAATCCTCTTTCAATCAAGACCACTCTTGCCATATTTTTCAAAAAAATTTATGAAAATGTAAATTTTGTTTTGCATTTTGGGTTGCATTTTCAGTTAGTTCTTGTTTGCATTTTCAGTATTGGTTTCAAAATTTGCATTTTTGGAAGCATATGCATAACTTGCATCTTCGATTTTTGCATTTTCGGTTTTTGCGTTTTTGCATTTTCAAATGAAACCCAGGTGAAAATGAAAATTTTGAAAAATTTGGATTTTAAAAGAAAAATAAAGTTTCAGAAATATATATTAAGCCTGGTCTTGTTTGAAAGAGGACGAAAAACTAAATCTAACGATATACTTTTTTTGTTAAATTTCTTAAAAACTAATGAGTTATGATCATTTAAAGATTGAGGGGGTTTTTTTTTTAAAGTTTGTTGGAAGGGAGGGGGAGGACACGTGTCAACCTCTAAGGTGGTTCTAAGGGTTCTATGTTTAAGAAGGGTTCTATGTGTATTATAAAGTATTTAAGTTTATCTCTCTTAAAAATTTTAAGACTACTTAATCTTAAGTAGTATAAATTTTTTTGCTTAGGATACAAACACTTAAATTAATAGCCTAACCAATCATTCCCTTGATTATTTTAACTAATTTAAGGCAATTATCTATACTATATTATAGAGCATTTAACTTTCTCTCTCCTAAAATTTTTAAAACTACTTAATTTTAAGTAGTATAAATTTTTTTGCTTAGGATACAAACACTTAAAGCAATAGCCTAACCAATCATTCCCTTGATTATCTTAACTAATTTAAGACAATTATCTATACTATATTATAGAGCATTTAACTTTCTCTCTCCTAAAATTTTTAAGACTACTTAATTTTAAGTAGTACAAATTTTGTTGCTTAAGATACAAACATTTAAATCAATAGCCTAACCAATCATTCCCTTGATTATCTCAACTAATTTAACGCAATCATCACTTTAATAAATCATTTAATTTATCTCATTATGGCTAAATTACTTACATCAATACAATTTTATGGCTTTAATATCTTTTTCTCTAATTATTCAATAATAATATTTTTTTAGTTGTTTTTCCAAAAAAAAACTATTTTAACAACTAATAAAATGGTTGATTATAAAAAAAGTAAAGAAATCAGAAAATGTAGAAAATACATGGATAGGTTGACTAAAATCGTATTTCACATATCATATCCCACTTTCTAAATCAAACATGTTATCGAACACAAACTATTGTCATCGTCGCCGCATTGTGCGAGTGCAATGCTAGTTACATTATAAAGCATTTAACTTTATCTCTCTTAAAAATTTTAAGACTACTTAATCTTAAGTAGTACAAATTTTTTTGCTTAGGATGCAAACACTTAAATCAATAGTCTAACCAATCATTCACTTGATTATCTCACCTAATTTAAGGCAATTATTACTTTAAAAATAATTAAACATCACAAAATATTTTAATTTATCTCATTTATTGCTAAATTACTTACATCAATACAATTTTAAGGCTAGAATATCTTTTTAGTTATTTTTCAAAAACTATTTAACAACTAATAAAATGGTTGATTGTAAAAAAAAAGTAAAGAAAACAGAAAAGGTAGAAAATACATGGATAGGTTGACTAACATCGCATTTCACATACATTACCATACTTTTTAAATCAAACATGTTATCGAGCACAAACTATTGTCATCGCCGCTGCATTGCGCGGGTACCATGCTAGTATGTATATATATATATATATATATATATATATATATATATATATATATATATATATATATATATATATATATATATATATATATATATATATATATATATATATATATATATATAGTGGGAGGTTCAAATGAGAACCTTAAATTAATTGAGAATATATATATATATAGTGGGAGGTTCAAATGAGAACCTTAAATTAATTGAGAATTGGAGACTCAATCCTAGCCGTTCAATTCCCCCTCCTTCAATGTCATTGCCCACACATGAATTCCTCACATGCACCTTGCCACACTCGATTCCCCACGCTTTCCATCCATGAAATCCACTTACAAAATGAACGGCTAAGATTTAGTCTCTCATTCTCAATTAATTTCGCATTCTCATATAAACATTCCCCTATATATATACACACACACACACACACACATATATATATATATATATATATATATATATATATATATATATATATATATATATATATATATATATATATATATATATATATATATATATATATATATATATATATATATATATACTACATTATAAAGTATTTAACATTCTCTCTCTTAAAATTTTTAAGACTACTTAATTTTCAGTAGTACAAGTTTTTATGTTTAAGATACAAAACATTAAAGCAATAGCTTAACAAATCATCCCCTTAATTGTCTCATTTAATTTAAGACAACTATTACTTTAATAAATCATTAAACATCACAACAACTATTTAATTTATCTAATTTTGACTAAATTACTTACATCAATGCAATTTTAAGACTATAGTATTTTTTTCTCTAATTATTCAATAATAATCTTTTTAATTGTTTTTTAAAAGCTATTTGAACAACTAATAAAATGTTAGATTGTAAGAAAAGTAAAGAAATCAAGAAAAAAAGGAGAAAAACATGAATAGATTGAATAACATCATATTCCACACATACCATACATTACTTTTTAAATCAAACATGTTATCGAGCACAAACTATTGTCATCGCCGCCTCATTGCGCGGATGCAATGCTAGCATATATATAAAGCATTTAACTTTCTCTCTCTTAAAAATTTTAAGACTACTTAATTTTAAGTAATACAAGTTTTTATGTTTAAGATACAAATACTTAAAGTAATAGTCTAACCAATCATTCCCTTAATTACCTCAACTAATTTAATACAATTATTACTTTAATAAATCATTAAACATCACAATAACTATTTAATTTATCTAATTTGGCTAAATTACTTATATCAAGACAATTTTAAGGTTATAGCATCTTTTTCTCTAATTATTTATAATAATATTTATTAATTATTTTTTAAAAACTATTCTAACAACTAATAAAATGGTTGATTGTAAAAAAAGTAAAGAAATTAGAAAAAGGAGAAAAAACATGGATAGGTTGACTAACATCACATTTTAACTATCATACCATACTTTTAAAATCAAACATGTT
This sequence comes from Pulicaria dysenterica, assembly GCA_947179395.2. Classification (NCBI taxonomy): domain Eukaryota; kingdom Viridiplantae; phylum Streptophyta; class Magnoliopsida; order Asterales; family Asteraceae; genus Pulicaria; species Pulicaria dysenterica. Next base: position 19,969,110 of record OX359293.1, read on the forward strand.
GTCGAGAACAAATTATTGTCGTCGCCACCGCATTGCGCGGGTGCATTCCTTCCTAGCAGAACTCGTGTGGTTCATCACTCGTGGACTATCTTGAGCAACCGAGGTATAAGTTCTAATCCTTCTTACATATTATGTTTGGTTATGCTCATACATTCATGGTTGTGTTTTATACATATATAATTGAGACTAATAAAGATCCTAACCCTTTCAGGATTTAAGGGTTAGTGTTATCATGCAAGTTTCCACCTTGTGAGTGATAACCAGTTTGTATTCTTCGTGTCCCAATCAAACCAATTGTGTTTGATTCGGGTGTTCACGAGGTGGTTAAAACCCAACATAATTATAATTAGAAATTTTATAATGAACCCCATAGTGGGTCATAATGAAGAAACAAATAGTAATCATAAAATCATGCTAAGCTCTAGTGTGAAAAACTAAATGCTCATCGGTTAATTGTGTATATATTTGATCAAACATGTATAATTCCCGAAAGTATTATTTTGATATAATGAAAGAGAGACAACAAAAGCTTGTAACAATATTCTATGTTTCACATGAACAATGAACCTAAAACTTCAAATGTTCAAATAACATGTAAATGAAGAGTTGCAATTTCTCATAGCAGATAAAGAAACAAGTATGAAGATAATCAAGAAAAATCTTTGGTTACAATAAATGAGTGAGTGTAATTATAATAAATTAGGGGAACAAATAGTCCCATTTGGGTGTAAAGGAAATCTGACATTAAGAGACATAAAAGATGAAACATATGTGTATAATTGAAATGACCCAAAAGAATGTAAGTGTGATATGAATTTCTAAAAGTTAATGAGCTCACCAACGGGTGTTAAAGTGATCATAAGGGTAGAGAATCTTATGACTGAGTTAAGAAGCGATTACTAAAATAAATGTATTATTGCCGACGGTAATAAATAAGTGAGATATAAGTATAAATGAATTTGGTTGATGTTATGAATGGGTAGTGTTTTTTATAAACACCATTCCTAACAAAGATAAACACAAGAACCATTCAGAAAGGTATCATGTGAAAGTAAGAAACATGAGTCCAACAAATAATGCATGTGAAATTCCTTGAAGTACTTGCTCTGTTTTAAACTATATAAAACAAATTGTATATGTAATAAAACAATTGTGCAATTAAAATAGTACTCCGAAGTATTCCAAGTATAATTTAACTTTTGAGTATGTTAAGAATTACACCCTGCGAGTGTAAGTGGTTATATTGATGATGACCTGCTTTGGTGGCTCGAGAGATTTAAGTACGACTTGACAAGGGAAACTTATGTAATGTATTAGAACTAATGATGTGAAATGCATGGAATCATAATGAAAAAATAAAGTAAGGCGCATGTAAAAGATAAATGCTAGATAAAGTATCTAATAGGGAGCAAGTTCTATTGAACCCTGCCTCACATGAAAGACGTGAAACCTTTATAAGTGCAGAATGTGATAAAAGACAATTAAATTAAATATGTTGATATATGAACCCAATGAATGAAAGAGGATGACCTGATGGTGAGTTAATTTGATCTAGATAGTTACTATATGAGGATTGATATTTGAACACAAGTTACCTACATGTAAAATTCATAATTCAAAAGTAAAAGAAAGAAAGAGGTATTATGTGCAGATCTTGAGCATTAGTAACTAGTGACACATTCGTACAATTTTGTGAAATCTGTGATGAGAAAAAGGATTAGGACGAATGTTGGAATCTAAAGTGTTTTATTTGAAAACCTTTAATAGTATTAAGTATGAATGAAAGCATTGCTCATTGTAACAAGGCTGTTGATGGTTTATAACTACGTAGATAAGCATGATAGGATTTCGAGGTCGGAATCCTCTTTAAGAGGGGTAGATTTATAACACTCCAGAATGGGCCTAGTTGTACCCTATGTTTGGAGGATTGTAATCTTATGAATTAAATAAAATTTTCAAATTTAAAAAAGAGGAAGATATGTTATTATCATTAAACGAGGTGTTGAGTAAAAGTTGATAATATAAATAAGAGTTATAAATTACTGAATGGTTTAAAATAATGATTCCAAATATATCCTCGTTGAAATTTATGTATAATGTATGAATGAGTTGTAAGTTGAAAAATGGAGCAGGTTACCCGGTAAAAGAGGACCACCAACCAAAGAGACGGCAACCCCGTTATATCTATCCTTTCTTATTCTTTTTTTCTTCTTCTTTTCTTTCTTTTCTTCATTCTTGTTTCTTCTTTCTTTCTTTAATAAACACAAACACATACATTTTTTATATTAAGAAGACAATGGAGTTAGGATTAGATTTAAGGGAGAGAAACTAACATCTATCATTTGGATATCAAGTAAGGTTACTAATTTTAAAGTTTAAAGTGCTAATGGGTCAAGTGGGTTACTGATTTAATTCATAGATTATTTCGGGGTTGTGGGTTAAAGTTCAGGATCAACGGTGTCTCGGATCATTCTGGGTTATAGGTTCTTCAGAACTACCCGCTGAACCCGAGGGAGTCGTTGGCTCTATAATGATGCTTGGTGGACTGCTACCCGCTCACCCACCAGCATTGTTGGGTGTACTTGATTCCCCAGTCAGAATCGATGAGCCGGATCCGTAACCTTGCGAGATATGATGCCTACTGATCATGTTAGCACATCACAATGTGTTAGGATAGCACTATTTTGTTCATGTGATGTCGTATGTGCTATTTATGGTTGTTTGTACTCACTAGCTTCTAAAGCTTAACTCCTTTCTAGTTTGTATGTTTTTGCAGAGATTATGTTTGGTTGTGCCAGAGGTTACTTTTGTGGTGTTAGGATATTTGTTGTTCATTGAACGGTATGATGGTCGGTCAATATTGATGTTAATAACAATATATTTCAAACCCATTTGAGATAATCTAAATAAAGGAAAATATTCTTTTAGCACTTCCGTTTATTTATTAAAATATGTTTGAGTTATAAGATTTACAAAGTCAAAATTTGTTTGGAAAATCTCGGTGTTACATAAATGAGATTGAGATAGCCACTGATATATATGAGAGAGAGAGAGAGAGAGTAAAAAGGGGGTGGGTGGGTAGATATTAATTAAATATCTAAAGAAAAAAGGAGATCGAGATAATCCTTTTTTTATGCATCACATATGTATATAGAGCTTTGATAACTTGAAATTCGTGGTTAAAAAGTTGTTCTTTTTAACTAGGTTAAAAGTATCATAAGTGACCTGTAAGTTACTTTTTAATAGCTTTAAACGTAACCAAATTTGAGGATTATTTTTTCTTTCATTTAGATTCTAATATGTAATATAACAAGAAAATTATGTCCGCACTTCGTTACCGATAAAATAAATTTTTAAGAAGTCACTAATTTTTTTATTTTATTTTGAACGACTTGATCTTTTTTCTACTTTAAGTTTGTCTATAACGTGACTTAAACCTATGATCTTAGGCTATAAATAGTGTCAAACCTAAATATGATGTTTCTCTCTTTATAAACTTAACATATCTGTTAAACATGATGAGGAAGAAAAAATTTATTGTGCTATTATTACATCAATTCAATTATTAAAATTAATTTTTTAATAAATGTCAATACTGTTAAGAGTTCTAAATTAAGTTCACTAATTATAAACATTAGTTACAACAAACTATAGTAGTTAGTAACTTAATTAACTGGTTTTTATGTAATAAATCAAATATAATTACAAAAACAAATCAGTAAGCAAAATAGATTTAAGGCATACTTATAATGAGGATTATTACTTTTTTTTTTCAAGCAAGCAAATTTATTAATCACCAAACAAGATACAACCGGTTGTTTGCGAGACACAAACATCCTCAATTATATGCGTACATCACAGGACCATTTCGAACTCAAAACAACACCAAACCAATTACATCCCCTACTCAGCATCTGCTTCTAACCTGACCACGTGGGATCCATCAACCACTGCTCGCGTTTGCCAATACTATCCGAGGACCGATGTGAAATCCAAAAATATGCTTGTTGCTGAAAAGTGCCAAACTCATCCTTCAGATTCTTCTTTTTAATTCCAAAAGCATTAGTATTTATGTTCTTCCAAATCAAAAACAAGAAACACCATTTTGTGGCCATCCAAACCATTTTGGTATTTCCTTTCCACCCATAACAGTTTATCCAAGCTAGTAATGTTCTGTATGGAACACTTCCACCAAATGAAAAAAGTATGCCACAACCTTTTCACTCCTTCGCATTCAAACAGCACATGATTTAAACTTTCCACCTTATCGTTACATCTTGGACATAAAGTTGAGTCTAAATCAAATGCCCAACAAGTCTAATTTTTCTCTAACCGGAAGTTTGCAATGCTTCAATCTCCACATAAAGACTACTACTTTCTTCGGAATTAACCCACACCATTTTGTTACTGGTGCGTTACTATCAATTCTTAAGAAAGTAGAATCTATCATACCTTTTAATTCCGTCACTGTGAAATTGTCTTCATTGCTTAACCACCACTTGCGTCCATCATTCTGATCCTTAATTGGGCGACGTTCTCCTATTCTTGAAAGTAGATTTTCCAAGTCTCCATCTCCCGTCTTCGAATCTCCCTTGACCAATTCCATTTCCATACCCAACTGTCATTCTCGAACACTCCTCTGTCCTTCACTGTTGACTGTTTTTCATTTTCGATCCGGAACAATCGTTGAAACTCGTCGCACAACCTGAATCGCCCTACCCATCTGTCTTTCCAGAAACATATCGTATTACCATTCCCAAGCTTTCTTCCAATTGACTCTTCAAAGTTGATTCCCAACTCGCTGATGTATCTGACAGCTTTGAGGATGTTCATCCACATTGATCCAGCCTTCTTTACTCTGATCTCGCCACGCTCCATGCCTCCATCTTCACCATATATACTCTTTACAATGCGTACCCAAAATGCATCTTTCTCTTGAAAGAATCTCCACCATCATTTGCACAATAATGAAATGTTAGCTGCAAAAAAAGAACCAATATTAAGCCTCCCCCCCTTTTCAAACCCGTTTAGAGAGGTTTCCCACTTAACCCTGCACGTGTAATTCTTCACACCCTTCTTTTTTATATGAAATTCGAATAATAATAATAATTATTATTATTATTATTATTATTATTATAAAATAATAATAATAATAAAATAATAGTGAAGTGATAAAATATTTAACTACAAACAAACATAATAATAATAATTGCCAAAGTAATAAAATAGTAGCTTTAATATTAATATAATATATATATATATATATATATATATAAATATATTGTTGACAGAGCAGTGAGAAAACTGCTGACGTGCCAACAAAAATATGACGTCATTGATGACGTGTACAAATGGTAAGTTATCATTGATAGAATGTGGATAAACAGAATTCAAGTTTAAATCAAAATTTGGAGGGGTTGGATGAAAATTGTGAGGGTGATTTACGAAACATGTGAGAGGGCTTTATGAATAATGTATATTATGGTAATTAATATAAGTTGTTTATAAATAATGTTTAATAACTTATTATATGTTTTATTTCGAGACAATATTTATATATTTACGATCGTCTCATTTTTCTCTACGTTTTGATTTAAATTTTATCGTAATATGACATTTTTTTAAGAATTAGTATATTCTTATAAAAATTTTGTTTCAAGTAATTATTGGAACAAGCTATACGTTTTTTATATTGTCGATATAATCACTGATTTTTAGTTTTTTGATAAAAGAATTAAAACTATATTATGTAAAAAGTAGATAAGATTCATAATGAACTAAGGTGTGTGTTAAATAGTTGACGATAAAGTTAATGTAAAAATTGATTTGTCATGGTTTGGTAATACAATGTTATAAAGTATTAAAAGATATACATTCAAGCGTAATAGATAAACGTACATATACCGACTTAAAATTAAAAATTCTTATCATAACAAAACTCAATTCAAATAATAAACGACAATCAATATAAAAATATTAAGGAATATATACATGTATATAGGGGATAATTTAAATAAGAACTGTTTTCGTACAAAAACTACTAGAATCAATCTTGTCCATTGATTAAAATAAATCAATAGCTAATAATTTAGACGGTTAATGATTAGCTTATTAATGACTGGTGTATTTTGGACAAATAAAGTCCCACACATTAATGACAGTCCACCTGGATGCTATTCACAGTTGAGAAAATACGTAAATGACCAAAATACCTTAATAATGAGTCATTAATAATGTTACAAGTAGTTTTCGCAATTTTTGTATCACAAAAAGTTCTCAATTGAATATATATATATATATAGAGAGAGAGATAGAGAGAGGGAGAGATAGAGCAATGATCAATAAAAAAAACTTCTCTTATATAATGAATTTAAAGAACCTTTATATAACATCAGATTCATTCATCAAGGCCTCTTACATATATATATATATATATATATATATATATATATATATATATATATATATATATATATATATGTATGTATGTATGTATGTATGTAATTGACATTAGTGACTACGAGAAACACATTAATATTACAATGAAAACTTTTAGACAAGAAATATAATTGTATGTTTTTAAAAAAAGTATGTATAAAAAGTATTAAATATAAAAGTTTTATTTACGTACCCGAGCACCGCACGGGTATAACACTAGTTTGGTTTAGTTGGTGCGGCGCTTGTTTAAAAAATATTTTCTTTCACTTTTGCATATGGTGAATTAATTTTTCTTAAAAAAGGTGCTTTTAGTACACAGACCCATCAATTCCATCAATTGTAGAGATAACAAGTTATTATTTTCCGCGCATTGCAGCGGGAAACAAAAGTAATTGTGAAAAAATAGATACTAACTTAAACAAATAAGAATAAAATATATAAAAACTAAGATTTAAACACAAACATTTAAAACAAAATGGATTTTTAACACATTTGAGATTAAAAAAAATGGTTTATTAATAAAAAACTCTAAATTATTATAATTTCTCGTCCATAAAAATAACTGATTTCTAAATTTCCATCTCATGTTTGGAATGAGAAGAATGTAACATTACCTTTCTAATATAAATAAAAATCAAGTTTTTAATCAAATATTATAAAAGACAATCTATTTTATACTTTAAATATAATTATAAAAATACATTTTTAGATAAGTTACGTACTATAATAAGAAAATTGAAATACGGATAATAATAATATAGCTACAAATATATATTTATAAGCCGAAACTTTATAATTAAAGGATATAAAAAACATCGTATAATAAATAAAGTTAATTACTTTGATCATACATTATAAAAGACAATCTATTTTATATTTTAGATACAATTTTACAAATACATTTTTAGATAAGTTAAGTACTATAATAAGAAAATTGAAATACGGATAATAATAATATAGTTACAGATATATATTCATAAACCCAAACTTATAATTAAAACCAAATAATAATTTAAAGGACTTTATGTATGGTAAATACAAAGTTTGTAAGAAAAAAGAAAAGAAAACATTATAAAAAAAGAAAACAATATAAAAAGAAGAAAATGGAAAACAAAATGTATACGCTTGAGAGTTTTATGAAAAAGGAAAAAAAGTTAAAAAGATATAGAAGTGGGAGTTGTATGGAAAAAAAAACCAAAAAGCTGAAAATTGAGACCATTTCGAAGAAATGGAACATCAATACCAATCGGCCAACTTCCATTGCCATATATAATAATAAATACAGAAAATGACAAAACAACAACTGTTCATTTTCCTGATCTTTAGTATATATATATATATATATATATATATATATATATATATATATATAGGGGAGGTTTCATGCGAGAACCGTTGTTAGTGCGAGAACCGCGAGAACCAATCTCAACCGTTCCTTGGATATGGGAAGTATCATGGATGGAGAGCGTGGAGGGATAGGGTGTGGCAGGGTGCATGTGAGGAATTCATGGGTGGGCAATGACATTGAAGGAGGGGGAATTGGACGGCTTAGATTGGTTCTCGCGCTAACAACGGTTCTCACATGAACTTTTGTCTATATATATATATATATATACTTTAGGCTGTGCGCACAGCCCACGACGTTCTATGTTAATTTCTTAAGTATGAATATGTAATTAACATTAAAACAATTTGAATACAATCTATATCTTCAATGTCATGAAAGTACAAAAAAGAATAATGATACAATATAGTTTTAATGAAAAAAGTAAGATAGACAAGAGGGTATATAGTTTAATCTTTATGTTTACTTATCTTGGATCCACAATCAAGTTTGCTACTGATATTGTCTACCGTTCAAATTACCATAGGAACCCAAGTTGCATTAAGAGTTACTCCTTCATGCTACAGATGACAATAAAACAATGTGGATATATTTACTTCAAGCAACAACTACGAATAACATTATCAAAATTATATAAATTAAAATATCATATAAAACTGTAGGGATCCCATAAAATAAAAAAAATGCAATACATGCATATCTTTCATGTGTTTGGATAAATTGCTTAAAGTTGATGATTATAAATAAATAGGTTTCAAAAACTGTTAAGTGACTTTTACAATCCAGCATATAAGGATAAATTTGACTTCAAGAATATTCTCATACACATTAAAATGAAACGTCAAAACTTATAAACATTACCTTAGGTTTTGTGATTGAATTGGTAAATACTGGGAAAGAAACATAGCTGACCCGATATGCTTAATTTCAGTTTGTTTGACCTAAATTTGAAAATAAGTTATTTTAAATCTGTTTCCATTTTGATCCGCCACTCAACCAGGTACCATCCATACATTCTATACATCTTTAAATACTTACCAGATGCTTCTTTTAAAGTGTCTTGTTTTTTTCTTCCTCTAAGCCTTTGAGTTTAATCACTAATCTATACTACCTTATAAAGCATTTAGACCTTTGTCTTAATCTCTTAATTTTAAGTTTTCAAAATTACTAATTTACCCTCATATCAAACTAAATGGCAATTGTTAAATTAAATAACTATTATATTGAATTAATGAGATTTATATATATAGTACTAAACCTTTCATAATAAGAAAATATTTAAAACATCGAATCAATACCAAATAACTTAAATATTATAAAATATTTTAACAAATAAACATTTCTTTATAAATATTTTATCACATAATAAATACTTTAACTTAATTATTAGAAAATATAAATAAATAGAACTTATGAATTTGAATAACCTATAACCTAAATTCATAAACAAATACGGGATTTAGATGACTCAATAATTAAAATGGACAAGTTGCCGAACAAAACTACTCGCCGCCGCTGCATTAGCGCGGGTACTATGCTAGTATATAATAATCTACTTTTATAAGGCTGAAAGACATAACTTGAATCCGGCCACTTACTTTGAATTTCAAATATGGCATGTTTATCCCGAATCCATTTTGAATTTTCAGCTGCAAAAATATTGGAGTAGGAAGCAAACAATTAAGACTGTGCAAACGCATTCATAAAAGGAGCCAAACAAATCTCAAGCCATGCATGATTGAGCCAAAAAAAATTAACAGATTTCCTTACCGTATCTTATAAATATTGAGCATAAAGCAAAAATATGTTTGAGATGGTAACATACCTTGGCACATTGTACATTCATTCTCCCATCACCATCACCATCAACATTGACATTGGATGCTGTATTCCAAAAACCAACAATATTTGCATCCTTTCTTCTAATTTTTAACATCAAGGAAAAGAAGTATTTGATTAAAACACTAATGGTCAACCCAAATCAAAACTACCTACTTCGATCTTTAACACTATTAGCGAAGCAGTAAAATATCAACAGAGACCTCAAAATTTTTATTAAAATTTATGCTATCATCAACACACATCCTCCACTTGTTTACACAGTGAGAACAGGGGAAAAGGTTGTCCAACATAACTTTAAGACTTTTATTACAAACTCTTCCTCTAAATAAACACCAATAAATCGATACACTTAGAAACTTCCTTGTAAGTTTACTGATGTATATTTAATTTAAACTGACTCAATAGACCTACTCAACGGTGTACCATAATCTCCTATGTACATTAGAACAAACCCCTTTACTATTTGTCTACAATAAGACCTATGAAAAACGATTTTCTAATGATTCAAGCAACGACAAAGAGAGGGTGAAGGGTTTTCCATATTTACCAAAATCAGAAACCTTGCCATCATCCCAGAGCTTTTAAAAGTAAAAATAAGTATATCTTCTTAAGAAACAAAGTTTGAAAGTGTGATTGAGTTTCTTTTAGCCATTTCATCGAACACATTGTGAGCACTCTTTAATGGCCACCAAAGAACGAAAACGAGGAACTTCTACACCAAATACACATAACGAAGATATAAATCAGCATACTTTATGCTAGATCGGGAAGAGATAGGAAGATAAAAAACAGAGAAAAAAAAGGTAAAGAAAGAGAATGAAAGGCGTGACCGGAATTCTTCAATTAGTTTACACCTCGGTCATCTTCTTTCTTTCATACGTAGTGAATGGAGACATAGAGTTGTATGTACAAATGGGGAAACAAAAAACACTACTCTAGGTCATGAGTGTAGAGAAATGGGTGGAGAGAGATGATCTGTTGAGTGAAACAGTGGAGAAAGAGGAGGGGTACCGAATGATTTCTAGCTTGGGGAGTGATTGGGTATGAGACTGAGGTATGAAGCAAAGTACTCGTACTTAGGTATGGTCGTATGTAGCATGTTACTATTATGTTTAAAGTCAAAGAGTCAATAGTTTGACACTATGAACTGGACACATGTCAACTAATAAGGTGTGGTGTTCTTTTTATAAGAATACTAGTGAGTCTCTTAGGCTGTGCTACGCACAGCCCACGACAATTTACGTTGATTCCCAAAGAATGATACATTATTTTGTAAGAGTGTTTCCGAAAATATGATGTTTATAGTTTAATATTTATATATAATAACCCTTTAAGCACTAAGACATATGTAGAAACCTAAGTAAAGGTACCTATCTTGGTATTAGATTTAAATATTAAACTTGAAATACATAATCTGGAATTGATATTTCTCTAACAAGTATACTTCTCTGCTTGCCTTGTCTATTTACTAATGACAGCTGTTTTATGAAGACATATACATGCAGTATTGTTTTATCCCAACCAGTATAACAAAAGTTTAACACACCATTAGGGGCGGATCCAGATTTTTTTTTGACCGGTAGCACCATATAATGCGAAAATAAAATTAAATAAAATTGAGAACTGCGAGAACCAATCTCGGCCGTTCCTTGGATATGGGAACTTCATGGATGGAGAGCGTGGAGGGGATTAAGTGTGGCAGGGTGCATGTGAGGAATTCATGGGTGGGCAATGACATTAAAGGAGGGGGAATTGGACGGCTCAGATTGGTTCTCGTAGTTCTCGTACGAAAAACAGTTCTTGTTTGAACTTTTGCCTATACATATATATATATATATATATATATATATATATATATATATATATATATATATATATATATATATATATATATATATATATATATATATATTTGTAAAAGATACAAATTTTCTGTCCCACTTGATACTGTGATATAGATCTCTTAGCATCAGTCTGTCTCCATATTAGGCCCACTCTTCGGTTTGTTATCTTATAATTGAGTAAATATCTTTAGTTATTTCCTCATTTGCATTTTTTTCCCCAAAAAAGCATTTTTTGCATCTTATGTCCGGTGACGGATGAACATAAAAGTGTTTTTGGTATAGGAAAGGAGTAAAACAATAATTGTTTTTCGTATAAAATATGTGGGAATTGAATCAATCTTAGTTTTTGATTAAAATTAATTAATGGCTAATAATTTTTGACGGCTCGTTAATGCTTCATGAATGGCTTCTTAATGACCCGTTTATAACGCATTAATCAGGTGTATTTTTGAAAAATCAAACCTTGCGAATTAATGATCACTCGTCCGGACAGTACAATTCACGGTTAGGTAAATGTATAAAAAACCAAAATACAATCATTAATTGGTCATTAATGATGTTCCAAACATTTTTTGTATGAAAAACATTTTTCGAGTAAACTAAACTCTTTTAATACAACCGTATAACGGTACAAGGTAATTTCAATATGTTTATCTTCCTTTTTAAAGTCAAGGGTTTAATTTTTATTATGAACATAAGTGTAAATTAGGATGTATGTGTTTATCGTTTAAGAAATGTCTTATAGAGAAAAGTTCATTTGAGAACCGTTGTTAGCGCGAGAACCAATCTGAGCCGTTCAATTCTCTCTACTTCAATGTCATTGTTCACCCATGAATTCCTCACATGTACCCTGACACACTCGATCCCTCCACACTCTCCATCCATGATCTTCCCATATCCAAGGAATGACTGAGATTAGTTCTCATGGTTCTCGCGCTAACAACGGTTCTCGAATGAACCCTCCACATATCTTATATATGATGAATTACAAAATAATATTTAAAGTATAAAATACATAATAAAATGGTTAATAAATACGCTTCTTTCCTTATAAAATAGTAAACCTCTAGAACTATTACATACATCATTTCATATCCGAAAGTAAGTAAGTACTGCTTTCTTAGTAAAGTTTTATAGTTTGTGATGTATGATTATCAATATTGGGAATATGATTGTTGTTATTTTAGCTAGCAAAGATATCAGTTGTTTAAGGTGATTCTCAAAGTCTTGAATATAAATTTAATACTCCCTTCGTTCCATTTTTATTGTTCACTTTTGACTTTTTGAATTTTTCTTTTTCAACTTTGACCTTAAAGATTTTTGTTTGTGTTATTAATATTTGGTACAAAATATATGAATGCATTATGTTTTAAATGTATTTTCATTGATATAATTTGCATCAAGTATTATATAACATAAACAAAAATATTTAAGGTCAAACTTGAAAAACAAAGACTTTAAAAAGTCAAAACTGGACAATAAAAATGAGATGGAGGGAGTAATAGATAAGAAGTAATCTAGGGGTATATCTAGCAAGACTAGATCACTGCTAGGGGTGTGAGGGAATACCATTGAAATAAATAATTGAGTCATTAAAGTATCATGAAATTTTACTTGTAGCACTCTCCAATTCGACCCATTTTATATTTGTTGGTGGACCAACTATTTTTATTCTATGTTAACAAGGAAAAAAGAAGCGATAATCCATATTTTTTTCACTTTTATAAAAGGATTAAGTACATTAATATATAACAGGATTTGTATAATATGCTATTGTATAGAATCAACTTATCCTCTAAATAACACAGTTAACCTTTAAAAACAGGTGATTGTATACAACATGACATGTAATAGCAAGTCACGTGCAAAACAACATGTTTCGTGTGTAATTTTTCAAATTGTGAAAAGAAATTTCAGATTTTGATGGAAAAATCCGGTAAACGTTTCTAAAAAACCAGGTATCCATCCAAACAATTTTTCTTTATTGAAAACCTACAAATCCAATAGAATACTCATGAATCCGTTCAACTTTTCATTTTCTAGTGTAAATCCATTGAAGCACATGTTTTTTAGAAATCAATTTAATCTTCCAAATAGTAGGGTTCAAAAAACATGAGAAAAACTTACAAAAATCCCTTTATGAACCTCATTTGCATATGAGAGAATCTAGGATTGTGTTTCTTTTTTACAATTTAGGCTTCGATCTAGTTATGTTTGTAGATATATGTTCATGTTAGGTAATCGGTTCTTAGAGTTTCTTCATTTGCTATTTGGTTATTAAGATTAGGGTTCTGTTAGGTCCCATTTGGTTCGCGGAATGGAATTGACCGGAATTGGAATTCGTTAAGGAATTGGAATTGAAAGGATTCAAATAGAATTGGTTCCTTCGTGTGTTTGGTTCGCGAAATTGAATGAAATTCTAAATTTCAAGTTTTGTTTGGTTTGCAAAGGAATTAGAATGGAATTAACAAAAATAAAGAACCCTATGCCCAACCCTTTACCTACCCACCCCCACCACAACCCTACCCCCACCCCATACCTTACCCTACCCTACCCTACCCTACCCCTACACCACCCCTACCTACCCACCACACCCTTACCCCATCCCACCCACCCTACCCCTACCCTACACCCTAACTACCTACACCACACTACCCCACCCTACCTATCCCTACCAGACCCAATACCCACCTTACCCCTTCCTACCCACCCCACCCTACCCCACCACCCATATCGGGTTGCAAATGTTATGGCGGTAACGGTGGTGGAGCAGTAACAGACGGCGACGGTGGTGGCGTGGCGGACGTGATGGCAGTGGCGGTGGTAGGTGATTCTCAGCGGTGGTGGAGGCGCTAGTAACGGTGGTGGTGACGGAAATAGCAGCAGCGACGATTGTCGTGTGGTGTTGGTGACGATTGTTGGTGATGGTGACGGTGACGGTGACGGTTATGGCGGCGGTTGGGGATGTTTGGCGGCGGTGGTAATGGTGGTGGTGGTGGCGGTGACGGTGCTGGTGGTGGTGGCGGTAATAATGGCGGTTAGTGGTGGCGGTGGCATTTGATGGTGGCGGTGGCGGTTGGTGGTGGTCGGCGGCGGTGGTGACGATGGTGACGGTGGCGGTTGATAATGGTTGGCGGCGGTGGTGGCGGTGGCAGTTGGTTGTCGTCGGCAACGGTGATGACGGTGGTGGCGGTGGCGGTGGATGTGGCGATAACGGTGGTGGTGGTGGTGGTTGTGGCAGTGGCGGTGACGGTGGCTGTTGGTGGTAGTCGACAACGATTGTAGCGGTGGAGGTTGGTGGTCGTCGGCGGCGGTGATGACGGTGATGGCGGTGGCAGTTAGTGGTCGGCGGCGGTGTTGGTGACGGTGGTGGCGGTGGCGGTTGGTGGTGGTCGGTGGCAGTTAGCGGTGGTCGGTGGTGGTGGTGGCGGTGGCGGTTGGTGTTGGTCTGTGGCATTTAGTGGTGGTCGGCGGTTGTGGTGACGGTGGTGGCGGTGGCGGTTGGTGGTGGTCGGTGTCAGTTAGTAGTGGTCGGCGACTGTGGTGACGGTGGTGGCGGTGGCGGTTGGTGGTGGTCGGTGGCAGTTAGTTGTGGTCGTCGGCTGTGGTGACGGTGGTGGCGGTGGCGGTTGGTGGTGGTCGGTGGCAGTTAGTGGTGGTCGGCGGCTGTGGTAACGGTGGTGGCGGTGGCGGTTGGTGGTGGTCGGTGGCAGTTAGTGGTGGTCGGCGGCGGTGGTGACGGTGGTGGCGGTGGCGGTTGGTGGTGGTCGGTGGCAGTTAGTGGTGGTCGGCGGCTGTGGTGACGGTGGTGGCGGTGGCGGTTGGTGGTGGTCGGTGGCAGTTAGTGGTGGTCGGCGGCTGTGGTGACGGTGGTGGCGGTGGCGGTTGGTAGTGGTCGGTGGCAGTTAGTGGTTATCGGTGGCGGTGGTGACGGTGGTGGCGGTGGCGGTTGGTGGTGGTCGGTGGCAGTTAATGGTGGTCGGCGGCTGTGGTGACGGCGGTGGCAGTTGGTGGTGGTCGCCGGTGTGGTGACGGCGGAGGCGGTTGATGGTGGTCAGCGGTGGCGATGACGGTGGTCGCGGTGGCGGTTGATGATGGTCGGCGGCGGGGTGACGGTGACGGTGATGGCGGTTGGTGATGGTCGGCGGCGGGGTGACGGTGGTGGCGGTGGCGGTTGGTGGTGGTCGGCGGCGGTAGTGACGGTGGTGGTTGGAAATGTTGGCAGTCGTGAAGCGTAATAGCGTATGGCGAGTGTAAAAACTGAATTCCCGAGAAATGTTTTAAGATTCCATTGATTTAGTGATGGAATTTTAATTCCATAAACTTGGGATGTGGGGGGAATTCAAAAGCCGATTATTAGAATTTTGTGAACCAAACACGACTTGAGATTAGGAATCTTCAATTCCAATTCCGGACAATTCCGGGCAAATTCTGCAAACCAAACGGGACCTTAGGGTTTACAAAGGTCACCTATTTGTGATTATGTTATGCAATTTGGGTATATGTTACAAAATTTCGTTTCATGGTTCTACCGTCGAGATTGAGAATGTTGGTTTGAAGATATGTTGCGGAAGTTAGATTATTTATGTATTACTTGACGGTGAGGAAAGTTATAAACTAATTGACAATGGGGATAACAACCCTTGTGCATCCAGATTTTCGGATAGTGGATTTTGGTATCCGAATCCGAAATTTCCTTATCGGATATCCGAATAATTTTAAAAAATATATTTTTATATAATTTTTAAAAAATATATAATTGCTAAATAAACATATTTTAAACTGTAATCACAAAAAATAGCTTAAGTATGTTTCAAAATGTACAAATACATGTATATAACACTATATATGTTAAGAAACTAAATAAATAAGCTATATAAAAATAAAAAAAATAATTTTCGGATATCAGATATCCGAAACTTCAAAAAACTACTATCCTAATCTGAATCTGAAAATTCGGATATCCGAATTTCGGGTATCCAAAATTTCGAATATCCGAATTTTCCGATAATTTCGGAACGGATTTTCGGATAGTTGATTCGTATGTTCGGATTCAGATTATTTTGAACACCTCTAAAGAAGACCGATTCATTCAGTTGAGGAGAACATCCCACCACTTTGATTTTCTACAATCAAACTTCTAGTCATTCAACAATATCTAACAATATGTAATTCTATTTCAAAATCTTCACGAAAAATATAACAAGTTTTATATAAAATAAGTTAAAAAAATAGGATTATTAAAAATAAATAAATAAAACTCTTGCTAATCCAAACAGCCATAAATCTAGGAGTGTTTATTCGCTCGGATTCGATTTAATAGATTTAATGGATTTGGTTTAATTGAATTTTATAAAATATTTTAACCGGCCGTAATCCAAACGGAGAGTAGGCTAAACCAAACCAACCCAACTAAATTAAGAATTGGTTTAATTGGTTCGGACCCTGTAAAACGATATTAGCAATATACTACGAAAAACTTGGATTTATATATTTTAATAGTGTTTTAAGGTATAACCACGTTCATATCATATTACATATGAATTGTTGTGAAAATATAAGAAAGCTCTTGAAATTAGTGAAAAAGAAGATTCCCTTTCTTAACCAAAAGTTGTTATTTCATTTTGTTATTTTTTTTTCTTTTGAATGTTATTAAAATCTTGATTTAATACACGAGTCATTACACAGGTTTTCTTGAGATAAGGTGTTGACGAGAGAAGAAATATTTAATTAGTATGTCTAATGACTTTAATTCAAAACAGTTATATGATATATCTTAAAATTAAAAATAGATCTATATATTTCGGAGTTAATTGCACCAATGGTCTTTTAACTATTCAAAAGTTGCGACTTTAATCCTTTTTTTCAAAAAGTTGCAAGAATAGTTATTTAACTGTCCAAAAGTTGCACAAATGGTCCTTTTTAATGTTTTCTGTTAAGTAATTATGTTAATTTTTGTCAATTGACTATTTTACCCCTTATCCTTATTTTTTATTTATTTTCTTAATAATTATCTTATAATAATATTATAATTAACTAAAAAGCATTGAAAATGCCAGTCTCTCTCTCTCTCATGTCCGTCTCTCTCTCTCATACTCTATCTCTCTCACAAACTCCACCACAAACAACCACCACAAACCAATCGACAGTCCCCTCACCCCCAACACTTTATCGTTCTCTTCTCTCCTCTTTTACCCCTACCGCCGCCCTCGCTCCCCCTCACCGGAGAAGACCACCGCCGCCACACAGCAAGTGTTCATCACCACCATCGAAGAAGCCTCCGATCTGGGTTTCTGGGTTTTCAAAGATCTAGGGTTTTCTTTCATCTGCTCGACTAGGGTTTTCAAAGATTTAATTTGGGTTGACAGATCCTCCTTGAAGCCTTCGATCTAGGGTTTTTAAAGATTTTTGTTTTTTGTTGTTGGTTTTGTTTTCATTTGGTTATGGTTTAGGAGGTGGCACCACATCATCACCACATCTTGCCGGAGAGAAGAGTGTTGCCACCGCCACGCACCATCTTGCCAGAGAAGACCAACGGCTCACCATCGCACATCATCACCGCCACAAGCAACCTCCATTTGGTAGGTTTCCGATTTTCGACCGCAGTTTAGGTTTCATAGATCTACGAACAGGGTTTGGGTTCAAGAAAAACCAGATCTTCAATTTGGGCGGCGGCAATTTAGGGTTTTTTGTGTAGTTGGTAATTTTCGAGTTAAAGGCGTTGATATGGTGTTTCTGGTGGCCGTTCAGGTGGTGATGGTTAAAGAAGGGGAAGGCAGAGATGGAGGTGGGCTGTGGTGGAGGTGGGATGCGGTGGTGATGGCAGAGATGGAGGTGGGCGGTGGTGATGGCGATGATGGAGGTGGGTGGTGGTGATGGCGATGAGAGAGAGGAGTGTGTGTGAAAGAGAGAGAGTTGACAGAGTATGTGACAGACTTGTAATTTAAAAAAGGGTTAGGCTATTTCCACGGACAAAATTTCTTACTACACAGAAATATTGCATTTAACAAATGCAAAATTAGGACTGAGCTACAAAGACTTACAACACACTTTCCACTATCCTGACACAACTTAAAGTAATATTTAATAGAGTAAAAAGTAAACATTAAAGCTACCTTGCTATTAAATTTCCGACACTACCCATTTCTTTTTTAAATTTCTTTGACACAACCCATTTCTTTTTCAAATTTTATCTTCTTGACAGACTCATCAAATTACAACCCATTTCTTCTTCAAACTGAAAATAGTGTCTGTTTCAGTCAAAAAATGCATTATTGTCAACTTTCAAAATCATTGAAGAAACTGATAATAGTCTTCAGTTTGTACAACTTTAGTTGAGGTACATGGCTGACTCTTCGTCTTCTATCTCATGGTCGATTGGGTAATCTGTGTTATTCAAGATTGGAGAGATTGGAGGCTTTCAAAATCAATAAAGAAACTGCACAAGGAACTCAAGGGTACCAAGGTTTGTGTAGTTCATCATCCTTTCTTAAATCATCAAACTAGAGGTCGCTGGCATTGATCAAAGTAGCCATGGATATCGTGGTCGCCGGAGCAGAGAGATGTGGCCGGTGATGGAGAGTAGAGAGGTGGCCGGTGATGGAGAATACAAGCTCAGGCGGTCGGAGCAGAGAGAGAGAATAACCAGAGAAGAGAGAGAGTAGAGAGAGGAGACGGGTGTTGAGAGAGGCCGAAGGCGGTGAGAGTTTTCCGGCGGTGATCGCTGTCCGGCGGCGGTGTTGTTGTCCCGCGCGGTGTTGCTCTCCGGCGGCGGTGTTGCTCTCCGGCGGTCGGTGTAGCCTGTAGAGAGAGGGAGGGAATGCAGAGAGTGAGTTGTGTTGGGAAGATAAATTTAATGAGTAGAGACATTCTTGGGAAGACACATTTACAGTTGTCACTATTTGACATTGTGTTAACAACTTTTTATATTCTGGACATGTGTGTGGCATACGTATTTCGCATTTACAAAATGCAATTTACTTTTACCAACCACACGGAAACAGTGTAGGTAGCAGCACCTTTTAAAAAATTATTGAATTAATTTAAATTAGGGATATAAACGAGCCGAGCCGAGCTTTAGACTAATCGAGCCGAGCTCTTTTAAATATGCAGAAGCTCGAGCTCGAGTTCGAGCTCGTTCGAGCTCGTGATTTGAAGCTCGAGCTCGGCTCGCGTAGTGTTTTACGAAGCTCGTTAAATCTCGTTTATTTTTTTGCTTTTATAAAATAGTTTATATTATTTAAATAATAAATAAATAGAAATTGAACTTTAAATTGTTATTTTTTTAAAAAAAATTCATTTATAATGATATATAAACAATTTGAAATTTGAAATTTGAATTTTAAACTTTTTTCATATTTAATGATATAAAAAAAACATAATACAATTATATAAGTATTAAATAAAAAATGAAAAATAAATATTATATCAAAGCTTGTTTAAGCTCGCGAGCTTAAACGAGCCCAGTATACAAGGTTCGGGCTCGAGCTCGTTTAATAAATGAGCTTTAATCTAGGCTCGAGCTCGGGCTCGAGCTCGTTTAGGCTTGGCTCGTTTCGAGCTTTTAACGATCCGAGCTCGAGTAGCTCACGAGTAACAATTACGCTTAACCTTATTGTCCCTAAGTTGTAACAATAATGATCAACGACTTATACAAGAAATACAATCATATCTTTTTGTATATGATACTACGTTTCAACTTCTCTTATTTCATTCACGTTTTATTATTATTTAATATGTTTTTTTAATGTTTAATATTTATTATTTTTTAAAACAATATGTGTATCTCACACACATTTAATTAATCTACTATAATTCATATGAACTTTCAGATAAAGCGAATTAATAAACATATACGTGATAAACCACCTCCTAATGACCTAGTGGGTAAGATAATTATCGATAAAAATCTACGCAACTCCTGATAAAAGATACCGTTCGTCTCCGTATGAAGAACCGGCAAACAATCACATTCTTCCCTCCACTCGTGGTCATGGTGACGGTGCTTCCTCATCCCGTCGCCGTTGATTTACTTCTTTCAACTCGCCGCCGATTTGCTTCTTCCAGGTCACTCGCCGCCTTCACTCCGTCTCCCTTCTGTTCGGTTTGTTTTTATTTGTGTTTTTTCTTTTTCATTTTGACAGTTGTGCTTGGATATTGCATCGACTCTAGCATAGTGTTTTGTAGGCACAGTTACAGATCATAAGTGTCTTGTGGATCACTAAAAGAGATCCAATTTATCTTAGGGTTTTTAGTTTCCTTATGAAATGGTGTTGTAACCATCATCGTCATTTGAGACATAAATTTTGTTTTGCATATATAGTGTTACTGAAGAGTAGAGAAGCTAGTTATAGTTCTAATTAAGTCTATATATACTTTACTCTGTACCTGAATGACAATAAGAAATTAGATATTACTGTATTCAATCTCTGTGTTTGTTGAAAATTTAGGTCAATTGTGTTTGTTCTTTTTTTTAAACTCATATATTTCTCAACAACTCATAATCTCTCTGCGCTTGTTAAGTTGAATATCGTATATTTCATGACAAAACAATGTTTTGTGTTATCTAATTATGTGTACTTTGCTGTGATTGTAGTCATAAGTTGAGTAATTTTTTTTATGGAAAATGGAAAATTTGAAGTACTATTGTAATAGTGATTAACTTCTCAAACAGCCTTTAAGTTAAATTCCTCTTAAAAAGAGGAAAATTATAGACCACTGCTTGCAAGAAGGAGCTAGTAGTGACATATTTTTGTGAAGTTATATGGTTATTTTTGCATTTATATTTCTACTAATCTACTCATAACCACATCTTCTTTCAAAGTGTATGCTTTTTACTTACGATTTTCAAAGTTTATCACTAGTTATTGTTTGTAAAAATTTTATGAAATTCTTTTTCCTTATTACTTTTATTGTACATTGTCCTGAATACCAAAACTTCATTATGTCCGTAAGTATAATAATGAAGCGACTTTCAAGAGAAGTATTATGATCAAGTAGTAGAATCTTAATCTGGTGGCTGAATGTTCTCAATATCTAAATGCCACACCATTTCAGATTAAAAATCAAAATTTTTACTTCTTTCAATGTCTAAATGCCCTAGCAAACGTCTAGAGGATGTCATTCATTCAGAATTGGTTATATTTGTTGGGAAGACCATGTTTTCTGTAAATTAAAGATGGATATCTTTGTCTTGTGGTTTCTAGTTTGCTCCAAGTAACCGAACTATCAAATTCAGCTTGAAAACAACTTTCTCACCTTGCATTTGAACTGAGATAAAAGCAGCTGGAAGTACATATGGAAACTACTTTCATGTTACAACTTTTGGCGAATCACATGGTGGTGGAGTTGGTTGTGTGATTGATGGATGCCCTCCTCGAATTCCCCTTTCGGAGACTGATCTGCAAGTAGATCTTGATAGAAGGTACATATTTTCGGTGGTTATACATGTTTGGCTCTTTTAGTGAATTCTTGCTCATTTGCAACTAAACTCTTTCTTATACAGGAGGCCAGTTCAGAGCCAGACTACTACTTTCAGAAAAGAAACTGACACTTGCCACATATACTCAGGTGTTGCTGAAGGTTAGTTCGTAGTTAACACTTCCTCACTTGATCATCAGATTTTACTGTGCTTTCTTCTTTCTTTTCTTTTGTTTACGTTGTTGATAAAATCTTTTTCAAGACTCATGTCTGGTGCTCTAATGCAGGATATACAACTGGATCTCCAATTATGATCAAAGTACCCAATACAGAACAAAAGGAAAACGTACGTACTCATGTAATATTGGATATCACGTACGTGGAGACTACAACATGAACGATTATAATCACTTAAACATGCTTACAACTGCTTTCAGTTGGTATGGTTTTGAATACATAGATGTAGCCTAACTTATTTCATTAATTATCAGATAGCTTTGGAAATTGTTGGTGTTCCGTGTTTATAATGTTTGAAGTATATTAATAATTGTAATTGTAATTATCAGGATTTCAATAAAATGTCAATGGCTTATAGACCTTCTCATGCTGATGCAACTTATGACTTTAAGTATGGCACGAGATCAGTGGAGGTACACTGTTTTTTTCCAACTATATATGAAAAAATCTTGAATGTTCAAAGTTAAAACACTTCGATGGATCTTAGAGTGGTGGTCGAGCATCAGCTAGGGAGACAATTGGGAGAGTTGCTTCTGGCGCTGTTGCTAAGAAGATTCTCATGGCCTTTTCAGGAACCGAGGTGTGCCAAGTTACATTTACACACACATACGTATATACATATATAATTATGTGCTTTTGGAAAATTACTACTGCACATGATGAATTATGAGTTAATATTACTCTTACTGATCTCAAATGTGGTTGATTTCTATGTTTACTAGATTCTCGCGTATGTCTCTCAAGCACACAATATTGTGCTTCCAGAGGACTTGGTGGATCATGAAACGTTAACATTTGATCAGGTTGACTATCGAACAACTCATTTTGGATCTTGTATTTTGTTTCGACTTTATGCTTGGACCCAATCTAGAAAATATAAATTTAAACTACCAATTGGGCTTCCTTCCTTGGTTTGAAAAAGCGTAAAGCGCCCTGAAGCGCCAAGGGTACAAAAAGCCGAAGCGCTAAGCGCTAAGCGAAAGCGCTCGCTTTAAGCACACGAAGCGCCCAAAAGTCACAAAAAATATATGATATTTATATACTACATAACTTCTACATATATGTCATATGCTACCTTATAGATACTTAAAGTACCAAAGTGTCAATGCATATATTCAAAACCATAAGTACTTAAACACCAAAATATATTTCTCAATTCACTTATAAATATAAATACTTAAACTTAAATACTACGGACAGTTAAGGGCTGATAGCTTACAATCTAAGAAACTAAAAGAATCAATGGAACCAAGCTTTCTGTTAATATGTCATTACTTGTCATACCAGTGGGAACCGATCAATCGATTTGCTACTAGTATCACAGTGGGAATCGATTTGCAGATTTGCTAATAATATCACAGTTGAACTGGCCTTTCAATAGTTGAATTGAAGAACTAAGATGATGATTAAGTGTTTATTCTTTGCAAATTGAAGAACGATGAAGAAGAGTAGAAGACCAATTGATGATTCGACTTTCAATTTTACCGCTTAGTCCTTAAGGCGCTGTGAAATCATGAGTTTTGACTGATGTTTCCGTTTCTTTGTTATGGCCCTTCGATTTCCTATCCTAAGCCCATACACTTATACTCAACAGTGCACTAATCTGAATCCAAAGCCCATTAAAAAGCCTAAAAAACGAAAAAAGTACATAAAGCGCGCTTAAGCGCTGCTTAGCGCTTCAACTTAAGCGGGAAAAAGCGACCGCTTTTTGGCGAGTTAGGTAATCGTAGATCTTAGGTGATTAGGAAGCGCCTAGCTCAATCGCTTTAGCGCTTAGCGCTTAAAGCGGCGCTTTTTTGCGCTTTTTTAAACCAAGCTTCCTTCTATTCCAAATCAATTGACATGGGTCTGTGACCTGAAAATTTAATTAGCTTAGTCTTTTAGATGGGTCATCTATGCTTTTTAAAGTTAGCAATTTCAACCCATTTTACTTATGAGTTGATCTTTTTGAGTTGTGTTTTATCTCAAATAGGTATTTAAGTATTTAGCTAAAGTAGGAGTTGGTCAAATGGGTTGAAAGTCACCCTAAGTATACTCTTAATGCCAAAACTTCCTAAAATGTATTATTAACGAAAAATCATGTTCTTGTCGCAACAGTATTATTTCAACCCAGGCCCGTTTTCATACCCAACCCACTCATCCTGCTTCGATTCCAATTTTAATGTACCTATGAAAACTTCTCGTATGAAATAACATTAGGTAGAAAGTAACATTGCTAGATGCCCAAATCCTGAGTATGCAGAGAAGATGATTGCTGCAATTGACGCCATCCGAGTGAGAGGTGACTCTGCTGGCGGTGTTGTTACATGTATTGTGAGAAATGTCCCACGTGTAAGAACTTGCTACATTTTACTAATTGTGTCTATTTAGTACTTTGTGCATGCTCTCGCATTCGTGTTTAATACTTTGATAACTACATGGCAGGGTCTTGGTTCGTCGGTTTTTGACAAACTTGAAGCTGAGCTGGCAAAGGCCGCGTTATCTATACCTGCAAGCAAGGGCTTTGAATTTGGCAGTGGATTTGCAGGTATGCATGTTATTAATAAGTTCAAATAAGACAAAAGCAGTGATAAGATTGTATTTGTCTCTGATTTATACAATTGTGATTATGAATTTTCTGATTTCTTTAAAATGATGAAACAATAGGTACCTTTTTGACTGGTAGCGAACATAATGATGAGTTTTTTATGGATCAACATGGACGGGTTAGGACAAGGACAAATCGCTCGGGTGGGATACAGGTATATTTTTCAAGCTCTTTTTGGTTGATTGTTTGTATCGAGGGAGTAATCATATTGTGTAAAGAATACCAAACTAAAATATTTGAAGGTAAACACATCAAATATACCTTAAAGTACAACCTTTAAGATACTAGACACGTAGATACGACAATAGAATCAGTTAGATACGAACTAGAGAGTACAACTATTCTGGTTACAACATTTTCTTTTACCATCTTTAATATTGTGCCTTGTAACCGACTAACCGGGCACGTGTCTTAAGAGATATCTGACCAATCTCGACGTCCATCACCTAGATATTGGTCGACAAGATACCTTTACAACCCACCAAACATCATATGTACGAATATGAAAATGTCTGTTATGGTATCTTAAACCTTCCCAAAATCCTTTAAAAAAACAAAAATGAAATATCCTTCTACTTTTTCCTCCTAATTCATCCTCCTACTCACTACAACATGACATGTGGACTCCACTAATTCTCTTTCTTCATCCCATCCATTAATTATGACACTTATGAGTAAGATGATAAGTAGGAGGATATATCACCTCTCTTAAAAAAAAGTACACACTCCATCTATTTAGGGTAAAAGTGCTTCTCATCAATGCCTTTTTAACCCCATCTATGCGATGTTGATGCAAGGAAAAACACGAAATATTTTCAAAATGAATCCTTACCTTAAAACCTTCTAGTTCAATGATTTAAATGAGTCTAATTCCATATTGTAAATATCTCAAACTCACAAGCTTTATATGTATGGAAGGCTAAAGTTTCTCAAGTTCTATAAAATGGAGAAGAAAGAGAGATAAAACAGCGTTATAGCCAGATTTTACACTGTTTTTCATTCTCCCATTTTGGCCACAACTTAGGCCCATTGGCAGAAGTGATTCTTCCACTTGTTAATACCCAAAACCCTATGATATTAATTCTAATAATATTGTCATCACTTTTATTCTTATTCTACATCATTTGTGCTATGATATTGAACTTCTAAAAATAATCCACCGTATGGAATATATACCATATAACATGTTTCTATTTATCAAAATACTGGAAAGTGGGACGCTACAAATTGCAAGTAGAACTTAGAACTTGTATGGAGTCACCTCTATTTATGCTTTTTTGCAGGGTGGTATATCAAATGGAGAGATCTTAAAAATGAGAATCGCCTTCAAACCAACAGCGACAATTGGAGTAAGACTAATTTCTTCTCTCTTTTTACTATACCGGTGCTAATGTCTTCTAAAGTTAAAACAACTTTGTATTGTCATTGACAGCATTCAGTCATAATTAGCATATGACTGTGATGTGCAGTGTCAGGTGTCTTGTTAAGTGGTAACAACTTGAAGGAAACATGAAATTGTCTATAATTGAACTTGAGTATCGAGTTTCATGGCTATTGGATGGTGTTATTTAGTACATTAGTCTATTATAAAGACACTAACTAAAGTTAAAAAATTTCATTTTCCAAATGCCACAAACCCGATATAGATTGAATTTGAAACTTTTTTGGGTGAACATAAAGCTATATTGCTTCTAGTACCAGCTTAATACCATCTGTAATTATATATACTCCCCTCAAGACGCATGAAGCAGATCAATTTCTGTTATCGAGATCCTACTACTAGATGCAAAGAAAGCGAAATAGCAACCCAATTTATGTGAAAATGGGTTAATTTGGCTTACATTTTATTGCTAGCAGGCCAAGTATGTGATATAAAAAAATTTAGCTATAAAGGAAATGGGTCAAATGGTTGAATGGTTTAAAAGTCACCTAATGCACTTAGGTGTATCTGACCTTGATATTGGAATAATAAAGAAAATTGGATTATAATTCTATAGTAGCTCTTGCAATCTTTTTTAGTATAGTAGTTATTATGGATTTAACAAATCACAAAAAAGAAAATATTTGCTAGCAAGTTAACGCAACATTCCCCTTTCGACACACTCTGAAAATTTTGCTTATTTTGACAAACCCATTACTCATTCTGCCTGACTTGGGGCCATTTTACCATATACGGATGCAACAATTTTCCATACCAAAAAGTTGCATGTTATTAACCTATATGCCCTAACAGGTCATCATCACTCAAATAGCTGTGATTATTTTGATCAACAGTCCACAAGACTGTAATTTGGAATATAGGAGTTAAATGCAAGGGTGTGTGATAAGAGCTAAATTGACAAGAACACGAATATGCTAGATTTTGTTGATAGCCGCCTGATTCGAGAGGGGCAAGGTCTCTGGTTACAAAAGATTATAAGCATAAAATTACTTGAATGAATAACAATGATAAGCAAACCTGCTATTTATACCAACTAATTACTAAAATCAACTGTGGTAACTATGTTCGAGATCACTTCTGTGCGCAGAGTATCAAACTCAGGGCTTAGTTGGGTTTGAGTAGAAATCCTGATTACGTCGAGTGGAGAGGCCTTAGTGTTCAACGCATGGCTCAGCCAGATTATGGGGCCAGAAAAGTTAAGTATGGTGACTGCTCCCTAATTTCCATCAATTCTTTAAAGGAACTTTAGCCAGTTGACTATCAGTTGTTTTGGCCGAGTGGATTCAGTTAATTCCCAAAAATAGAATTCAGCTGCCCCATGGTGACAGCTGTGACCCGGCCCCTTTTTCTCGAGTACACCTTCGGTGGGTCTTTTTCAGTGTGAGTTTGTGAAAATAGTCATATATGTTTTTTAGTGTGTGTTTGCACTTGTTGAGGAGAGAGAGTAGATGAATACAAACAAAAGGGTATTATTATTGGGAGGAGGGGTGGATTAACTGATTAAAGGTACCCAAAAGGGTTGGTTGTAAAAAATATGTTTCTTTATATAGATTTGATTCACCTTCCAGAAAAAGAGTTTCTGTTTATGTTTGTTTCATGTCAACTGATAATATCAATCTGCTTTCTTCGATTAATGTTTGTAATGTCATGCAGATAAAGCAAAACACAGTAACCAGAGATAAAAAGGAAATAGAACTGCCTGCTCTTGCCCGCCATGATCCCTGTATTGTCCCAAGAGGTTTGTAACCAAATTTAAGTTTTACATAGCGCACACTATAAACTAATGCAAATCACTCTCCCGACTACCTGGATGTTACATTAGCGGCACATCACTCTCCCTCCACTACTACCACACCAAGAACCCCTGATGGTGGTTCATCGTGACCCTGGACCACTTTTATTTTATCTTTAACTTTTCT
This sequence comes from Pulicaria dysenterica, assembly GCA_947179395.2. Taxonomy (NCBI): domain Eukaryota; kingdom Viridiplantae; phylum Streptophyta; class Magnoliopsida; order Asterales; family Asteraceae; genus Pulicaria; species Pulicaria dysenterica. The sequence continues at coordinate 19,997,182 of OX359293.1, forward strand.
TAATTACACAAAATAATAAATTTAAATAAAAATTACAATATATAAATAAATGTCATGTAAATGAAATCAAAAAATCCGAAACTCCATTTAGTAACATCAGGATCGCTAATTGTGTACATCTGCTTGTTTACTTATATATGGGTTGATTTTGGTTGTGTGTATCTCACATTATCTGGAAAGGAATTAAATTCTTTGAAGTATTTATATTTCTTTAGGTAGAGGAATGTCATTCCTTAACTAACATGGATGGAATTAAAATCATTTTCATTACTTCGCATTACGGTGAAACAAACGGGACCTTAAGGTTTAATTGGTGAAGGCTTTAGATCCCAGATTCAGTCTCTTTTTTGTATGACCATTGACAATAAATCCTCCTTCGGAGGTGAGGGACTCAAAGTTGAGAAATCGGCAACCTTTCCTCCTATGGAGCAAAGAATTTAAGGCTAAATGTTAATTCATCATGGACTGAAATATCTTATGAAGAGATACAAGGGACTGAATTATCTTAGTAGAGTTATAACATCAATTAATTAAAGTTTAAATTGCGTTGTAAAACAATAAAATTATATGTAAGCAAGTGATATCGACAAACTGGAATGACATGCTGATAAAACTTTGTTACTATGTGTATGACTGTATCACTGTTTAGTTTATTCGACTTTAATCAAGTTCAACACACATTACTAATGTATGACTTTTATATTATGTAGGGTATGAAGAAACAAGCAGAATTGTAATCTTGGTTTTTGAAGACTACTTCCTTAACGAGTTTGAACTTCGTCTTGCTAGTTTAGGAATAAGAGTTTAAAGACGATGTGGATCAACCTGTTTAGCTTTATCAGATTCAAGTTAGCTCTATTGACTTGATTTTCTAGGTGATTTTAGTAACTTCAATTAAATCAGATTCATGATAGATTGATAGGCTTTCTCGTGATTTGGATTCGTTCTTGGTTATGTTACGTGTAATATGGTGGGATATTTGTGTAAAAGGGTTTAGGTCACAAAATAGTACCTACTTTTTTAAAAGTACCAATTTATGTAATTTACTTTTTTATTACCCAAATAGCTAACATATTTTGTGGTAAACTGTTAAGTGAAGTAATAACTTGAAATTTTCGATTACGGTTTTGACTCTAACCGGAGTTTGCTCCGTTAGATCGCTCCTAAACTTTGGTGAGATGACTGGAACTTTTTTCTAGATGTTGTGGTGAAGTCTGATCCGTCGGACGTTGCGGGCTTTATAGAAAATTGTGTTGTTATTTTCTTTAAAATTCGGCAACAGTGACAGACAAAAGGCCGATCAGTCTCCACCATCATTACAAGAAAAGAATTCCGATCAAAGCAACAAGGTTTGGTGGTGATCGAACGGTGAGAGTTAATTGAAAATTAAAATCCTTACTTATTTTAACAGTTGACCACAAAGTAAATTACCTATTTGAGTAATAAAATATTAATTACCTGCATCCACATTTTTTAGAAAAGTAAAATACTATTTAGTGACCTAAACTCTTAATAAAATATCATACATTTTTTTAAAATTTATTGTTTTATTCAAAGAAACAATTGCAAATTAACTTGTACCGAAAGTTGAATGAGTGAAAACATACTATATCAAGTTTTTTATATTTTGCTCACAAAGTGGTTAGAATGTGCAACAACTTGCTTGTCTTTGTATCTGGTTAAATGTATGTCAACTTTTAGCTGAATATATTTTGGGTGTTTTTAGCGAAACTAGTTGAGGCTAAAGCTGGGGTTAGAGCGAAACTAATTAATTGATAATTTCATGTTTAAGTCATAAGCTACTTGAAAAAACTTTTATTATAGGAGCTTATAAAGGATTATGTTTTAAATAATCCCCTCAAGATTTTAACACTCGAACGATGCTCGAAAGCTGGGGATTATAAAAACTAGAATCTCAAGCGCCTATAATTCCCCATAATACACCCTTTATCATTCATCTGCTAAGGGGTTTTTTTTTATTTCGCTCTTAATATTAGGAGATGAAATATACACAACACAAATTAACCATACAACCCAATGCTTATAGGCTTCTAGCATAGTAGTATGAGGTAGTGTAAGTTTGGAGTGCCTATGGTCTAAAGGTCATGGGTTCGAGTCCCGTCGTGGACAAATTTGGGGTAGATTTAGGAGCCGTAAAAAAATCATACATAACAATTATGACTCTTATGTCGTTACCAACACATTATCTTTTATTTTAAACTACAAATTCAAAAGTATAATGATCCAAACAATCACTTTTATTTTACATGACTAATTTATGTTGTATACAAATTATTTTAATATTAGCATTCTCTTTAGCTTCCTCTTCAAGACAATTAGCATGATACTAAATATAAAGTATTTTAGATATTAATGATTAGAGTTAATTTGAAGTTTAGGGACTGCCCATGGAACATTTGGTAAACCACATGGACCATTTGTGTAATTAACTCTAATGATTATATATGATTTAATATTATCATCTTTTTAAACCTTAAAATATCGTTTTTAATTTATCTTAATTTACAAATATAATATTTACGCTTTATAATATTTTAAAATATTATATTTAACCAAATTTTTAGTTTTATAATTTTAGAATAATTTTTAATCATTTTACGTTCTTTTGAAATTATAACATATAAACACATAACTTAATTGTCACTATATGTAACAATATTGATCGATGGTTTAGAAAAGAAATACAATCATCTCTCTTCGTATCATGATACTACGTTTCTGCCGTCACGTCTGTCCTCCTCCATGCATCGACTCTTCCGCAACTGGTGGTGGATGTTGACACCGTTTGTCGTTATGTTTTTTAATTCTTATTTCTTTCTTGTGTTATAATTATGTGATATCTTTTTTATATAAATATATAATATTTATAATTCCTTAAAACCAATCCATACATCACACGAACATTTAATCTAGAAAAATGATATGACACTGAAATCGATAATTTATGGTGCAAAAATAGTAATAACATGTAACTCTAAACTCGAGTAGACGTGAGCAGGTACGATAATGGTGTTAAAAAAAAATCAAAAAATCGACCTGTCACGCATGAACTAAAAATCGAAAAACCGATATCCGTAAACCCCGTAACCTGAAAAACCCGAAACTAGGGTACCGTTTGAACATGGAGCTGGTTAAAAGTGTAAAATTTGATATCCGCGTGTACCCGTGCCCGCACCACATGCTTTTAACTTATTTAAGAAAATATATTTGTTAATATGAATAGCAAAAACCATTATAAAACTTGAATTTCTCAAAACTATCGAATTTACTCTATCATCCTCTATTGTCTCTCCCAATTCTTTTTTTGAGCTTATACATCAAGAGTTTGCAAGCTTGCAACGGTCCAGAGTTCAACATGGAGACATTGAAATCTATCAATAGTGCCGACTTCAAACCCTATCAGTTTTTTGTTTCTACGAGGCTCTAATCGAAGATTTGTTAGATTTCCGGCAGTGTTTTATTCATTATAGTTGACTTGTTTCTACCATTATTTATTATTGACTTGCGCTACCATTGTTTATTGTTTTAGTATGAGTCCGAACTTGTTGAAAATATAATAAAGAAAAATAGCTCAATTTTAGGGTAATCATGACCCGAATCGTAGATACTCGTATCCCTTCGGGTAGCTGCTCAGTGGCGTACTTGCTATTGAGCAAGGAGTAGCATGTGCTACATGTCAATTCTTTGTGTGTAGTGTAATTTTTTTTCAAGATTATGTATTTATGTATGAGTGCAACAGGTCAATTTTAGTGTGCAACACATGATTTTACACAAAAAACAATTTAAAAGTCCTCAATAATTACTTAATTAGTCAACTGCTCATTGAGGTACTAAATAGATGTTATAATTTTGATCTGTTTAGGGCGCTAGGATTGCACAAGGAGGTTAAAAATCTTGAATTAACCATTGTGGTGATAAGAGGGGAGAGTGTTCAAATAGTATCACCTATATTCAAATTGTTAAGAGGTGATTCTATTTGAACCTTTTGTAAATCTAAACCATATTATTTGATATATGTGAGTATGTGACATGTATTAGAAACTATATCTGATTGTTGTGACATATGTGTGAGAGGAAGATGGTCTAAATAGTAGCACCCATTACTAAGTTGTTCCTTGGACACCATGTTTGACAACCTAAGTACAAGTCATAGTGCAAAGTGTACAACTTATGCACATCAATCTCCCATTTAAATAAATTTCTTCCATTATAATTAACTAATAGCAAAACAACCTTGAACATATTAGTGATTTACAATTTGTATTGTGCCGATCCGGACTTCGTATATTTCTCTTGGTTTTCAACCAGCCCAGGGTCGAACCGGAAGTTTTATTAATGTAAAACTTGAAGAATGGATCAACAGTGTTGTATTATGACCAGTTTCGGTCTTTTCTCGGTTGGTCTCTGGTTTTCTCGGGTTTGGCACCAAGTTATAATATTTTTTTATGCTACTGACCAAGTCTTGGGTTGGGTCCGCCCCTGTACCCGCTGTCTACATTTCGATTCTGGTTCATAAACTAGGTATCCACCCTGCAGTAACGGTTTATAAAAAATCCACTACCCGCACACCCATAAGTTACTGTATTTTACAATTTTTCAAAAATAATTAAATTGTAAAAAGACGTCATAAAATATTCAAAATGGAACGAGTTGACTCGTTCCGAATTCATCAAACTCAGTCGTGGTGGTGGTCCTGGTGGAGATAGATTTGGGTAGGTGGATGTCTTTCCCCTACCAACCCCAACCGAGCTCTACACATACCTACCGTCTCTCTTCACACACGTATATATATCTCACACGCTTACACCTACCCCCTCCATCGCACTACAGGTTTTCCGACCACGATCAAACCAAATGGCCTCTTCTCTTTCTACCAAACCCTTCCTCGGAGCTATATCTTCCGACGAACCCTCGCGATTCGGTTCTCTGCACCATTCTGAACTACGCTCCGTAGTCTTTCAAATCTCAACCGGTCGCCGATCACGCGCTGCAAAACTTGGTAAGTTTTCGATTTGGTTACCTCTCATTTGTCGGTAGATTTGTTCTAATTGTGATTCTGCTATTGCTGCTGTGATTGATAAGTTTGAGTTCCATAAAAGTTGACTTTCTTTTGACTTTTGGTTCGTTAATTGTTTTTAGGTTGATTCAGTCTTCGATTGCTTGGTTATTATATCGTATACGAATATTCCCTTTTGAGACAAAACAATGTTTTCCTTTACCTACTTATGTGTGCATCGATGTGATCTTTCTTATATGGAGTTTTGTTTATGCGAAATGGAAAATTGGAGCTAGTATTGACAGAATTGTGTGATGTTTTGTGGTTTATCTTGTATTTATTTTTCTGGAATCTATCCCAGACAACATGTTCTTTGAAATGTATTGCTTTTGTTTCTTTTGTTTTTGCCTTTTGCAATATCTGTAGTTAAATTCAACGAAAAAGACATGCTAGATGATTTGCAGGGTTGACCAAGTACTAAAACTCTTATCGGGCAACTGAATGTTGATATAATGTTGATACGACTTGGTTTCTGTTTTCATAGCCTATCTTATTCGAAATTCTGCTAAATATGGTACCATTCCAGTTTATAAATAAAAAAATGAACTCTTATGTTATCAACACTATGTAACCACCCAAAGGGGTGAGCAAATGGATATCCAAGGAAGTGGCATTTAGAAATGACATTACAGAATCTGATCCCACCTGAAGACCATATGATTGTCACCCTAATCATTTTGAGTTTTGCTACCACCAACATAGGCATTTAGTTAGCAACAAAACGTAGATAATTTCCAGCAATTTGTTAACAACCTGTGGTCTTTGATTATCTATACTGAGTCGTTTGGTCCACCTGTTAATTTCCTGCGGTCGCAACAAAACATAGATAATACCATGTTGCATAATAAAACTCTGTTCCTCAATTTTACAAGCATATGATATTCAACAAATCTGATAGCTAGTGGAACCTTCAGTCATCTTTTCTTTCTCAAATAAACACTAGAATTAATAAACTTCTTAAGCATGATAATACAAACAAATAAGTAGTTTCCAAAGTTCACTTTTGAGACTGATGTTTATAAACTTAACTCACCTAACATCTTTCTACGGTTCTACCTAAAGCTGCTGTCTTGCGAAGTTTTTCTAGAAAGGTCTAGAAAATATTATTTTTTTAAAACTGGTTAAATTTATTGAGTCAGCATTATCTTCTGTAAATTAAAGTTGATATCTGTGGTTTTGTTATCTAGTTTTCTCTAATTTGCTTGCCTTTCATAGTCAGTTATAACTAAAAAGCGTATCACCTTGTATTTGAACAGAGATAAAAGCAGCTGGAAGTACATATGGAAACTATTTTCGCGTTACAACATTTGGTGAATCACATGGTGGTGGAGTTGGTTGTGTGATTGATGGATGCCCTCCTAGAATTCCCCTTTCAGAGGCTGATTTGCAAGTAGATCTTGACAGAAGGTATAATCCTACTCTTAATCCAGTGGCACTTAAACTTACAACTGGTCTACATAGTGAAAACTACTCTTTTAGTTAATGCTCTTTGATGTGCCACTAAACTCTTTCTTATATAGGAGGCCAGGTCAGAGCCGAATTACTACTCCTAGAAAAGAAACGGACACAGCCCACATATATTCAGGCGTCGCTGATGGTTAGTTGTAGTTAACACCTTCTAACATGTTCATCAGGTTTTGTTATGATTTTTTATTTTGAAGAACTGCTGATACAATTTTTCTAAAGACGCATGGCTGGTTTTCCAATGCAGGATTTACTACTGGATCTCCGATCATGATCAAAGTCCCCAATACAGACCAAAGGGGAAAAGTAAGTACTCTAGTCATATAGGATATCACTTACATGGGGACTTTTATATGAAGATATTATTATTGGTGAACATGTGAAAAATACAGTTTGTTACAAGTGATTGTTGCATTTAGTTGAATAGAATATAAATTACATAGATGATAACTGTAGCCTTAATATCATAGATTATCTGAGAGTTCCTGGAATTATTGGTGTTTTATTGTTCATGGTATATTAACTATTATACTTATCAGGATTACAGTGAGATGTCAATGGCTTATAGACCTTCTCATGCTGATGCCACTTATGACTTCAAGTATGGTACGAGATCAGTGGAGGTACACCCTTTTCCTCTAACTGCACAAAATATTAAGCTCTTGGATAATTGAACTTTCTCACGTAAAACATGTTGATGGGTTGCAGGGTGGTGGTCGATCATCTGCTAGAGAGACGATTGGGAGAGTTGCTGCTGGGGCTGTTGCTAAAAAAATTCTTAAGGCATATTCAGGAACTGAGGTGTGTTGATTTACTTTCGTAAATATAAACATGCTGACACATGATTCTTATATCTCAATAGAGCATCATGCTAAACTAACGGGATCAGATATGAGCATCTTATTATTTAGGGATCAGATCATCAATGTTTAATAGTTACTTTCATACCAGCTATGGCAAAACCTCTTTTTTAAGAGAAAACTAAAATTACTTATCTATCCTCTATTTTAAAAACTTTTCCCTCACTTTTTCATTTGTTAATTATATTGTTAGGGAAGAAAAAGATAACTGTTTACTGTTGGAGTCTAGACTAATTTTTTTTCAAACTTTGTACACTATGGTTGACAAAAGTAACTTCTCATATCTTAAAATGAAATGTATATAAGGTCCTTTTTGGTCATTTACTCATCTTATATATTGTTTACTTGAGTAATTAGGATTTATCTAACACACAAACAGCTGATTATCTTATTATTACAATTTTAAGCAATGAACGCACTACTGTAGTACTGTCGCTTGCAGGCCACAACACATTAGATCAGATCTGAATTTATTAATCTAATTATGTTATATCACATTATTAGTTTCATACCACATCCAAATACCCCCGTTAGCCGAATTTATTTTGCACAGTTGGATTCTTAAGCGATGAAACACTTAGTACGATGGCTCTGAGGTTTGAACAATAATGTGCTTGTTTGTTCACCAGATTCTTGCCTATGTCTCTCAAGCTCACAAGGTTGTACTTCCAGAGGACCTTGTGGATCATGAAACATTGACACTTGAGCAGGTAGAAAGCAACATCGCTAGGTGCCCAGATCCTGAGTATGCAGAGAAGATGATTGCTGCTATTGATGCAGTCCGAGTGAAAGGTGATTCTGTTGGTGGTGTTGTTACATGTATCGTCAGAAACCTCCCACGTGTAAGCAATTGCTCTGTTTTACTATGTATTTCTTTGTTCACACTCTCGCATTTATATTTTAACAATTTGATATCTACATGGCACTGCAGGGACTTGGCTCACCAGTTTTTGACAAACTAGAAGCTGAGTTGGCGAAGGCAGCTTTGTCGTTACCTGCAACCAAGGGCTTTGAGTTTGGCAGTGGATTTGCAGGTATTGTTAGAGTTCTTTCAGTATGCCTGTCATAAACATAGAGGTGAAACATGGGCGGGCATGGTGGGTAACGGGTCAAAATTGGTAATCTCCTTTCTCGGTTTGAAATATGTAGCCTTTCTGCGGGTTGAAATGGGTGTAAGGTGGGCCTGAAACAACAACAACAATAACAACAATACCCAATCCCATTGGTTAACAGGGTATGGGGGAGGTAGAATGTAGACAATCATACCTCAACCCGTAGGTAGAGAGATTGCTTCCTGAAAGGACCTCCAGCCGCGTAAAACAATAAATTAAAAATACGAAAATAATAAAACTAAAAAGTAGGATCCAAAAGATAAAAACGAAAAGAAGTGATAAACGTAGTAATGATAATAATAATAATAATAATAATAATAATAAATAAATTGCAAGAATAAGTTGTAAGAATATATAAATAATAAACTGGAAGCTCGACCCTAAACTAAAAGCCCTAAGCTGCAAGAATAAGTCTTGCTTCCTCCTAACTCTTGGTCTTAATCCTCCTCCTCCATGATAACCTATCTGAGATCATGTCTGCAGAGAGAGATAGCTCATGCAGGTCCGTTCTAACTCTATCTTCCCACCTCAGATAAGGGCGACCACATCTCCTAGTTCCATCAATTGAAATCAACTCCGCTCTCCTAACTGGCGCAGAAGGTTGCCTCCTTTTAACGTGTCCGAACCACCTCAATCTCCACTCCCTCAACTTGTTGACAATAGACGTTACTCCTAATTCATTCCTAAAGACACCAACCGGGATTTTGTCCAGTAAGGTCTTCCCACAAGTCCACCTAAGCATCCTCATCTCAGCCACTTCCATCTTCTCCGCTTGCGCCTTTTTCAGGGGTCAACACTCGGATCCATATAACATGGCCGGTCTAACTGCTACTCTGTAGAATTTTCCTTTAAGCCTAAGCGGAACTTTTTTGTCACATAAGACCCCTGTTGCCGCTCTCCACTTCCTCCACCCTGCTTGAATACGGTTTGTAACATCCTCGTCTATCCTCCCTGTTTTATGTAATAAGGAGCCCAGGTACCTAAAGGACTCTTGGGGTCTCAACACATGATCTCCAAGGCGGCCTGAAACAGTTTTCCTTAAATTTTTATTATTTTAATCGTATGCCAAATATGTTTACAAAATCTATATTATTTCAATGTTAATAATTTAAAGAAAAGGGTTTTAGGAGCTGTTATGCATTAAGATTACACTATGGGTTTGACCTCTCTCTTTTACCTAATTACTTTACATCTAGCAGTTCATCACATCAGAGATACGTATCTCAATTCTCAAATACCCATTATAAGTAGTATTGGGTCAAATTGCCACCTATACACGACCTATGACAATGTGACAAATTAGATGCTAGATGCTATTTGTCTCAGAGGATTATACTTTTGCAGTTATGTATTATCTGATTCTTTCTGCATGGAATAAACCTTTAGGTACATTTTTAACTGGTAGTGAGCATAATGACGAGTTTTATATGGATGAACATGGACGTGTCAGGACTAGAACAAACCGCTCGGGTGGGATACAGGTATATCTTCAATCTTTCATCAGTTGGTTGTAGGAAGGGGTAATCATATTGCAAGTATTACATGTATGGACTCACCTTTATTAATGTTTTTATTTACAGGGTGGTATCTCCAATGGAGAGATCATAAACATGAGAATAGCCTTCAAACCAACATCAACAATCAGTGTAAGACTAATCTTTTTTTTCTATGCATACAGATGCTCGTGCATCTTTCTACACAGTTGCACCTTATATTGTCATGTTGCAGCTTTGATCAATTTACCAAATAAAAAATGGGTCAATCGGGGTAATGTTTTATCTCTAGTGGGCAAATAAAAAAAGTTGCCAAAAGGAAACCAGACGAATGGGCCTAATAGGTCAAAAATCGCCCAAAGTGTATTTTCAATGCATGAATACATCATTTTATTCAAGGAATCATATTATTTTCGAAATCATATAGTTTTTGTAATCCTATCTGACACACTAGTGTTTATACAATATTAAAATTTTGGACAAAAATTGATGTAAATTCATTTGATTATACCATAAATTACCTATTTTGACCGGTTACCCAACTTGCCCATTTTTCCGCCTCTACTATTAATCGTTTGTCACCACTTATTTTGTCATATCAACATATGATTGTGCACTGTGCAATTTAGGTGCGTTATTAATCGATAACAATTTAAAGGAAACATGGTACAAAAAGTGACTGAACAAATTTGGCAATCGAGTTTAATTGTTATTGCACAATGGTGTATCGTGTATAGTGTATAGTGTGTTATAGCGACTAAACAACAGTAACTAAAATTAAGATTGCACTTTCTAGTCTTGAAATATAAAGAAAAAATATTAACATGTGAAATTAACAAGATTTTGGTAAGGAAAAGAGTGAAACAAGTTGAACAGCTTAAAAGTCGCCTAAAGTATACTCATTTGCTTTATTTAAGATTGGATTGTTATTCAATCGAATTTTTTATATTAATTGTCATGGAATTTTAAGCCAAAAGATCTGTTGTTAGGTCAATGATATAATCAACATTGTAGAAATCTTTTAATTATAGTAGTTATTATATTTGAATGATACATAACCTTATATCTTAAGAAGGAAGTTGTATATTCAGTATAAATAGAGGTTTAGGTTAGGGGTACATATGAGGAGTTTTTGAGTTATTTAGTTATTTACTTTGTTAATAATGTTAAACGGCTTTCTTAAATATATGTTGTAATGTGATGCAGAGAAAGCAAAACACGGTGACCAGAGATAAAAAGGAAACAGAACTTATTGCTCGTGGCCGACATGATCCCTGTGTTGTCCCAAGAGGTGCGTCTACCCAAACATACTGTTTTCATGTGTGTGTGTGTGTGCGCGCGCGTGTAGTGTTTTAAGTCGGTTTGATTTGGATATTAATTTTGGATGGGTGATGTTGCAGCGGTGCCCATGGTTGAAGCTTCAGTGGCGTTGGTACTGATCGACCAGTTACTTTCACAATACGCTCAGTGTCAGTTGTTCCCCATCAATCCTGAATTCCAGGAGCCGTTACAGCAGCAGCATCTCCCTAAACTTCAACAGACCGGCATTCCCCTTTAGAAAGAAATAAAAAACTCGACTCCACATCCTCAAACGAAAGGAAAGCATTCCGTAAAACCTTTTTTGGTAAGTAACAAACGATATATATATTGCTGATCTTTGTTTGTACCCTCGACTTGGCTGAGGTGGAATCATGCTTCATCGAGTCTGTATGTTTGCTGAAGAAGTTACATGTAATTTCCATCCTTTTTGTTTTCATTTATAATTAATAGTGATAGTGATATTATTATGATTTGTTTCCTTCAGAATATTTCTGGGATTCTTCAGTAATTGTATTTTCTTTGCCTGCTGTGAATTTGCTTTAGAATCTGTTTCTACCATCAAACCCATGCTCTCTCTAGATTGGAATTTTAATATGCAACCACAGGTGATTCAGTATACAAACACATGTGATTTGTAAAAGTATCATATGTGAATTATGAAAATGCTCATCCGTTCAAAATTTTAATACGTAATATGGACTATTGATGCCATGATCCAAATGCTATTAGTCCTTAGGACTATAACTCAAGTATGTACTATATTGAACATTATACAATAACTTATTTCCTCAAAATTTATTTCACTTGTAAGTAAATATATAAACGACATTTAAAAAGAATAATAGACATTTATAAATGGTTCTCGAGATTAAAAATTGTTTCAAACGAAAATAGGTATTTAGTTGTGAAAAACTTTGGTTTTCTCAATTTTGCAAAATATGCTAATTTAAAAAGAATAATAGAAAACCCCCAGAATTTTAAATATTTATTGGCGACAGATTAAAGAGAAGTGGACGTAACAAGAAAATAGTGATTTAAATAATGACATGTAATTATGATATTACATTAAAATGTCGATATGTTTTAAAGATTAGAGTGAATTATTGAAATTGTGCAATCTTGTTTGGTAAAATTGGTGGTTTAGTTTTCTAAGATAAAATAAATTATACTATAGTTTATCGTATTTGCTATACACTTTTTTTATTCACAAATATTATCCTACTCAAAAAATAAAAATGTAAAACCATATATCAACATCATACAAGCTGGTCCGTGTTCATACGGGCTTAAAACCTAGTTATTGTTAACCGATTTTTTCTTTTAAAACTTGCCAGAAAATGAGACTTATTTCTACTTTCAATTATTACCATTTTGATTCATTAATAATAGTAAGACACACTCTTCAAACTTATTATCATAATATATTGTCTTCAAACTTTTTTTTTTTGAAAGCAAAAAATTATATTAAATCAAAGGGTCTCTATAAGAAATAGATGGCCCAACAATACAGTTTAGAACAAAATTGTATTGTGTCTTCAAACTTATTATCATAACATAAAAATATGAGATATATATAGAAAAGAAAAGGAAAAGAAGGAACTTCAATCACATGGATTCATAATCATGTTTAGTGTATTCTATTTAAAAAAAAAGCAAAAAGGTAAGGATCGTTTGAATTTTGGAGTCTTTCAATCCAATAATCTTGTAAGCTTGACTCCATATATACTTGTGGATAGGTATGCAAATCAGATATGGTTGAAACACAAAACTACAAAACGTTCTTATTAGTTAAATCCCTAATCATGAGTTTTAAAGTAGATTCCATTATGAAAGTTGTTAGTTTCGAAAGATATATTGTTATCTAGCGATTTATTTTATGATTATTATATGGTGAGTTTGCATACGTATGACATATTCAACAGTGACAAGTCACATCTAATAAAAGTAGAAATAAAAACATATCAAATTGATTCAAGTTTCATTGTATAAAAATATATCTAATTATTAAAAAATTCTATTTTCTATCTTCATCCTCCTACCTATTAAATAAGTATATACTATCCACTAATATTTGTTCTTCATCTACTCACTTGACATTCTAAGAGCATCTCCAACCATACTCTATCCCTTCATTTTGAAGTATGTTTTCATTGCAATCATACTTCATACCACACTTCATATTTAAAGAGTTGAAAAATCCTCTCCATTCTATCTATTAATGTATTTAATTTTAATGAGTATTTATTAAAATATATCAATTAAATACATGGGTCCCACTTTTCAAGTATTGAATAGAAAGTAGAGTTGGAGTTGAGAAATTGTTTAAAGTGAATAAACCCACAAAATATAGAGATAGATAATCAATTATAGAGAATGTGGTTGGAGATGATCTAATAACCTACCGAGTTGATTACATGCCCCAATAGAGAAACTCAAAAGTTTACATCTCACAGTTAGGTTTCAATCAAGAGTGACCAGAGGGATAATTCCAAAGAAAACAAAGACAAATAAAACAATTAAACTGCGTACAATTGAACCAAATGTTCGACGCCTCCGAAACAAGCATAATTACTCATTTGAAATTTTGTTCACATGTATCCGAAAAATTATATCTACTAAATCTTATTACTTCATTTCTTTACTTATTAAATGATAACATATGAAATCCGCTAATTGTCTTTCTTCATATCCTTTGATGATTTTTAGTTTTCGTATTTATCTTGTCTTATAAATAAAAAATAAATAAAATTATAAAATAAAAGAATACATATCGTTTCATATATGAGTGAAAGTAAAAGGTAGAGAGTAAAAGAAAGAAGTGGTGGTTGTTTTGGAGACATAAAGGGAATGCTAAGGCTAAGTCTATGTGTAGGCTATGAAAATGGAAAGTTTGGAAAATATATGATTACCATCACTAACAATGACATCAAAAATGCTGCTTACGTGGCTGGCATTAAATCTTGTACTCCCCCTCTATCTGTTTTACCCACATTTTTAATTATTTCCTTTTATAGACCAACCTTTCCCCTATTTTCCCCAACTCATTTTTACGTCATTTTCGTATGCTAAAATACTAAATCCTTTTTTTTCTTTCCATTTATGTCCTTATATTGGATGTAAGTTAGCCTAGGTTTAGTGGTGGATTTAGAAAATAACATAGAAAATAACATCATAAGGGTATTATGAAACCGAAGATTTTAAAATGAGTAGACGTACCGTAAATATAACTGGCTAAAAAGAGTTCGGGTTCATTAAGTAAAATATCATACTGAAAACTAAAAGTACAATGAGATAGAACTGGTATGTGTCGTTAACGTAACTTGAAGACGAACTGGAATTCAGTGACTCGAGTTCAGTGTCTATATCTATTTAGATAAGATAAACATCGTCAATCCCTAGCCTACTGGCAAGACAAATTAGTGACTTGAAATCATGTTAGAATTCAGTAATTTCCTTGCGGTAATGTCATACCGAACATGGTAATTAAGACAAGTTAGCATATTATGGAACCTCCGATGCATGAAAGAAAGGAATCCGATTTGGGGTCTTAACTGTGTGAGTCATGATTTGAAAAAGCTTGTAGATGTTGATGGAGAAGCTGAAAAGATGTGGGAGAAAATGTTTTATCTGTGTAAGTTTATATATTACCATTACAGTCTTTGAATTATTACTTTTAGAAAAAATTAATAATGAAGAACATACCTCGTCACGGTGGTAATAAGGCACACCACCACGAGTAGGTAACGAGTTGACGACAACGAGTCTCACACCTCATTTTTGTTTGTTAAGAGCACTGTTCTAAAAAACGCGCCATGGGGGCCGCCATGGCGTGAGGCGTGGCTCCGACGTTAAGAAATGGACCATGGCGTGAACATTAGGCGTGGCGTGCGCCAAGGCGCGCCTTTACCCGCCAAATGACGAGTTTTTTAAGGCGTGGCGTGAAAAAAATTAAAAAATTTAAAAAAATTAACTTTTTTATGTCGGATTTGCGATCGTGTATATTGGACTTTTATAAATTTGATTTTTGTAATTTGTATAATGTTACTTTGCTCTCAATTTGTGTGATTATCAACAATTTGCATAAAAATAAGTATACACTACATACATATAATTATAAAATACAGACAAAAATACCGCGTTAAGTCACGCCTTAGAAAACGTCATGGCTTCGCCATGTCTTCTATAACTTGAGGCTTGACCATGCCGCCACGCCGCGCCTTACATTATTTAGAACCTTGGTTAAGAGTGATAACGAGCATCAAGTGCGGGTGCTCTAAGCATCCGCCATGCCTTATGTGTCGTGTGTGAGTTTTGTGAACTCAAAGTGTCCTTGGTGAATATTATAAACGGGTGGAGTATTATCCGCGTGTTGCAGTGGTGCTTAATTATGTTGAACGATATATGAAAAATGTTACATTCAAACAAGATATTTAAAATAAAGCAACAAAAATCTTAAATAATTAAGACTGTAATGCGTCATTAGGTTTAGATTTAAAACGACTCATGTGTTATTTTTTATACTACGCCAAACATAACCATCAAATTATATCGATTCTTATAATCAAAGAATATTATAATAAAGAAAACAAAGAGAACCATTGTTGAGGAGATAGAGATATCAAACCATAATAAAAACATGTCTATTGTTTAAAATAGGATCTGATGCTAACAAAACCACATATTCAGTTTTGTACTTGGATCAATGAAAAACATGTGTTGTTTTTCTTGTTAGACTTAAAGAAATTCCTAAGTAAGAAATGTCAGCTGAAGAACAAAAGTATCAGCTGAACACTGAGTATCAGCCAAAGGACCAGCTTCAAGAAAATCAGCCAAGAAGAAAAGACAAGTCTAGAAGCATCAGCTGAACAACTACAAAGCATCAGTTGAGGGTTTAATACCATCAGCTGAGGGTTCTTTCAAGATCAGCTGAGCAGTCAAAGGATCAGCTGAGTCTATCACTCTGATCAGCTGATGTCTCCCATCCCTCAGATAAGCTATCTTTAACTTATCTAGTCTTTTCCTTATAAACTTATCACTCTCAATGATCAGCTGAGCCCTTGGGATCTACTGATCATAAAGGTTGATTAGCTTATATAGCATTACTCTAGTATGTATTATTAGCTGAGCAGTTATGATCAGCTGAACATATTTCAGTAGCTGAGTCTTTCACAGTTATCCTTAGCTGAGCAAAAGTATGTTTGCAGTTCAGTGTCTATTAGCTGAGTCATTATACAGCAACTTAGCTAATAGTTTTTCATTGTAATATTTTCTTAAGTCAAAGGCAGAACATGTGTTGTTCTACTATGCCTTTAGATCTATCTTTGTAAAAGTACTAAGCACTTTTTGGATCTGCAAAGAGACAAAAAGGATTGATCTTGATCCTCTGGAAAATGTGATAGATACTTTAGAAGAGAAGAACTCGAAGATATGCTTCAACAACTAAGTATGGCTGGCAACTCCATACTTGGTTAATTCAAGTATTCAGAAAGAATGGTGTTGTATAAAGTACAAGCATGGAAAGAGAAGTTTACTCTCCCAAGAGAAAACGGTAGTACTTTAATAATATAATAATAGATAGTGAGATTTGACTTTACTAAAAGGTACATTCACTTTACATATTTCCTGTGAAAAGTGAATTTGCTTTTCACCCACTAACTTTATCTATTATAATATTATTAAATCAAGTACATTTGTCTCCTTCTTTACTCTATCGACCGGATACCATTTGCTTATATATATTTTGCATGGAAACATGCAAAGTATCGAATATATCTGTTGAACACTGAAATCTCATAAGTTGAGAGAATAGAAGAGTTAGCATTTATTTCTTCAGTGTAATCAAACTTGTTCATGTGTTGAACATCTTAGACATAAGTTGTTTAAGATTAGCTTTGTCTATGTGTTAGACGGATTAGTTGCCACCTTTGTTGAACTCAGATTTTTCGCATCTAGTTCATGTAATTTTTTATTCATATCAATAAGAATTATATAAAAGTAAACTGTGTGTCTGTTAATTTTAAAAAGCTAAAGTTTGTATTCAACCCCCCTTCTACAAACATTTGTTGTGGTAGTATCCATTCGGAACCAACAACCATATAAAACTATATATCGCCTTTTTTTCATTTATAACATATAAAGAACTTTAGAATTATGATATTATGAAATAATTTTTTTGGATATATATTATGTTTAAAAAAATCTATATCGAATAATAGATTAGACGGTTAAATATATATATATATATATATATATATATATATATATATATATATATATATATATATATATATATATATATATATACTAAACATTACATATTAAAAGTTATAAGAGAAAACCAAATAATTTAATTAAATTAATTACTATAATATAATAATATTAAATTTTGAATACTAAATAGCAGAAGAAAAACGTACATTTCTCTCACGCATGAAAAGAAAGCCAAAAAAAGGCATCTACATACACGAAGACTCGAACATAGGACTTATAATTTACAACATGCACTGATTACCATATCCGCTATATTAAAATAGTGTTAGTCTTTACACCTTTAAATATATAATATTAATTAGAAAAGTTATTGTTCGTTTAATGGTAACTTCCCACTAATTAATGTTATATATTAATGTTAATAAAATTAATTCGACAATTCTAAAACTTGATTTAGATAGAAATTTTTATTATTAAATATGAACCATTTATTCTGAAAAAAAATTGAAATTTAATTATGACTTTTTTTATCTAAATTTGATTTAATTTGACTTTAATTTGAATCAAAATCATTGGAGATAATTTTATATGTCCATCTTGCACATTAAGATATCGTATTTGTCCACCCTAATTTACAAATATCATATTTATCTATAACATCTCAAATTTCATGTTCAATCAAATTCTTAATTTTTATCATTTTAAAATATCTTATAATCATTTTAAATTATAAATAATAAAGACTTAACCATATTCTCTTTAAATGTAACAATAATGACCGATAACATGTAAAAGAAATATAATCACGTCTATGTGTAAAATGATACAACGATTTTGTGCTCTTCCCCTCACGTTGACGTTTTCAATTTTGGTCTGAGTGTTGACGTTGTATGTCGTCGTTTTTTAATTCTCATTCCATTTTCATTTTATAATTATTTAGTATCAAATATTGTAACACCCTAATTTAGGGCCTGGTAGTAATATGTTGTACATTGTGTTGGTCTAGTTGTACGTTAAGTTTAACCAAGTTGGCTAAGTTATTTTGTTGATTAATTGTTGTTATTTGTTGGTACATGTGGTTATGTGGTTAAAGTTGGAAATGTGTCGTTAATAGATAAAGTTGGTAAATTATTGAACGGTTTCAAATAGTGATTCCGAAAATATATCCGTTAGTTAAAACGGATAAACCTAAGTCGTGTTTTAAGTTGAATAGGAGAACGAAATACCCTCGTGGGGTATTGAACCCACTTGGGTCGGTTTAAGAGGATTCTTATCCCCTGTTGTAGCCTAAAACACGCACAAACACATACGTACCTGAGTCTCTACACATACACACCTTGTGATTTTGGAAAGGAGATCAAGAAACAAATTGTGAATTGAAGTCTCCTTAGCTGATTTTCAGAAGTAAACCATCCATAGTCATCACCTTTGTAAGTGTTTTAAGTCTTGAACTTATTTTGTGGGTTTTGGTAGAAAAAGACCTAATTGATAGGTCTAAATGTGTTGTGATGTTGAATTTGTGTCCAAATCATATTAGTAAGTTAGTATATATGTTAGAGATGAAGTAAAAACACTTGAATACGGATTCAAGTGGAGTTTTGATGGCAAAAACACGAAAAACAGTCGCTGTGTTCGAACAGAGCAAGAACATACTGTAATAGGTGTCCTTGCGGTCGCAAGTGGTATTACTTGCGGTCGCAAGCATGGTTTGTGTAGTCCTTGCGGTCGCAAGCAAGGGTCTTGCGATCGTAAGGGGGTCGTTGTCGTGGTTTACCGTCTAAGGACGATGGAAACATACTTGCGGTCGTAAGTACGTAACTTGCGATCGTAAGCCCCCAAGATACCACCCTTGCGGTCGTTTGGTTAAGCCTTGCGGTCGCAAGTTGGTGTGGTTTGGGTAGGATCCTTGCGGTCGCAAGGTAAACCCTTGCGGTCACAAGTGGGGTGTTTAAGAGGACCCTTGCGACCGCATGGATATGTCTTGCGATCGTAAGTGTTGTTGTTTTGTTGGCAACTTTGTTGTCTCGCTTTTTAAGCCTTGTTAATTATCGTTGATTGGTGTCTAAGCCTGAACCTGATATGTTAGGTGATTCGGACGACTCCGTGTGCTCCTGGGATTCCCAAATTCATATCTGCCTCTTATAATCTCGAGGTGAGTACCGGTTTTCCCATGAGTCTCGGTAAGTAGCGTTGTCTGTTGTTTGTTGAACTATGTTGTTGATGTCGCACACGTGCGTATATGAGGTATGTGATACCATGTTGTTATATACTGTTGCCATGCTACGTTGCTTTACACGTTGTTTATGAATCGCATGTGTATAGTTGAACCCGCTACAGGTTGTAGTTGTGTGTTGTATTGGTCCGGACTGTTGATGGCATGGTTAAGGTCAACTTTCTTCCCGAAGGCTGGATCCCTTTGATGGAATAACGGGGATCAACGGTACTCGGTGTGTAGCACGCCGGGGTGGTCTTGCAAACCGCCGCTCCATAACGTGAGTTGGGATCTTAACTTTCGTTGAGATCCGAGATGTTGAGCTTCGAGCTTTGTAACGCGTTTGGTGGACTGCTTTTCGCTCCCCCACCATTGCGGATAGTTGTAGCTGATGGTCCCTAGTTTGAATCGTTGAGCGGGGCTTCCCACCCTGCAAGATATGATTCCTACTGACTCGTTGGCGCGACGCTATGTGTTAGGATAGCCTTATGTGCTGTCCCGTAGTTGGGATAACCTGCTTATTGATGCTTATGTGTTAATCTGTACTCACTAGCTAGTTGTAGCTAACGGTGTCTGTTTTCCCTTTTTGCAGATGCGAGGTAGTTGGCCTATGTGAGGCGGGACTGTCGGTAGCTGTTGTAAATATCTTTTGCGGAACACTACTTGTTGTATATATCGGTGATCCGATGGTCGGTAGTTGTCAGTCTAGTTTGGTAACACGCGGTAGTATTTTTTAGGACTTGGTTAGTGGTGTTGTACTTTCTACATTACCAAGTCAGATAAACAATATTATCTTTTGTAAAACGTTGGTTACTTCCGCTGCTGGCTTTTATATAATAAGTTGAAAAGCTTAAATTTTCCCTAATTTTAAGCGCGTGAAAACCGGTGTTACAAATATGAACTATCTATTTTAGTAAAAGATAAAATCCTTTTTTTATTTTTCTTGGTCAATCATTTCAAATCAAAATTATTAGGGAGAATTTGATATTATTTGTCTATTATATTTACAAATATCATATTTACTCTTTATATAATTTTAAAATATCGTATTTAACCAAATTCTTAGTTTACAATATTAAAATATTTTATAATCATTTAAAATTTCTTTTTAATAATAACCAATAAATACTTAACCATATTGCCCCTAAGCATAAAAATAATGATCGATGGCTTGTAAAAGAAATACAATCACATCTTTTCATATCATGTTATCACATTTCAATTGGCAAGTATGCCCTCAGCCTTATGTCGACGTTTCCAACGCTGGTCTAAGTGTTGAAGTCATCTTTCGTCATTTTTTATGTTAATTATATCATTTTTTCAAACCAACTCCTGTATGACAGGGCATCTAATCTAGTGTAATTATATACACACACTCTTTTTCAACAAAAAGATATAATCAAGTTCTAAATAAAGCGAGGTGTTGCATGACGGCATTGTCAGCCTCAAGCTTTAGAAACCATGACGTTTAACATGCTTAACTTAAGGCGTCAATTTTGTGTATAATTTATAATTATTTATTTTTAAAAACTATACAAACAAAAACAATTATAGAGTTATACATAGTTTATCAATATTCTTCATCGTTTTCGGTATATCAAACCATTTCTTATAACCGAATAACTATATTATCAACCTATATGACTTAGTACCTTTAACACATAAAAAAGAAACGCCCTATAACGGGTCTTATCGTACATCACGTCCAAACAACTTAGAATCTTTTTGTGATAATATGATCAAGCATGACAAAGCTACGATGGAATCTAAACAAGCTTTTTAGATCGAACATGAGTATAATTAACATCCTCTCGGTCATGTTTATGATTTGCGGATAATGTGATTATATATAACCGATATTTTCCATCATGAAAAATATCCTGTTGGTGAATATATAATCATTGATGATGTAACAAGCATATTCTATTTAATTCATATATGTCAATATCAAGCTTCTCTTCATGACTTGTTGGATTCTTGGCCTTTGGATGCCTATTATTTATTACTTAATTATGAGGACTCGGTTCAATAAGTGATGTTACAAGATGACAAAACTAATAAAAAGGGTTCCGTCTGAGGACGGCGGAGTGCGGCAACGGAGCAGGAGAGAAGGGGGAGAGATGTCACCGTGCGAGAACTTAAGCTATAGGTGGGTCGATGACTTTGAAGCAGGTCCGATAGGAGGCCGACGGTGGTGGCTACTTGTACAGTCGGCATTAATGGTAGAAAAGAGATAATGTCTTTTGGTTTGGCGATGAACGGTGGCGGTCGACAGGAGGCCGACGGTGGCGAATCTCGACGTCGTAGCGGTAGATCGCAGGCAGATGACGCAGGCTTCATCGTGGGTCACAAAGAAGAATATGATAATATAATTAGGTTAGGGTATGAAGAGGAGGGGATGATATCGGTTAGACGATCAATATCCAACCCATAGTTACCCTCTCCTACCCACTGCCACATCAGCATCCACATCATCTCCCACTTCCAACTCCCTATAACTCATAAACCACCACATCCAACCCTCTTCAAACCATATTAAATATTAATAAAGAATTTGTATTAATTAAGAGAGATAGAGAGAAGAAAAGGAAAAAGAAATAAAGAAATTTTTTTTGAAACCCACAACTAGTCCTAGAACCCGCGAGGTTTGAAAGGGTGTGGAAGCAGTTGGGCGGCAATAGTACTGGTTGAGAACCAGCTTGAAGCCACTGGAACCAGCGCATCGGATTGGCCACCGATGTGGGTGGTCTTATACGGATGGAGAGAGGAGGGAGAAGATGAAATATATATTTAATTATCTTATTTACCCTTAGGCTGCTAGTTATGGGTAACCTGCAGGTAAAGCTTACCTGCAGCCACATCAGCGCCACATCATTCTCCCTATCCTTTACCCAATACCAAATTATACTTTACCTTAAAACTATCCCTATTTTTTTATTAATATATTATTAATATATTAAAATAAAAAAATATGTTTGTGATTGTGATTGGTTGAGAGGGGGTAGGGAGGGTGGGGTGGGGATGGAACTCGACGTCGAGCTCACGGACCCGAAGGCCGAACTCGAAGGCCATACCCGAAATCGAGTTTTGGTGTACCCGAACCAACTCGATGGAAGCCGATGGCTTCGGGTTACCCATAACGACCGGCCTTATTGTATTTAAGTAAATAGTTTTTATTTTGTTTTAATTACAAAAATACCACGACTCACAAAAACCATTGAAATCTAAAGTTTAAAAATGCTTCGCACATATGTATATATAATCATGATACACATCTAGAAGACTAAAAAGTAGTTGAAAACAAATGAAACAATCCACTAGAATAAACAATCCAAAAGAAATAGTAGTAAGAACAACATAACCTCCAAATCTAGTAAAATCTTGGTGTGACATTACAATATGCCCCACACCAAGGCCTGTAGTTTTCCATGACATCCACCCACTTAGTTTATACCACAAATTAAACAATATTAAAAAAACTTTCTCAAAAAAACCAACCACCTTGGCAACTTTACTTATAAAAAACCTAAACCTCAAACAATAAAAGTTACAAAAAATAAAAAAGAATTTTCTTTTTTCTTTTTTCTTTTTTCATTTTTTTTATGTGCCTCTTGAGGTAAAGGACAAGGCAAGATAGAGTGGACACCAGGAATGGTTGTACTACAGCAGGCAAAAACAAATCCCACCAAGATCACCCTCCAACAATCCCATGCCCTTTTCTTGTTTTTTACAGTTGAGTTGAGTGTCCTTTTCTGTCATTCTACACATCTCTTTCAAATTAAAGCTGGTTAAGGGAGTATGCACTATGCTACTTTACTTCTTTTTTCCTTTTTTGACCACCATGCCCTCCTGCACATTTACATTAAAATTACATCACTACACATAGCTCTGTATCAGTATATAATCTGTATTAAAAACTGTAATTTAATTGATGTGATATTTCTGATATGTGAGAGGTAAAGGGTCCAAATAGATAATTTAGTTTCGTTTATAGACTTTCAGGCAAAATTACTTAATCTACTATATATTTTTCACACCTTGTCAAGAACCGTCAATTGGATAAGAAGTGCATATGTATCAGTAATTTTCGACAAAAAGAAGCTAGTTTTTTTCATGGGGTACATGTTTGAATTTACCTAAATACCCTCTGCCTCTATCGAATTTGGTCATGATCCAACATCTAAATGAACAACTTTGTCGGCGGAAGGTCATAAAGGGAAAGTCCGAAAGTGGTGTTCTTAATCTGGGCTTACAGAAAAGTCCATTGCCATATATTCTAAATCCTTTTATTCCCCACAATAAATTGACCTCACACACATATAGGGATCTTTTCAAAATGATTTTAATGAAATTACATAAAAGTCCCTGGGATTGGAGTGAGAACAGTCACCAACTCACTATAGTTATATGCTTTCTTCCCCACCACCACAATTTGACCACCAGATCCCCACTTAAACTTTTCAGAATTATTATGATTGATCTTAAAATATGAATGTGTCGGTTAGGAGAGGGGGGACTATATGCTATTTGAAACCTCACTCTCACACAGTAAACATGTCATATCAATCGATTACAGTTTCTAATGCAAGTCATACAT
Organism: Pulicaria dysenterica; assembly: GCA_947179395.2. Classification (NCBI taxonomy): domain Eukaryota; kingdom Viridiplantae; phylum Streptophyta; class Magnoliopsida; order Asterales; family Asteraceae; genus Pulicaria; species Pulicaria dysenterica. The sequence goes on from OX359293.1 coordinate 20,021,527, forward strand.
TCACATATATCATATCAATATGGTCAAATTAGACAATCAAGTTGTGGTTATAACATTTGATTCATTAGGAAGGGTAAATTGGTACTTTCATACAGTATAAGCTTATGATCAATGATAAGAAATTAAAAATGTACCTGTGTGAAAGTTATTCAGGTGGATTTAGGGGTCGCTTGCTTAAAAGCAACAGTGGGAGCTATCCTGCAACTCCTCCTCTGATGCTCCAACACAAGTTCGCTTGCAAACCAATCAAGTTTTTCAAAATTGGTCTGTTCCGCGATCCTTTTCCCTCCAAAAAGCACAGACTCTACGTTTTTTTGTTTCAACATGTCATCAGCTATTCCCGTGAGCAACTTAACATTTCCCGGGCTAGAATCCGAGTCAACGTTTACCCCACAACGACCCGTATTCGATCCATTAGCCTAACAAGAAAAGTTGAAATTTTAGAGGCAGCAACATTGACCAATTTACTCCACAACAGTATATTAAGATTCTATTTTATTTTTACACCAAAAAATAATAATAATAAAAAGATAACCCTTGGGCATGACAGCGCATAATTATGTATGAAAAAAAGAAAATGTATAATGCATCATAATTCCAGGCCTCATTAAGATAGCAGACAAAGCAGGACTCTACCAAAAAAAGGATATATGGCCATTGGCATTTGGCAATGACTTGGCCCCATTTCATAAATAGTTATTATAACTGGTAAATGTCAACACCCTGAATCAAATATTATTTAAAAAAATAGAAATTTTAATACAGTAGTGTATCATAATTATTTGGTTCTTTAAGGTTCTTTAGACATAGATACACAAACATAATTATTGTACCCTTTTGTGTGATTTTTATAAGTACAATGTTTACCTTGTTAGTTAAGCAGTCTCTAAACTTCGTCTACGGTCGATTAAAGGCATTTTAGGAAAATTTAGCTAAACGACTTGTTGCATGATATTGTCCGTTTTGCCCCGTTGGGTCACGGTTTTGTTTCTGGTATGGAACACTCCACCCAAAAGGCCTCATGCAAGGAAAGGTATCCACAACCTTATAAAGGCATGTTTTGTTTCCCTCTCCAACCGAGGTGGGACGGATGTTACATTGTGAAAAAGAACTACGAGATCAATTGTCGTATGCAAATAATACTGGACTTGCTTATCTGTCTCCAGAAAGCTACTCACACAAAATGCTGTAAAAACACAGCAATTGGTTCTTTAATAGCTGGAGGACCTTGAATGATACAAAAAAACTATTTTCTGGAAGAATGGTGACACTCCCATTTCCCATATTTAATTGCATAAGTCTAAAAAACAGCACCTAGGTATGTTTTGACTACAAAACAAAGCACAATCATTCTTCACAGGACCATACCAATAACTCCCTTCCCAAGTGATTGAAATTTTTTTGTAAAATTTAAGTGTTGTTGTCAAAATTGAACCTATGAACTTCACCTACAGACAAAGAAAGATGAGCCCTTTCGGTCTCATGTTAAGCTTCAAATGACCGATGCAACAATACTTAATCCCGTTACAGCAGGGTATGGGGAGGTAGAGATGTAGACAATCATACCTCTACCTCTGCCTGTATGTCAAAGATATGATTGCATCATATTATCTCTGCACTAAAGTTAATACAAAATACGTGGTTAACTTTTAAAAGTACTTGTTTTCTGGTAAAGACAAAAGAACCACATCAACATGGCCAAAGACAAACTTTTATTGTTATAAAATTGCCATACTAATTGTTAGTTATTTATTAAAATAATATGAGCTTTGAACAAATTATGAGAAATTAAAAACAATTTCCTGCTTTGCAACTTTGTCACCAAATTGTTTGTTATTAAAAGTTTATGTTTTTGTTTATCTTGGAAAGAAACAAGAACACTTGCTCTGCTCACTCAATAAATTTTTTAAGTCAAAAACTAACAAGACAGTAAGAATTAAGCAGCCTAAAAGCTAATATGGACCACATACCTGAATTCGGACGTAATTACTGCTACGGCTTTGACCAAACGCCAGGGAGACGGCGTGGTCCACCATGTCGGCGGAGCTGTCGCCGGAAATTCTAGCCATGGGGCGAGACCAGTCCTTAGCCTGCCACCCTTTCACTTGGTTATAATCGTAGTTCCCCTCAAGAAGCTGTCCGGTGCCCAATGAAAGAACCAAAAGGTCCTCCACTCCTCTGACGAACGGGAATTCCTGTTTGTTGTGCAGGACGTGGGTAATCGCCGCCGCCGTAGGGTTGCTCATAGCTAAACCACCGTCAACCGCCACACAACGAGTCTTTCCGTCTACTGACTTCATCGACACCGGTTCGAACATGCCCGGTAAAGCTGACGTGGCACGGCAGACCTCCCAAAGACGGAAGTCAAAGCTGTCGGTTTCTAAAGCGTCGGCTCGTGAGAAGAGAAACGGAGCTGAGCTGGAAAGGTCGTAGCAGGGGATTAAAACCGGCTTCAACGTGTTTTTCAATGTTAAACTCTCGCCGTTGACGGTGAAAGCTTCCTTCATTGCGTTTTCAAATCCAGCCGTCGCGGGAGTTACACCGGACTTACCGTTTCCGCCGCGGAGAATCCTTTTGAATAAACCTTTACCTCCGCCGCCACCGCTGGAACTTGTGTTCTGCTGGTATAATCGCTTCCCTTGCTCCGCCAAAAACCTCCACGTGTCCTCCGCCTTGAAAATCGGACGGCTATGGCTTCCGCTTCCGAACAACATTGCGGTGAAGACGCCTCCTACCCCGGTGCCAGCCGCCACATCAAAATAGTCAGCAATGCTAGCGTTCTGGTCGCCGGATTTGACCTTCAAAGCGTTTTCCAGATATGCTAGCGCTTTTCCGGCTATAATACTCCGCATTCCTCCACCGTCGATAGAGAGGACACAGATTTTGCCTCTCTGATTCTTAATCGCTTGAACACCACCGCTATCGTCCCCCACAGCCACCGTTGTCGGCGTTACAGAAATTTGGGGAGAAACCTGTTTAGGCTTCCAAAGCTTAGGATCATCGTAACCGAATAAGAACTTGCTCTCCAGAATCGAGAAAATCTCGTAGCTGAGCTTATCGGTGTCGATGCTCGGCTCTTGCAGCATTTCCAAAGATGGATTATTCGAAGCCATAACTTCTAAATTAGGGCCAAATCGTCCTCTCTTCTTATAGACAAACCTATCTATTTATGATGATCACCAACCAAAATCCTATACACGCAAGCTCCTCGCAATTAAAACTCTAGCTACACGAAATTCTCCATAGCTATATCTGCATTCAATTGCAGGACAAGATATTGCTTTCAAACACCCAATAAAGCGTGTATCCTGGGCAAAATTTACTCAACCAAGCCAAGAAAAAAACACAGAACATTAAATTAGAAATCTCACCTCGAATCTCCCGACAAAATCGAAATTCCGTCTCATTTCACGTCCATTACTGCAGAAATTCTCGATCGTTTTCATGAAAATCAGAAACGAAACCCTAATAGATTTGAGTTTCTGCAGAAATCGACGAGTTACAGAGAGTCGAAAGGAGGTGATTATATTTATAAAGGTGAAAATGGGAGAATGGAGAACATGACCAAGCGACTGGAGAGCATGTCTGTTTTTTCTTATATTTCACCCATATTTATATTAATAATAATAATAATAATCGCTTTATATAAGTTTAAATAAAAATTAGGATTAGTATAATATCATCGCTCGTTTTAGTTTTTTTTATACATAAACAATTACAAATATATTTAATGTTATCAAGTTGTTTGGACTTTGGAGAAGAGGTTTTTTAGTTTTTACACTAGTTATCTCTTTAGGCTGTTCTAAGCACGACCCATAGTGTTTAAAGTTTGTTTTTATAAAAATTATATGCTAAGACTTATAACTTTTTTGGTAAAAAAATATTAATATATACCAAGTTATTTAAAAAGTATATATATATATATATATATATATATATATATATATATATATATATATATATATATATATATATATGCATAAATCATTAAAATTCAAATATAATATTAATGTTAATAGAAAAATTAGAATAAACATAATGATATGACATATTTGAGAAGATTTGTTTAAATCTATTTCTTGTTATCATTTGAGTAAATCATACGTCATTACCATACTTGTACAATATACTGGTATATGACTTTATACCCCGTTTGACCACTCAAGCACTTTTTGTAACTAATTGATACTTCATATTTTTTTATTAACCTTTATTAGGGTAATCATCTTGATTTAAAAAATAGTAAACATGTATATATAATTCAAGTATTCAACATTTCAACATATACAAATCATTATAAGAATACATTCTTCAATCTAATCATCAGAAACGGATGATTATTACATCGTTATTTATATATTTAACTAAAATCATACAAATAACTGATTAAATAAATTTATGAAATTCCTATACGCACTCAACTATTACCATATTGCAGGCAGGAGTAATCAAGCAACATTCAACATTCCCACCGACAATTCGTAGCTCCCTATGTTGCTACTTGCTCGTACACAAAAATCACAATCCTAAATCATATAAAATATGTTACTCCATAATAGTCCGTAATTGTATTATATATATATATATATATATATATATATATATATATATATATATCTTTAATATATATTAAAAGAAAAGGGTTTCTCTCTCTTCCAAAAAAATCTCCACCAATCACAACTCTTGATTTAAAAAAAAAAATTAAAAAAATCGAGATGATGATGTCAAAAATGCCAAAAATCCTTAAGTCTTGGAAGTGGGGCATTGTGAAAATTCTAAGGGGGTTTTATAAAATATGTTAAATACATATTTTAAAATGTGATTTAAATGGAATAAAAATATGTTAAATTTGAATTAAATACATATTTCTAATTGATGTGTATTTAATTGGTTTAAAATTACTCCACTTTGTTAGGTAAGGACGTTACTTTTAAAATTAGATTTAAAAAATTTTAAAATGTGATTTAAATGGAATAATAATTGATAGATTAAGTTTGAAAATATAAACAAAAAGGAAAAGGAAGTAGATGATGAGATATACATGAATAATATAACAACCATTTGAATATGAATTTAATTGAAAATTCAACCATTTGAACTATAACAAAATTCATCCCTTTTAATTGTTCCTATTATTAAGTAAATTTGTTAAATTTAAAGGATAAAGAAATTATTTAAAAATTGTATGTTGTAATGGTGGGAAAATATTTTTTTAATTTTTAAAAAAATAGATGATGATATAAATAGGTGATCTTTAATAAAATGCCCTAAGTTTTAAAATAAAATTTTCAATGCTCAATTATGTTACTAAACATGAAAGAAAGAAAAATTAGTAGATCATTTCGTAAGCTCCATTTTAATTCCACTATTCTAACACATCTCATTTGTCTGATTCATGAAAATTCTGTGATTGAATTACCTAAAAGCTAGATTAAGAAACGAAAATTATATATGAGTTTGAAGATTCATAATTTGTTCCTTTTTATCTCTAATTTCCTACTCTGCCTTAGTAAAATTCGTTGATTTTGTGTGCAATCCATTTAGTAAACGCGAGGTAGTGAGTTCACAAATCAACTGTAAAAGATATATTCGATATCTTATGATATCAAAAAAGGAAAAAACAACATTCAGTAGATTAAAAAAAATCGTGAATTGGGGCAACAATTATAAAAGTATGAAAAAAATACCCAAGTTAGATATGTCATTAGCCCATTTCAAATTAAATAGCTTAGTTTGTGTGTGCGTTAAATTATTAATAAAACCATGAATGTTGTTTATAAAGAGTATTTACAGAAAATATTATGATAATCCTATGTATATCAAACTTCTGTAATGTTTATTATTTCTTACGAGATTTTATATTCATATATATGTTTTCTAATTTTTTAACGTGTTAATATTTTTAAAACTATATAAATTTAAAATTGTCTTATATCATCCCCGTGTTGATACACGGGTCGCTTATAAACAACATCAACACTAATATTATAGTTATGGTTTTACAATATCGGGATAAAGCTCCATCACGAGAAACACATTAATATTATACTAAAACTTTTAGACGTGTAATGTAACTTAATATTTCTTAAAAAGAGTATTTATAAGAAGTACTAAAAAGACACGTTTTCACTCATGGACAGTTATATGTGACCGTTTCTTGAGTGAAGAGTAAAGAGAGGTTAAAAGTTTTAATTTGCGATAATTAAGAAAACCCTACTAATAAAACTATGAATGTTGTTTATACAGAGGTTTTAAAGAAAATCCAATGATAATCTTATGTATGAATTTCAAAATTCTGTAATGATTATTTATTTCTTACGAGATTTTATATTCATATCTATGTTTTGTAATTATTTTTACTATACGTCTTAATACTCTTTAAAACTATATAAATTTTAAATTGACTTATATCAGCCCGTGTTGATACACGGGTCGTTTAGCTAGTATATATATATAGGGGACGGTTCAAACAAGAACTGTTTTTCGTACGAGAACTGCGAGAACAAATTACAGCAATTGATCAAAGAGATGGAGGGTTGAGATTAAAGAATTGTTAATGGATAACCTTAAACAAATCAAACTTATCCTTAATTAATTAAGGGTAGTTTGGACATTTTTACATTACCCCCGCATTTTTTAAACTAATATATACATCAAACGGAGAATTGTTAAATTACGAAAATTATACCAAATTAACGAGAAAATTATGCTCTTTAATTTGAGACCGGTCTTGATATATTTTTTTAAAAGTTTTTTTTTGTGTTTGCTGGGTTTTTTTTTCTGTACAGCTCGAAATTTGCACAAGTGCAAATTTTACTGGGTTTTTTTTCTGTACAGCTTGGAATTTGCACTAGTGCAAATTTTGCACATATTTACCTGGTTTTTTCAGCACAGATGTAGATATGCACTTGTGCAAATTTTGCACTAGTGCAAAATTTACTGGGTTTTTTTTTCTGTACAGCTTGGAATTTGCACTAGTGCAAATTTTGCACATATTTACCTGGTTTTTTCAGCCCAGATGTTGATATGCACTTGTGCAAATTTTGCACTTGGGGACGGTTCAAACGAGAACCGTTTTTCGTACGAGAACTGCGAGAACCAATTATAGCCATTGATCAAAGAGATGGAGGGTTGAGATTAAAGAGTTGTTAATGGACAACCTTAAACTAATCAAACTTATCCTTAATTAATTAAGGGTAATTTGGACATTTTTACATTACCCCCATATTTTTTAAACTAATTTATCTATCAAACAGAAAGGTATTAAATTACGAAAATTATACCAAATTAACGAGAAAATTATACTCTTTAATTTGAGACCGATCTTGCTATACTTTGTTGAAACTTTTTTTATTTATTTGCTGGGTTTTTTTTACTACAGCTCGACGTTTGCACAAGTGCAAATATGAAAGTATTTGCATAAGTGGAAATATATTTCACGTATGCAAATATGAAATTTTTTGCACAGGTGCAATATTTTTGCACAGGTGCATATGCACAAATTCACTTAGTTTGTTCAGCATTGACGTAGATATGCACGGGTAAAACTTAAAAACGAAAACCTATCTAAAAGTCTTATAATCAAATCCCACAAAATATATCTAAGTCTAAACTTCTTTTTTCAAATTTCCAAATTCAAAAGTTTACCCAAAAGTCTAGACAAGTCATTGTGTACTTATATCAAATTAAAATTGGCTAACCATCTTCAGGAAATGTATAAAACAAAATTATATTATAATAGACAAGCACATTCCTCAAGTTAATCAAGCACAATCCTCAAGTATTAAAGAATATGGCAGTGGAAATGATACTTACATTATAAATATTTTTTTTAATCTTCAAATACAAATAAAGTAAGCAAAATCCCTGTTTGCTTTCCATGCCATTGTTTGCAGCATCTCTCCAGAATAAAGACATCATCCACACACTTTTTTTTTGTTTCACGTTCCTCTAATTTTCATCACACTAAACAAGGACACATGTCAAAGACGATGAAAACGGAGGTGGTGTAGAAACCAATAGTCAATGATATATGGTTGTACGTAGGTCAATGACAGCCGGTTGTCAGCGTTGTATCTGAGGAGATGAAAGGACGTAAATCACCGGTTAGGGTCAATTGAAGTTTAGATTCGTTGATGTCGCTTCGTTAATCGCCGGTGAAATAGGGAAACAACATCAATCGTAAGTGGAGGATGATGAAGGGTTGTGGTTGATACAATTGTTCTTTCCGACAAGAAGGGTTTAACTACATCAGTCGTCGGTGGAAACGATTAAAGTTGCGCATAATCTTCATATGGTGGCTGATGATTGATTAATAGAAATATGGGTTTTTGAGATTTAAAATTCCAGATCTGGGTTTTTGTAGAAGAAGCAGATCTGGGTTTTTGGAGAAAAAACACATATGGGTTTTTGGAGAAGAAGCATGTGGCCTGTACGTTGGGAACGTGGGTTTTGAGTGGCAATAGTAAAATGGTAAAGTTGTTGTGTTGTTAAAATTACCAATATATCCTCCTTTATACTTTAGCAAAGTTTAAGGTTAATAGTTAATTGATTGGTCTAAAATGGTTCTCGCAGTTCTCGTACGAAAAATAGTTTTCGTTTGAACCGTAGCCTATATATATATATATATATATATATATATATATATATATATATATATATATATAGTCACAAGAGAATTGGTTAAGTATAAACATTTTTTCTTTATTGTTTGAAAAATATGAATAGCTAGGGCCATGGATCAATTTTTGAGGGTATAAGTGCTTTTTATATAATAGGTAGATATTGGAAGTTTTGGATAATGGCGAGACTATTTAAACCTTTTTGATAGTCAAATTTGATCTATTTGATATGTTTTATATGAGTGTATAACGTTTTTTGGAATGGTAATCGATGATGTGACGAATCTGATATATGAGAGTGAGAGATTCAAATAATAGCATCCTTAGGATAACGGATTTTGATATTACGCATATGTCGAGAGCTGTGTTAAAAAAAACACGAATTTTTTTCCGAAAAATATAGTAAGATTGGTCTCAAATTAAAGAGATAATTTTCTCATTAATTTGGTATAATTTTTGTGATTTAATCCATTTTCGTTTGATGGATATATTAGTTTTAAAAAAGTGGGGGTAAGGTAAAAATGTCCATACTACATTTTCCCCTTCAAAATAAATAAAAATGACAGAAATTAAATGATTGGCCAAAAATGGTTCTCAGGATTCTCGTACGAAAAACAGTTCTCGTTTGAACCGCTCCTTATATATATATATATAATGTGATATCTTGCTTTTTTTGCATGTATTGTGTGTAAATAAGTGAAACAATACTCAATATCTTAAGTTGTTGGATTTTTAGTTAAAAAGGTGGATGACGAGAGTTTTCAATGAAAACTAAAGAAAATGAGAAAAGTTGTCCGCTTTGACACATCTCTGTTGTTTTGATCATATCTGGCACATACAAACTTTGATTACAGTGATTCAAGCACTCATGGAAACTAGACTCGGGGGATACAATATCATTTTGATGGTCAAATCGTGATAAGCTAAGGTCGTGAAAGATTAGAAACTACTCAGAGTCGACAAAAGAGTTACGCGGATAAGATACGATCACCATTCGAGTTTCAGGTTGGAGATTTTGTTCTATTAAAAGTATCACAGTGGAAGGAAGTAATTCAATTTTCGGAAGCAAGGAAAGTTGAATTTGAGATATCTAGAATCTTTCAAGGTCCTTGTGAGAGCTGGAAAGTTGCCTATCGATTAAAATTGTCGGCGGAGCTATCAAAAAATCCCAACATGTTCCATAGGTTGTATAGAGTTGAGCCAACGAGTCTGCATTTGTATCGTTTGAAGATGTCTAGGTTGATGAGAACCTGAATTACATAGGATGACATGTTGCTATCTTAGACCGGGGGTAGAGGTTCTACGAACACAGCGAATTGAGATGGTGAAAGTACAATGGAAACAGTTCAAGGGTTCAGAGTGGACACGGGAATCCAAAACGGAAATGTGAAAGTACTATCCGGGATTATTCGAAGACTGACTTGAGGACGAAGTTGTAATTGTAACGCCACCCCTAACGAGCTTAAAATTAGAGTTAATTTAAACTTTTTAAACATCGATTATCAAAAAGTGTTGCAGCGGAATTAAACACCATTTACAAAAACAACAAGTTTGACTCGGCTAATTAATTACAACAAAAAGGTTAGCCAAGTTCAAAACTACAAGCGTTACCAACTAGTTGCCGACCATCGGATCCAAAAACAACAACGTGTTCCCCAAAAGGTATATACAACAAAAGCTACCATCGGTACCCGCCTCACCAGGCCTCTAGCATCAACCTGCGAAAAAGTAAATCCTGCACCGTTAGCTACAACTAGCTAGTGAGCACCAATTACACATAAGCAACAATAAGCAGGCTATCATGTATCAGAACAGCACACAGGGCTATCCTATCATATTGTGACGTGACAAACGTGTCAGCAGTAGTCGTATGTTGCAGGGGAGCTAACCCCGCTCAACAACCCAAAAGCAGTCCACATAGTACGCCAATTATCTATCATGTTGGTTCCCATCTATCAAGGAACCTTACTCCTTAGAGGAACGGCGACCTGCAGGACCATCACCCAAGCGTATACTACTTGAGTACCGTTAGTGCCCGGGTACTAACTCCCGTCTACCCGAGAACCCAGCCAAGTATTGACACCCGTCTACCTGACTGACCTCCGTGTTCTCCAATTCAGTGTCCGGACAAAACTTCATAAACAACTAGTTGATCCAATAAGGATCCAGTTCATGCGCGCATATAATCACAAAAATATCTTTCATATCAACAATAATAATACTAAGCATGCTTGTACAACTTTATCATAACATACCTCCATTTCCACGTATCAATACACCAATCATGTGTCAACATGTACTACAGATAACTTACCTACTGAGACTCATGGGAAACCGGTACTCACCTCGAAACTACAAGAGGCAGATATGCAATCGGGAATCCCAAGAGCACACAGAATCGTCTGAGTCACCTAACACCAATAAACACAGATAAACACCCCTTAGTATACACTACAACAGACTGCACTAACAACAGTCTCAACAAAAGGTCAACATGGCTTCTGACAGCCTCCTACGGCCGCAGGAACATGTTCCTACGCCCGCAGGACAACCATCCAACACGTACTACGGCCGCAGTACATATGCACTACGCCCGTAGGAGTTCTTGCCAAAGAACCATGGCCTACGGCCGTAGTAACTATATACTACGCCCGTAGTAGGCATCCTTTGGGTAACTACGGCCGTAGATTATATACCCACGCCCGTAGTCTTGTTTCCATCACCCGTAGGTGGTAATCCTCATAAATTCAATCCTACGGCCGTAGCAACCATTTCCTACGACCGCAGTAACATAAACAACACCCTACGGCCGTAGTAACATCATACTACGCCCGTAGGAACCATATTTACAGCGTGTTCTTGCTCTGTTCGTAAACAGGCGCTGTTTTACGGGTTTTTGACTCAAAATCCAACTTGAATCCATATTCAAGTGTTTATACAAGTTGTCTAACATATATATAAACTTCCTAACATGATTTGGTCACAAAAACAACATTAAAACACTTCTAAATCTTCACTTTGACACCACACACACAAGGACATGAAGAACTAGGTTTAGAACAATAAATCATACTTGAAGAAGATGAACACAGGTCTAATAATCTCGAATCTCTACTGAAATCAACCAGCAATTGATTCTTCTTCTTGATTTCTCTTTCAAAAGATCAAGCAAATGAGTGTGGATGGTTGTACGTACGCATGTATGTGTTTGTAGTGTGTGTATGTGTGTTTTAAGCTTATCCAGTAAAGAAGAAAGAGTCTATAGGCCGACTTAAGTGCCTAATACCCCCTCTCGGGTATTTCGTTCTCCTATTCAACTTAAAACACAACTTAGGGTTATCCGTTTCAACTAACGAAGATATTTTTGGAACCATTATCCAAAACCGTTCAACTATTTGTCAACATGGTCAACTTATGACACTTTTCATAATACTACATTTTTATCCACATTTAACACCAGTTAACACCATTTAACACCAATTAGCACCAATTCATGTTTAAAACACCAATTAACATTTAAGACACCATTTAACAACATTTATACTACAGTTAGCAACAAAACACCAATTAAAGTCAACGTACAACTGTTAAAGCTACATGTACTACAGTTTACAACTAGGCCCCATTTTGGGGTGTTACAGTAATAAGTGGTGGAGATTTGTAATATCAGTTTTTAGAATTAAACCGAAGCTATAATGAATGCAAATGGATGCCATCTTTATTTTAAGGAAAATGATTTAAATATACTTAATTGTTATTTAGGCCAATTACTTAAATGGTTGATTGGGCTTCTTAATTTGATAAGAAACCATCAAGGGCCTATAGTGTTTGTACGATAGTTCACTTGAGGTCTAAGGCCAAACCTCGGCTACAACTTATCCACCTTCATGGCTTCATCAGTTGAATTACATTTATATATTCATATCTATATATATTTAAGAAAACTAACTCTTTCGTTGACTGAACATTTTATGATTGTAGTTCCGGGTGTGGAACCTCATCACAAATATTGGTGGAATTATTGTGGATTATTTATTCTGATTTACTTTTATATATTCATATTGTTGGGTGTTGGTGGCATCTAGAAAAACGCAATGGAAGCAATAAACGGAATATACCAATTTTTCGAAAACTATACCACCGATACTCATCCCAATAGACTATACTCTAAACAGAGCAATGCAACTAAAATAATATGGATAACAAGGATAGTAATGTACCAATCAAATTGCTTGTTCCCTTCTTGTTGTCGAGAATGGTGGATGAGAGAATACAAACAAGTATTCCTCTATCAGTATCCACACCAAGCTTTATATGATTCCTACTTGCTAGAGCACTTGGATGCCACACAAAAAAACTCCAATAACTTACACCAACTTGAACCCAAAAGAATGTCTTCCAAGTGTATATTGAGAGATATGAGTATTGCAAGCTTAGATAACCAAGTGTCTAACCAACCCACCAAGAACTCATAATACACTCTCTAGACCACTACACGCAGTCAGTAAACATACATAACAGTCCATGAATTAATGTCCATCAACAACCAATTAATACAGCCTTGAAAGACTACTTAATTTGGTTGTTACAGCGTCAGGCACACCCGTACTGGCTTAAGCAGGCACACCCAAGTCACACCGAACTTGGGCTGGTGCCTTAGAACTAGGCACGGTCGTACCTCCAAAAAGCACATCCGTGCCGGCCCCAAATGGCGCTCGGCACGCCAGCCTTGGGCCCGTACCTACCCAGTGGGCACGCCTGTACCTCGAAGAGGCACGGTCGTGCGTGTTCCACCAAAACCATCTTTTGGCGTTTTTCTCTCTACCTCGTTCAAAGGTGTTGTCGGAATCAATATTTGGCATGTGACCCAATCAGCCTATGCCTCATCAGCAGTGGTACCAACTCGTGTGTGACCGTGGGCATACTCCAACACACACACACACAGTCACACACATATATAATTGGGGCGTTATAGATTGTATAAATAATAAAGATAGATTTTGACTAAGTTTCGCATGATTCGAATTTATTGGCTAATTGTGGTAATACTTGATCCCATGACCATAAGATTAGTGTTTTCATGATTAGTGCTTTCTTTAGACTAATTAACAATTAAATTCTTTAAATTTGAAATCATACTGGTTTTCCAAATATTCGACATCCCAATCTTGCCAATACTATACTATAACACGATTATTAACACTTTCCTATTTGTATTTTAGTCGGTATTGGTAATTTCCTAAAACTTAGTGTGTTTCAACACACATGGGGTGGTCTTGTTTTTACATTTTATACCCAAATCTGAATGTTGTTCAAATCAAGCAACGATTTCCATCTGTGATAATCATGGTTCTAAAAAGTTTGACTTAGATTCCGCCATGGATTGAAGCTAGACCATGCCACCACGACATGGTAGAAGGCTTGAGCATATGTTTTGGTGTATGCTAATACCTAGATTGACGAGCCTTTAATGTTAAAAGCCGTATTTTTTAGGGATGTTAAAGGTACTGAGCCAAACGACTATAATAACTATATGAGAAAGTAAGAATCCGTACAACAATAAGAATTGTAATAGGAACTAAAATAAAAGGGAGGTGGAATCTGTACAAATGAATATGAATCGAATCAGTCAAAAATGTGATAAAATTCGTACATACGGCTATATAACATTAGCGAAAGAATAGATATTTGTACCAACAATAAAATATGTTAGTACCTAGAGGGAGGTGAAAAGGTTATGCCCACTATTTGAAGTTTTTAACAATATCTTGCAAGTTATTAAAGAATTTAAGAAAGAAAGATATCACCAATTCAAGTAGCTATCACACAATGATTTATAGTGGTTCAAACAAGGGTTAACAACCTTGCTCTACATTCACTCCTTGGCCTCAGCCACCAAGAGTTGCTCCACTATCTTCTCTCTTTGAAGGTAGATATAAATCTTTTACAACTTCTCTATTTAGTTTACAAGAATTAGACTTCACTCTTGCAAACAAGGCTAAGATAAACCTCACTTCACTCTAATTTGAAAGGCTAGAGTTGATCCTCACTTCTCTCTTAGGCTAGAGATGATCCTCACACAGTCACACTATTACAAAGATATATGTAAGTGATATAATGTTTGAGCTTTGAAGGCTTTCACTCTTGCTTGATTCTTGATCTTGAAATATTGAATAATTATCAAAGAATATGAGCTCACAAGATTTTGTATGTTTTCTGTGTTTTACATATTGCAAGAGGTGAGTAAAACACAAGACTTGAGTTGCTTTAAATAAGAAATAAAGTGCAAGCTCAAAAAGTGTCCAGACTGTCCACGGTCGACCGTGACAACGGCCGTCGGTTTGCTGGAACTTTTTTAGCTTTGCAAATAAAGACGTTGGTCTTTTACCAAAACCACACACAACACATTTTTACCATAAAATGCACTGAAAATGAGCTTAAGAAAAGTTGGGTTAGTGTCATACTTTTTATGTTTGAATTTAATCATGAAAATTGAAGTTTGGAAACCAAATGCACAAAGCATGTTGGAAGTTTACCTCTTTGGGAGATTCTTTTTTCTAAAAATGGTGTTGTCTTAATTCAACGGAAGATTGTGTTTTCTATTTGCCAAAAGTCTTATACTTTATGTAGCAAGTTTGTGTTGTTTATAAAATATTTCTCAATTTTTATAAAAGTTTTTATAAAAATTATTTTATAGAAACTTAAACTTATTTAATAATTTATTTTGTAAGCTCATAAATTTCGAATGTTTGTTTGTAGTTATCTTTCGACTTCGACTTCTACTTGAACGTGGTACTTGATAATTGAAGCTTGGCAATTTGATGAAGCATACTTTGTAGTTGATAAATATGAATATCTATTTGTTTGAATAAATATATGTATATGTGCACATATATTAATGTTAATAAATATAATTTTATAAACAAATTGTATATTTTTGGGTCAACAAAAGTAGATATATTTTATAAGCATATTTTTTCCAACAATCTCCCTCTTTTTGTTGAAGACAAAAATTTACAATTTGTATAAAAATTGTATGTATAACTTTAACATATTAACATATGCATAGATACACACACACACACACACACACACACATATATATATATATATATTTCACCCCCTTTTTGTCTTAACAAAAAGAAAACTCTCCCTTGACATAAGCTCCCTCTTGAGGTGAGAACTCCCCCTTGAATGTAAAACTCCACTTCTTGAGGTGTTTTACCTATATAGGATACATGCAAATACTACCAAGGACTTGACAAGGAGATGTGAGTATAAACAACATTCTAAACATGTAATTATAACAAGCCAAAATCCAAATAGAGCAATTCAAGGCATAAGAACTTAAATTAAGCATATCAAATCATAGCAAATAATATGAAAGCATGTGCATGAAAGCACATCACACAATTGTTCAACACACGTACCAAAATATTAAGTTGTTCAACAAATATAAACATACCCAAAATACATTGTTTTTGAATAAACCACCAAGCCTATTAATAAATCAACCCATCATGGTTGAGAAGGTTCACCACCATCGGTTCCGGAATTGCACTTAAGTGCATTCATGATGGATCACAGCATCCCTTTGACTTGCTTAACCTCTTTCCAGAGAGAACGGGTCTCATTCCTTAATTCGTTGATGTTGCGATGTAGAGCCGCTATCTTCTCATCCGTAGATCCTTTAACCATGCCGTATTCCGGTGGAATAGCACTCTCCGCCTAAGCCTCTTCCTCTTCCTCAAATGTGAACATGTCAATATCGGCTTCCGTATCTCTGGAGGACGATGAGTGTGCCCGCTTCTTCCCGGTGTGGGAAGACATCTTGCAAAGTGTCGCAAGGTCAATAGGGGCGGAGGTCAACTCGGCGAGTTTTCGGGACTCGGCCATTCACATCTTTCTCCTTCCTCTTTGATTTTTTCCTTCATAATCGAGTAATCGACTGTTGCTACACACATAAATAGGACCGGCATCTTCGATCTTCACTTCACAGGTCTTCGATTAAAGCTAGTTAGCCTGGAGTTCGATATCTTCCCTGTTCGAGATCTTCGATTAAAGCTGTTTGCCTCGATTTCTTGTCTTCGTCGGAGTTGAAGATGAAGATATAAAATCGGAAGTGAACAGACGATAAGAAGGAATGGAGAGAAATACGGGAGGAGTGGCGGCTCTTTTAGGGTTTTGTTAAGTAAGGCTATCTGCAGTAAAATGAAATTTGAAGTTTCAAAACCAACCCTCATTTTGCTCTAAATTTCAAATGTATCCATCTTTTATTTCAAAGTTGTAAGATTCACCTTTAAAATATTTTAGCTTTAATAGTTTGAGGTGTTTAACTAATAAAAAATATATATATAATTTAGAAATATTCCTTAAATTTTCCAACCTGAGTACTCCCCGCCTACCGCCTAGCAGCCGCCTAGCGAGTTCAGCAACCTTAATATATGGTTATTCAGTTATAATGATATGTTTTTTATTATTGTTTTTATATTGTATATACTTAACTATAATTTATATACAAAACTGTCATGACCTCTCCAGTCGTTACTCCACATCTCACGTTATTAACAACTTTGATAATAAGAGCTAGATGAATACCTAGATTTTTAAATTATGGATACCTACACAAAAGGGTTTTCGAAAAAAATTATTTTTATTTTATTTTTGCGTTGATTTTGATTAATAAAGTTGTTAATTTTAGTTATTTAAAGTTATAATTAATTAGTAAACACCACAAGTATATTTAAATTATTTTTTTTATTTTTTGAATAACTAATTTTTTAATTTATAGAACTAATAATTTAATTTTTGAATTATCGGATTTTCGTAAATTTTGGAGGGAATATTTACTTATCCAACTTTAAATATTTAAGGATATTTATTATCATTCTGGATGTCATTGTTTATTTTCTTGGCAATTTGGTCTCATTAATGTAATTTGTAAATGGTCTAGTGTTCTATTGTATACTAGTTTATTGACCCGTGCACGCACGGGTATTTCGGAAGTGTATTTGAGATATTAAAATTTTCAAATAAAAATAATGCAGTAAATGAAATATCACCTTTTGTGATGAGAATATACTAATTTCAAAAAAGTGTCATATTACATTACAATAAAATTTATACCAAAACGTAGATAAAAATGAGACGGTCGTAAATGTATAATTATTTTTTCTCTATACAAAATATATCACAAGTTACTAAACATAATTTATAAACAACTTATAATTAATTACATTAGTATACAATTTTTTTAAAAGCACCTCACATTTTCTTAAAACCCCTCATATGTTTTATAAAACCCCTCACAATTTTCATCCAACCCCCTCCCAATAGATTTAAAATTGAATTCAAATTACTCATATCCACGATTTTTAATCTTTTCAAAATTGTTTTTAGAATGGAATAATTTTGTAATTGAAGGTAATGATTAGTTAATTAAGACTCAAATTATGGTTATTTTTAGAAAAGTTGCATGCCTTATATATAGATATATAGATAGTTTCAGTCATAATTTATAGAATAGATTTTGTATCTTCATTGGAATGTAAATATTCAAAGATGGAATTAGAGTCACACGCCGGATAAAGATACCAACCAAGTACGGAGAATCGGTAGATTTACCTTCTAGGTGATTTTATTTACTCTCTTAATAATCTAAATTGACCTCTATGATTTGACATATGTAAGTATATGATCTGCATTAAAAACTTTAATTGATTGATATAACATATCTTATATGTAAGAGAAGGAGATCCAAATAATAACATCCTATCTTTTTGTCTAGATATGACCCCTCTAGTATCATGTTCACTCATGAGACCCTACTATGGGTTTTTAGGATTAGCTATGCACATTCATGTTGTGAATTGTTGATTATGTGTGCTCAAATACATATCGTTGAAATCAAATTAAAGATTATTTAAAAGTTAATATAAGATATAGTTTTATTAAAACTTATAAAATTGGTTTTGATAAATGTTTTTCAAACCAAAGTTGTTTTAGATTTGTTTAATTGGTTAGATGATGCACATGCAAATGTTTGTGATGTCTTGTTATTTCCCTTGACATTTCTCAATAACTTATGAAACGTAAAGAGTTTTTGAAAATGTAACACAAACATCATATTCATATACACTATTTTAATTCCTTCATGTGATATCCATTGTTGAAAATGTAAAATTTCCAATTTTGTAAGGGGGACATTTGAATTTCATGTGATTTTAATTCCTTTAACTTTGATAACCAAAAACACCCAAGAACATAAATTAAATTTACAATTTCAAAATAATTGGTTTATTTAGGTAAACAAATCTCATGTTTTCTAAGCTTTTTAACACCCACCTTACTCTACTTTTCTACAAGTACAATATACATTTATGCAATAAAAAAACAATTTGTAGCTTGCTCATCCTAATCTTATAACTTTAAAGGGCATTGCTTATCAAACATATATATTTTTTAGGTAAAATTAAGTATATAACCAGTCTTGTATGCAAAATCTATAAAACTAATCTAAAATTTTACATTTAGATGATCAATAGTTATGATTAAAACCGAATATGTATTTTACGTAAATCGGATGTGCAGTTTCTAATATAATATGCAAATTACGTAAATCAAATATGTAATCGTAGATCATTTAAATCTAGAAGCTATCATTGGTTCTTTATATTATATAAGTAAGACTGGTTTTACATCGATCCTTGTTATACATCACAAAAGTTCAACACTACTATTTGCATGTTTGATTATTTTCCCAAATGTTATTATCTTAATCTCATGAAACCAAATTTTCACTAATTATAATAATATTATAATTATAAATTCAAAATGCAACACACAAATTTACAAATTAAGTAGGCCCCACTAGCAAATCAAGCAACATTATTAGTGGGTCTCCATTCTCCCAATTCTTTCTATTGTTTCTACCGACGATGTCGTATTGGGTCAGCTCAAATGAAGATGGTCCCACACGTTTAAACGGTGGGCCCCACCAGTTCCGTAAGATTAAACATTTTGCAATTTTGGCCGTTGATGACGGACAAAAGGGATATCCTTTTCAAGCCTAAAAAGGCTAATTTAATATTAAGCTCGAATATCGACCGTTGGATCATCCCGTAATACAAGTGAGGCCGTTGGTGCCCCTCCTCACGGGGTGCACACTTGTTTAAAGAAAATGAGATTTTCATCTTGGTACCTTTTTCAACTTCAATCGATACTAAAATGGATTGTTCATTTGCTCGGCAATGGGTTATAAAAGATTGTATGAGTTTGGGATTATAATTTTTATAATCTCTTGTTTTTTTAACTTCGTTCATGTGTTAAAATTTTAAGAGATTATTAGAAATATAATCTCTCAAAATAGATAGGACTTGGGAATATCAATTAATCAGCCTCAACCTCATTTTCTACTCCAGTTAGTTTTGCCGAACACAACAAACATGTCATGTATTTTTTGATACACTTTCTTATGTTTACATACACATTGTAGAAGGGTTAAGATCCTCTCATTGTAAACATGATATATTATGTTTTTTTTATAAATATAAGAGTGTTTACTCTATTTTAAGTTAAAAATACATCTCCTTTTAAGTCTCACTCTCATATTTAAAAAATAACATAATAAATCATGTTTAACCACAACATAAAAAAAATTGAACTATTGTTAAATACTCATAACATAATGCATAATAACATAGTAATTTGTTTCATTGGGTTACCATTTTGGTCTTGGGCCCTAATAAAGATTTAATGAGTGTTGAATGGAAAACACAGAGAATATGATATACATTAACATTAATACTGTTAAACAAAGAAAAAGGGATAATGTGAATTTTAATGGGTTAACCTTTGGGTAAAATCTATATTAAAGTACTTAGGTTTTCTTTTTCTTAAATTTTTAAATTTTAAGTTTTTTATAATTACTAATTTATCTCTTATATAAACTAAATGGAAATTATTAGATGAAGTAACTATGAGCTAATAAGATTCTTATATTTTATTTTAGTAATTAAATCTTCCATGTTTAAAAGAATTAAGTCAATACAAATTAACTTTTTTATTAAAAAATGTTTTTATAACCAAGCCTTACAATTTTAAAGATTCTATGATATAATAAGTGAAATGTTCAATATAGTCCAAAGTTTTTGTGTAGTCTCAAGGGATAAATCTCAGCCACAAGATCATAAAAAAAGCAAATGCCCACCAGCACCTCGGGCCACCACCACTGCCGCCGACCACCACCTCTGGCCGCCGCAATCACAAGTGATTGAAGCACAATCACATGTGATTACCACCAACCACCACCACCGACCATCACCTCCGGCCACCACCACAGCCTCCGACCACCACCTCCGGCCGCCGCAATCACAGGTGATTGCACACCGCCAACCACCACCACCGACCATCACCTCCGGCGAGACAATTACATGTGATTGAAGCCACAATCACATGTGATTGAAGCCACAATCACATGTGATTGCACACCGCCAACCACCACCACCGACCATCACCTCCGGCCACCACCACAGCCGCCGACCACCACCTCCGGCCACCACCTCCGGCCACCGCAATCACATGTGATTGAAGCCACAATCACATGTGATTGCACACCGCCAACCACCACCACCGACCATCACCTCCGGCCACCTCCTCTGGCGACGCAATCACATGTGATTGCACACTGTCGGACACCGCCGCCGCCGACCAGATCTTTTTTTGAAGCATCAAATGACGAATTTGAGACCAGATCTGAACTCCTCTCATCAAACCGAGTTGAACCACCACCATCCCCACCCTGAACAACTCCGGCAGCCGGCGAATTTGGCCTCGTCGGCGCCGGATCTGAGAAATAAAACTCCGGATCTTTTTTTGAAGAATCCAATGACGAATCCGAGACCAGATCTGAACTCCTCTCATCAAACCGAGTTGAACCATGTGCGCCACCACCATTAACTCCGGCCGTGGTGGTCGGATTTTGCAGCGACGGCCATGGTGATCGGAGTTTGCTCGATTTCTCGTTAATGGAGGATTGTGAGGACGATCAGGCTCTATAGTCTTGTAGGGGAGTTAAAACCAATCACCCTCACCAAAAATCACGATGATCCGACGGTGGGTTCGCCGGAAAACGCTTTTTTGATCGTGTGGCTGAGATTTTTCCCTCAGGACTACACAAAAAAGATGGATTATATTAAATACAACCCTATATAATAAATATTTGAACTTAATTATTAAAATACATATATAAGTAGAACTCATAAACCAAAATAATCTATCTATAACTATAATATATAACCATTTTAATTTTTTTTAAATAGTTTATATAATCATAATAAATTAACCACTATTTACTCAATTTTTTAATATATATTTACTCAAAATTCAAATTACTAACTTATACCTTATATAAAACAAAACAAAAACTTTTAGATAGAATCAATTAGATTCTTATATACCATAGTAATAATTATACTTCAATTATGAATAGAATATCTATAGAAATCCAGTTACTACAATAAGTTCTAACACATATTAGCTATCTATATATATATCTATACTAAAACAATATCTATTGAATCTCATGTGACATGGTTAATCTTCCTCCAAATCTTCAATTAAGCCCTCTTAGTGATTGAGGAAATCTGATGTGGCACTCAATTAGGTGTTTTAGTTGTCCCACATCGTTAGCTTAGGCAAAAGTAGGAGATCTCCATATATATATATATATATATATATATATATATATATATATATATATATATATATATTATGATCCCACATTATTTCTAAGAAACAAACCAAAGGTTGTCCTTGCCTATATTTAGGTCTTCCATCATCTATCGATTTTAGTTAAAAAGCTTTAGTTATATATATATATATAATGATCCCACATTATTTCTAAGAAACAAACCAAAGGATGTCTTTGCCTATATTTAGGTCTTCCATCATCTATTGATTTTAGTTAAAAAGCTTTAGTAAAGGCCGGTACGATGCAGGTTGATTTGGTTCAATGGTTTTATTGAAACCGTCCGGTTCACAGTTGCCTGGTTTAGTCCCTACTTTTGAACCGGATTTAATCACAGTTCACGGTTGAACCGGTTAACGGCTGGTCCGGTCTGGTTTTCAAAACTATCTATATCTATACTAAATGAAGAATGTTTGAATCCCATGTGGCATTCTTATTCTTCCTCCAAATCTTCAATTAAGTCCTATTATTGATTCTTAAAATCTGATGTGACACTCAATTAAGTGTTTTAGTTTTCCCACATCGCTAGCTTAGGCAGAAGTAGAAGATCTCCACACACACACACACACACACACACACACACACACACACACACACACATATATATATATATATATATATATATATATATATATATATATATATATATTTTATGATCCCACATTTCTTCTAAGAAACAAAACAAAGGATGTTCTCTATATATAGGTCTTCCATCATCTTTTGATTTTAGTTAAAAAGTTTTAGTATCGAGCATATTTGTTCTCTATTCATCAAATCGGGTAAGTTTTTTCCGAAATCTTATGCCTATTTCTTGAATTATGCAGAAAATTAATATTAGTAATTATTATTTGACAACTTCTTCTGTTATTCAAATCAAACAGAACGTATATTGTTCAATTCATTGAATAATTGCTGGAACTATAGTGCCAGTGAAGTGGAAGAAATAAGGGGTTAGTAGCTATTAGCATAAAGTTCAATTAGCTGTTAATCAAAGTTATTTGATATTAGCGTAAATCTGTTTGATAAAATTTAGATCCCATTGAACTATTATCATCACTATTATCCCCTGATATTAAGAACTGAATCAGTTACAGAGGTAATCAAAGGGCTTCGGATCGTCACAACTCACAAGGGTTATGAAAGGGTGTCGATTGATGATGTTGAAAGCGTATCCTTTTCCTTCTCTGCATTGAATCCACTGCTATCATGATGCAAAGCAATGAGAATATAGTTCCTGCACATCTCTCTCATGCAGTGATCCAGTAATAATGAGGACAACATAATCAATCATGTGACCATATCTGAGGGGGAATATAAAGGTTAGCTCCCAATAGATCTATTTCTTTTCATGTGCTCTGGATAAATATTATTAAAGAACTAAAATAAACAAATAAATAATGCTTACCTAAAAACTTGAAGCACCAGACTCAACAAAGGTATGTACATAATTGAAGTTATACACATATATACACACTCAAGAATTCTTTATTATATTCGTTTGGTTCTACATTTGTATGTAAAGATGCATACATGGGTTAAGCAATCATATTCATAACCGTACATATATGAAAAGTTGTTTAAAGACAAAAACAAGTGTACTAAAACTTAAGTAAAAAATATTTTATAAGTAACATATATCCTGGCTATTGTCTAATGGTGTGGTGTAACTGATTCAGATAACAACCTTAGAACCGATGATAACAGGATTGCAAGAAGCATTGCCAAAGTCTACTGGTTTGCTCCCTTTTGATGGTAGCGTCACAGGTATGTGATCAACATCTATTTCAATCTTTCACCCTGCATACATGTGAGTGTTTTACAGTATTCTATCCTTTCCAATAACTTGGATGATTTAAATTGGAATAAAGACCAATAATACATGCAAACTATGATTTAGGATGCTGATATAGTTTAGAGGTGGCATAATGGGTGGGTCGTACGGATTGGTAGCGGGTCAAAATGGGCTCAGTTTGAAATGGGTAACTTTTTGTGTGAATCCAATCAGGTTGACCCCCAAGACTTTTGTATATTTAATTTTTTTAAACTAATCAATGCCTTGATTATGGTGTCCACACAACTACAACTTGGTCACAGTATGCAAATTACATGTATCTTAAAGTTACTCTGCATACTTGAAAAATAGATTATGAAACTTTTAAAATTTGTCACACTTATAACTTATTTCTATCATAATTTATCCATCTAATGTAAAACATTTGGTATTAATAAGTCAACATTTAAGAAGCTTTTCATAAATGTCTAATAAAACCCATTATGATAATCTTTGGTGATAAATTACCTATCTTTGATACAATGAACTCCTATCAATGATATTCGTTTAATCAATTTATTTAACTTAATGTTACCAATTCTCGTGTATCAAACTACATTACTTTATTATATGATAAACTATTATTTTGTATGGTAACCCACTAACGCTTTGGATTTTGTTTTTTTGGTTTTAGGATGTATGAGTCTCATTAAAGAACTTCTAAGTGGCAATCCAAAACAGAACTTAAAGCAGAGATTATGCATGGAATTAAGGAGGTTGGAAGTACTTTATATTGGATGGGGATGCTTGATATCGTTTTGGGTAGTTTTGGTTGAAAATTGAGTCCTTGATCGAGTGGGTAGTTTTGGTTGAAATTTGAGTATCGGTTCACATGATTAAAAGTTTGATTTAATATTTTTTCTTGAGATTTTAAAGAATTGTTCGTGGGTATACCAAAAAGAGCACATGGATCTGTTGCATATGTGCTCATAGGTTAATTGCAAAGGGTTCATGGGTATTGCATTATCCACTTGATCGAGTGGTTGGAGTTGCAATTCCTTCTAAGGTTTTTCATAAAGGTATGGCACACAACTGTTATATGAATGTCCTTTTCATATGATATTAAGGTTCAATTGATAATTAAAACCATTAGTTGGAAAAACATGGCTCAAGGATCTGCTAGAAATGTGTCATATGTCTGCTGCAAAGTGTTCATAGGTGTGTTGTAAATAGGTTCATGGACAACACGTCATGGGTTTTTTATAGCTGTGTTAAGGCCTTAATGTAAATGGGTAACTTTTTCAGAAATTGACATGCATGTTGACTCTGCATATTACGTATATGTTGTATTTTCTTTTAATTTAAGTGTTTTAAACTAAAAAGGGTGCTTGTGATTGTTTATTTAAAGTTGTTTAAATATGTAGGCTACTTTTGACTTTTTTTTAGCTTATTTATTTGATTAAAAGAATAATTTTGTAAATACATATGCTAAAAATTGATTGACAAGCATTACTTCAAAGGTATATTAGTTCTAGAGGTGAAAAAATGGGCAGTCGGGGGGTTGGTAACATGTCAAACCTGGTTCGGGTCAAATAAATAGTTTCTTAGGGGTGGCCGTCGTGTCACGGGTTTGTGAGTTGGCGTGTAAGAAACACATGACTGAACCCAACCCAACACATTTATTTATTTGTGACATGATTCAAAACACTAACTCATATATATGAGACCTATGTAACCTGTTTAATTATATGGGTTCGCGTGTTGACGAGTCATTTGTTGGTTGGTTGGTTATTAGGGGTTTGGGGAGTTGTAAACGTGTTGACGAGTCATTTGCAAAAAACCTGCTAAAGGAGACTCGGGTACATGATCATCTTTTTGAACATTAAACATGTGCCACATGCATATGAATGTTTTTATAATCACTAGCATCCGACCAGCGCAATGCTGCGGTGACGAATAGTTTTTCTTTTGCAATATGTCGTTTTCAGTAATGTAATATTATGTTATTCGCGTGATTCAACGTTACAAAAAGTTTTCTTTAACAAGATGCCCGTTTTTTCAATTTTATTTATTTGCATCAACTATCTATTAGTTTTAAAAACAAATTTTAAAAGAAATTAAAATTAGAAAAAAAAGATTATATTTACGAAATGCTTTTAAAAAAAGATTTATATTTATGAAATAAGCAGAGAGAAGTTAATAAAATTTTGAAAGTTGTTTTATATGGTAAATAATTGTGTTTGTGTGAGAGTATTAAATAAACAAAAAGTTATGGAATCAATAGCATTATATTTATTGAATTAATATTTTGAGTTTCCATTTATCAATATTTTGTTCCTTGCTTTAAGTAGTTATACATTTGGTTATGAAAATTGTACTACTTAAATTTAAGAAGTCTTAAAAAACTTAGAAGAGAGAAACATGAATGTTTTATATAGTAGTAAGATATTTTTTAACAATTATCAATAGAAAAGTGTTTTTTTCTTTTTGCCCCTTTTCATATAAATGTGTTGATATGAATTGCGTTTTATCTCCTAAATCACTCAATTGAAGTTACAAGATTCACAAGATGATAGATTTGCACTTGAGGATGATTGTGACATAGGAAATGGGATATATCCTGAAATAAAAGAGCAAATCTACATGTACGCGTTTTGCATCCTGGATTCTATATATTTCTTTTATTTGTATATCGTATATCAGAAGACAATAATTGGCTATATATTTCTTGTACTTGTATATCATATATCTGAAGACAAAAAATTGGCAGGTAAACTTTAATTTGTCAATTATCCTATTTTTTTGGGAGGACAATAAATTGTTGTCTTCTAACATATCATGACTTTTTTGGATCTAAACTTTGTTGTTAAGGTGTTACTCCGTGTGAGGTTAAGGGTTCAAATCCCATCATGGACATGGGTTTATTCTGATATATCTCAAAATGTTCCACTTTTATTGAGAATTTGAGGTTTAAAGTTTTTATGAGACCTGCTAAATGTAAATACTGTTTTTTAGTAGTGTATAATTTGATCTTGCCTATTACTGAGAAAATCATATGATTCAAGTTCTTCAGAGCTGAACGCATCATTCCTTTATCATTGCATTTTTTTGGTCCTAATTAACATATCATTGTACAGCTGCACAATGCCCACATTCTTATGCATTTATTCTCCCAAATTTGTGATAGAACTTTATTGATATGGTGTGTAATTTATAGATAGATTACCGAATGGGAATGGATACATGAGTGTTATATTAGGTCCTCTGTTGTGAGAAACTAAGCCATGATATTTGAGACTTTGTTGAAGTAATAAGCTTATAGCAAGTAATTTGAATGAATAAAACTGCTAGATGATGAAACATTATTAGGCTTTGGAACATAAATTATTTGAATCTCTTTTATGGATAATTTCTTATGTCAAGTTTATGTCTTCACAGAAAAATATTCATACTCCGTAGTCCATACTTTTGTTCCTGAACATCCTCCATTTTTTAAAATTCAATAACATCAGATGTTACGTGCAGGCTGCCATCATCAAGTCTCAAACTCCTAAATAGTCACAAAACTTGAAAAGGTGATTTTTTTATCTTACATGCATTTGTCAAGGGATTCCCAGCTCTTAAGTATTTCTTTAAGTTAATAAAATGATTTTTGTTAGTAAGCATTAAGATGCCCACTATTGATTGTTTGATTCATGTACTACCATTGATGGGTGGAACACACTTTGAAGTGTGGTCAAGTTTCAGCAGATCTTTTTGAGAATCCAAATTGCCTCATCTTTTACAGGCGGTGATTACCTTTTCAATGTTTTCCTTTCTACCTTCAAGTATTTTGGATATTAGAAACTTTCTGCTTTTAAGATTCTGATCATTTATTCGAGAATGCCACCGTATAGTTAAGACCAAATTATAATCTTCAAATAAACATGGTATATTATAAAAAATTTCAGTATGCTAAAACTTATAACTATATAAGTCATTCAGAATAATTTATCTGCCTCCTACATCAATTAAACAATATTTGAATAATTTATTGTTTATAATAGCATCTTTAATCAATTTCCATGTCTCCTTACATTTCTTTAATCTAAATGCAAAAAATAGCAGATATTGATGATATGTAGACCTGTTTGGAGTTGACCCAGATTGTCAACTATATTATTTTAACCTTGATTACCTCTTGAGGTAGGTTCTTTGTTCTCATGTATAATGTTGTTCTTGCGTAATAAAGGGTTTACTCTATTAGATAATAATACTTCAATATTGAAGGCTTAAATGTGCTTAGTTATATATTGTTAGATTTCTTTATTGATGTTAGAGGCTGTTTGTTTGGTTATTAAAAAGGTTATGGTTTATTAAGGGATTTCATCAATTGCAAACACGTAAAGGTTTCTTCACATTCGGTTACTATACTTAAAAGGCTATCTTTTTCCCTATATTATTTTCTTTGATTGATTTTTAACTTCTATATGTTCATTTTTTCTATGTCCTTAGTTTCTTCATCTTTTTTCTTTATTAAGTATCCATTTGTAAGATACGGTACACTACCCGACATAAGAGTTTCTAATGTCTTCCACTTTAATGATCTAATTTCCTACTAATGTTTTTCAGAAACTCGATTTTCAGCCAAATATAAGGTATTATTCGTTTGTTACAAGTCTACTTATACGAATTTGCCTTTATTTCATTTGCTCCTTTCATTTCTATATACGGATCGTTTGAAGGATTGCTACTAATGCAACATTTATACCTCTCTACGAAAGTAATTAAAAACCTCCGAGTTCCAAATAATGAAATTGGGCGTTGTAGCTCTACTCTAGATGCTTTTACACATTTCTATATGTAGTAGATTTTCTTTGTTCTATAGGATGACATATTCGAGTATCTATCACCTATTTATCCACTCTAACTCAAAGTCCTTTATTTGATAAGCTTATACAAGTCTATGATTCGTTTAAATCTATAAATTTCTTTAATATTTGAAAATATCATTTTTAAATTTTTTAATGTTAAACATTCTTTTAAATTCTTATTTTAATACCAAGGAACTTTGGCAAACAATTTTTATAGAATGCTATGTCTAAGAAGATAGATCAAAGGATTAAAAATTTTAATACCAAGGAACTTTGGCAAACAATTTTAACATATAAGTTGATTGATGTGCTGCATATTAGTTTAATTTCAATTGCCCGCTTCCTCGATGTGCATATTGCATCAAAGTCAAAATCCTCATGGTTATGTCTTTTTCAGTATTTTCAACAGTCATATACTTTTCAAGAAAGAAATAGGGAGATTGATCGAGGATGACATTCATGACACAAACTTTGATAATTCCTTTTTTTGAAATTGAATCACCCTTAAGTTTTACTTGAATTAGTTGCTATTGTTTACCCCTATGAAAATTTTAAGCATAATGACTCTAGAAAATCTGATTCTCATTCCTTTTTAAGGTATGCTACCAACTCCACTTCTCTTTTTATATTGTTACTAAATGAAGGTTGTCTATGTGTGTGTGTGTGTTTTCTTTTTGTGTAGTTTTAATACATACTTTATAATATATCTAATTTATGATTTCTGAATTTGTTCTATCTTGAAGGTTCAATTTGAAGGTTAAAATTGGACAAGATTTTGGATTTACCACGACTTCCAACCAAATTTGGGGCTATCCTACTTCAACGTGGTAAGAGTAAATAAAATTCATTCGGTGTTTTGATTTAGGTTTTGTTCATTTCAAAAATTAAGTATTCTTCAACACATATTAGATGTTAGTTAATAGATTATGCCTGGTGCATCATGAGTTGTTAATGAAACAAATGAATAAGATTTAAATTTTGTAGCTTTTGAATTGTTATTCACGGTCATATTGCAATTATACCTAATTGCTTTGTATAACAATCTTCTTAGTTTTAATTTTGTGGATTTTGATAACGGTTTAGCTTTAGTTTAGAATACTGAGATGCAAACAATAGGTTGTGAATTAGTCTCGCATATAGTAAAACATTACTCATTATGTTTTAAATATCAGTTGGCGTCAAATTCTGATTTTGCCTTTCCTAATTAAACCAATACAATGGCAAAGCTATTTTATATGTTTCTTTGTTTGCAATTACAGGATTTACAAAGTTACGCGTTGTGCCTATATGATACAACTAAGGTAAATATTGCTCAATGGGTTGTTGGGCAGTTGTAGATCAAGATTCTATTATGAGCTTTATTCCTACATATGCCTGCAGTCAAGCCGGATTCCTAGATCATGGTGCTATTTTCTTGCAAGCTTATTACTTTGCTTATTTCAAAATACCTTAATAACTACCTTAGTAAAATGGACTTTCTTGCCTCATATTACTCTAAGACCTTAAACTTCCTTTCATTCGTTTAGATTGTAATCTTTACGTTACATTATCCACGAACGTGGTATGCACCTTATTCAAACGTTGTCTTTTTTTCCTTTTAGAACAAATATACATAAAGTGCATGTATATTAGATACTGGATTAAAATGGCCTGTCCCCCTTTTATGCAGTTAGAAAAAAAGTTTGAAGAGTAACACGAGAGGTGTTTTCCTAATCTAATTTGCACTCAGACCCAATATGGGACATTCGGCTTAAAGACTTTTGTAACTTGTAGCATAACGTCTTCATAAGCAATCTGCTTTTATTATGTAACCAATGCTTGCATTTTTTATATGATTTTGATATATCTCAATTATACTTTTGTAATATCCATGCGTGCATTCAATTATACATAAACTACTTTTGACTTTTTTAAGCTTATTTAAATAAAAGAATAATTTTGTAAACCTATATGTTAACATTCCTTTAGCATTATATTACTTAAATAATATAAATATAAAATCATAGCCGAAGATCTTACATGATGGCCCGTGTTTACACGGGCTTAAAACCTAGTAATATTATACTGCGTTTCAACTATTGTTTTAATCTCTTAACTTTAGGTAACTTAAAATTACTAATTTTTCTCTCATAAAACTATTAAAAAAACTACAAAGTGAAGATAATCGGCTTCTAAAATTAATATCGGTTTAATAACTAAATCTTTTATAATAAAAAATATTCAAAAAAACCAGGTCAAAACAATTTATATTATAACCTATAATATAGCAAAAAAGTTAAATATTGAGTAAAAAGAATCTTTATTAAAAAAACATCAGATATTTATCCAACCGTGAATTATGTTTAATTTTCTCTCATAAAAACTATAAAGCAACTACTAAATGAAGATAATTAGCTTCTTAAATTAGTATAATTAAAATAACTAAATATTTCATAATAAGAAAGTAAAAAAAACAAGTCAAAGCCATTTAAATTATAACCTATAAGATAGTAAAGAATTTAAATCTTGAATCACCTTAAAAACCTCAAATAGAGTGTGTTACGTCTAACTTCTCTCTCATTAAAACCATAAAGAAACTACTAAATGAAGATAATTAGCTTCTTAAACTATTATCATTTTAAATAATTAAACCTTCCATTATAAATATGTATTTAGAAAGGTCAATTCACACCAATTTGAATTATAACCTTTAAGATATTAAAGAAGTTAAATATTGAATAAAAAGAATTAAAAAAAAAACTCAAATATTTAACCAATTGTGAGTTACGTCTAATTTTCTCTCATAAAAACTATAACGAAACTACTAAATGAAGATAATTAGCTTCTTAAATTAGTATCATTTTAAAATATGAATCTTCCATATTTAAAAAAGCCAAGTTAAAGCAATTTAAATTATAACCTATAAGATAGTAAATGGTATCGCCATATTTAGATATATATTTTAAGCGATATCTGTTTTATTTTAGTCAATTATAATTCTTAAATAAGTTAAAAGATACTTAATATCTTTAATTGTTGGTTTTCTTGTTAGGGTTATGAAAAGTTTTGAGCAAAAACGAAAGAAACCGAAGAAAATGAGAAAAGTTATCCGCTCCGACACCCCTCCACTGTTTTGATCATATCTCACTCATAAGAAATCGGATTGAGGTGATTCAAAATGCCACAGAAACTAGGCTCAGAGGGCCAAAATTTTACTTTTATTGTCATCCCTTGAAAAACACAGAACGTAATGCGTCGGAATGAGTGACGCGACGCGTTCGTGCGGATTACACCAAAAGTTTAAATTTCGAAAAAAGAGTCATGATAGGGGGCATTACCCTCACTTTTATATTAATATATTCATCAAAAGAAAAGTGTTATATTAGAAAAATTATACCAAATTAACGAGAAAATAATGCTCCTCAATTTGAGGCTGGTCTTGCTATGCTTTTTTTGAAGAAAAAAATTTGTGTTTACTGAGTTTTATTTTTTTCAGCACAGGTCTCAAAATGTGCATATTACTAAGTTTTCTTCAATACAAGTCTCGACATGTGCATATGTGCATATTTGCACATGTGCGAATATATGCACGTGTATATGCACAAATGCACCTACTTTTTTCCAACATTGATGTAGATATGTGCATGTACACCTAGTTTTTTCCAGCATAGATGTAGATAGGTGCACATGTGCAACTTAGATTTGGTTCGAGAGACGACCGATGTGAGTGGCTTCGATCTTGCATGATTTTACTCATGTGTTAATTATATATATATATATATATATATATATATATATAAGGGTTCATGCGAGAAGTGTTTTTTTTGCGATAAGTGTGAGAAACAATTTCAGCCATGGATTAATCTTTTATCTTGTGGTTTATATTAATCATAATTAATAATTTATTTGATTGAAAAGGGTAAATTAGTAACATGTTCATTTCTCTCTCCTCTCTCAAATTAATTTCTCTATCTAATTAATTTTTTCCCATGTTCTTAGAATTTCCCTATACTTCATATATTATTAGTACGGTGTTCACTGCTGAACATAACTTACGATTTAATAAAAAAATTTATCTCCTCCCTCAAAATAATTTTTCTCTCTCTAATTAATTTTTTCCATGTTTTCAGAATTTCCTACTACTTTATTATTAATACGGTGTTCACTGCCGAACATAACTTATTATTTACAAATTTTTCGATATTTATACAATATTAATTAGTGAACACATCCACACCCAACCGTTATCAAAACCAATAAGAAACTTTCTAAAACTTATAATTTGTAGTTCACTAGTGAGCATGTTACATACATAATACCATTTTTTAACATTTTTTTCTAGTGTTTATTAACGAACCATAGACAAATTTAGCAATTTGATATTATGATTACAAAAAACTAAGAACTAATAATTATGTTCAACCATGAATAAAAAAACTAACAAATTACACTTGCATAAATAGAAAACTTTACATTACCCCATATTTCTATATTTACTAATGAACAATACAGAAGACAACTCACATAAAAAAAAATACATTAACCAGTTTCTATATTCACTAATAAACTATATAATCACAACCAAAATACACTCTCTAATATGAAATTGAGTGGAAATAAGCTTTTTGGTAAACTACCATAGTCAACACCACAAAAACCAAACACATGTAGCACACTAAAACACTCAAGTGGTGAATACTATTAAAGCTATTATTAGTGAACATCATAGTAAATCAATAAAAAGTAAAAAACATTAAACTATGTGTTCATAATGCTCAATCGTGAATCTCCGGTTTAAATTTCTAGTGTATGGATGCAAGTAAAAGAATTTTAAAAAAAGAAAGAAAAGAGGGATATTTTCTGGCAAATGGATCATCACCATGAGAATTAAGTTCGAGTCACTAAAGGGGAAACCGACGAACTCCGTCGACCTTGATGATGGCGGTTATGGGTGAGATCTTGCTCAAACGATTTACTTGGATTGTAAGGCAGTGATGGTAGTACGTAGACGATGGTAGCGGGCGGTGATGGCGGTGGTGGACTTTGAAAAGAAAAAAAAGAGAAGGTACAGTGACGGTGGTCTACTTTGATTTGGGTTTGAGACATCGACGGAGGCTGCAGAGGTTATCTAAAGTAGATCGATGAAAAAGAAGGTTCCACAAAGATGGGTTACAATTGATGGTGGTCTGGCGGTGGCTTCAACTTTCTAGAGGCCGCCGACGATGGAGGATAGCGGTGGAGCCCTAATGTGGCACAGGAAAATAGAGTATCTTCGGTCTTAACAAGAATTATGGGGTGGCCAATGCTTTGTAGAGGACGCCGATGATGAAGGTGGTGGTAGATCCCTAATGCGGCAGAGAAAAAGAGGTCAACAAGAATTATGATAGGGAGTGTGGCCTCAAATTTGGTTAATTAGGGTATGATATTTTTAGGGACAAAAAGACACATATGTCCTTGATGATGATATTTAAATCTCCTAATAATTCTATTTAATTACACATATGCCACTACTCATTTTAACCATCAATTTTATCATCCAATGATCAAAAGATTTCTCGCAAAAGAATGGCTTCTCATATGAACCAGCCAATATATATATATATATATATATATATATATATATATATATATATATATATATATATATATATATATATATATATATATATTGTTGTCTCAGCTCGTTTTTTACGTGCGATATATATTGCTTAATTGGTTTGTAACGGCTTGCATATTGAAGAACGGTTTTTACGTTTTATAAATGGACAAACATACCCTTTCAATTAAAAAGAAAATATCTAGCACTAGATACTAATTGATTGATCCATGTTGATTCTCACGGTTCTCGTACGAAAAACAGTTATCATTTGAACCGCTCCATATATATATAACCTTTACCTATATAGAGGACCGTTCAAGCGAGAACTGTTTTTCGAACGAGAACTGCGAGAACCAATCTTAGCCCTTGA
The DNA here is from genome assembly GCA_947179395.2 of Pulicaria dysenterica. Classification (NCBI taxonomy): domain Eukaryota; kingdom Viridiplantae; phylum Streptophyta; class Magnoliopsida; order Asterales; family Asteraceae; genus Pulicaria; species Pulicaria dysenterica. Next base: position 20,056,467 of record OX359293.1, read on the forward strand.
TTAATATTAACCAATGGCTAAGAGTTTTTGGCGGCTCATTAATGTTTCATTAATTATTCATTCATGGCTCATTAATGACACGTTAATAAGGGTTATTTCGGGAAATCAAGCCTCTTAAATTAATGACGGCTCACCCGGACGCATTTCATGGTTGAGAAAATATATAAATTAGCAAAATACCCCTATTAATGAGTAATTAGTTGCGTTATAAACAGTTCTCACAGTTCTCATGTGAAAAACAATTCTCGTCAAACTTTTACACACACACATATATATATATATATATATATATATATATATATATATATATATATATATATATATATATATACACATTCAACTCTCAAAACTACCATATAGTGTATTGAACTTTTTATAACTATCAAATGATGTATCTTGTTACCTATTAAGCAGGTAACGGGTAATTTTTTATTTTTTTTATTTAATTTCTGTCTCTTAAAATTCCATGTGGGATGCCATGTCATTTTTAATTTTTTTTTATATATCAAAACAAGTCAAGAACACAATGAAAAACATCTGTGTAATTGTTGAATAACACAACTGATCAAAACACAGATCTAAACATTAAACCCGGATTCAAAAATTAAACCCAGATTCAAACATTATATCGAAGAACATTAACTGTTAAGTATGAACACATCTGACCCAGATATAAACATTAAACCGTAGAACAGATCTAAACTCTAATTCGTACCTTATGAACCCTAACCGTTGAAGATGAGCCCTAAATCAAAATCACATATCATAAGCAGCTGTCGAGGTTGAACCATACGATTGGAGCAACTGTCGAACGTGAAGCAAAAATCGAAACGATTGGAGCAACTATCGAATATGAAGCAACTATCAAAGATGAAGATGAAATCACCCCAAATCGAAACCCTAACTAGAAATCACCCTCAAAATCGTATGAAGATGATGATGAATAAGAAATCACCCTTAGATTTTCTTGCAGATTTGTTTCTTGAAGATGAAACTCGTTGTTGATGATGAATCAAAATAGAATGCTAAGACCCAAATCGTCGAAAAGCCCTTGTGTTCTTGAGTGATGGTGTTTTGTTGAATGCTAAAACCCATCTCGATGAATGCTAAAACCCATCTGTTGAATGCTAAAACCCAAATCGTCGAAAAGCCTTAATCGTTAAAGAACCCTAATCTTGAGCGATGGTGGTGATGGTGCAGGCGATGGTATCGGTGGTGAAGTTGAAGTCCAGATCGAGCAATGGTAGTCCAGATGATGGAGTCTTGAAGTTGAAGTCCAGATGATGGTGTTTTTTTATGTAGGATCTTTATTATTATTATTATTATTATTATTATTATTATTATTATATTTTCAGTTATTTTTAAATAGAAAATTACATGTCACCACTTAAAACAAATGTCATATCATCAAAACCTGAGCCACATAAGCATTAACCTACTATTACAAGTTATCGTGCATAACAACAACAATAGCAACAATACCCAATTCCGTTACGACGGGGTATGAGGAAGGTAAAATGTAGACAATCATACCTCTACACGAAGGTAGAGAGATTGCTTCCCGAGATAGACCTCCGGCAATGGAAACGATATAAAAGTAATAGAAAGTAATAAAATAATAATAATAATAATAATAATTATTATTATTATTATTATACTAAAAATAAAAATAAAAATAATAACAATAAAAATAATAGAAGAAGTAATAAAGTTAAAATAAGAATAACTAAGACAAAAAAGGGTAAAAAACAAAGTAAAAAAGAACAAGGGAAAAGAAAAACGCGTAAGAGTGTATAAGATAGTCTAGGTATGACAAATAAAAAATCAAGAGAAAACAAGACACTACTAATGTGGTTCTAAAAAAGAAAACTTAAAAACAGTAAGGTAAGAAATCTAAAAAATTAAGTAAAAAAATTACCGCAAGTCCAAACTCCTATCTTGTCCTAAGCAAGGTTGCTAAGAACCTACCTACCTATCCCTGAGTACTAATCCTTCTTCTCCAAGATAACTTATCTGAGATCATGTCCTGGTAGAGGGAAAGCTCCTGCAGAATCCATTCTAACTCTGTCCTCCCACCTCAAAGAGGGTCGACCATGCCTCCTAGTGCCATAAACTAAAATCGACTCTAACCCTCCTAACTGGCTCAGTTGGATGCCTCCTTTTGACATGCCCGAACCAGTGCAAACTTCTTTCTCTCATCTTCTTGGCGATAGACGTCACTCCTAGTTCGGTTTTAATAACACCAATCGGGATTCTATCTAACAGGGTCTTCCCATAAGTCCATCTAAGCATCCTCATCTCTGCTACCTCTATCCTTTCCGCTTGCGCCTTTTTCAGGGGCCAACACTCAGATCCATAAAGCATAGCAGGTCTAATGGCCACTCTGTAGAATTTTCCTTTCAACTTTAGCGGTACTCTCTTATCGCACATGACTCCTATTGCCGCTTTCCACTTCTGCCACCCTAGTCGAATACGGTTGGTAACGTCTTCGTCTATTCTCCCATTTTTGTGTAGAATGGAACCCAATTACCTAAACGACTCCTGGGGTCCTCAAAACGTGATCTCCTATGCGGATATCATGGTTATCATCGTTTTCGGTCTTGCTAAAGTCGCAATAAAGATACTCACTCTTGCTTCTACTGATTCAAAGTCCAGAGTCCTCTAACGCTGCTCTCCACTGATCTAATCTTCTATTCAGCTCCTTTTTCGATTCAGAAACCAAGACAATGTCATCGGCGAAAATCATACACCACAGAATACCCCCTGGATCCCCTCGATAACTCATCAAGAATCACTGCGAAGATGAACGGGCTAAGTGTAGACCCTTGGTGAAGGCCTCGTTACACCAGGAAATAGTCGCTGTCTCCCACCGGGGTTCTCACACAAGATAGCGCTCCGACATACATGTCCTTGAGGACCCTAATATATCTCCAAGTGATCATTCTATCCTCTAAAGTCCTCCAAAAAATCTCCCTAGGGACATTATCGTAAGCTTTCTCTATATCTAAGAACACCATATGTAGATCATGTTGTCTTCCCCTATGTTTCTCCATGATGCTTCTAATCAAATGAACTGCTTCTATCGATGACCTCCCTGGCATGAACCCGAATTGGTTTTCTGTCACTTTAGTTTCTCGCCGTAATCTGTTTTCTATCACCCCTCTCACAACTTCATAGTGTGGCTTAGAAGTTTAATACCACGATAGTTCCCGCAAATTTGGGTGTCTCCCTTGTTCTTAAATATTGGAATCACCACACTACATCTCCATTCATTTGGCATCTTAGCTATTCTAAAAATCATGTTAAAAAGGCCCATTAGCCAATTTATGCCATGCTCTCCCAGACACCTCCACACCTCAATAGGGACTTGATCAGTTCTCGTCATTTTGCCTCTCCCCATCTTGCGTAGGCATTTCTAACTTCCCCTCGAGATATCCTAGTGCAATAGCAGTTGTTGCGATCATGAGGACCCACAACAAGGCTCTCTCCGCTAGCCCTCGTCTCAGGTCGAGTCTCTTGGTTGAATAATTGAAGGAAATATACACCCCATTGATGCCTAATATCGCTATCTTTAGATAGGACTCTCCAACTGTCATCTTTGATAAACTTAACACTTCCTATATCTCTTTTCATCCTCTCCCTGGCTTTAGCTAATTTAAAGATACCATTTTGCCCTTCTTTAGAGCCTAATCTATTCTACAAGTCTTCATATGCCTTATCTTTAGCTTGGGCTACAACTTTCTTAGCTTCTATTTTAGCTTCTTTGTAAGTGTTTAGAGCTCTAATAATATCTTCCCCTCCATTTTCCCTAGTTAGGACTAACTCCTTGAAGCAACTATGTTTTCTTTTGACCTTAACTTGTACCTCGTCGCTAAACCACCATGATTCTCTATCAGTTCGCGAAGAGCCTGAAGAACAGCCTAGGGTTTCTTTTGCTACTTCTCTAATATTATGCGCCAAGTGATTGCAGGCCAGGTCCGCATCCCCTATGAGAGTTTTGATTATCTCTACTGAAACTTTCTCTCTAGAAACTTCTATTGCCTTTCCTCTTAGGTTTCTCCTTAAGATTCTAGGTTTACCCACCTGCTTAGAACTTAGAGCTCCTTTCCTAAAAGGATGTCTACCACTAATAAACGATGTTGCGAGGAACAAGCCTCTTTAGGAAGGACCTTACAGTATTTGCAATTCCTAAGTTCGCCTCTACGTGCAATGAGGTAGTTGAAGGGTTTTGAACCTGACCAAACCACCTTATGACTCAAACTGGTCAAACCTGGGTTTGATTCTACTGGTTCAATCCTAAAAGCGGAACTGGATTGAACACAACCCTCTAAACTCCAAAAAGGGTTAAGATCTTTAAACTTTATTTGATCAACATACTTTCTTAACAAACAATCCATAGATAAGGTTGTAAGATTATACCTGAACAAAACCTTTAGGATTGCTAAAGATAGTCCACCACTACAGCACCTCCGATTGAACTGGCTGCTAGACCGCTCCTGGATCACCAAGTCTTCAAACCGTGAAGACCTCTTGTATGTATGCCGGCGTCGATCAACACAAGGCCAAAAACCGAGAACACCTTGTGTTCCTCTTGGCTTGCGATCGTCGAGAGAGAGAGACCGAGAGAGAGAGAGAGTTCGGTCGAGAGAGAGATCGACGTGAGGGAGTGCGAGATCGAGAGAGAGAGTGTTATGGTGGCTAGGGTTAATCCCTTGTGTCACTTATCTTAAGCCTTAAGCCTTTAAGGATATATTTATAAGGATTAGATTGGACCTAAACCCGTTTAATTAAAAGCCCACTGTTTTAATTAAACTTTTATCTCTTCTCACTTTGACCCCCTGGACTTTACTAGTTAATTAATTAACTATTAATTAACTGGTCCGTTAAATATTAAAACTTAATATTTAATTCCCTTTAAATAATAAATAACTATTTATTATTTAATTCCTTTCTAATAATTAATACAAACTGATTAATTATTTATTTCTCTCTTTACAATAATTAATACTACTGATTAATTATTTCGTCTTTCTCTTTAATAATTAATCTATCTGATTAATTATTTCCACACAGACAAAAGGTGAAATCCAACAGTTCTGAATTGGGTGTGTAGCAGTGTGACCCTTTAGTCTCTTATAACATTGGATACAACATGCCTATTAATTATCTCTGCACATAATCTAACAGACTCCCACTTGTGCAAGATAAGTAATAGTTACTGCACATTGTTAGCCTAAGGAGGTCCCTAGCCAGACACTTAGGATGACCAGGTTATAAGAACTCTTATACCCCAAAGCGACTTGTGATAAAACTTCATAAGCAACCTGCTTAGAAGTGACCTGTTATAAACTAACTGTTTATAAACTAAACTATCATAAACTCCCTGTTTATGAATGGGTACGTTTTATATATACAAACTTGCATATATATAGGTTTGTCCCTTGCAGCGCGATATTTCAATTTTGAGCATGAGCATGGAAAAAGTCAACTCAGAGGCTCAAGAATTTGTTCATGACATACTTGATTTCAAAACTGCGTGATAAACGACAAAGAACAGATCAGTTCGTTTGGGCACGGCCGTGCACTTACCAGTTTCTCTAATCAGTCAAGGGGCCCGGAAATATCTCTCCTAAAAAGGAGGTGCAATTACCATCTTGCATATTTGCATTTGGCGACACGGCTTCCACTGAATCTAGACACGCCCCTTATGACCACCCTGTTACGGCGTGGCGTTAGAACGCGCTAAGAAGACAACAGTTACCGCATTCCAAACCAAATACCTCAGGCTTGAGGGTAACCTATGTGATAAATACTTTTGACACGAATCTACGAACTATTTTTCACGGTGGGTCAATCCAATATTCGTAACCCTAACGAATATCCGTAAATTTTGGTCCGCAAAAACCGTTCGCAGCTATATTCGATATACTTTCGAATCTACCCCAAAATTACGATGACTTTATAACCCTATCGAGGTTCCCACCAAGATAAGTAGTCACGGATAATGTTTTTGAATAAACCTAGTTTATTCCTGGATGAACCAAAACATACAAAATTGTGAAGAACAATGAAACTAATTTCTACACCCTTCCATATTCCACCCTGGAATTAAGATGCATAATTTCTACCATTTCACTGACTCGATTCACGGTGTTTATCTGAATTACTTATTATTTTACATTGTAACTTATCACAGATTACAAAGAAAATAATATGGTTATAAACCCTAAAACACAAGACTAGTACTTTGAAGTACTCCTTCTTGGTTTTGCTAGAAATCATTCTTGCAACCTAAGAACACTTCTAGGCTTACTTATTTTATAAATTCCTTAAACTTGGAGAACTGGAAATAACTCCTTGTTTCTGATTTATAAAACAACCTCCCTGTAATTAAAACTTTAATTACATTTGTAGATGTATTAAATCTTACTTGATTTATATCCTTTTTGAAATGATAAATCTTCTTACACCTACTTGTAAGAAACTTGAAATTAGATTCCCTGTGTATGCCAACACTGATCTAATATCACTACTAAGAATGTTAAAGAACATTTTATTTATCATTTTTTATTAAGCTGACTCACTGAACACTTTAGAACGTATATAATTTCTATTATTTAGGTCATAACTTGACTCAAATTCTTGCAATGATATCTTTACTGAGTACCTCTCAATAAATCATGCATTCCTCGGATTAGTTTTTTAAAGAACTTACTGTTTTAGATAACTTCTAAAAACATCCGATAATTATATACTCTAAAGGTTCAAACTTGTATTTATCACACTGGTTAAAAAATTTATTAACTCTGATAAATACATTAGTCAGGTGCTCCCACTATCTTTTATGGAAAAGTGCATTCTTTTTAAAAAAAAACATCTTTTTAGGCCTTAGTTAATCCTTGACTACCATGCCTAAAACTTGTGTTCCAAACACATGTTTTAAATAACTTAGTTTTTGCAAGAAATTTGTTTTATGAAACCAAGAACTTGGATCTCCCATAAATCCATCTTTCCAATTACGGAAATTGGTTTCATTAAACTTATCATGATCACAAGTATGAAACACTCATAATGGTATCTTAAATTTCTTTCCTTAAAACATTTAGTATAAAACTCTCTTGATTATAATAACTATTATAATCACTTTTATACTTTCTTAAACGTTTTATCAAAAACTATTTTACTTAGAAATAATAACTATCATTTCTATTTAGTTCAAGACTTTGAACATTCACTTTTCATAAATAAATTAAACACTTGTTAAATTAGAAAAACTATCTAATTTTATAAACAATACTTGTTTATTTAAGCGTTTGAAAAAGTGGAGCCAACATTTATATAACTACAACAAATCATAGCATAAGATTATTATGAATCATCAATCAAGTCAAGACTTGACTTATTAGTATTCTTTTAGTCACGACTGAACTAATCCTGATTTATAAAATAAGAACACGTGCATAGATATATAACTAAATAATTAAATTTCCATAAACTCAAAAATATTCATAAACCAACAATATAAAAATTGTTTAAATAAACTTTAAGAGTTTAATAAACTAGGAAATGTAAATATTAATAATATCCGCATGCTGCATGTGTGATCTCCTCATGCTGGGCCATATCACTTTCCATCCCCTCCTTCAATAAACGATTGCAAGATGTTAGAATACTCGTAAAACATTACAAGTAGGAAAGTGACAAAGAAGCTGATCACACAATACCTGAGGAGCCAGACTTGCCTCCTGCCTCGTGACCTTTCGGACAGTCTCGTTTCCAATGTCCGGCCTCGCCGTACCTGAAGCACCGATTCTCGGTCCTTGCCTTGTTTGGCTTTGGCTTCTTGCCCTTGTTATCGTTACTAGCTCTGGGTGCATTCTGGCTGGGCTGGGCCTTGCCCTTTCCCTTTCCGTTGCGCCCCTTCCTCTTCTTACGTTCACCATGTCCCGCCATAAGAATGTCCTTAGACTTGGTCCCGATACTCTGCTCAGCTGTCTTGAGCATGGAGTGCAACTCAGCCACTGATTTCTCCATGTTGTTCATGTTGTAGTTAACTATAAAAGGCTTATAGTCATCTGACAACGAGTTGAGTATCATGTCCGTTGCTAGCTGCAACGGTACTGGGTACCCAAGTCTCTCTAGGTGGTCCATGTAACCTTTCATTTTCATGACATGGTCACTGACCGAGGTCCCCTTTGAAGGGTTTTGAACATGACCAAACCGCCATGTGACTCAAACTGGTCAAACCTTGGTTTGATTCCACTGGTTCAATCCTAAAAGCGGAACTGGATTGAACACAACCCTCTAAACCCCAAAAGGGTTAGGATCTTTAAACTTTTATATGATCAATATAGTTTCTTAACAAACAACCCATAGATAAGGTTATAAGATTATACCTAAACAAAACTTTTAGGATTGCTAAAGATAGTCCACCACTACTGCACCTCCGATTGAACTGGCTGCTAGACCGCTCCTGGATCACCAAAGCTTCAAATCTCGAAACCCTTGTGTGTGTCCTTGCTTGCGTCGATCTCGAAACCGAGAAACCCCACTTGGTGTTTCTTCCTTGTTCGACGAAGAGAGAGAGACCGTGAGAGAGAGAGTTCGACCGAGAGAGAGTGTGCGACAAGGAGAGAGATCGAGAGTGTGAGAGAGAGTTATGGTGGTGGCTAGGTTTAATCCTTGTTACATACATTAATCCTTAAGCCTTAACTTATATTTATAAGGATTAGATTGGACCCAAGCCCGTTTAATTAAAAGCCCAACTTGGTTTTAATTAAACTTTCATCTTTTCTCATATTGACCCCCTGGACTTTACTAGTTAACTATATAATTAACTTAGTCCGTTAAATATTAAAACTTAATATTTAATTCCCTTTAAATAATAAATAACTATTTATTATTTATTTCCTTTCTAATAATTAATCCAAACTGGATAATTATTTATATCTCTCAATAATTAATACTACGGATTAATTATTCGTTTATCTCTTTAATAATTAATCTAACTGATTAATTATTTACTCTTTCTCTTTAATAATTAATCTAACTGATTAATTATTTCCACACAGATTATGGTGAAATCCAACTGTTCTGAATTGGGTGTGTAGCAGTGTGACCCTTTAGTCTCTTATAACATTGGATACAATATGCCCGTTAATTATCTCTGCACATAATCCAACAGACTCCCACTTGTGCAAGATAAGTAACAGTTACTGCACATTGTTAGCCTAAGGAGGTCCCTAGCCAGACACTTAGGATAACCAGGTTATAAGAACTCTTATACCCCAAAGTAACTTGTGATAAAACCTCATAAGCAACCTGCTTAGAAGTAACCTGTTATAAACTAACTGTTTATAAACTAAACTATCATAAACTCCCTGTTTATGAATGGGTACGTTTTTATATATACAAGCTTGCATATATATATATATATATAGGTTTGTCCCTTGCAGCGCGATATTTCAATTTTGAGCATGAGCATGGGAAAGGTCAACTCAGAGACTCAAGAATTTGTTCATGACATACTTGATTTCGAAACTGCGTGATAAACGACAAAGAACAGATCAGTTCGTTTGGGCACGGCCGTGCACTTACCAGTTTCTCTTATCAGTCAAGGGGCCCGGAAATATCTCTCCTAAAAAAGAGGTGCAATTACCATCTTGCATATTTGCATTTTACAACACTAGTATATTACAAATACAATATTGAATGGGGTTGTAAGTGGCACGCAGGCCTCCCCGAACCAGTACAATAGTACAAATAAGAAAGGGATTGTAATTGGCACGCAGGCCTTCCCAAAAACCAAAATAAAAGAAGAAATGAAAAACGAGTCCTAAGTCGGCAAAACTATAGCTATATGAATCACAACCACGCAATTTATATATAAGCACTATATATATAAAAGTCAACCACGCAGTTATAATAAATAAACAAAAACTGTGCTGTAAAGCACACAACCTGATTTGTTTAAGCTATTCTCATTTACCTTTTTGATTAATACCTATTAACCAAAAACGAGAATTATGATCTTCTAATTTATTTGACCAAATTTGTTTTTCAACAAAATTTAAAACCTGATCTCATTCAAAACTTGAATGAAATCCTCACGTCGAGTTTTATTACTAGTTTTCCAAAAACTTAAAACCGACAACCTTGGTCAATTAAATACTATCTTATTTGTTTCTCCATTATATAAACTTTATCCTTTTAGACTTTATTCAAAAATGACTTAAAACAGTCATAATAAATAAATATCTAAACTAATATATATTTTAACAAAACTAATTAAAATATATATAATACTAGTTTATATAACACCTTTATTAATTTTATAACTTAAAATTAATAATCCTTTTGTATTAATCCGGAAAATCTATCCTGGGCCAAACTCTCCCGTCAACCCGAGAAACCCACTGGGCCGAGAACCCATTTGGGCCGAGAACCCCCTGGGCCGAGAACCCCCTGGGCCGAGAACCCCTTGGGTCGAAACCCCTTTGGGCCGAAGCCCATTTGGCTCTTAGCGCCGCTAACTATCACCATCCAACATGACGATGATCTCGGTTCCCGTTTTCCGATTAATAATATTCCAAATCCTTTTAACCTATTAAAACTAGCTGTTTTAATATACTGATTAAAAACTGGATTTAATTCAAAAACCAAAAAACTATTAATTATTAATTTCAACAAAAATTGTTTTATTAATAATCAATTATCCTAAAACTTGATTTCAACCTTTTTAAACAAAAGTTCAAAAACTGGTTAAGGTCTAGTTTTAGATAAAAGTTTATCCCTTTTAACCGTTTAAACACAAACCTGGTTTAAACCTAACTGGTTAAAATCAAACATTTTATGAACTGGATAAAAACAGAAAACTTGTTTTTATCCTTTTATGGTTTTTTGAAATTTATGAAGAAAAGAAATAAGATGGAGAAGATCATTCAACTATTTAAACAAACCAACTAAGTAGATTATATAGGTTTAACTAATTAAACAAACTGTTTAATTTAATCTTAATTCAAAAAACATTCTTATCCAAAAATCATGATCCTTTTAACCATTCAAACTATCTGTTTGAATTTCCTGATTAATAGGATAATCCTGATAACTAAAACAAACTGTTTTGCTACCTTTTATGACTTTCAAAAAATCCAAGAACAATTTAAAGAATCAAGAATAAAACCTTAATCTAAAAACAGATAAAAAACTAGAAACTATGGATCATAGAGCCGAGGCTCTGATACCACTGAATGGTTTTGAACCTGACTAAACCGCCATGTGACTCAAACTGGTCAAACCTGAGTTTGATTCCACTGGTTCAATCCTAAAAACGGAACTGGATTGAACACAACCCTCTAAACCCCAAAAGGGTTAGGATCTTTAAACTTTTATATGATCAATATAGTTTCTTAACAAACAACCCATAGATAAGGTTATAAGATTATACCTGAACAAAACCTTTAGGATTGCTAAAGATAGTCCACCACTACTGCACCTCCGATTGAACTGGCTGCTAGACCGCTCCTGGATCACCAAAGCTTCAAATCTCGAAACCCTTGTGTGTGTGTCCTTGCTTGCATCGATCTCGAAACCGAGAAACCCCACTTGGTGTTTCTTCCTTGTTCGACGAAGAGAGAGACCGTGAGAGAGAGAGTTCGACCGAGAGAGAGTGTGCGACAAGGAGGGAGATCGAGAGTGTGAGAGAGAGTTATGGTGGAGGCTAGGTTTAATCCTTGTTACATACATTAATCCTTAAGCCTTAACTTATATTTATAAGGATTAGATTGGACCCAAGCCCGTTTAATTAAAAGCCCAACTTGGTTTTAATTAAACTTTCATCTTTTCTCATATTGACCCCCTGGACTTTACTAGTTAACTATATAATTAACTTAGTCCGTTAAATATTAAAACTTAATATTTAATTCCCTTTAAATAATAAATAACTATTTATTATTTATTTCCTTTCTAATAATTAATCCAAACTGGATAATTATTTATATCTCTCAATAATTAATACTACGGATTAATTATTCGTTTATCTCTTTAATAATTAATCTAACTGATTAATTATTTACTCTTTCTATTTAATAATTAATCTAACTGATTAATTATTTCCACACAGATTATGGTGAAATCCAACTGTTCTGAATTGGGTGTGTAGCAGTGTGACCCTTTAGTCTCTTATAACATTGGATACAATATGCCCGTTAATTATCTCTACACATAATCCAACAGACTCCCACTTGTGCAAGATAAGTAACAGTTACTGCACATTGTTAGCCTAAGGAGGTCCCTAGCCAGACACTTAGGATAACCAGGTTATAAGAACTCTTATACCCCAAAGTAACTTGTGATAAAACCTCATAAGCAACCTGCTTAGAAGTAACATGTTATAAACTAACTGTTTATAAACTAAACTATCATAAACTCCCTGTTTATGAATGGGTACGTTTTTTATATATACAAGCTTCCATATATATATATATATATATATATATATATATATATATATATATATATATATATATATATATATATATATATATATATATAGGTTTGTCCCTTGCAGCGCGATATTTCAATTTTGAGCATGAGCATGGGAAAGGTCAACTCAGAGACTCAAGAATTTGTTCATGACATACTTGATTTTGAAACTGCGTGATAAACGACAAAGAACAGATCAGTTCGTTTGGGCACGGCCGTGCACTTACCAGTTTCTCTTATCAGTCAAGGGGCCCGGAAATATCTCTCCTAAAAAAGAGGTGCAATTACCATCTTGCATATTTGCATTTGGCAACACAGCTCCCACTGAATCTAGAAACGCCCCTTATGACCACCCTGTTACGGCGTGGCGTTAGAACGCGCTAAGAAGACAACAGTTACCGCATCCCAAACCAAATACCTCAGGCTTGAGGATAACCTATGTGATAAATACTTTTGATACGAATCCACGAAGTATTTTTCACGGTGGGTCAATCCAATATTCGTAACCCTAACGAATATCCGTAAATTTTGGTCCGCAAAAACCGTTCGCAACTATATTCGATATACTTTCGAATCTACCCCAAAATTACGATGACTTTATAACCCTATCGAGGTTCCCACCAAGATAAGTAGTCACGGATAATGTTTTTGAATAAACCTAGTTTATTCCTGGAAGAACCAAAACATACAAAATTGTGAAGAACAATGAAACTAATTTCTACACCCTTCCATATTCCTCCCTGGAATTAAGATGTATAATTTCTACCATTTCACTGACTCGATTCACGGTGTTTATCTGAATTACTTATTATTTTACATTGTAACTTATCACGGATTAAAAAGAAAATAATATGGTTATAAACCATAAAACACAAGACTAGTACTTTGAAGTACTCCTTCTTGGTTTTGCTAGAAATCATTCTTGCAACCTAAGAATATTTCTAGGCTTACTTATTTTATAAATTCCTTAAACTTGGAGAACTGAAAATAACTCCTTGTTTCTGATTTATAAAGTAACCTCCCTGTAATTAAAACTTTAATTACATTTGTAGATGTATTAAATCTTACTTGATTTATATCCTTGTAAGAAACTTGAGATTAGATTCCCTGTGTATACCAACACTAATCTAATATCATTACTAAGAATGTTTAAAGAACATCCTATTTTATCATTTCTAACGTTAACCAACCAACAACATTATTAAGCTGACTCACTGAACTTAATGAGTATAATTTTATTTAAGTCATAACTTGACTCAAAATCTTGCAATGATATCTTTAATAAATCATGCATTCCTTGGTTTAGTTCTTTCTCAAGAACTTACTGTTTTAGATAACTTCTAAAAGCATCCAATTATATATTTAAAAAGTTCAAACTTGTATTTATCACACTGGTTAAAAAACAACCTTTTATTAACTCTGATAAATACATTAGTCAGGTGCTCCCACTATCTCTTATGAAAAAGTGCATTCTTTAAAACATCATTTTAGGCCTTAGTCAGAACTTGACTACCATGCCTAAAACTTGTGTTCCAAACACATGTTTTAAAGAACTTAGTTTTTGTAAGAAATTTGTTTTATGAAACCAAGAACTTGGATCTCCCATATATCCATCTTTCCAATTACGGAAAATGGTTTCATTAAACTTACCATGATCACAAGTATGAAACACTCATAATGGTATTTTAAATTTCTTTCCTTAAAACATTTAGTATAAAACTCCCTTGATTATAATAACTATTATAATCACTTTTATACTTTCTTAAATGTTTTATCAAAAACTACTTTACCTAGAAATAATGACTATTATTTCCATATGTTCAAGACTTTGAACATTCACTTTTCATAAAATCTTAAATACTTGTTGAATTAGAAAAACGATCTAATCTTATAAACAAAACTTGTTTATTTAAGCATTTGAAAGTGGAGCAAGTATTTATATATAACTACAACAAATCATAGCATAAAGATTATGATGAATCACCAATCAAGTCAAGACTTGACTTATTGGCACTCGTTTAGTCATAACTGGACTAATCATTATTCATATAATAAGAACACGTGCACGGATATATAACCAAAAAATTAAATTTCCATAAACTTAATAACCATAAGCTTTAATAAACCAAACAAGATAAAAAACATGTTCATAGAAACTGTAAAGGGAGTTTAATAAACTAGGAAATAGAAATTATTATAATATCCGTAAGCTGCACGTAAGATCATGTCATAGGCAGGAGTTTCCATCATGCTTGATTGCAACTCTGGACTCATAGTTGCAAGCATGAGGTAGCTAACATCCAAGGCGTCATTGGAGCGCTTCTGAAAAGCCTTCCTGACCTCTGCCCTGGCATTGCTGGCAGGGGGATTTCCTAGAGGTTGTTCTAGGACATACCACTTTCTCTCGTGCCTCAGCACGATCCGGAGATTTCTCTCCCATGTGAGAAAGTTGGACCCGGTGAGCTTATCCTTCTCAAGGATAGAGCGGAGAGAGAGGTTATTAGTATTGGTAACGTTGGTTGCCATCTACAAATTAAAACCCGGTTTAATTAGTAATTGCAAATAAATTTTCCAACATATATCATTAAACCCATAAACAATATATATTAGACCTAGGACCCATATTTCACATACTTGACGCAAGGTTTGGGCACTTCCCGCCAAGTCATGCTATTTCTGATAGGTAACACCCTGTACCAATCGTACCTAACTGATACGACTCCTAGAACCCTGTAGAGCACTTAGACCCAGTCTAGTATGTTTAACTCTACTCTAGTGCTTTTTGGGCCGGGACTCCCGATTATCACCAAAATAGATCGCACCACCTAAGACAGCATGAATTTTGGCCGGGACTCCCGATTATCGCAAAATCTTTCATGCCCTTTCCCGCAATGGTTTGAACCCGGATGCCCAAGGTTTGGGCACTTCCGACACCCGAGTACCGTTTAACAGTTAAGGTGTACCATTAGGTGGGTAGCACACTGATCTAAGATTTGTCTTGGGTTTTAATTAAGTTCAATAAAAACTTAATTTTCCAGTTTTTGAAAAAGCATTTTAAAACTAACTGTTTTAAAAGTACGATTTATATGTGTACCTAGACTAGGTGCACAAAACGGCCTTTATAAGTTCCAAACTTATAATCTTGACAAAACTTTTAAATTTATAAAAATTTAATTAATACGACTACCAGACTGAAGTCACATTCTAGTTTGTCATAAAGCGTGGTTTTTCACTGTTTAATAACAACCTGTTATTAAACCCATTTTATTTACCATCACACGCATGTATATACATACCATATATATATATGAAAAGCAGTAAATAAATCACAACCACGTAGATAAAAAAAAGAGTAAGCAAATAAAGCCCTATAGTTTTGCCAACTAATCCTAAGGTAAAACCTAAGGATAAAATGACTTTGATTCGCCTTCTTGATGTGTTGCTCCCACTAGCCTTGACACCTCCCCAAAGTATACGTGTGAGAACACCATTTTCTTGATCACCTTCTTGGAGTCCATTTCGGTTGGGGAATTAAACTATCACTAGTCTATTACAAATACAATATTGAATGGGGTTGTAAGTGGCACGCAGGCCTCCCCTAACCAGTACAATATTACAATTAAGAAAGGGATTGTAATTAGCACGCAGGCCTTCCCAAAACCAAAATAAAAGAAGAAATGGAAAAACGAGTCCTAAGTCGGCAAAACTATAGCTATATGAATCACAACCACGCAATTTATATATAAGCAATAAACTGTGTTGTTAAGCACACAACCTGATTTGTCTAAACTTTCTCATTTATCCTTTTGATTAATACCTTTTAACCAAAAATGAGAATTATGATCTTCTATTTTAACTTGACCAAAACATAGTTTTTCAATAAAAACTTAAAAACTTGATCTCATTCAAAACTTGAATGAAATCCTCACGTCGAGTTTTATTACTAGTTTTCCAAAAACTTAAAACCGACAACCTTGGTCAATTAAATACTATCTTATTTGTTTCTCCATAATATTACATAAATTTTATCCTTTTAGACTTTATTCAAAAATGACTTAAACTAGTCATAATAAATAAAAGTCTAAAATATATTTTAACTAAACAAATAAAAATATATATAACAATAGTTTATATAATACCTTATTAATTTTATAACGTAAAATTAATAATCCTTTTGTATTAATCAGGAAAAACTATCTTGGGCCAACATCTATTGTTAAGCCGCACAACCCACTGGGCCGAGACCCTCTTGGGCCGAGAACCGATTTGACCAAAAAACTTCTTGGGTCGAAACCCTGCTGGACCGTGATCCTCCTTGGGCCGAGACCCACCTGGATCGTGATCCACCCTGGGCTGAAGAACACCTTGGGCCGAAACCCCTTTGGCCGAAGCCCACTAGGCCTTAGCGCCGCTAAACCTCCTTTAGCGCCGCTAAACCTTCTTTAGCGCCGCTATCTTGGGCCGACATTACTGGGCTTAGCGTCGCTAACTCCTCTTACCGCCGCTAAACCTCTTTTAGCGCTGCTAACAGTTATGGTCACGGTTTCAGTTTGCGTTTTCCGATTTAACAAAAAATTTAAATCCTTTTTAACCTATTAAAACTAACTGTTTTAATATACTGATTAAAGACTGGATTTAATTCAAAAACCAAAAACTATTAATTATTAATTTCAACAAAACTTGTTTTATTAATAATTAATTATCCTAAAACTTGATTTTAACCTTTTTAAACAAAAGTTCAAAAAAAACTGGTTAAGATAAAGTTTTAGATAAAAAGTTTATCCCTTTTAACCGTTTAAACACAAACCTGGTTTAAAACTAACTGGTTAAAATCAAACCTTTTATGAACTGGATAAAAACAGAAAAACTTGTTTTTATCCCTATGGTTTTCGAAATTTAAATGGAGAAGAATAAGATGAAGAAGATCATATAACTATTAAACAAACCAATAAATTAGATTAACTAGGTTTAACCGATTAAACAAACTGTTTAATTTAATCTTAATTCAAAACTTATTCTTATTTCAAAAATCATAATCCTTTTAACCATTCAAACTTACTGTTTGAATTTTCTGATTAATAGGATAAAAACTGATAACAAAACAAACTGTTTTGCTACCTTCTTGATTTTCGAAAATACCAAGAACAAATAGAGAATCAAGAATAAAACCTTAATCTAAAACAGATAGAACTAGAAACTATGGATCATAGAGCCGAGGCTCCGATATCACTGAAGGGTTTTGACCCTGACCAAACCACCTTATGACTCAAACTGGTCAAACCTGGGTTTGATTCTACTGGTTCAATCCTAAAAGCGAAACTGGATTGAACACAACCCTCTAAACCCCAAAAAGGGTTAGGATCTTTAAACTTTATTTGATCAACATAGTTTCTTAACAAACAATCCATAGATAAGGTTGTAAGATTATACCTGAACAAAACCTTTAGGATTGCTAAAGATAGTCCACCACTACTGCACCTCCGATTGAACTGGCTGCTAGACTGCTCCTGGATCACCAAGTCTTCAAACCGTGAAGACCTCTTGTGTGTATGCCTGCGTCGATCAACACAAGGCCAAAAACCGAGAACACCTTGTGTTCCTCTTGGCTTGCGATCGTTGAGAGAGAGAGAGACCGAGAGAGAGAGAGAGTTCGGTCGAGAGAGAGATCGACGTGAGGGAGTGCGAGATCGAGAGAGAGTGTGTGTTATGGTGGCTAGGGTTAATCCCTTGTGTCACTTATCTTAAGCCTTAAGCCTTTAAGGATATATTTATAAGGATTAGATTGGACGTAAGCCCGTTTAATTAAAAGCCCACTGTTTTAATTAAACTTTTATCTCTTCTCACTTTGACCCCCTGTACTTTACTAGTTAATTAATTAACTATTAATTAATTGGTCCGTTAAATATTAAAACTTAATATTTAATTCCCTTTAAATAATAAATAACTATTTATTATTTATTTCTTTTCTAATAATTAATACAAACTGATTAATTATTTATTTCTCTCTTTTCAATAATTAATACTACTGATTAATTATTTCGTCTTTCTCTTTAATAATTAATTTAACTGATTAATTATTTCCTTCTTCTCTTTAATAATTAATCTATCTGATTAATTATTTCCACACAGACAAAAGGTGAAATCCAACTGTTCTGAATTGGGTGTGTAGCAGTGTGACCCTTTAGTATCTTATAACATTGGATACAACATGCCTATTAATTATCTCTGCACATAATCTAACAGTAGTCAATTTGCGTCTTCCGTCCTCCGCTAACATAAGTGATCAAATGCGCTTTCCTTTTCTTGAAAAACGAGTTTGTGATGGCCAATCCGTAGGCGGAAGCAAACTCAAGTAAAGAGCGCCCTTCTTCGTAGAGGCGGAAGCAAACTTAATTTGCGTCCTCTGTCCTCCGCTAACAATGTTGGTAGTCTTAGTAAGTTGGGTACACTTAATGGTAGTTTTGAAATATAGGTATACACAATAGCAAAAAGTAACAAGTTCAATACACTTTTTAAAACTAAACCATATATAGGGTGCTGTTCAAACGAGAACTGTTTTTCGTAGGAGAATTGCGAGAACCATTTCTGGCCAATCATTTAATTTCTTGTCTTTTATATTTAATTTAAATAGGAAAGGGTAGTATGGACATTATGACATTACCCCTTTTTTTTAAACTAATATATCTATCAAACAACAAGGTGTTAAATTACGAAAAATATATCAAATTAACGAAAAAATTATGCTCTTTAATTTAAGACCGATCTTGATATATTTTTTTCGAAGAAAAAAAAAGACATGTTTTGCCGGGGTTTTTTAAGTACAGCTCAACTGTGCACATGTGCATATTTACATCTGTCCTAAAAAAACTAGGGCAATCTGTCCATATGCACATGTGCAAAATTTTGCACTAGTGCACATGTCGCTATACTGAAAAAAAAACCTAGGAAACACACAAAAAAAATTTTAAAAATATAATAAGAGCGGTCTCATATTAAATAACATAATTTTCTCGTTAATTTGGTATAATTTTCGTAATTTAACACATTTCCGTTTGATGTATATAGTAGTTTAAAAAATGTAGGGGTAATATAAAAAAGTCCAATTTACCCTTAGTTAATTAAGGTTAAGTTTGATTAGTTTAAGGTTATCCATTAACAACTCTTTTATCTCAACCTCCGTCTCCTTGATCAATGGTTGTAATTGGTTCTCGCAGTTCTCGTACGAAAAACGGTTCTCGTTTGAATTGTCTTATATATATATGAAAAAGTTCATGCGAGAACCGCGAGAACCAATCTGAGTCGTCCAATTCCCCCTCCTTCAATGTCATTGCCCACCCATGAATTCCTCACATGCACCATGTCACACTCTATCCCTCCACGCTCACCATCCATGAAAACTTCCCATATCCAAGAAACGGCTGAGATTGGTTCTCGCGGTTCTCGCACTAACAACAGTTCTCGAACGAACTTTCCCATATATATATATATATATATAACTTTAATAAAAATTGTCTCATTGCTTTTGAAACTGTCTTCTAAAATTAGTCTCGTTCAGGATGCTAACCAAGTAACAACAAAGTTTGTAAAATAGAATATGATATGAATCAAAAGTGAAAGAAATTATCATTAAATAATGTACAAGTTATAAAATTGCATGCCCAACTTTCTTAATATCGCCTAACTATTAAAAGTTAAAACGACATATAATTGAATTACTAACATACTTTTATTTATACTAAACCGGGTAAATATATTTAATCAAATTGTCCTTCAAGTTTCTTTATTTATATATTTTTTTATGTTACAAAATACAATAAAATTAATGCTGTTTTTCTTTTACTTTGAATGTTTCATGATTCAACATGTCTTTTAAAAAAAAATATGGTATAGTATCTACATGACATAGAAAGTATTGTGAAGCAATCCGGAGCTTGAATAATGAAATTAGTCGGTTGTGGGTTGGTCGGTTTAAGGTACAGTGGGTTGTGATACAAACACGACCCGTTTAATTATCCGTGTCAATGTGTGTGATACAAACCAGTATACGTGAAAACACGACAAAATCTGCGTAACCTGTTTAATTATGTGGGTCGGCCGGTCATTCGCGGTTTGATGGGTTATTAATGGTTGGGGGGTGATAAACGGGTTAGTGGGTTAGTGATTCTTGTTTTACTAATTTTGTCACTTGTTGGTCAAAATAAATAATCTAAATGCAAAATATCAAATAAAGTTTAACTCTACAAACAATATAACTACTAGTGATGAAATATTGATACTCTCGATGGTCTCAAAACAGCAAAGGAACAAATAGAAAACGGTGGATTTGTTTCTAATTGGGTTCACAAAGATTAAAAAAATAAGAGAAATGTTCAATAGCAAAAAAGGAAACATGAAAAATCAAAAAACTTATAGGGGTTGACAGGTCGATCCACGAACCTGCTACCCATAAATTATATGGTTTGACGGGTCAACCCTAAATAACCCAAAACCCTATTTATTTGTGTGTTGGTTTCTTGACATGTATTGTGTCGATAATTGCCACCTTATTCAACCCATCTAACGTACTTCGACTTCGAACACCGATTATTAACCATCTAAAGGATAAATTTGAATTTCATTGAAAAATATACTTTGCTTTTCTACGCCGGTTAAATCCCGTATTCAAGATTATACATTTTTAGAGCCACAAAAAAAAAAAAAAAAAAAAAAAAACTTGTTCATCTTACAATTATTGTAAAATAAATACTTTATTGCTTATTTATTTATATATTTGTAAATTTCTTTCTGCTCATCTTAACCAATAAGGTTATCTAGTTTTATGTTTTTTTTCATAAACATATCTTAATCAATTTTTTAAAAATAATGTCAATTATATCCTTTTTTCTTTCGTCTAAGTAAGATGAGATTTCATAAATCATAGTATGTTATATACTTGTCCGTCAATGATCTAATTTACAAGGGATCATATTTTATTGAAGTAATTAAATATTAAGCTTAAAATAATAAACTCATTAGGGGAAAAAAAGATGTATTGCCTTATCAAAATTTAATAAACATATAAGCTAGAAAAATAAGTTAATCCAAACATTCTCGTAACCTAAAGTTTTGTAATCAACATCAATTCCGAAGTATGTAGTCTACATGACATCGACTCCATAACCATAAGCTCACTAATTATACGTATATTTATACATTTTTGTTGATTCGATTCTGTCTACTTTTCTCAAAACAGTGAACGACCATTATAAAAACTGTAGATTTTTTTCTGATTAGGTTTACAAGGATTAAAAAATAAGAAAAAAATTCAATAGTAAAACAGGAAACATGAAAAATAAAAAAGATAAATAAAAATATCAAAAAAATATATACTGGTTGACGGATCGGCTAGTAAACCTGGTACTCAACCCAAACACTACCCATTTATTTATACGAGTTGACAAGTCAACCCAAAAATGACTCCAACCCGTTTATACTCAAACAAAATCTGTTTATATACATGTCGATCTCGTATCATGTTTCGTTTCGATAATTACCACCCTTAGTCAACCCCTGTAATAGACTCCAACTTCGAACACCGATTATTTAACCATCTAAAGAGTAAAGTTGAATTTCATTAAGAAATATGTATTTTATACACACGATTACTGATTCTCATTCTTACAAACAAACATACTTTGCTTTTTCTATGCCGGTTAAATCCCGTATTCAAAATATATTATACACATCAATAAGAATTATATAAAAGTAAACCGTGTGTCTCTTAAAATTTTAAATTGCTAAATTTTAAAAGTAAACCGTGTGTCTCATTTGTTGTAGTATCCATTCGGGACCAACAAGCAACCCTCGAGCCTGCACTATGCGAGAATGAAGATTTATAAAGAGGGTCGAACTAGGGATTTCAAATTTTAATGAGTTTACCCACTATCTATTATTATATTATTAAAGTACTACATTTATATCTTGGAAAAGTAAACTTCTCCTTTCACGCTTGTGCTTTAATCAACACCATGCTTTCTAAAGATTTGACTTAACCAAGTATAGAGTTGCCAGCCATACTTAATTGTCAAAGCACATCTTCGAGATCTTCTCTTCTAAAGTATCTTTCTCCTTTTCCAGAGGATAAAGATCTATCCTTTTTGTTTCTTTGTAGATACAAAAAGTGCTAAGTACTTTTACAAAGAAAGATCTAAGGCATAATAGAACAACACATGTTCTGCCTTTGACTTAAGAAAATATTACACTAAAAAGCTATTAGCTGATTAAAGACTCAGCTAACAGACACTGAACATCTAACATAATTTTGCTCAGCTAAGCATAAAATGTGAAAGATTCAGCTGACTAGATTTGCTCAGTTGATCGAATAGCTCAGCTAATAACACAAATCATAATACAGCTAATGAACTAGTCAACCTAAACAATCAGCTAATCCCAAGGGCTCAGCTAACCATTTGAGTATGATCAACTCATTGAGAGAAGAAAGGATAAGTAGAATACCCTATCTGATATGTGGAAGGCATCAGCTGATCAATGAGATACTGTTAGCTGATCTTTGTCTGCTCAGCTGATCTTTGAGGAATCCTCAGCTGATGGTTTGCACCATCAGCTGATGCTTTGTAGATGCAAAGCTGATGCTTCTTAACTTGTCTTTTCTTCTTAGCTGATCTTCCTGAAGCTGGTCCTTTGGCTGATACTCAGTGTTCAGCTAACACTTTGATTCGTCAGCTGACATTTCTTACTTAGAAATTCTTTAAGTCTAAAGTGAAAAACAACACATGTTTTTCATTAATCTAAGTCCAAAAATGAATATATGGTTTTGTTAACATCAAATCCTATTTTACTTAATAGACAGGTTTAATTTAGGTTTGATATTGCTATCTCCCCAATAATCTCCCCCTATTTGATGATGACAAAACCTTATCTGTTTAAGAAGAATCAGTTTGACTCGGATTTGTAAAGATAAAACTTTTAAGTGCATTTTGGTTACCTAGCTATCTGTTTTTGGTAACTCTTTAAAGTATGTTCCCTGATATTCTGTTTTTGGGAATCTTTTCATTTATGAAGTACCATGTTCTGTTTTTGTGGTATCTTTCATCCTTTTTCTGTTTTTAGGATTTTTATATTTTATGTATTTACACTATGTGAGCGATTTACTAAGAGTCATCTATACTAGCATTTTAGCTAAGTAGTCCACGATCAAACTTTCAAGCTTGATTACAAAACAAAGTATTTATATCAGAGTTTGTACAATTGCTAATACTGAAATTTAAACTAAGTTACAGAAGAAGAACTATTCTAAGAAGTTGAAATTACAATTAATCTAATTATGAAGTTTTCAAGTTTCTTCCCACCAAGGCTCTTCTTTAACATCCAGAAGTCTTTCCAGAGGATTAGCAGCCAACAACTCTTCAGCTCTTGCTTTAATCAGACTTTCAAAGTGATCACTTCCTGTCTGTCCCCTTGTTGAAGTTGCAGCTTGAAATATCAGCTCTCTAGGGGCTTTTCCTAAGTCATATTCTCTTAGGAATCTCCAAACACCAGCTCTGTTCTTGAAGAACATCCCTCTTTCAGGCTCAGTTATGTACTTAAACATTTCTGGTTCAATGTTGGAGGGCAGAGCAGTGTTTAGACTTTCATATGCAGCCAGGTAAGGATGATCAGGATTGAGTATGATCTGTTCAGCAGGTACAAAAGCTTTGGAGGATTTCTTGAAGGCATCCTCAATCATATCAATGTGTTCCATGAATTGATCATGAGTGAATAGTCTTGTGTAAACTGACATTTTGATCAAGTATTCGAATTTGGCAATGAATTTATGGACTATCTCACTCTTGGACTTGAAGAGATGGTACAAGATTTCTATCATTTCGTAGAAGGAGAAGAGCTTACAGTGGTGAAGATGAGCATCTTCATAAGTTTTTCTTTCATCTCTCCTTACTACTCTTAGATAGGGACCTTCATCTGTGCCCTTGTAGGGAGTGACCCTTGAAATGATGTGTTCAATCTTTCTTCCTACCAAGTTGTCTTTGAAGCTCAGGAACTCCTTGGACTGCCTTTCAGTAGGCCTATCCATACTAAAATCAAGACTTTGCAGTGCTTGAATGGCTTTTTTATGAGTCCTTCCTCTTTTGGGAGCTTTCTTGGTAGAGGGATCACTCTGCAGTGGTGCTTGTTGTTCTTGAGGAGCTTGAGATGACAGGAAGATCATTTCTTCTTCTTGTATTTCCCTTATCTCATCATCTGTAACACCAACTGCAGCAGCAAGATCCTCAGGAGCAGTGAAGTCCTCCTGGTGCCTTTTCCTGGCTTCTATAACTTCTTCAATTGTTGTGCCCAGGGCAGCAGCCAGATCACTGAACTCTTTGAGGTTTTCCTCATTTTTCTGTAACTCTTCCTCTCTCTTTTCTTCCTCTTCAATCTCCTCAGCTGACATTATTTTCTTTCCTTTTCTTCTTGAGCTGCTAGGAGTTGAAGGACTTGGTTTAGCTGGAGAGGAAGTTTGGACTGGTGGAGTAGAGGGTGTAGACTGTTTGGGCAGGTTGAATATAGAGGACATAGGCACATCATCATCATCTTCATCATCATCTGATTCATTTGAAGGAATCTTGATGGGAGCACAGGATTCACCTTGCTTTGATCTTTTAGCACTCTTCCTTCTTGCAACTTGTTTAAGCCTTCTTTTTGGCCTCTGCTCATCTTGAGCAGGTTGCTCCCCCTCAGATGGAGTTACCCTCTCAGCAGTTGATTGGTTTAGAGTTTCTGCTTCATTGAGGTCTGCTGCTGCCTTATCATCTTCTACTTCTTGAATAGAATTTGTTGAAGAGCTTGACTTAGTAGAAGTTGAGACTGACTTCTCCCCCTTTTTGTCATCAGCAAATGAAAAAGGAAAGTTGTCAGAAGGCCTGGCAACAGAAAGTGGAATAAAGGAATAAGGATATGGAGAATGGGTTGAGGTAGAGGGAGGGAAAGTTGAAGGTGAAGGAGAGGTAGTAGAAATAGGAGGTTGTCTTAGGCTTAAAATAGCATCAGTGATTTTGGTGAATTCTTGAAAGGTTGCACTGTGCCTTTGTCTAGATGAGTGGGTTAGGTTTGTGACTTCAGTGTTTATGGTTTGTAGAAGAGAAGGGACTCTAAGAAGAGAGTCAGGTATGGTTACTGAAATGTTAGGAGGGGAAGGTCTTAAGGTTTGGAGTTGGGAAAGAAGATTAGAAATGGTTTGGTTTAAGGAAGTGATGGTTTGGTTTGAGATGGCAGGTGAAGGGGTTTGTGCAGGGTGAGAAGATTTGGATAAGAGTTGATCCAATTTATGAAGAATTGGGGATAGATCAACTGGGGCAGGGGTGGGTTGGGGTTGGGTTTGATTTGCTTTAAGTGACTCAACTTCTTGGGTAAGAAGGGAAAGTTGAGTTTCTGTTTTTAATTGGAAGTTGGTAAAGGAGGTTTGAAGACTATCCATCTTTTGAGAGATGGACAGAAGGCTTTGAAGTATTTGAGGGGAGGGTTTAGAGGAAGTAGATGGAATAGGTATTGATTGAGGTCCCTTACTTAAACCTTGGTATATAGGTCTAAGATCACTGGGAGCAAAAATTGTACCCTGTATCAATGGTTGGTTTATACCACTGACATTGACAGGCAGTGTGGTGATTTGTGTAAGAATAGAAAAAATAGGTGGTACAACAATTAGTGTGAGTTGGGGTTGAACTCACTTGGGTTCCCCTTGTTACATTAACAAGCTGTTGTGAGCTTGTTGAGGGTATAGACAGACTTACTAAGGGTAGTGACACAGTGTGACCCTGGGCTGGGGTCTGTCTTTCAATGGTATCACTCTGTTGGGAGAGTGACCCAGATTGCAGGGTTCCCATTGTTACAGGTGCACCTTGTTGGGAAGGTGCACCCACTGGTTGTAGGGTTATATCAACTTCCATAAGCTTCCCCTCAACATAAGAGGAAACTATAGGAGTTGAGGTCAAGGGTGCATTGTGCAATCCCTCTGAGATAAGTGCAGTGTGCACTATCTCTAATGACCTTGTTTCTGTTTGGGTTACAAATGGAGTAGAACTAGTGACTGTTGGGAGTGCACTAGAGCTTGGCATTTGTGGGAGTGTTTCAACAGGAGTTGAGGATGGGTTCTCACAGGTTGGGATTACCAAATGAGTGTCCTCAGGGAGTGATAAAGGTATACCTGAGATGTGTTGTGCTTTGCTGATCTCTATGAGCTCCTCCAGCTTATCAGAGACCTCTTCATCATCAGGGACTTTTTCATCTCTACCACTTGGTGCTCTATGAACAGAGTCACTTGATCCTTGTTGTTGATCAGGGGTGGGATATGCAACTGTGCCTCCAAGAGTCCTACTGGGAGAATCATCATCAGATTCTTCTTCACTTTCATAAGTGCTTAGATGCCCGGACCTCCTTGAAGTAGTTGAACTAGAGGGAAACACTTGTAATGGTATTCCATGTTGGCTGGATGAAGTAGAACCAGAATGATAAGGCTCATCTTTCATGTAAAATCCACCAGTATCACCATCATGGCCATTACCACCATCACTATCATCATCACCATCACCATTACCATCACCAGCATCAGTACCATCACTTGAATCATTACCTCTTACAGGTTCATCAACATTCTCCTCATCAAAATTTCCTCCTTCAAACATGGCTTCATCATGAGTAACAGATTGAGCCACTTCTTCAGTTATAACATCAGGGGACTCAGAATCATGAGCCACTTCTTCATCATGCACCTCCTCCTCATAATCATCATCATTAGCAATATCAATTAACTCTTGCATCTGTGCAGTGATTGCAGGACCCTAATATTCCCTTATTAGATGAAAGATCTTTTGACCCATTTGAGGTATGGTCATTGTGTCTAAAACAGCAGCAATCCCAGTATATTGTTCCCATTGAAGATGATGAAGTACAAGTAAGCTTAGGTACCTGATATAGGGAACAATAGTTCTTGTGGATTTCTTTGCAGTGCCAAGAGTGATCTTATCCACCATCTCCTAGAATATGACTTGAGCAAAGTCAATATTCCTCCCTGTGACCAAGGCGTGCAGAATCATCAGTTCTGTTTGATTCATTTGGTCAAAACTTCCATACTTATGACCAAAGCACCGAGTGATTACACTTGCCAAGTACTTCCATGGGTGTCCCAGCACAGACAACTTATACTGACCATGGGTAACAGCTTCATTGTAGCCAATCAGGGGTAAGACCTCCAAGACTTGATCCATTTGAGCAAATGGTTGATATGGAGCCAAGTTGGGCAGAGAGATGGCTTGACGAAGAGTATTGACAGTGATGTTGATGTTGATTGTGCCATTTAGACAGGTGCAGGTAATGAGTTCTTGATCCGTATGGTACCTTGCAGTGTACCACATCTCACCAACGATGTTTGGAAAGATGAAGAAAGGATGAGCAGAGAGACAGGGAAACAGGGGATGAGCAGTGATGAATGCTACCATTGGTTCGTGTCCCTGGTTTGCTTTATTTGCGGGAATTTCAGTGTTGATCAGAAAGTTGTTTGGGCCAATGGTGATTTCGGAGTTAACAGTAATGTTTTCACCAGCAACAGCGTTAGGGGTAGAAGCAGGATTGGAGGACATCATGATTACAGAGTGAAGAGATTTTGAGTAGCAAGAGCTTAGAGTTTCAGCTTGAAGAGAAGAAGTGTGTTTGGGAAAAATGAAAGCATAAGAAATGAGGAACCGCTCAAAAACACCTTTAAATCTTCTTTGGAAACTTAAACTGCTATCGAAATATCTTTTTGAAAAAGTAACTGTCACATCTGCAAAAAGGTTAATAAACAGATAATATTAAATACACGGACAACTAACAAACATGTAAAAGGAATTAAATACCTAGTTAACGTATTAACTACAAATGATAAATTAATAAAATAAGTGTGGGGACACAAGAATTTTAACTCTGAGAATCATCAGCTGACTGAATAAAGTGTCAGCTGATCCTTGTTGAGTCAAAATAAGTGTCAGCTAATGAATGCAATTAGCTGAGCGTCTAAGTCTTAGCTAATGGTTGATCAGCTGAGGTATAGTATCAGCTGATGATTGTCAGCTGACAAAATATCATTAGTTGATTCTCCATTAATAAGACACGAAGAAGCTTAGATAAGTACTTCATTTTTCACACAAATTGAATTATTTTCTTACACAAAATTAATTACCTAAGAAAGGGAAATGTTACAAATTTAACATGCCAAGTTTGGATATTAGAAAGTTGAACCGAGATTCATCCAAAGGTTTTGTAAAAAGATCAGCTAATTGAAAATCAGTACTTATATAGTGCATTGAAACTTTCTTTTTCTACACATTATCTCTAAGAAAATGATGTCTGATTTCAATATGCTTGGTCTTAGAATGCAAAACAGGATTGTTAGAAATAGAAATGGCACTAGTGTTGTCACACAGGATTGGTGAGTTTTCAAATTGTATGTCATAATCAAGTAGTTGATTCTGCAGCCATAAAAGTTGAGCAGAGCAGCTTCCAGCAGCAATGTATTATGCCTCAGCTGTTGAAGTTGAAACAGAGTTCTGTTTCTTGCTTGACCAGCTGACTAATCTTCCACCTAACAGTTGACAACCACCAGATGTACTCTTTCTGTCTAATGCGCAACCTGCAAAATCAGAATCAGTATATCCAACTAACTCAAAATCAGAATCTTTGGGATACCAAAGACCTAGATTAGGAGTTCCTTTGAGATACCTGAAAATCCTTTTAACTGCAGCTAAGTGAGATTCTTTGGGATCGGCTTGATATCTAGCACAAAGACATGTTGAAAACATAATATCTGGTCTACTTGCAGTGAGATACAAAAGAGACCCTATCATGCCTCTATAAGCTGTAATGTTCACTGACATACACCACTTCCTTCAGTTCACCATTGAGGAAAGCACTCTTAACATCCATTTGGAAAACTTTAAAGTCTTTGAAGGCAGCATAAGCTAAAAACAGTCTTATGGCTTCAAGTCTTGCAACAGGGGCAAAGGTTTCATCATAATCAATACCTTCTTCTTGACAATACCCCTGTGCAACTATCCTAGCTTTGTTTCTGATGATCAACCCTTGTTCATCCATTTTGTTTCTGACTACCCACTTAGTACCAATGATGGATTTATCCTTTGGTCTTGGCACCAAAGTCCACACATTGTTTCTTGTGAATTCTGCCAATTCTTCTTGCATGGCATTAATCCAGTGAGGATCATTTAGAGCTTCATCCACCTTCTTTGGTTCAATCATAGAAACAAAACCTGTGTATAAACAGAAATTACAAGCTTTTGATCTTGTTAGTACAGGTGCTTCTAAGTTACCTATGACTTTATCTTTAGGATGATCCTTGAGGTCTTTATAGGCATTTTGGATTATGGGAGAGTTTGAAACAGTTTGGATTAAGGAAGTTGAAATTCTTTGGTTTGGGTCAGCTGATGAGACTTCTGGTTGGTCAGCTGACAGAATTTCAGGAATGTTATCTGATGAAACTTCTACTGATGAAGGAATGTTTGATATGGAATTAGAGTCCATTGATGTTGAAACATGATTCCCATCATTCAGTAAAAGTGTGGGTTGGTTTGAGGTAGGTTGAGCATTGGCTGGTTGTGCATTTGGAACAGTTTCATCTAAATCCTCTACATCAGCTGATGGGAGTGGATCAGCTGATACTGGAATGTTGTCTTCAGTATTCAGCAGATCATTGAATTCCTCACCTGTAGATGGATTAGTATAACAGAAAGCAACAAAGTCATTTTCATTAAAACTTACATTGATTGATTCTTCTATGACCTTTGTTCTAAGGTTGTAGATTCTGTAGGCTTTGGATATTACAGAATATCCAACAAACACACCTTCATCAGCTTTTGGAGCAAACTTCTGCAACTGATCTCTCTGGTTCAGGATGAAACACTGACACCAAAAGATATGCAGAAAGCTGATGTGGGCTTTCTTCCTTTGAGCACTTCATAAGGAGTCTTGTTGTGCCTCTTGATAACAAGGGATCTGTTCTGAGTGAAACATGCACAGCTGACAGCTTCAGCCCACAGATTAAATCCTAACCCACTCTCACACAACATGGTTCTTGCAACTTCTATCAATGTTTTGTTTCTTCTTTCAGCTACACCATTCTGTTGTGGAGTCCTTGGAGCAGAGAAGTTTTGAGATATAACTTTATCATCACAGAATCCTTCTAGAGTTTGATTTCTAAACTTTGTTCCATGATCACTTCTGAGCATCCTTACCAGATTTCCGTTTAGCGCTTCCATCTTCTTTATGAAGCTTATTATCTCTTTAGCAGCCTCACTCTTTGCTTTTAGGAAGATGACCCAAGTGTACCTTGAGAATTCATCAACCATCACTAATGCATACTTATTTCCACCAATGCTAGCAGTAGCAACAGGACCAAATAGATCCATGTGCAACATGTAGAAAGGTTCAGAAATGGAGAAGGACTGCTTAGATGGAAAAGAAGTCTTGTGCTGCTTTCCCTTCTCACAGGCAGAACAAGGTTTAGGATTTACATAAGTCAGTGAAGGTAGTCCTGACACTAGTTTACCCTTGCTCAGCTTGTTTATATTTTTGAAGTTTAAATGAGAAAGCCTTTTGTGTCATAACCAGTTTGTGTCAGTTACCGATTTTGTATACAAACAAGTTAACTTGGATGGATCACCAGAGGACATATCTAGAGTATATACATCCTTAGTTCTCTTTGCACAAATTATTGTTTTACCTTCTTGATCTAAAATGGAACCACCTGTCTTTGTAAAGAGGACTTTATGATCACCATCACATAACTGACTTATGCTGATGAGATTGTACTTAAGTCCTTTAACATATGATACTTTGGACAAGGTTAGGTTCCCATTATGAAGTTCACCATAGCCTTTTGTTTGCCCACAATTGTTATCACCAAAGGTCACTCTTGGACCCTTTTCCTTCTTGTAGTTACTTAACAGAGCTTTACAACCTGTCATGGTCCTTGAACATCCACTGTCAAGATACCATGTGTTAATGCCCTGCAAAGATTATATTTAAAGAAGGTTAGTGACACTTAGGGTATCCACAACTAAGTGGACCCCTGTGGATTGCACCTAGCTATCCACTTCATATTAGGTTGTTTATGAATGAGAGGAATAACAGTGTTATCAAAATCAGTCCGCTGTCTTGAGTTACCTTCAAGGGAACAATCACTTGCCTTATGTCCTTTGCTCCCACATTTATAACATTTTTCACTTTTGGAGCCTTTGACATGTTTTAGTGATTGCCCAGGAGATGTCTTAACTTTCTTCTGATAACTATGGGTCATCAGCTGACAGATTTCACTATTTAGCTGTTGCAGCTGATTCTGTAAACTAATTAGGTCTTTGTTTACAGATACCTTAGATTGATCCTTAGGAAAAATGAATTTTTGATCAACTTTAGATGTGGCATACTTGGACTTCATGTGAACATTAAGTCCTTTTCTCTTGGTTTCTTTTATTGAAAGAGTTTGAAGTGATGCTGGATCAGCTAAGCAGATTACAGAGGATCTTTGATTAGCTGACAGGCTATCAGCTGAGCAACTATCATCTGTTCTCTGATCAGCTGATGAAGGATCGTTAGCTAACGAAATGTCAGTCAGCTGAGCACTTATATTTAATGTATCAGCTTTCAAGGTTTGACAACATGATGTCTCTTTGGTTTCAACAAATGATTCCATTCCTTTACTGGCTTCCTTTAACATTAAATTATTAGTACTTTTACTATCTGACAGAACAATAGAATTTTCAATAACTTTTGAAGTTGTTGAGTCCTTTAGCCGAGTACATTTACTTTTGACAAATCTGTTAGTGATAATACTTTTTTCTTTTACTATCTTCTGAAAAGTAAGAGGTAAAATATCAGCCTTTTCTATGATATTAATGTTCTTACTAAAATCAACACAATTAGCAGCTTGGGAATAATTTCCACCAATAATAGCGTGAACTTGTTTAGGAATCTGCTCATTGACACACTGAGTGGTCTTTTCAGCAGAAACACACCAAGATTTAACTACTTTTTGTAGGTCATTAAACTTTATGGTTGATTCATTGGTTTCTTTTACCAAGATCTGATTAAGTATCTTTTGATTAGCTAAATTATCTTTTAGTTTTGTCATTAGTTTCAGTTTCTCATCTTTAAGACTTAACATCTCTTTTAGTGATTTTATTTCTATTTTTAGCTTCTTTTCTCTTTGAATATTTGACTAAAACTCAACACACAGATAATCAAACATAGTGTTCTTTTCATTATCTTCATAGTTAATAAATTTTCCAACCTGATACATAGAAGAGGGATCCCAGTCAGGAGAAGTACAAGCTTTGGCAGCTTTCTTCATGTCCTCATCAAAGGAACTTGTACTTCCAGTGTTGGCCATCAAGCTGAGCTGAGCAGAGAGGACCTCATCTTCATCACTTGAGAGATCTTCCTCAGCCCAATCATCTGCTTCAGCCACCAACACACTACTCTGGGCCTTTTTCTTCTTCTTGTCAAGGACAGCAGCAAGAAGCTTTTTATACGTAGCTTCATAATCAATCTTGTTGTCTGAGCTTGAGGAACCCTTGAAGCATGTGCTTCCTCTGGACTTACATTCACTGGCATAGTGACCAGTCTTGCCACTGGAAAAGCAACCTTCAGAAGCCTTTGATTTAAACTTGGCTTTTTCTCCTTTGAAAGGTTTCTTCTCAAACCTCTTGACACTCTTTCTTTTCAATAAAGGTTTGAACCTTTTTACCAACATGGCAGCCTGCTCAACAGCTGCTTCAATGCTGTCCATGTTCTCCAGATCTTCATCCCCATCAGCCACCTGCTCTTCATCAGAAGTTTCCTCTTCTTCCTCCTCATCACAGGACTCATCCACCACTGCAGCAAAACTCCTGGATCTTGTATCCTTGGACACAAGTGCTGTGGATGGAGCTTTTGCAGCCTTCTTCATATCCTTGGTAGAGATTTTCCTTTGTTTCACTGATTGTTCATGATTCATGAGGTTTCCATATAAACCAACCAGTGTGAGACCCTTGATTTTCTCACCATGTTTAAGCACAGTGATGAAATGATCCCAAGATTATGGGAGAGAGTCTAGAAACTTGTTTACAAGCTCCTTATTGCTCTTGGGAACATCTGCCCTTCTTAAGTCATTAATAAGGCAGTTGAACCTGGTGTAGGTCTGAGTTAGACTTTCACCTTTATGAGCAAAGAAGAACTCATATTCTCTTACCAGAAGGAGTTTCTTATTTTCCTGCACTTCTTCAGTGCCTTCATAAGCAACAGTCAAAGTATCTATCATCTCCTTTGCAGATTTGCAGTTAAGAACTTGATGATAGACATCATTTGGTAGTGTAGAGACTAAGGCTGTTCTTGCTTTAACATTAAGATTAACAAGCCTTTTGTCTTCATCAGACCATTGATTTATAGGCTTTATAATTAGTCTTTCAACAGCAGGAACTTCATCAGTGGCTTCAGTCACTTGAATTGTTGAGGAAGGAACATAAGGACCTTAGGTGACAGTTTTGAGCATCACATCATCTAGGCTTGACATATAGAGAAGAACTCTACTCTTCCAGAGAGAAAAGTTTTCTCCATCAAAAGTTGGACACCTTGTGAGTGAGCCATTATTTGACGAACCATTTGAAGCAGCAACCGGAGTGGCCATTTGGTAGTGTGGGGTAGAAGCAGTTGAAGAGTAAGCAAAACAGATCTTAGATATGAGTTATCTAGCCTGCTCTGATACCAGTTGTTGGTCCCGAATGGATACTACAACAACAAATGTTTGTAGAAGGGGGGGTTGAATACAAACTTTAGCAATTTAAAATTTTAAGAGACACACGGTTTACTTTTATATAGTTCTTATTGATGTGAATCAAGAATTACATGAACTAGATGCGGAAAATCTAAGTTCAATAAAAGGTGGCAACTAAATTTGTCTAACACATAGACTAAGCTAATCTTAAACAACTTATGTCTAAGATGTTCAACACATGAACAAGTTTGTAATACTGAAAGTAAAATGATAACTCTTCTAATTCTCAACAAATGAGATTTCAGTATTCAACTCTATCTATTCGCTTACTTAGCATGTTTCCATGCATGAGTATATATAAGCAAGGATGTCCAGGTTGATGAATAGGAGAAGGAGACAAAGGTACTTGGTTTAATAATATTATAATAGATAAAGTTAGTGGGAGAAAAGTAAGTTAACTTTATACACAAAGTGTGTAAAGTGAACATACTTTTCAGTAATGAGTTTACCCACTATCTATTATAATATTATTAAAGTACTACCTTTATATCTTGGAAAAGTAAACTTCTCCTTTCACGCTTGTGCTTTAATCAACACCATGCTTTCTGAAGATTTGACTTAACCAAGTATAGAGTTGCCAGCCATACTTAATTGTCAAAGCACATCTTCGAGATCTTCTCTTCTAAAGTATCTTTCTCCTTTTCCAGAGGATAAAGATCTATCCTTTTTGTTTCTTTGTAGATACAAAAAGTGCTAAGTACTTTTACAAAGAAAGATATAAGGCATAATAGAACAACACATGTTCTGCCTTTGACTTAAGAAAATATTACACTGAAAAGCTATTAGCTGATTAAAGACTCAGCTAACAGACACTGAACAGCTAACATAATTTTGCTCAGCTAAGGATAAAATGTGAAAGACTCAGCTGACTAGATTTGCTCAGCTGATCGAATAGCTCAGCTAATAACACAAATCATAATACAGCTAATGAACTAGTCAACCTAAATAATCAGCTAATCCCAAGGGCTCAGCTAACCATTTGAGTATGATCAGCTCATTGAGAGAAGAAAGGATAAGTAGAATACCCTATCTGATATGTGGAAGGCATCGGCTGATCAATGAGATACTGTCAGCTGATCTTTGTCTGCTCAGCTGATCTTTGAGGAATCCTCAGCTGATGGTTTGCACCATCAGCTGATGCTTTGTAGATGCAAAGCTGATGCTTCTTAACTTGTCTTTTCTTCTTAGCTGATCTTCCTGAAGCTGGTCCTTTGGCTGATACTCAGTGTTCAGCTGACACTTTGATTCGTCAGCTGACATTTCTTACTTAGAAATTCTTTAAGTCTAAAGTGAAAAACAACACATGTTTTTCATTAATCTAAGTCCAAAACTGAATATATGGTTTTGTTAACATCAAATCCTATTTTACTTAATAGACAGGTTTGATTTAGGTTTGATATTGCTATCTCCCCAACATTGCTATCGAGAAGAAGATAACTAATCGGTAGGCATTTAAGGTGCTTTTCATATTATCGAGGATATTGAAACAGACTGTTAATTTAAGAGGCGTTTAAGAGGCTTTTTGATTCACTTACCAGTGGGTCTCGTTAGGAGTTTCACGGCATCAGGTGCTAACGTGGGGAAACGGCAGAGTGCACCGAAGGGATGCTATCGCCATTAAGAGGAAACATATGGTTATTCAATGGCTACGTACGAGTAACATAAATAAAAAGCCGACGAGGCGACGATAGAGAAACTATCCATTAATGAGCCGTTTCAAATACTTGAAGTCTGAAGAGATTGAAGCCGATGAGTTTGGAAGAGCCTATTTGGGGTGTGTTTAAAAGCCCAGTTTTCAATTTGGATGACACGTCACTTTTTTTACCATGCTTAATTAGGCTGCTTTCAAAATTTAGATATCAAGAAGCATT
This sequence comes from Pulicaria dysenterica, assembly GCA_947179395.2. Taxonomy (NCBI): domain Eukaryota; kingdom Viridiplantae; phylum Streptophyta; class Magnoliopsida; order Asterales; family Asteraceae; genus Pulicaria; species Pulicaria dysenterica. The sequence goes on from OX359293.1 coordinate 20,092,650, forward strand.
GACACATTGGATACATTCAACCCTAAGTTATATAGTATATAGATAATTATACATACATTTATACATATTTGATTTTATATATAGTCTAATTAAATACTATTTGAAATTAATTTGTAGTTCAATTGTCATGTTCGAAAATAAATGAACAAGTAAATATTCCTTTCGTAAACACATGTAGTATTTCCATTAAAAGAAATGCAAACAATGAAACCCAAAATGATTTAAAACAATATTTATTATCAATAACTGCCAAAAAGAGTTTTTTTTTCATTATTATTAGTTTCAATTATTTATATGACCCATATTGGGGGTGGGGGGAACGAATCACAGATTCACTATGGTGCAACAGATTAACTATGGTGCAGCAATCCGGAAATTTGAACCCATTAATCGTTAAGGATGGCAATCGTATCGTGTTTGGGTTAACAGGTTGTGGGCTAGCGGGGTTAAGGGTACTCTGGTCTCGACACGAACACGAACCATTTAATTATTCGTGTCAAAGTATGTGATACAAACCCTTAAGCGTGAAAATACTACACGACCCGCATAACCTTTTAAAATATACGGGTTTGCCGGGGTTGATGGGTCATTCGCAGGTTGATGAATCATAAACTGGTTGACGAGTTAGTGAGTCTTGTTTTACTAAATTTGTCCCTTGTTCGTCAAAATACATAATGTAATACAAAATTAAGTTCAAACTTACCAAGCATTCTAGCTACAAATAACGAAATATTGATGATTCGATGGTGTATACTCTCGATGGTCTCAAAACAACAAAGAAACAAAAGGAAAACGGTGAATTTATTTCTGAGTACGTTTATAAGGATTAAGAAATATGAGAGAAGTTTAATAGCAAAATAGGAATTATGAAAAATAAAATGGTAAATAGAAAAATAAAAATATCTAAAAAAGTATACGACTTGGTGGATCTACCGGCGTACCTGCTATCCAACCCAAACACGACTTGTTTATTTATACAGATTGACGGTTCAACCCAAAACTTATCTAACCCGTTTATACTCAACCCAAAGAAATTTATATGCGTATAGATTTCATATCGTATTTCGTATCGATAATCATTACCCCTAGCCTTCAACTTCGAACACCGATTATTAACCATCTAAATGACACTACATAAATACTTTGCTTTTCTATACCGGTTAAATCCCGTATTCAAAATTATACATTTTTAGAACCCAAAAAAAAAAATTTTGTTCATCTTTAAGTTATCGAAAAATAATTATCAATATTTATTGTTTATTTTGTTTATCATATTAGCAAGTTTCTTTCGGCTCATCTTAAGGAATTAAGGTTATCTAGTTTCATGTTATTTTCATAAACATATTTTAATGAAATATTTATAAATAATGTCAATCGTATCTTTTTTTCGTCTAAGTAAGATGAGATTTCATAAATCATAGTATATATCTTGTATAGTTGATGGTCAATGATCTAATTTACAAGTGATCATATTTTTTTCGATTAATTAATATTAAGCTTGTCAAGTTAAGTTTATAAATTTAATAGATTATAAGCTTAAAAGCCTTTCCAAAAAAATATAAGCTTCAAATAATTAACTTGTTAGAAAAAAAAAAAAAGGTAAAGTCATTAAATAGCTGTCATCTTTTTTCCATGTTTCATTGTGGCACGTTTACTTTTTTTTACACAGGTGGCCAATTAAGTTATCAAAAACGTGTCAGTGTGCCAAAATTCGACCTGCAACTTATCGAGAAGGTTTCTCGATTGATTCTTGATCGTTTTCACTAATTCTTTTTGCAGAACCTTGTAAATAATCATTTTATCTTTCAAATGATACCAAATTCATGAATTTTCATCAAGTGTAGGCCAAACATTTTCTAATTAAATTCGGTTATGTATCATTCAAGACCATCTTACTGTTTTTTAAATAACTGATTCATTTTAAACTCGTTTTTAGCCGTTCATTTTTGTACAACGTTATTGATAACTCGATTACATTTCTATAGGATCAAGAATCATAAATTTTCATAATGTATTAATGGAGAATTTCGAGCTTAAAGTGAAAAACAGGGCCGAAAAAAACTCATTTTTCGCTCAACTTTACTCGTTTTTCATAATTCTTTTTACAGATTATAACAATAATCTTTTTACCTTTCAAATGACACCAAATTCATGAAATTTCATCAAGTGTAGGGCAAAAAATTGTTAATTAATGTCGGGTATGACCCATTAAGCACCCTTACGGTATTTTGATTTGACTCATATTAGACTCATTTTTAGGCAGGTTTTTTGTATTATATTATAGACATCTCGATTACATTTCCATAGACTCAAGAATTATTGATTTTCATCAAGTATAAATGGAGAATTTCAAGTTTAAGCTTCGATTTTAAGATGAAGAAAATGAGGGGGAAATGTGACTTGCTATAGCATGTCAAAATCAACAAAATGACATATTAACACGTTTTTAATGACTTGACTAGTCACATGTGTAAAAAAATAGATTTGCCACAATGGAACATGGGAGAACGATGACATTTATTTAATAGCTTTACCCACAAAAAAAAGGATATATTAGCTTATCGAAATTCTAATAAACACATAAACAAGGAAAATAAGTTAATTCAAACACCTTCGTACTCCAATATTTCATAATCAACATCAAATCGCAGTATGGAGTCCACATGACAGCCACTCTGTAACCCTAAAACATGTTTTAAACGCTCATTAATTATACATGTATTTATACATTTTTTATTTTATAGTATAAATATTCTTTAAAAATTAATTTATAGTTGAATTGTCATATTCGAAAATAAATGAACAAGTAATATTCCTTTCGTAAACAAATTTAGTATTTCCTTTAAAAGAAATGCAAACCATGAAGCTTAAAATGATTTAAAACTATATTTGTTATTGATATACATTTATGTCCTAACTACCAAAATTAGATACAAAGCAAACCTAAATTAGGTGACTTGCCAACAACAAACTATCGTCTAATATTCGTACTAACCTATAAATATATTATAACTTTCAATTTAGTTTTTTTTTTTTTTTTGTGTTTAATATATATTTGAAGGGTTTACGGCACCAAAATATGACGAAGTTTGCATAAGTTATTATTGTATGAAGTTTGTTTTTTTTAATATATACAATGCAATTTCATAATTTTATCATTGTAAGCAAGTTGTTATATACAGTGATTGTTTATGTAAAGTTCATTATGTACAATGCATCAGGACGGAACTAGGATTCTAGTATAGCAGGGATCGATCTTACTTTATCATAACACTTATAATACACATATATATGAATGGTATAAAAAAGTTCCATTATATAGCTAGATAAATAAATAATAAAAGTTATTTAAAGACAAGAAACTTAGGTGTTAAAATAACACTTAAGCTTTTCCAAAATCAATCATCAAAGTTTTCTAATGATCGCTAGTTCGTTTGTCATGAATTAACATGCTAGAAGCATTATATTAACTAAAACAATAACTTGAATGCTTTATCTTGATAAAAATTCAATGTAACAAAAAGAAGGATAAAAAAAGCATACTTCGCATTTTAATTTGTAGTTGAAAAAGGCCTTAGTTATTTGAATAGAATTTGTCTATTATATTGTCTGTAGAAAAAGTATCATCAATCACTCTCTCTCTCTATCTCTCTCTCTCTCTCACAATGTAAACAACTAAACTGTTTTAAAGATAATTATCATTCATACTATTATGAAACCTTGTTTTCATAATTTTCATTGAGAAAGCTCTTTCAAAAATTAGAATCGCAACTTCGAGTCTTCCTTTCACCGTTTCTGTTTTGAACTATACGTGGGCTAAAGATTCCACCTCAGCGAGTACTCAGCTTTCAGAATCGGTGATCACTCGTCCCCTCTCCTATTTTGGGCGAGTGACATGAGAATGATTTATACGAACATACAGTCCACACCAATTTCTTCGTATTATATTATAATTACTAACACTTTATCTAAACCGAATGAGGAATCATGCACAAAGCTATTACGCCACTCCTATATGGCCCATAGGACATAGAAAGGACCTTAAGATAGCTTTGCCACTCTGAATAATGATTTAGAGTCTCTTTGAAGGAGAAATCTAAGTATCAATCCATCAATAACTCTATGCTTTCAGACATTCAACTTTCACTTTCAGTTGGTGTAGGAAATGCTGCTCAACCTCCTCAGAATGCAATGAATGAAACAATAAAGCTATTCTTTAGATTAGATTAGTCAAGGCAGGAACCAAAAAGGTTACATTAGAAGCAAGAGTCTGTGTTTAAAGGTCCTTACTGATTTCGTCTAATGCACGACCTCTTGGTTCCATTTTCAGTTTGGCCTTCATATGCAAACCAACGCCGATCTTAGAATTTTGTATCTTTGTTCGTATTATAGGCATAAAGGACGTGGGAATATTATCTATAAGAATTTAAGACAACCCTCGATTTCATCTAAGGCACATGTTTCTGGATACTATGTTTTTCTTGGCTCTTGTCGTATCTCTTGGTTATCAAAGAAACAATCGGTTGTATCTGGTTCATCGATAGAGACTGGAAATCAAGCCATGAAAGATTGCACATGTGACTTACTTCGCTTACTCGCCTTCTTAAAGACTTTAAAATCTCAATCCCCACACCTCTCGTTGTTCATTGTGGGAACAACTCTACGATTTGCTTTAGCTTCCAATCCAGTCCAACATGTTTGAATTAAAAATATCGAGATTTATAACTATTTTGTGCGAGATAAAACCAAGGATGGCTTCATCAAAAAAATATTTTTACACCCTCTATAGCACTTACGGTAGACATCCTTATCAAAGGATTAAATCATTCTCTCCCAAACAAATTTGTTTGTTCAAGCTATATGCATTGTGATCCCTTCACAATGCCAAACTTGTTGGGGTATAATGGTATATACTAGTGTTCTAAAAGGCGTGTCATAGCATTGCCAAGGCATGAGTCGTGACTCCACCATTAAAAAAATGGCCCTAGACGTAAGTGTTAGGCGTGACGAACGCCAAGGCTTGCCAAGGCGCACATTTACGCGTCGAGTTTTTTTAAAGAAGTGGCGCGTAGATCATTTTTATTAAAATTTGGACTGTATTGTATACGTTTTGCGATCACGTGTATTTAACTTCTATAAATTTGTATTTTGTAATTTATATGTGTAATGACACCAAATCGGTTCATCTTTAGGTCACCAGCTTAAAACTGTCACACTTGATTAAAACCGATAATAAATTTTCAAAATTTTTAATAGTCAACATTGTGAAGAAATCCCAGATGGTAGCGCAGTTGAGGTTGCACAATTCCACCCATCTACTTTGGTGGTTGGGCAAGACTCGAGACTATTAGGGGAAGTGACAAACTTACTTCAGTTCCAGACAAAAAGTTTCTTTTTTCACAATTATTATTATTATCTTAAATTATGGGCTTGTTGAGAATGATTCTGGTCTAGTTCGTGACTTATTAGATGTGGAAGGCTATTTAGATAATCGGATTACCACCGTATATTTAGGGGTGAGAATGAACCGGTTTGAGTCGGTTTTGACCAAGAACCAAGCCAAAACCAATTATTCCATTCATGGTTACTTCTATCCTGTTGACTTTAAATGGGGCTATTATCAGTTTTTATATCGATTAACCATTAACCAATAGTGTAGTTGGGCATTAGACAATGAAAATTAGTTTGCGCTAAATAATCTTAAAAATAATTTTTTGTCAAATAGCCCATTTAGATTCTAATAACACTAAAACGAGTCAGCTAACTTAAGCTCACTTTAAAGCCATGACAAAACTTAAGATTATAAAAAAAGCTACAGAAAAACTTAAGACATAGATAGGACTATAGGAGCAATGTACTTGGGGCTATTAATGTTACAGACTCAAAAGAGTATCAAAACATCGTCCAGCAGTTGAATTGGTGAATACTGAATAGGGTTGCAGTTTTGCAGAGCCCACAGTGGAAACAAAAGATGTATGTGGAAGAATTTCATCATGCATATTCCAAGAGAACTAAATGCAGAAGCGGAAGAGCAGGCAAAGAAGGGGTTGTGTCGATCTGTTGCATGGATTTTATGGGTTTAATGTAGTAGGGCGATTGGAATGAAGGGTTACAGGTAGAAAAATCTGAACACCGCCTTCCATTGTGTTTTGACGGTAGTCTTTGGGCAGTGGAGTGTGTGATATTTAATTTTGTTTTGAGTTTTGATGTTGTAGTCTATCTAGAGTTGGTCTCTGGGTGTGGTCAAGTCAAAGCCCTGTTGTTTCATCTGTTAGTGTTGAGGTAGTTTCAGTAACAGTTGTACATGTAGGTAGTCATGGGGATGTGAAGTAGTTGCTGGCAGAAGGGCCCGTGTCATGTCATTGATTAACTGGTTGGTCTAAGTTCGCCATGTCTGTTCCAAGTATGTATTACAGTTGGGTATGAGTCTGTGGTGTTTAATGTTAAGGAGAGTCTTTAACTGGGTTCGAGTCTATTGTGGCATGAGTTACTTATCATGGATGAGTCAGAGGCTTTGGTCTAAGCGTGTGTGTTTGAGTCTATGATGTTGGTCGATTAGTTGGTGCTAATTATTATTTTGGACCATTGCGGCGGTTGTCATCATGTTCGAGATACATGGGTTGGGTCATGGTTATTAGGTGGAAGGTAGAGGCCTGGTGAGTTGGGTGGTGGCCAAGTTAGGTCTTGGGGTTACAAGAGGGGTGAACGGTGTGCATATCTGGTGTAGGGAGGATTGGAGGTTAGGGCGGGAATGGTATAGTGATTCCCTCACATGGGTTGTGTGTGAATTCCTTTATATACTACTTTTCTTAGGAGTATCATGAACTGTTGCCAGGGTCCGATTGAGCTGTTTGTCTAAAGGTTTTCGGGCAAGTCAATTGAGGGTCAATCCTGAGAGGTGTTTAATGGTCAGACCGAGTGCTGAGAAATGTGTTTGGACATTGGTTTCGGTTTAAGATCTGAAATGAGACTGGTAAGAAGAATAACAAGACGAAAGGGAACAGCCTCCATTGCTATTCATGTTGCTGTCTAAGGAGTATTCATGTTGCTGAACTATAAACTCATGTGCCAAGCTGAACTATAAATTCATGTTGCTGTCTAAAGTTTATTCAAGAAGGCAAAGGCAGGCGGATCTGTGGAAGATATATGTAGTATGTTGTTTTCATCTCTTACGGCAAGATGGTTGTTGATAGGGGCCAAACAGGTGGTGATGTCTGCTTTTGTGAAGATAAAGTATGAGGCACAAAATTCATAACAAGGAGGAATGCCTTCTGCTAATTGAGCTTAACCTACTGCTTTCTTATGATTGCATTTAAGTTAATTGTGTGTATGTTCGCAAATATGACATGTCTACGAGTTTTTAAACGATATCAAACTTTAACCTATTCGGGATATCTGTTGCTCTTCAAAAAAAAAACACAGCTCGCTTAGCTTGGGCCGATTTTATAAGTTTAATTGGTTATGATTCGGTTAATATTTTTATGCTTACCCCAACAAATATCAATTCAAACCTTTTGGGTAATTCCGATAACTGCATTTGGATAGGGTCAATCAGATAGGTTAATCAACAGTTGTAACACTTACAAACTAAAAAGATAATATATTTATTAAAATAATAATTATTATTATTATAATTATAGTCTATGCTTATTTGGATTTTGGACCCTGGGTTCAAAAGACACAAACCCAACTATTCACAACTAATTTGTCAGTCTACACTGAAACATATTCGAAACAGGGTAACCAAATTCAAAAGACAAACAATATCGTTTATCATCAAGAACAGGGAGAGAAAAAACTTACGAAAAAAAAAAAGATGATTATTTTTCATGCTGTTACTGATAACAAATGCTTCAACTTATTATTAATAATATGTAATCCCCAGATAAGAATGAGCAGTAGTAGTACTAAGAACAAGATATTATTCGGAAACAACAAATCAAAGTAGATACACATGCAGAAAGGTAATAAATCTCAAACACATGTAAACAAAATAGATACTACAAACCGAGTTTAATACCTTAGTACCTTATAGTAGTGACATGCTTCAGAAGCATCTCAACAACATCGGTTGAGATTCTATCAGCTTCTGTCTTCAGGTGCTTAATTCTTTCATCCGTCTCTTTCTCAAGGCGCTTCACGTTAGCACCCGAGTCTCCACTTGACTGTTAGTGTCAGAAAATAAGAGTAAGTAATAGAATATATCTCAAAACGAGGATCAAAAGAGAACTTATCAAGATTTTCTACATGAGACTTCATCTCATTTACTTGATGGTTGATAAAAGTGATGTTTTATTTTGTCGTATTTCTATGCATAAAACCACCTAAACCACTTTATTTAGAAAATTAAACAATATGATTTTTGTAATCATATATGACATCTATGAAGAATTTAAAATTTTGGACAAAAAAAATATGTCCTTTAATTAAAGAATATGTCCTCTAAACCTAGACACATATTAAACGTACTGGTCCATCTCCCATTCCGAATTCCTACTCCTAGGCTCTCTGTCATCCACATTGGTAAGCAGCTATGGATTCGGAAATGGATGTCCTTTTTACAAATGAAACTTGAACCCCATAAAGCCTACTTGTTGCACAAGTTCATTTACAAATTACCATGTTTGGATAATGTAATGGCCTTCATCAACTCCTCAAGCCATCCACCATTTGCATTGTTCTCAGTATTGTTGTACCTTAGCCTATTCATCAGTTGGATGACAAAAACCTGTTTCTAAACAGTGACTTACCCGAACAGGTTAATGTGAAACAACCCCCACGCTATGTTATGTTGACCGTTGTTTTCCAAATCGTGTGTGCAAATTAAGAAGCCCTTTATGGTCATAACCATGCTCCCCGTGCCTCATACCTTTAGCTAATGTCATTACCTTCTTTATTGCATTAACTGCATCTTCTACTTCTCTTATCTCAACTGAATTTCTAGCTTATCCTCTGGAGTTAGCTACGACTAATCTGTGTCCTCTTTCCTATTTCTTAGGTCTCTGTCACTCGACTCACTCATTCTCCATCTAGTTTGATTCTTTCTCAAACTTTTTTGAATTATTTCCCCATGACATCCTATTTCTTTGCTCGGGCGGAGATGGCATCTTGCAGTTCCTACGACACACCAGTTCTTTCACTAAATCCAAACTTTCGTCTACTGGATCTTCGGTGTGAGGCACAACCTATTATCATAATCGTTTGAGAGCTCCGAAATATCTAAAGTTTACATGTGCATATATTGCTAATGTTGTTCAACAAGTCTGAGTCTACATGCAAGACTCTCATGAACCATATTTCAACGCTCTTAAGAGTATGCTTCATTATCTCACACGAACACTTAACAGGTTTTCATATTCTTCCTTCATTTTATTGGACAAATTAGTAGCCTATACCCATGCTAACTGAGCCTGAGGCTTTGAAACTTGTTAGTCTAAATCTGGTTGATGCATCTTTCCTTGGTGATAACCTTGTTTCTTGGTCTTCTAAACATCATGATATTGCATCCTAGTCCAGTGTTAAGAGGAGATACAAGTGTGTCGCCAACACGGATGTCGAAACCTCTTGACTTTGTAATCTTTTCCCTGAAATGTCATGTCCTATTTCTTAAGCTATTGTCGTTTATTACAATGTCCGCCATCTATATTTCTTCCAACGTCGACTCATCACATTTTTTTCTAAGGGTTTTCCCCTCTAAGCTATTCTTTTCTTCTAAATCTAGTCCGAGCTTACCAAAGCCTCCTGCTCGAACTACAAGAGGTATGTTGCATAAAAAACCTATATAGCTGGTTAGATTAATTATTGTGCTTATTTCATTTGTATCCTTGGCAATAGTACAAGGTTTTTACAAAAAGCAAAAATAAGCAAGTAACAAAATTTTTCAAGATGGAAACTACGTTCAGGTACGTTAAGTTCAGTTATTATAAAATACAAATGAAACAATTATGCATTTCTTAGTTGGATAAAAATCGACAGCTGCCCCTCAATGGGTCAGATTTCAATACAAGTGACTTTACTTAAAGGAGCTCAAACCTCTTTGAATAATTTTTCATGGGAATATATTTTACAAGTTAGAGACTGCACTAATTTTATGACCTGCATTGGTTTATGTTCCACCTCCAAAAACACTTTCATATTAATGTTTTTAAAATCTCAAATAGCCTTTAGTAGTGTACCTGAAACAGGGTCCAAAATCATGATTAATGACATCCAACTTATCTCCTTAACTCTATAATAATCAACATTTTAATTTACATTTAGATAATATGCTATCAACCTACCCACACATACTCTCTATCATGACTTGTATCTTTTGAGTAATCCAGGAAATTCCAAATTGTAAATTATTGTGGTTTCAAGGAACGAAAAGGATTGATAAACAGACCCCTAATATTTAAAGAAAAGTGCTGGAAAACATGAGCATAAAACAAATATCAATCCTGATTCCTGAAAAATTGTGACATGTTAGATTATGCAAAACAATTTGACCTGTTGCAGAAACAGTCTTTTCATAGAGTGCATGCAAAAGACCGTGTTTTAAACAAAATTTTGAAATATTCTTCAATGCTTTGACTTACCTCAGCAAGCTTTCTTTGAAAATCAGCCTCCATTTGAGCACGAAATTCAGCAACCTCCCTCTCAGCCTCTTCTTTCGCTTGTTTTAGTCTAGCTAATTTTGCTGAAAAGAAAAAAACAAGATAGTATGAATAATTTCACCTAATCAAAATTAGCCAACATTACATTTGTATTAACTTAGTCATTTTTAGAGTCTGATATTGTCATACAGTTATATCATTAAAGGAAAATAAAGCCAATTTCTTGAGTTGATCAAAGGAACTTGATGACATATATTCAATCCTCAAAAAGCCAATGAACAATTCGGATTAGAGAACTCAGAATGTATGTTAGACTTTTTGAGTACTAACCACTTCGGGCAGCATTGACAATTTGCTGAGCTTCTTGCTCTGCGGCTAACAAGAGTTGAATTCCGTTCTGGCCCCTGCTGGAATCCATGAATGCTGATACACCACAGATAATAGCTTTTTACACCCTTTCTATAGTATTATTCTTTGAATATCAGATATCTTATTTGAATTTCATAAGTGATATCATATCCTCAAAGTGAAGAAATATGAATACTTATATGAACAAGTATAAGTACATCAAATGGGAAAGTAAAAGGGGTTGATGATATTGTACCAAGGAATCAATTCAACGGAAAAATTTGCTTTTATGATTAATGTTAATCTCAAAAATAAATTCCAGGATGTGAAATTGTGAATTATGCCCTTAAATTGAATGGATCAAAATACTGTGACTTGCAGGCTGCTTATATAATTGCAATGATATTGAACTGAATCGCAATAAAAGAGAAATTTGAAAGAAAAACATTAAATCATGGAAAGATTAATCAATCATGGAGTTACGATCCACACTAAGATTCAAAACTTAAGATCGAGAACAGAGTAACAGCACATACTATCTAAAGAGTAGATAACTAGAATCAAATGATTACAGGCGGGATTCGTGGAGATCCAAACCAGAGATCGAAAAAAACGTACCTGAGAATCGGAGATCGATCTGATGAAGCAAACGAGGAGAAAACGGATTGAGAGGTGTATGATGTTGGGTTTCTTATGGAACGATTTAAGATTTAAATGGACCCCTTGTATTTACAGTGTATTACACTTGTAGTCCCTGGATTATTTATAAGTGGTCAGTTTTACTCACTGCGAACATTGTAGGCTTGTAGTCTAGCGGTATTTGATATTATGTCTTCTCTTATGAAGTCTTGGTATGAAAAATGGAATAGATTTAGGGGTAGATTTAAGGTGTGTGTATTTGTCGTTCAAAAAAATATTGAATTTTGTAAGGAAAAAAAGGTATAAAAACTAGTTTCATATGATGAAAAGATAAATAAGAAACTACACGAACGGGTATTATAGTAAGTTATATCTCGAAGATAAATAAATGGATTTTTAAGTACCTTATATGTTTCAAATATTATGTTGTTAATAACTTTCGTCATGATTTTATGTTTATTTTTAAAGTTACTGAGCTAAATTATTATTGTGGAAATCGTTATTCCAAACTCCATGGATTATATGTAACTCTACATGAGCCTATAGCAGAGAATTCACCACTGTGTGTCTCTTACTAAACGATACGCGCCCTTAAAACACCAAATTAATTACCAAGAAATTGAACTAGGATAGCAAGAGGATAACTTCGGAATAAAATTTCGTCAATTCAAGTATGCAACAAAAAGGGAAGATTATTGCATGAAACTTAATTTACTATAGAGTGAATTAAAATACAAATGTGATATAACACAAACACAACAAAAGTTACTCACATACAATATGCAGATGATGTAATTTTCTTTGGCGAGTGGAATCGTGAAAACCTATATAACCTAATGAATATTTTATGATGCTTTCACTTGACGTCGGAATTGAAGATGAACCCCTCAAAAAGTAATTTGATATGGATAGGAGTTAACTATGATTAAGTGGTAATTTTGTCTATAGTGGTTGGATATGGACCTAAAGTACTGCCAATTAATTATCTTCGGTTGCTAATTAGGCGAATATGGGATGGGATAATTGGTTACCATTATGTGAAAATTTCATGTCCAGGATTGCAAGCTGGAATATTGTAACACCGGTTTTTACGAGCTTAAAATCAGTAATAATTTAAACTTTTAAAGTTTATTTACCCAAAGCATGCAGCGGAATTAAGCACCAGTTATAAAAGGGATTACCATTGTTAACCGACTTGGCAATAAACTATGACAAAACACGCCAAGTTATAAACCAACAGGTGTTACCATACTAAACCGACCATCGGATTACAGACAAACATAACAACAAAGTGTTCCACAAGAATTAAGTACAATTACCCACAAGGGCCCGTCTCACCAGGCTGTCTAATCTTTACCTGTGAAAAGGGTAATTCATGAACCGGTTAGCTACACTAGCTAGTGAGTACAGATTTCACATAAGTATCAACAAGCATGCTATCACAACACAGGAAAAACACACAGGGCTATCCTATCACATCGCAGAGTGCCAACATGTCAGTAGGACCCATATCTCGCACGGTTGCAAGTCCCGCTCAACGACTCCAACTGGGGAATCAGCAACACCAATCCACACTGGTGGGGGAAGCAAAGAGCCGTCCACCCAGCGCGTTACGGAGCCACCAGGACTCAAACCGGATCTTGATCATAAACCAAGTCCCCAAGGTTGTCAAGGAACGGCGGTCCTGTAGAACCTGAGACACGGCGTGCACCATAGAGCCACCGTTGATCCCGAATAACCGGCCATCTAGGCCCTCAAGGATCAACCGCATTCCGCAGCTGACCTCAACCGTGTCGGAAACTATAAACAGTTCCCCGAGTGTCTGAACATAACAATAACACATAACTGGTCCAATCAGGACCCAAGAGCATGCGCGCATATAATCATAACAATTACTACTCATACCTGATAAGCATAACATGCGAGTACAACTTAAGCATATCATACAGTTGCTACACGATTCATGTCACATGTATTTCTCTACTATCATGGCAACTCTAGTCATCATTAGCATGGCATATCACGTCATAACATACTTCAAGTATGCATACGCGAAAGCACAAACAACACATCATAGCACACAACAGTTAGCCCTACTTACTGAGCCTCATGGGAAACCGGTACTCACCTGGAGTTCACAAGAGATAGATATAGTGCTTAGTGTCCTCAGGTCCTTCAGGATCACCTAGCACATCGTACACATACCTAGTTATCACTTACACTTAACACTTACAGGTCTAAACACAAGTCACACAATCTGCCAACATTGGACATAGGCTTTGTGCTTACACCCAAATAGCTATTTTCATCGTCCGTAGATGGTAAACTACAAGGTACATGTCTTGCGTCCGCAAACACCTTAGTTTACAGCCGCATGAAACATCCCACGCCTCAACACACAATTTACAACAAAACTGACAACTTTTTTGAAAAACACCCCCTTGCGGCAGCAAGGGATTTTCTTAAAAATACCCCCTTACGGTAGCAAGGGATTTCCCTTGCCACCACAAGGCTTTTCCCTTGCGACCACAAGGCTTTTCCCTTGCGACCACAAGGACTTTTCCTTGCGACCACAAAGACCCTTACAGCAGGTTCTTGCTCTGTTCGAGCACAGCCGCTAGAATCCGCATTTTTTGACACAAAATCAACTTGAATCCATTTTCAAGCGTTTATACATCACTTTTAACATACATATGAACTTACTAACTCATACTTGACACAAAACAAACATCACAACTCACTTGAATCCATCAAAATGGGTCATCTCTTCACTATACTTCAAGAACTAGGTTTATAGGTTGAAGACACTTACAAAGAAGATGATACACAACAGATTGAACTCGGTTTTGGTACTGAAATCAATTGCAACAACTTGTTTCTTGATTTGTTCTTCAAAAGGTTAAGGATTGAAGTGTATGTGTGTATATACGAAAACTAGTATATGTTTGTGTGTGTTTTTAGAAACTTCTAGGGAAAAGGCAACAAGAGAACCGCCTTTGGGTTTAATTAAATTAAACCCGGGTATTTTGTTTCCCTTTTTAACTTACAACTTGACACACGTCATCCCATTTTATGTAACACCCTCTCTAGCGGCCTAAATTTAATAAGGTAATTAGATTATTAATCATGAGATTTATACCTTTGATTAGGTGAATTTAATTATCTTTATTTGTTATGTGTTTGTTATATTTATTTTGTCTAAATAAATAAAATTGTTAATTAATTTAAGTTAATTAATGATAATGGAATGTTAGGTGTCCCAATTTGGTGACACTTAGTCACCTAAACATCCATCAACACCTTATTTGTCATGCAAAACATAATTGAGAAAGTGTGAGTGTGTGTTTACTTGCTCTCGGCCTAGAAAGAAAAAGAAGAACAAAGAATCATCAATTTCACATTCAATCTTTGAGTTAATTGAATTTAACTCTGCAGAATCCAATCCTTAAGGTTAGCTTTATTGATTGTTAGATTGTTAATTTTATTCGGATTTATAGAATAATATGAAGAAACCGTATGATTCTTGAATGGCTGAATTAGGATGATTGCATGTTAGTATTTGATGTGAATTCATGTATATTAATGTGTTATAATGTCTTCTGGAAGTGTATATTACTGTGCATGAACATCAATTAGCTTAAAATTGAAGTTAGAATCAAATTGTTCAAGAACATGAATCAATCTTAATTCCTCACTATGAATCATTCGGAATTTGTGAATACTGCATGAGTTATCCGGAATTGATAAAGAATCTGCATGAAGTAATACTGAATTTGATAGAATCCGCATGTATTAAAAACCGAATGTTTATGACTTTGCTTTATAAGGATTATGTTATATGGAATTGGACCAAAACCGAATTTATGATCGGATTGTGACACAAACCGCCTGTTTAATCGAAATTTATGAGAAACCAGATGATTTGCCTTAACTTATTCGGAATTATGAAGTCATACGGAATCATGGACTCATACGGAATTATGACTTATCTGGATTTGTGAGGAAACCGAATGCTATTCGGAATTTGTATAAAACCGCACGGAATTACCTTGACATATGGAATTGTGAATTCTATCCGGTTTTATGATAATTCCGTATGACCTATCCGGGATTTGGGACTTGGACTATTTTCCCTAACACCTTGATCGGTTTTTGGACTTATGATGAAGAAACCGCATGGCTTATACGGTTTTCATGCTAACTTGGAAATTCCTTTGTTTATGAAACCCTAACTTGGAGGATGATTATTGTAATCTGTTACCTAAGCGAATGGTAAGCTTTTAAGGATATACAAGCACTTTGGTGAATGATATTGTACTTGTTTGTGCATATGTAAATGACTATGTGTTTTATGATTTAATAAGTGTGTTTACTTATTTCAGAAGCAGTATTATGATACAATATTGACTTGTATTTATATTCTCAGGAACTGAGAAGACTCAGTGAGTTAGTCACTCGAGTGGACTACAGCGGTACAGACTATGGTGAGTGGATTCATATCTTTAGATATGCGGGATGTAATATCCTGATTGTAACTATGCTCATTGGACTGAATGTCTTGCTTGATATGTATACATGTTTATTTTGATCAGCATGAGCTGAGCGGTTGGGCCTGTTGCTTGGGGATTTACAGTATCTGATCTTGATGTGCATTTGTTGTACTCAAGGGTGCTGGTACTGTTGTCCATGTTAGCAGGGTTATCGGTAAACCTATGCTTTAGCCGGCATATGGTTTTAGGTGGTTGCAACACTGCCGGTTCTCCTGGGGTTGAGAGCTATGTGTTTGGGCATGTTTGCCTTGCATGTACTTAGATATTTATTCCCTCACTTAGCTTTGTGCTAATTCCACACTATCATATTTTCCAGATTCGTTTTGGTGAGTTTTTGAATGTGAAGGCTGGGAATATAGACAGACCACTACTCTGATGTCTAAATTTTTGTATAGAGCATGTTTTGTAAATAACACTGTAGTAGTATTTTATAAATGTAAAACCAGATGAAGATTTTATTTAACTTATGTTTATATGTAATTATGTTAATTAAGCTTCCGCACGCAGTTTTATGTTAATTAAAAAGTACAGTGTTACAAATTGGTATCAGAGCACTGGTTTGAGGATTTGCCTTAGTGATTTCGTGCAATACTCGAATCAAGGCTCTGGTCAGTCCAGTATTCCCAGAGTGGGTAATTAGTAATGTAGCTTTGAGGGTAGTTAGTGTGATTATACTAACGGATTTAAATCTAACAACTGGTGAGATGTTGTGTATGAGACAGAATATGGCTGACAACGATAACCAGACAACTACCCCTGCGTCCCCCAGAAGAAACAACAGTCAGTCCTCTACGGCAGCAAATGAACAGCACAACCGAGTCGGTACTTCTCACAATGGAGAATCTGATCAACAAGATTATGTGCTCCAGTTGGAGGATACACTGCAGACTTTGAGGGATAGAATACAGCAGCTAGAGCAGCAATAGCAATAGACTCAATCCTCTCAGCAAACCCAAACCATCCACATACCCAGAGAGACAACTGTGTTTACTCAACCCATACCACCTCCTATTTATACTGCCACGCCGTTTAGCACTGTGTCAACGCCTTTGGATCATTACCCTATGTGTCTATTCCTCAAGTGACACAACCTCATCAACCTCACCAACCACAACAGCAGAATATCTTTATTCCATGGTATCCACCCCAGGAAAGCTATAGGCCGAGGTGTCAATACAAGGATTTTATGGATTGTCAACCACCGGAGTATTCTGGAAGCTCCGACCCTGCTGTTACACTGAACTGGTTGAGAGAAACAGTTAAGGCATTGGATGCCTGTAACTGTGAGGAATCTGAGTGAGTTAAGTTTGCAACCCCGAGGTTAAAAGGTCAAGCTGCAACATGGTGGGATTCTCTAACAGCTCATCTTTCCAGGGAAACTTTGAACTCTGTAACTTGGGAACAATTTCAAAAAAAGTTTTGTGAACACTTCTGTAATGCGTTTGATTTAGCAAAGGTGAAGAGGGATTTCATGGATTTGGCACAAAACAACAAGATGTCAGTAGATGAATTGATAACCAAGTTTAATGAGACTTTGAGATTTGCAAAACAGTGGGTGCCTGATGAACCCGCTCAGATCCAACACTTTGTACAAGCGTTATTACCTGAATATCGGGGTAACACCCATTTGGCTACATCATTGGTTTAGGCATTCACTTTAGCTAGGGCTTCTGAAGGAGACGTGAGAGCCAGGGAAAAGATGAATCGAGAAAAGGGAGCATCGCACAAGTCTGGTGGAAATCAGAGTGGAAATCAGAATAAGGGTAAATGGCAGAACAACCAGAGTAGAGGGGATCAGAAATCTAAGGGTTCTGAGTTGAATCAAGGTAAGCCATGGTGTGGAACTTGCAAGTCACGTCACACCGGTCCGTGCACACCGCAGACTCGTCGGTGTTTGCGTTGTGGTGAATTTGGTCACGAGCCTTCTGACTGTAGGTTTAAAATGAATGTGTGTTGGAATTGTGATGAAGAAGGTCACTTAGCTAGAGCCTGCACAAAACAGAGATCAACGGGGATAGGGCAAGGGGTAGCCAATGTCGGGGGATCGTCTTCTGCAGGTCAGAAGAGAAAGGCTGCACCTTCTGTAGAAGGGAGAGCCTTCAAGATGACAGTTAGTGAGGCTACTGGGAACAATGATATGATACGGGTATGTTTTTGATAAACTATGTGCCTGCCCGTGTGTTATTTGATTCCGGTGCAAATAGATCTTTCATATTTGTGTCATTATGTGATAAACTGAAACTACCTGCTACTGTGATTGCTCCTCCCTTAGAAGTAGAAATAGCAGATGGTAAGTTAGTGCTTGTAACATCTTCAGTGACTGGGGTACAAATAGACATAGATGGTACTAGTTTTCCTATTCACTGTTTACTTATGCCTATACCGGGGATTGATTTAGTACTAGGCATGGGTTGGTTAAGTCACCACAAAGCTAGTATTCAGTGTCATAAGAAACTCATTACTATTCCTTTGGCTGACGGGTCATATGTCGTGGCTCGCGGGGATAGGGCTCAATCTTCTTTTCCTATCATCTCGTATATGAAGGCTAGAAAATCTCTAGCCAAAGGGTGTGCGTCTTACTTGGCTTATGTGATTGATGCGAAGAAGGAGAAGAAACCAGTTATCGATGTCCGAGTTGTGTCCGAATCTCTGGAGGTAGAATATAAGATTGATCTGATACCTGGCACTACACCTGTTGTGAATGCTCCGTATCATCTAGCTCCTTCAGAAATCCGGGAAATGATGACTCAGATCCAGGAATTGTTAGACAAAGGATTTATTCGTCCGAGTTCTTCGCCTTGGGGTGCACCTGTGCTGTTTGTGAAGAAGAAAGATGGAACTCTTCGTATGTGTATAGATTACAGAGAATTAAATAAGAGGACCATCAAGAACAAGTATATGTTGCCCAGGATTGATGATTTGTTTGATCAACTACAAGGGGATTCCTACTTTTCAAAGTTTGATCTGAGATCGGGATATCATTAAGTGAGAGTAGCAGAAGAAGATATACCAAAGACAACATTTCGTACTCGGTATGGTCATTATGAATTCTTGGTGATGCCGTTTGGTTTGACGAATGCTCCTACCGTATTTATGGATCTGATGAATCGTGTGTGCCGACCATTCTTAGATAAATTCGTTATTGTGTTTATTGATGACATTTTAGTGTATTCTAAAACTGAGGTTGAACACGATCAGTACTTGAAGCAGGTTCTGGAAATTTTAAAGGAGAACAAATTATATGCTAAGTTCTCGAAATGTGAATTATGGTTGCGCGAAGTTCAGTTTCTAGGACATATAATTTGTAAAGATGGCATTAAAGTGGATCCGATCAAGATTGAAGCTGTGATGAATTGGAATGCTCCAAAAACGCCGACAGAGATCAAAAGTTTTCTGGGTTTAGCAGGATACTACTGACGGTTTATCAAAGATTTTTCTAAGCTTGTCGGTCCGTTGACTAAGTTGACCCGAAAGGATGTTCAATTTCAATGGGGTACACCTCAGGAAGATGCTTTTCAGACTTTAAAACAACTTTTGTGTCAAGCTCCTGTTCTTTCTTTGCCTGAGGGTTCAGAGGACTTTGTGGTTTATTGTGATGCTTCTTACGCCGGGTTAGGATGTGTTTTAATGCAAAGAGGAAAGGTAATTGCTTACGCTTCAAGGCAATTGAAACCAAACGAACAAAACTACCCAACACATGACTTAGAGTTAGCAGCTGTAGTATTTGCGTTGAAATTATGGAACACTATCTGTATGGAACCAAATGTATGATTTGCACAGATCACAAAAGTCTACAGTATGTTTTCACTCATAAGGAATTGAACATGAGAAAACGCCGATGGCTAGAATTAATCAAAGACTACGATTGCAATATTCAGTATCATCCGGGTAAAGCTAATGTAGTTGCGGATGCACTCAGTCGAAAGGGATCAACAGATACAGTGAAATTTATGCGTTTGGAAATCAAATCTGATTTAGTGGATCAACTTTTAGCACCTCAGCTTGAAGCTTTGAAAGATGAGAATCTGAAGGATGAATTGATGGTTAAACGACAAAATGATTTAACTACTGATTCACGTGGATTGAAGGTATATCATACTCTTGTTTGGGTGCCTAAGTTTGGTAATCTGAGGGAATTAATTTTGAATGAAACTCACAAGTCAAGTTTGTTAGTACATCCGGGTAGTACGAAAATGTATCATGATATGAAAACCTTCTACTAGTGGCCGACTATGAAAATGGATATTGCTCGTTTTGTTGAGACATGTCACATACGTGCACAAGTTAAAGCGGAACATTAGAAACCATACGGATCCTTGAAACAATTGGAAATACCCGAGTGGAAATGGGATCATATTACGATGGATTTTGTAACAAAACTTCCACG
Source organism: Pulicaria dysenterica (assembly GCA_947179395.2). Classification (NCBI taxonomy): domain Eukaryota; kingdom Viridiplantae; phylum Streptophyta; class Magnoliopsida; order Asterales; family Asteraceae; genus Pulicaria; species Pulicaria dysenterica. The sequence goes on from OX359293.1 coordinate 20,113,169, forward strand.
AACTCAGAAAGGTCATGATATGATTTGGGTTATAGTCGACAGATTAACCAAGACTGCTCACTTCCTAGCTACTGCTGAAACCGCATCGTTGAGTAAATTAGCGCAATTGTATATTGATGAAATAGTATCTAGACATGGAGTTCCTCTTTCCATTGTCTCAGATCGAGATTCAAGATTTGTGTCTAACTTTTGGAATAGATTGCAACAAGAGTTGGGATCCAGAGTTAATTTGAGTACAGCTTATCATCCACAGACAGATGGTCAATCAGAAAGAACTATACAGACTTTAGAAGATATGATTCGGGCTTGTGTGTTAGAGTTTGGTGGTTCTTGGGATTCTCATCTACCATTAGTTGAGTTTGCCTACAACAACTCCTATCACTCCAGTATCAGTATGCCACCATATGAGATGTTGTATGGGCGTCCTTGTAGAACTCCGACTTGTTGGTTAGAGGCTGGAGAAAAGCAAATTGCAGGGCCTAATATTGTACAACTTACTACTGATAAGGTAGCTATTGCTCAGGATAAATTGAAAGCTGCAAGGGATCGTCAAAAGATGTATGCCGATCTGCGTCGTCGACCGGTATAATTCGTTGAGGGGGAAAAGGTTTATCTGAAAATGTCACCGTGGAAGGGCGTTATTCATTTTGGTAAACGCGGGAAGTTGGCTCCTCATTATATTGGTCCTTTCAGAATTAGACAAGTGGTAAACGATCAGACAGTTGCCTTAGACCTTCGAGATGAATTAGCCGGTATTCATGATACTTTCAACGTGTGCTATATGAGAAAGTGTAATGTAGAGGATCAGACACAGGTTCTTCCGATACAAGATCTTCGTGTGGATTCAGGGCAGAGACTCATTGAGGAACCAGTTGAGTTACTTGATCGTAAGGTAACTAAGTTGAGGAAGAAACAGATACCGATGGTTTTGGTCAAATGGAAGCATAGTCTGGGCTCTGATTTGACTTGGGAGACCGAAGCTAATATGAGGAGTCATTACCCTTCCATATTCGAGCGCAATGAGATTCCGATGACAGAATCTTCTTAAGGAGAGGAGATTTGTAACACCCTCTCTTGAATGGTTGAATTAGGATGATTGCATGTTAGTATTTGATGTGAATTCATATATATTAATGTGTTATAATGTCTTCAGGAAGTGTATATTTATGTGCATGAACATCAATTAGCTTAGAATTGAAGTTAGAATCGAGTTGCTCAAGAACATGAATCAATCGGAATTCCTCACTATGAATCATTCGGAATTTGTGAATACCACATGAGTTATCCGGGATTGATAAAGAATCCGCATGAAGTAATACGGAATTTGATAGAATCCGCATGTATTGAAAACCGAATGTTTATGCCTTTGCTTTATAAGGATTATGTTATACGGAATTGGACCAAAACCGAATGTATGATCGGATTGTGACACAAACCGCCTGTTTAATCGGAAATTTATGAGAAACCAGATGATTTGCCTTAACTTATTCGGAATTATGAAGTCATGCGGAATCATGGACTCATACGGAATTATGACTTATCTGGATTTGAGAGGAAACCGAATGCTATTCGGAATTTGTATAAAACCGCACGGAATTACCTTGACATACGGAATTGTGAATTCTATCCGGTTTGATGATAATTCCGTATTACCTATCCGGGATTTGGGACTTGGACAATTTTCCCTAACACCTTGATCCATTTTTGGACTTATGATGAAGAAACCGCATGGCTTATACGGTTTTCATGCTAACTTGGAAATTCCTTTGCTTATGAAACCCAAACTTGGAGGATGATTATTGTGATCTGTTACCTAAGCTAAGGGGAAGCTTTTGAGGATATACAAGCACTTTGGTGAATGATATTGTACTTGTTTGTGCATATTTAAATGTAACACCCTCTCAACCGGCCTAGATTTAATAAGGTAATTAATTTAATTAACCTTGGGATTTATATTTGATTATGTGACCATGTTTATTAAATGGTTGTTATATGTGACAAGTTAAAGCCGAACATCAGAAACCGTACGGATCTTTGAGACAATTGGAAATTCCTGAGTGGAAGTGGGATCATATTACGATGGATTTTGTAACTAAACTTTCATTAACTCAGCGAGGACACGATATGATATGGGTCATTGTTGATAGGTTGACCAAGAGTGCTCATTTTCTTGCTACTGCAGAGACTGCATCTTTGGGTAAGTTAGCACAATTGTACATCGATGAAATAGTATCTAGACATGGAGTTCCCTTGTCCATTGTCTCAGATCGGGATTCGAGATTCGTGTCTAACTTCTGGAATAGATTGCAGCAAGAGTTGGGATCCAGAGTTAATTTGAGTACAGCTTATCACCCGCAGACAGATGGTCAATCGAAAAGAACAATTCAGACTTTAGAAGATATGCTTCAGGCATGTGTGTTAGAGTTTGGGGGTTCTTGGAATTCACATCTACCTTTGGTTGCGTTTGCGTACAACAACTCTTATCACTCAAGCATTGGTATGCTGCCGTATGAGATGTTGTATGGGCGACCTTGTAGAACTCTGACTTGTTGGTTAGAGGCTGGGGAAAAGCAGTTTGTATACCCGATATTGTACAGATTACTGCAGATAAGGTAGCTATTGCCAGAGAAAAGTTAAAAGATGCCAGAGATAGACAAAAGATGTATGCAAATCCATGTCGTCGACCAGTATCGTTTGTTGAAGGAGAAAAGGTCTACCTGAAAGTATCTCTGTGGAAAGGGGTAATTCGTTTTGGTAAACGCGGGAAGTTAGCTTCCCATTACATTGGTCCTTTCAGAATTAAACTAGTGGTTAATGATCAGACAGTTGCTTTAGATCTTCCTGATGAGTTAGCGGGTATCCATGACACTTTCAATGTGTGTTACCTAAGAAAGTGCAACGTAGAGGATCAAACACAGGTTCTTCCGATACAAGATCTACGTGTGGATTCAACTCAGCGGCTCATTGAGGAACGAGTTGAGTTACTTGATCGTAAGGTAACAAAGCTGAGTAAGAAGCAGATACCGATGGTTTTGGTCAGATGGAATCATAGCCTAGGTTCAGACTTAACCTGGGAGACTGAAGCATATATGAGGAGTCGATATCCTTCCCTGTTCTAGCGCGATGAGATTTCGAGGACGGAATCTTCTTAAGGGGGAGAGATTTGTAACACCCTCTCAACCGGTCTAGATTTAATAAGGTAATTAATTTAATTAACCTTGGGATTTATATTTGATTATGTGACCATGTTTATTAAATGGTTGTTATATGATTAATTATTAAGTGTTGTTTAATTATGAATTATTGTTAATTGAGAAAAACTGGTAATAAAAAGATTAAATTAAGATGAGTGGAGGCTGAGGTGTCCTCGATTGGACACTTAATCTCCAAACAAACAACACATCATCTCATTACATGCAATTAGAGATTGAAATTGAGTGTGTGTGTGTGTGTGTGTGTTCTTGTGGCTGTCGGCCGAGGAAGGAAAAGAACAAGGAAATTATCATCTTCATTTCATCAATTGATCATTGAATTTAGTATTTCAGAATCTGAATCTTGAAGGGTAGCATTATTGGGTGTTAATTGATAATTTGTTGTTTAAATTCGGTTGTATTAAATCAACATGAATTCCGCATGATGCTTACGATGTTAGGATGAATGCATGTTAGTAATATATGAATTCATGTTTATTATGTGTTATAATGCTTTCTGGAAGTCAATATTCAAATGCATGTACATCAATTAGATCAGAATTGAAGTTAGAATCAATATTGTTCAAGAACACTTGAATTATTCGGAATTGGGTATGAAGCATGCTGATTTGAGGAATTCCGAATAGACATGTTCGGGTTTGGGGTTGATTCCGAATAAATTGTTAAACTATATGATGATTTCCGAATAAACTGTTGAACTTATGTTGAATCCTGAACAATTTTATCCGGAATTGGATGAAAACCGAACAGAATGATCGGAATTGATACAATCCGAACAAAATGATCGGATTTTGTAGAATCCGAATAAGACAAAGACTGAAATTCCCCAACACTTTAATCGGAATTGGATTAACCGGAATTGAAGATCATTCGGAATTGACACATATGTCTTTATTCGGAATTTGATTGATCGGAATTGAAGATTGTTCGGATTTGGACTGTGATCGGAATAGAACTTGATCGGATTTGGCCTTTGCTCGGAATTGGCCTTTGCTCGGAATTGAATTAAGTATCAATCGGATTTGAATTAATCGGATTTGGACTTTATTCGGTATTGGACTTATGCGGAATTATAAATCTATCCGGATTCTGAGGAAACCGAATGCTATCCGGAATTGATAAAAACCGCATGGAATGCCTTGATATTCGGAATTGGATTTCAGATGGTAAAACCGCATGAAGACTTATACGGTTTTGAATGATATTTGGAATTTCCTTAACAAGTTAGATTATGATGTACTGATTGTATATGTATGTGATATATATATATATATATATATATATATATATATATATATATATATGATGTATGAATAAGTGTATTACTTATTATGAATCAGTATTGTGAATTGAACTGGCTGCTAGACCGCTCCTGGATCACCAAGCGGCAACACTCAAATCGTGAGTGTGTGTGTGTGTGTGGTCTTGCGTAATCACCAAGTCGCAAAACACCTTGCGTGTTTTGCTTCTTCGGTTTCGTCGAGACATAAGTGAGCCGAGAGAGAGAGATAGAGTGCGACGAGAGGGAGGACGAGATCGAGAGAGAGAGAGAGAGAGAGAGTATTGGTGGCTAGGTTTTAATCCCTTATGTCACTTATCTTAATCCTTAAGCCTTTAAGGATATTATATAGGGATTAACTTGGACCTAAGCCCGTTTAATTAAAAGCCCACTGGTTTTAATTAAACTTTCAACTCTTTTCTTTTTGACCCCCTGGACTTTACTAGTTAATTAATTAACTATTAATTAACTTAGTCCATTAAATATTAAAACTTAATATTTAATTCTCTTTAAATAATAAATAACTATTTATTATTTATTCCTTTCAATAATTAATACAAACTGATTAATTATTTATTTCTCTCATTTCAATAATTAATACAACTGATTAATTATTTACTTTTCTCTTTAATAATTAATCCAACTGTTCTGAATTGGGTGTGTAGCAGTGTGACCCTTTAGTCTCTTATAACATTGGATAAAATATGCCCGTTAATTATCTTTGCACATAATCCAACAGACTCCCACTTGTGCAAGATAAGTAACAGTTACTGCACATTGTTAGCCTAAGGAGGTCCCTAGCCAGACACTTAGGGTAACCAGATTATAAGAACTCTTATACCCCAAAGTAACTTGTGATAAAACTTGATATTGGCAGATTTATACATAAAATATATATCTGATATCTGACAATATCTTGTTTAAATAAATAAAATATAGCCAAAATGAGTTTTAAATGTTATCTTATTAAATTCAAGGCTATTTCAGGTAGACAAAACGGAAAAATGGATAAAACGCGTCGAAACGAGAAAATACCGCTCAAAAGACGAAGATTATATGGAAAAAGAATTTACGCGCCGCGTACCTTATCTTCTTCCGCGCCGCGAAGATTTGTTAAAAACAGGGCCTTACGGCCGCAAGGAATCTCTTACGACCGCAAGGGACCCCGCCCACCAAAATTCGCGTAACAGAATTGTCAGAGCAACTTGCAAGGGAATCTTGTCAGGCATCTTTACGCGCCACGGAAACCGATCATTACGCGGCGCGTAAATCAGTTTTCACGCCTATAAATAGCAAGCCAAGCCTCATTCGACATACACACCAAATTAAACCAATTTACACACCTTCCAGATGTCCACAAACCATTCCAGACGAGTTCATGTGACTCCAGGGGGCCTTCGGGCTGCTCTGGAGGCTTCCTCGCCTCCTATCCATGTAAATACGTAGTTTGTAGTGTAGATTTGTAATTTTCGTAGCTGTAGTTGTTTTTTTGTCTTCGGAAACGAGTTCCAGCAAGTTTGTACGAGTCAGGATGCTGTCCAGATGTATTTCTACCTTGTATAATACGAACTGGTATTCTCTTTCCTTTATTTTCGCTTCGTTACAATTAATCCGAATTGATATAATTATGTAGTTGTTATGCGTAGGATTATATTGTGATGATTTTATTTAAGACTTGGTATTTCTGAAATAATGAAACATTATAATTAGCTATTTTGTATAAAACTATCAGTTCATGCGGGTATTCGGCAGTATAAGTGTTGAAAAACCATTTGCTTAGGATATATGTATCCTTATACATATATGCAAACAGACTCATATTTATATGCATTTGCTCATGGACCCACTTAAGGTGTATGATACGTATAAGTCTGGTATGTATATACAGGGACATTTGCTCATAGACCCACTTGAGGTGTTGAACTGATATATTATCTTAATACCTAAATATATATCTTCTTACCGGATGTTAACAGACAATGGTAATTATCATGTCTATTATTTTATTAGGAGATAAATACTGACCTTTTAAGTAAAACGGGATAACACCCGGGAAGCGAGGTTTTATCTAACCGGTGTTTTAATAATACAGGGATTAAATCATAGTTACCTTAAGATCGTTTCAAACTGATAAATGATTGGTACCAAATCTACTTTAGAAATCATCTTAATAATTTCATTCATTTTATAACCGGATTAGCTAACGCTACTATTAATATTGATTTGGAGGATTCGTGACTTGGCACTTTCTTTCCTGCTTTATTTATTTTTCCTACCTAGTTTTTAGTTTTATCCTCACCTTTCTATCTAACTAGACAGCAGTTTGGAATAAGAGTAGCCATAGCTTTTACGCTTACCCGTGTTCGATATAAATCATCGGTCTACCAGCACATCTTGCTACACGCGATGGGTTCTCTGCCCAGCCGTGCCGTGTGCATTTGTACCGTTGTGAAATCCGGTCCGCACCTAAACGGAACACACCAAAACTTCATAAGCAACCTGCTTAGAAGTGACTTGTTATAAACTAACTGTTTATAAACTAAACTATCATAAACTCCCTGTTCATGAATGGGTACGTTTTTATATATACAAACTTGCATATATATATATATATATATATATATATATATATATATATATATAGGTTTGTCCCTTGCGGCGCGATATTTCAATTTTGAGCATGAGCATGGACAAAGTCAACTCAGAGACTCAAGAATTTGTTCATGACATACTTGATTTCGAAACTGCGTGATAAACGACAAAGAACAGATCAGTTCGTTTGGGCACGGCCGTGCACTTACCAGTTTCTCTAATCACTCAAGGGGCCCAGAAATATATCTCCTAAAATGGATGTGCAATTACCATCTTGCATATTTGCATTTGGCAACACGGCTCCCACTGAATCTAGACACGCCCCTTATTACCACCCTGTTATGGCGTGGCGTTAGAACGCGCTAAGAAGACAACAGTTACCGCATCCCAAACCAAATACCTCAGGCTTGAGAATAACCTATGTGATAAATACTTTTGACACGAATCCACGAAGTATTTTTCACGGTGGGTCAATCCAATATTCGTAACCCTAACGAATATCCGTAAATTTTGGTCCGCAAAAACCGTTCGCAGCTATATTCGATATACTTTCGAATCTACCCCAAAATTACGATGACTTTATAACCCTATCGAGGTTCCCACCAAGATAAGTAGTCACGGATAATGTTTTTGAATAAACCTAGTTTATTCCTGGATGAACCAAAACATACAAAATTATAAAGAACAATGAAACTAATTTCTACAACCTTCCATATTCCTCCCTGGAATAAAGATGTATAATTTCTACCATTTCACTGACTCGATTCACGGTGTTTATCTGAATTACTCATTATTTCACATTTGTAACTTATCACGGATTACAAGGAAAATAATATGGTTATAAACCCTAAAACACAAGACTAGTACTTTGGAGTACTCCTTCTTGGGTTTGCTATAAATCATTCTTGCAACCTAAGAACACTTCTAGGCTTACTTATTTTATAAATTCCTTAAACTTGGAGAACTGGAAATAACTCCTTGTTTCTGATTTATAAAACAACCTCCCTGTAATTAAAACTTTAATTACATTTGTAGATGTATTAAATCTTACTAGATTTATGTCCTTTTGAAATGATAAATCCTCTTACACCTACTTGTAAGAAACTTGAAACTAGATTCCCGGTGTATACCAACACTTATCTAATTCCATTACTAAGAATGTTAAAGGACATCCTATTTTATCATTTCTAACGTTAACCAACCAACAACATTTAATTAAGCTGGCCTACTGAACTTAAAGAGTATAATTTTGTTTAAGTCATAACTTGACTCAAAATCTTGCAATGATATCTTTATCGAGTACCTCTCAATAAATCATGCATCCCTCGGATTAGTTCTTTCTGAAGAACTTACTGTTTTAGATAGCTTCTAAAAACATCCGATAATTATCTACTTTAAAAGTTCAACCTTGTATTTATCACACTGGTTAAAAACAACCTTTTATTAATTCTGATAAATACATCAGTCAGGTGCTCCCACTATCTTTTATGAAAAAGTCATTCTTTAAAACATCCATTTAGGCCTCAGTCAAAACTTGACTATTATGCCTAAAACTTGTGTTCCAAACACATGTTTTAAAACTTTAGTTTCTGTAATAAATTTGTTTTATGAAACCAAAAACTTGGATCTCCCATATATCCATCTTTCCAATTACGGAAAATGGTTTCATTAAACTTACCATGATCACAAGTATGAAACACTCATAATGGTATTTTAAATTTCTTTCCTTAAAACATTTAGTATAAAACTCCCTTGACTATAATAACTATTATAATCACTTTTATACTTTCTTAAATATTTTATCAAGAAACTATTTAGAAATAATAACTATCATTTCTATTTTGTTCAAGACTTTGAACATTCACTTTTCATAACTTAAACACTTGTTAAATTAGAAAAAAACTATCTAATTTTATAAACAATACTTGTTTATTTAAGCGTTTGAGAAAGTGGAGCTAGCATTTATGTAACTACAACAAATCATAGCATGAAAATTATTATGAATCACCAATCAAGTCAAGACTTGACTTATTGGCACTCTTTTAGTCACAACTGGACTAATCATGATTCATATAATAAGAACACGTGCACGGATATATAACTAAATAATTAAATTTTTATAAACTCAAAGCCAAAAAGTTTCCATAAACATGTAAGATAAAAATTGTCCAAACTTAAAAGAGTTTAATAAACTAGGAAATAAAAATTATTTATAATATCCGTGAGCTGTTCGTGGGATCTTCTCATGCTGGGCCGCATCACTTTCCATCTCCTCCTGCAATAAACAATTGCAAGATTTTAGAATACTCGTAAAAACTTTTACAAGTGGAAAGTGACAAAGAAGCTAATCACGCAATACCTGAGGAGCCAGACTTGCCTCCTGCTTCGTGACCTTTCGGACAATCTCGTTTCCAATGTCCGGCCTCGCCACACCTGAAGCACCGATTCTCGGTCCTTGTCTTGTTTGGCTTTGGCTTCTTGCCCTTGTTGTCGTTATTAGCCCTGGGTGCATTCTGGCTGGGCTGGGCCTTGCCCTTTCCCTTTCCGTTGCGCCCCTTCCTCTTCTTACGTCCACCATGTCACATCATAAGAATGTCCTTAGGTGGCGTTTGGTTTGCAGGAATGTTTCTGATGGAATTGGATTCTCTGAAGGAATTGGAATCTGCAGGAATTTGAATTTGAATATGTAATCTGTTTGGTTGGCAGGAAATGAAATTGGAATCCATTTCCATAATCTGTTTGGTTTGCAGATAATACAGATGGAATTTGATTTCAGTATTGTAAAATGACAAATTTACCCTCTTTGTTACTGGATCAATTTCAAACAATCAGATAAAAAAAAAAGATAAACCCAAGCACAAAATCAGATAAGATAATCACAATAACAGATTAGTTTAGATAAGAAGTTCAACACCATTGCAATCAACAAATCAATCATTGCAATTAACAAAACAGTTGAGATACGAAGGGGAACGAATGGCGGTGGACTGAGACGGCGGTGATCTGAGGCGACACGAAGGAAAACGAACGGGGGTGGACTAAGGCGACGACTCGAAGGGAACCTCGACGATCGGCGTCGACTGAAGACGAACGGTGGGAACTGACTGCGAGGCGAGACGACCGGCGTCGACTGAGAAGGGAACGGCGTCGACTGCGAGGGGAGAGAGAGAACCTCGACAATCGGCGACTGACTACGAGGCGAAGGGAACGACGATCAGCGACTGACTGCTGAACCACGACGATCGGCGGCGAGAACGTCGCACTTCGACCGGCCAAGACGACCGGCGACCCGAAGACGGCGATGCGAAGGGAAAACGATCGAAAACAATGTGTGTTGTTTGAGAAGCTTCAGGTAATATTCTTGGGTTAGGGGTGTAATGGTAATAAGCCAGAATCCCACATCCACTGATTCTAAATTCCCACCTAATATGGAAGGATTTCACTTTCCCTCTCCTAAAGGATTTTAATTCCTTTAAATTCCAATTCCAAGGTAAACCAAACATTGGAATTACAAAGAATTAGATTCCAATACCCATCAAATCCTATGAATTCCCTCAAACCAAACACCCCCTTAGACTTGGTCCCGATACTCTGCTCAGCAGTCTTGAGCATTGAGTGCAACTCAGCCACGGATTTCTCCATGTTGTTCATGTTGTAGTTGACTATAAAAGGCTTGTAGTCATCTGACAACGAGTTGAGTATCGTATCCGTTGCTAGCTGCAACGGTACTGGGTGCCCAAGTCTCTCTTGGTGGTCCATGTAACCTTTCATTTTCATGACATGGTCACTGACCGAGGTCCCTTTAGCCATCATGCACGAGTTAAATGCCCTAGTGATATCATAACGCTCTGTGCGGGCTTGCTCCTGGAACATGTCCCTCAGCTGGCGGATCATGTCATAGGCAGGAGTTTCCATCATGCTTGATTGCAACTCTGGACTCATAGTTACGAGCATGAGGCAGCTAACATCCAAGGCGTCATTGGAGCGCTTCTGAAAAGCCTCCCTGACCTCTGCCCTGGCATTGCTGGCAAGGGGATTTCCTAGAGGTTGTTCTAAGACATACCACTTTCTCTCGTGCCTCAGCACGATCCGGAGATTTCTCTCCCAAATGAGAAAGTTAGACCCGGTGAGCTTATCCTTCTCAAGGATAGAGCGGAGTGAGAGGTTATTAGTACTAGTAACGTTGGTTGCCATCTACAAATTAAAACCTTGTTTTAATTAGTAATTGCAAATAAACTTTCCAACATATATCATTAAACCCATAAACAATATATATTAGATCTAGGACCTATATATCACATACTTGACGCAAGGTTTAGGCACTTCCCGCCAAGTCATGCTATTTCTGGTAGGTAACACCCTGTACTAATCGTACCTAACTGATACGACTCCTAGAACCTCGTAGAGCACTTAGACTCAGTCTAGTATGTTTAACTCTACTCTAGTGCTTTTTGGACCGGGACTCCCGATTATCACCAAAATAGATCGCACCACCTAAGACAACATGAATTCTGGCCGGGACTCCCGATTATCGCAGAATCTTTCATGCCCTTTCCCGCAATGGTTTGAACCCGGATGCCCAAGGTTTGGGCACTTCCGACACCTGAGTACCGTTTAACAGTCAAGGTGTACCATTAGGTGGGTAGCACTCTAAGATTTTTCTTGGGTTTTAATTAAGTTCAATAAAAAACTTAATTTTCCAGTTTTTGAAAAACCATTTTAAAACTAACTGTTTTAAAAAAATACGATTTATATGTGTACCTGAACTAGGTGCACAAAACGGCTTTTATAAGTTCCAAGCTTATAAACTTGACAAAACTTTTAAATTTATAAAAATTTAATTAATACGACTACCAGACTGAAGTCATATTCTAGTTTGTCATAGAACGTGGTTTTTCACTGTTTAATAACAACCTGTTATTAAACCCCTTTTATTTACCATCACACGCATGTATATATATATATACCATACATATATATGAAAAACAGTAAATAAATCACAACCACGCAGATAATAATAAGCAGATAAAGCCCTATAGTTTTGCCAACTAATCCTAAGGTCAAACCTAAGGATAAAATGACTTGGATTCGCCTTTCTTGATGTGTTGCTCCCACTAGCCTTGACACCTCCCCGAAGTATACGTGCTTCGTGTGAGAACACCATTTTCTTGATCACCTTCTTGGAGTCCATTTCGGTTGAGGGATTAAACTATCACTAGTCTATTACAAATACAATATTGAATGGGGTTGTAAGTGGCACGCAAGCCTCCCCTAACCAGTACAATATTACAATTAAGAAAGGGATTGTAATTGGCATGCAGGCCTTCCCAAAACCAAAATAAAAGAAGAAATGAAAAACGAGTCCTAAGTCGGCAAAACTATAGCTATATGAATCACAACCACGCAATTTATATATAAGCACTATATATATTTAAAAGTCAACCACGCAGTTATAATATAAACAATAAACTGTGCTGTTAAGCACACAACCTGATTTGTCTAAACTTTCTCATTTATCCTTTTGATTAATACCTATTAACCAAAAAATGAGAATTATGATCTTCTATTTTAATTTGACCAAAAAATAGTTTTTCAGAAAAAACATAAAACATGATCTCATTCAAAACTTAAATGAAATCCTCACGTCGAGTTTTATTACCAGTTTTCCAAAAACTTAAAACCGACAACCTTGGTCAATTAAATATTATCTTATTTGCTTCTCCATAAAATTATATAAACTTTATCCTTTTAGACTTTATTCAAAAATGACTTAAACTAGTCATAATAAATAAATATCTAAACTAATTAAAATATATATAACACTAGTTTATATAATACCTTATTAATTTTATAACTTAAAATTAATATCCCTTTTGTTTTAATCGAGAAACTATCTGGGCCAACATCTCCTGGGCCAAGCACTACCTGGGCTGAAAACCCGTTAACCCAAAAACATTTGACTGAGACCTACTTGGTCCGCGATCCACTCGGGTTGAAAACTCACTGGGCCGAAAACCCCTTGGGCCGAGAACCGATTTGACCGAAGTCACCTGGGCCGTTAGCCCTATTGGGCCGAGAACCACCTTGGGCCGAAACCCCTTTGGCCGAAGCCCACTAGGCGCGCAGCTAAACCTCCTTTAGCGCCGCTAAAACTTCTTTAGTGCCGTTATCTTGGGCCGACATTACTGGGCCGCAGTTTACTGGGCTTAGCGCCGCTAACTCCTCTTAGCACCGCTAAACCTCTTTTAGCGCTGCTAATAGTTATGGTCACGGTTTCAGTTTACGTTTTCCGATTTAACAAAAAATTTAAATCCTTTTTTAACCATTAGTTTTAATATACTGATTAAAGATTGGATTTAATTCAAAAACCAAAAATTATTAACTATTAATATCAACAAAACTTGTTTTATTAATAACTAATAATCCTAAAAACTTGATTTCAACCTTTTTAAACAAAATTTCAAAAACTTGGTTAAAGTCTAGTTTTAAATAAAAAGTTTATTCCTTTTTAACCGTTTAAACACAAACCTGGTTTAAACCTAACTGGTTAAAATCAAACCTTTTATGAACTGGATAAAAACAGAAAAACTTGTTCTTATCCCTATGGTTTTCGAAATTTAAATTGAGAAGAGTAAGATGAAGAAGATCATATAACTATTAAACAAACCAACAAATTAGATTATCTAGGTTTTACTTATTAAACAAACTGTTTAATTTAATCTTAATTCAATCTTATTCTTATTTCAAAAATCATAATCCTTTTAACCATTCAAACTTACTGTTTTGAATTTTCTGATTAATAGGATAAAAACTGATAACAAAACAAACTGTTTTGCTACCTTCTTGATTTTTGAAAATACCAAGAACAAATAGAGAATCAAGAATAAAACGTTAATCTAAAACAGATAGAACTAGAAACTATGGATCATAGAGCCGAGGCTCTGATACCACTGAAGGGTTTTGAACCTGACCAAACCACTTATGACACAAACTGGTCAAACCTGGGTTTGATTCCACTGGTTCAATCCTAAAAGCGGGACTGGATTGAACACAACCCTCTAAACCCCAAAAGGGTTAGGATCTTTAAACTTTAAATGATCAACATAGTTTCTTGCAAAACAATCCACATATAAGGTTACAAGAAATATACCTGAACAAAACTTTAGGATTGCTAAAGTAGTCCACCACTACTGCACCTCCGATTGAACTGGCTGCTAGACCGCTCCTGGATCACCAAGCGGCAACACTCAAATCGTGAGTGTGTGTGTGTGTGGTCTTGCGTAATCACCAAGTCGCAAAACACCTTGCGTGTTTTGCTTCTTCGGTTTCGTCGAGACACAAGTGAGCCGAGAGAGAGAGAGATAGAGTGCGACGAGAGGGAGGACGAGATCGAGAGAGAGAGAGAGAGAGAGAGAGAGTATTGGTGGCTAGGTTTTAATCCCTTATGTCACTTATCTTAATCCTTAAGCCTTTAAGGATATTATATAGGGATTAACTTGGATCTAAGTCCGTTTAATTAAACTTTCAACTGGTTTTAATTAAACTTTCAACTCTTCTCTTTTTGACCCCCTGGACTTTACTAGTTAATTAATTAACTATTAATTAACTTAGACCATTAAATATTAAAACTTAATATTTAATTCTCTTTAAATAATAAATAACTATTTATTATTTATTCCTTTCAATAATTAATACAAACTGATTAATTATTTATTTCTCTCTTTTCAATAATTAATACAACTGATTAATTATTACTTTTCTCTTTAATAATTAATCCAACTGATTAATTATTTCCACACAGATTTATGGTGAAATCCAACTGTTCTGAATTGGGTGTGTAGTAGTGTGACCCTTTAGTCTCTTATAACATTGGATACAATATGCCCGTTAATTATCTCTGCACATAATCCAACAGTGCAGTCCCCCAATTGTCCGGACATAACATAATAACACATAACCGATCCAATAAGGATCCAGTTGTATGCACAATTTAACACTCTAAGACAGCTGATCCAATCAGGATCCAATTACACACGCAATACAATAATCTAACATGGCTAATCCAATCAGGATCCAATTACATGCGTATATACATTATCACATTAGCTTCTGCTCATACTTGATGAGCGGAATACAAATTACACTTTAAACATAGCATACAGTTGTCACATAAGTCATAACCCTACATGGGTCTATCTCGTATCACTTCAGTTATCTATCGTCACTACCATAATCACATTACACGTGTTATAACACAACACGTCACATCACCACTTACCTCGCACGTGCACACGTCACTATCACAATAGCACGTTTCAACACACAACAGTTGGCCCTACTTACTGAGTCTCATGGGAAAACCGGTACTCACCTTAAGCTCACAATAAGCTAACACAACGATCAACGGCTTCCGGTTCCTCAGGAGTACCTAACACGATGCATATACACGGGGTTATCACTTAACACATAACATTCTTCGTTTAAAACACGCGTCACAAATCTTTCAACACAGGACAGGGTCCTACGGCCGCAGAGGATTTGGCCTACGGCCGTAGAGTCCCTTTTCTAATTAACAAGGTCCTACGGCCGCAGAGACTTCTCCCTACGCCCGCAGAAGTTGTTCTTTGGGTTCCTACGGTAGTAGGTTAAACCACATAAAACATCCTCCTACGGCCGAAAGAACCACTTACTATGGCCACAGAAGACTTAATTTCAACAAATCAGAAAAACACCTCCCTACGGCCGCAGAAACATTTCCCTACGACCGCAGGAAGTTCCTGCACAGCAGGCCTTCGTCTCTGTTCGCGAAACAAGCCTGTAAACCCGCGTTTTTTACCCTTAATTCGACCAAAACTAAGTTCTAACCATTTGTATACTTCACTAGACATCAAGTGAAGCTTATAAACACTTTGTACCAAAAAACTAACCACAAGAACAACATTTATACACCATCAAATGGTGTATTTTCTCCAAGAACTCAAATACAAGGTTTTTGATTGAAATCACTTACAACAGTAGAGAAACACAGCAGATTGGGACTCGAAATTGCTACTGAAATCTCTTGTAACACTTGATTCTTGATTTCACCCTCAAAAGCTCCAAGGAACAAGGTGTGTGTGTGTCGTGAGGTATGTGTGTGTTTTAGTGTGTGTGTGTTGGGTGAAGTCAGGAGATAAGAACCCCTTTAGAACCGCCTTTGGTTCATTTAACTTAAACACAGGGTATTTTGTTCCCCTTTCCAACTTACAACTTGACACACGCCATCCCGTTTTGACTAACGGGGATATCTACGCAATCATAACACGAAACCGTTTAATATTCTATCACTTCTAAACACGTTTAACACTTTTCACATAATCACTCTAATTAACGCATAACACGCATTAGTAACTTAAAACACACTAATTTAAGTCACTTAAAACCATTGTACAACTATCTAAACACATGGTACAACCCTACACAACTAGGCCCAATTTCAGGATGTTACAAATCTACTCCTCTTAAAGAGGATTCCGTCCTCGGAATCTAATCATGATCACTTACACGATCACACATTACCACAATCATCCTGCGTTAGGCCACAACCACAATTTAACACAAAAAGCAACTAACACAAAACTTGATTTATTTCGACTAACTGCAACGTTACACTTCGCACGAAAGATACACACTACATTTACACACACTTTACTTAACTACATTAGAACACTCTACTACTATCTCGAAGTTCACACAACACTTTCAACTAGTTAGGGCACTCCGAGGAGTCATGCCGAAACTGACTACACTCATCACAAAACTTACCTAAACATTCTCTAGAATAATGCCCTAGAAGTCCACACGAATAACACACTCTATCCTTGTACTTGCACTCCCCGGCATGACTCTTTCCACAAATCTCACAAGTAACTCGACGTCTAGATCCTCCGGCCTCAGCCTGAGTCTTCGCTTTCTGGACTTCCTCATTTCGTTCCTCTTTCATTGCACGGAACTCTTCTTGTACAGCAGTTCTCATCTCGTCTTTCATTTCCTCTTTCACCTCATTACTTGTGCCTGCTACAATTGGAGGCATATTTTTCTTAAAACATTTATCGAATTGATCTGTCATCACTTCTCGAAGGTGACGCGTAGGCACAGCCCCACGTTTACTTCCATAAACGGAGATATAGTCTTGGACTTCTCCTATAGTAGTTAAATCCAAGGTCTCTTCACGGTTCTCATTTCCTGCTTGTCTATCCGTGTCTCTATCCATCTTACTACAATCAAAGGAACTCTTAGTTAGTATAAACACAAATATCATTAAAAAATTTCTACTATTCACCCATTCAATCTAATCACACTTGGACATTCTCGACTGTCCGCATTGGCATACATCATTTCTTAATACACTAATAAAGTCTTGTTTTATTACCACTAATACTATTCTCTCACATTATTAATAACATCACTTTATTTCTCTTATCGCATTCGCGTTTATTTAACACAATTGCCATTTATCCTTAACTAACTTTCTTAAGTCAAATTCTTACAGTAAATCAACACAAACAATGCATTTCCGCCATTTGCATCGAGCTAAAACACTTGCCTGAAGAAACAATAGAACCTCTATCACTTCTACTGAATTGGATTTCCTCGACAATATCATTGCCGAATTAACCCACTCCAGTTCCAACATTGAAACCTCATAAGAAACACAATTACAACAAAAGTAAAAAAAACAATCTCACTACAGCCAACAACAACTCATAAGACACTAACCACAGTTACAACTACTTGAACATCAACAACTTACACTCTTAAACGAGCTTAGTCAAAACCTATACAAACGCTTACAGTTCACCAAAATCTACAAAACACAAAACAACCAAAACTATACATTTGGCCTTTTTAGATTCCACTTGTCATCATCTACAACGCTCACCCCTTTTACACAGGAAGAGCCCTCTATCTTTTGCCCTGACACTGATCCTCCAGTTCCTGCATCCTATCTCATCGGACAATCACTAATTCGGTGCCCCAGCTTGTGGCACCTAAAACACACATTTCCTTTGAGCTCACATTCAGCAGTTATGTGGCCAATCTGTCCACACCTCAAACACCTGGTAGTAGCTTTGGAGCAAGAACCAGTATGATACGCACGATACTGAGAACACCAGGAAACATCAAATTTGGGCTTCTTACACGATCTCGACTTTCCACCTACAAAAGGCTGCTCTTTCACAGGACCAGATTTAGAGGATTTCCGCAATTTCCTCTTCTGACCCGTAACCGTCTTGTCTCCCTTACACTGGAGGCGATCTCCCTTAATCTGTCGAGCTGTTTCAAAAGCCCGATCCAAACTAGACACAACTCTAACATGCGCTCTATACTCCACTGGTAGCATTCCCACAAACTTGCGAATTTTCGCACTTTCATCTGCCACTAGGTGAGGGATAAATCTCACCTTATCCGTTAAAGCATGGATCAAATCTTCTACTGGTTTATCTCCTTTCTGGATATCATTGAACTCCCGTTCCATCTTTTCTAAATCGTAGTCGGTGCAGTATTTCTTTGTCACACGTTCAGAAAACTGCTCCCAGGTCATTGCAACAATCACTTCTCTGTTCACTGAATCTTTCACGGAGTCCCACCAAAACATGGCATCACCCTTCAACAAGCATACCACATACTTGACACGGTACTCTGGTTCACAATCACAAGACTCGAAAGCTTGATCAGTCTCTCGAAGCCATCGTATAGTATTCGAAGGATTATCACTACCCCCGAACTCTTTGGGTCCACAAGAAAGGAACTTCTTGTAGGAACAGTGCTCCGGACTCTTACCTTTGATGGACTCTAACAATATCTCCCTCGTCACTCGGAGTTCTTCTTCAAGGTGCAGAACATACGCCTGCAACTCCGGAATCGGCCTCGGGCCTTGAGTATCACGTAGAGAAGACTCCTTCTCAGTTTCAACATGAGTACGAGATACCTCGTCCTCCACTTGCTTACGAGCATTCTCACTATCAGCTCGCTGCTCAGACATTCTCCCTTACTCACTATACACACGAAAACCACACTTAGCACATTACTTATCCGACATCTACTAAAATGTGGCGTTAGTATACAACATATAACAATCACATAACACTCACACTCAGCCCCAATTACCCCAATAGGAACACTTAACGATGGTCGGGCCCGAGTTTGAGATCGAATACTCTTCCGAGTATCCAATTCCATCAAACTTAGGCTCTGACTCCTAATTGTAACACCGCGTTTCACGAGCTTAAAATTAGCGCCAATTTAAACTTTTGAAACTTATTTATCAAAAGCTAGCAGCGGATATAAACACCATTTACAAATTATCAGATGGTTATCTGACTATTTAACATTTCAAACAACAGGTGTTACCACAACTAACAACCGATCATCGGATCACATGCACAAAAATAACAATTAGTGTTCCACAAATATAAATACTACAATTACCCACGAGTAACCCCAGCTCACCAGGCCATCAGTCACTAACCTGCGAAAAAAGGGAAATCTTGCACCGTTAGCTACAACTAGCTAGTGAGCACCAATTTACACATAAGCATCAATAAGAATGCTATCACTTCACAATAACGCACACAGAGCTAAGCTATCACATAGCGGTGCGCCGACATGTCAGCGGGATCATATCTTGCGAGGTAGCTAGCCTGGCTCAACGATCCAAGCTGGGGAATCAGTCACAACCATCCGCATCGGTGGGGGAGCGAAGATCAGCCCACCATCACGTTTACCAGTTCCGGTTTGCACCGAGAACCCCATTTCACAACCAGTTCCGGCTTTCGCCGCGAACCCCATTACATAACCAGTTCCGGCTTACGCCAAGAACCCCATTACATAACCAGTTCCGGCTACCGCCAAGAACCCCATCTTCGTCAAGGAACGGTGGCATGCAGAGCCGTCACCAAGCGTATACACTCGGATGCCGTTAATCCCCCACTTCCAGACCCTATTGGGCCCCAGGGACCAGCCTACACGGCTGACCTTAACCAATCCCAGGAAATGTGGTACAGTCCCCCAATTGTCCGGACATAACACAATAACACATAACCGATTCAATAAGGATCCAGTTGCATGCACAATTTAACACTCTAAGACAGCTGATCCAATCAGGATCCAATTACATGCGTAATACAATAATCTAACATGGCTGATCCAATCAGGATCCAATTACATGTGCATATACATTATCACATTAGCTTTTGATCATACTTGATGAGCAGAATACAAATTACACTTTAAACATAGCATACAGTTGTCACATAAGTCATAACCCTACATGGGTCTATCTCGTATCACTTCACTTATCTATCGTCACTACCATAATCACATTACACGTCTTATAACACAACACGTCACTTCACCACTTACCTCGCACGTGCACACGTCACTATCACAATAGCACGTTTCAACACACAACAGTTAGCCCTACTTACTGAGTCTCATGGGAAAACCGCTACTCACTTTAAGCTCACAATAAGCTAACACAACGATCAACGGCTTCCGGTTCCTCAGGAGTACCTAACACGACGCATATACACGGGGTTATCACTTAACACATAACATTCTTCGTTTAAAACACGCGTCACAAATCTTTCAACACAGGACAGGGTCCTACGGCCACAGAGGATATGGCCTACGGCCGTAGAGTCCCTTTTCTAATGAACAAGGTCCTACGGCCGCAGAGACTTCTCCCTACGCCCGCCGAAGTTGTTCTTTGGGTTCCTACGATAGTAGGTTAAACCACATAAAACATCCTCCTACAGCCGAAAGAACCACTTACTATGACCACAGAAGACTTAATTTCAACAAATCTGAAAAACACCTCCCTACGGCCGCAGAAACATTACCCTACGACCGCAGGAAGTTCCTGCACAGCAGGCCTTCATCTCTGTTCGCGAAACAAGCCTGTAAACCCGCGTTTTTTACCCTTAATTCGAGCAAAACTCAGTTCTAACCATTTGTATACTTCACTAGACATCAAGTGAAGCTTATAAACACTTTGTACCAAAAAACTAACCACAAGAACAACATTTATACACCATCAAATGGTGTATTTTCTCCAAGAACTCAAATACAAGGTTTTTGATTGAAATCACTTACAACAGTGGAGAAACACAGCAGATTGGGACTCGAAATTGCTACTGAAATCTCTTGTAACACTTGATTCTTGATTTCTCCCTCAAAAGCTCCAAGGAACAAGGTGTGTGTGTGTGTCGTGAGGTATATGTGTGTTTTAGTGTGTGTATTGAGTGAAGTCAGGAGATAAGAACCCCTTTAGAACTGTCTTTGGTTCATTTAACTTAAACACATGGTATTTTGTTCCCCTTTCTAACTTACAACTTGATACACGTCATCCCGTTTTAACTAACGGGGATATCTGTTAGATTATGTGCAGAGATAATTAATAGGCATGTTGTATCCAATGTTATAAGAGACTAAAGGGTCACACTGCTACACACTCAATTCAGAACAGTTGGATTTCACCTTTTGTCTGTGTGGAAATAATTAATCAAATAGATTAATTATTAAAGAGAAGAAGGAAATAATTAATCAGTTAGATTAATTATTAAAGAGAAGAAGGAAATAATTAATCAGTTAGATTAATTATTAAAGAGAAAGACGAAATAATTAATCAGTAGTATTAATTATTGAAAATAGATAAATAAATAATTAATCAGTTTGTATTAATTATTAGAAAGGAATAAATAATAAATAGTTATTTATTATTTAAAGGGAATTAAATATTAAGTTTTAATATTTAACAGACCAGTTAAATTAATAGTTAATTAATTGACTAGTAAAGTCCAGGGGGTCAAAGTGAGAAGAGTTGAAAGTTTAATTAAAACAGTGGGTTTTTAATTAAACGGGCTTAGGTCCAATCTAATCCTTATAAATATATCCTTAAAGGCTTAAGGATTAAGATAAGTGACACAAGGGATTAACCCTAGCCACCACTCTCCTTCTCTCTCTCGATCTCGCCCTCTCTCTTGTCGCACACACACTCTCTCGACTTTGAGTGTTGAAGGCTTGGTGATCCAGGAGCGGTCTAGCAGCCAGTTCAATCGGAGGTGCAGTAGTGGTGGACTACTTTAGCAATCCCAAGTTTGTTCAGGTATAATCTTGTAA
The DNA here is from genome assembly GCA_947179395.2 of Pulicaria dysenterica. Lineage (NCBI taxonomy): Eukaryota > Viridiplantae > Streptophyta > Magnoliopsida > Asterales > Asteraceae > Pulicaria > Pulicaria dysenterica. The sequence continues at coordinate 20,135,414 of OX359293.1, forward strand.
CCTTATCTATGGATTGTTTGTAAGAAACTATGTTGATCAATGTAAGTTTTAAAGATCCTAACCCTTTTGGGGTTTAGAGGGTTGTGTTCAATCCAGTTCCGCTTTTAGGATTAAACCAGTAGAATCAAACCCAGGTTTGACCAGTTTGAGTCATATGGTGGTTTGGTCAGGTTCAAAACCCTTCAGTGGTATCAGAGCCTCGGCTCTATGATCCATAGTTTCTAGTTTTTATCTGTTTCTAGGATTAAGGTTTGATTCTTGATCACCTATTTGCTCTAGACATTTTCGAAAATCACCAAAGACAACAAAACAGTTTGTTTCTGTTATCCACTTTTAAGAAATTTAATCCTATTAATCACAAAGTTTAAACATTTGGTTTAAACAAGGATTGTGATTTTTGGATAAGAACAAGTTTTGGATTAAGATAAATTAAACAGTTTGTTTTAATTAATTGAACCTAGTTAATCCAGTTTTTGATTCGTTTAAGTTGTATGGTCTTCTACTTCATCTTGTTTCTTTTCCTCTGTTTTTCGAAAACCATAAGGGATAAAAACAAGTTTTCTGTTTTTTATCCAGTTCATAAAAGGTTTAATTTTAACCAGCTAGGTTTAAACCAGGTTTGTGTGTAAACGGTTAAAAAGGATAAACTTTTATCTAAAACTAGACTTTAACCAGTTTTTGAACTTTTGTTTAAAAAGGTTGAAATCAAGTTTTAGAACAATTAATTATTAATAAAAGGTTTGATTTTAACCAGTTTGGTTTTTGAATTAAATCCACTTTTAATCAGTATATTAAAACAGTTAGTTTTAATAGGTTAAAAAGGATTTAAAATATTTCATTAATCGGAAATTGAGAACCGAGATCATCACCATGCCTTGTAGTGGTTGTTAGCGGCGCTAAGGCCAGATGGGTCTCACGGCGGCAGTTAGCGGCGCTAAGGGCAAGGTGGGCTTCGGCCCAAGCAATTTCGGCCCAAGACAAGTTCGAGGTCCATGGGCATTCGGCCCAGGTGGGTCTCGGCCCAAGGAGGATCTCGGTCGAATCGGTTCTCGGCCCAAGAGGGTCTCGGCTCAGTGGGTTACACGGGTTGACAGGAGATGTTGGCCCAAGATGGTTTTTCCGGATTAATACAAAAAGATTATTAATTTTAAGTTATAAAATTAATAAGCTGTTATATAAGCTAGTGTTATATATTTTAATTAGTTTTAGTTAAAATATATATTTTTAGATTTTTATTTATTATGACTAGTTTAGTCGTTTTGAATAAATTCTAAAAAGGATATAGTTTATATAATATTGTGGAGAAATAAATAAGAAAGTATTTAAATGACCAAAGGTTGTCGGTTTTAAGTTTTTGGAAAACTAGTAATAAAACTCGACATGAGGATTTCTTTCAAGTTTTGAATGAGATCAAGTTTTTTAAGTTTTTGTTGGAAAACTAATTTGGTCAATTAAACTAGAAGATCATAATTCTCGTTTTTGGTTAATAAGTATTAATCAAAAGGATAAATGAGAATAGTTTAAACAAATCAGGTTGTGTGCTTAACAGCACAGTTTTTGTTTATTTATTATAACTGTGTGGTTGACTTTTATATATATAGTGCTTATATATAATTGTGTGGTTGTGATAGCTATAGTTTTGCCGACTTAGGACTCGTTTTTCCTTTTCTTCTTTTATTTTGGTTTTTGGGAAGGCCTGCGTGCCAATTACAATCCCTTTCTTATTTGTAATATTGTACTGGTTCGGGGAGGCCTGCGTGCCATTTACAACCCCATTCAATATTGTATTTGTAATAGATTAGTAGTAGTTTTTTTTCCCTCAACCAAAATGGACTTGAAGAAGGCGATCAAGAAAATGGTGTTCTATACACGTAACACGGATACTTCGGGAAGGTGTCAAGGCTAGTGGGAGCAACAGATCAAGAAAGGAGAATCCAAGTCATTTCATCCTTAGGATTGACCTTAGGATTAGTTGGCAAAACTATAGGGCTTTATATGTTTATTATTATCTGCGTGGTTGTGATTTATTTACTGTTTTTTATATGTATGGTATATATATACATGCGTGTGATGGTAAATAAAAGGAGTTTAATAACAGGTTGTTATTAAACAGTGAAAAACCACGTTCTATGACAAACTAGAATATGACTTGAATCTGGTAGTCGTATTAATTAAATTTTTTATGAATTTAAAAGTTTCGTCAAGTTGGCCGTTTTGTGCATCTAGTTAAGGTACACATGTAAATCGTGTATTTTTTAAAACAGCTAGTTTTAAAATTGTTTTTCAAAAAACTGGAAAATTAAGTTTTTCTTTGAACTTAATTAAAACCCAAGAAAAATCTTAGATCAGTGTGCTACCCACCTAATGGTACACCTTGACTGTTAAACGGTATTCGGGTGTCAGAAGTGCCCAAACCTTGGGCATCCGGGTTCAAACCATTGCGGGAAAGGGCATGAAAGATTCTGCGATAATCGGGAGTCCCGGCCAGAATTCATGTTGTCTTAGGTGGTGCGATCTATTTTGGTGATAATCGGGAGTCCCGGCCCAAAAAGCACTAGAGTAGAGTTAAACATACTAGACTGGGTCTAAGTGCTCTACGAGGTTCTAGGAGTCGTATCAGGTAGGTACGATTGGTACAGGGTGTTACCTACCAGAAATAGCATGACTTGGCGGGAAGTGCCCAAACCTTGCGTCAAGTATGTGAAATATGGGTCCTAGGTCTAATATATATTATTTATGTGTTTGATGATATATAATTAGAAAGTTTATCTGCAATTACTAATTAAACCAAGGTTTTAATTTGTAGATGGCAACCAACGTTACTAGTACTAATAACCTCTCTCTCCGCTCTATCCTTGAGAAGGATAAGCTCACCGGGTCCAACTTTCTCACATGGGAGAGAAATCTCCGGATCGTGCTGAGGCACGAGAGAAAGTGGCATGTCCTAGAACAACCTCTAGGAAATCCCCCTGCCAGCAATGCCAGGGCAGAGGTCAGGGAGGCTTTTCATAAGCGCTCCAATGACGCCTTGGATGTTAGCTGCCTCATGCTTGCAACTATGAGTCCAGAGTTCCAATCAAGCATGATGGAAACTCCTGCTTATGACATGATCCGCCAGCTGAGGGACATGTTCCAGGAGCAAGCCCGCACAGAGTGTTATGATGCCACTAGGGCATTTAACTCGTGCAAGATGGCTAAGGGGACCTCGGTCAGTGACCATGTCATGAAAATGAAAGGTTACATGGACCACCTAGAGAGACTTGGGCACCCAGTACCATTGCAGCTAGCAACGGATACGATACTCAACTCGTTGTCAGATGACTATAAGCCTTTTATAGTCAACTACAACATGAACAACATGGAGAAATCCGTGGCTGAGTTGCACTCCATGCTCAAGACAGCTGAGCAGAGTATCGGGACCAAGTCTAAGGACATTCTTATGGTGGGACATGGTGGACGTAAGAAGAGGAAGGGGCGCAACGGAAAGAGAAAGGGAAAGGCCCAGCCCAGCCAGAGTGCACCGAGGGCTAATAACGACAACAAGGGCAAGAAGCCAAAGCCAAACAAGGCAAGGACCGAGAATCGGTGCTTCAGGTGCGGCGAGGCCGGACATTGGTAACGAGATTGTCCGAAAGGTCACGAGGCAGGAGGCAAGTCTGGCTCCTCAGGTATTGCGTGATTAGCTTCTTTGTCACTTTCCACTTGTAAAAGTTTTTTACGAGTATTCTAACGTCTTGCAATCGTTTATTGCAGGAGGGGATGGAAAGTGATATGGCCCAGCATGAGGAGATCACACATGCAGCATGCGGATATTATTAATATTTACATTTCCTAGTTTATTAAACTCTTAAAGTTTATTTGAACAATTTTTATATTGTTGGTTTATGAATACTTTTGAGTTTATGGAAATTTAATTATTTAGTTATATATCCGTGCACGTGTTCTTATTTTATGAATCAGGATTAGTCAAGTTGTGACTAAAAGAATACCAATAAGTCAAGTCTTGACTTGATTGGTGATTCATAATAATCTTATGCTATGATTTGTTGTAGTTATATAAATGTTGGCTCCACTTTTTCAAACGCTTAAATAAACAAGTATTGTTTATAAAATTAGATAGTTTTTCTAATTTAACAAGTGTTTAAGTTATTTATGAAAAGTGAATGTTCAAAGTCTTGAACTAAATAGAAATGATAGTTATTATTTCTAAGTGAAAATAGTTTTTGATAAAACATTTAAGGAAGTATAAAAATGATTATGGTAATCAAGGGAGTTTTATACTAAATGTTTTGGAAAGAAATTTAAAGTGCCCTCACAAGTGTTTTACACTCATGGCAAGTTTGATGAAACCACTTTCTGTAATTAGAAAGATAGATATGTAAAGATCCACGTTCTTGGTTTCATAAAACGAATTTCTTGCAAAAACTAAGTTTTAAAACATGTGTTTGGAACACAAGTTTTAGACATGGTAGTCAAGAATTGACTAAAGCCTAAAGGAATGTTTTAAAGTAATGCACTTTTTCATAAAAGATAGTGGGAGCATCTGACTAATGTATTTATCAAAGTTAATAAAAGTTTTTTTAACTAGTGTGATAAATACAAGTTTGAACTTCTAGAGTATGTAATTATCGGATGTTTTTAGAAGCTATCTAAAATAGTAAGTTCTTGAGAAAGAACTAATCCGAGGAATGCATGATTTATTGAGAGGTACTCGATAAAGATATCATTGCAAGTTTTTGAGTCAAGTTATGACTTAAACAAAAATTATGCTCATTAAGTTCAGTAAGTCAGCTTAATTAAATGTTGTTGGTTGGTTAACGTTAGAAATGATAAAATAGGATGTTCTTTAACATTCTTAGTAGTGATATTAGATTAGTGTTGGCATACACAGAGAATCTAATTTCAAGGTTCTTACAAGTAGGTGTAAGAAAGTTTTATCGTTTCAAATGGATAAATCTAGTAAGATTTAATACATCTACAAATGTAATTAAAGTTTTAATTACAGAGAGGTTGTTTTATAAATCAAGAAACAAGGAGTTATTTCCAATTCTCCAAGTTTAAGGAATTTATAAAAAAAGGTAAGCCTAGAAGTATTCTTAGGTTGCAAGAATGATTTCTAGCAAAACCAAGAAAGAGTACTCCAAAGTACTAGTCTTGTGTTTTAGGGTTCATAACCATATTATTTTCCTTGTAATCCGTGATAAGTTACAAATGTAAAATAATGAGTAATTCAGATAGACACCGTGAATCGAGTCAGTGAAATGGTAGAAATTATGCATCTTTATTCCAGGGTGGAATATGGAAAGGTGTAGAAATTAGTTTCATTGTTATTCACAATTTTGTATGTTTTGGTTTATCCAGGAATAAACTAGGTTTATTCGAAACACTATCCGTGACTACTTATCTTGGTGGGAACCTCGATAGGGCTGTAAAGTCATCGTAATTTTGGGGTAGATTCGATAGTTTATCGAATATAGCTGCGAACGTTTTTGCGGACCAAAATTTACGGATATTCGTTAGGGTTACGAATATTGGATTGACCCACCGTGAAAAATACTTCGTGGATTCATGTCAAAAGTATTTATCACATAGGTTATCCTCAAGCCTGAGGTATTTGGTTTGGGATGCGGTAACTGTTGTCTTCTTAGCGCGTTCTAACGCCACGCCGTAACAGGGTGGTCATAAGGGGCGTGTCTAGATTCAGTGGGAGCCGTGTTGCCAAATGCAAATATGCAAGATGGTAATTGCACCTCCTTTTTAGGAGAGATATTTCCGGGCCCCTTGACTGATTAGAGAAACTGGTAAGTGCACGGCCGTGCCCAAACGAACTGATCTGTTCTTTGTCGTTTATCACGCAGTTTCAAGATCAAGTATGTCATGAACAAATTCTTGAGTCTCTGAGTTGACTTTTTCCATGCTCATGCTCAAAATTGAAATATCGCGCTGCAAGGGACAAACCTATATATATGCAAGTTTGTATATATAAAAACGTACCCATTTATAAACAGGGAGTTTATGATAGTTTAGTTTATAAACAGTTAGTTTATAACAGGTCACTTCTAAGCAGGTTGCTTATGAAGTTTTATCACAAGTCGCTTTGGGGTATAAGAGTTCTTATAACCTAGTCATCCTAAGTGTCTGGCTAGGGACCTCCTTAGGCTAACAATGTGCAGTAATTATTACTTATCTTGCACAAGTGGGAGTCTGTTAGATTATGTGCAGAGATAATTAATAGGCATGTTGTATCCAATGTTATAAGAGACTAAAGGGTCACACTGCTACACACCCAATTCAGAACAGTTGGATTTCACCTTTTGTCTGTGTGGAAATAATTAATCAAATAGATTAATTATTAAAGAGAAGAAGGAAATAATTAATCAGTTAGATTAATTATTAAAGAGAAGAAGGAAATAATTAATCAGTTAGATTAATTATTAAAGAGAAAGACGAAATAATTAATCAGTAGTATTAATTATTGAAAAGAGATAAATAAATAATTAATCAATTTGTATTAATTATTAGAAAGGAATAAATAATAAATAGTTATTTATTATTTAAAGGGAATTAAATATTAAGTTTTAATATTTAACAGACCAGTTAAATTAATAGATAATTAATTGACTAGTAAAGTCCAGGGGGTCAAAGTGAGAAGAGTTGAAAGTTTAATTAAAACAGTGGGCTTTTAATTAAACGGGCTTAGGTCCAATCTAATCCTTATAAATATATCCTTAAAGGCTTAAGGATTAAGATAAGTGACACAAGGGATTAACCCTAGCCACCACTCTCCTTCTCTCTCTCGATCTCGCCCTCTCTCTCGTCGCACACACTCTCTCTCTCGGCTCTCTCTCTCTCTTGCCGTCGAACAAAGAAGAACACCCGAGGGGTGTTTGCGATTGCTGATTGACGCACACACATACACACTCTCGAATTTGAGTGTTGAAGGCTTGGTGATCCAGGAGCGGTCTAGCAGCCAGTTCAATCGGAGGTGCAGTAGTGGTGGACTACTTTAGCAATCCCAAGTTTGTTCAGGTATAATCTTGTAACCTTATCTATGGATTGTTTGTAAGAAACTATGTTGATCAATGTAAGTTTTAAAGATCCTAACCCTTTTGGGGTTTAGAGGGTTGTGTTCAATCCAGTTCCGCTTTTAGGATTGAACCACTAGAATCAAACCCAGGTTTGACCAGTTTGAGTCATATGGTGGTTTGGTCAGGTTCAAAACCCTTCAATATCTACGGAATTATAACACGAAACCGTTTAATATTCTATCACTTCTAAGCGCGTATAACACTTTTCACATAATCACTCTAATTAACGCATAACACGCGTTAGTAACTTAAAACACACTAATTTAAGTCACTTAAAACCATCGTACAACTATCTAAACACAAGGTACAAGCCTACACAACTAGGCCCAATTTCACGATGTTACAACATGATATCCTGATTATAACTTGCTCATTGGACTGTATGTCTTGTTTAATATGTATACATGTTGTTTTGGAGATCAGCGTGACGGATTTTCGGCTGGGCCTGTGTTTAGGGATATATAGTATTAGCTCTTTTCTTGACTTGCATTTGTTGTATTCAAGGGTGCTAATATTGTTCTCCATGTTAACCGGGCTATCGGTAAACATTGGTTTTGGCCAACCTTGGTTGCAGGTGCTTGCAACACCGCCGGTTTTCCTGGGATTATGAGCTTTGTGTTTGAGCATCTTTGCCTTGTATATGTTTAGACATCTGTACCCTCACTTAGCTTTGTGCTAATTCCCCACTAGTTTATTTTGTAGATCCTCTGTGGTGAGTTTCTATAAGATGATGGCTGGGAAAATGGACAGATCATTACTCTGATGTCTATATTTTGGAAATAGCCTGATTTTGTATTTAACACTGTAGTGGCATTTTTGTAAACTTAAAACATGATAGTTATTGTAATTATCTTATGTTCTTAATGTAAATATATGTAATTAGCTTCCGCACGCAGTATTAAATTTGTGTTAAAAAGTACAGTGTTACAGTAAATGACTATGTGTTTTATGATTTAATAAGTGTGTTTACTTATTTCAGAAGCAGTATTATGATACAATACTGACTTGTATTTATATTCTCACGAACTGAGAAGACTCAGTGAGTTAGTCACTCGAGTGGACTACAGCGGTACAGACTATGGTGAGTGGATTCATATCTTTGGATATACGGGATGTAATATCCTGATTGTAACTATGCTCATTGGACTGAATGTCTTGCTTGATATGTATACATGTTTATTTTTGGAGATCAGCATGAGCTGAGCGGCTGGACCTGTTGCTTGGGGATTTACAGTATCTGATCTTGATGTGCATTTGTTGTACTCAAGGGTGCTGGTACTGTTGTCCATGTTAGCAGGGCTATCGGTAAACCTATGCTTTGGCCGGCATTTGGTTGTAGGTGGTTGCAACAACATCGGTTCTCCTGGGGTTGAGAGCTATGTGTTTGGGCATGTTTGCCTTGCATGTACTTAGATATTTATTCCCTCACTTAGCTTTGTGCTAATTCCCCACTATCATATTTTGCAGATTCGTTTTGGTGAGTTTTTGAATGTGAAGGCTGGGAATATGGACAGACCACTACTCTGATGTCTAAATTTTTGTATACAGTCTGTTTTGTAAATAACACTGTAGTGGTATTTTGTAAATGTAAAACCAGATGAAGATTTTATTTAACTTATGTTTATATGTAATTATGTTAAATAAGCTTCCGTACGCAGTTTTATGTTAATTAAAAAGTACAGTGTTACATTTTAACTGACAAGGATATCTACGGAATCATTAAGCGAAACCGTTTAACACTTTATCACTTTTACTTATTAACCCTAACTTTCATATAACACCTCATATGTACACTTTAACTAACTAAGATATAAAATAACCATTAAAACACTTATTTAAAGTCAATGTACAATCACTTGAGCACGAAGTACAACTAGGTACTACTAGGCCCATTTTCAAGATGTTACAAATATCAATGAATTATATCAAGTGTTACACACTTGAAATATCAATGCAATAGGCCATGTAACACTGATAAATTTTGTACGAAGTAGCATACCGTTGTACTTTTTCTCGTTGTATCGATGTAATAGCCAAAAAAAAGTTAAAAAACGATTATTAAAATTTTTAATATTCACCGACCACATCATCAAGTACTTTCAGTAAAACTCTATCTGATTTTTACATATAACGTGTAGCAAAAACATCCAAGAATGATAAACAAAAAGATTGACTTTTTCAAAAAGTTTTCGCAGGAGCCTTCCCACGATCATTAAATGTAGAGGAAGAAAGTAACTCTATTAATCACAAGGCTTGGTTAGTACACAATCACATATTATAATTGATAAAACACCATACAAACAGTATGTTAAATTATTATATATCATACTATTTTCATGTAAAACTGTAACAACTAAAATATAACTAGAATTCCAAAGTAACCAAAATTGCAAAATAACAACTAGTATTTTAATATATTGTTGTGAACTGATTTAGAAAAAAAGAACAAGGAAAGAAAATTTGACCAAATTATAAGGGGATGACATAATCAACACGGACACCTCTGATGATGAAGTTTTATAAATGAAGCTTTAGAAGTAGGTTAGTTGTTTTTAAGCTTTATTGATGGAAAATGTATTATCTTATATTCCTTTTAAATTAAAGTACACTAGTATTTTACCCGCGCGATGCGGCAGGGTAAAATAGTTTCATTTGCCGACATAGGGGTGTTCAAAATTCGGATATAAACAGTTTTAACCGTAATCCGAACCGCTCCGTAACCGAAAAAGTCGAAACCGTTTTTAAATTCGGTTTTCAGTTCGGTTTAAAAACCGAAACCGATTACCATAAACGGTTTTCGATTCGGTTACGATTTTAGGAATTTTCAAACCGAAAAACCCGAATAAACCGAATTATATATTATATAATATATAAACATTTTTAAAAAAATTTAAAGTACCCTTTCTCTGGCTCCATCCGACCTCTCGCCTTTCCTGTCATTAAATTCAGGACAGTTTTTGTAAACATTTAAAGTGTATTTAAATTCTGACAGTTTTTTGTAAAGCATTTAAAGTGTCATTAACTTTAGGAGAGTTTTTTTGTAAAACATTTAAAGTGTTTAAGATTATTGTTTAAACATATTGTAAATAATGCTATTTGAGTTGTACAATTTTAAAAGTGTTAAGATTGTTACTGGAAGTTGATCAACTCAACTTAACCCCAAAAATTCGAAAGAGGGTTAGGATCTAGCAGTCTCAAAACTAATTATATAAAAGAAAAATATGATATCATAGTTAATCAAGCAACCACAAACAAAACAAGTTGTTTGTTTGTATGCGTGTGTGTGCGTCTAACAAGAAAAAAACTGACCCAGTTTCTTCCTCCTTTGTGGTCAGCCGAACCAACAGGGAGAGGGGAAGAGAGTTTTTTGGTGACTTGTTTCTTTTGCTATCTCATTAACTTATGAGGTAAAATTAAGTTAAATCTATTTTAAATACCATTTTATTTAAAATAGATTTAGCCCAGATTTAGCCCATATGGAATTTGGTTCAAATAAAAATTGAATTAATGTAAAATGTGTAAGAGGCATTCACAAGATGACATGTGGTAAAAACTATAAAAGGGTAAATTAGACTTTTTATATCGTTTATGATGCATTTAAAAAAATTTAGTTAGTCAAACAAATCCATATTATGTTGGTTAATATTCCCGCCTGTTTTTATCCTTTTCTCCAATATTTCTTTCTGATTTTCATGAGCACTCTCTAGTTTCTTTATATTGGTTTAATTCTGTTTCATGTCTACTTACAAATTGATTTAAGAATATGTACAGTGTTCATCATTTTAATCGAACAAAATAATATATTCATCGATTTTTGAATATATGATAATCCATCAATTATTTACTACGCAATCATCAATTTTTGAAATATATGATAATTCACCAATTATTTAATAAGCGGTCATCATTTTTTAAAATAAATGAAGTTCCGCATTTTTCAATATTATTGTATATTAAATTAATAACATAAATGAAGTGTGCGTACCTTTTCTTTCCGATGAATTATTTCCTTCTGATAAAACAGTCTTCTATTTAACTAATCGTATGAATTACGTTTTCCAAACAATCGTGAGTGCTAGAGGCCACGTAGCATATTTCTCGGTATTTGGGTAACTGAATTGATCATTTTATTCCAATTTTGCGCTCGCGTCTCAATTAAACCGTCCTTCCATATCATCAATTTTGACCGACGGAAATTGACTTTTTATGGCAATCCGACAGTTAGATTGCCTCTTACCCTTTTTACATTTTCACAACTTTTACAATAACGACACTCTATATATACATATTATCCCAAAAAACATATTTTACCCCGCCGCATTGCGCGGGTAAAACACTATATATATATATATATATATATATATATATATATATATATATATAGTGGGAGGTTCAAAAGAGACCAGGAAATAAAAAAAGTACCAAAGACCAAATCTGAGCCGTTGATCTCATCACCGTTAGTGCTGCCAGTTATATTTCATGACTGAATTGATGCTGCAAAATGTTAATGCTGCCACTTAATGCTGCCCCTCCTCAGTTAATGCTATATATATATATATATATATATATATATATATTTCACGACTGAATTGATGCTGCAAAATGTTAACGCTGTCACTTAATGTTGTCCCTCCTCAGTTAATGCTATATATATATTTGGAGGTTCAAAAGAGACCAGGAAATAAAAAAAAAGTATGGGAGACCAAATCTGAGACGTTGATCTCATCACCGTTAGTGCTGCTAGTTAATGCTGCCCTAAACCCTCCCTAGTTAAATTTCCGCTTTAATGAATAATAAATGTGTTATATATGTACAATTATAAGTTGGTTCAAACCAATTTGGTTGTGAATCAGGACAATTTAAGTATGAATTGTGATATATATATATAGTGTTTTACCCGCGCGATGCGGCGGGGTAAAATATGTTTTTTGGGATAATATGTAACTTTTGAAATAAAATTAAAAGAAGAAGAGTGTGATTATCGATAATATGTGTTGTTTTTATTAAAACCATTTTAAAAGGACTAAAAGATTTATTATGCAATACTAAAAGATTACTTACAATACGTTAAAGCAATAAATTATTGAACTAAACTTGAGTTCAATTTAATATGCAATAAATCATAATAATTGGTTACAATAATTTAAAATTAATGTAATTAATTAGTTTGTTTTGTAACTTACAATTAATTAATTTTCATAACTTCGATGTTTGAAAATGTTGTTTTAATGTATTGTAATATATGCAAAATATGTTGTATTACTTAACTTAAAAAAGTCTTAAAAAGAATAGGCTAAATGGTTTATAAAGTAGTACATATATATATATACACTACATTATAAAGCATTTAACTTTCTCTCTCTTAAAAATTTTAAGACTACTTAATTTTAAGTAGTACAAGTTTTTATGCTTAAGATACAAAACATTAAAGCAATAGCCTAACCAATCATCCCCTTAATTGTCTCATCTAATTTAAAGCACTATTACTTTAATAAATCATTAAACATCTCAACAACTATTTAATTTATCTAATTTTGATTCAATTACTTACATCAATGTAATTTCAAGGCTATAGTATTTTTTTCTCTAATTATTTAATAATAATATTTTTAATTGTTTTTTAAAAGCTATCTTAGCAACTAATAAAATGTTTGATTGTAAGTAAAGAAAAGAAATCAAGAAAAAAGAAGAAAAAACAAGGATAGGCTGAATAACACTATATCCACACATACCATACCTTACTTTTTAAATCAAACATGTTATCGAGCACAAACTATTGTCATCACCGCAGCATTGCGCGGGTGCAATGCTAGTATAAAAATTAAATATGTATATTATTAATCTAGATCACTTATCAAAAGAATCCATCTATATAAATACATTTTTCATCGACATTCATCCAAATAAAACAACAACTCAATAAAATATCGAGTTTTTTTCAAAATTAACTAAATGTAAATATTAAAAAATTCCGATAATTATTTGATCTATTACTACATATCACAATTATTTGGTTCATGTATCACAAATAGATTTGAAATATCTAGATTTATATTGTTTTCAAAATATTAGAGCTTAATACATCGTAGTCGTATAAAACAACTAAAATTACTTTTCTTACCCTTTCAATATCTCCTATCCCTTTTGTCAAGTTAACTCTTCTACGTCCCTACCAACAAAACTTCACTCGATCAAAGGCTTAGAGTGATCACATTTCATCATACATACGATACCATTATGTCAATTTTTCACTCCCACCACTCATATATAGTGGCTCACCACACTAAATTCTAGAACCCACATTAATTTTTATTTTCACATTAATAATATTACTCAATAAAAAATAATAATATAAGAAAAAACATAATAAATTAGATTACTAAAAATTATAAAACATAAAACAATTACACTACTAACAAATCGACATCTTTTAGAATATATATTTCCTATACCCAAATTAAAAATAGTTGATTGAAAAGCAGAAAGTAGTTGGCTATTTTCCATTTCTCAAAAGCAAACCCAATAGTTGAAAAACAAAGAGCCTCATACTTCTTCGGATTTTCATTAGTTATTTATTTCCCCATGATCCCATCTGCTTGGATTTGAAAATACTAATATGACTATTTTGACTAAAGAAATCCATAAGCCCAAAAAGCCAGGATTCATAAAAAATTAAACCCTAGTTTCCTCGTTCACGATACTCAAAAAACACCTCATTTGCTCAGTTTTTTCACCATTGCACAGTAGCGACAATCACCAACATCACCGCTTTCTTCTTCTAAATAATGTATACTTTGATGCGTAGGTAGCAGGTAGTTTGGAGGAGTTTTGATATGGACCTACCCGCAACCTCATAACACTGCGCGATTTCCACCCCCGTGGCTCCACCAAGACGTGGTAGTGTGGCCGGTCACTCGTCAACGGTGCGGTGGTGCAACCCCCCACTCACCCGTTTAGTTTTGTGGTTGCCATTGCCGGATCTCATGACTCCCACCTTGACACCTCCCATTTGATTTTCTTACCTCTCTCTCTATGTGTAGCCATATCGGAAAAAGCTACACCCGGAGATATGTCGATTACTACCTCCGTTTACCGGAGTTCGTAACCCACAAAACGTTACCCTCTCTCTCCTCTCTCAAGCCCTTGAAATTACGTTATTTACCATTGGATATGTAGACTATTACCTCCATTGACCACCGCATAAAGATTAAATCTTATTGCTTTTTAGATTTTTTTTTCTAAGATTCAAAGGTTTCAACCATGCCTTTGTTAGATCAATTAGCCTTTTTTGTTTGTTTTTTAGATCCAAAAGTGTTCACTTGATTTTCATTTTAGATCTACGGTTTTTGATATTATTTTTCGTTTGTCAATGATAGTACTCAAATTTTTGAACTTAAAACAGAGACTAAAATTGTTAACAAACAAGTGAAATTTATTTTTTCATATTGTGTTTCAGGTCTTTGAAGATTTAGGTTGTTTATTTTCTTACGGTTCACTTGAGACGAAGGTACAAAGAAGGATTCAAGTTTATGCAAAATGCAACAAGTATGTACATTTTAAATTTTCATTTGTCAATGGTGCTACAATTGTTCCAAACCGGAAAGGGTATGCATCATAAGTGATGGGTATATTTAGTGGTTGATGCAAATGATCATTATACGAAGCAAATGGCAGGATATCAGGATATCAGGTATATCTTCTCTTTTTCTTGCGAATTGTGATTTTTGAGCATTTGGGGCTATCATTTAGAGGCTTTCAGACTTTATTATGTTTATTTTGTTGTTCTACTCATTTTTTGCATGTTTGATCGTTGACTGTTGTCATCTTTTATTTGTGCCCCTTAGCATATTATACAAAAAGATTTCAGTAAAATCTTAGAATTTGCAATTGGTATATGCTGTTATGATGTAGGTTTGAATTGAATAAAGTGTTGCCCTCTTATCTTGTGCTGTTTTTTTTCTTTTCGTTCTAAGGAAAATAGCCGATATGATTTGCTAATTTAGTTTGTCATTGCCTGTTCTTGCCTTAGTTTTCTAATGCATTTTATAAAAGTGCGAGTTTTATTAGTTCTTATTCATTTATGAATGTTTAAATGTTTAATGGTTGATTGGAATCAATGATCAAGTATAAGTGCATATTTTCTTTAACTTATGCATGTTTGATAGTTGTTTTGTTGCTTATGCATAATAGAGTCTTAGTTTGATTTTAAGTAGAATAAAATGAACTAAAAACTTAGTATGTTTCAAAAGAACAATATCAGAGTGAATACAACAATGAACATTAGTCATTTGACCATTAAAGTCAAATCCTTGTTTGTAAACTTCTTGTTTAATTTTTTATTCAAATCGATGTTAGATAAAGTCACAAAAGCTTATTCCCAAATGGTAGAATATAAAATTTGGTATTGGCAATTTCATTTTTATTATTTTTTAAGCGAATAATGTAATGTGGCAATTTTCACACCGGAATAGATTGTTTACCTCTATAATATCTTTAGTTGATGTGTAATAGTTGTCGCATCGAGGCAAGTAACATTGAAGTTCAGCTTGAGATTGGAATTGATTGCATGTTAGCAGTGAAATCTTCAATGGCGTGGTATTCTATAAATTTATAAGCGAATAATGTAATGAAGAAGGTAAATAGTTTTCCTAGTCACATTACCTCGTTTTGCTTGACATTAATTGAAGTATCAACAATTATTGAAGCATTCATGATGTTAGTATCAATTTCCATGGGAGCTTTGATGATATTAGATTCACTGTTCATGGTGATTTTTGTGCATATCAGTGAGTGCTTGATTATTGCAAATGAATAAAAATGTTCTGTTCAACACGGATATATAATATAGGATTCTGGGTTTTAGTACTGTTTTGGATTTCCAATTTACTGTGAATTTCCTCTTAATTTTAAAAGTTGCTAAAATCAAGTTTGGACTTTAATGAAATCGCTGGAAACTTGTGGATTTCCAATTTATTGTGAATTTCCCCTTAATTTTAAAAGTTGCTGAAATCAAGTTTGGACTTTAATAAAAATCGCTGGAAACTTGTAAAGTAAAATTTTTTCTTTTATTATTGTTGATGTATTTGAGTTTTGACAAAATGATGTAAATAATAATTTCCTTTTGTTATTATTTGCTATTAATTTATTTCCTTATATTGTTATTTGTCATTAATTTATTTCCTTATATTGTTATTTGTCATTAATTTATTTCCTTTTAGTTGTAATCAATTTATTTCCTATTATTTAACAAAAAGTTAATACGTTTCCTTTTATTTGACAAAAGTTAATTCATTCCTTTTATTTCATAGCAGTTATTTGGCAACATTAATCTCGACTTTTATTTTTGTGTTAATCCAGACTTAATACGTTTTAGTTAGGAAAAGGGTAGTATTGTATTTTCAACTTTCTTAAGTGATTTGTGTTGTATACTTGTATATACTTGTATATACTTGTACATAGTGCATAAACTCATGTACTACTTCATTTTAAGTAGTCTTAAAAATTAATAGAAGAGAGAAACTTAAACCAATTATATATTCGTATAGATTATTGTTTGTATTGTCTTCTCCATCCTCTTGATTCATACCTGTTGGGAAAAATTGACTTCTAAAATATATCATCTTTTGTTAACACAAAAATATACAATATGTTTACATAATTGTATTTACTAACATTAACATATATATATATATATATATAAATGATTAATATAGAACCACCTCTTAAACATAGAACCTAAAGAACTATTTTGGACCTTCAGATTAACTTGATCAAGTGCTGATATTATATTGTGGCAAAATTGTAATTATCTTATATTAATAATGAAGTATATTTAAAAGAAGGGTAAATATGGAAAACATTTTATTTATCTATCTTCAACCTCTCCACGTCACAATAAACCTCCTCTCTCGTCTCTTCAATACCACCGCCCCTCCCCATCACCTTCCCTCCTGCTCCGACTGATAGCACCCCAACCTCTGCCGTCGTCTCCCTTTTCCTGCAATTAACAATTAGATTGATTTCATGGGAATCGATGCATATGTTTTCCAATTTTGCAATCATCGGTGCTTTAATTGAATTGGAAACAGCAATTTTGAAATTGGAAACAGCAAAAATTTAATTAATTATTTGAAACTAATGATTCTTTTTGCAATTTTGCGATCGTGGAGTCTGAGATTTAATTGGTGTGAGTTTGCGGTGGCAGTGGTTTCATTTGCATTTTTATTTGCAGTGTTATTTTTATTTTGCATTTTCTGGAAATTTTATATTGTTGTTTTGTGTATGGAATATGCATTTTTGGCTTGAATAAGTATTTTTGCATTTTCGGATTTGAATATGTAATATTACATTTTGGGCTGCATTTTCATTGAATGAGAGTGCGAAAATGCAGATGAGATTTGTAGGTTTGCATTTTACATTTTTATAATTTGCATTTTGGAAGCATCTCTATGACGTGCATCATCGATTCTGCATTTTTAATCTTTTGCATTTTGTATTTTGAAATGAAACCCGGATTAAAATGCAAATTTTGAAAATTTGCATTTTCAAAAAAAAAAGTTTCACAAATATATCAAGCCTAGTCTTGTTTGGAAGAGGATGAAAAACTGAAGCTAATGATATAATGTCCTTGCTTAGATTATTAAAAACAAAGAAGTTATGATCATTTAAGGGATTAAATGGGTTTTTTCTTAAAAAAAAAGTTGCTGGAGAGTTTTGGAGGTGGCAGCGCGTGACTTTTGTTTTTAGAGTTTGTTTTCCAATTATGCCCCTATTCATAATGTCACGTGTCATCACTAGGTTAGTTCTTTAGGTTCTATGTTTAAAGGAGGTTCTATGTGTATCCTTACCCTATATATATATATATATATATATATATATATATATATATATATATATATATATATATATATATAGGGTAAGGATACACATAGAATCTCTCTTAAACATAAAACCTCAACAACCACTTCTGGTTGTGACACGTGGCAATATGATTGAGGGGTAAAAATGGAAGATAGATTTACAAACCATCTCACGCGCCTCCTTCTCTAAAAACTCCATACATCCCAAATTTTGAAAAAAAAACCCATAATCTTTAAATAATCATAACTCATTCGTTTTTTAGAGTTTAAGCAAAAAACTCATATCATCAGATTCAGTTTTTCGTCCTCTTTCAAACTAGGTCAGGCTTGATATATTTCTAAATTTTTTTTTTTTTTTTGAAAATGCAAAATTTGCATTTTGAACTGGGTTTCATTTCAAAATGCAAAATAACCGAAAATGCAAACCAACAAAGAACAATCTGAAATGCAAAGCAACAATATTTTCACATTACTAGAAATGCAAAAACCAATATCCATCACTGAAAATGCAAACAAGAAAAAACTGGAAAATACACTTGGAAATGCAAATTTTTTGAAATTTGCCTTTTCACATAAAAAATGCAAACAAACAACAATATGAAAATGCAAAGCAACTATATTTCACATCGAAAATGCTAAAAAGCAACATCTTAACATGATATGCTTTACAAAAGTTGCATACTGAAAATGCAAAAACTGATACATAAATGCAAATTGCAGTTTGCATACTAACAAATTTTACTAGTCTAGTTAGCATACTAATATGATATTAAAACCCAACATGATACATAAATGTAACACCCTAATTTAGGGTCTGGTTGTACATAGTTGTACCTTGTGTTTGTTAAGTTGTACGTTGACGTTAACCAAGTTGTTTAAGTTGTTTTGTTGATTAATTGTTGTTATTTGTTGGTACACGTGGTTATGTGGTTAAAGTTGGAAATGTGTCGTTAATAGAAATAGTTGGTTAATAGTTGAACGGTTTCAGTTAATGATTCCGAAAATATCTCCGTTAGTTGAAACGGGTAAACGTAAGTCGTGTATTAAGTTGAATAGGAGAACAAAATACCCACACGGGGTGTTTGACCAACAAGAGTCGGTCATTTGGGGAGTGTTTATCCCCTGCCTTTGACAAAACACACACACCTTACACATACAACATACATACATACGTAACTTTGCACACACACACCCATACTTGGTGATTTGAAAGAAGAATAAAGGAGAAGCAATTTGATTGTGGGTTTTAGTTGCTGGATTAAAGATCCTTGTATCATCTTCTTGCTGTCTTTGTAAGTATTCTTGAAGTTATTAAACCTAGTTGTGTTCTTGAAGAGAAAATACTCATTAAAGGGTTGAATTGATCAACCAAAGGTGTTAATAGGTTAAGAATCATGTAGGTAATGTTGTGTAGATGTTAAAAGACATGTAGGAACAATTAAAGTGAAGTTTCAGTCGATAAAATGGGTAAAAATGTCGAGTTGCAGGTCTGATAGTTGAACAGGGCGAAGTTTACTGCGCATACCCTTCCTACGGCCGTAGGGAAAAGTTCCTACCCCCGTAGGAAGGTGTTTTTCAGATTTATAGAAATTTAGCCCCTACCCCCGTAGGGAAAAGTTCCTACCCCCGTAGGAAGGTGTTTTTCAGGAATATTAAATATTAAGCCTTCTTTGGCCGTAGGAAAAGGTTTCTACGGCCGTAGGAGGGTATTTTGTGTATTTTATGTGGTTTACCACCTACGGGTGAAGGAAAGAAGCCTACGGGCGTAGGTACATAACCTACGACTGTTGGTACCCAAAGAATCACTTCTACGGGCGTAGGGTATGGTCCCTTCGGCCGTAGGGTATGGTTTCTTGGAAGTGAACTCTTGGGGGCGTAGGATGTATTCCTACGGCCGTAGGAGGCTATTACAGGTTGCTTGTTGCTTGTTGTTCGTTGTATGTTTGCATAGAAGCTATGATAGTACTTTTAGACGTTGACTGAACCTACACATGATGTGTTAGGTGATTCGGACGATTCCGTGTGCTCCTGGGATTCCCGAATTCATATCTGCCTCTTATAACCTCGAGGTGAGTACCGGTTTTCCCATGAGTCTCGGTAAGTAGCGTTGTCTATTGTTTGTTGAAATATGTTGTCGATGTCGCACACGTGCGTATAAGGTATGTTATACATGTTGTTGTATATTGTTGCCATGCTAAGTTGCTTTATACGTTGGTTATGAATCGCATGCGTATAGTTGAACCCATTACGGGTAGTAGTTGTATATGTGGTACTGGTTCGGACCGATGTGGCATGGTTAAGGTCAGCTTTCTTCCCGAAGGCTGGATCCCTTTGATGGAATAACGGGGATTAACGGTACCCGGTGTGCAGCACGCCAGGGTGGTCTTGCAAACCGCCGCTCCTTAACGTGAGTTGGGATCTTAACTTTCGTTGAGATCCAAGATGTTGAGCTTCGAGCTTCGTAACGCGTTTGGTGGACTGCTCTTCGCTCCCCCACCATTGCGGATAGTTGTTGCTGATGGTCCCCAGTTTGAATCGTTGAGCGGGGTTCCCTTCCCTGCAAGATATGATTCCTACTGACTCGTTGGCGCGACACTGTATGTTAGGATAGCCTTGTGTGCTGTCCCGTAGTTGGGATAACCTGCTTATTGATGCTTATGTGTTAATCTGTACTCACTAGCTAGTTGTAGCTAACGGTGCCTAAATTTACCTTTTTGCATATGCGAAGTAGTTGGCTTGGTGAGGCGGGACTTGTTGGTAGTTGTAGTACATATCTGTTGCGGAACACTGCTCGTTGTAAATTTTGTGATCCGATGGTCGGTAGTGTCGGTTAGTTGGGTAACACGCGGTAGTTTTTGGGACTTGGTTTTTGGTGTTGTACTTTTACATTACCAAGTCAGATAAACAATATTATCTTTTGTAAAACGTGGTTACTTCCGCTGCTGACTTTTATTATATAAGTTTAAAAAGCTTAAATTTTCCCTAATTTTAAGCGCGTGAAAACCGGTGTTACAATAAATGCAAATTGTAGTTTGCATTTCACAATATTTTCACATAACATTTTCATATCATAAATGCAAATTAAACAATACCATCTTCACATCATATGCAAATGCAAATTCTTAAAATGCAAAAGCAACAAACAACAATCTGAAAAAGCAAATCAACAACTCTTATCTTTCTTCAACTCCCGTGTATTTTGATGAACAGCAGTTCACAAAATCGGCTTTTTCCTTCTCGGGTTTTCTCATGAAGAATCATCAACAAAATCTTAGAATCTCGTCCAACAAATAGGTCTCAACTCGTATTCATCATCAGTCAACACAAAATTTGATTTAACTCTCGTTGCCTGCTTGAATCCTCGTCGATTTGATGATTTTAAAATGAATAACCGTTCGCCTCTTTCTGACGTGAAGAACACCTACGTCGCACAGGATTTACAGCAAGGGGAAGGTTTGATTTGAAGGAAAAACCACAAAGTTTAATGATTCTCTCTCGATTGATATGTCGCAGGTCAGGAAAAAAAAGAAATTGCTACAAGTTTGTAGCTAATGAACAGTTCAGATCTGCAAAAATTAGAAAGAAAGAAATTAGTTTATAAAGAGAAAAAGCAAAATCAAATCAAATGAAAATGGAAATGGGGAACTGTGTGGTCGTGACTTACAGATAGGAAAAAAGAAGGATAATTTAGTTTCCCAAACTACCCTTAGTATATTAAATGAAGAGTCAATCAGCATATTTAATTTATATATAAAATGTTTAAATCTCATCCATTGATTTAGTTGATCTAATGGCTCATAAAGGTTCTTTAGGTTCTATGGTTAAGGGGGTTTCTATGTTGATCAATTTTATATATATATATATATATATATATATATATATATATATATATATATATATATATATATAGTGGAAGGTTTAAATAAGAACCTTAAATTAATTGAGAATGGGAGACTCAATCCCAGCCGTTCAATTCCCCTCATTCGATGTCATTTCCCACCCATGAATTCCTTACATGCACCCTGCCACACTCGATTCCCCCACGTTCTCCATCCATGAATTCCACTTACAAGATGAATGACTAAGATATAGTCTCTCATTCTCAATTAATCTCTAATTCTCATTTGAACCTTCCCATATATATATATATATATATATATATATATATATATATATATATATATATATATATATAGGGTTGAGATCAAGAAAGATGTGAGTTAATGAGAGATGGAAGAGATAGGATCACAACCATTCATTTTTCATTAAAAGTCAACAGTCAACATAAGCAGGTCAAAATTGATAAACGGATTTTGGGGAATTAATTAGAATTAAGGGTAAATTAGAAATTTAAAAATCTCCCCTGCTCCTAATATCTTGTTATCTCCTTAAATTACGATGAGTATAGTCCATAACTCAAAAACATTGAAGAGTTTATTAAAAAAAATTGATTCACAATTTCAATTTTTGATGCTCAAGATAATATTGGGGCACAAATCAACAAAGCACAGGAAAAAAACAGAAACCCATTAATAATAAATTGATAAATTTACAGATAAAGGCAAACAATTTAATATACAATTATTGATTTCAAACCTATTGAAACTTGATGCACAAATCGCAACAAACTTGATCCAAATAAACTAATGGGCTATAATCACGGAAGAGAAAGAATCGGGTGAATAGACTACCTAAAATTACCCTGGTTAGTTAATGTCGTGTCACTTTTTTGTTACATCTCACCATTCTTTCCTTAATTCATATATTTCATGATCTCAACCCTATATATATATATATATATATATATATATATATATATATATATATATATACATTCAAATAAATATAAATATTTATTTGTATACAATATAATGTTCATCAAATTGCCAAAGCTCCAACTGTCAAGAATCACGTTCAAGTAGAAGATGACGTCGAAGATTCCTAAAAGCAAACATTTGAATTATATGAGCTTACAAAATAAATAATTGAACAAGATTAAGTTTTTATAAAAATTGACAATTTTTTCATAAAAATCACAAGCTTGGTTGAATAAGTGTTGGTCCCTTGGTGAGAGTATCAACAAGCAAGTAATGTGTAGAAGGGGGGTTGAATACACTTTTTGCGGAAAATTGAACAAATCAATAAAAAGTGTTAACACACATCAAACCACATGAAATCGAATGCTTTCATTAATAAGAAGATGATTACAAGAACAATCAAGTAAGCAACACTTGATATGTAAACACCTAATGTAAATCAAATATCTCAATCTCTCAAACTTTGCTATCTATAATCAACTTATGATTATAGATACAGAACGACTCTCTAAACATGATTTATTCATAGATTAAATACTTACCAACTTCACAACAGACGTGAAGATCGAACACACGAACAATGTTGGGAATCTGTGAATTTCTTGATCACGTTGAACTTACAAATTGTGTATCAAGATTCGTAACACATATGAACAATAGGTTGAGGTGAGATTAGAGTCTCACCTTATCAGGAGATAAGTATTTATAATCATGTTCCTACGAATACTAACAAACTAGAACTTATCCTAATCTGCTAACAAACTAACGGATAACCCGGAATCTTGAATCTTGAATCTTCTTATCTTGAGTCTTCAATCTTCAATCTTGATTCTGGAATCTTCTTATCCATGCCGTAGATATAGAGAGTAAAAGGAATTTAAATCAAATTTAAATTCTCTTAAACTGACTTCTTTAGTCGGGCTGAGTTACTCAGCTTGAAACTCATCAAGCCGAGTTCTTCGAGAACAAACTCGAAAACAAACATGTACTAGCATGTATAATGACTAACTCATCCTTAGAAGTCATAAGAGTTAGCTAGAACTTACTTAGTAACTCTGTGGAGCTGAGTCACTCAGCTCGAAACGCATCAAGCTGAATACTCAACCTATATCTTAGGTGACACACACAACTTATCAAACATAGTGATAATCTTACTAAGATATAGTCTAAGCTGATCGAATATATGCTCAGCTTATACTCAGCTTATGCTCAGTCTGAAACACTATAAGTGCTCAGACTGATCAAACTTCATAATTCTGTTTAAGTTATATTCAGAACATATCTTACAAACTTAACTTTGTCTCATCAAATTTCAACTGATGAGATCATTTGACCAACAATAAGTATAAAAATTCTTATTTTGGCAAATACCAAACACAATCTATCATTGAAATAAGCAACAACATATTTAAAAAATAGAATCTCTCAAAGAAGTAAACTTCCAACATGCTTTAAGCATTTGGTTTCCAAACGTCCATTTCCATGATTAAATTCAAACATAAGAAGTATGACATCAACCAACTTTTCTCAAGCTCTTTTTCAGTGAATTTTAATGGTAAAAATGGGTTGCGTGTGGTTTTGATAAAAGGCCAACGTCTATATTTTCAAGGCCCAAAAAGTTCCAGCAGACCGACGATCGATGCCACGGTCAACCGTGGACAGTCTGGACACTTTTTGAACTTGCACCTTTTTCCTTATTTAAACTAACTCAAGTCCTGTGTTTTACTCACCTCTTGCAATTTGAAAAACACAGAATACTCTCTATATCTTGTGAGCTCATATTCTTTGATAATTTTTATATCTTACAAGATCGAGAATCAAGCAAGAGCCAAAACTTTCAAAGCTTAAACACTACATCATTTTTCTATATACTTTGTAAAAGTGTGAGGATCATCTCTAGCCTATAAAATTAGAGAGAAGTGATGATCAACTCTAGCCTTTCCAATTAGAGTGAAGTGATGTTATCTTTTCCTTGTTTGCAAGAGCGAAGTTTTAATTCTTGTAAACTAAAAAAGTGAAGTTGTAAAAATTTTATTTCTACCTTTAAAGAGAGAAGTTAGTAGAGCAACTCTTGGTGAGTGAGGCCAAGGAGTGAATGTAGAGCAAGGTTGTTAACCCTTGCTTGAACCACTATAAATCATTGTATCCTACTATTTACATTGGTGGTATCTTTCTTCCCTAAACTCTTTAATTTCTTGCAAGAATTTTTAAAAACTTCAATAAGTGGGTATATAACCTGTTCAACCCCCTCTAGGTTCTAACAATTGGTATCACAACAAGTTACTCTTGATTTTTTTTGAAAAGTTGTTTAAATCTTCCAAAGTTAAAAATAATTTTCAAAACTTTTTTGAGGTGATAACATGAGACTTCAACAAAACTATGTAGAGGGGAATTCTATGGTTAGACCTCCACTTCTTGAAGAAGAAGACTTTTGCTATTGGAAGCAAAGATTTATGACTTATGTCAAAGCTAAAGATGTTGACTTGTGGGATATAATTGAAGTAGGTGATTATGCTCCGAAAACATTTGTTATTGGAAAACTATTATCAAGCATCTTTGAGAATGTGAGAAAGGAGTTTTCTAGAGGCGGGTTTGGTTGACAGTTCTCTTAAAAAATTTTGGGTCAAATGGGATACAACTAAAATGAAACACAATAGGGGGTTGGGTATGTGTAGTCTGAGTGGGGGCAAACTTGGGTTTGTTAGCGAAGTGGTGGTGGTCCTTTAATAAAAATAAGGGAGTTTTTTTGGATTAGAATTGTGCGATGTATCAATGAGGTGGATGTGGGCCTAATATACTAGAGGGTATGAAAAGTTACAATGGGACAATGTCGGGGTATATAATCAAGGAGGGGAAGGAACTAGATGATTTGGGGTTAGTATAGTTGTTCTTTTGGGAAATCAATTGGGGATGAAATATGTGTGAGTTTATGGAGAGACGGGCGGGGGGGGGGGGGGGGGGGGGAAGGTTTGAAAATTATTATGTTGGAAAGTAGATTCAATAGACTTTCAAGCTAGAACTAAACAAGGACGTATTTGTAATAGAGAGGGGGAACGAGTAGATGGAAAATGAAAAGGGAGGTAGATATGGAGAAGGGAACCTTGGTGAAGAGTTGTGTGGGAGTTGGAGGAAGTGGCAAGTTCTCAGTAAAAGAATTGTGAGCACTAATCGATTAGCAACGTATTGGTACCGGTTTGCCATGTTCCTTTGCATGGAGCAGTAAACTAATTATTCCAAAGATGAAGGTGTTGTTTTGGAAAGCTTGGCTCAGAAGATTGTCGATTCATGAACAATTAGACAAAAGGGTATGGATTTACATTCAATTCAGTGCCCAAGACGTAAGAAGGTGATAGATAAGGTTGATCAACTCTCTTATGGCGCCAACATGTGGAAAGTTTATATAAACTGATGCGGTGGTGGAGATCGAGGCACAAACACCTTCGACGATACATGGAGTAAATGTTTATCTTCAACAAAGATCAAGGAAAGGCAACAAGCATTGGCTATGAGATTAGTGCATCTAATATGGAGTAAGAAAAACAACATAGTGTCCAGTCATGCTTAGAAATTTTCAACTCACAACTTTTCGGTGGAATTATACCCAAAGCCATCTTGGAGCTAACCGGGCTACATGGTTGCAAAACCAACATAATTAAGATGAGCAAATAGAAATTTTCGAGTTGTAGAAAGGTTAACTGAAAGTGTTGCACAATCTTTTAGAGTAACTTCCGTTATTAATGAGATAAGTTAAGTAATCAGTATTGTGTGTAAAGTTTGGAAAAGATATAGAGGGTAGCTTTGGAAAAACCTCATCAGAGTGAAAGAAGAGTGGTTTGTAATAGTTTTTTTTGGGTTTAATGGAAAAACTATATATATTTGCAAGTTAAAAAAAAATATAAAATATAAAGTACAAAAGTGACCAAAAATAAAAGAAAAGAAAACACATGAGTGGCATTTTTTGTAATTCAGCAAATACCAATTCTTACTTGGACGCAGAATCATCGTCGTCTGAGAGTGTGTGTGCTCCTCAGTCTTCACGCTTTATATACTGAGAGAAACCCTCTCTTAAATATTTGGTAGTTCCATTCGAATAATGGTGCTGCATTTCCGTATTCTAGCCTTTTTAAAACCCTAGAAATTGATACAAGGTGAAAAATCATCAAGCTCCATCTTCTTCTGTAAGTATTTCTCCAGAATTTCATGAATAGTGCGTATTTTACCTTAATTTATTAGGTTTAGGAGGATCGTGTTGCTACAGAAACTTAATGAAGTTTTGAATCTGCAAGTTGCATAAATTTTCTAGAAATGAAGCGAATGCGTGCTTATTTCGTCGGAAATGAAGCTTAATTGAAAGAGGGTTTCTGTTGTTACTTGTTTGTTTAATCTCGTTTCTTTACTCTTCCTAGGGTTTAGAGCCATACGCATCCTAAAACCCGCGTAAGACCCTAACTACCATTCACAAAGGGTTATCTTAAATCTTTGACACCAAAGGGAATCTGGTTTGCTTGTTTGGTTATTGAACTTTTAGGTCATGTTTCTTCTTTATATGCGTGACACACGATTCTAGTGCTGCTTCTGTGGTTCTGCTAATCAAATGTCTGCTTTAGTTGTGTTTTATTATATGCTTTTTGTGTGTGTATGGAGGACTGGAGGTTGAGGTTCGATAAACAGGGGTTTTAGATATGTACTATTGCATTTGCATATGCATGCATTATCACTGGTTTATTTTTGCTTGTAAATAACTATCACAATGGGGCATCATATAGTGGTGGCTGAGTGGTGACGCTTGAGACTCTCCGCATGGCTTTGCCTTTTCAAATCACTTCTGTATGGGGTTGTGATAGTATAAATGTTCTGAATTCTTCTTATGATTCTCAAATGCATTGGCTAAATAATTACAAACTCTAGATGGTAATTACATGTTTGGTTCATGGAATGCGTGCCTATGCAAAAAACCCGAGTGTGGAGTACATAAAGATATCAACCAAATTTAGAAGCATGCATTTTACCTTTTTTTGCTCAACTTTCCTTTCAGTATTATCAGGATATAGGCTAATAGCAAAGACATAGTCCATTTCCAAGAGAAGCAGTACATCAAGATTCAAGAGGCAATAGTTGGTGCGTTTTGACAAAGTTTTTTTCAGGACTCGCTTGATCAACGGTTAGAATAATATTGCTTTTAGCTGACTTCGAATCTTGTGGTTTATATCTATAATCTTGCCTTTATTGGTTGGATCTACTACATTCAGATAACATGGAAGAAGCAGGACCAAGTTACAAAGAGAAGCCTTCAAATGGAGCTGTACATCTTGACTTAGACGAGGAAGATGACGAAGATGATGATATGATGGATGTGCCGTCAGTTAGGGATTTCGATGAAGTGTTCTTGAAAAATTTCTGTAGAAAGGCATCAACGTCTTTTTTTAAACACTATGGTCTTATAAGTCATCAGATCAACTCCTACAATGACTTCATCAAAGTAGGAATCCAGAACGTTTTTGACTCCATTGGTGAGATCATTGTTGAACCAGGGTATGATCCCTCAAAGAAGGGTGAAAATGAATGGAGATTTGCTTCAATAAAGTTTGGAAAAGTCACTCTTGAGGGCCCACGGTTTTGGGCAGGAGATAAAGCCGATAATGGTAAAGATTACCTCGAGTTCTTGCCCAGACATGCTCGTCTGCAGAACATGACCTACTCATCGAGAATGAAAGTTCATTTAAAGAGAGAGGTAACAAATTGATTGTTGTTTTTGCTTCTAAAACTATTAAAAAATGATTAAGAAATCTTTGCTTCCACAACACTTGGTTATATGTTTACACCTTGGTATAAAAGTGATTACTTGATGCATTATGCATGTCCGTATGATTTTAATTTTTAAATTTGTGGCTGTTATGCAACATGTTAGGTGTATATCCAAGAGCTTGTTAGAAGTGACAAGTTCAAAACCGGGAAGGACAAATATCTGGACAAGAAAGTCATAGAGACTGATGAGCGGGACGTTTTTATCGGGAGGATTCCTGTGATGGTTAATTCTGATTCTTGTTGGATGAGTGGTGCTGAGAAAGATGATTGTGATTATGACCAAGGAGGCTACTTTATAATAAAGGGAGCTGAGAAGGTGAACACATATAATTTTCTCCTAACCTTGTGTTGTAGCACATATGTATTATAATTCACTCTATAGTAAACTTATGTTTCATGCAATATTTTTCCTTCTTTGTTGCATACTTGCATTGGTGAAATTTCGTTCCGAGGCTATTCGCTTGCTATCAGAGTCCATTTTCTTGGTAACTATTTGGTGTTTTAAGAGTGCATATCTTTTTGTAGGAGACACAGTGCAGTTGGTTAATGCCTTATAGTGGTAAATTCTCTACTATAGGCTCATGTAGAGTTACATATGATCTATGGAGTTTGGAATATCGATTTCATTTTGTTTCATAACCGAAGCTGTCTCATTATCCATGCAATGCATTGTGTTGATCACATGGAATTCACTATGTAAAAAGCAGCATTTAGTAACTGACATTGTAAAAGTAGCAGCATTTTAGCTACAATTTTCTTGATTTGGGTATTGAATTTACGACACTCTAGATTCTTCAAGTTTTAGCCTTATCGACCTCCCAAATCTTATTAAGTTATTTTTTTACGGTCATAAACTTAAGGAGTCGTGTAATTTAAAAATGTTTTTGCAGACATTCATTGCACAAGAGCAGCTTGGATTGGATAGAGTTTGGTTAGCGAGCTCTCCTAATTGGCGTGTGATGTACCGTTCGGTTCACAAGAGGAAAAGGGTTTATGTGAAGTTAGCAGACACTCCTAAATTTGAAGATATTGGAGGAGGATCACAAGTAATAACAGTTTATTTCTTGAGTCTGTTGGATATACCAATATGGATTTTGTTTTTTGCCCTCGGGGTACGTACAGATAAAGAAGTAGTTGACTTGATTGATGCCGACACTGAGGATGGAAATATTGTCAATATTTTAATTGCGTCCATTCATAATGCTGACCAGGAATGTGATAAATTTCGTAAAGGTGACCCACTTCGTGATCAACATAATTCACTAGATTTCATTGATAAACTTCTTAAAAAAAGCAAATTTCCACCTAAAGAGTCTGTTAAAGAGTGCATCGACACCTACTTATTTCCCAATATCATTGGTTTTAAGAGAAAAGCTCGGTACCTTGGGTATATGGTCAAGTGTCTTTTAGAAGGTTATACGGGTCGAAGAAAAGTTGATAACAAAGACGATTTTAGAAACAAGAGGTTGGAATTGGCTGGCGAGCTACTTGAAAGAGAGCTAAAAGTTCATCTTCGACATGCTGAGAAGCGAATGGTGAAATCCATGCAACGGGATCTGTATCCTGATCGCATTGTACATCCAATAGAGCATTATCTTGATGCTGCAATTATTACAAATGGGCTTTCTCGGGCTTTCTCTACGGGTTCGTGGACACATTCTTACAAAAACATGGAGAAAACCTCTGGTGTCGTGGCTATGCTTAGAAGGGCAAATCCTTTGCAAATGATTGCAGATATGAGGAGAACACGTCAGCAGGTTTTGTATGCTGGGAAGGCTGGAGATGCAAGATATCCGTAAGTTATTGAGTTTTTGCCATTTTTAATCTGGAAAAACATAAGTTTGACCTCAAAAGTCATGCTTTAGAAACATTCAGTAGACTTTATATATTTATTGACTGTTAACAATCTTTTACTTGGTTGATGTAGACATCCTTCTCACTGG
This sequence comes from Pulicaria dysenterica, assembly GCA_947179395.2. Lineage (NCBI taxonomy): Eukaryota > Viridiplantae > Streptophyta > Magnoliopsida > Asterales > Asteraceae > Pulicaria > Pulicaria dysenterica. The sequence goes on from OX359293.1 coordinate 20,165,926, forward strand.
GGAAAGATATGTTTTCTTTCTACCCCTGATGGGGAAAACTGTGGGTTGATTAAAAATCTTGCTGGCACGGCTATTGTGTCAACGACTGTTCGGGAACAAATATTTGACGCAATGATAGCCTGTGGAATGGAAAAATTGGTAGATGATTCCTTGACCTCGCTCTCTGGAATGGATAAAGTTTTTGTTAATGGTGATTGGGTAGGGAATTGCAAAAATTCTGCTGCATTTGTGGCTGAGTTTAGGAACAAGCGGCGTAAGAAGGGTGTGCCTCATCAGGTTTGCCTTTTTCTCTTTTACTCTTTTTGGCTTTCCGATTGCGTTTCATTTACACCAACTCAAAAGGCAAATGGACTGATTGGACTGGCTGAGTTTCTGGTCAAAAGAGGGTCAGGTTGAAATGAATAGTTTTTTGTGTGGGTTGACACAATTGGGTTAACCTTTTCTTTTCCACTTTTTTTATATAAATAATGCTAATATATGATTACAAAAACTATGTTATTGCAGTTATTATCTATTTTTGCAAAATACAACACTAATTACGAGTATCTAAGCATTAAAATTGAACTTTCAGCAGTTCAGCTCATTTGGCCCGTTTCCCTTTTAGCTAAAATTTATGATTTGACCCATTTAAGCTATTAGGAACAAACAATAACTCACACATTCATATGAAATTGCTATTTCTAGCTCCTAATAATACCCAACCTTCTGTTTTAATGACTACCATAGTTGTCAATTGCGAATAGCGTTAAATAGCAATGGGCTACCTATTTGCTATAATGCTATATAGCGGCGTAAACAGTGGCCACTATTTCATATTTAGCGATAGGCCTCTAAATGAGAAATTATAATATATTAGTACATTACCTTAAAAGTCTTAAAAACTATATATCAATTAAAAGATGAAACCCATGACTATTACCAAACTCAAAAAAAATAAAAAAAATATAACACCCAACAGGCCGCTATTTACCACTATTTGTATGATAGCGAGCTCGGGACGCTACGCTATTCGCGATAGTCACTCTTTACCGCTATTGATAACAGAGACTACTACCAATGTTGGAAAGCGTTTTACATCATTTTGTCAGAAGTACCGTCTATCATTTTGTTTTCAGGTTATAATCTGATACGTAATCTGTTTTTATTTCAAATATTCAATTGTCTCAGGTTGAAATAAAAAGAGATACTAAACATAAAGAAGTGCGTATATTTTGTGATGCTGGAAGGGTTATGCGTCCGCTTTTAGTTGTTAAAAACTTGCACAAAATTAAAATTCTGAAAGGCGGAAGCTACTCATTTCAAGATCTTTTAGATAATGGAGTTGTTGAACTAATTGGTCCAGAAGAAGAAGAAGACTGCTGCACAGCATGGGACATCAAATATCTTTTTCTAGAAAAGGACGACCATAATCCTGCAAAATACACACATTGTGAACTAGATATGTCATTTATGTTAGGTTTAAGCTGTGGCATTATCCCTTTTGCTAATCACGATCACGCTAAAAGGGTCTTGTTTCAGTCCCAAAAGCACAGTCAGCAAGCTGTGGGGTATTCATGCACAAACCCCGACATCAGAGTCGACACGCTTTCCCACCAACTTTTCTACCCACAGAAACCTCTTTTCAAGACGGTGCTTTCTGATTGTCTTGAAAAATCTGGTCAGCCTTTTGGTCAAAGTAAAAAAGGAACTATCCCAAGACCGGAGTTCTTCAACGGGCAGTGTGCTATCGTTGCTGTTAACGTGCATCTTGGTTACAACCAAGAAGATTCATTGGTGATGAACCGATCTTCATTAGACCGTGGCATGTTTCGATCAGAACATATTAGAAGTTACAAGGCTGAGGTTGATAATAAGGAAAATTTGGGCAAAAAGATTAAGTCTGATGATGCTGTGAACTTTGGGAAAATTCAAAGTAAGATTGGGCGAGTTGATAGTCTCGATGATGATGGTTTTCCGTTCATCGGTGCCAATTTACAGAGTGGTGATATAGTGATCGGGAAATTTACAGAAGCGGGAACTGATCATAGTGTGAAATTGAAGCATACCGAAAGAGGGATGGTTCAAAAGGTTGTATTGTCAGCAAATGACGAAGGAAAGAACTTTGCTGTGGTCTCTCTGAGACAGGTAATTTGCTTACTTCAGTCTAAATTAATCCGTTATTTATATTAACCGACAATGGTCGTACGATAATAATATGAAATTTTTAGTTACATTTTTTTAAGTGAGTTTGAAAATTTTACCTGTATTTCAGTCATTTCTACTTGTGTCATTATGAAGCAATGAACACAGATATGGACAAAATCTTAGACTCTAAACTAGTTCCCAATCTCACCATGTGATATCTGATGTACTAGTACTAAATCACAGAGTGAGTTTGAATAATGTGCAAGGGGAACTATTTGTGAAGATTTGATTGTATTATTGATATTTTGCTGAAGGTGGTAAAATTGCATTGTCTAAGCTACAAAATAGTTTCAAGTGGGCAATGTTTGTTGTCCCATGACTGTGTTACAAACAATCTATATACTTGTGAATGGGTTGATTTGGGTTATGCTTTATCTTTAATGCGGCTAGTGGGAAAAATAAGTAGATTTAGAAAGGTAATGCGTTCTGTGGGTTTAAAGTAGCTGAAAGTATAAGATTAGACTACTCTTGGAATAATAAAGTTTTTTGAACAGATGTGCCCTTTAATTGTCTAAATATGAACCAGGCATTTCAAAAGCACACATTTTTCTTTTGCTAATCAGCCCAGCCCATATTAGCGAACCAAAAGTTACCCATTTTGACCCAAACCTATATTTATTTGTTGGTCTACCAAGCCCAGACGTCCGAACCAAAAGTTACTCATTTTGACTCGAACCTGTTTTGATCTGTTACTCGAGACGCTCACTTTCCCACTTTTATTGTAAGTTCTGATTTCTCCGTTTTTTCTGTTTTTTTTCTTGCTGTGGTTTTAGGTTCGTTCCCCATGTCTTGGTGACAAATTTTCAAGCATGCATGGGCAAAAGGGGGTTTTAGGTTATCTGGAGAGTCAAGAGAACTTTCCTTTCAGTGTACAAGGGATAGTTCCAGATATTGTCATAAACCCACATGCCTTCCCTTCAAGACAAACTCCAGGGCAGATGCTGGAATCTGCATTGGGCAAGGGAATTGCTTTAGGAGGTTCACAAAGATATGCCACTCCCTTTTCTTCTCTCTCTATTGATGCAATTACCAACCAACTTCACAGGTAAACTTCTAAGCTCTAATCTTCTTAAAATTAAGCAATTCAAAACTCAACATGGGTAGACTTGATGCAAAGTTACGTATATAATATGTTTTATATTGATATTGTATTTCATATGCAAAGTGCAGTGTAGTTAGCAATCTGATGCATGCTAATAGAAAATTTGCTGTATATGAAACTAAAAGTTAACCTCATTTGACCTCTAAAGTCGAGCCATCTTTGTACTATGAATGGACCTTCATTTCTTTGAATACTGTCTTAATTTGGTCACTGAACTTTAAAGGTGACAATTTCAACCCATTTTGCTTATGAAATCGATTGCTTTACAGTTGTATCTACGATCGGGTCAAATAAAAAAGTTAGTAAAAAGGGGAACAGGTTACAAGTCACTACATGTCTTACCTTATTTGATACAACCTCATAAAATTGTTTTTATTTAAAGATTTAGATTATTTTGTAATAATTTTGTTCTTGTAATTATAATTTGAAGGTCTTAAAAGTAGATTTATAAGTTTTTCTGCCTCTTTCAACCCACATTAGGAACAAGCAACTTCCACTTCAAATCCTAAATAAACTTTTTGAACCTGTACTGATAACAAATATTTTACTTTTTTTTTTAAATAAATCAGGGCTGGATTTTCGAGATGGGGAAACGAGAGACTATACGATGGGCGGACTGGTGAAATGGTGAAATCTCTTGTATTCATGGGGCCCACATTTTACCAAAGGCTGGTTCACATGTCTGAAGACAAAGTGAAGTTCCGAAACACGGGCCCCGTACACCCTCTCACTCGACAACCAGTGGCGGACAGGAAGCGGTTTGGTGGGATCAAATTCGGGGAGATGGAACGAGACTGCCTCATAGCCCATGGAGCCTCGGCTAACCTGCATGAGCGTCTCTTCACTCTTAGTGACAGCTCAGAGATGCACGTGTGCAGAAAGTGCAAGAGAATGGCGAGCGTGATCCAGAGATCGGTCCCGGGTGGTCATAAGATCCGTGGGCCCTACTGTCGAATCTGTGACTCACTCGAGGACGTGATCAAGGTAAGCGTGCCTTATGGTGCCAAGTTACTGAGTCAGGAGCTCTTCAGTATGGGTATTTCTCTCAAATTTGATACTGAATTATGCTAAACTTGGTCTGTTATTTAGCTTTTGGTAGATGATGTGAATTGTTGCAAGTAGGAATGAATGACCATCCTTTAGGTAAGTTTCTGTTTTAGAGTGCAAGGATATTAATATTATGATGTAGTGACTTGTACATTGCTTTGTTTTGTTATGAACATGATCTATGTGGTTTGCACCTTTGTTTAGCTTATGGGGGGATGATTTATGTATTGTTGGAGTATGAATGAAACTTTCGTCTTTCTGTTTTGGAAGAGAAGTTGAAAATGGTTTAATCCTTACACTTAATTCGGTTTAACTTGTAAAGTTTGTTTTAGTTTACCTGTTGGTTTAACTTTTCTAACCTATAATACTATGTTAAAAGGTATACAAAAGTACTAAATCGCAATCCGAATAAAACTTAAGGGATTTAAGTAATTCTTAAATTATATTAAAAAAGTTTAGAGGTTAAATTGATGTGTAATTATTTAAACTATAAGGAAGGATTATATTGTTTTTAACTTGTTTTAGTTTTTAGTTCTTATTAATGATTGAATATTTATAAGTTCATCAAGAACAATCAACATGAATTAAAATTAATTTATAGAAAAGTAAAATGAAACCCTAACAATCAATAACCTTAATTTCAGATTTCTCCACCATTGTATTTATCGATTGCAATAAACCCTCCATGATAAACACCAAAATATTAAATCCAAACCCTAAAAACTTTAGGGTTAGTTAAACTACTAAAAAAGACTTTAGAACTATACAATGATTTTTTTTATTATAAGTTAAACCGAAATAGAATGCAAAATTCCATAAATAAACCTTGGTTGATATGTAAAACGCTTCGCGATGGGGTTTAAAAACATGTTTTTTAATAGATAAATTCAATTATTTATGGTTTCTTTAGTATATTAATTTAGTTGATAAGAAAATAAAAACGTTAGAAATATGTAATGTACTTGGTTTTTGTAATTATATAAACTTTTGTCATTTTATTTTATATGTACAACTATATGTTTCTATATCTAAAAAACAATTTAGAAAAAAATATATTATAAAAGCGTTCTAATTTTATCCTTTTCAGTTTTTATAAATACATCTATATTAAAAATCATTGACTTAAAGTTTACAATACATATTTTATAGTTAAAAGAATTACAAATAATATTAAAAAGTCATGTAAAAAGAGTTATTTATAAAATAATATTTAATCTTGTTATAGAAAAATAAAAAACAAAACAAATAAAATAGTGCGAGCTGTAGTATAAAAAGTGTGACAAAAAACTAAACAATAATATTATAAAATAATACTAAGTAAATAATTTAATTGATAATATACAGTTAAGACGATATGTAACAAAAAGTAATATCTATACAAATAGTAACGACAGAAAAAAAAATTTAAACAATCTTGCCCATTAAAAAACCATGCTATGACAAAAGTTAAAAAACTACAAATTTTAAGAGTGGTGGGAGTGGTTACCTCCCACCACACCGCCAAATCAGCTTTTCACTTCCACCACTCAGCTCACCACATAGACCCGTAGTGGTTACTTCTCACCACATCAAATTTTGGGACCCACCTTATATATTTATTTTATATCTAATAATACTTAATAATTCTTAATAATTAATATGTTCTATAAAAAATTTAAGTGATTAAAGTTTATATTTTGTATGATATATTTATTAACAAAAAAAAATAAAACAAGTTAAATTTGAAGGGGGTAAAAGTAAAAGCATTATAAACTTTGAGGATACTTTTAAAAAATTAGTATAATATTTAAACCAAATATTAGGGTTAGAAGAAAACCCCCATGATTAGCCGCCTACTTCTTCTTTCTTCTCTGGTTTTCTTTTCCACAACCTATCTGCTTCTTCTTTGTTCTTTCTTTTCTTTTCGCAACTCATTTTTTGTTTCATGGTGTGGTTTGATAAAAAAGAAAAAGGAAAAAAACCATCTCCTTTCACGCCACTGAAGTTGCGCGGTGGATGCCACGCCGAGGGGTGACCACGCCGCCATGGTGTGGGTTTTCTTCTCACTACAACGCGGTGGGGGTGTTTCCACGCTGCTTCTACTCTCCACTCCGACCTCTCTAATAAGCTAGGATTCAAACCCTGACATGCAGCGCCACACGCAAGACCCTTGTCAATTCTTGTAAATGAGCTTTTGTAACTTTTTCGGACTTTTATCTATATAAGTTGTTTTCGTTAAATATAGAAAATGACAAATTTCCCCTTAATTGTATGGTATAAATGTGTATATATAGATTAATCAGTTGGACATGTTAAAGATAAACAAAATGTAACAACTCGTACCAAATGGAAATATGAATAAAAGTTAAAACACTCTATAGGTTCAAAGTTGTGAGCTACTAGTAACTTCCACTATGATTTTAAATTGATTTCGAAGTTAGTCTAGACCATGTCTTTGGACTATGCAGTGTCACAAATGGTATCATAGCCATTTCCCCTCAGGTTGTTGTGAGTATGAAACTCATACATCTCCTGGGATATGTATTCTGTATACGTCGGTTTGGTATTTAAGAAGATTTTGTAACAACTTGTCTCACATGAAAAAATGAATAAAAGTTAAATCACCTTATAAATACAAAGTTATATGCTACTAATAACTTCCATTATGATTTTAAGTTGATTTTAAAGTTATTAGAACATAACTTTAGACTATAGTGTCACAAAATTACACGACCATAAAAAAGCAAAACTTAAAAAATTATAGTAACTAGTTGAAGCCCGTGCGCTGCACGGGGTGTAGTCATTTGTTGATTTTTTCTTCAAGTTTTTTGCCAGTTGCGCTGTCGGTGAGTGTTTTATATTGAAATTGTAACTTGTAAATTATAACATTGTCATGTGCCGTTATTTTTTTTGTAGAATAACATGATTGTAATAAGTTATGTTTATGTTGTTTGTGAGTAAGCCATATTGACATTGATTCTTTTCTACTATGACACTAATCGTTAAAACCTCGAAGTTTGTATTTTTTTATTTATTAAAAGCTTAATTTTTTTTACAAATGGTATTTATCTAAAATGATATAAACCAATAAATTTACACTTTATTTTGGTTTAAAGCTTTAAGTTTACGCTAAATTTTTTGTTAAAATAATATTTTAATCCTTTAAGTTTTGTTTGCTTTTTAATTTTGCCATCTTCACTTTATTAAAATAAAATTTTGGACATGAGGAGACTATGAAGTGAACTATTTGTTATTAATTAATTTTTATTAATGTTTATATTTAAGTGGAAAAAATTTGGGTCGAAATTAGTGAAGTGTGAAAATGTATAGTTTGGTTTCAAGAAAAAAAAACATAAATATTAGGTAAGTTCACATTCTTTCTTTTGACATATTATTACCCCATCCCCATCTAAAAAACACATCACACTCTCTCCTCTTCATCTCTCCTTCTCTCACTCTTCTCTCTCACTCTCTCCCCATCTAAAAAACACACCACACTCTCTCCTCTCCATCTCTCCTTCTCTCACTCTTCTCTCTCACTCTCTCTTCTCTTTGTCTGAAACCACCGCCACCACCATCCACCATCCACCGCCACAGCCACCATCACCATCATCCACCGCCACAGCCACTATCCACCATCTCCTCTCACCCTCACCCTCTATAACCGCTGTCACACCACCACCCTGTGGCAGCGCCACCGCCAACCACCGCAGCCACCGTCACACCTCTAGCAGCGCCGCCTAAAACCCACCCCAACCTCCGTCTCTCGCTGTCACCCTTCTCTCTCTCTCTCTCTACCAACATCCACAGAAAAACCCTAGCCGCCACCCTAGATCTAAACCTAAAACGTCGATTCCAGATCCGCCGCCTCCAAGGTTTTTCCACCTACTCTCTCACGCGATTAGGGTTTGTGCTCCACAACCCTCTTCTCTCTGACCGGCGATTCCAGATCTGTTTTGGTTTGTGCTCCACAACTCTTATGTTCTTCATGTTCTTGTTCTTTAGATCTGATTTTCGGATCTGGTTTCGATTAAGGTTTCCGGTCACAGATCTCGTTTGTTGAGGCATGTGTGTGTTTGATTTTCAGATCTGGTTTCAGATCTCGTTCTCGAAAGCAATGATTTTTTGGAGTTCTTGTTCCATCATCGATTTGTAGTTCGATTTGGTACATTTTGACAGTCGTTCGAGTCTAGCACTCTCGGACATGAACCGCCACTCTGTATGGCCACTGCAACTACACCTTCAGATCCGTCGATCTCATCTGCACCACCATGGCCCAAAAACAAATTCGAAAAAAAAAGCCCAAAACTGAGATCCGGCGCAAACCCGGTTTCTCACCCAAACCCGGATCCGGGCACGGATCCATAGGAGGCGACGCATTTTTATTATATGATATAATTACCAAACTAAACTTTAAAGTCAAACATTAAAAAATTACTTTCAAAATTAAACCGAAATTAAATGTAAATTCCAAGAATTAAACCATTATTTAACCTTTTAAAAAATCAATAAACATAAATTAGATTTTTATAACTAATAAGTTTTTAGCAATAAGAGTGATTTTTTAAAATAATTTACTTTATTAATATTATATCTCTTTAATTATTTATAATCCCTGTATTTACTTACTAATAATAATACATATGGAAAATGATTAATTCGTTAATGCAGTAAATCATTAACTGAAATATCATTACAAATCCTTAATTATAAATGTCACAATTTTCCGACTAGCGGCGGCGCTAGGCGTCTCCGCCGCTCTTACTGGCTCTGGTTTTCAGCCACTCTATCACATCTCCGAACACAACCTCCACGTCGTCGTCTGGTTCTCCAATCAACTGATGCCACATGCCCGGATATATCTTCAACGTCTTATCCTTACTGGTGGCGCGTCGGTAAAGATCCTCCACACACGCCGGATCACAAACAATGTCATCGCCGCCGTGAATTATTAGTAACGGCACGTCTACTTCTTCGAACTTACTCTGCACCTCCCTGCAAATCCGTAGTAGTTCTTGTGCCGTGGAGGCGCGTGGTCTCGCTACTGATCTTCTCGGACTAGCCATCGCCAATTTCCGCTTCCATTCCACCTTAAACGATACTTCCGGTATGGAGCCGCGAGTGGGAACCACGCGCCACGTTGGGATCAACGTCGCGGCGATTGATAACAAGTGCTCCAACGGCCATGGCGGTTTGTACTTGTCGCTAATTCCACACATCGCGCCGTTAAGGACCAATCCGTCGTAAGGTTTACCGGATCCGTCACGACGGAGCGTGATAAGGAGAGCAATGGCGCCGCCGAGCGATTCGGAGTAGAGGAACGAAGGAAGCGACGGCGCGTGTTTTTCACGGAAGGAATTGAAGAACGAGATACAATCATCAACGACTGGATTTATGTCCGGAATGTGAAGCTGAAGACCTTCGGAGAATCCATGACCTTGGTGGTCAATCGCACAGACGGCAAATCCGGCCTTGGCGAGGTGAACGGAGGTTAGCTGAACGAACCAGCTAGACTCACCGGTGTAACCGTGGACAGCGCATATAACGCCGTTAATTTTGGTCGGCGGGAGTGGGGTCCATGACTGTGTGAAGAGTTTGAGGCCTCTAGGGTTTGTGAAGTGATCAGTGGAGTGAGCGACGGAGTGACGTGTGTAGAATTGCTCCGGAGTGAGTGAACCGAAGGGGCTGGTTTCGTTAGCGTCGGCAATCGGATGAACCATGGTGGTGGCGGTGATGGTGATGGTGATGGTGATGGTGGTGGTGGTCGGAAAGGGTTTAGATTTATAGAAGGTAGGTAGGAGGGAGGTAAGAAGAGCGTTGCAAGTAACAACACATTAAATGATGGATGAGAAAGGAAGGGAGGCCATGGTTGATAATATAGGCTTTAATGAATCAATGCCACCTAACTAGCAAGCTATCTATATATATACATAGACATAATCTTATGTTTATGTCAAATATGTTTTAGAGTTAATTACAAAGATGGTCCCTGTGGTCTTCTTGGAATTTCACATTTAGTTTTTTAATATCGAAAATTACACTCGTAGTCCTTATGGTTGACGTTTTGTTTCACGTTTGGTCCTTTAGCCTAACCACCGTTAAGTTATTCCGTTAAAAGCCCCCATGTGCCTTGCACATGAGGGTATTTTGGTCTTTTTACCCTCTATCATTGTTACCAAACATTTTTTCCATTTAACTATTTTTACTTTTACTCATTATTAATAAAATCATATAATCTTAATTATATATTAAGTTTTAAAACTTAAATTATTGACTTTTGCAATTTCAGATTAATTAAACTATTATGATTTTTCCATTTTAACAATTTACAACAGAAAAGAAAAATTGAACAAAAATTTGAATTCTATGATACAAGTATGAAACAAAACCTTCAGATATATTGATGCAGATATATTGATGAAGATCCAGTAATGAAAACACATCAATGTATAACTCAAATTCATTACAAAATCAGAATATGAAGAACAAAGACCCTAAATTTTTATACAAAATCAGAATATGAAGAACAAAAACCCTATTTTTGTATACCAAATCAGAAGTAAATTCATTACAGACCTTTGAAACATTGTGTAAAACAAGCAAGACCCCTATCGATTAGAAAGCTTCCGTCGTGATGGTTCCTTGCCGTAATTATGGTGGTACAGATCCGGAGGCGACGACAGCGGTTCAGATCTGGAGGCGACGACGACGGTTCAGATCTGGAGGCGACGGTGGCTGTGGCGGTTCAGATCTAGATGCGACGGTGGCTGTGGTGGTTCAAAATGGAAGGCAACAGCTGTGGTTTAGATCTTCCGGGTGACTGGTGGTCGAACGGTGGTGGTGGTCGTTGTAGACCGGAGAGAGAGAGAGAGAGAGAGAGAGAGAGAGAGAGAGAGAGAGAGTGTAAGGGGGTGACGACAGGGACGATAAGAGAGGTCGTGTGGCGGTGACAACAGTGTAGATTGAAGGGAGAGTAAGGCGGTGCGGTGGTGGTTGCACGGTGATTGTTGTAGGCGGTGGTTGCAAGGTGATTGTTGTCAGCGGTGGTTGCCGGCAGTGAACTAGGGTTCTTCACAAGGAAAGAATTATAATGGGAAAGGGTGGTGATATTCTTTCAGTGAGTGAGGCATGAGTGAGTAAAAGTAGTTAATTATAAAAAAAGATACTTTATTAATTAACTAGGGTTAGTAGTGTTTGGTAGTGTGTATAACAGATAAAAAGACCAAAATACCCTCATGTGCAAGGCACATGGGGGCTTTTAACGGAATAACTTAACGGTGGTTAGGCTAAAGGACCAAACGTGAAACAAAACGTCAACCATAAGGACTACGAGTGTAATTTTCGATATTAAAGGACTAAATGTGAAATTCCAAGAAGACCATAGGGACCATATTTGTAATTAACTCTATGTTTTATTATGTTATCTTATAAATACGGCTACCTTATCTTAGTCAAGAGTAGGTATTTTTTACAGGCTTTACTCTTATGTTTGTAAGAGAACATAATATATAATGTTTGACTAAAATGAGAGGATCTTAACATATACACACATAACCATTGTACTGACGTAATGATGCCACTGTAAAGATTTTTAATATTTAACATGTCATTTAAAAAAATTGAATTTTTGGAATAACAATAGAGAAATTAATAATATTTTTAAAAAATTATGTTAATGTGAATGAATAATTATGTTTGTGTGAGAGAGTGTATTAGTGAAAGAATATATATTTAAAATGAATAAAAATCAAAGTAAATTAGGAGAGAGGGTGAAATGTTTAAAAATTGAGTGAATTAGATTAATTTATAAAAAATAAAAGGTGAAATGATTGAATTTTAAGAACTCCTAAATTTTATATAAAAAGAAAATGTAAAATTATTTATATACTGAGAACCGATATATATATATATATATATATATATATATATATATATATATATATATATATATATATATATATATATATATATATATATATACACACACACACACACACTGGAGTGTTCATTTTAGAACAATTATTATTAGAGTAAATTACAAAAAGAGTTAATTACAAAGATGGTCCTTGTGGTTTGCGCTGAATTTCACATTCAGTCCTTTAAACTCGAAAATTACACTGATAGTCCTTATGGTTAACGTTTTGTTTCACTTTTAGTCCTTTACACTAACTCCAGTTAAAGTTGACCGTTAGTCAAAGGGTAGACTAAGGGTATTCTGGTCATTTTCCATATTATCCTTGTTGCCAAACATCCATTTTCATTATTCATTAATTAAAAATTAATAAAAAAAACACAAACACTAATTTCCATATGCAATGAATTAAAGGTTGATAAAAAATGCAAACACTAATTTCCAGATTCATTACTTAAATTTTTGATAAAAAAATATAAACACCCACATGAATGAAATCCATAATTTCTAAATCAAATATACACCAGATCTTGATTTACAACAGAATCACAACATATACACATCAATCTTGATTTACAACAAAAACACAACAAAGTGTTCAAATAAACCCTAAAATTGTAAGAAGAACAAAAACCATATCATTAAATAAAAAACCCAAATCACAGATTGAGGAAGAACATAACAACAATCGGGAAAAACAAAAACCCTAACCGAGGCGGTGGCGGTTCGGATGTGGATGCGACGGCGGCGGTGCAGATCTGGAGGCGGAGGTGGTTCAGATCCGAGGCGGAGGTGCAGATTTGGAGGCGGAGGTGGTTCAGATTCGAGGCGGAGGTGCAGATCTGGAGGCGGTGGTGCAGATCTGGAGGCGGAGGCGACGGCGTGGTTCATATATAGAGATCAGGGTGTGGTCGCATGGTGGTGGTGGAGGTTGTATCATGGTGGTGGTGGTCGCATGGAGGTGGCGACGGTGGTTAATTTTCAGAGAGAAAAAGGTCGGGGTGTGGTCGCATGGTGGTGGCGGTTGCATGGTGGTTTAGCGGCGGTAGTGGCCGGCGGCCCTAGGTGGCGGCAGTGGTGGCCGGAAGTCTAGAGGCTGTTCTTGGTTCTTGTTTAAAGATTAGAGAGAAAGAATATGAGAGATTAGAGATGAGAGATGAGAGAGGGAAGGGTGATATAAGAGGGGTGAAAATTGATGTTTGGTAACAAGAATTAGGGAAAAGGGTGTTTGGAAATTATGTTAATAGGTAAATCCTGGTTGGTAACAAGGATAATAAGGTAAATGACCAATTTACCCTTTGACTAACGGTCAACTTTAACTGGAGTTAGTGTAAAGGACTAAAAGTGAAACAAAACGTTAACCATAAGGACTATCAGTGTAATTTTCGAGTTTAAAGGACTGAATGTGAAATTCAGCGCAAACCACAGGGACCATCTTTGTAATTAACTCTTACAAAAATCGTCCATGTGGTTTGCAAAAAAGTAACACCTTTGGTCCTTTATAATCAAAAAGTACAGAAATCGTCCCTGTGGTTTACATTCTGTAACACTTTTCGTCCTTTAGGCTAACGGACGTTTGATTTTCTGTTAAGGGCATGTCATGTGCTTTGCACATGAGTGCAATTTAGTCATTTAAACAACTATCCTTATAACCAAACAAACTTCTCTCCTTATTCTTGTTACCAAACAATAACTATACCTTAGTACCGAACAAACATGTACCAAATATGTGTCCTCTCTCTCTGCCAAAATCCAAGATCTTCGTCTCTCTCATCCTCTCTCTCTCTTCACCTTGGTGAAGAATATATCTAAGATCTTACCATCGATTAGGGTAAGATGGTGAAGCTCCTACCACCGATTAGGGTTTTTTGATTAGGGTTTTTTGGATTTGACGATGGTGAATAACAGATTCCAGTTTATCCTACCATCGATTAGGGTTTTTTGAATTTGTAAACGAAGAGGAAGTAGATGTGGCGGTAGTGTGATCTGATGGAAACCATGAACAAATCTGAAGACTCCACCATAGCCACCGAGGATCTGGTGGTGTGATGTGATGGAAACCACGAGTCTCCTCTCTCTTTCTCACCTACTCCGCCATAGCCGCCACCACTGCCACCTTTACCCTATTTCAGCTACTCCACCACCACCATGAACAGATTTGATGGAAACCATCGCGAACAGATCTTTTAATGTTACATTGAACAGATCTGATGACAACCATCGTGGCGGTGGTGACTCCACCGTAACCCTACTCCACCGTGAACAGATCTATGTGAGTGAGAAATAGAGAGTGAGTGAGAAAGAGAGAGGAGACTCGTGGCGGTGGTGGCAGATTCATGGTGGCGGTGGGGTGGTGGTGACAGATTCTTGGTGGCGGTGTGGCGTTTGGGGAACTATAAAGAACCCTAGGTATTTGTTTTTGATCATTTCACTCGAAATCAAGCAAGAAACGATTTGGGTTTGTAATTTTATACATTTTGTTCTTAATGCTTTAGGTAGTTCATGTTTATCTTGTTCTTATAAAATTTGTTCTTAATGCTTTGGGTCTTAATTTTATACGATTTGGGTATTTGTTTTTCATCCATTTCATCGATGTGTTCATATCTAGTGGGTTTGGTAGTGCAAAAAAGGTGAGAGAGAGAGATGAGAAAGATGAAAGAGAGAGATTCATCATGGTGGTGGCAGATTCATGGTGGCGGTGGGGAGGGTATTTGTGTGGCAGAGAGAGAGCAGGAGAAAGAGAGAGAAGAGAAAGAGGAGAGAGTTCTGATAGTGTGTAAAATGACCAAAATACCCTCATGTGCAGGTCACATGAGGGGGACTTAACAGAAAATCAAATGTCCGTTAGCCTAAAGGACGAAAAGTGTTACAAAATGTCAACCACAGGGACGATTTCTGTACTTTTTGATTATAAAGGACCAAAGGTGTTACTTTTTGCAAACCACAGAGACGATTTTTGTAATTTACTCTTATTACTATGAGAACCAATAAAAACAATCTTAGTCATTAATTTGGTAAGTGAAATTTATGGATAAAGAGAGTGAGAGATAGAGTGTGACAAGATGTATGAAATAAATTTATAGGTGAATGATGAAATTAAAGAAATGTGAATCTGATGACTAATACTAATTCTTACGGTTTCACAATAAAAGTGATTTTTAAATGAACTTTTATAAAATATTATAATTTATAAATTTATTGAATATCCTTTTTTTACAGCAAAATACACACACACTAATTTACTCTTAAATCTAAACCTTTTATCCATAGCGAGATTTGAACCCATAACCAAAGGCTATGTGAAACACTTTACCAAGGCCTTATACCACTAGGTTACAAACCCTATAATACTTTTTTTTTTGTAAAATATCTAATCTTTATTATTAAATTTTATTTGATTAGAAGTTCTTGTTCACTATATCCAATAATTAGTATATATGGAAAAAGATATTTTGGTGTTCACCAATAAACACAAATAGATAATGAGTCAAACAACGCTTTTACTAATATAAACAAGATGAAAGCTTTATTGTTTAATCCAATAATCATTGCATATAAACAATTATAAAAACAAACACATGGAACAATTATGTTCACCCATTTAAGTTCTCTCAAATTTTTTTAGTTTATGTATCTTCAGGTTCAACGGTCTGATTGATAACATATCTCATGTTATCTTCATCTTTACTACGGAGCAATAACAAAGATTCTAAAATTTAATTACTTGTAATTAGAAAAATGGTAGGTTATATACTTGTGTTCACCAATGATACCACATTTAATAACCCAAATTACCTTGATTAGTTGCCTTGTGTTGAATTTGAATGATTTGTTCACTAACGGACAAAGATAAAGAATAAAATTTATCAAGAAAAATTCACATAAATGTGTTAAAGAATACTTTTGTTTTGTTTGAATTTGAATGCTTTGTTCACTAATAAACAAAGAAGAAACATATAAATATACAAAAATGTATATAAATCTATTCCAGAAACGTAATGTCCTCTTTAGAACTAAATCCTTGTTGAAAAAAAAAACCTATAAAAGAAAATAATATAGTCATACATAACAAGAAAAAGAATCACAAAACAGAAACCACCATCAATTCCTTATGCATCTTGATCACCATTGTCGACCTTTTTGAAGAGATAGGGGGATAGAGTAAGACACATATAATCCTTTTTCTTGATATAAAAAAAATACCGGGCAGGATCCTCGTTGCACTTGGAAAACCACCATGGTTGACCTATTTAAACAAAAACATAGATGTAGAGGGGTGTTTATTAGAGAAAAATCAAGAAAAGAACCTTTGTTGGTTAGCCATGAAAGATCAGAGAAGCATCATAGATCTAGGGTTTCTTAAGATTTAAATATGAGAGAAAGAGAGAGCGATGTTGGCCGGCCTTGACTAGTAGTGTGTGTAATAGTAACCGGACAAAGAAAGATGCATGATAATCATAACCTTTGTATGACGGTGACCGGTGTTAGATTATGTGCAGAGATAGATAACATGTATCATTGTGTCCAATACTATGTGACACTAAAGGATCACACTGCTACACATCCAATTAGAACCTTTTGGATTTTACCTGTTTGTGTATCACAATAATTGATAGTTTAATTAATTATTGAGAAAGAGAAAAATAATAATATTTATTTATTATTAAAAGAAGAGAAGTTAATATTTAGTTTAAATATTAACGAGACCAGTTAATTAATAGTTATTAATTAATTAGAAAGGTCAAGGGGTATTTTCTGTAATTGATTAATAGTTTAATTAAAGCTGGACATTAATTAAACGGGTTTGGGCATAATAAGGGTTTATTATATATAAACCTTATTTAGCCTTAATCAATTCATAAGTTAATCACAATAGAAAAGAGGATAACCCTAAAAGCTCTCCCCTCTATCTCTTCTCTTCTCGACGGCGGTGCAAAGCAAAACCGAACCACCAAGGGTGGTGGTCGGCGGCGACGATACACAAACACACACGGGTCACGGTTTTGATCCGAGGTTTAATCCTTAGGCGGTCTAGCAGCCAGTTCAAGGTGGTGCAGTAGCAGTGGATAACCGGCAGCTGTCTAGAGGTGGAAAGAAAAGTTTTTGGTTTTGCTCAAGGTATAACTTTTAATCCTCTTCTTTTTCTAAGTTTCTGTACGAGTTAGATGAGATCACTGGAGGGGGTTTTATTCCACTGTGCATGTCCTGATATGTTTTTATACCCTACAAAACCCTTCAGTGGTATCAGAGTCACTTCTAACCTCGTAGGGAACTATGTAGGTTTCCTTTTGTTCTGATGAAATATAATTCTGTTTATCCAGAAAAAAGCTTTTTGATTATCCAAGTAAATAGAATTCAAGTTTTGTTTTCTATTGGATTAAATTAATTAGTTTTTGGATGAAAGGATTGTTAGATTTAATTATTAGTTAAATCTGTTTTTTTATTATTATTTTTGTTATTTTGCGAAAACCGAGAAGTCGACCACCATTCTCGCCGGCGGTGGCCTCAGTTGGGGCGGCGGTCCACGGCGGAAGACGGCGGTGGTCTTCGGCGGAACGCGACGCGTTAGCGGCGCTAAGTCTGTGGTGGGCTACGGCCCAGAAGCCACGACCCAGGTAGCCAGCGGCCCAGTTAGGGTGTAGCGGCACTAAAGGCCATTGGGCCCCGACCCAGTTTTTTTTGTTTCTCGGTCCGTTTCCTATTCTTGGCCCAGTTTAAATATTTGACCCAGCTTGCGGCTCAGATATTTGAGGTCAATATTAAATTAAAATACAGTTGTTATTTTAATTTAAAGTTTAAATATTATTTTGAGTTTTTGATTAATTATCAAGTATGAAACTTGAAATATATATTTATTGCAAATAACAGAAAAACAATATAGGGATTTTAACAGGTTGTTAAGATCAGTATTTTTCATCAAGATGAATACTTAGAAATCAGTAGTTGTTTTACTTTCATGTATTAGTTTAGTACATGTTTGGGATGTCATAGCCGAGCCCTAGACCTTGTGGATTGTTTATTTCCTGCACTTGTGGTTGTTTTGGTTTTATTATTCTATGGCGTGGGAAGGCCTGCGTGCCACTTACAACCCCTATTCTATTTTGTAAAAGTTTTAGATTAGCGGGTCTGCGTGCCTTTGTATATCTTGTACTTTTATATTTCTAGTTTTTAGACAATAGAATATAATAGAATTATTAGAATATATATCTGGACCAAGGACCAAGGAGCAAGGAGCAAGGAGCATAGAGAAGGATTGGATGCTGGAGCCAGTGAGAGTTTCAGAATGCCATGCCATGTGTGTTGTGTTTTTCCACTTAGGTTTTGACCGTCGGGTTTTTCGTGTGGCTCACGAAACTGACATTAGTAAAGGGCAAGGCTAAGGCATAGTTGTTTTATGGTTGTTTTATTTCTTTACATATTCTATATGCGTGGTTGTGATTCTCACGATGAAATAAAACAAGGGTTTTAATAATAGTTAATTATTAAACAGTTGTTTTTTTTTTTAAAGAAAACTGTCATTAAAGTTTTTCTCGTAAAAAACTTGAAATCCTTTTTAGAAAAATCTTAGATCAGTGTGCTACCCACCTAATGGTACACCTTTCCTGTTAAACGGTACTTGGGTGTCGGAAGTGATCAAACCTTGGGCATTCGGATTCAAACCATTGCGGGGAAGGGTGTCAAAGACTCTGCGGTAATCGGGAGTCCCGGCCAGAGTTCACACTGTCTTAGGTGGTGCGATCTATTTTGGTGATAATCGGGAGTCCCGGCCCAAAATGCACTAGAGGGACTAAACATGCACGGTTCCTGTAACCGATGTCCCGCGGATCTAGGAGTCGTGTCCAGGTAGGATACGATTGGTATAGTTTTTACCTACCAGAAATAGCATTGTCCCGGTGGGAAGTGCCCAAACCTTGCATCGGGAAATGTGAAATATGGATCCTAGTCTAATAATTTATTGTTTAAAAGGTAATAATTATTAGAAGATGTAATCAATACTGAATCGGTTTTATCTTTTTCTTTTTCTATAGATGTCTTTTATATCTGTTATTCCGTTTTATTCACCAAGAGAATCTCTAAGTCTCATCACCGGCAAGTGGAAGCTTTCAGGTCCAAACTTTCTTGTTTGGAAGATGCATATGAAAAATGTTTTGGATGCACAGGGAAAACTTCACATTATTGAGACATTACCTCCAGAGCGACCAGGAGTAGATGCCCAGGATAGTGAGTATGACACTTACTATCAGTATCTGGATGACGAGTCTGACGTTATGCCGATTCTCATTCTCACAGCATCATCCGCGTTTACGGATGATCTCCGTGAGAAGTCGTCTTATGAAGTTGTTCAAGGACTGGAGTGGAAGTTCAAGTATAGTGAACGGATATGTGGCATGCTGTTGATGAAGGAAATTCTTTCAGCTAAAATGAAAGAAAGCCAGCCAATTAGCGATCATCTCATTAATATGAGAAGGCTCTTAGATTGCTATGAGAGTTTTGGGTCAAAATCAAAACCACATGAGCTAGTTATGCTCTTGTTCGGTTCCTTGTCGGACTATTACCAGAAAAGAGTAATGTATGTCCTCGGTGATTTTGAGATGACTGTCGCAGGGTTGCACGAAATCCTTATGTGCATCGGCGATGAGTTAAATCCAAAGCAGCTAGAGTCAACAGTTGTGGACCCTATGCAAGAGGATGACTGGCTGGAAGAACTTGGAGAGATTTGTTGCCCAGACTGTGGCAGCAAGGATTCATGTGAGCACTCACTCGACATAGATCAGCTGGACATTGGTTCACCCAATGACACAGGTATCTTTATGATAGATTGTCTTATTACTTCTTATGAATCATGGGTATTGGATACCGATGTGGTCATCACATATGCAATCATTTGCATGGATTCAAGAGAAGTAAGAAGCTGAGACAAGGAGATATGGACCTGCGGGTAGGCGAAGGCTCCATGTTTGGTGCTGAAGCTGTAGGAACATATTGTCTTAGTTTGCCCTCGGGCATGGTCTTAGAACTAGAACCTTGTTATTATGTTCCTAGACTCATTAAAAATGTTATCTCGTTTGATTTGCTTATAGACTGTGGATTTGCTTATGTTTTGAATGAAAAAGTTATTTCATGTTTTAAAAATGATATTTTCTTCTTTAAAGCTACTCCAGAAAATGGTTTATATACGCTAAATCTAGATAACAATGACATCTATCATATAAGTAAGAGATCCAAGAGTAACTTGAATCAAACTTACCTCTGGCATTGTCGTTTAGGACATATAAACGAGAAACGCATAGAGAAACTCCGAGATGACGGAATTCTAAAACCATTTGACTTAGAGTCATATGATATTTGCGAATCTTGTTTGTCTAGTAAAATGACAAAGCAGCCTTTCAACAGTGAGAATGAAAGGGCCAGCGAGTTATTAGGGATTATACACACAGATGTGTGTGGACCCTTTACTCCAGAAGCTAGAGGAGGATACCGGTATTTCATAACCTTTACTGACGACTTCAGTAGGTTTGCTTATGTCTACCTCATGAGACTCAAATCTGAAAGTTTTGACAAGTTCAAACAGTTTCAGAATGAGGTACAAAATCAGCTGGACAAGAAGATAAAGTCGCTTCGGTCGGATCGAAGTGGCGAGTATCCGAGTCAGGAATTCGACGATCATTTGAAGGAATGTGGGATTGTTTCACAACTCACACCTCCGTATACACCTCAGATGAATGGTGTATCAGAAAGGAGGAATCGTACACTGCTTGACATGGTACGATCAATGATGAGTCGAAGTTCACTACCATTGTCGTTCTGGGGACACGCACTCGAGACAGCGGCGTTCATGCTGAACCGGGTTCCAACCAAATCGGTTGAAAAGACACCGTTCGAGGTATGGATGGGGAAAAAGCCCAAAATGTCTTTTCTCAAGGTTTGGGGATGTGAGGTGTATGCTAAGCGAACATTCACAGATAAACTTAATCCCAAATCAGATAAGTGTATCTTCGTGGGTTATCCCAATGAAACCATGGGATACTATTTCTACAACCCAGATGAGAACAAAGTTTTTGTTGCTCGTAAAGGGGTGTTCTTGGAGGAGAAATTTCTTAACTCAGAAACTCCAAGAAAAGTAATAGAGCTTCAAGAAATTGAAGAGAGGAGATTACACCACCACCGATAATTGAACCTGTGGTTCAACAGAGAATTTTTGAATCCTAACCCGAGTCTGTGGTTGAGGAAGAGGTGCAAACACAAGACCTTTGCAGGTCTAGTAGGCCTCGTAATGAGCCAGATAGGTATCTGGGATTCCTAGTTGCTCAAGACGAAGGGGATCTTTTAGAACCCATGATATTGGCAGAATTATACATAAAATATATATCTGATATCTGCCAATATCTGTTTTAAATAAATAAAATATAGCCAAAATGAGCTTTAAATGCTTTCTTATTTTATTCAAGGCTATTTTAGGTAGACAATACGAAAAAATGGATAAAACGCGTCAAAACGAGAAAACACCACGCAAAAGGCGAAGATATGCTGAAAAAGCTAAGTACGCGCCGCGTACCTTATCTACATTACGCGACGCGGACCCAACCTTCTAGAATGCAAGCTGTTAGTGCAAGTTGCAAAGGAATCTTGTCAGGGAATCCTGTCAGGCGTTTTTACGCGCCGCGTACCTTATCTTCATTACGCGACGCGGAAGAATCGAATTCTGTTGCAACAGAATGCAAGTTGCAAGGGAATCTTGTCAGGGAATCTTGTCAGGCGTTTTTACGCGCCGCGGAAACCGATCATTACGCGGCGCGTAAATTCCTTCTCACGCCTATAAATAGCAAGCCAAGCTTCATTCCGAAAACACACCTCCTGACACCAACACACACTTCAATACACCACTCCAGGCGAGTCCAGGTGACTCCAGGGGGCCTTCGGGCTGCTCTGGAGGCTTCCTCGCCTCCTATCCATGTAAATACGTAGCTTGTAGCGTAGATTTGTAGTTTTTGTAGCTGTAGTTGTTTTTCTGTCTTCGGAAACGAGTTCCAGCAAGTTTGTACGAGTCAGGATGCTGTCCAGATGTATTTATACCTTGTATAATACAAACTGATATTCTCTTTCCTTTATTTTCGCTTCGTTACAATGAATCCAAATTGATATAAATATGTAGTTGTTATGCGTAGGATTATATTGTGATGATTTTATTTAAGACTTGGTATTTCTGAAATAATGAAACATTATAATTAGCTATTTTGTATAAAACTATATGTTCATGCGGATATTCGGCATCGTAAGTGTTGAAAAACCATTTGCTTAGGATATCTGTATCCTTATACATATATATACAAACATACTCATATTTATATGCATTTGCTCATGGACCCACTTGAGGTGTATGATACGTATAAGTCTGGTATGTGTATACATGGACATTTGCTCATAGACCCACTTGAGGTGTTGAACTGATATATTATCTTAATACCTAAATATATATCTTCTAACCGGATGTTGACAAACAATGGTAATTATCCTGTCTATTATTTCATTAGGAGATAAATACTGACATTTTAAGTAAAACGGGATAACACCCGGGAAGCGAGGTTTTATCTAACCGGTATTTTAATAATACAGGGATTAAATCAAAGTTACCTTAAGATCGTTTTGTACTGATAAAAGATTGGTACCGAATCAACTTTAGAAATCATCTTAATAATTTCATTCATTTTATAACCGGATTAGCTAACGCTACTATTAATATTGATTTGGAGGATTCGTGACTTGGCACTTTCTTTTATTTCCTGTTTTATTTACTTTTCTTGCCTAGTATTTAGTCTATTTTTTTATCCTCGACTATCTATCTAACTAGACAGCAGTTTGGAATAAGAGTAGCCATAGCTTTTACGCTTACCCGTGTTCGATATAAATCATCGGTCTTACCAGCACATCTTGCTACACGCGATGGGTTCTCTGCCCAGCCGTGCCGTGTGCATTTGTACCGTTGTGAAATCCGGTCCGCACCTAAACGAGCATACCAACCCACTACCTACCAAGATGCTGCCTCAGGTTTAGAATCTGAGAAATGGCTAAAAGCCATGAAGGCAGAGATGCAATCCATGTATGACAACCAAGTCTGGGAGTTAGTAGATTTGCCTCAACACAGTAAAGTTGTTGGGTGCAAATGGGTCTTCAAGAAGAAGACAGACATGGATGGAAAGGTGCATACCTTTAAAGCAAGGCTAGTGGCAAAAGGTTTCGCAAACTCATGGCGTTGACTATGATGAAACTTTTTCCCCAGTAGCAATGCTTAAAACTATTAGGATCCTTATGGCCATATCAGCATATTTTGATTATGAGATATGGCAGATGGATGTCAAAACCGCTTTCCTTAATGGGAAACTGACAGAGGATGTATATATGATACAGCCAGATGGTTTTGCAGATCCAAAGAATCCTAATAAAGTATGCAAGTTGCTTAAATCCATTTATGGACTAAAGCAATCATCTAGAAGCTGGAACTTACACTTTGATGAGCGTATCAAAGAGTTTGGTTTTACCAAAAGTGTGTTCGAGTCGTGTGTTTTCACTAAATTCAGTGGGAGCGCGGTAACCTTCATAGTCTTGTATGTAGATGACATACTATAAATAGGAAACAATATACCAGTATTACAAGGAGTAAAATCCTGGTTAGGTAAATGTTTCCAGATGAAAGACTTGGGAGAAGCTGCTTATATACTAGGTATAAGGATCTATAGGAATATATCTAAGCGGCTTATCGGACTTAGTCAAAGTACGTATATTGACAAAGTCGTGAAAAGATTCAAGATGGATGAATCCAAGAAAGGATTTATTCCTATGCAATCTAGCGCGATTTTGAGCAAGGCTCAGTGTCCTGTGTTTAGTCAAGATCAGGACAGGATGAAATTGATACCATATGCCTCGGCAGTTGGTTCAATCATGTATGCCATGCTGTGTACTAGACCCGATGTTGCCTATTCTATCAGTGTCACGAGTAGATATCAGCAAAATCCTGGTGAAGCTCATTGCGTAGCTGTCAAGAATATTCTCAAGTACCTGAGAAGGACGAAAGATATATTCCTAGTTTATGGAGGTTCGATGGATGAGCTCAGTGTAACTGGATACACTGATGCTAGTTTCCAGACCGACAGGGACGACTTCAGGTCGCAGTCAGGATTTGTCTTTACCCTAAACGGAGGAGCAATATCTTGGAAGAGTCAGAAGCAAGATACAATAGCAGATTCTACTACAGAGGCAGAGTATATTGCGGCAAGTGATGCGGCAAAGGAAGTTGTCTGGCTGAAGAATTTTATCTCGGATCTTAGAGTTGTTGCCAGTATCTCTAGACCGATCGATATATTCTGTGACAACTCAGGGCTGTGGCGCAAGCTAAAGAGCCTAGAGATCATCAGCGGACTAGGCACGTACTCAGGAAATATCATCTCATCCGAGAGATCATTGGATGAGACGATATTAGGTTGCAAAAGATACCGACAGACGACAACGTTGCTGACCCGTTGACGAAGCCGCTAGCTAGGGCTAAGCATGAGAGGCATGCAAGTTCTATAGGAATGCAGTACTTAGAACATAGCAGCTAGTTCGTGTTTTTGATTATTACTATAGATGTAAATTGAAACTCTTTTTTTATGTAATTACATTTCATGGGATTGAAATAGGAGGTTTTTGTATAATTGTTTCTAGTTATCTATTTTTAGCATGTTTAACCTATCAATGACAAGTCAAGTGATGAATTGTCTAAATACCCGTAACTACTTAATGTAGTGGGAGCTACACTAGGGACGTAACACTATTATGGATATTTGATGATTTATTCGAGAATGAATAAAAGCACGAGATTGTGACCAAATATTCATAGATATTTATCAGGGGATAGATATTGGGGTGATCCGCATCGAGTTTACTTCATGGAGCATTAACATAAGTAAACTTGATAGGTTGTCCTTAGACCTGAGATATTTGGTTTGGGGCATGGTAACTTCTGTACTTTAGCGCGTTCTAACGTCACGCCGTAACAGGGTGATCATAAGGGGCATGTCTAGGTGCAGCGGAAGCCATGTGCTCGAATTGCAAATAGTCAAGATGGAATTTGCACCTCCTTTTTAGGAGAGATATTTTCTGAGCTCCTCGACGATTAAGACTACTGAAAATGCGTGGCCGCGCTCGGTTAGAATGATAGTTTTCATTCAGCAAACCGTAACTGCAGAGTGTCGAAATCAGAGTCGAGAAAATCTGAGTATTTAATAAGATCCCTGCTCCATGTCAAATACTCACATTACGGAATATCGCGATGCAAAAGGAAAAGCCTAGATAATCCAAGGCGTGGATTATGTCTCTAGATATAAGAGATCTCATAGTCTGGTTAACCTAAGCGTCTGGCTAGGGACCTCCTTAGGCCAACGATGTACAAGTAGTGTTACTTATCTTACACAAGTGGGAGTCTGTTAGATTATGTGTAGAGATAGATAACATGTATCATCGTGTCCAATACTATGTGACACTAAAGGATCACACTGCTACACACCCAATTAGAACCTTTTGGATTTTACCTGTTTGTGTATCACAATAATTAATAGTTTAATTAATTATTGAGAAAGAGAAAAATAATAATAGTTATTTATTATTTAAAAAAGAGAAGTTAATATTTAGTTTAAATATTAATGGGACCAGTTAATTAATAGTTATTAATTAATTAGAAAGGTCAAGGGGTATTTTCTGTAATTGATTAATAGTTTAATTAAAGCTGGGCTTTAATTAAACGGGCTTGGGCCTAATAAGGGTTTATTATATATAAACCTTATTTAACCTTAATCAATTCATAAGTTAATCACAATAGAAAAGAGGATAACCCTAAAAGCTATCCCCTCTCTCTCTTCTCTTCTCGGCGGCGGCGCAAAGCAAAACAGAACCACCAAGGGTGGTGGTCGGCGGCGACGATACACACACACATGGGTCACGGTTTTGATCCGAGGTTTAATCCTTAGGCGGTATAGCAGCCAGTTCAAGGTGGTGCAGTAGCAGTGGATAACCTGCAGCTGTCTAGAGGTGGAAAGAAAAGTTTTTGGTTTTGCTCAAGGTATAACTTTTAATCCACTTCTTCTTCTAAGTTTCTGTACGAGTTAGATGAGATCACTGGAGGGGGTTTTATTCCGCTATGCATGTTCTGATATGTTTTTATACCCTACAAAACCCATCAACCGGCTAGTGGGGCGTGTGACGGAGCAACGATGACCAAAGAGGGATGCGTTAGAGCAATGATGAAGGGGTAATAGGGTTAATCCACCATGTTTATCTAGTAGTGAGAGGGAGAGTGGGGGTAATATGGTTTAATGTGAATTGGTGATGGATTCACCGGAATTATAAGTTACAAAGAGAAAAAAGGGATAGATTCAAAATACCTAATTTACCCTTGTTAGTCCTAGATTGAATATACAACAACAAATGATTGTAGAAGGAAGGGGTGTTGAATAAAAACTTAAGCTTTTTAAAATTAAATGTACACAGTTATACTTTTAATGTAATTCTTATTTATATGAATTAAGCATTACATGTACAAGAAAGTGAAAATTCCAAATACAGTAAAATGTGGCAACTAAGATGTCTAACACATAGACAAGCTTCTCTAAACAACTAATATTTAAGAGGTCCAACACATAGACACATTTTTCCACACTTATGTTAAC
Organism: Pulicaria dysenterica; assembly: GCA_947179395.2. Classification (NCBI taxonomy): domain Eukaryota; kingdom Viridiplantae; phylum Streptophyta; class Magnoliopsida; order Asterales; family Asteraceae; genus Pulicaria; species Pulicaria dysenterica. The sequence goes on from OX359293.1 coordinate 20,192,849, forward strand.
TCTAAAACTTTATCTTTCTTAAAACTTAAAAGCTTGAAGCTTGTCTTTGAGAGAGATATTCAGTGAGTGTAATTTGGTGAGTATGCATGTTGTGAATGCATAACTATTTATAGAAGTCTTGGCAGCAGGTCGGAAGAGGTGTTGAATGATGAGGTGGCATATGAAAATGATAATATAATTACTCCCTTCGTCCCATTTTTATTGTCCAATTTTGAATTTTCAAAGTATTTCTTTTTTAACTTTGACTTTTAATATTTTAGTTTGTGTTGTATAATATTTGATGCAAAATATATGAATGCATTGTGTTTTAAATGTATTTTCATTGATGTAAAATTTTTATCAAGTATTATATAACATGAACAAAAATATTTAAGGTCAAAGTTGGAAAAAAAGACTTTGAAAAATCAAAAGTGAACAATAAAAATGGGACGGAGGTAGTATAAAGTAAATGGGTGAAAAACAGTATTACTTTACTCAAGTATGAATAAAGTAAATGTATTTTTATATGAAAGATCAACTCATTACTAATATAATAATAATATTTATCATACCTTCTTGCCTTGAAACTCTAAACTTCTCTTTTCATGTTAGTACTTTTATCGACAACCATCATTCTTCAGATTTGACTTTACCAAAGATATAGTTGACAACCATACTTTAGTACTTGAACAAATCTTTAAAATATTTTCTTGAGGTAACTTTAACTTTTTCCAGAGGTCAAGTTCTATCCTTTTGTCCCTTGGTGGTACAAAAAATGCAAATAATTTACATATTAACGATCTAAGGCATAATAGAACAACACATGTTCTTCATTTGGCTTAAGAAATATTACATTACGAAACATAGTACATTGATAAACTGTTAGGGCACAATTCACAACTCAGCTAAACAAATGTACTAAACTAACATACTAATATGTCTCAGCCTAAATCTTGAGACCGTTCAGTAGATTATCAGAAGTTGAACTGACGACAAAGGTCGATAATGGAAAGTTCAGACGATAAAGGTCGATCCTGGAAAGTTCAGATAATACCGAGCAGAACGTAAGCTTATCAACCTAGATGAATCTATCAAACTAGGATGTAGTACTGAAAGGGTATACTTACCTGAAAGGTTTAGATGCTCAGCTAACAAATAGTTGCTCAGATGATCATATTAATTGTTCAGCTGATACTTGGAATCATTCGGCCAAGGCTTCAGATGTTCAGTGAATGGTCTTTAACACTTCTATTCATCTCAGATGATCTTCTAACGTTGTCTTAGACTGATACTTAGTACTTTAGCAAGTCTGTGTCAATACTCTATATTTTGTAACTTGTAAGTCAGAATTAAAACAACACATGTTTAAATTCATTCTTAGTCTTACTCAAGGACGGTTTTTTTCATCAAATCTTATGTGTTTCAATAGATGATTTAATTATTGAGTTTAAATGACTATCTCCCCAACAACCCTCTTTAAATATAAATTAAAACTATTTAGTTATTTCTAATTACAAAAATACCACAAATAATTATGACATAGATAAATGATCTAATGGCCTAAAAGACTTCTCGCAAAAAAAAGGACTTCTCACATGTACGAATACACACACACATATACACACACAGACACACATACACACATACACATACACACACACAAACACATACACACACACACACACACACACACACACACATATATATATATATATATATATATATATATATATAGAGAGAGAGAGAGAGAGAGAGAGAGAGAGAGGAAGGTTCAAATGAGAACTGTTTTTCGTACGAGAAATACGAGAACCAATTATAGCCGTTGATAAAAAATGATCGTTAATAGATAACATTAATTAAATCAAACTTATGTTATGTGTAAGGTAATTTATAAGGGGTAATTTGGACATTATGAGATTTAACTTAACATTTTTTAAACTAATATAACTACCAAACACAAAGGTTTTAAATACGAAAAATATACCAAAATAATAAGAAAAGTTATGCTCTTTAATTTGATACCGATCTTGCTATATTTTTTCGAATATTTTTTTAATTTTTACTTTTTTTTTAACACAGTTTCGGTATTCTGCACATGTGCAGATAACATTGGCTTTTTTCTATCAAATGTTCAAACAGGTGCACCTGTGCATATGCACACGTGCATGCATATGCACAAGTGCACCTATATGCACCTTTGTATATGCACATGCACAACTCAGAGTTGGTTAGAAGTGTTAATTATTCGAGTCATAAGTCTGTCTCAATACTCTATATTTTGTAACTTGTAAGTCAGAATTAAAACAACACATGTTTAAATTCATTCTTAGTCTTACTCAAGGTCGGTTTTTTCATCAAATCTTATGTGTTTCAATAGACGATTTAATTATTGAGTTTAAATGACTATCTCCCCAACAACCCTCTTTAAATATAAATTAAAACTATTTAGTTATTTCTAATTACAAAAATACCACAAATAATTATGACATAGATAAATGATCTAAGGGCCTAAAAGACTTCTCACAAGAAAAAGGACTTCTCACATGTATGAATACACACGCACATATACACACACAGACACACATACACACACACACACACACACACACACACACACACACATATATATATATATATATATATATATATATATATATATATATATATATATATATATATATATATATATATATATAGAGAGAGAGAGAGAGAGAGAGAGAGAGAGAGAGAGAGAGAGAGAGAGGAAGGTTCAAATGAGAACTGTTTTTCGTACGAGAAATACGAGAACCAATTATAGCCGTTGATAAAAAATGATCGTTAATAGATAACATTAATTAAATCAAACTTATGTTATGTGTAAGGTAATTTATAAGGGGTAATTTGGACATTATGAGATTTAACTTAACATTTTTTAAACTAATATAACTACCAAACACAAAGGTTTTAAATACGAAAAATATACCAAAATAATAAGAAAAGTTATGCTCTTTAATTTGATACCGATCTTGCTATATTTTTTCGAATATTTTTTTAATTTTTACTTTTTTTTCAACACAGTTTCGGTATTCTGCACATGTGCAGATAACATTGGCTTTTTTCTATCAAATGTTCAAACAGGTGCACCTGTGCATATGCACACGTGCATGCATATGCACAAGTGCACCTATATGCACCTTTGTATATGCACATGCACAACTCAGAGTTGGTTAGAAGTGTTAATTATTCGAGTCATAAGTCTGTCTCAATACTCTATATTTTGTAACTTGTAAGTCAGAATTAAAACAACACATGTTTAAATTCATTCTTAGTCTTACTTAAGGTCGGTTTTTTCATCAAATCTTATGTGTTTCAATAGACGATTTAATTATTGAGTTTAAATGACTATCTCCCCAACAACCCTCTTTAAATATAAATTAAAACTATTTAGTTATTTCTAATTACAAAAATACCACAAATAATTATGACATAGATAAATGATCTAAGGGCCTAAAAGACTTCTCACAAGAAAAAGGACTTCTCACATGTATGAATACACACGCACATATACACACACAGACACACATACACACACACACACACACACACATACACACACACACACACACACACACATATATATATATATATAGAGAGAGAGAGAGAGAGAGAGAGGAAGGTTCAAATGAGAACTGTTTTTCGTACGAGAAATACGAGAACCAATTATAGCCGTTGATAAAAAATGATCGTTAATAGATAACATTAATTAAATCAAACTTATGTTATGTGTAAGGTAATTTATAAGGGGTAATTTGGACATTATGAGATTTAACTTAACATTTTTTAAACTAATATAACTACCAAACACAAAGGTTTAAATACGAAAAATATACCAAAATAATGAGAAAAGTTATGCTCTTTAATTTGATACCGATCTTGCTACATTTTTTTGATTTTTTTTTTATTTTTACTATTTTTTCAACACAGTTTCGGTATTCTGCACATGTGCAAATAACATTGGCTTTTTTCTATCAAATGTTCAAACAGGTGCACCTGTGCATATGCACATGTGCATCTGTGCATATGCACATGTGCATCTGTGCATATGCACAAGTGCACCTATCTACACCTTTGTATATGCACATGCACAACTCAGAGTTGGTTAGAAGTGTTAATTATTCGAGTCGTAAACGTTTAATTTTAAATAGAAAACTAATCCATTTATTCCATCCATTAAATATACATATATTTTAAATTCATAAGCTAAAAGTGTATTCTTTATATATAATTCTTTTTTAAAAACTATTAGATTAGTATTACTCAATTGACTACAAACAATTCCCAAATTTCATAATTCATAAATAGCAATTTTATTTCAATACATATTTTATTAAAAAAACACATATATGCATCACTTTGCACATGTAAATAAAATAACAATAATAACAAATCAAATAATTAAAAAGCATATAAGATTATAATTAGACCATGGTTTTGTCATTAGATCCAAATAGATCGGACTCATAATCAGATCATGTACAAAGCTACATCGTCGAATATCTTTATAAATAGATTATTTGAATTATCCTTTCATACTAAGGTTGATTTAAACGTCTTATCTTCATGCAATTGGTTGATTTTGGTTTGAGATTTAATTTGAATTACCGATGAATCCTCGCTATAGGTTCAGTGGTATATGCACATATACACCTATCTACAACTTTAATAGAATAATCCCAATGTTATATGCACATGTAAACAAAACCGAAGTTATGCTGAAAAAACTCAGTAAAAATGAAATTTTGATTAGTCAAAAAAATATAGCAAGGACTGTTTCAAATTAAAGAACATAATTTACTCTGTATTTTGGTATATTTTTCGTATTTTTAAAACATTTGCGTTTGGTAAATATATTACTTTAAAAAGAGTGGGGTAAATCTGATAATCTCCAAATTACCTCTCATTATTTATCTTTAAACGTGGGATACGTTTGATTTAATTAAGGTTATGTGCATATATCTGATACTGTGCTGTTAAAAAAACCCAGTAGAAACAATTTTTTTAAAAAAGTATAGCAATATGGATGTCATATTAAAGAGCACATTTTTTTTGTTAATTTGGTATAATTTTTGTATTTTAATACCTTTACGTTTGGTAGATATTTTAGCTTTAAGAAAGTGGAGGTAAATAGTCCCACATTTATTTAAACAAGTTGCATAAAATACGCTGTATTTTTAATTAATAAAATGTTTGCTACAACTAATATTTGAAGGGTTTTGTAGGGTAAAAATCAGATAATGATAATACGCAGCGGAATAAAAACTCAAAACCTTCTCCAGTGATCTCATCTAGTTCGTACAAGAAACTATACAAAAGTAGAGGATAAAAGCTATACCTTTTTATATCAATCTTGAAACATGATTCCAGAAAGCTAAAGGTAAAACACTGCTACTGCACCACCACGAACAGGCTGCTAGACCGCCACAAGATTTCACCCAAAACGATCACACGAGAGCGAGTGTGTGTGTGTGTTCGACGCAGGCCGAGAACCCCCTAGGGGTGGTCTTCGAGGTCGACACAGGTAAAGGGGAGGGAGGCTAGGGTTTTCTTGTTGCAATTGATTGTCTTAATGTGATTCCCTAAGGCTTAAAAGGTTATTTATATGCAAACCTTATTAAGGTCCAAACCCGTTTAATTAAAGTCCAGCTTTAATTAAACTATTAGTTAATTGTAGAATATACCCTTTGACCTTTCTAATTAATTAATAACTATTAATTAACTGGTCCATTTAATATTTAAACTAAATATTAATTCCTCCTTTAAAATTATAAATAACTATTATTATTTTTCCTTTCAATAATTAATTAACTAATTAATTATTCCACACACATAACTAGGGAAAATCCAATTGGTTCTAATTGGGTGTGTAGCAGTGTGATCCTTTAATGTCTCATAGCATTGGACACGATGACACGTGTTATCTATCTCTGCACATAATCTAACAGACTCCCACTTGTGCAAGATGAGTAACACTCCTTGTACACCGTTGGCCTAAGGAGGTCCCCTGCCAGATACTTAGGTTAACCAAGCTATAAGATCTCTTACATCTAGAGATATAATCCATACTTGGATTACACAGGCTTTTCCTTTTGCATCGCGATATTCCGTAATGTGAGTATTAGACATGGAGCAGGGATCTTATTCTAAATACTCATATTTGCAATTTGAGCACATAGCTTCCGCTGCATCTAGACATTCCCCTTATAATCACCCTGTTACGGTGTGACGTTAGAACGCGCTAAAGTACAGAAGTTACAATGCCCCAAACCAAATATCTCAGGTCTAAGGACAATCTATCAAGTTTACTTATGATGATGCTTCATGAAGTAAACTTGATGCAGATCACTCCTAATATTTATCCCTCCTGATAAATATCTACAAATATTTGGTCACATCCTTGTGCTTTTATTCAAACCGAATAAATTATCAAATATTCATAATAGCGTTATCTCCCCAATGTAGTTCCCACTACATTAAGTAGCTACGGACATTTAGACAATTCATAACTTTATTTGTCATGGATGAGTTAAAACATGCTAAAAATAGACAACAAGAAACGATTATGTAAAAACCTCCTATTTCAATCCCATAAAATGTAATTACATAATATAAAAGGTTTCAAGTTACATCTATAGTAATAATAAAAAACTTGAACTAGCTGCTATATTCTAGGTACTGCATCCCTATATTCTACGGTTATTATATGATACAAACTTTATCGTGATTAAATTTTATATTATTTTTAAAGTTGTCATCAATTGCTTTTATATGTCAACTAACTTTAATATAAATTTATTTTAATTTTCAAAAAGTCTCGTATTGCGTTTTTTCGTCAGTACAAAACAATTATATATTTAAATAAACAAATATAAAACAATAATTTTATAATTACCCGCGTGTTTACACAGGCATTTAAACTAGTTATATAATAAATAGTTAGTGAAAATGGGAGAATAAATCGTAGCTACCAATTAGATGTTGATCTATTATATCCTGTTTGTTTCACATAATTTTAAGGAATGGAATGACATTGAAATCAAATTTTAGTGCTATATTGCATTTAGTGAATTTGTTTTTGAATAAAATCTTATGCTTTGAAATCTTTACATTCACTCAAGTAATGGAAAATTCAATTCATTGGTGGGCTGGACGAATTTTAAATTAGTTCTATTCCTTCAAATTCGGCGAGACAAGCAGAACCTTAGATATAACGGTTATATTTTTGGAGAAATCAGACGAGCACAAAACATTGAGACAATAACATACGTTACATTTAGTTGTTAATGTTTTATCGAATAAAACATTTAAGTTAGATACTAACTGATATTTCCGGATTTAACTAGGTTTTCATCCGTAAATAATATAAGTTTTACACTCTATTTTACGTGCAAATGAGCAAAATATACACTAATATATGTTTTGGGATGTTTACACGTCGAATATGGTGGAATACTCGAAGAAACGGCGGAAAAAGAGCGAAAACGAAGAAAATGAGAAAAGCTGTGAACTCCGACACACCTCCACTGTTTTGATCATATCTCAGTCATACAAACTCGGATTGAGGTAATTCAAGCGGCCACGGAAACTAGACTCAGAGGGATACAACTTTAATTTGATGGCCATCTCTCACAGACAAAGGGACAAAGGCTCGTGCCGAGATCCCATGTTCCATTATCTTCAATTAAATTCAATTTTTGAATTGTTTTTCACTATAAATACCCATTGGCCGGCCCTAGATCCAGGGGGCACGACTTTTAAACAATTTTGGAGCATCATAACACCATTGGAGGGCAAGGATTGAAGATCAAATATCAAGATTCATCAAAGTTCATTCGGTTTGTCTAGATCTATGTTTATTTTTGGATTAATCATGTGTTTCTTGGGATTCTTGTTTGTTCTAAACCTATTTATGGGATGATATTCTTATGTATTCATCTTATGATTGAACCCTAATTGGGATATGCTTTGATTTCCTTGTTTATTTATGGATTGATACTAGTTGCATGTTTATTCAATTAAAGTTTGGATTTTTATGGTTTTCATCTTCGTTTCTGGATTTATGGTTCATATTGAGTATAAATAGGAAGTTTATATAATGTATGTTCCTCTTTAAATGGTTTGTCTATGAATCATTTAATGGTTTACTAGGAAAAGTAATCAGAATCCAGATTCCATAACCTAAACCTAATTATCTAGGGCTTTGCAATCGAGGAAATGGTTGGTTTATATTAAATTTGTTTAATATGCTTGATGAATTATGCACTAGATTGTGTGGATTTAGATGATCAATAGGAAGTTGTTATTCTTTATCCGTCTCACAATAGTTGTATGAAATAGGAAGTGGAATATGGCTAAGTCAATCCAGGTAATCAATTAAACTGATCTTGAAATATATCATAGTAGTGGGAGAGATTAAGGTGAGTACTTGTCCTTTATTTGGTTGTTTTGCTTCATTAGTTTAGTTATTTGTTCTTTCTTTAGTCTTGCTAGTTCTTTTCTTCTCTTAGACCTGAAACCCCCATCTTTAGGTTAACTATTAGTCTATAATTCTCTTTGGTGTTGCACTGCTCTCCGTGGATTCGACACCCATTACTTGCCTCTCTATGCTATTACACGATTAGGAACACTTGCCTAGTGTGTGTGTGTGTGTGCTAGAATAGGTGAATATTGGACTTAAAATATATAACTAGATTTCACACGATCACTAACACACTTACATATCTTATAATGAGCAAATGTAGAAATGATATAATCACCCATTATTAAACAAAATTGTGAATATGGTATCATTAACTTAGACCACTCGGATATGGTTGCCATAACTGACTGTCACATCAACTTTTCTAGCATATGAATATCACATGACTAAATAGGCTTAGTCAAGACTAACATATACATCACCGTTGCTGGACCTATATAATATTACTCTGAAATAATTTATTAGTTAAAAAATAGAAATAATTGCGAGCTCCTCACCGAAATAACAAGCCAAACAATGATGATCGGATGACTAAACACCCGTGGTGGTATGCCATCAAATGACACCCGTGAAATGCTCGTCATGTGATGCTCCTTATCACCACTACAAGTGGTCTTAGATCCTACATCAACACACAAAATCTTGTATCACCCAAATCAAAATACATTCGTCTTGGGAGTCTTAACTTCATACATAACTCTCTAAGCCTCCTACGGCGGGTCCAAACACCGACGTAAATCCCAGCATCCTGCCTCTCTCTCAACGTCCTGCCACCAATCTCAGCATCCTGCCTATACTCAGGTGAAGGTAAGAATGGTGGTGTAGGTGAGAAGGAGGCGTAGGTGGGTAAGTAGCGTTGTTACAATTCAGAAATCATGGATAGACTTAAAGTAGGTGCAGAGGAATGGATGGAGGTCAGGAGGAGGAATAAGCAAGGTTATGGGAAGAACAACGATCAAAGTCACAAAGAGCATGAGAACCTGTTTGGGGATCGTGCTACGACCTTTTACGTATCGAACTTACCGGAAGGCACTACGGCGGCAGAACTTTGGAAATCAATGAATGGAATGGGTAAACTGGTGGATGCCTATGTCGCAAGGAAAAAGAACAAAAATGCGTAAGAACTTTGGGTTTGTTAGGTATCTTGATGTGCAATACCTCCCAACACTTCTGAGGAGTCTTAGAATGATCCGTCTGGGCAATTCAACGTTGGCAATTAATGTCGCGAGATATAAGAGAGATAGACCTTACAAGGAGTTGAGGTCAAATCACGATATTATACGATCACAAGTACAGGATAGTACTAAAAGACAACCTTTCAACTCGTACGCCGATGCGGTTAGGAACAAACCTGCAGAAAAAATGGCTTTTGTATCCCCGCTAGTGATGCAAGAATGGGTGACTAATAATTTAATAGGGAGAGTCCAAACCTTGGACAAACTATTCAATATCTCAGAATTGCTGAAGGAGGAAGGCTGCGAGGGGCTAAAACTGAGATATCTTGGTGGTCTTTATATTCTCCTGCAATTTGATTCAAAGGAATGCATGGAAAAGTTTCGTGATGCCTGCTCGAAGATATGGAGTAATTGGTTTGAAACATTGGAAGCTTGGAAGAAAGGTTGGTCCCTAATGTAAGAATAGCCTCAATTCTGATAACGGGTTTGCCAGTGGTGGCATGGACATCTGATGCGTTTACTAAGATTGCAAAAAAATGGGGAACTATTTTGGAGCCTGATCCATGCGATGGATTGAACAGTAATTGGTCCTATGGTCGTGTTACCATTCTTACCGGGATTCAAGTCTAGATTCAGGATAAATGTGATGTCACCATTGATGGCGTTCCTTATACTATTTTTGTTAAAGAAGATCATGCTGAGTCGCTTAGTTTCGCCCCGTTATTGGGTAATTGTTTGTATGATGATGAAGAGTTATCGGCAGACCAGCATGCCTCCGGAAAAGCATCACCGGTAATTAGCACTGCAAAGGCCACAAAAAATTGGATGTTTCCCGATGAGGCTTCGGAGGAAGATGAAGTGCGAGTCGAAGAGACTCTGGACAAGGAATCAGAAAAGGCAACCTCGAAACCTGGTAGCATTGGTAATCTGGAATGCGATGTCCAAGATACTACATTAATTAGTTCTAATGATGACCAAGCCCACGATGATTCAATTCCTTTTAAAAATTGTGGGCTTGTTGACTTGACCAAAGGGGCGGGGCCCACAGACGCTTGTAAGACACAAGTTGATCAGGGAAGGGACATTAACATCGGCTTTAAAGAGACAGGGCCCAATAATGAATGTGGGCCTCAACCAGGTCAAGTTGAAGATACCACTAATAGTTTGGACCCTCTCACCAGTCACTCTGATGCCCATCCCATTCACGAGGCCCAGGTCAATGATCCTAGTCCATCTCAACTCCCAGATTCAACGCCCTCTCTCCACTCAAATACACCAGAAAACAGATCAGAGCAATTGACTTTTCGTGCGTTTCGGAATTCTGGAACTCACAAGCTTCCGTTTCCGTTGAAGTCAAGGGTTCTTCTAAGGCAGTCCAGGAGCGGCATCGCAAAAAGGAAAGCCTCCAACCCTCATTGTGGCGTCCCTGATCCGTCGATTGACCTAAATAGGTCAATTTCGCAAAACTCAGTGTCGCAGCTTAATTCTGGCAACATCACTGCATCTGTGAAGGAAAAACACGAGGAAAAAATAAGGAGAACAAAAGAAATTGGCGAACTTGTTGGGTTCTGTATGGAAGGCTGCGAAGAAGCAATCAGAGATGCACTAGACATTCCAGGTGACACTGTTCCTCATCAATGAATATTTTATCCTTAAATTCTAGGGGGTTGCTTTGGAATCGAAGCAGGATTGGATTCGAGACTTATGTCGTTTAAATAAAATCCATTTCATAGGCCTTCAGGAGTCTTTCTTATTTAATCCAGAGTCTCAATTCATTAGTAAAATCTGGGGGCATTTGTTATTTGAATTCGATTTTGTTGATGTTAGAGGGAAATAAGGGGGGCTTATCTCAATCTGGAATTCTTCTTACTTCAAGAAATCCAACGCCTTCAAAAGCAGGGACTTTCTTGCGGTATGGGGTCACTGTGTGGGTGCTAAAATTAGTTACAGTTTTATAAATGTTTATGCTCAGCAGGACTGTTAGGCCTTGATAACAAGTGATTCAAGTATAATGTAGGAAAAATGAAGGATTGCATATGTAGAACTAGAGAGAAAGTGTATTTACACCTTGAAAACACCTAGTTCTTTATTTCAATTTATGAATTTACATTCTCCCTCTTTGTATTGAAATAGGAGTGTACATGCCAGTAACCTAAGTCTTCCTTAGATTATATAAGCAGTTTTGGATGTAGCGTCCCACCAAATACATCAGTCTGGAACAATGCTTTATCCTGAGCTTTTGATAGCGGAAGCATAAACACTTTTGATGTGTTGGGAAGAATCTTCTTTTTGTCTCCCCCTACAATGTAGCTCAGATTGTTCCCATGTCTTTATATGATAGATCTTTACTCCCCCTAGACATGACATAGACTGATGATCTCTTCCCCATGAGTAAACACAATGATTTTATCAATAAAAACATTCAAACTCCCCTTCAACAACTGAATATCTTCAATAATGTAAAATTTCTTCACTTTTTATCTCCCCCTCATGATGATTATGATTTTTCATGAGTGTCATGCACAAAAGTCATTAACATGAGATTCAGTTGCAAAAACATGGAAGAGGGGTAGGGGAAATCCTACAATAAATAGATACTTGAACCACTCTTGATCGTTGAGGAGTGGTAAAGATTTGATCTGAATTCTTAAAGATTTATAACTCTGTGTTGGATGTAATCTGATATTGGAGAATAATGTTGTCAAGTAAGTCTCCCACTACCGTGTAATCAACCTTGACCAGATCACCGCAAGTCCCAAAAAGATTTTGGAAGACATACGGGTGCAAATGAACTTGGGTACACATAAGTGGGTAGGTGACTTTGATATAATAATCAGTGAGTCGGATTCATCCTTATTCAAGAGCACCAAAAGATTGATATGCAGAGTGAGCATTCACATGTAATACAAAATCTTCTCAAAAACCTGAAGCAATTTGATGTAGGTTAATCCTTCAAACAATTTCACCAACACTATGATCTGGGTCTTCAGAAATGACTGATAAAAGATAACCAAGATTCAAAAGAAACAAGGAATAGATGGCCAAAATCTGGTTTTGAGACCAATAATTGGTGACACTAACAAAGAAGAACCAAAAATCAGTTAGGAAAGGGCAGGATGACTAGACATAAGGGTACTAGAAAGTAAGCACACGGTTCACGGGAAAACCTAATTTGACCCAAATCTAGAAACATCAGAATGATAACTGAAACTTTGAGAACTCCTGACTCAACCAAAAAATCCAAACACTTGTCTTAGGAAACAAGGTGACAAGATAAAACAGTTAGAACAACGACGTGGTTCGGGGGCAGCACCCCTGGTAGCGGGGTCCAAAGGGTGCAACCCCTGGCGGGGTCCAAGGGGCAGAGCCCTTGGCTGGGGTCGAGCTGCTAGGTCAGCTTGAAAATTTTTGAAATTGAAGAATATTGCTATGGCAGAAATGATCAAAATTCTAAAAATCTCGAAAAATGAGTGTAAATCCGGATGATCTAATAGAGTGTAATTCCGAACAATCTGAAATCCAATCAAAGTTGAATTCCGAATAATCTTGAAATCTGAATAACATGGAATCCAAAGAAACTTGAAATCCGAATAACATGAAATCCGAATAAACTAGAAATCCGATCAAAGTTGAATTCCGAATAGAGTTGAAATCCAAACAATGATTAACACTTGAAATCCGATCAAAGTTTATTTGGAATTCAAGAAATCTGAACAACTTCTATTCGGAATAAAGAAAATCCGAACAAATTATACGCGTAATTCATTGAATCCGAACAATTTCTATTCGGATTACAGCAAATCCGAATGATTCAAAACCCAATTCCGAATGATTCAACCCTGGAATTACGAACACTTCATCTTTTTCCCGCTCAGATTCAAAAATTCTTCAAATTTGCACGAATCTGTATATTTCTTGCCCAGATCACTTCGTATACCCCCGAAATACACTTCTATATCATCGATTATCATTAATATCAATCAAACAAGCCAAATCGATCAAATTTCTTCAAGAACTTCGAAAACTCAAAAATCTTCAAATTGATCACTGATTTGTGAATGAATCGACTTCTTTTTTTATCAACGAGTACTTCTATGATCACTATGACCATAATCCAACCAATTCACACTCAAAAACACCATTTAATCTTGATTTTGATTGTGAACCCGAAAGTTTGATAAATTTTTCAATAATCTTCAAATTTTGATTTGTTGATGATGAATTCAGAATCAAATCACACTCCTTTGGCTCTGATACCACTTGTTAGGCCTTGATAACAAGTGATTCAAGTATAATGTAGGATAAATGAAGGACTGAATATGTAGAACTAGAGAGAGAAAGTGTATTTACACCTTGAAAACACCTAGTTCTTTATTTCAATTATGAGCAAAACCTTAGCTATTACAATAGTCATATCCCTATATATACTCCATGAGTATACTGAATAGAAACTCCTATTTCTATACAATTTATGAATTTACAAGGACTTATCAAAGAAAAAGACACTTTGGGTGACTATTGAGAATCTGATTTCATCCATGGTAGATGTTAAATGGGTTATTTTCGGGGATTTCAACGAGGTCAGATCACGTGAGGACAGGAAAGGCACAAATTTATCTTACGTGGGTGCTAAAGCTTTTAACGAATTCATCCATAGTGCTGGTCTCTTAGAGATAAAAAGCGGTGGGTTAAAATACACGAGAGCTAGTACTGACGGTTCTAAGTTAAGCAAGTTAGACAGGTTTTTCGTGTCTTCTAATTTCCTGTTGCTTTGGCCAAATCCAAGTGTTGTTAATTTTCCCAGACTTCAATCTGACCACTCGCCCCTCATCTTCAAAGCCGCCACATTGGATTTTGGTGCTTCATATTTCAAATTCTTTAACTCGTGGTTGACGGAACCATCTCTTTTGGAGGTTGTTTCCCACGCATGGTCCTCATGTCCCTACAATAGGACCAAGTCTCCTGTTTGGAACTTCATGCATAAGCTGAGATCAGTAAAATTCAAAATCAGTGGTGGAAAAAAGACTCCATTCCATCTAAACCAAGCCGGATTCTACAGCTCAAGACTAAGTTAGGTGACCTAGATAAGAAGGTAGAGGTGTCTTTAATTACCTCTGATGATTCACGAAAAAGACAAGATTTATTCTTAGAACTTAAGGATGTGGAAAGAAAGTACAAGTTGGATCTGAAAAAGAAATCAAGAATAAAGTGGGCGGTTGAAGGTGATGAGGACACCAAATTTTTTCACGGTTATATCAACAAAAACATCCGTTCTAACTTTATTTACGTGGTCTCTATCAATGGTGCATGGGTTTGTGATCCACCTACCATTAAGCGATCTGCGTTTGATTTTTTTTGAAAGAAACTCTCTGAACCTTGTTCAATTAGACCATCTTTCCGGAGTTAAGGCTTTAACAGATTAGATCATGACCAGGTACAATATTTGGAAGCAAATTTCTCAATGAAGGAAGTTAGGAGGGCAGTGTGGTAGCTTGGGACTGAAAAAGCCCCTAGACCTGACGGGTATACTGCTGCATTCTTTAGGAAATTATGGGATTTAATATCGCACGATTTGTTTGCTACTGTCAGATACTTTGAATACACGGGTGTTATTGATATTGGATGCAACTCTTCTTTTTTTGGCCCTCATTCCTAAGGTGGAATCCCCGGTTAACTTTAATGAGTTCAGACCCATAAGTTTACTTAATAGCCTTTACAAAGTTCTGGCAAAAATGCTCGCTAATAGACTAATAAGCGTTATGGATTCGATTATTGGAGTAGAACAAGCGGCTTTTATCCAAAACAGGAGTATTCTTGAGGGTCCATTAATTGTAAGTGAAACTATGTCGTGGGTGTAGAAACACAAGAAGGAAGTGATGATGTTCAAAATTGACTTCGAGAAAGCTTTCGATTCGGTTCAGTGGGAATTTTTAGACGAAGCTATGCACTCTATGGCTTTCGGATTGAGATGGAGGAAATGGGTTTGGGGCTGCCTCTCATCAGCTAAGGTTTCCGTGTTGATTAACGGTTCACCATCATCTGAATTTGCTATGAAAAAGGGGATTCGACAAGGAGACCCTATGGCCCCTTACTTTTTTCTTATTGCAGCGGAGGTCTTTAGCGTGGCTATGAAGAATGCATGTGCAAATGGGGTATTTGATGGTCTTAGGCTGCCCAACAATGGGCCGGTTCTCACGCACCTTCAGTTCGCCGACGATACGTTAGTAATTGGCGATTGGTCGGGTAAAAACCTTGCTAACCTCCTTCGGATCTTGCGTTGTTTTTTCTTATCATCAAGTCTTAAAATTAACACTCGTAAAAGCAATCTGTTTGGGCTGGGTGTGTCCCCTGAGGAAGTATCTAGGATGGCTAACTTGTACAATTGCAAAACCGGGATGTTTCCTTTTACATACTTGGGTTTCCCGATCGGGGCATCCATGAATAAGTGTGAGTCATGGGCTCCTATTTTCAGTAAATTCCAGTCTAAGCTCTTGAAATGGAAAGCTAATACGCTATCCACGGGCGGCAAGTTGACACTCTTGAAATCGGGTTTTGGGTAGTTTAGGGACTTACTTTTTCTCCATTTTTCGAGCTCCTGATAAAGTAATAAAGAAATTGAAAAGTATCAGATCAAATTTCTTTTGGGGCAGTAATGACAACCATAAAAAATTTCATGGGTTGCGTGGAACTTGGTATTAAACTGGAAGGAGAAAGGGAGTCTCAGGTTAGGCAGTTTGAAAACACAAAATCTAGCTCTTCTGTCAAAGTGGATTTAGAAGTTTCAATCGCAGCAAGGGGGGCTGTGGAAGGTAGTTATACAGTCCATTCATGGACAGAATGGCGGTATTGCTGGTGTGAACTCAAAGGGGAATGTTACAGGTGTGTGGCGCAACATACTCAAAGTTTTTAAAACCTTCGTAAATGTAAACTTACCATTCAGCGATTGGGCGGTTCCCACTGAACAGAATGCGTTGAGATCTCCTTCCATGCGTTGGCCCTTAGAACCCGATGGTAACTTTACTGTTTCTTCTCTTAGGTATGCTTTCGATTGCCTTACATTGCCACAGGTTGAAGGTTTCTACTTCAACTGGTGTAACGTGGTACCTCTGAAGGTTAATATCCATGCGTGGCGTGTTGCACATCATAGACTCCATACTAAAAGTAACCTGCAGAGGAGGGGGATTATCCTATTATCCACGTACTGTCCACTGTGCGGGGAAGCAGAAGAATCGGAGAAGCACGTTTTCGTTGATTGTTCGTTTTCAAGGAAGATTTTAAACGAGCTATGCAGTTGGTGGGGTACGGATATTGCCTATTTGGTTGACACTTTGTCTCTCTTAAAATGGGCAGATTCCTTGGGAATCAAAGGTGCTACCCATCAATCCTTTATTGGCGTTATATACTCGTATTTGTGGTGGCTATGGAAAATTAGGAATGGCAAGGTTTTTTCTAATAAAGAGAATGGAGATCTGAGTCTCTTCAGCGTGATTCAGGCTCATGCATATTTCTGGATCAAACATAGAACGAGACGTGTTCTTCCAGATGATAAATGGCATGAATGGTGTTGTTGGTCCCTTGTATGAGAATAACAACAAGCAACAGGTTTGTAGAAGGGGGGTTGAATACACTTTCTGCGGAAATTGAACAAATCAAATAAAAGTGTTACACAAAGTAAATCAAACCACAATCAATCGAATGCTTTTATTAAGAAGATGATTACAATGCTTTGAATAAGAAGATGATTACAATAACTATCAAGTAAGCAACTCTTGATATATATATATAACCACCTAATATAAATCTCTCAATCTCTCAAACTTAGCTATCTATAATTAACTTATGATTATAGATACTGACGACTCTCTAAACAGGATTTACACAGATTGATAACTTACCAATATCACAACTAATGTGATTATTCGAACACACGAACAACTTGGCAATCTGTGAGTTTCTTGATCACGTTGAACTGACAAACAGTAATCAAGATTCGTAACATATACGGTGAGGTGAGGTTTGGCTCTGCAACACTTAGTTGTTTTCTTGAGTCGTAGTCGTACTCGTAGTCGTACCTCAAAACTTATCAGGAGATAAGTATTTATAATCCTGTTGCTACGGTTCCTAACAAACTGGACTAATCCTAATTTGCAAACTAACTATCGGATAACTTGGAATCTTGAATCTTCTTATCTTGAGTCTTCAATCTTCAATCTTGATTCTGCGTCTTCTTATCCTTCCCGTAGATATAGGGAGTTAAAACATAATTTAAAACACATTTAAATTCTTTTAAAACTGACTTCTTTAGTCAGGCTGAGTTACTCAGCTTGAAACTCATCAAGCTGAGTTCTTCGAGAACACACTCGAAAACTAACATGTATAATTATTAACTCATCCTTAGAAGTCTAAAGAATTAACTAAAACATATTTAGCAACTCTATTGAGCTGACTCAGTCTTCACGCTGAGTCGCTCAGCTTGAAACTCATCAAGCTGAAACTCAATATGTATATCTTAGTTTACGCACACAGCTTATCAAACATATTGATAATCTTACTAAGATATAGTCTAAGCTGATCGAACATATGCTCAACTTATATTCAGCCTATACTCAGTCTGAATCACTATAAGTGTTCAGTCTGACTAAGCTTCATAATTCTATTTAAGTTATATGTAGAACACATCTTACAAACTTAACTTTGTCTCATCAAATCTTAACTGATGAGATCATTTTCCTAACAAACTCCCCCTATTTGATGATGAGAAAACCATCAAACAGTTAGTAAGTTTGTTTAACAGAATTATATTTTAAATCTTAAACTTATCAAGATTTTTATATTTGAACTAATTAAATATTAATTGAACATATCAATTTTAATTGAACTTATCAATTTAAATTGGAACACACCAACGTTTAGTTGAACACACCAACAAAGTACATTATTGAATAAGAACTTATCATTAATTCATTTAAACTGAACTTATCAAACTTATAAATATGAACACATCACAACACAGTTGAACATATCAAACTTTTACTTGTATTAATTGAACATATCATAATACAAAATGATTGATCACTTAGATCATGCACACTAAGTGCTTACAAAAATATTAGAACTAATCTAATATTTATATTAGAACTAATCTATTGAGGATGCAGCTCTTCAAACTATTTGATTTCCTTGTTGATTTCTTCAAGGATTTCTTTCAGGTCAGGTAAGTGTTGAAGCTGATCCTTTTGAGATCTGATTGCTCTGTTTATTCTGTATCTGAACTTTGCTGTTTGTTCAGTCTTTTCTACAATTTGTTTCAGAGCAAACACTTGAGATACCCCACATGTGTAAATACTAGCATCAGACTGGAAGCATTGTTCACCGTTTCTATCCAGGTACATGAATCCTTTCTCAGGCTCTTCCACATAAGTGTTTTCTTTAAACTTCAAGCCTTCAGGGAGAACAAGACTGTACGTATCTAGATTTGCTAGTCCAGCTGGCTTTGTTTGCTTCTTCTTTCCAACTTTATGAAAAGAAGTTAGTAGGGTAGCTATCTCAGACCTGTGTATGAGTTTCAACGAATCAGCTCTTGCAAGTAGCCTTAGCAGCTCATCTTTAACTTGATTTCTAGCAGAGCACTTTTCCCAATTTTTCTTTTTCCTGGTCTTTCACTTCCTTCTCTTTTCTCTTTCTCAGCTCTTCAAGAGAAATGCCCAACTCATAGGCTTCCTCCTGTTCGAGCATTTCAATCATAAGCCTTGTGGCTTTATCCTCTTCTGTTTCTTCCTCAGCTTCAGAAACACTGTTAGCTTCAGGTTCAGATTCTTCTACCTTTTGTCTCTTAGCTGCAGGTTCCTATTTATTTATTTCTAACTCCCCCTCGGCCTGAGTCTTCCTCTCTGCTCCTTTAGCTAGTACTAGTAGAGCTTCAGCTTCAGCTCGAACTAGCTCAGCTTCATTATCAGCTTGAACCTTCTCCCCCTTTTTGTCATCATCAACAGGGGTTGAAGTGTTTTGTTGTTGGAGCGCATCAACTGCAGAGGCAATCTCTTGAACAACCTTTGTCAGCTTCTCAAGCCTCTGATAGATTTGACGTTTATGCTTCTTCTGCTTGAGATGGAACAAACCAAACTGAGCAGCAATATACTCTTTCAGCTGCTGGATGCCTGAGGAGGCAGTATCAGTGTGAGGAGAGTCTTTGGGTGCATCATCTAAAGGTTGGTGTTTACCTTCAAATTCATTTGCACCAGAGTCTGAACCCTGTGAATCACCTTGGTTTGGAGATGAAACATTGACAGGTCGTGCGATAGGGTGTGAGAAGTGAAGAGAAGTAATGGGGCTCAAAATGTGAAGTGTATGGATTGGTGGTTGGCTGATTAGTTTGGAGGGGGTGATTGACCCTGGGGATTGGTCATATATTCAATGTTACCTAAGTGTGTCTGCTTAGGCACAATAACAGGCTCTCCCATGGCAATGGAGAATGTGGGCTGAGTAGACACCACACCCGGGTAAAGCTGTTGGGTTGTAATGAGCCTCGAGGTTGACACCTTGAGAGAAGGCGTCTCCCCCTCAACTCCTGCCGGTGGAGGGATCAATGTGATCTCAGCTCCAGTGATGCCTTTAGGAGTGGCACCACCTATGACAGTTTTACGTGTGTAGGTTCGGATATTCTCCCTAGCAGCAGTGAGCAAGCTAGGGGCGGCTTCAGAGTGGGATTGTAAATGGAATGAAGGTGGAGGAGATGGGTTAGACTAAGTTGGGCTTACTGCAGTCTTGTCTCCAAAAGTGGATGGAGAAAAATGAGAAGAAAGAGAAAGTGGAGAGGTCTTACCAGAAGCAGCTTCAGAATGTAATGGTTTAGCCTGAGCAGAGTGCTCAGCTTGAACTTTGGTGTCAACTTGAGAAGCTCCCCCTTGACTGAATCCCTCTTCTCCACTTGCAGATGAAGCTCCCTCAGCAACCAGTATCATGGGCTCACTCAGACCCTCTTGCTCCGGGAAGATGTCGTTGTTGAACATCTTGGGGCTGAGTGTAGGGAACAGGAACACATCCTGATCAGCTTCATAGAGTGTTATCCCTAGCTCGGCTTCAAATGCCAAGGACAGGTACCTAATGAAAGGCAGATGAAGATCCCTTATGGTCTTCATCACTTGGACCCTGAGCTCATTGAAGATGAGCTGTGCAAAGTCTAAGTTCCGAGCAAAGTATATATTGTACAGCAGCTGCATCTCGAACTCGTTAACTTGGTCCAATCCTCCAACCTTAGTACCAAGTGAACGGATCACTGTGGACACCATGAAACCCCAACTGGTTGGAAAGGTGGCCTTCTTGATGACACCCTCTGTTTGTGGGTGTCCCATTCTAGGTAGGACAGACCTAGCCACCTGTCTCGTCACCGCAGGCTCGAACACATCGGATTGAGGGAGTTGAAGAACTTCCCTTAGCCCATCGACGGTGAGGGTAATGGTCCTCTCCCCATTCAGCACCGTGCCTCGGATTGAGGCAGTGGTTTGGTCGTAGACACACGTGTACCAAAACTCGAGCAGATGCTGAGGAACCATATGTAGAGGTGCTCCAATAAAAGCGAAGGCCAATGGGCATTTTCGAATGTAATCGACCCATGGTTCGTATCCTCTGTTAAGCTTGCGTTGAGGGATTGCAAGACAAGCACGCTGATTGTTGATTTTGATCAGCGGCAATCCGTTGTTCTTGAACGCATCACCTCTTACCATTCTGTCACTTAGAAGCAGAACAGTTCCTTCCATCGTTGAAATTTGAAGATTACACTGAGTAACTTTACTGTATTCGCATTGAGCAAATGAAGTCGCACGAAGCGATGTAGGGTTTCGAAGGCGATGGAACAGAGAATTGCACTTAGCAAATTTGTTGAAAGGGTATATAGGCAGATGAGAGGTTTAGAGATGAGAAGTGTAAGCGTAAACCTCTAAATTTCAGTTATAATCGTTATATATACCTATCTAGGGAGAGAGAAAAGTTACCGTTGGATTCCCCTTTTTATCCGTTACGCCGGAAAATTTTACGGCTTGATATAACAATGAAAGGGTAGAAACATATCATCTTCCAACGGATACAAGTGTAGAATAATATTATTAACTCATAATAAGATTATAAACACTGTTTAAATATATCAATACACAATTGATATACGATGCAAATTGAAACATACTCAAATACGCTTTGACCTATGAATTAAAAACACTAAGTAACTAATTCATATCTTGGACACACCAAGCTGAGTAAACATATTACTCAGTCTATGTCAAGCACACAGCTTGATTCAAGCACTCAGCTTGAGATTAGTACTCAACTTGAGTTTAAGCACTCAGCTTGAGATTGGTACTCAGCTTGAGTTTGAGCACTCAACTCAATTTTGAGCACTTAGCTTAATTTTGAGCACTCAGCTCAATTTGAGACATGTTTGAGACTGACTCAAACTTATTTTTAACTACACTGAGTAGTTGAAATATGTTTGGAACTTACCAAAGTTGTGAACCAATCACACAGCTTGAGTTAAGCACATAGCTCAGACCCAATGACACTTAGTCATTTACGTTTGAAACTAACTCAAACTTACATTTTAACCACACTGAGTAGTTAAAATATTTTTGGAACTGACCAAACGTATGAACTCATCATTCAGCTTGACAGATTAATCAGTTTAAGAAAACATATTTATAAACCGTGCACTCAGCTTAAGACACTTAGTCTTTGTCAAACTGAAAAACTCAGATTCTAGACACTTAGCTAGGGATTGAGAATACCCAATTCACTTAGCAGATCCACAAACCTTTTTTCATCAAGGGGTTTAGTGAAAATATCTGCAAGTTGATCATCAGTGGAGATAAATTTAATATCAACTTTACCTTTTTCCACGATGTCCCTTATGAAGTGATGTCGAATTTCAATGTGCTTGGTTCTTGAGTGGAAGACTGGATTGTAAGTGATGGCTATTGCACGTTGGTTATCACAGAAGATAGGAGTTTTCTTGAAACTCATGCCAAAGTCTTGAAGCTGATGTTGCATCCAAAGGATTTGAGCACAACAGCTTCCAGCTGCAACATATTCAACTTCAGCAGTTGAAGTAGCTACTGAGTTCTGTTTCTTACTAGTCTAACTTACTAGCTTCCCTCCAAGAAATTGACATCCTCCAGTTGTTGATTTTCTATCTAACTTGCACCCATCATAGTCAGCATCAGAGAAACCAACTAACTCAAATCCAGAGTCTTTTAGATACCAAAGACCTAGATTTGGTGTACCTTTAAGGTACCTAAAGATCCTTTTCACAGCTTGAAGATGTGATTCTTTAAAATTTGCCTGATATCTTGCACAAACACATGTTGCAAACATGATATCAGGTCTATAGCTGTCAAATAGAGCAATGAACCTATCATTCCTCTATAGGTAGACTAACACAGACTTACCATCTGAGTCTTTACTCAGCTTGACAGCTGGTGACATGGGTGTTTTCATGGTTGAACTTGAATCAAAACCATATTTCTTTATCAAATCAAGAACATACTTGCTTTGATTGATGAATATTCCATCAGGATTTTGTTGAATTTGTAAGCCTAGGAAGTATGTCATCTCACCCATCATGCTCATCTTGTACTTTTGTGACATTATTTTAGAAAACCACTCACACAGAGATTCATTGGTAGAACCAAAGATAATGTCATCCACATAGATTTGTACAAGAATCACCTGTCCTTTACTCTTTTTAATAAAGAGTGTCTTATCTATACTTCCTCTGGTGAAATCCATGGATAGTAGATAAGTGGACAGTGTATCATACCAAGCTCTTGGAGCTTGTTTAAGACCATACAAAGCCTTGTCCAACTTATAGACATGATGTGGAAACTTTGAACTAACAAAGCCAGGAGGTTGTTTCACATAGACTTCCTCCTGAAGTTTTCCATTTAGGAAAGCACTTTTCACATCCATTTGATAGACTTTGAAGTCTTTGTATGCTGCATAAGCCAGGAACAGCCTTATGGCTTCAATTCTAGCAACAGGGGCAAAGGTCTCATCATAATCAATTCCTTCCTCTTGCTTATACCCTTGTGCTACCAGGCTGGATTTGTTCCTAACTATCACTCCATCCTTGTCCATTTTATTTCTATAAACCCACTTAGTGCCTATAATAGAATGATTTTTGGGGGCAGGGACAAGTTTCCAGACTTTGTTTCTCTCAAATTCATTCAGTTTCTCTTGCATAGCATCAATCCAATCCTCATCCTCTAAGGCTTCCTCAGTATTCTTTGGTTCCATTTGAGATAGGAAACCAAAGTGAGCATCATAGTTAGCTGTAGCCTTAGATCTGGTCATAACTTTTTCTTGGACATTTCCAATGATTTGATCTTGAGGATGATCTTTGAGGAATTTAAACGTTGTAGTTTGAGAGTCTGGTTCTGAATCTGAGTGATGTTGAGAACTCTGAGGTGAACACACATCCTCAGTCTCAACAGCAGCATTATCAACAAACTGATGATCACTGAGATTCTCAGTCTGAGTGACTTCAACTCCAAAGGGGTTGATGAACTCATCATCTTTCTCAGTTTGAGAATCCCTTGGAATTTGTGATGATTTCTTTGATGAACACACATCACCATCACTATCATCTCCTACGACATACATAGGATTTGATAAGTTGGTTTTCTTAGGCCTTTTAAGCTCACTCAGACTGACCAAGTCAGCTTGACTCTTATCAGCTTGATCAAAATAGTCTTCATCAAAAGAGACATGAATTGATTCTTCTATGGTCTTTCTCCTTGTATTATATATTCTATAAGACTTGGAGATTGAGGAATAACCAACGAATATTCCAAGATCAGCTTTAGGTTCCAACTTATGGAGCTGATCTCTTTGATTCAGCACATAACATTTTGAACCAAAGATATGGAAATAACCTATATTGGGCTTTCTAGACTTATACATCTCATATGATGTCTTTCCATGTCTTTTGACAATGATTGACCTATTCTGAGTATAACAGGCTGTACTAACAGCTTCATCCAAGAAATAGAGTTTCAATCATGCCTCACATTTGTTCTAGCAGCCTCAATCAAGGTTCTATTTCTCCTTTCAGCAACCCCATTTTGTTGTGGAGTTCTGACATATGAGAAATTTTGTAATATCCCTTTTTGTTCACAAAAGTTTTCAAGAGTTGAGTTTCTGAACTCAGTCCCATGATCACTTCTGAGTTGCTTTACAGACAAACCTTTCTGCAACTCTTCCTGTTTGATAAAACTGATTATCTCCAGGGCAGCCTCACTTTTGGCTTTAAGGAATATTACCCAGGTGAATCGTGAGAACTTATCTACTATGACCAGTGTGTACTTCTTGCCACTTAGGCTTGGAGTACTTATGGGTCCACACATATCCATATGCAACATATACAGTGGGTTTGTTATTGAAAAATTTTGCTTTGATTTAAAGGACCCTTTATGATGCTTCCCTAGTTCACAAGCTGAGCACAATTTGTCTTTGACAAATTTGATTTTTGGTAATCCAGAGACTAACTCTTTATTGGATAGCATATTTATATATTTGAAGTTTAAATGAGATAAACGTTTATGCCACAACCAACTTAGCTTAGGAACAGATTGGGAATATAAGCAGGTTTCATTATAGGGATCAGCAGAATTTAGATCAAGTAGATACACATATCTTTCTCTCTTAGCTATTAATACAAGCTTTCCCTTAGCATTATAAATTGTTCCTTCTTTCTTCCTAAAAGTAACAACATTATCTTCATCACATAATTGACTGATACTAATCAGGTTATGTTTGAGGCCTTTGACATATGCAACCCTCTGGAAAGTAACCTTGCCAGCTTGCATCTTCCCATAGCCTTTAGTTCTTCCATGGGAGTTGCCACCAAATGTTACTTTAGGACCTTCATCTTCTTGGAAATCACTAAGATGTCCTTTCCACCCAGTCATGTGCCTTGCGCATCCACTATCCAAGTACCATTTACTTGAACCCTACACATGATATGAAAACTAAACACATTAGTTTTTTTTGGGAAGCCACTTCTTGGGGGGTTCAGATGAGGAGCACTTAGCATCTTCATCTGGTTGAACTGTCTGGTCAGCTTGAGCAGGAGCTGAGTCCTGTGTAGGATGATCAGCTTGTTCTTGTTCAGGCCTTGAGATTTCTGAATCACAGTCCTTAGCCTCATGACATCTACTTCTGCACTTGTAAAATCTCCTTCTTCCAATGATTACAGGAGGTAGAGTGTCTAATGATCCTTGTGAGAACTTGCTCTCAGTCTTAGGATTATATGTGGTGGATAACTTTTCAACTTTCTTTGCAAGTTAATTCACATGATGATCACTGACTTTGGACTTACCTTTGTCACGTCTTTGTTTGTTATCCTTTTGATTAGAAGTTTAACTAACAACCTTCTTTTCCATGACTTTGGACTTACCTTTGCCATGGTGACTGGACTCACCAGTTTCAACAGGTTTGGACGTACCACTGTTGATCTTCTTGGACTTACCAAGATCTACAACTTTGGACTTACCATTGTTGTGATTTGACCTCTGACTTACAGTGGTCTTCCTATTCTTGTAACTTCTCTCTGAGCCAGATAGAGAATGTTGTCTTTTGAAAGGATTTAGATTAAGCCTTTCTATGACTGAAGTTCTTTGAATAGGTTGAGTGCTTAATCTGTCCAGCACAGACTTACCATGTTGTTTGGATGTTGAGAACTGTTCTCCATGATCTTTAGCCTTTACAAACATATTGTATTTAAGGTTTTGATGATGTTTCTTCTCTGAGGCTGACTTCTGAGACTCAATCAGTAGTCTATCCTACTCAGAGTCTGTACTTGCTATCTCATCATCAGCTACATAAGCTGCTGTTTGATAGTCACCTCCGAGTACAGCCTTTACCTGTTTAGGAATTTGTTGGTTTATGCACTTTTCAGCAAGCTTTGATGACTTACACCAAGACTCAGTGACCTTTTGAAGTTTGTTGATATGTCTTTGACATTCAAGATCACATTGTGCTTTCTTACCATCATCAATGAGAGATTGATTTTCCTTAATCTCATCTTTCAGTTTAGCTATCTCAGCTTTGAGGTCATTTTGAGACTTAAGGCTAGTCTTGAAATCTTTCAGCAGATAATCAAAAGCAAGACCCTTTTCTTCATCAGTGTAAGAGTAGAAATTACGGACCTTATACATGGAAGTAGGATCCCAATCACTGAGCTTGCTATTTTCCTCAGCTTCCTTCATGTCAGCTTCAAAGATTGATTCGGACTGACCATAATCAACCTCATCTAATTCTAACTCTTCATCTTCTTGAGGCATAAGACATACATTGTTGGTGAGATAGCAATATCAAACCTTAATCAAACCTATCTATTAAGTAAAATAGGATTTGATGTTAACAAAACCATATATTCAGTTTTGGACTTAGATTGATGAAAAACATGTGTTGTTTTTCTATCTGAGACTTAAAGAATTTCTAAGTAAGAAATGTCAGCTGACGAATCACAGTGTCAGCTAAACACTGAGTATCAGCCAAAGGACCAGCTTCAGAAAGATCAGCTGAGAAGAAAAGATCAGTCAAAGAGGATCAGCTGAGGAATCACACTGGATCAGCTGATGGCCTAGAACCATCAGCTGATGAAGATTTCAAGGTCAGCTAAGCAGTCAAGGATCAGCTGACACATTCACAAGTTATCAACTGATGCCTTCCATCTGTCAGATAAGGTATTTCTGACTTATTCAATCTTCTCTTTATAAGCTGACTATACTCAAATGATTAGCTGAGCCCTTGGGAATAGCTGACAGTTGAGTTAATCAGATTATTAGCTGCTGCTACGATTTGTATTATCAGCTGAGCAAGTCTAGTCAGCTGAGTCTTTCACACTTATCCTTAGCTGAGCAAAATTATATTTGTAGTTCAGTGTCTGTTAACTGAGTCTTTATTGTATATCTCAGTTAATAGCTTTTCTATGTAATATTTTCTTAAAGTCAAAGGCAGAACATGTGGTGTTCTTATTATGCCTTAGATCTTTCTTTTGTAAAAGTACTTAGTACTTTTTGGATCTACAATGATACAAAAAAGATAGATCTTTATCCCCTGGAAAAGGAGAAAGATACTCTTGTAAAGAAGATCTCGAAGATATGATGTTAAGTATGGCTGGCAACTGCATACTTGGTAAAGTCAAATCTTCAGAGAGCATGGTGTCGATTAAAGCACAAGCATGGAAGGATAAGGTTACTTTCTCAAGACATAAAGGTAGTAATTTAATAATATAATAATAGATAGTGGGTATACTCATTACTGAAAAGTATGTTCACTTTACACACTTTGTGTATAAAGTTAACTTAACTTTTCACCCACTAACTTTATCTATTATAATATTATTAAACCAAGTACCTTTGTCTCCTTCTCTCTTCATCAACCCGGACACACTTTGCTTATATATATATTCATGCATGGAAACATGCAAAAGAAGCGAATGCGTTGAAAAGCACTGAAATCTCATAAGTTGAGAATTAGAAGAGTTAACATTTTACTTTCAGTGTAACAAACTTGTTCATGTGTTGAACGTCTTAGACATTAGTTGTTAAAGATTAGCATTGTCTATGTGTTAGACAAAATTAGTTGCCACCTTTTATTGAACTTAGATTTTCCGCATCTAGTTCATGTAATTCTTGATTAACGTCAATAAGAATTATATAAAAGTAAACCGTGTGTCTCTTAAATTTTAATTTGCTAAAGTTTGTATTCAACCCCCCCTTCTACAAACATTTGTTGTTGTAGTATCCATTCGGGACCAACATACATCATCATCTGAGGTAGATGATTCTCTATCCCAGGTTTCAGTATATAACCCTTTTGCACTGGGTTTGTCTTCTGGCTTTCCTTTCTTGAGCTGAGTATATTTCTTCTTGCATTTATCAGCTCTGTAAGCATTCTTATCAACAACTGATGTTGATTCCACCTTCTTTGATATGCACTCAGCAGCAATATGTCCCTTCTTCTGACAATTGAAGCACACAACATTCTTGGGATCAAAGGAACTCTTCCCTTTGCCCCTGTCAGATCTTCCTCTTCTCCTTTGAGCTCTTCTCAAACGTCTGGCTAACATTGCCATTTGCTCAGTGATATTCTGAACATCATCAGTATCACTTGAGTCTGAGTCTGAGTGGTCAGCTTGAGATTCTGACTCAGTCTCAGATTCAACAATTTGTATCTTGTAACTTTTCTTCTTTTTCTGTGCAACCAATGCAACTTCATTCTTATCCAAAGACTCCTTGAGTTGTTGTTGAGAAGTTCTCTTGTGCTCAGTGATTTGTTCATGATTTAGCAAGAACCCATATATGGACTGTAGGTTGTACACATGCAGTGTTCCTCCAGCCCTCAGTGCTGTAGTTATATCGTTAAACCTCTCTGGTAACACATCCAGAAATTTCAGCACAAGTTCAGCTTCATCTTTCTTTACACCCACACTTAGTAGGTCATTTATCAAGCAGTGAAACCTTTTGAACAAATCTGACAAGGTTTCATTCTTCTTTGAAAAGAAGTTTTCATAAGATCTATTCAAATGATTTTTCTTATGCTGTTTGACCAGATCTGTGCCCTCATAGGTAACACTCAGTGTATCCCAGATATCTTTTGCAGATTGACACCCAGTCACAGTACGCAAGATTTCATTAGTCATGGCATTTGCTAGAACACTTTTAGCCTTATCATCCAGATTGAAGAGTTTCCAATCTTCATCAGTCCAGGATGCAATAGGCTTTCTTGGGGATAATTGGTCCTTTTGTAATGACATCGAACATACGAATGTCAATGGACTTGAGGAATAGCATGGCTCTGAACTTCCACATAGGATAGTCAGAGCCATCAAATATGGGACAACCTTTGGCAGACATCTGTGGAAAGTTTGAAGAATTGTTGCTTGTAGACATTGTAAACTTTCTCAGAATCTTGAACTTTCAACTTATGAAATCGTTCAGCCTGCTCTGATACCAGTTGTTGGTCCCTTGTATGAGAATAACAACAAGCAACAGGTGTGTAGAAGGGGGGTTGAATACAATTTCTGCGGAAATTGAACAAATCAAATAAAAGTGTTACACAAAGTAAATCAAACCACAATCAATCGAATGCTTTTATTAAGAAGATGATTACAATGTTTTGAATAAGAAGATGATTACAATAACTATCAAGTAAGCAACTCTTGATATATAACCACCTAATATAAATCTCTCAATCTTTCAAACTTAGCTATCTATAATCAACTTATGATTATAGATACTGACGACTCTCTAAACAGGATTTACACATATTGATAACTTACCAATATCACAACTAATGTGATTATTCGAACACACGAACAACTTGGCAATCTGTGAGTTTCTTGATCACGTTGAACTGACAAAAGTAATCAAGATTCGTAACACATACGGTGAGGTGAGGTTTGGCTCTGCAACACTTAGTTGTTTTCTTGAGTCGTAGTCGTACTCGTAGTCGTACCTCAAAACTTATCAGGAGATAAGTATTTATAATTATGTTGCTACGGTTCCTAACAAACTGGACTAATCCTAATTTGCTAACTAACTATCGGATAACTAGGAATCTTGAATCTTGAATCTTCTTATCTTGAGTCTTCAATCTTCAATCTTGATTATGACGTCATCTTATCCTTCCCGTAGATATAGAGAGTTAAAACAGAATTTAAAACACATTTAAATTCTTTTAAACTGACTTCTTTAGTCAGACTGAGTTACTCAGTTTGAAACTCATCAAGCTGAGTTCTTCGAGAACACACTCGAAAACTAACATGTATAATTATTAACTCATCCTTAGAAGTCTAAAGAATTAACTAAAACCTATTTAGCAACTCTATTGAGCTGACTCAGTCTTCACGCTGAGTCGCTCAGCTTGAAACTCATCAAGCTGAAACTCAATATGTATATCTTAGTTTACGCACACAGCTTATCAAACATATTGATAATCTTACTAAGATATAGTTTAAGCTGATCGAACATATGTTCAGCTTATATTCAGCCTATACTCAGTCTGAATCACTATAAGTGTTCACTCTGACTAAGCTTCATAATTCTGTTTAAGTTATATGTAGAACACATCTTACAAACTTAACTTTGTCTCATCAAATCTTAACTGATGAGATCATTTTCCCAACAGGTGCACAAGTCCTGTTTCATGTTTTTAGACATTTTGTGGTGCTGCTGTTGTGTTTCTTTGGGTGTTGCTTTTGAACTTCCATTTTCTTTCTGCTTTGTTTCTTGTTTGTTGTACTTTGGGGGGCTAGCATCTTGCTAGTGTTCCTTTTTGTTAATAAATTTCCGGATATGTTAGGGTGTGTGATGGCCGAGCCGAAGCACTTCCCTTGCATATCTTTTGCCGTTCAAAAAAAAAACACACAAAATCTTAATTTAGTTTTGAGTTTCATAAGTTTTTAGTATTTAGCTCCTTTATTTTTATCACCTATCATTATAGTTATTTTAAACACAAATTGTTAAATTCATTAACAATTGGTTAGGGTTACTCTTTGATAATTATTTTCGATTTTAAGGCTTGATTAGAGATAGATTTCTAAACTTCATCCACTTGCGCACACATCAACCATTGAAATTAAAAAATTAGATTATTTGTATTCACAAGTTACTTAAATTCAAATTATTAAATTCGTAATTAATTTGAAGATAATAAGCGAAGACATTTATTCAGTCGTAACTAAACTATCTCGATTTCTTACTTTATACTCCAATACTATTAATAATATCAAAATATTGTTTTCGAAAATTTCCCTTGAACTTAGGAAATGTTTATTTTATGTTTTATTCTCCATCTCTATGGGCCGACCAACTCTAGTGGTTGTTGTCATTAGTAGAAGTGAACAAAAGGAACTAGTCCGACCGGTCGAATAAAGACTGCCAAGACCGGACCAGTCATAAACCGGTCAAAGACCGCCGTGCCGGTCTTCAGTCCGGACGGCGGTCCAAAGGTGAAGACCGTTACGTACCGGTCTGAAATGGTCCGAAAGTCGGTCCGGGCCGTCGGGCCGAGCCGGTCCAAGAGTTCAAACCGGTTCTAAAAAATATTTCACCACCTCTTCCATTTTTCTTTACACAAAACTTCTTGTTACATATTGTCTCTATATTATTCTCTATACTTTTTAAGTTGTCAAAAAAATATACAAAAAGGAAACGTCTAAACCGAACCGAAAAATATCCGAATGAAAATTGGACTGGTCTGGACCGAAGTCGGACCGTTTGAAAACCGAATGGTCTTACGCAAGGACCGGACAGGCCCGACCGCCCTGGACCGGACCGGCCCCGAAAGAGTCCAGACCGACCCTGAAAGAGTCCAAAACCGAATTTGTTCACCTCTAGTCATTAGCACCTCCATAATCCATGGTTGCTCACATTCATTGGTAGTTACATATAGGTAGATGTGTGTTTGGGGTGCTTTAAGGTTGTTTTAAGTTTAAATTGAACCCAATCCATAAATTTTGATTTAAAGATTTTCAAATCTAATTATTTCGGTTGCTAATGGTGGTTTTTGACGAGTTCCGGTTCCTAATTGTCTAGTTCATGATTGATAAAAGAACCCACCTCCCAATCTAGTTTTGGTTTAAATTTGTTGTTTTAGGTCTTCAAATTGCTAGTTTTGGGTTTTAGGTTGTTATTTAAGCCTTTAAAATGCTATTTAAAAAACAAACGTCAAAATTTGTTAGCTGCATACCGTTCGGAACAACCACTAAATGTAAATGGAAATTGACTAATATACATTGAGAATAATTTCTATGGACTTGTGTAATAAACTAATGGGTCGGCCATCTAGTTATGACCGTTCGTATTTGTAAAATTAATTAAATCTCAGTTATTAATTTAAATTAAAAATTCAATTTTAATATATCATATTCAATCAAATTTTTAGTTTTAAATTTTGAAAAATTTTATAATCATTTAGTTTATTATAAATATAACCAGTAAATATTTGACTTAATAGTTTATAACTGTAACGATAATGATCGATGTCGAATTATGATATCATATTTTTGTCATCACTGATTCACTTCTTTCCTTTCGCGTCGACACTTCCATCGCTGGTCTTGTTGTTAACGTCGTGTGTCGCCATTTTTTGTTAAACTAATCATACCATTTGTGTTTTATAATTATTTAATATATTCTATTTATGTTTAATTATTTATATTATTCTTTAAACCACTTGTGTATCTAACGGACATTTAATTTAGTTGATAGTAATACAATTATAAAAAAGATATAAAGTGCATTTAAATATTTGGCGGGGTGAGTTCTTAATAAGGTGTTTTTTGATTAAAACCTTAACCACGGTTTTTTCACATTTAAAACCAAATCGTCAGTTTCGATATGGTTTCGATTTTATTGGTTTGTTTTTGTTGGTTTTAACGGTATGAGTTTGGGTTTCCATGCTCGCCCCTAGTCACGTCGTTCACACTTTGTTGGCTATAAACATCCACCATGGTCATTGTGCACCTCTCATCCCAACCAATTACCATAGCCACCTCTATCGGTTACAATTGCCAACCTTCATTATACTGTTGTCGTCCAATAGCGCTTACAATTTAAGTGTAATTGGACAGTTTAAGTGCATATATTGGAGTGGTGGTTAATTGGATGATACGTCTCTCATTATGGTGGTTAACCCTAGGCAAGGAAATGATGTTAATAGTGAAGGTGACGAAAGGATTTCTTGATTGTTGAACACATGATTTCTAGAATAAAAAAATATATGTCAATGATGATAGATGATGATGTGAAGAGACTGACCTCTTTTAGAGGGGATGAAGCCAGGATATGACACTACCCATTTCGGCATTTCCTATACCATATCCTTGAGCCTTGATTTGGCTCAAGTGTAACACATTTTATTATGATATATTCTATCTCTATAGATAATTTTTTTGAATTTTTTTTCTAAAATTTAATACTTTCTAGATAGACAACAAAAAAACGTTTTTTTAGGAGATTGAAGATTTCTAATTAGAACATTTCTTAACAATTAAACACATTAAAAACGTGATGAGTTACAAAAACTAGTGTTTTTTGGAGAATTTTTTTTCATAGAAAACCAAGAATTAGAAAACATGCTTAAAGGGATTCTCTTTTACGAAAAAGTTCCATGAAGAATAAGAAATAATAATGAAGTTTCTGTTGTTGTAAATGACTAATAGAGATATAAACTTGTGGTTCTAAGCATTTTCTACCGTTTATAATGCATCCATTATAAACTAATGTGTGATTTGATCACAACAAACCCATTATGTTGAGTAATGTTTTACATCATATGAAAAATGACTTTATAATATGCTTAGTAAGGATTTTGTGATACTTAATTCATAACCTTGAAGACAAATAAGAGCTCATTAAATTGCAATCAAAACCTTGAAAAACATTAAATTGATTTTGACATGAGAAACCCTATAGTAGCTTCAAAGACAAATAAAAGCTCATTGCAAAAAAAGTCTAAAGAAAAGTAAAATAGATTCATGAGCAAGTGACACGTATATACTAGTTTCCAAATAAAAATGGCTGGCTAGGGATCGTTTTAAACTGATTACCTTCATCGCATGTCTAGAACTTATAATATTATCTACATATTTTATATGTGCTTTTATAAGGTTAGAAAACTTTTCAGAAATCATTCCAAGTTTTATTTAAGTTTCATTCTAGATTAGTTTGAAAATTTTCAGAATCTTATCCGTTATGAATTTCGTCTTCAAGATTGGCGGAATGGCTACGTAACTCGAATATTAAGACGTTTGTTTTTTCTAAATATTTTTCACCTCTTACATTTTCTCGCCTCTTAGGGGATGCGTATGACTTACCATTTGATAATTTGGGTTCTTCAGCCTAAATATTACATTAGTGTCATATTACTTTTCTATTTCCTTCTCTTTCCAACTTAAAAGTCTAGTATAGTTTAATGCAAACGAACGAATAATACAAATAAATTTGCATAACATTAATAAAATATCATAATAGAAAATAAAAATTATAACACAGTAAATCAAAAATAATAAATAAAAAAATATTCTAGAAATCTAGTTGTCCTTAATGAGAAGTTGGATACGTGAAATATGTTTGACCAAATCCAAACGAAGGTTATTATGAGTCTCCCGCTTTTTGATTTCTTGAAAGGTTTCCACGCATGGTTTCTCACTTATTTGTGTTTCAATATCAAAAGATAAAATAACGTTTTTATCGAAACTACAAATTGCATTGTCTTCGTCTTTGAGTATAATATTGTGTAATATGACATAAGCATACATAATGTGTCACAGTCTTGTCAGATGTCATCCGCATGCCAAATTATGAAGCATGTGGCAACGTTGTTTAAGCACGTCAATAACCCGTTCAACATCTTTCCGTGCCAATTCTTGCGCAGACTTTAACTTTTCTTTGTTTATCGTCTTATGGGCATATAAATGATTTTACGAACGTAGCCCATTCCGAATATATCCTATCCGCTAGATAATATTCGTGATTGTAGGTGACTACATTTACCTCAAATGGACACTTAGGTGTTTTTCCTTCATAGACATCGTTGAAGATGGGTGACAGATTGAGAACATTGATATCGTTGTTGGAACCCCTAACACCGAGGTATGTGTGCTAGACCCATAGATCATGTGAAGCCATAGCCACTAGTTGATTAGCGGGTGCTCATGGTCACCTCTCATGAACTGACCCCGTCATGCAATCGGGCAATATGCCCACGCATGAGTACAATCTATGCTTCCGCGCGAGCATGTTGGGAAATACGTTTTTTCTTTATGCGTAACATATAACTGCTGAATATCAACATAAGTAGGGCTTGCGTAAATATTTTTTTACCAGGTCGATAATACCTTTGTAGAATTTGTGTAGGCAATTTCGTGACACTTTCTCTCCAATCGTCAAGTAGGTCGGAGGACACTCCGTTCGCCAATTGCCAAATAGCGGAAGTACACTTTTGTATAACAGATAAACCCTTTTTTCCTCTAGTGTCCGGTTTTGTTCAAAATATGGACACTTTCCTTCTAAATCGTCAATTGTTCATTCAAATAGTTGTCTACTCATCCAGAACCTCCGTCTAAACATATCCCTTGTATTAACAGGGTTATCACCAGAGTAGTCCCACATTAAGCGCTCGTTTGCAGCTATTCGGCCTCTTTCTATGTTCACACTCCTTAGTCTTGCTGACTATTCTGTGGTGTTACCATAAATTAAGCCTGCCGCTTCTCGAACCAACCCTATAAAAATTTCATTTTTCTCCTCAATGAGTTTGTTGGTTGATATGGATGATGATGATACGGTCAATGAAGCGGGTTGTGATGAATCCATATTGTGCAAAATCTAAAAACTAAATATCTTTTGCAGTAGGAGACAGATAGAGAGAAATATAGAATTTGGGATGAAAATTTTAAAGCGTATAGTGACGTAGTTATAGAGGAGGGGAAATTTTTAAAGATAAAATTATTATTTTTAAGCCGTTGAATAACGGCTTCTCTAAGAAAATTTTGATGTTCATCGAGTTGGGGGACTCGAAGAAGCCACCCGATCGGGTTAGCTAGGGGGCGTACTGGTGTTTGTGTTGAACCTGACTAACCCGAGGCCACATCTGAAGCCTTCGGGCTTAGCTATAAGAGTGGTCTTATGTTACGAGTAGACACATAAAGAGTTAATGAAGTGGATAATGTTGTAGGTGTGTGGTGGGGTGACCACTCGGGAGGTGGGGTGTGGTACCACTCTATAAATGTGTGGTGGGTGAGGGTGTGTGGTGTTTCCACATGTGGATGGGTATGTGGTTAGAGGAGAAGGACCCCTTTGGATTTTTATTTTTATTTATTTAATTTTGGTTTTTTAGTTGAGTAATATGTATGTCCCATAATTTTATCTGGTGGAAAGTGATCACTACGAGACTATATCTTTAAATAAGTAATAGAAGAAAAAAGTTAACGTAACAATATAATAAATGTAATAGTATATGACCATTTCTTATAAGAGGTGAGAAGTAAATATCATCACGTCCAAATGAAGCATCTATCACCAAATAAAAAACATAAGGTACATACATACAGGGGCGGATCCAGGAATTTTTTTGACCGGTAGCACCATATAAAGCGAAAATATAATTAAATAAAATTGAGGGTCTGGTTCGGGTTTTTTCTTGGGTTTCCGGTTAATCGGGTCGGATTAATGAGGTTTCGGCTGTTATGGTATTTTAGGGCCAAAATTTAAAACAAAACACAATTTATATGAAGCCATGTTAACTAAAATGCTATTTTAAAGGTATAAATGGAAAGATTAAACTATTTTTTATCATTTTTGTTAAAAAAGTTTTATTTTTCCTTTGATTTTGGTGGCATCACCAGTTGCACCCCGAAAATTTACCGGTAGCACCGTCTCAAAAAATCGAAAATTAACACTACGAACTGAAAAAAGACCGGTGTCCCATGCCCCCTCCCCCTAATACACAGGTTCGCCCCTGCATACATATAAATATACTAGTATTCCACCCGCGCAATGCGGTAGTGATGACAATAGTTTATGCTCTATAACATGTTTGATTTAAAAAGTAAGGTATGGTATGTGTGTAATACGGTGTTATTCAACCTATTCATGTTTTTTCTTCTTTTTTCTTGATTTCTTTACTTTTCTTACAATCAAACATTTTATTAGTTGTTAAAATAGCTTTTAAAAAACAATTAAAAAGATTACTATTAAATAATTAGAGAAAAAAAATACTATAGCCTTGAAATTGCATTGATGTAAGTACTTTAATCAAAATTAGATAAATTAAATAGTTGTTGTGATATTTAATAATTTATTAAAGTTATAGTTGCTTTAAATTAGATGAGACAATTAAGGGGATGATTGGTTAGGCTATTGCTTTAATGTTTTGTATCTTAAACATAAAAATTTGTACTACTTAAAATTAAGTAGTCTTAAAAATTTTAAGAGAGATAAAGTTAAATGCCTTATATATTAGTATAGATAAAGCGGTTGAAGTCTACAAACAACTAATAAAGATAACTAAAACCGAAAAGGTAAAACTAAACATAAAAAATATAAACATAAGATTATAAGAATTGAGAATTTTCCATTAATTTATTGAGTAATGTATCACGAAAATTGACTTTATAATGTGATTAATAAAGGTTCTGGGTTACTCCACTTATAACTAATTGTTTTTGAGTTGTAACCGCACAAATTTACACAATTTCGTACTTAAATAAATACTTTTCTTTAAGCTTACGACAATTTTCAACTATCTCGCAAGTCTAGTTCCACAGGGCTGACTTTTTACCCAAACACGTATAACTATAAAAATATTTAATAAAATGCATGGTATAGTTTTGAAAGTATTTATCAAACTAGTGTATTTTTTCTTTTTAGTAGGTTGATTGCATAATTTAAGTAATATTGTAATTGTTCATATCTATTAATAAATTAGGTAATGAAAAAGAAAAAAATGGACTACTTATGTAAATACTTTCAAAACTACACCATTTCAGAAAATACTTTTTTCAACTATACTTGTTTGATCAAAAACTCCATTTACGATCACACAACGTATTCTTTTATACACTTTTTAAACGGTGTGATTCTTCGTATATATTGCTTATATAGGTCTTTTAAACATTATTTGAATTTTTTTTCGATAACACTCTATATATATTCTTTCATAACTCGATAACACAACGCAAATGCGTAATCTCCCGCACCACCCCTCTATCCGTTCGATTTGAAAACCCCTCCCCCTATCGACTAAAGCACAACTAAATCTCAACTCTTCTCTCTTTGTTTGTGTTTGCAATTCTATAAATAATATCCTAATAAAACTTGTAAAAGTAGCTTTAGTATAATGTGTCTTGTGTGGATATTATTAGCTTCATTGATTGTTAATATGGTTTTCCAGAAACCCACCTTGTGTGGTTATGTTAGGGTTATTTATGTGCCTAAGATGAGTTGCAATCTAAACAGGTTAATTGCTGTTCTTTGGCTACATATGAGCTGCAGAAATGTAGTTTGTGTTCTTCACTTCTGTTTCAGCATTATGCTAATTTTTATCTATTGTACGTCAAACTTAACACATTTTTTGAACGGCAAACACACACATCATAGCTTACATCTATGTCCTCAGCACCAGGACTTGAACCCACAACCTCAAGGAAGGAGGACACCTTAAACACTCCTTGATACCAGTATGTCAAAGTCCCTATCGTGTCAAGCTTAACAGGTAGTCCTTCATCTTGCATGCGAACCGATGTTTTCTAAATGTGCACACATTTAATGCATGATTCACTTTGGATATCTATCTTTTCATGATTTGCATAGAGCCAGATACAAATTATTATCTCCAACTCATTCAGTTATGAATATATCCATGAATCTGAGTTAAATTTCTGATTACTTACTGAATCTGAGCTAATTCATGTTAGTCAGATCTGTTAAAATTTTGTTAGTCTTAGTTAAACCTGAATACCGACTGTGAATTCGTATTTGATGTAATTAACCACTAACCAGAAACCGGAAGCCACATCAGAGTTAACGATCGGAGCCGATTTGGAACTTCACCGAAGAGATCATGTAATAGACCATTAACAACAATATGAAAACTAAATTAGCCAAACTCATCAAACCATCATAATAGATAAAAATTATGGGTCTCATCTAGTCATGAGCTCTGGACGGTTACCCAAGTAGCCCGCTTATTAAAACAATCCTGATTAGATATATTATGATAGATTTTAATAGGGGTGTTCACTCATCGGATAAAACCGAATTACCGAACCGAAAATATTGGATCGGACTATTTGGTTCGGATATTTCGGACTTTTGAATCGGATTGGATCAAAACCGAATAGTTACTATGGATTCTGGTTTGGTTCTGGTTACTATAATTTAAACCGAATAAACCGAACAAACCGAATAAGAATATATATATATATATATATATATATATATATAACACTAGTGTAACAAAGTGATCCATACGTGTCATGTCTATGTTTATTTACAACTTATTATTTTTAATTATATATTTATAAAGCCACTACTCCCACTAGTTATTGTAACTTGGACAACTAATTTTAATCTTAATAGTATATGTATCGAATCTAGTTTTTAAAATATCTCGACTCTTTAAACATGTATTTGTGTTACAATGAAAACCGAATTGTAAAACCGATCCAACCGAATTGTAATTTGGATGGTTTGGTTCGGATCTTAAGATTGTTTCGATGGATCGGATCACACTTTTCAAAACCGAAATCCATTTGGATTTATTCAATCAGATCGGATCAAACCGATCCATCCGAACGTACACCCCTAGATTTAATATGAATGAAGGTAAAATTAAATCTACTTTTTTTTAGATACAATTGGAGCAAGCAAACAAAAAAAAGTAGTACCAGCTATATGATAGCAAAAGTTGGCATTACTTGTGGTTAGGACGCCCTCAGAGATAACAGAAGTTTCAAAGACTAAATTATTGAAGAGTGGGATTCAATTTTCAAGCTCTAAGACTGATATGTGACAATATTTTTTTATGTAAGAGTATTTTTGAGATCCTCATGGCTGGTTATGAACTGTGCTTAATATTTAAATTACATTATTTGTATTTTACGTGTTAATTATGGTTAAAACTATTATATTATAATACTTTAATTTAAAATAGTTTTTTTGCCATATTTGTATCTTTTTTATATAAACTTTTGTTATTTATTTGCACATATATAAATATTAATTATATATATATATATATATATATATATATAGCGAGAGAGAGAGATAGAGAGAGGTTCAATTAAGAATTAGAAATTAAATGAGAATGAGAGACTCAATCTCAGACGTCTAATTGTTCATCCTTCTTGTCATTGTCCACCCATGAATTCATACACCCTACCACACTTAATCTCCCCACGCTCTCCATCCATGAATTCCATTTATCAAATCAACGGCTAAGATTGGTTCTCGTGTTTCTCGCACTAAAATCGGTTCTCAATTGAACCCTCCCGTGTGTGTGTGTGTGTGTGTGTGTGTGTGTGTGTGTGTGTGTGTGTGTGTGTGTGTGTGTGTATATATATATAGGGGACGGTTCAAACGAGAACTGTTTTTCGTACGAGAACTGCGAGAACCAATCTCAGCCGTTCCTTGGATATGGGAAGTTCATGGATGGAGAGCGTGGAGAGGATCAAGTGTGGCAGGGTGCATGTGAGGAATTCATGGGTGGGCAATGACATTAAAAGAGGGGGAATTGGACGGCTCAGATTGGTTCTCGCAGTTCTCGTACGAAAAACAGTTCTCGTTTGAACTTTTGCCTATATATATATATATATATATATATATATATATATATATATATATATATATATATATATATATATATATATATATATTATGGTTACTATCCACACAAAAGTTGAAATTTATCAACACATCTACAACTATTATTTACAAATAAAAATAGTTTTATCTACACATATTGAATGACAAGTAGCTTAACATTTTGTAGAGTTAGGGTGCCACTTCATCATACAGACAAATTTTAGTATTATAATCACACATGTTTAATCGTCTTAAACACATAAATGTGTAGGTATAGCTTACTATCTATACACACATATAATACGTCTGTAAGTAAAACAATTATCTTCAAACACTAGTTCACACATGATTAGACTTATTTGGTTTGAGTAAACAGAATTACCTACATATTTCACATATGATGGTTCTACTCACACATAACTCCAATTTCATGTACTGATAAGTTTCAAAATTGATGTAGCGTTTTTATAACCCGCAAATTTTTAGTATAATGTTTATTTAATTACTATTTTGTTTTGTACATATAATTAACCCGCAATTTTTATTTTATAAATTTTATGTGTTTTTAAAAAAATACGAAAATTAAGAAAAAGATGAGTCCAGTCATAATAGTCGTAAGGCAATCATGCTAACATGAAGTGTAATGATCGACATTTAGGTGTTGTTTGTTTTTTGAAGACATAAGCTGTTAAGGTCTTAGGTCATGTCTGCGAAGGTCTTATTGGATAAGCTAAATTTTAAAAATTCTTATGTCTGCTAAAAAATATTGTTTGTTTTTTTTATTTTAAGAAATGTCTTATATACTATATTTACCAATCGTCACTTCCACCACCATCACCACTACCAACCGTCACCTCCGCCAACCGCCACCGCCACCTCCCACCACCACCGCCGCCGCCGACCACCACCAACACCGCTGCCACCGACCACCACCACCACCGACCACCACACCGTCACCACCGTCGTCGCCAACCACCACCAACCGCAGTCGCCGACCACCACTATCGCCGGTGACCACCACCAACCGTTGTCCACGACCACTGCCGACCGCCACCACCACCGCCGCAGCCGACCGCCACCACCGCCGGCCACCGCCGCCGGCCACCGCCGCCGGCCACCACCACCGCCAGTGACCACCACCAACTGCCGCCGCCGACCACCGCCGCCACCTCCACCGACCACCGCCGACCGCCACAACCACCGCCGACCACCGCCGACCGCCACCACCACCGCCGCCACCTGTGACCACCACCAACCGCCGCCGCCGACCACCATCGTCACCGACCACCACCAACGGCCACCGCCACCACCGCCGTGGCGGTGGCGGCGGTGGTGGTGGTTGGTGGTGGTCGGCAGTGGTCGGCTGCGGTGGTGGTGGCGGTCGGCGGCGGTGGCGGGCGGCGGTGGCGGTGGTGGTGGCGGTGGTCGGTGGCGGTCGGCGGCGGTCGGCGATGGTGGCGGGCGGTGGTGGCGGTGGCGGTCGCGGGCGGTGGTGGCGGCGGGCGGTGGTGGCGGTGGCGGGCGGCGGTGGTCGGCGGCGGTGGTGGCAGTCGGAGGTGGTGGTCGGCGGCGGTCGGCGATGGGGGGCGGCTGTGGTGTTCGGCGGCGGTCGCGGGCGGTGGTGGCGCCGTGGCGGTCGGCGGTGTTAGGGCTATTGATGTATGTGTGTAGATGGGGAAAAATAAGACCTAAGAAGCAGTTTTTTTTAGCTTATTAGGATAAGCTGAAATAAGATGTTTGCAGACCTTATGTCTACGGAAAAACAAATGATCTTATTGAAAACGTTTTTCCGCCCGCAGACCTTTTCTTAAAATAAAGTATTATTTGAAAAAACAAACATGGCCTTACACTTCAAAGTACATCATGAAACTCATATGCCTAGCTTGAACGAACACCTTAACAGACCTCATATTCTTCGGTTTTTCCATAATCGATTGGCGAGAGCTACGACATGTTTCGATTTGTGATAACTAGCAAAAACCCACAAGGCTTACATATTCCCGTCTTCATACATCGTAGCTCTCAATCTCTAATAGTCCCCATTTGTTGTTCATCAATGGCATCGATCTCTCTACCAATGTTTCTACTCAATGTTTGGAGGTCCTAAACATTTTTTGAATTAAATATGTATATATATTGATTGGGTTATAAATTGAAAAAAAAAAAGGTTTTAAAAGCTTTGAGGTGTTATGAGGGAGGTCCTATATGCCATACCTTTGACCAAGAAGTAGTGATGTAAATGGGTACGGGTGAGGACGGGGACCACAATACCCATCCCCATCCCCGACCTCCAGCCCCAGACCCATCCCCGCCCCGGCCCCACCAAATCCCCAACGGGTTCGGGTGAAATAATCCCCACCGGGTATGGGGAACCCGATGGGTACCCATTTACTACATAATGACAATTTTTGATATGAAAAAAATATAAAAATAAACATCGATAAACATTAATACTTCAAAATACGAACAATATTCGATGACAAGACCCAAAAAAGATGATGACAATATTATCAAGTTTGAAAAGTAAATAAAACAAAAACGACAAGTTCTTAATATCGTAAAAAATACATTTCGCCTTCAATCTTCATCACCAGCGGATCATCAATTCACCATGAAATCTCGTAACTATAACTATTCATTGAATGTCTACCCAGTGTATTTAATAAATGATCCATTATATAAAGTTATAAACTGATATATATTATATTTATATATATGTTTATATATATCGGGTCTTAAACGGGGCGAATAGTACTATACCCGTCCCCGCCCCATCCCCGCTTCGGGTACACCAATTCATCCCCATCCCCGACCCATCACCCGTTAAGGCGGGGAATACCCGCCCCGTTCGGGTCGGGTACCCACGGGTCACGGGGAATCCCCGCCCCATTGCCATCACTACCAAGAAGATGCATGATTGAGTGCTTTAATGAGTTGGGTAGTACAAATTTCATAATAACATTTAAGAGTAATTACATTGATGGTCCCTTGACTATTTCTTAGCATTCACTGTTTAGTCTATAATTTTGCTTTCTCATTGGTGGTCTGTTCTTGCAGTGAATCATAAAAATTTATCTACCAAAGGAGTTGCCATGTAAGCGGTGTCTAGAAGTGTACAAACACAAGATTACAAGAATATTTAGCTATATTAAAAATAATTCAAGAATATTAGCTAAAATGACTGAAGCAAGGTAACTAATAAGTAGCTTATTCAGTTATTCGGTGATAAAAAAACGTCCACATTTAGTGCTATGTAAGTAACATCTAGTTTGATCAAGGAAACCACAGAAAATAATTCTGCTAATGAAGGTTATAGATTCGGTTAAAAAGAAGAAACTTGTAATATCGTAAAGCCCATGATTATTTTGACCGAATATTAATATGCTAGTTTCAACAACTCTAATTCTTTACACATACAAAACAAGGATTTAAGTTAAGCTTGCAGGGTAAACATGTGGATATAAGTTGAATAAATGATGTTTGTTGTACCTAAAACCAATATTTAGAGTAATACTGAAATCAATATTTCAAACTATATATGAGTCTTACTAAAAATCACATAGTATGACAAAGTTTTGATTTGATTGGTCACTCTATGCATGTCAATGAGGGTTATATTATTTTTTATTTAATTAGTCACTCACCTCTAGTTGCCAACTTGCATACAATATCCCTTTAGGTTTTCTTGTTTTTGTCTCATGATACATTATTTCTCAAACTAGAAGTTATCACCTATTATAATAAGGTTTTGATTTAACTAGTCATTTTTATTAGTTAAAAAATAATAAATGTTAATAACAATTAAAAACATGAAATAATTATGAAATGCGTAATATATAATACGATATTTTAGAATATTATAAAGGGTAAATATGATATTATTAAATTAGTGTGAGCAAATATAATAATTTAAGGTTTAAGAAAAAAACATTTATAAAATTTTTTTTAATAATTTTGATTCAATTTAAACTC
Source organism: Pulicaria dysenterica (assembly GCA_947179395.2). Lineage (NCBI taxonomy): Eukaryota > Viridiplantae > Streptophyta > Magnoliopsida > Asterales > Asteraceae > Pulicaria > Pulicaria dysenterica. The sequence goes on from OX359293.1 coordinate 20,237,848, forward strand.
AAAATATAATCCCATCTTGACATATTAAAATTTTAATAGTTCGGCTCTCTTGAAATCTATTAAAATAGTAAATCTCTTTTGAACATGTCATTTTACTCTTCAAAGTGTTGAACCACAATATTGTAGGGGTAAATTGTTCATCAGTTTTGTCTGTTATCTATTTTTAATTTTACCAATTAATTATATTAAATATTTGTGTAATATACGAGTTGGTTTAGATATAATATATATTAAACATTAATAGAAATATATATTAAATAATTATAAAACAAATAAGTAATGAGAGTTTAAAAAAATATGTCAGGCGGCGTCAATACGCAGTGGTAGCGACGACACGGGGGGACGTACATGATGGCATAAACGTATTATAATATGAAAGAAGTGATTGTATTTCTTGTACAAGAAATCGATCATTATTATTATAATTAGAAACAATAACATTAAATATTTATTGGTTATGACTAAAAAAATTTTAACTGGTTATAAAATATTTTAGAATGATAAAACAAAAAAACTGGTTAAATATGATGTTTTGAAATGTTATACAGGGTAAATAAATACGATATTTTAAGGTATATTAAGGCCATATATAAAATTATCTTTAATAATTTTCTTTCAAATTAAAATTTTTAACTCTTAAAAGTTAAAACCAAATTAAAATTTTAATTTAAATGAGCGGTTGAGATTTAATTTTCTCAAAACAAATTTATAAAATTGTTTGATAGAGATAACCTAAGTCGGTCTTTTATTTATATTATAAGTTTATCAGTATGTTAAATTTTAGACCATGTTTGTTATGATGGATTAAGAGTGAAAATGGAAACATTCGTTACATTCTTTAACTAAAAGTATATGTTTCAGTTGCTAATTGTGGATATGTCTTGTTAAAAGCAAAAGAAAATTGGCTAGGTTCATGGCCGGTACGGAACTATGATGTGTAAATGGAGACGGGTTCATCAGGCGTAGGAGGTTTGGAGTATGGTGGTGGTGTTGGAGTACGTTTCAAACCTTTTTATCCAATTTGAGCCACTGAGTTGTTCTGCATTGTGTGTTCTACAACTAAGGAAGTAGTGTGTTGAGGGGATGATATAGTGAGGATCCTTGTGTGTTTTTAACCCTTCGAGCCACTGAGTCATTCCGGTTAGCTGTTTGTGTTACAGCAAATGTCACTAACCACCTGTAATTGTCGAAGTTGTGTGGGCTGGAACGCAGGTAGCAGGTGTTCAAGATATGTAATGAGCAGGGTAGTAATTTGGGTACAATGCTGTGGTTGCATCTGATCAGTCATAGATGTGCTGCGGAGGTGATTCTGCTTTAGTCAAGAAGCTGCTGTCAATCTTCTTTGTATGTAATCTGAGTTGTTTGTACTGTATTGTTTCAGTTTGTATTTGTGTGATGGGGCAAAGCTAGCATCGGTACTGTGCAAGTCAGGGTGTGTGTTTTTGTGTAAGGATTATGTAGTTTTATTTGTGCTTAATGAAAATGGAAGGTGTTTGATGTTAAAAAAAAAAACCAAGAGGGAAAGGAATCAAGCATTACAAAGGTAATGTCATTCCTCTCTTCAACCCCTTTTTTTGTTCATTACATGTGTAAATTGAGATAGAAAATTAGGGCTGTAAACGAACCGAACGTTCATGAACCGTTCGTGAAATTGTTCGGCGGGAAGTTCGTTTATGTTCGTTTGTTTATTAAACGAACGAACATGAACAAAATTTTTCGTTCGTTTAGTTAAACGAACGAACATGAACAAAGCTCTCGTTCGTTCATTTATGTTCGTGAACCGTTCGGTTATCTGTTCGTGAACTGTTCATTTATGTGCGTTTATGTTCGTTCGTTTATGTTCGTATGTTTATGTTCGTTTGTATATTTATATAATACACATATTTGTAATTTTAAATTATTTAAATTAAATTAAGGTGCATTTATAAAAAAACTAAATAAGTAAAATTGTTATTGTTATGTTATTTTTGAATTATGATGTTATTTAGTTTTTTACTAATTTTAGGATGGAAGCTTGGATTGGGAAACAAATGGGAAAAGAAGCAAGATGTTCAAATCGGTCACTTTAAAGAACTATGTTGAATGCATATTAATTTAATATCCGGACATGTGTTTTGCTACGTGATTGTATTATTGACCGTTCTTGTACCTGATGTTCGTTTTAAGTTCTGTATTTCTGCTAATTTCAGTGTTTGTGTTCGTTTATGTTCGTTTATGTTCATTTATGTTCGTTTATGTTCATTTATGTTCGTTTATGTTCGTTTATGTTCATTTATGATCGTTCAAGTTCGTTTATGTTCGTTCATGTTCGTTTGCGTTCGTTTATGTTCGGTTAGCATTTAAATGAACGAACACGAATATCATCATCTCTTAAACGAACGAACACGAACAGGAATTCTCGTTCGGTTAACCGTTCGTGTTCGTGTTCGGTTAAAATTAAACGAACGAACATGAACAATGTCTCGTTCGTGTTCGTTCGGTTCGTTTACAGGCCTATAGAAAATGATCAACATACTCCAATATTTATTAATGATAATCTCGTAGTTTTGATATTTATCAATTTTTTATGACGTGTAAAATGTATTTAGAATAAATTTATATATATGAAATTATTTAAATTTAAGTTATATCTATTTTTTAATACAGGGGCATTTTGGTCAATATATAATTTTTTTCTTTCATTCCAATGTCTATTCCTCTCTAACAAATATATTGCATTAGTGATTTATTACATTCCGAGAAAGCAACCAAACATGAGGATGAAATGCTAATAAATAATATTTTCAAAACACCACTAATTATTATTATTAATAATTTCTTTATCCTTCTAAATTATATCTTTATTTATAATGGACTTTTAACCTTCCACCAGAAAAAAGAAGAGACAATTTGATAATACCTTGATACCACCAGGCTAAAAACAACGGCAATTGATCGAAAATTTTGAAAGATTTGTGAAGTTATTTATTGCTTCAAGTTTATTGGAGGTGGTGGCCATTTAGGGAACGGATTTGTGCTCGGTATTATTGTATTAAATGAATAGACCAAAGTGCTTGAAATACAACAAACTTTGTTAAAATTGTCATTGTATGTAAACAACTTTATTTTGTATCCAAAATTACTAATTCTTAAAAATGGGTCATTATATGCAATACTACCTGCTATAGTAGGTTACAAGGTTAACAACTGGTTTCGACGATATTCTCTGATCTCCTCCGGCTACTTTTTCTGGTTTCCGGTGACTTTCTGGTTTTTATTTATAGGGTTTACTTCCTATAGATGTATCAAAATTGTCACCTTTTACTATTGTATGTACCAGACTTTCAAACTTACCGTTTAATGTGTCCAATTCTTAAAAGTTACCAATTATTGTATTGAACTTGGTATAGAAGGTTAATTAATGATGTGACACTAGCTAAGTTGACATGGAGATAATATGGTGATGATATGGCTGGTGATGTGTCTTTTCTTCTTTAAAAATAATTTAAAACAAAACAAATTCTATAATAATAATAATAAAAATAATAATAATAATAGTAATAGTAATAATAATAATAACAATAATAATAATAATAATAATAATAATAATAATAATAATAATAATAATAATAATGATGATGATGATGATGATGATGATAAATCTACTGAACATATCGTTAAGCGATTGTTAGGTTTCCAGTTTCAAATTGTTTATGCGATATGAATCTGGAGGTCGATCTCCATCTGACACGATTGTACGAGGTCACAATTCACCCATCACGATCATTCGGGGTGAACAAGCATTGGCCCATTTGCGATTTTCTTCTTCTATGATCTCCATTTTCGATCTCCATCTACTTCATTTGCAATTTTCCTCATCTGGAGGTCAATCTCCATCTGCTGCATCTGCTTCATTTGATAAAGGTAAACCCAGATATGCAATTTTCTTCATTTGGAAATCTAAAGGTCGAAGTTTCATATGTGATTTCAGATTTGCAATCATAAAGATAGATTTTCATGTCTATCATATCAAGGGTTTCTTCATTTCCTTCCTTCAATGAACATGGTAAGTAAAGATCGATTTTCAGTCTGCGATTTAGGGTTTTCTAGTTGTGATTTAGGGTTTGTTTGTTGCAATTTAGGGTTTCGTGATCAACAATCTAAGTACTGCGGGGTTTCGATTTTCATCATATGTAAAACCAGATCTTTGCGGCTCAAAGGTTACATTTTTGTTCATATGGGGTTTCGATTTCTTATGGGATTTTGATTTTCATGTGGATTTCAATTTCAGTGGATTTCATATGGATTTCAATTTCTATGGGTTTTGTAACATCTCATGTCAGTTACCATATGGATTTCGATTTTGATATAATTTATTTGTGAATTTTTGATTTTCAAGTCTTCATCTTATCGGTTTCATATCAGATTTTAATTTTGTTCTGATTTTCAGTTTTCGTATGTGGATTTCACATGGCTCATTGGATGAAGATATGAATGTTCTTCATGATATGGTGAGGTGGCAATAATAATGAGGTGAAAAATATTGTAATATTAAAAATAAATAAAAAAATAAAAAAGTTACAGGTTACTTGTTGTGTGGGTAACCGGGTACATTAATTGGTAACTTTTGAGACTTGGATATATTAAATGATAAGTTTGAAGTATCATACATACAATAATAAAAAGTGTCAAGTGGGTAACATTTTTAGAAACTAAACCCTTATTTATATAGTCATATAAGCAAAAATGATGTAAGTGTTTTATTTTAACTTTATTAAAGTCTACATATTATTGATAATCACACTTTTCTTATATTAATTAGTTCAAAAGAGACAAATTGAATTTGACATCTAATAAAAAATAAACATATTGTGTGAGGGCATTTATTATTAAAAATGAAGATATTGTATAATTAAGCTATAACTTTGATTCTACTAAAAAAAGGCTAGGCATTGTGTTTGAGGCTTTTGGGGGTAAAATTAAGGGCAAACTGCACCATAATACAACGAACTTTAGCTAAGCTACCAATGTATACAACGAACAATTTTTTCTTAAAAAAAATACAACCAACTTACAAATCTCTCCCAATTTATACAAAAGGTAACCTGAAGCAAAGGTAACCGGTTTTTTTAATTTCTTTTTGTATTTTTTAATTTCAAATTCAAGTGTTCTTCAAGTTATTCTTTGTGTTCTTCAATATTCATGTGTAAACCAAGAACACAACTCATAAACCAAATCTAAATATGTAAACCTCAAGTTCAAATCGTTTGTTCAGATCTGTTACACGAGATGCAGAAATCGACTCCTAATTCAAGAACCAAATTCATGATGAAGAAAATATGCGCAACGTTGAATTTATGCAGAAACAAATTCGAGAACCCTAATATGCAGAAATCGAACCCTAAATCAAGAACCCTAATTTTCAGAAATCAAACCCTAAATCAAGAACCGTAATTTTCAGAAATCGAACCCTAAATCAAGAACCCTAATTTTCAGAAATTGAACCCTAAATATGCAGAAATAAATTCAAACCAAATGAAGCACCATGAGCCCTAAATCGAGATCTTGAAGCGGTGGTGAACTAGGGCGGTCCTGGTGAACGGTGGTTCTGATGAAGACGACTTGAAGGACTAGGGCGGCGGATCTTCACGGTGGTCGGATTAGGGCGGCACTGGATCTTTGACGGTGGATCTTCATGGTGGTCGGACTAGGGCTGGATCTTGATGGTGGTGGGTTTTAATCTAGGGTTTTCACGGTGGCGGTTGATCTTCACGGTGGTGGCACGGTGGCGCTTGAAGGGTGGCTTTTGGAAACTGGCGGTGATCTGGATCTGAGCATGTCGATGGTGGTGAAGGTACAAAGGCGGTGGTTGATTGTGTTTTTATGAAGGTATGAAGGCAAGATCTAAGCAGGTCTCTTTGAAGAACCCTAAACCCAACAAGCTGACCTGCTAGTGTTCTATGGAAAATGATTTTAAAAAAAAATTATTAAAGATACCTAAAAGAAGGTAACCGGCTAGATTAACACACATGACCTGCTATAAGAGGTCATTTGTATATAATGTAACAAATATTAAGGTTGGTTGTATTTTTTTTTTTTAAAAATTGTTCGTTGTATACATTGGCGGCTTAGCAAAAGTTCGTTGTATTATGGTGCAGTTTGCCCTAAAATTAATGTAATAGCATTTTACAAATAATCATGTATTTAATATATGTTTTGGACCCAAACTTGGTACAAACAATAATCTTTATTGAATAAAAATTGAATACAAGCTTTTGTATTTTAAGACTAATTATTAGACACAAATATACGTTTAATATAAATCTTACTAAAACAACTATCAAGAATTATGAAAAATGAAATCGAAATCCCTAGTTTTATAAGAATGACAACTAGTCTAGTCATAACAGATACAACTAAGCAAAACCAAAGGTAACTAATGTTAATGAATTTCAAGACACAAACAAAATGAGGTCTTTAATTTTGTACTCTATCAAGATAAATTCACACTTTAAATAGTTGAACTGAGTTCCTAGTGAATAAGTTACAATTAATATGAAAATAGATAAAGCACAAATATGTTTATAAGACTTGGTTAGTAGGGGTGTTTATTGATTGGTTTTATCCGAATTCCACTCGATCTATCTGACTTTTGGTTAATTAGTTATGGTTTAATTGGATTTGAATCAGTTATTTGGATACACCAAAATATTTAATTGTTGTGTGGATTGGATATGGATTTTAATTACAACTTTTGGGGTCCACCCCAATACCCGAAGTAATAAAGATGGTCTATTTTTTTAATTTTTTATGATATATCATTTATCTACACTGATACGGCGAAGCCCATGCTCCCTTTATTGGAAGGAAAATTTGTGTAATGGCTCGTGTATTGAATCTTGATTTTAATTACATTAAAAAAAACGTAATGTAATAACAACTTATAGTTAAGAAAGATAACCTTTTTTTTACTAGTTTTTAAGAACTTTCTTCATTACTTTGATTTATATTTTTATAATCCATATGTAATATGTTATGGATTGATCTTTCCTTAAATTAATATTCAAAATATAAAAATCCAGGTTTTCCTTAGTATATCGCTAATCTGGACTGCGAACGAATTAAACCGATTGTTAATTTGGTTGGATTTTTGGTTTAGCCTATTTTGGATTATGATTTGGTTACTATATTTTCTAAACTTTAATTAAATTGAACCGATTAAATCTATTAAACTAAAACCGATCGAATAAACCCCACTCATGCCTACTACTTATCATATTACCTTATAAAATTTTGCACTATTCACTGCATAGTATATGTGTCCTTACCCTATTAAATGTATAGCAACAAGGTATATCAAGCCCGTGCGTTGCATCGGGTGATATTTAAATAATAATATTCTTAGTAAATTAAATTACATATAATATAGTATATAAGATGGTTGTTCAAAGTTAGCATACGTAGACAAAATTTAGGTTAACATGCATCTACTACATTTGTTAATCACGTTATGTACATGTGGCTACATTACCTACTAATGTTATGAGAAAAAATGTAATATATACAAATTGAAGGGTAAAAATTGAAAAGTTGTTTAAGGGTTCAATTGAAAAGTTGAAATGACGTATGATATGAACTGAAGCCTTAAGCTTAAAGTAGGAGTGATACCTTTATACACCTTGATATGACTAAGTCAAAGACAATTTGATTTGTAAATAATGGTAAGTAATTTATTAAATCAAATATAACTTATATAAACTTAAGGGTATATAATGAAAATTTTATAAAGGGTTAAAATTGAAAATTTGAAATGAATAGTATGCCCCTACTTTTTAAATAGAAATCAAATATAACTTATATAAACTTAAGAGTATATAATGAAAATTTTATAAAGAGTAAAATTGAAAATTTAAAATATACATGATGCCCCTACTTTATAAATTGATTATAAGAGGAATACATCTTCTACAGTAAACAAAAGATATTTGCATGATACATCTTATCTTTAAAAATCTCTTGTCTTGTAGCTTGATATCTTCCTGCAAGTCTTCAGACTTTATCTTTTGAGGTTCACTTTGTAAATTTTAGGAGGCTTTGGCAATGTCTATAGGTGCATGAAACATTATACAATATTGAAAGACTTAGCTAAAACAGCGTGATTCTAAGACTTAGCTGAGAGGACTCGTCTAACATTTCTCCTGCTCAGCTCACATGACTCAAACTAACAAATACACTAATAAGCTAAAGATTCAAACATTAAGCCAAGTCAGGTGCTAATATGTTTATCCTTTGATAGACTCAGTAAAGCTCTAAACAATATTTACAAGTCTAATAATTAACAATATGATTCTAAAAAACTTTTCTTGACTTCATCATAGCTCCGCTAAGGCTTAAGGCTTGATCATGACACCACGACATGGTCCAAGGCTTGAATGTAAGACTTGGCGTACGCTAAGGTCTAGCCTGATATGCATGTACCTACTATAAGGCATGTTTTATTTGCATGTTAGAAGTACTGAGCCATATTAGTTGAATACATAATAATTATTCAGCTATAAGGGTGGTTTGATATACAGAAAATAAGAAAAAGATTAATAAACTACGTTATAAACCTATAATTATGTGTTTTTAATATTTTTCTATAAAACTTTATATACATAATTATAATTGATATACAAAATTACTATGTTAAGTTGTGTCTTGTGAAACGTCATGACCTCGCTATGACTTCCATGACTTGAGGTTTGACCTTTCCGCCACATCACCTCTCACTACACATCACGTTATTTAGAACCTTAATCAAATAAAAATTGTCAAAGTAACAAAACTTCAATATAATATGAGATAATGTCATCTTCGAATATATAAGGGTTAGCTAAAACTGAATTAAGTTGAACAAGTTAACGGGCTAAAAGTAGCCTAGCATATGTTCAAAAGCATACAATGTGTTAAAATGGTCTTATATTACATTATTTTTTTCAATCATTTCTCTCTTTTATCCTAAACACAAGTATAGTTTAACCCAACAAACCTAAATTTTTTATATTTTTTTAAATTATCTTTTTACATTTAACTTCTAAATAAAATAAAATATTTATAAATTGTATAAAAATAAAACAATAACAAATAATCAAAAGAAAACTTCGTAACATTAATAAAACATTATAATAAGAAAATAAAAATTACAAAATTCTAAATCACAAATAATAAACAATAAAAACATCTAGTGGGCTAGTCGTACTCGTTGAAAGGAAGTTGGATATGTAAAATATGTTAGACCAAATCCGACCGAAGGTTATTATGCGTCTCCTAGTTTTTGACTTCTCAACGTTTTCCATATGTGCTTGTTTACTTATTATTGTTTTGATATCAGTAGATAAAAGATCGTTTTCAGCGAAACTACGAATAACATGATCTTTGTCTTCAATACCATATTGTAATAAGATACAAGTGAACATGATTTCTCTCAATCTTGTCGGATGCCATCCACGTGCCTAATGAGTATAGTCTATGCTGCCGAGCATGCCGGAAAATTCGTTTTATTCTTCATGCGCAGTGTATAACTGTTGAATATCAACATAAGCATGTTCACGTAAATATTTCCTACCATAAAGTTCAATATAATCTCTGCAAAATTTGTGTAGGCAATCCTGCGATGTTTTATATCCCATCCTCAATTACTCCTCAAGTGAGTGGGAGGCTACTTCATACGCCAATTTTTTCCTCTGGCATCCCACTATTGTTTAAAATACACATTCACTTCTAAATCATCAACTACTCGTTCGAATAGATGTCTGCTCATTTGGAACCGCCACTTAAATATGTACGTCGAAAAAATAGGATTATCGCCAAAGTAGACATTTAAAACACTCATTTTGTAATACCCGATATTCTTGAATTTTAATAAAAGAATGTTATTGGTATTATAATGGTAGTTTGTAATTGATTTCATTGGTTAAAGTTTACCTATTAGACTTAAGTGACTATGGAGTCTCAATGGAGATAATGGATAATGGGTTGATTTCTTGTGAGCTTTGCTTCGTGTTGTTTGTAAAAGAGATAGGCTACAAGCAAAGGCAAAGAAACAGTGTGTGTATCTGTGTTTGGTGTGTGTTTGTGTGTGTGTGAAGAACAAGAACATCGAGAGTCTGAATCTCCATCTTTTGTCATCATTCTTCAAGGTATTTCAGAAAGAATCATCAGGTAATGTTTTCTATCACCTTATGATCATTTAGATATAATTTTGTGTGTGTTTAAGTATGATTTCATGCTGTTTTTCGGAGCCTGTTTATGTGTTCTTCGAGTAGGTATAAACCAAGAGGAAGAAGGATCGAATTGGGGATTTCAAACTTGGTAAATCACAAAGAAATTGGTAAGGTTTTGTTTAAATGATAAGAGAAAGGTTTTGCAACTGATTTTAATCGAATTGGGTAAGTTTTGAAGCCAACTAATTCTTGAAATGTCCACTATTAATGGCTGCGTTTGGTCCGACAAATACGAAGTGTTACGTGCGACTTAGGTATAAGTTGTATGATTGCAATTGGATCCACCTCAGCATTGTTCCGACTTATGTACGTACGACTTAGGTTATTCATGCGCAAGTAGTTGGGTCCGACTTGGAAATGCAAGTCGGAGGTGTTTTGAGTCGTGCGACTTACGGGCGTGTATATGTGATTCAAACTTTATCCGACTTATAGATTGAGGTTCGCCCGTGACTTGAACAAGTTGTACGACTTGAATGTGTTGTTGATTGGTCCGACTTTAGGGCCTTAAACTGACCTCGCACTTGTCCGACTTGATAGGCATGCGACTAAGAAGTAGGTCCGACTTAGGAGAAGAGTGGTCCGACCTTGGGTCTCGTCCGACTTGGATGAATGTCGAGTGCGACTTGCGACCTTGGTCCGACCTAGGACAAGGAAGGGGTTAGGTCCGACTTATGTTTGCTATGGTAGGACTTAGCCTTATTCCGACTTCGAATATAACTGTAAGTGCGACTTACACATTAATGTGAGATCCGACTTGGGCCCAGCGTGTGGTCCGACTTGTTTGGGGATCCGACCTAGGGTGGTACGACCCAAGTTTTGTATTAGAGTCGTGGGTTAAGGGTTATGCATTTCGGGATATAGATTTGTACCCGGAATTGATTATTGAGATATATGTATTGTAGGTCCTCGCGTTTGGGCTCGTTGAATATTCAAACTTGTGAAATCTGTTACTTTGACTGTGCTACGTATCAGGTAAGTTACACTAACTTATACATGATAAAAGTGTGAAATGTATACGTTATATTTATGTGAAAGTGTAACTGTTAGGTGGCTATGTGAAATGAAGGGTTGCATTATATCGTGGTGAAAACGCAACTCGGGCACAGTCAGACACGTGAAATCCTTGGTACGGTTTGGATAGTCAACTGTGACCCAAAGTGTGAAATCATCGTTAGTGCCATGAGTCGGTAGTATGTGAAACGTTATGTGATCATGGATAGATATGTGAAATATGATATGTACATACCTAGTGTGCTGTATAACTTATTGTATTCGCTAAGTTTTATGCTTACTGTTGTTGATTCACTATTTTCAGGACCTGTTCGTGGAGAAGCTCCTGTAGCTTGAAGACGGCTCATCATTTTCAAACGTTTTTTGCTGTTCTGTTTATTTAAACATTTTATTTAAACTATATCTGTAATAATTTACGTAAAAGCACTTTATGACATGTAGTTCCGGGTGCGGGACCTCATCAAGTTTTGTTAGCTGTTCATTACAGATATTTGCTGGTTTTGAATGCAATTCATATATACTTTTACTTGTTTAAATTTTTTTTGGGGCGTTACACGTGTGTAGCTAGCTGACCTCTTTCTATGTTACCACTCCTTACTCTTGCGGAAAATTCTGCGATGCTACCATAAATTGCGTTTTCCGTTTCTCGAAAAAACCCTTAAATTTTTGTTTTCCTGCTGGACAAGCTCGTCGGTTGATACGGATGATGATGATGCGGTCGATCAAGCGGGTTGTGGTGAATCTATATTGTGTAAACTAAATATTTTTTGTAGATGAAGAGAAGAAGAAAGATAGAGAGATACGAAATTTGAGATGAAAATTTTAAAGTGTGTAGTGGTGTATTTATAAACGTTATGTAACGGTCAAGAAGGTAAAAAGGATTTGGGTGAGGCCGGGTTGGGGACCCGAACGGCGGACCCGATAGGGTACCCGTACCGGTGTTTCTCGACTATCCGAGGAAACCGAAAGAGAACCGGAAGGGGTCGGGCAGCAGAGTTATGATCGTCTTTGTACTTGATGAAAATTTTGTATGCATGGCATGTGGTTTAAAGCAAGATACATTATCTATGCAAGTCCAAAATAGTTGCCTTTCTTGTCCTTTCAAAACTAAAGTCGTTGTCGGTAAAAAATATGAAATATGAGTTACTAAAGCTACTTGTTGATAAAGCTCTTACCCCATGTGAGTATATTAACTTATTTTTAAGACGTCTTGGTCAAGGGTGGAGCTAGGATTTTAGTATAGCAGGGGTCGTCCTTACTTTATTTAACGATAAAAAAATATATATATAAATGAAATTAAAAAGTTCCATTATTTGTTTAGATAAACAAATGATGAAAGGTCGTTTAAAAACAAGAAATTTACTTGTTAAAACAACACTTAAGCTTTGTCAAAATCGGTCTTCAATGACCAACGTTTTTGTTAGAACCTAGAGGGGGGGTGAATAGGTTATATATCCAATTTTTGAAGTTTTTACAAGTTCTTGCAATAATATAAAGAGATATAGTTAGAAAGATATCACCAATCACAAGTTGGACACAATGATTTATAGTGGTTCATGCAAATGTTAACAAACTTGCACTACATCCACTCCTTGGCCTCACCCACCAAGAGTTTGCTCCACTATCTTCTCTCTTTGAAGGTGGAGATAAACCTTTTACACTTCTCTTTTTCACTTGCAAGAATTAACACTTCAAACTTGCAAGTAAGGTAAAGATAACCTTACTTTACTCTAATTCTATAGGCTAGAGTTGATCCACACTTCACTCTAATTTGAAAGGCTAGAGTTGGTACTCACACTATTACAAATGATATGAAATGTAGAAGTAGTGTTTAAGCTTTAAAAGCTTTGACTCTTGCTTGAATCTTGATCTTGAGAGTTGAATGAATAATCAATAAATATGAGCTCACAAGTATTAGAGAGTATTCTGTGTTCTTATGTTTACAAGAGGTGAGTAATGAATGACGTTTGAGTTGGTTTAAATAAAGAAAAAGGTGCAAGTCCAAAAGCTGTCCAGACTTCCCACGGTCGAACCACGGTCGACCGTGGCTTCGACCGTCAGTCACCTAGAGTTTCTTGTTCTTTGCAATATAGACGTTGACTTTATTTAAAACCACACTCAACTCATTTTTACCATAAAAATCAACTGAAAAGAGGATTTTTAAAAGGTTGGTTGATCCCATACTTCTAATGTTTGAATTTAAACACAAAAATGAAAGTTTGGAAACCAATACACAAAGTATGTTGGAATTTTACCCCTTTGGGAGATTCCTTTGCTAATTATGGTGGTGTATTGTTTCAAAGTAGGATTGTGTTTGTTATTTGCTAAAATGGGAAGTCTTAGATTTAATCAACCAACACAAATAAGTTTTATAAAATCTTTGTCATTTTTATAAAAGTTTTTATAAAAATAATTTTATAAAAACTTAAACTCTTTTAATTATTTTATTTGTAAGCTCATATAATTTGATTTTATTCATGTAGGTATCTTCGGCGAAGACTTGATCTTGAGCGTTGATCACGATGATCTTGGATGATTGAATTTTTAACGATTTGTACAAAACAACTTGTAACAAATAAATATAAATATTTATTTGCTTGATTATATATATAGATGTATATGTGCACATATGTTAATGTTAATGTATACAATTATATAAACAAATTATATATTTTTGAATTAACAAAAGAGGATATAAATTATATTCATATTTTCACAACAGTTTTCTCACAATCTCCAATTCGGTTGTTTTCAATTAATGTTCTACAAGTATAATATTAAGTAAAACAAGAACTCGAATACTTTATCCTGATAAAACGTCAATGAAACCAAAAAATAACAATAAAAAATCATACTTTTGTGTATTTGTAGTTGGACACGGCTTTGTTTATTTGAATATGACTCGTATATTATATTATCTAGTAGAAAAATTATCAGCAATCTCTCAATGTAAAGAACAAAACTATTTTGAAGATAATCATCACTCGTGCTATTACGTAACCTTGTTTTTATAGTTTTCATTGCGGAGAAAGCTATTACAAATATCAGAATCACCACTTTAAGCCTTCTCTACACCTTTTCTGTTTTAAGAAATACTTAAGTTATTAATTGCAATTAGGGGAGGGTGTTAATATATATATATATATGTGTTATATGTAAGCTTATAAAATACTAAAGATGTCGGGCTCATTAGAGGGGCTAAGCACCCTTCAGCCACCTTGTCTCCGCCCCTCGTCTTGACATGTGCATACTTATTTACTACAATCATCTACGACTATACATAAACATTTCCTTCTCTATATCTTTTGAACCTCGGGTGTCTTATTTTGCTTTTGTTGTTAACTATGGAGTATACCACATAATTCTTTGAGCTGAGCTAAAGCTTCAACCTTTGTTCGTTTAAGCTTCATTGAACATACAATAGCGACGTGTATGCTCACAAAAAATATGTTTCATTATAGGCTGAATATATTAGGCCTCATAATTGTGATGAAAAATGGGGTAAAATACCAAAAAGATGAAGCGTTACTTGAATCAACTTTATTTCAAATTTACAAGCATTTTTTATTTTGGTTTCAATAGATCAATATTAAAAAGATTGTGGTGCAAAGAAATCTTTATAAGAATTAAGAAGGGTTGCTTTTGTGTCATTTAATAACTCATACATTTTTTTTGTTGTGTTTTATCATTTAAATTGTCTAGTTGATTTAGATTTTTGTGTTGTCAATAGATTTTTTATTCTAATCTTCTACTAATTAAACTGATTATCTTGTAGCTTAGTGATAAACAGTTAGGTGTTTTGGTATGATATTGTTCATCAACCAAATGTTATAAGTTTAAGTTATGTAAATAACAAATTAAGATAGATTTAGAAGCTGTTAAATATAATTAAATTGATTAAAAAGGTTTTTAAAACATTACTTCTCATTTTTATAGTTATACATATTTAAATTAATTATTTAAGCTAATTAAATTAAAAGCTATACTTTCTAGAAGCTAATGACATAAAAAAATAATCGTGTATAATAAACAATTCATGCACCCTCACATCAACCAATGATCCCCGCTTATGTCCTAAAATCACTTTCGTCAATCGTAAACGTTTGAAAATCCGAGGTCCCAAAGTCAAGCACTCACATATCTTATCATGAGGGCGACCGCTTCCTACCAAAATTAACAACACTCGGTACTTCCTTTTACTCACTCTCTCTCTCATCTCCGTCGTTGTTTACAAAATCTCTCTCTCTCTCTCTCTCTCTACACCAAACATATACATACAGATATAAAAATATACATGCATTGTTAGTGAAATCAAAACCCTAAAAAACGTCGGATCGTGTCTGGAGAATCTTTGAAACCGAATCTATGATCGGCATTATCAATACTCGGTGTGATCGAAGCTAATCGGACTTGTTTTTCAAGGTTCTTTTGGCGTTTGAATTCAGAAGAGAGGGAGAGATGTACAAGAACCAGCTGCAAGAACTGGCGCAGAGGAGCTGCTTTAACTTGCCTTCCTACACGTGTATAAGAGAAGGTCCAGATCACGCGCCGCGGTTCAAGGCGACTGTGAATTTTAACGGCGATACGTATGAGAGCCCTAATTACTGCACGACGTTGAGGCAGGCGGAGCACTCTGCCGCTGAGGTGGCTCTTAATGAGCTTGCCTGCCAAGGTCCTTCTAATTCTTTGGCTGCTAGGATACTGGTGAGTCTTCTTATTTTCTAGGGTTTGTAAGTTTTCTGAACTTTTGTGGTTTTGTGTTGTTCATTTTTTGGAGGTTATGTTTTACACATGATGACAGAGATATTTTGTGATAGTTTGATATTCCTCTTCATTTAGAAAGAAAAACAGAACTGCAAAGAGGAAGTGTGCTATCATTGGCGTTTCAAATATATTATTTGGGGTTTTGATAGATAAGCCTGGATTGATTTAGATTTGGGTATCAGACGCTCGTTCTTACCAAAATGTTCACTACAGGTAATTATTAATGTTACATAGGCCATCAGCGTGACAGAGAAAGTGTTAAGGGGTAACGAATACAATATTCAGGGATTAATATCTTTAACTGTAGCTGCCAGGATTAATGTATATGGCTGACAGATTTGAACTATAAAATGGATATGTTCCCTGTTTTTCTCTTGTACAGATATTGTTTGTTCATGTGTATAGGATATCTAGCTAAAGTATGGGGTGGTTGCATTGTTGCAATTTCCTGCACAGATGACAGATCTCATGGTTATATTTGATTAAGCACCCCTTTGGTTAGCTTACATAAAACAACAAACTATGTTCCTATTCTTGACGCTCTTTTTCACTTGTCCATTTCTTACACAGACCTTGATCAAAATGCAATTCAACTCTAGAGGGTGTGATTGTTGCATAAGTGTTGCAATGGAAGCTTTCATGAATTGTATTTTTGGCCAAATAGAACCATACCCATCTGATCCTACTTGAAGTAGGCATGGTATTGTTGGACCTCGAAGATTTTAGTAAAGGTTTAATGGCTTCTCTTTATAGGATCTGGGCAAGTGTTGTTGTATAGTGATCCTAATGAGTGGCAAAAAGTAGGTTATTGGACATGGAAGTGGCTGTTCTTGCTTAAGTTGTTTAAATGTACAGGGGACCCATCTTTAATTATCTGTAAGAATGTTTAAGTATCAGATAATAACCATTCATACCTAGAAGTTAATGGATAATGCTTCCCCTCTTGGGTCTTGACTTTTGAGGGCTGAGAGCCATGATGTGTTTTATTCTGTTATGTCACCGGGGGGTAAATATTTATCCCTTCAAATGACATAGTGACAGCCTTGTGGGTTGGTAACATTCATGAATGTTATTAACAAGACGTATCAAGGTAATTGTACATACTAGCCAATCATGATCGAGCAAATAATTGGCAAGAAGCAATCTCAAATATCATAAACCTGGATTTAGATGATTTTATGTTTTAGCCGTGATACACAAGATCAGCGTAAGGAATAGATTTTATAGCTTTAGCGTATAGGTTGAAAGTTGGTCAATTCTATAATTAAAAACCTTAAGGATTGTATACAATAGCAAAATGTGGCTTCCAATTGAAAAACTGTAATGGCATTTCTATCTCTCTGCATGCATATCTTTTGTTAATAACTCTGTTAACCCTGCTACATTTTGGAATCTACAGGATGAGACGGGGGTGTACAAGAACCTTTTGCAGGAGGTTTCTCAAAGAGTAGGGGCATCTTTACCAACATACACAACTTTTAGGTCAGGCCTTGGGCATATGCCTATTTTCACCTGTACTGTAGAATTAGCTGGCTGTACATTTATGGGAGAACCAGCCAAAAATAAGAAACAAGCTGAAAAGAATGCTGCCATGTCAGCTTGGTCATCTCTAAAACTTTGTAAGTCATGCAATTTGTATTGTTGCCAAACCTCACATCTTGAAGACTTGATATGACAGAAGACGATAAGAAAGTATTGGTACAGGTCATACTGGTTGGGTTGACTGGAATGCTTTGTCCAATTTTTAATCTATTTATCTAAATAATTACCATGTCAACAATGATTACGAACTTTATGATTTTTTGAATAATGATTTAGTTTTGTAAGGAACTGATTAACAAGGTTTTATGCATTAAAAACTCACTTTGGGCAACTTTGACCCTTGACCATTTGACCCATTTCCTATGGGTCAAAATTACCACGTCTAATTTTATTTGTTCATATACACAAATGGAGACAGATGAATGAGACGAGTTTTTTTCTTTGTGCGCAGTAACACAGCAAACAGAAAGCATGTCATTGCAGAAAGGGAACACCGAGGAGCAGGAGCATGTTATTGTGGCCCGTGCTTTACAGAAATTCAGGTTAAAGGCAAGAATGTCTAATATACCCTTTCCAATCCGTTTTCCCGTCCCTAAATTAAAAACACTTTCTACCCAACCACCTCCATCCACAACATCAAAAATCCTCCCATTAATATGCTCCAACACACCTTCAAGTAGGCATCACCTGACCACATTATCAAACACTCCTCAACCATCCACAAAAACACCTCAAAAACAACCACCTCCACCCCTTTCTCAATCTGCTGATAATCCCACCATACCCCGCCAGCACAAGTTTCCTGCAGTTGGAGCACCACCGTATATTCCTGTTAGGCACTTTAGGCCTCATCATGGAAACGCACCGCCAGTGACTATACGCAATGCCATCCCTGTTTTCTCTGCGCCACCACGTATGGGTGCACCACCGCCTAGTCAACTTCCTCCTCAGTTTGGGATGCCGCCACCTATGTGTGGTGGTGTAGCACCTCCGGTCACCATTAGACACACAGTTCCAGTTTTTTCTGCTCCAACCAAGCCAGTGGCCTCCATACCACCAATTGAATCAGCAAAGGATAACACAGCTTCTCACGAGGACTCTAAATCTCCAGTCACACCGGTCGCCATGTCATCATTACCAACAGAAGATAAAGAGGGTAATGCAGTACCAGTTACACAAGAAGACGACGCCAGCAAAGCGCTAGAGCCTGGATTGAAGAGCCTACAAATTTGATGAGAAAGAAAAAGAAAAGAAAAAAACAGAGGCTGTTTTAGGATTTTGTAGAGGAGCCGGTCTTTGTGTTGTGAAACTTAAATGTAGGTGTTTTGAGTATTGTTGTTGTTTAATATTTTGATGGTGGGAATAGAAGAAATTGAATGGAGCTCAGGGACATATGGGGGTGATTGATTGGGAAGAGGTTAGCAGCTGGCAAAATGGAAGGAACCTTATCCAGGTCAATTATATCTGCTTTTGTCTGTCTGTTATTTTTGCAGATTGATTGATGCAATGGCCAGTAGCTGTTGTTTAGATCTCAATTATCTCTGGATCTTTTGAAGCTTCTTGTTTTGCTTTAAGTTAAATTACCATATCTTGTTCTTGCAAGTTCATATCTTGATATGTTAAACAGAAGGTCGCTTCAGGACTAACTGGCTCTAAAAGTCCTAGGCTGACCCACTCACGGTTCACCTATGACATGTTTTCTCCATTACACGACTGTCACACGTTACTCTTGTTTCTATCACAACGTCTACTTTTTATACACACGGAACAAAGAAAGAAAAGAAAAGAAAGAACACTTTTCTGTGTTAGAGGCCTCACGTCAACGACATCATGCCAACTCCATCTTCACCATCACGTCTTCAAGACGTGAATAGTGTTTGTTGTTGGATTTTTCTCCCTCTAAGTTGAAAATTTTGTTATATGGATGCAAGAGTAGAAAAGTTGCTTTTGTAACAGTGTTCGTTTCAAACTAGACAAAGCACTGAAATGGATGTTTAATTCCTAGACAAGCTGATCCTGATTCCTGAATCTAGTGTTTATTGATCCAGCTTTGTTTAGGGTTTTATTAAGCTTGAGCTCACTTTGTTTCGAGCTTGGCTCATTTAAGATATAATAAGCTCGGGCTTGACTTTTGTAGACTATGAATAAATCCAGTTAAAGCTCGTCACGTAGTGTGTTAATGAGATCATTTTCATAAATGAGTCGCACAAATACCAAAGGGCTTGTAGCTCAGCAATATTTGGTGTTGTAAGGTGGTGGCCCCTTCCAAGAGGTTGTGGGTTCAAGTCCCAGCGTGGACAATGGAGTAGATTTAGGAGTAGGTTTAGAGGGTATGTGTGTTTGCCGTTCAAAAAAAAAACAATGAGTCGCACAAATAAGTCGTCGGTGTTAAATACAAATGAAATTGCAATTTAGGTTGAAAATTTGGTTATGAAGTTGATATTATTTTGAAATATTCGTATATAAAATATGCATTATATTATATTATAGATAAAGATAAAGATTAAGATTAAGATTGTTTAAGAAGTGCTTAACCGATCTCAACCTCAGGCTCTTTTAATAAATGACTTTTATGCTCGGCCATCATATGGATTTACAATAATTATTGAGATGGCAAGATTATATGGTCACT
Source organism: Pulicaria dysenterica (assembly GCA_947179395.2). Taxonomy (NCBI): domain Eukaryota; kingdom Viridiplantae; phylum Streptophyta; class Magnoliopsida; order Asterales; family Asteraceae; genus Pulicaria; species Pulicaria dysenterica. Next base: position 20,258,041 of record OX359293.1, read on the forward strand.
CAGTTAGGGAGGGTCAGAATGTATTTGATTGGGTGGTCAAAACGAACTCTTTTGTGAGATTAGATTACGGTAAAATTCCATTCAGATGAATCTCGGAACTGATCTTCACTCTCTTCAGAGGCCTTGTGATGAGGTGACAATTGAACATATTATTTTTTCAATTGCCAAGTCATGCAACTTTGGACAACAGTCTACTCTAAATAACAGTAGTCTCCTCACTTTTTTTTTTTGAACGGCTCTAATCTACTCCAATTTGTTCTTAATAGGACTTGAATCCATGATCTTTGGTCAATGGGCAATCACCACACCAAAATACATAAGTGCTTACCACTAAGCTACTGCCGATCTAAATAACATTGAAGCCTCGTGATGGAACAAAGCACACTAATTTGGTCAACCCTCTATCTAACTTACCGTAACCGAAACATGATTTTTGCTTGGAAAAAAAGAAACGTGTAGGAATTTTTATTTGACTTTCCGGCTCAGATTTTCAATTGGATATCGGGTCAAGATGTAAATTAAAGAAAAAGAAATGTCAGTCAGCCGGCGTTCTTTTCAATTGGGGTAGTAGATTTGATGTGAAGATATGATAGTAGGATTCGATATGGAGTTTCAAATTACCTTCCATCGATTTGAAGGTTTGTTTTGAGTGAAGTAACACAAATTCCGGTTCTTTTTATGATCCTAGCTGTCTTTGATATTGTATTTTGTGTGTTTATTGTTTATAATGGTATTTCTTTTTGCCTTAAAAAAAATCTACAATGGTCAAGCTTTTTGTCTATAACAAGTGGTTATAAGCCCGCGCGTTACAGCGGGTGCTATCTAATTTAATAGATTTTAATAATAAGGGATGAAGTATAAAATATATAATAATAATAATAGTAATAATAATAATAATAATAATAATAATAATAATATATTATTGTTATTATTATTATATAACAACACTTTTTATATATTCCTCTTCAAATAGGTTCTTCTCATAGTGGTCATTAGTAATCAATAACATAATAATTGTAATAATAATTATAATTATAATAATAATATTAATAATAAGAAGAAAAATAATATATTCTCCTACTTTATCCCCTTACTCACCAAATGATTATATTTAAATTCCACTAATTCTCTTTTCTTACTTCTTCCATTTATCTTAACACATGTATTGATCTTATGAGTAGGAGATAAGTAGAGGATACACCACCCCTCAAATAATATCTTAACCCTAAACCCTAATAATAATAATAATAATAATAATAATAATAATAATAATAATAATAATAATAATCACATAAGACAAAAAATTTCAAACACAAAAAGACAAAAATTTTCATCTAAATGTATATATCTTCTAATATATATAAAAGACTAATTTAAAAAAAATTATTAAATGATCTGAACCCTTCATTTAATAAAATATTAATAGTAACCGTTAATTACTTTAATTTTAAAATTTTGATTTTGACTTTTGAGAGTCAAATTAATGTGAAGTAGATAAGATAACTTTTAATTAAATCAATAATAAATATTAAAAAATTATACGCAATAAAAAAACAAAATACACGAAAACAAGATTAAAAACAAGAGTAATACCCGAAAAACAAGAAGAAACAAGGATAAGAAAAAACAAGCTTATAATGGGTCAAAAGATAAATATATTAGAAAATGATATCATAATAGTCAATAAATGATCTATTATAATATGAACTTTGGTGGTGTTAAAAGTAATTCTTTTCGAATGGTGGTATTTTATTCTTTTGCTCCGTTCCTTTTTTAATTTCGATAGGATTATAATATCATAATTTTAGTTTTAGAATATTTTTTAGAAAAACAAGGTTTAAATTTAAATAAAATTAAAATATGACCAAGATTAAAAGTTAATATATGATAATAATAATAATAATTTTTCACCAATCATGTCCATTTATTTTCTTAAATGTTTTTGAATTTATTTTTAACAACAATATCGTGACGTTCATTATTGCGATACTTTTTGTATGATTTATAGAGTTGTGTTCAATATAGTCCATATAAAAAACAATTTTAATATTTAATCACATGTGATTCAATATAAAATCACATGTGATTCACTATACAATCACATGTGATATAAAATCATTACATGTTAATTACGAAAATGCCACTCCGCCCAAATTTTTAAAACTCAATCTGGACCATTAATGAGACTGGTCCAAAGGCTAAGATTAGTCCCTCAGGACTATGAAATAAGTATAGACTATATTGAACATTTCTCATGATTTATAATTATTTTACTATATATGTTAATACTATTTAATGCAAAAAACATTCAAAATTTATTTTAATTAACCATCCATGTGTTTATACATGGGGTATTAAACTAGTTTATATAATATATAATTAACAACTACATGGACGCAATGTTGAGGCAAGATGTAGACATTTAATCATACATCTACCTGATTGTAAAAAAGACTTCTTATTCAGCAATATTTTTTTTAATTTAAAAAAAAAATGTAAATAAATAGTGTTTTAATCTTAAAATAGATATATAGTCACAATAATAATTAGAGGTTTAAATTATGCCACTATTTAGAAAACAAAAAAATAAAAATAAATAAATAAGTACTTATGCTCCTTGCAGCATGAACCATTACTTTTTAGTTGGTAGGTTTTCTTTATTGTTGCTATGTCAAAGTCTGTTGGTAGTTCAAATCTGACTCTGAATTTAGAATTACTTTACCTCAACAAGTCTCAAAACAAACCCAAAACTTAGATCTTCATCCTTACATTTTGCCAAAATTATAAAATGAGAGTTCATGCAAGTGTAATGATCCGTACACAACAAAAATTATTCATACACAGCAACTTACACATCATCAATTTGTACCATGTACTAATAGATGCTTGTACATGTTGTGGATAGACAGATTTTGTTGTTTACAAATCAGCTACTCTCAAAAGCCATATTAAGAAAAATAATTAAACATAGATTTCTGTCCACAGAAAAACACAATACTTAAATAAAGGCACTGGAAAAACAGTTTTGGCTGATTCATGTAAAGGGTGATCCACCCTTTGTAGGCCTTCACCACTTCACAATCATGCTATCTTCATTTAAAGATAAAAGAACGACGAACTTGTTAACTTCTTCAGTTGAGAGAACATTTACGAGTATCCAATCAAAACAAACTATCCGTTCAAAAGCCAGAAGTTTGCTAAACATCAATCAGGTCAAGACTAATACTTTCCCCATATGTATATACAAAATATACATACATCTTCATACCTCGATTTTCACTAATTTATGTGCAACTAACTCACGAGAAAGCAGTCTCGATTGCTTGGAATATGAGAGCACTGTTGAACTGGAAGCTCCTGAAGCTTCGACCGGGGCCTTTGTCAGAAGAGGAATTTGGATTTGGATTTGAATTTGATATCGGAATCGAAGCTAGGTTATTGTTTGAAGGAGTTTCTGTCATCACCAAATTACTCCCTGTACTGCCTTTTGCCTTCCACACACTCATTGCTTCACATCATCAATCACATAAAAAAAAGAAAAAAAAGAAAAAGAAATCAGTACCAGAGTTGTATTTGCTTCGGTTTTTCTTAACAATTCAATATTTTCATGAGAAAACATACTCGGGGACTGAAAGAAGCCTACAAAACGAAGTTAAACTCAAACTACATAAACAAATAAGAAAGTGAACATCTTTATCGCATCAATTGAACATGACCAAAATCATATGTTCACCACTTCTTGCACCATATAAGGAGTTGAATGACCAAACAAGTTTCAAATGAATCACAAGTAATATCAAATGCAAACCGAGAATGGGGAAGAAAAGGGAATATAACAAACCTCTAGCAGGTGAATCTTGTTTTGGCATAACTGGGGGCTGATGTGAAGAAATCCACGATCTCAAAGATCTGGCGGAAGCCATTTTTATACATTAGTTGCAGGAAGTAGAAATAAAAAAAAAAAAAAAAAAAAACACATAAAATCATATTTTGAGCATATACTTGAATCTATGTACTTACTTCAAAAAGGGAGCAACCATGTAAAGCTTAAGACCAGTTACTGAACGTGATATTACATCCCGGTTTGCAGGTTGAAGTTCATCAAGCCGCTGCCATGCTATTTCCTGCAACAAAATATGGCCATTTTTATAAAGATTAGCTCACGGTTGCAATCAAATACCTATCATGTCACTTTCAGATCATAAAGACTAATTTAATTGCGATTATTTTTTATTGATTACTTAGATAATCGATTAATTATTATCATTTACTTACACTGATCTCCTTTTTGGTCTGTGGAGCGAAAGTTGTATCATCTTTCACACCGCCAACTATGTAGAGTCGCACCCTCTGTGGCCCAAATATCATTTCAATATACTCGTCTTTGTTTATAAGTTTTGAAACGTTAAATCCTGTTTCTTCTAGAACCTGCAGCCAACAAAAGTAAGCTAAAGAGAGAAGAAAAAAGAAGATAATATATTTAAAAGATATACTGATATTTACTTCTCTGATGGCGCAAGCATCATCTTCCTCATCTTTGTTCTTTTTCCCTCTAGGGAAACTCCAGCTCGTCCCCTTCCATCCTTTTACCAGTACACACTGTACACACAGTATCCAGAATCAAAAGAACAAGCTAGCAAAAACATATTTCTTGCCAATTAATAGTTACACAGTTAACAAACAGTGTTATTATTATGCTTGATTATTTTTATAATGGTAGGCAATGTAGGTCTTTGGTTAGTTAAAAAAACAGAAAATGCTTCAATTCGGGTAAGAAAAAGATAATTTGCATCATAAATGATGCCTGATGTCACATGTTTTAGCCTCCTATTAACAAGATTTGTGCATATGGTTTATCAGCTCGTGAAATGTAATTGGTATCATGAGTTTGTCAATAAGTTTGTATTGTGAAACTCAACTTGAACTATTTATGATTCGATTACAACTGTGTGAATCTTATGCTTAGTTTTTTAAAGTCGTTCGTGTGCATATAAAACTCAATAAAACCCCATCCTGTAAATCATGGTTTAATCAAAACATGAACTGTTTTGATATAAGCATCAAAGATACAAACTGGCAATCATCCACCAAGAACCATATACATTCAGTTTTATCGATTAATGTTTAGAACATGTAATTGAGAAACTTTCTGGTACACAATAAAAGTGTATCTAAAACCAATAACTTCAGACCTGAAAATACAAACTAATAATTGTCTAGAAATCAAGATAATTATTTAACTCTAATAATTTGGAAGATAAACACCAAAAAGAAAAAAAGAAACCATACCCTTTCATATGTTTGATCCAAAATTATTGCCCCGGTTACAGGAACTCGAACCTTGTATGATGTGAAATCTTTGAATATGTCATCTATATGGGGCACATAGGGCTTTAAAACATCACAACTGTTGAACACTATAACAGATTAAGGCAGGCAAGTGATTGTAGATGAGTTCATAGTTCATTCAATCAGAATCAAGTGCAAAGTAAATTTAACAATTAGTAGCAAAGGATACTCAAAGATGTAAATTCCTTAAGAGTGAAAGACTTCAAAGATGGATTGTTTTCTACTGAATTATCCTCATAGAACCAATGAGCGTACTCCACCAGAAACAAAATCCTCTCAAATGATTGTTGATCCTCCTTCGGCACATTCAGAACAAATCGACTACAGTTTGAGGAAAAACAATTATTGAAGGTCATCATCAGCAATTCGAAAGCATGAACTTATAATTCGAAAACAACACTAGAAACTTTAGAGAAGGTAAACATCCATCATATCAACAGAGAAAGACATCATAGACCTTCAAAATGGATGAGACATGCCATTGAGAGCAAACATATTCAAAAAGTTCAAATGACGCCAGATAATATACCAATGGATATATGAACTGTTAGAACACACTCATAACAAGGGCAACAAAAGAATATAAAATACATTAACATGACAAGTGATGCAAATTTCACTTCCAACCACTCATCCCCACAGATTAACATGATCTAGAGCTTGGGATCAATCAAAACCCTAATCTAATTTCAACAGCGTAAACCTCAGAACCAGTAAAAATAGTTAAACAGAAGAGTATATAGATACGTAGTTAAACATGAATTACCTGCAAAGATCGTCAAGGAGTTCTTTTGGAGGTATGCCGTCTTTCAAAGGAGCACTTGAAGATCGAGGAAGCCCGGCTGACGACATGTGTTTCTTGGTTTTATCTTCTTTGTTACTAACAAAACTTGTACAACTCACTGTAATTTATCAGATCGAAGAACCCTAAGGGGGGAATAACAACACCTGATGAGAATTCGAAAGCTGCTGCAGATTGAAGTGAAGGGTGAAAGTGAAAGAACAGATTATGAAACCCTAATTCTGTATGTACCTGAATCGAGTAGGGTAGTGAAATCAAGTGATTGAAGATCAAGAGGAGGTCTCTTGGGATGATTTATGTTCTTGTATATAGCAGGAGGGCGTTTCGTCAATGGGTACACAGCGATTATTATTCACAAGTATTAATTAAAAATCATTTTTTACACGTTAAAAAGTTTGAAAATACAATAATTTTTATCTAAAATATATTTTATTTATTATTATACTAGATTAAATACTCGTGTGATACAGGTATTAGTTTTAAAAAATAATTAACATTAAAAATTAATGGCAAAATAATAAATTAATGGCAAAATAATCAAATAATTATAAAACACGAAAAAAATGATAGTGGACGTCAATACTAAGACCAGCGATGGACGCGTTGACACGAGCGGTTAGATGTCATGTCCTGAAATTGGGCCTAGTTGCGTAGGTTTGTACCTTAAGTTTAAATAGTTGTACAGTAGGTTTAAGTGACTTAAGTTAATGTATTTTAAGTTACTAACGCATGTTATGCGTTAATTAGAGTGATTATGTGAAAAGTGTCAAACGCGTTTAAAAGTGATAAAGTATTAAATGGTTTCACGTTATGGTTCCGTAGATATCCCCGTTAGTTTAAACGGGTTAGCGGGTGACAAGTTGTAAGTTGGAAAGGGGAACGAAATACCCCGTGTTTTAAAATAAGTAACCAAGGTCGGTTCCTTGGCTCCTTATCCCCTGTTGAGTCAATCTACACACACTAAAACACATACATATGTGCGAAAGTATACACACACATTCTCTCAAGTTTTGAAAGAGGAAATCAAGGAACAAGCTGTAGCAAGGGATTTCAGTAGCAATTCGAGAGTTAAATCAGCTGTTCTTCATCTGATTGTAAGTGTTTTTGTATAAAACCTAGTTTTTGAGTTCTTGGAGGAGAAACACCAATTGGATGGTGTATATTGTGTTCTAAGTGTTAATTTGTGAGTCAAATGTGTTCTTAAGTGTCTGTGGACGTTAGACAAAGTGTAGGAACAATTAAAGTTGAGTTTTGAGTCGAATTGATGTTAAAAATGTGATTTCCAGAAGCTGTACGCGAAGAGAGTCGAAGAACACTGTAATTGGGGTCCATGCGGTCGTATGGCATGTGCATGCGGTCACATGGGGGTACATGTGGTTGCATGGCATGTGCATGCGGTCGCATGGGGTTTCTGGTATCCATGCGGTCGCATGGCATGTGCATGCGGTCGCATGGGGTTTCTGGTATCCATGCGGTCGCATGACATGTGCATGCGGTCGCATGGGTTGGCTGTAATTCTTGCGATCGCAGGGTAAGGCCCTTGCGACTCGTAAGGATATGTTTTTAAGTGATGTTACCGCCTACGGGCGATGGAAATAAGGTTCGCGAGCGTAGGTACATAACTTACGATCGTAACCAACCCTGGAACCATGTTTGCGGGTGTAAGGGACTTCCCTTGCGATCGGAAACATGTGTTCGTGATAGAAGGCCTCTTGCGGCCGCAAGGGATATCCTTGCGACCGTAAGGAATGTTGTTAGGGGCCCTTGCGACCGCAAGGATTGTACTTGCGATTGCAAGCATGGGGGGTCCAGGGCTGATAGCTTGTTTAACTTGTGTTTTGACCTAGGTGTGCTGTGTATAAGTGGTAACAAAGCGTGTGTAATGTTGTGTTAGGTATACTTGAGGAACCGGAAGACACGAGTGGCGTATCTGCCTAGTGAGGACTCCAGGAGAGTACCGGTTTTCCCATGAGACTCAATAAGTAGGGCTATCTGTGGTGTATTGAAACGTGCTATTGTGATAGTGACGTGTTGTGATATAACACGTGTAATATTATGATAGTGACGATAGATAAGTGATAGTGACGTGTTGTGTTATAACACGTGTAATGTGATTATGGTAGTAACGGTAGATAAGTGAAGTGATACGAGATAGACCCAAGTAGGTTATGACTTAGGTGACAACTGTGTGCTATGTTTAAAGTGTAATTTGTATTCTGCTTAGCAAGTATGAGCATAAGCTAAGGTAATACAGTGATATAGTGACACAGTGATATATGTGATACTGTGTGATATAAATTGTGATATGTGATACGCATGCGTACTGTGGACCTATGGATCAAACGTGTTTATGATTCCTGTCCGGACAGATGCAGTGGTTGAGGCCAGTTTGCTAACGCAGCTGTATCCTTGAGTGTTTTTCGGGATCAACGGTACTCGACGGTAAATTCCGGGTTTATGGGATTCGATGGCCAATTCCGAATTCCCAGAGGGTTCTGCAGGCCGCCGTTCCTCGACATACAGTGAGGATCTTGGTCTATGATCAGATCCAAACGGAGTCCTAGTGACTCAAACGTGATGGTGGGCTGCTCTTCGCTCCCCCACTGATGCGGTTGGTTGTGACTGATTTCCCAGCTTGGATCGTTGAGCGAGGCTAGCTACCTCGCAAGATATGATCCCGCTGACATGTCGGCACACCGCTATGTGATAGCTTAGCTCTGTGTGCCATACTGTGTTGTGATAGCATGCTTATTGATGTTTATGTGTAAATTGGTGCTCACTAGCTAGTTGTAGCTAACGGTGCAAGATTTCCCTTTTTCGCAGGTTAGTGATTGATGGCCTGGCAAGCTTGGGTTACTCGTGGGTAATTGTAGTATTTACATTTGAGGAACACTAATTGTAATTTATATGCATGTGATCCGATGGTCGGTTGTTAGTTGTGGTAACACCTGTTATTTGAAATGTTAATAGTCAGATAATCTTCTGATTATTTGTAAATGGTGGTTATATCCGCTGCAAGCTTTTGATAAATAAGTTTTAAAAGTTCAAATTGGCGCTAATTTTAAGCTCGTGAAACGCGGTGTTACACTGGTACACCATAGAAAAGCGCAAGTCACCGGCTCCGGTTTGTATCAATGGTTCCCCTTCTTGTTTAAAGCATTGGAAAGAGAATTTCTTTTTTGTGAAGGCGGATATGATGCCTCTTAAAATGACTTGGCGAATGCCTAAGGATGATATTTCCGATCTGGTGCCTCGTGACGATGAGATAGACATGGTTTTGTTTAATAAGCTTTTGGAGAACCGGATAATAGTCCGTCCTTATGATGAGAGTATCTTAGTTCATGAAGGGATTAGCTGTCGATGGGAATATGCTGATAAGCGTCCCTTGATTCATCACAATGGACAGGGTATGGTATAGTGGGGATTGTTTTCTTTGTTTCTTTCGTTTGGAAATGTTGCCAATTTTATTTCGTTCATTCTTCCTACTTTTTGTTTTTGACAGAGATGAGCTGTTTGGAGTTTGCTGCCCTGGAGGATATTGAGGATCTTGAGATAGATTTGGTTGATTCCGATGTGAACCTTGTTTAAGAAAATAAGAATAATCTTGTTGGTTTTGAGGATGTGGTTGATTCTGAAGTTGGTAACGTTTCTACCGGACCTCCAGCCTCTTCTATCAAAGTTTCCTCCATGCCAACTGTTGCTATTCCTGGAGATGCTACTGTGGGTGACAAGAGAGGGGCCGTTGGGGAACGGTTGTCGGAAGCGTAAAAAGCTGGTTGCTCAAAGTGTTTCTTCTGGTTCGAGTTTGGGGGCTAGCGACATCGAAACTATTGCTTTGGAGGATGATGGACCTTTAGAGTCCGGAGATGTTGTGACTGAAACTCCCGTTCTGAATCGTGTTTCCGAAACTTCTCCTAAGACTGTGGAACCTTCATCAGTTCTAAGGAAAGATAAAGGTAAAAAAAAAGTTGACGAGGCCATGAAGGTTCGGAAAATGGGGAGCTCCCCTTCTTCTGCAGATGAGCTTGTGCATATCGAGGACGGTCCGTTTGTTCCTTCCCTGCCTCTGGTTCGTACTACTTCCTCCTTTGATACTCCTGTTATCTGTAGGGAAGTAGTAGATGGTATCATTACCCCTCAGGAACTTTACAAGATGTCCCGTGGCAATGATTCTTATGTTGTGGATCGCTTTTGTCGCCACATCCTTAAGGCTCTTGCTTTCGGGTCTGAGATTATCCATCGCTAGGAAAGCACGGATGAGAATATGGAGGGTTTGGAGGAGCAAGTGAAAACTTTGTCATCGCAAGTTGATAACTATGAGAAGCGCGTTCTGGAGTTGGAGCAAGAGAATGGTAGGCTCAGGGAAAACAAACGTTCATTCAAAAAATTGTACAAACAGAAGATTAAGGCTTTGATGGTGAAGGAGAATGCTATGTCTGTCCTTGAGAAAGAGGTGAAGATTTTGGAGAAATGTGTTGCTAAAAAAGATGCTCAGCTGAAGCGCTTGATCGTGGAGCGAGGTGCGGAGAAGAAAATGGCTGAAGAGAGGTTTATGCTATTGGACAATCAAAAGAGGGTGCTCATCACGGAAGGTTTCCGGTTCCTTTTTGACAATTTGAAAATGAGCGTTGGTTATCGTAAGCCTCTTGGTGATCTTCAGACGAAGACGTATTCTGTTGGGTACATGAAAGGTTTGGTGGAAGGAGAAAAACTAGGTAAGCAAGGACTTGCTCTCAGCAGTGCTCCTAAATATAATCCGAGTGCGGTTATCGAGCTTCGGGCGGCTGCCAAGACTTGGGATGATGAGCAGTTTACTTCTTTTTTTCAGGGTTTATCGTCCGTTGAAACTATGGAGGATTTGAAATCCTTAGAATTTCCTTCTTCTGATGCAGGAACTTCTTCTAATCCTTTGGCAGTGGTAATTCCTCCTTTGGCGATTGAGAGTGGTGTTAGTGGGGTTTCTGATGAAACGTCTAAGATTGCACAGGAGCTGGTGGATGCAGTTGAGGCGCCTGTGGAGAAGATCGATGCAGGTGTAGTTAGTGAAGCGGCGGGTGCCCCTATGATGGCTGAGGAATCTTCACTGGTGGGGACGTTGGTAGCTCCGGAGAGCTCCGCTGTTGATGCAAGTGCACCTGTTGGGACTGATAGCGGGCTGAATGCCCTTGTTTGATTTGGCTATTTGTTGTATTACCTTTGAACAATCTACTCTATCTTTTTTTGTTTTTGCCTCTGAATGATGTGCGGTTGTAGTTCCGCTAAACAATTATATTTTGTGCTTACTAATCCTTAGTAGCTAATGATGTGGATGCGAAATCCTTTGCTTGCTTATGGCCGTGTTTGTTAGCATTTGCTTATGTCATTTGTGTTATTTTTGCGCATGTTTATTTTATTGAGCTCGTGTCCAAGACCGTTGTCGAGGATAAAAAATTAATAAGTTTATGTGTCGTTTTTGTTGGCCTCCCTTTTTGTTATCTGGGCCTTTTGGTCCTCTGGGTCGTCACCCTCTGGACTTGTGTTATGAGATTCGCATTTTTTGGAGCTTTGCTCCTTTTAACTTATCGTCCCTTGGACTTGTGTTTGTAACACTGTACTTTTTAAACATATAATTTACCGCACGCGGAAGCTAATTACATATAATTATCTTAATTACATAATAGATACAAAAAGATTTAACTTGTTTGATGTACAAAGACCTTTACAGTGTTAATACAAAAACAGGCTCTAACAAAATATCTAGCATTAGAGAATTGGTCCGTCCATATTCCCAGCCCAAAAGCATCAAGCTCACCAAAGAGAATCTGCAAAACAATCTAGTAGGGAATTAGCACAAAGCTAAGTGAGGGAACAAATATCTAAACATACACAAGGCAAATATGTCTAAACCCAAATAGCTCATGTATCCCAGGAGAACCGGCGGTGTTGCAAGCACCTACAACCAAGGTCGGCCAAAACCAAGGTTTACCGATAGTCCTGCTAATATGAACAACAGTATCAGCCCCCTTGAGTACCACAAAGGTACTTCAAGATCAGATACTGTAAATCCCCAAGCAACAGGCCCAACATCATATTGATCTCCAAATAACATGTATATACAATCCAAACAAGAGCATTCCAAATAAGATATCATATCCTGTATATCCGAAGATATAAATCCACTCACCACAGTCTGCACTGTTGAATCCCACTCAGTTGACTAAATTCACTGAGTCTTCTCAGTTCCTGAGATTAAGATTACATAAGTCAGTATTCAATTCATAATACTGATCCAAAATAAATATCATATTTATTCATGATTCTCATGTATATGCACATATACATATATATTCATCATACATAAACCCCAAACAGATATACAATTCATGTTTATATTCAAATCATCAATTTCGACTGTATTCAAATCCGATTCTAGTCGGATTCCGAGTAGATGACCAATTCCGATAGAATCATAATCCAAATCCGAGCAAAGGCATAATCTGAGTAAAAGTCCAATTCCGAGAGAATAGGATTCCGAGTAAAGGTAATTCCGACTTATTATCCAAATTCCGAGTAAAGGTACAATTCCGAGTAAATAGAATTCCGAGAAAAGTATTAAGCCATTCTACATAGTTTTAGTCGGATTCCGAGTAAATAGTTAAGGAAAATCTATAAGTGTTTAGTCGGATTTCATCAATTCCGACCAATTCTGTCGGAATTCACCAATTCCGACTCATTCAAACCCCAATTCCGACTAATTCAAGTGTTCATCCCCATTATTGATTTCTAACTTAAATCACTACTGATTTTAAGCATGCAAGTCATATATGTTTCCAGTAATCATTCTAAACATATAAATAACATGTATAGATCATAAATTCTATCATGCATTCATCCTAATTCATCAAATCATATCTCAAGCTTCAATCGGAATTCATATACATATACAAACCGAATACTAACAATAATTAACAATTGCATTTCAGTATCTAACCTTGATAGTGATATAAAATCAGAAACCTAATTGCATGCAAGCTTGAAAACCAAATGTTGAATTCTTACTTTCTTCTTCTCGGCCGAGAACACACAAAACACACACAACACACTTTGTATAACTTTTCAAGTAATAAGGTATGGTGGTAAGTTGGTGCCTATACCCACCAAACCGGCCATACCCCCATACCAACCCAAATATTAAAATAAATTTAATTATTTTCCTAAAATGATAGAACAAAATAATATCACAATATATCAATTACTTCATATCTACAAATAATTCACATAATTAAATTAAATCCCAAACTTAATTTAATTAATTACCTTAATTAATCTAGACCGGATAAGAGGGTGTTAAAGTGTTGTCGAGTATTGAGTTTTTGGATTTCGATTTTTCAGACCATCGTCCACTGTGTTATAGTATTTTTGGACAAACTTTAAATAACAAAACACAGCAGATCTGTGAAAAACCTTCAAATAGTGATCAAAGGAGCCTTAATGAAAAGGCTCTGATACCACTTGTCAGGATCAGATATTACCAAATATCAATAACAAGAATTACCTTTAAGAATTAAATCAGAGTTATTTAAAGATAATCTTTCAGTTTGATCACAATCAACTAAGAAGTTGCGGAATCACACTTAATTGATGTTTAAGGTTTTATCACAAGAACATTTCAAGAATCAACACAAGAAAATACTTTCAAATATCAAGATGTTTATTAATAACCAATTATGATTACAATATTCACCAACACCTCTAATCTAACTCTTTTGTTAGACGAAGAACACAGTTTGTTCTTAGGTTTCTATGAAACTTAGAGGCTAACACGCTTTCTGAAAACAAGTTAACAATAAACTATGAATGCGTAAAATTGCTATGATTAAGAGATACTAAAACGATATTCTATTCCAAGTATTTATAGACTCTTGATCCTCCTTGAACAGTTGACAGTTAGGTAATCTTCTATCTTCCGAGATAATCTTGATAATCTTCAACTTTGATAAAGATATACTTCAGATCCACAAAGATAGCATTTTCCATAAATAGCTCAACAGCAACTGTTTGTTGAATAAACAGTTCTGAATTTCTTCTAACAGTCTTTACTTCAAGGTCTTCAAACAGTTGTGTATAACTGAACTAACAGTTCTGATCTTTTGTACTAACAGTTGTAAAACTTGCAACAACTGTTAGTTACAACTGTTTTCACAAATCAATCTAACAGTTTTACCTTTGCATATCCAACAGTTTCAATAACATAGCAAATTTCCCAACAATCTCCCCCTAACTTAAAGTATTGAACAATACATTTAAGTTGTTTGATTTATAGGGTTCAACCACAGAAAAATCAACTTAGCAAAGAAAATATTTACACTAAGTATGCAAAGTTAAACTGTTACAATCAAAACATAAAAAAAATTACTTTTTACTTGACTGAATGAGCTCCAACCTTTCCTTCACCCTCTTCATCAGATCTTCCTTCATGTTAGCAGGGCCATAGAACTTTGCTTTCAGCATATACAGAAGCTTTGTTTTACCATGCTCAACAAATTCAAAATCAAACCACTGAGTTTGTCCATTTCCCATCACCATATGATAAACTCTTGACTTATCATATACTTTCATAGAGCTTATTGGGAAGGCTTCATCACTTATCAAAATAGGCATTATCTCCAGTGGATTGCATATACTTGTTAGGTGCCTCATCAAAACTCTGATTTCAATTTCCGCAGCTCCCCCATAGTGACTTATTCTATATGCATACATCTCTTGAATATCCCTTCTAGTCACACTTTCCATCAAATGTAAAAAACTAGAGTAGCTTTCAATCGGTTCTAGTTCTCTGACAATTGTAACCCCTTTCTTTCCAGTCTCTATTCTCAACAATTCAAATCTCCACTCAGTAATGTGGGATTTTTGGCCAAGATGCTATACTTCTAACTTATCAATTCTTTCTTTAACCTCTACCCTGAGTCTATCATGAAGAATAGTTTTTACCACGTCTGCTTTTGCTGTTTGAGGCTGAACTGTTTGTTTTTCCTTCTCAACTGTTGGCTTGGGAGGTGGAACTGTTTTCTTCTTTTCAATTTTCTTTCTTTTCACTCCCTTACCAGCTTTCTTAGCCCTTTCTTCTTCATATATCTCCTTTGTAAATTCAGCAGTTAGCTTTTGAGCTAATTCAAGATCTTTCTTTTCTTGTTGTTCAAGCTCAGCATCCAACCTCTGTGCTAATTCATGATCACGCTCCTCTTGCTGTTCTTTGGTAAGTTTTAACTTTGGAATTTCAACAGCAATCTCCTTTCCCTTACCTTGCACAGAAGGCATCTTCTCATCTTTCTTTGATTCAGTAATAGCAATTCCTTTGAATCCTGGCTTTGGTGCAATTGGTTCCAGCTTTTTAGATTTACCATCCAGCCATCCATCTTCTATCTTTTGTTTCATTTTGTGTGCACTTATGTTTAGAGTTTGAGCACCCACTGCAATCAAATGATCTTACTTTACTTTTGACCATGTTGTGAATACTTCAGTTGTTGGGTAATCCCCAGACATAATCATCTTATTGATCAGAACTCTATCAACTGCTGACAGCTTTTCTACAACTGTTTCTGAACTTGGTGCAGCTGTTTGTTGTTGATCCGATGCAACTGTTTTCTTTGAATCTACAACTGTTTGGGCACTTGGTGCAACTGTTACTTGTTTAGTCTGCACAACTGTTTGTGGAATATCAGCAGCTGTTGGTTGAGTTTGCAAAACTGTTTGTTAAATCTCAGCAACTGGCTTCAAAATGGTTTCAATTGTTGATGTTTTCTCCCCCTTTTTGATTGGAACTGTTTGTGGAGGGGGTCTAGCAGTGAACTGTTTCATTACTTGATCATGAGCTTGAAGCACATCAGTAGCCTTCTTCAAAGTGTCTGACAAAAATCTGATTTGTTTGTCCTACTTGATGATGAGCTCATTGTGCTTAGCCAGAAGCTTGTCTTGTAAAAAATTTCTCTTCTTCAAATACATGTATGCCCCAAAGAATGGTACAAAATTTGAATCCGTCAATGCCTTTTGTTTCATACTAGCCTCAATGTCAAGGAGTGTTGTTCCTGAAAACATATCACTGGCAGAAATAACTGGTGTGTCACTCCTAGAAGATTCCACACCAGTACCCCTCTGTTCTTGGTACTGTGGATTTCCAGAAGATGATGGAACAACTTCTGTTGCCGTGGATGAGGTCTTAAAGATGTTGACACTGTCCTGCTCAACCCTTGCAGATGAAACAGTAGTGCCAACCTCAAACACCACATGATCACTCTCCCATGGGGTAATCACCTCCTCAGTGTTCCTGGGAGACAGCACAATGGGTTCCCTTTAGATATTCTGCACAGGAGAATGCTCCTGTGCAGGGCTTATAGTTTAGGTGATAGGTAATGTGGTGGAAGGAGCACCAGCAGTCCTTTTTCTTTTTCTGAAAGTTATAAAAGTGGGGGCTTTTGTTGTAGCTTGAGACAAGGTAGCAGATTGAGTTGTTTGAGTATCGTGAGCTGGGGGTTCCAAAGTTGTGGGTGTAGCAATGATGTGGGCTTCTTGCTCAACTCTGGCAGCTCTGTTTCTTGACAAAAACTCCACCATTGCAGAGAGTGGTGGAGTTATGGCACCAGAATTTTTTTTGCCATTTATCAACAATTTGCTCAATGTGGAGGCCACATGAGCAGAGGGAATCAGTACCCTCTTGTGCATTTTGAGATTTGGCAATAAAGAATTTCGAAAAACTTGCACAAATCGGGGATACATAAAAAAGAGACCATATTTGGTCCTAAGATGTTTTACCATTCCATCAAATAGCATTTTAGAGTAGTTAAAAGAACGGTTGTTTGCCAAACAAATTAAGGCCAAAGCAATGTTGCTCCCGAATTCATACCATCCAGTTCTTTTGGGGCTGATACACTGCTGGATAGTATGAATCACATACTTCCAGTGTGAACAAAATTGCCCTTTATAGAAGGTACCCTTTCCCCTAGGGCCCTCATATCCCAGTTTAACTAACTCACCATGCAGATATTCCAGGGAAACAGAGTCAGAATACTCACCTTAGAGATCATTAAGTTGAAGGTGTTGACGTATGATATCCTCAGAAATGGAAACAGCAACATTATCAACATTTGAGTCAATCCACTGCACTCCATCTTCTTCTCTGATTGTAGCATTTTTCCAGAATTGATCAATATGTGAAGTGTAAATAGTTGGATTGATGGTGAGAGCAGTGCGGATATTTGACATCAACAGATAGTCAATCATATCATGGAAGACATTTAGATCAGCAGGTTTAGAGAGAAATGCAAGCATGTTGTGTTCCTTAACAAACGGAAGGGGAGTCATGGCGATTTGCAAGTGAAATTCTAGGGTTTTAGCGTTTGCAAGAAGTTCAGTAAGCGTAAAGAAAACTTTGAGGAGGGAGTGACTTATATATGTTACGCATGTTCAATGTAATTCAAATTCCCTCAAATTTCCTGCAAAGACTAAAATACCCTTAAAGAAACTAACAGTTGAAAGAAACAAAAGAACTAACAGTTGAGAACTATTTTCTTAATATACTACAACTGTTATTGAAAAGAAATACTCCCCCTTGAATGAACATTCAGTTTGCCTAATAGTTGTGGATTCCATGTACTAACAGTTGAAAACTGTTAGTTGCATTATGTACAGCTGTTCCCTGAACACTTACACAAACAGTTTGTTAGACTTAATACTAACAGTTTCTAACTGTTAGTGAGAGAAAACACAGAAACACAGATAAACAAGCAAACAACTATTATTCTAAGTTAATCATTCCAATATTGGAGATCAGAAAGTTGAACCTGCTCACATCAAATGCCTTGGTGAACAGATCAGCTAACTGATCATCAGTATGGACTTTCATAACATGGATTAACCTTTTCTCATTGCAATCTCTGATAAAATGAAACCTGATCTCTATGTGCTTTGTTTTAGAATGCTTCATAGGATTGTTAACAATACTAATCGCACTTGTGTTATCCACATAGATAGGTGTATTCAAGAAAGTCATACCATAATCCAGAAGCTGATTCTGGATCCACAAAACTTGTGAACAGCAACTTGAGGCAGCAACATATTCAGCCTCAGCTGTTGAAGTGGAAACTGTTGTTTGTTTCTTGCACTGCCAAGATACCAACCTGGAGCCAAAGAATTGACATCCTCCTGAAGTTGATTTCCTATCCACATTAGCTCCTCCATAGTCACTGTCAGAGTATGCCACCAATTCAAAAGGTGAATCTTTAGGATACCAAAGACCCAGTTTTTGTTGGCCTTTGAGGTATCTAAAGATTCTCTTTACAGCAAATAAGTGTGACATCTTTGGACTGCATTGAAACCTGGCACAAACACACACAACAAACATGATATCTGGTCTAGAAGCAGTTAAGTACATTAAAGAACCTATCATAGACCTATACAAGTGTATGTCTACATCCTCCCCCTTAGGATCTGCTCCCAAGTGTTTGTGTGTTTCCATTGGAGTACTGGCCAGCTTCACATCTTGATAGCCAAACTTGTCCAAAATGTCCTTGACATACTTTGACTAACTGAGAAATATACCTGATGGCTTCTGCTTCACCTGTAAACCCAAGAAAAATGTAAGTTCTCCCATGGAACTCATCTGAAATCTCTTTTGCATTATGCCTTCAAACTGCTTGCACAGACTGTCATCAGTGGATCCAAAGATTATATCATCAACATAGATTTGAACAAGCAAAATCTCTGTTTTAACAATCTTTGTAAATAATGTCTTGTCAATAGTGCCTCTCTTAAAACCATTCTCAAGCAGATATGATGATAATGTCTCATACCAAGCTCTAGGAGCCTGATTAATCCATACAAAGCCTTATCCAACCTATATACCCTATCAGGATATTTTGAGTCTTCAAAACCAGGTGGTTGACACACATATTTGAGTCTTCAAAACCAGGTGGTTGACACACATATACCTCCTCATCAATATTTCCATAGAGAAATGCTGATTTGACATCCATTTGATACACCTTGAACCCTTTAAAGCTTGCAAAGGCAAGGAACATTCTAATTGCTTCTATCCTTGCAACAGGTGCAAAGACATCATCATAATCTATTCCTTCCTCCTGTGTATAACCCTGTGCAACTAGTCTAGCCTTATTCTTGATTACAATACCTCTTTCATCCTTTTTATTCCTGAACACCCACTTGGTGTCAATGGCTCTCTTGCCTCTTGGAAGTTCAACTAACTTCCAAACTTGCTGAATCTGGAACTGTAAAAGTTCCTCTTGCATTGCTTCCACCCATGAAGGGTCTTTTAATGCCTCTATAGCTTTCTTTGGTTCTATCTGAGATAGGAAGCAGGCATTCACATCAAACTGTTCAAGATCCACACCACTATTGTCACTTTGCATCATACCTCTAGTTCTAACAGGAGTGGTAGGATCACCTATAATCTGCTCTATGGGATGGTTCTTGTGAATTCTTAATGTAGGGATGTTTTCTGCAGTCAGTACATTCCCTAAATTTGACATATCAATTTCAGATTCACTTTCATTCCCAGAAGAATTACATACCTGATTTGCAACTGTTTGATTAACAGATTCATTGTTTTGTTGAAGATCAGGGGATTCCATATCCTTTGAAGGTTCAGCATCATAATTCATTGGACTAACAGCATTAGAAGAGTCATTTTGAAACAAAGAAATCACTACAAAGTCTTCAGTGACTTTGTTTCCACCAACAGTTGTTGGACTTGTGCTAACAGTTCCAGAACTGTTTGAAACCGTTTGTGGATTTGCACTAACAGCTGTAGGAACACCTGCAACTGTTTCTGTAGAATACTCAAAAGAAAGAGATTTAGACAATGCATCAATATCAAATAACCAATCAGGACCATTACCTGCAATATTGATCCTATTCTCATTGAAGGAGACATTCATACTCTCTTCTATGATCCCAGTGACATTGTTAAAAACTCTATATGCTTTACTCTGAGTGGAATATCCTACAAACAATCCTTCTTCTGCTTTACTCTCAAATTTGCCTAATTGTGACTTGGTATTAAGGATAGTGCAGGGACATCCAAATGGTTTGAAGAAGTTGATCAAAGGTTTTCTTTTAAGGAACAACTCATAAGGAGTTTTCCCTTTGGACTTGACTACTTGTACTCTATTCTGAACATAGCAGGCCGTGTTCACTGCTTCTGCCCAGAAGGTCATTGGGAGCCTAGAATCAGCTAACATAGATCTAGCAGCCTCTATCAAAGTCCTATTCCTTCTCTCAGCCACTCCATTCTGTTGTGGAGTCCGAGGTGCACTAAACTGTCTTTCAATCCCTTTTTCCTCACAAAAAATGTTTAACTCATAGTTCTTAAACTCAGAACCATTGTCAGATCTAATGACTTTTACTCTCAAATCAGATTGATTTTCTATTTTAAGAATAAGAGACTTAACTAACTCAGCAGTTTCATCCTTAGTTCTAAGAAATTGAACCCAAGTAAATCTGGTGAAGTCACCAACTATGACTAAACAGTAGGCCTTCTTCCCTATACTGACCACAGATGTAGGACCAAAAAGATCCATATGCAACAGTTGTAAAGGTGTAGTAATGGAAGAAACTTCTTTGGACTTATAAGAAGTATTGTGTTGCTTGCCTTTGAGACAAGCCACACAATGATCATCACATGAGAATTCCTTTTGGGGCAAACTTCTTACCAGATTGTTTTTAGCTAACAGATTCATGGTTTTAAAATTCATGTGACACATCCTTCTATGCCAAATGGCAGACTCATCATGAGATGCCTTTGATAGTAAACAGCTTAATACATTCTTTTTAGATACCTTTTGTATGTCCAAACAGTATACATTATCCTTTCTAGGTGTTCTTAAAAGAACATACTTTTCATCCACTTTAAAATCTTTTGAAAGGATAATGCATTGTGTGTCTGTAAACAGAACTTTGTTTCCATGGTCACAGATTTGAGATACACTTAACAGATTGTATTTGAGTTCTTCAACAAAGAAAACATCATTGAAAGTAAGTGTATCTGCCTCTACAGCTCCCTTACCAGTGATTCTTCCTCCCTTAGCATTTCCTCCAAATGCTACATGTCCTCCATTAATTCTTCTGAAATCCTTCAAGCAGTGTGGATTTCCAGTCATGTGCCTTGAGCATCCACTATCCACATGCCAAATGTCTCCTTGATTGGACATATGAATGCTCTGCACAAATAAAAACTTAATTAGTAGCAGGAAGTACCCAGGCCATGCAGGTCTTGGGTACACCATTTAAGTCATAATACTTAAACAAAGTTTGATTCTTTTTTATTTCATCCAAGTTAGACTTCTCTATCTTGTGTGAAGAATATTTAGTGAGAACATGTGATGTCCAACTGTTGTGATTAACAGTTGAGTCTTTAGAATAAACAGTTTTTGATTTTGGTAAAACAGTTGGGTCAGTTTGTGACTCAATTTGATTATCAGTTAAATTAACAGTTTTGGCCCCTTCAGAAACTGTTTGTTTCGGCAATTTCACCCAAGCAAAACCAACAGTTTTTGGTTTTGGCCTAACAGTTGTGGAACTGTTAGCCTGTTTTCTGTATCTTGGCAAACCAACAGTTTTTGGTTTTGGCCTAACAGTTGTGGAACTGTTAGCCTGTTTTCTGTAACTTGGCTTCTGGGTGCTATCGATCTGTGGGTTATAATAACAGTTGTGAGCTAAGTGATTTGCTCTCCCACATATATAGCACCTTTTGGTTTTGACTATAGGCAAACCAGTTCTTTGTGTCCACAACTGGTTCCTATTACTTTGGTTTCCTCTCACAGGTGCTGAAGGAGGAAATTTCTGTACACCATGTTGTTTGCATGTGCAGACAGGCACTTCAGTATGCCTTTTCACAGATTTGGGTTGAAACTGTGTTTTTAAAGCTTCCTTCTTTGG
Organism: Pulicaria dysenterica; assembly: GCA_947179395.2. NCBI lineage: Eukaryota > Viridiplantae > Streptophyta > Magnoliopsida > Asterales > Asteraceae > Pulicaria > Pulicaria dysenterica. The sequence goes on from OX359293.1 coordinate 20,280,119, forward strand.
CTTTTCAAATTCAACTTCACCAACCTTCTCTTTTCCTTTGGTCTTAACACTAACAGCTAAGATTTTTGGGTTAAAATTGTTTGAGTTATGTTTGGAACTGTTAGTGTAATGTTGGAGACTGTTTGCAACAGTAGTGGAACTGTTTATAGAATAAACAGATTTGAAAGGTTTTGTTTCACTGGTGGATGGTTCATAGGAGGCTTTAACGAACATCACAGGTTGTAAAGAGGATTTTGGTGCTGTAGGTTCACAACAGATGTGATTTTCAATAGGAATGACCTCTTCTTTCTTCACAACTCCCTCCTTCTTATCATCACTCACCTAATACACAACTCCTTCCTCTTCACTTTCAAATTACGGATCAGCTGACTTCAATTCCTCTGTTAATGGTTCATTAACATACCTATCAGCTACATCAGACATGGGAGTTATGTAGTTGTGATTGTATGGAGGTGGGGTCTGTTTGTATCCTAAGCCTGTTTTAACCTTATCTCTGATTTGTGATTGTAACAAGGTTTCAAGCTTAAGATTTGTTGCTTTGAACATACTCAAATCCATATCCACACCATCCAATTTTTTGGTTAGCTCATCTATCTTACTCTCTTTTTCATTCAGCTTTTTCTTAAGATTATCAATTTCTTCTTGAAGCTGCTCCTTCTCCCACTTATGATACTTCCTATCATAGTCCATTTGCAATTCATTTGCCTAATAATCTTTAATTTTCTTTTCAAAGCTTTCAATGACATCACTAGTTTCATATCTTCTCTCCTCCATTCTGCTCTGAGCAGCACACACCTTTTTGTTGTGCTCCCTAAACCTTTTTACTATAGATCTACATTCACCTGGGCATAGTTTAGAAGATACCTGTATGTCTTCTGATTCTGGTGAATCCAATTTGATGGAGGAATCAGTCAAAGCCATCAAAGCCTTGTTGTGAGTAGCTTCCTCTGCTTGATCACTCCAATCAAACCCATGGCCTTCTTGTGAGATCAATGCTGATGAGGTTTGATTTGGTCTTTGTCCTTGATTCTGGCCTTGTCCACCATATCTGCATTCCCTGGCAAAGTGACCAGGCTGTTGACATTTGAAGCATCTGACTTTGGATTTGTCAAACCCAGCCTGCCCATCAGCCCTGAAGTTCATGTTCTGCCTGCCAGTTCTTTTAATGAATCTTTTTGCTCTGACAATTAACATAGCCATTTGCCACTTGAGGTCCATCTCCTCAAGATCATCTGGATGCACTTGCTCAAGATCCTCATTGGTGAGGGTTGAATGTGCATGGCTAGCAAGAAATGCTTCAAGCACTGCATCAGGGGTGTTCACATCTAATCCAGCAGCAGAACTGTTACCTGCACAGACATCAACAGAATTAGATAAAGAATGGTTTGAGTCCATACCTGAGGATGAAAGGAGAGCAGCATTGTGACTAGGGATCAAAGTCTTTCTTTTTCCCTCTATTTCTCCCTCAAACACAATCAAACTGTTGTAAAGATCATCTAATTCTATATCTTCCAAAGAATCTTTAGTTCTCCATTGTGCAGCATAAACTGTCCATTCTTCACCTAAGGACCTAAGGAACTTTCTATTGATCTCATCTTGCTCTAGTCTAACTTTTGCACTCTCAAGTTGACTAACCAGCTTATAGAACCTATCAAAAATTTGAGTTATATTCTCATTCTTTCCACTTGAAAAGTTTTCATAAGCCTGTTTCAGAAGATCCCTTTGGTTCCTTTTGGAACTAGCATTCCCTGCAAATCTCTTTTCTAAGGCAACCCAAAGTTCATGTGCATCTTCAAACTTTTTGAATTGATGCTGATATTCGTTGGGAATAGCAATCTGAAGGATGTTGAGTGCTTTCATCTCAATCATCCTTTCTTTCTTCTCAGCATCTGTTCGTGGTGGTGATTTCTTCTTTGGTTTTCCTGTTTCATCTAAATCAACAGGAGTAATGGGGTCCTTTTCTATGATTTCCCAAACAGCATAGTCCATTAATTGGACATGTTGCTTGATTCTTAGTTTCCACATCTCAAAATCAGTTGGTTTGAGCATGGGAACTCTAATGTTTGACCCAGATTCAGTGTTATCAGAAGATCCAATAGACTCCATTGCAGTAATATGAATGAAAAACACACGACAAGATTTGGACAAACTTTAAATAACAAAACACAGCAGATCTGTGAAAAACCTTCAAATAGTGATCAAAGGAGCCTTAATGAAAAGGCTCTGATACCACTTGTCAGGATCGGATATTACCAAATATCAATAACAAGAATTACCTTTCAGAATTAAATCAGAGTTATTTAAAGATAATCTTTCAGTTTGATCACAATCAACTAAGAAGTTGCGGAATCACACTTAATTGATGTTTAAGGTTTTATCACAAGAACATTTCAAGAATCAACACAAGAAAATACTTTCAAATATCAAGATGTTTATTAATAACCAATTATGATTACAATATTCACCAACACCTCTAATCTAACTCTTTTGTTAGACGAAGAACACAGTTTGTTCTTAGGTTTCTATGAAACTTAGAGGCTAACACGCTTTCTGAAAACAAGTTAACAATAAACTATGAATGCGTAAAATTGCTATGATTAAGAGATACTAAAACGATATTCTATTCCAAGTATTTATAGACTCTTGATCCTCCTTGAACAGTTGACAGTTAGGTAATCTTCTATCTTCCGAGATAATCTTGATAATCTTCAACTTTGATAAAGATATACTTCAGATCCACAAAGATAGCATTTTCCATAAATAGCTCAACAGCAACTGTTTGTTGAATAAACAGTTCTGAATTTCTTCTAACATTCTTTACTTCAAGGTCTTCAAACAGTTGTGTATAACTGAACTAACAGTTCTGATCTTTTGTACTAACAGTTGTAAAACTTGCAACAACTGTTTTCACAAATCAATCTAACAGTTTTACCTTTGCATATCCAACAGTTTCAATAACTTAGCAAATTTCCCAACAGAGCTCCGTTCCAGGTCCGGGGGATTATCTTTCCCTTCATTTCCTCTAGCTCGTAGCTTCCATTCCTGTGAGCCATCCGGATCTTGTACGGCCCCTCCCATCTAGGAGCCAACTTGCCTAGTTTCTCGCTACGACTTGCTTCGTTGTTCCTCCAAACGAGGTCACCGAGCTTAAAAGTGGAATTCTTTACTCTGCTGTTATAAATTTTTTCAATGTTTTGCTTGTAACGGGCTTCACGAATTGCAGCAATCTCTCTGCATTCTTCTAGCGACTCGAGATTGTTCCGTAGCCCTTCTTCGTTGGTGTCTTGATTTACATAGTTGCTTCTATAGGATGGTATACCTACCTCCGACGGGATTACTGCTTCCGTACCATAAGTTAAACTGAACGGCGTTTCACCGTTGCTTGTTTTAATCATGGTCCGATAAGCCCAGAGCACGTGGCTCAAATGGTCCATCCAAGTTCCTCCGTCCTTAACCATCCTTGCTTCGATTCCAGCTACTATACTTTGATTCATCCGTTCCACCTGTCTGTTGGCTTGCGGATGAGCGACAGATGTGAAACACATTATCTCCATCTCCTCACACCATGATTTGAAGGGATCACTTGCAAATTGCTTGCCGTTATCCGTAATGATTTCTCTAGGTAACCCATACCTGCAAACTATATTGTCAAATACAAACTTCATTACCTGGGCTCCGGAGATCGTAGCGAGAGGTTTTGCTTCGCACCACTTCGGGAAGTAATATATTGCCACTAATAGGAATTTGATCCTTCCAGCGGCTTCCGGGAATGGACACACTTTTGTATTTCTTCCATGGCATTTCTATGCATAGTGGGCCAGAAGTACCCGATCTGTGTTGCCTTGGCTACGATCATTCGTGGTCCTGCATGCAGCCCACACGACCCTTCGTGTATCTCTCTGATGACATAGTTAGCCTGGGAGGGATTTAGACATCTGAGGTCCGGACCAAGGAATGACTTTTTGTATAGCATCCCGTCAATGAGTTTATATCGGGTTGCCACACTCTTGAGTTTCTCATCCTCTGTTTGGCCATCCTTTAAGTATTTCATTATGGGGGTCATCCAACTGTTTTCTTCTTCCTCTGCTATCGTGTGCACTTCTTCCTCATCAATGGATCTCTTCCCAAGAACTTCCACCAATATTTCTTTTGTCAGATGGGCAAAAGTTACAGACGCTAACTTGCTGAGAGCGTCAGCTTTCTTGTTCTGACTTCGAGGGATTTGCTTAATCGCGCAGCTCCTGAATTTGGCCATTGCTTCTCTTGCCTTTGCGAGGTATTTTATCATGTTTGGTTCCTTGGCTTCGTAGGCCCCATTGATCTGTGATTCCACAAGCTTTGAATCTACGTATACTTTGAGCTTCTGAAATTTCATAGTTGAAGCTATTTTCAATCCTGCCAAAAGAGCTTCATATTCTGATTCATTGTTGGAGCTTGAGAAGTCAAACCTAAGGGCGTACGTAAACTCCATCCCTGTGGAACTTGTGAGGATCAATCCTCCTCCTGCGCCTTCCGCACTTGATGCTCCGTCTGTGTATAGTTTCCAGGTTTCTTCCTGCTCGCTTTCTTTTTCATGAGATCCATACTTACTTTCGGATTCTGTGACAAAGTCAGCAAGTATTTGTCCCTTTACGGAAACTCTTGGTTCGTACTCGATGTTGAAAGCTCCGATTTCGACCGCCACTTGGCCAGCCGTCCCGACACTTCCGGCTTGCTCAGCACATGCTTTATCGGAGCATCCGTTATGACCCTTATTTTGTGTGCCTAAAAGTACCTTCTGAGTCTTCGCGTGGTGAAGACCAAACATAAAGCTATTTTTTCCAAGGCCGGGTAGTTGAGTTCGGGACCTTGCAATGTGCGGCTGATGAAATAAATGGGCATTTGGATCTTCTCCCTCTCCGCCATCAGTACTGCGCCTAAGGTATAGCTTGAAGCTGCGAGATACACAAGCAAAGTTTCGCCCCTTTTAGGGGCTGTTAATGCAGGTAAGTTCGAAAGAGCTACCTTTATTGCCTGGAAAGCTTCTTCTGCTTCCTGTGTCCATCGGAAGTCTTTTTTATTGATGCAACTCTTTAGTGTTTTGAGGATCAGAAGTGAATGTTCCGCAGTCTCGCCATGTACCTGTGCAAAGCTGCAAGCTTACCGCTCAAACTTTGTACTTGTTTGATCGTTCTCGGGGATTCCAGTTCCATAATGGCCTTGACTTTGTCGGGATTCACCTGGATTCCTGTTGGAGTAATGATGTGCCCTAAGAAACGTCCTTCTTCGGGTTAAGTTTCATGTTTGCCTTCTTTAGGTTTGAAAATGTCTCAACAACGTCTTCTAACAAGCTCTTCTCCGTCTCGCTCTTTATGACAATGTCATCCACATAGGCTTCTATGTTCCGACCTATCTGCTCTTTAAACACGGCATCTACCAGACGTTGGTACGTTGCCCCTGCGTTCTTTAACCCGAAAGGCATTTTTTTGTAGCAAAAGACTCCCTGATCCGTGTGGAACCATGTCTTTTCTTCATCTTCGGCGGCCATCCGGATCTGGTGAGATCCTTTGTATGCATCCAAAAAACATTTGTATCGATAACCATACAAAGATTCTACCTTCAGATCTATCTCTAGCAGGGGATATGGGTCCTTCGGGCATGCTTTGTTCAAATCTGTGAAGTCTACGCACATTCTCCAGGTCCCGTCTTTCTTTTTTACCATGACCGGATTTGCTACCCACGATTGGTATCTGACCTCTCTCAAAATCCCTGCTTCCGCCAACTTATCTACCTCGCTGCACGCAAGCGAGACCTCTTTTTTTCTGAACTATTGGCTTCATTCCTTAGGTATGCCCAATTTATGTTCTATCAACTCCCGAGGTATTCCCGTCATGTCCGCTGGTCTCCACGCAAATACATCGTTGTTGCTTCGGTGGATCCTTATCAACTCTTCTTGGCACATGGAGCTTAGAGACCCTCCTATCGTCACTGGTTGTTCCGGGTATTGGCCATTTATAATCACCATCCTTTCTTCCCTGTTTGCAATCTCCTTCTTCTGGGCTCTTTGTTCTTCTCTCTCCAAGCGTAAACATTCCTTCACGACTTCTCGTTCCGACCGTACCGTAGCTATCCCGAATGCGGTGGGGAACTTGATGAAAGAATGAATTGTAGAGGCAACAACTCTTAAAGCCCACATCGCTGTTCGTCCCAATATAACGTTATACAAGGAAGTAGATCTTACCACCAGGAACCTTAATCTAACGGTTCGGCACAAGGGGTAGCTTCCGATGCAGAAAGGAAGTACGAGTTCCCCGAGGGGCCAAACTACCTCCCCCGAGAACCCAACCAAAGGTGTGGTAGCCTCCATGAGCCTGGCCTTCACTTCAGGTCCCATTTTTAGGAAACAATGTTCGTACATAACTTCGGAAGAGCTTCCTCCGTCTACATATATTCTATGGACGTCGTATCCTGCGATCGTCGCACGGATCACAATGGGGTTGACTATTGGTCCCAGATTATCCACCGGCGGGAAGTCTATCCTCTGATCCCTGCATACCTCGAATTCTCTCTCATCTCTTTTCATCCATCCTCCAGTTGTTCTCATCATGAATATTTCTTTTTCTTTTCCTTTCCCAGAGGGGTGAAATTTCCCGCCTTTCTGCTCAGTCTGAAAGGCTGCTTGATTTCTTTTACCAGATGAGCTAACTGTCTGGTCCTCACCGTTTCCTCTATTTGTTTCTTTAGATGAAAACAATCGTTAGTATGATGCCCCCTATCTGCATGAAACTCGCAATACTTATTCTGGTTTCTCCGATCTGGTGGGGCGAGCATGGGTTTAGGCGGCACGAAGCTCTGGCTCGCCTCCTCCGTGGCAAGGATTTCCTGAGGGCTTTTGATCAAAGCTGTAAATGAGGTTCTTCTATTATCCGGACCTTGATACGGTGTATTTTTTCGTGTATCATTGTTCCTTCTTTCTCCTGCCAACGTGGGGTAAGAAGGTTGGCTAAAATTTCTTCTAGGACCCCCTGCTTTCCATGGGGAGAGTCGTGGCCCAGACGAGGCCTTTCGAGTGGCTTCATCATGCTGCCCCGCAGCTTCTTTCCCTCGAACAAATGCTCGTGCTGTCTCCATCATTTCGTCTACGGAATTGGGCACTGTGTTGCAGTATTTTTTCTATCAATTGCTTGGACCGGATCCCGTGAATAAATCCGGAGATCCTCATCTTCTCGTCGGCATCGCCTATTTCTTGGCTCTCCTTGAGATATCTTCCGACAAAAGCCCACAATGTTTCCCCTTCCCGTTGCTTGATGTTGTGTATTTCTACCAGATCTGTCATGTACCTCTTCTGTTGCATAAAGCTAGAGAGGAAACTTTTCCGTAGTTCTTCAAAAGAATCGATGCTCTCCGCTGGCAGATCATGATCAAACCATATTCTAGCAGCTGCTGTGAGGGTTTGTGCGAACATGTGGCACCACACAGGCATGGACCATTGTTCTACTTCTGCGGCCCCCATGAAGATTCTTAAATGATCCTCTGGGTCTGTCGTACCATCATACATTTTGACATGTGATGGCATTCTGATCCTCCTTTGGAACTCAAAACGTGTTATGCGCTTGGTGAACTTAGTCGCTTCGGAAGGTCGATATGGACGCATCAGTTCCTCATCCTCCCCGAGGCTTCTTTCGGTAGCATGCCTTTGTTCCGGGTGAGGGGTTTTTGGGGGAGGTTGCTTGACTACAAGTTCATCATCTTCGAAGTGCAACCTGGTTTGTACTTCTTTCAGTCTTGCTTCCTTCTCATGATTATCCAGGAGGGTTTTGAGTAACGGGTAGTTCTGGCGCACGACTTCGGGGGTGAGCAGTAGGTTGTTTTCAGTGGTGTTTGAGGTGTTTCCGGCTATGACTACGGATTCTAAAACAGGTGTAACTGGAATAGTGGTGGTGTTGGTTGCGGACGTTCCACGGATCAAAGTCTCCAAAGGTGGAACAAGGGACTCATCCATGACTATAGACTTGTCCCACGGATGGCGCCAATGTTAAAACAAGCGTTGATCAGGAACTAACGTGCTTCAACAGACGAACGTCCGACCAAGAGGAAAACGAGGATTCCCTACAAAACAGACCACATTTAGTCTCGTCACGAGGAGGAGGATCCTTGTGACCAACCTCCGGCGTGAGAATTTGTTTCTCTGAGATAGCGAGGGATAAGTTTAAATTAGAGAGAGAGTTTGTAAAGAGTGAGATACTGGATGCCTTTACCTTGGTCGACCTCTTGTTTCTTTTATATCCGTTCTTCTGAAGGATCTTCCTTATTATCCGTTGGGTAATAAGGTGCTTCTTCTGATATTTGTGTCTTTGATAGGGACTGCACTTGGTTTGTCTGGTTCTAATGTGATCGACCTCGGAATGAGGCATTCGTCTTGTTCTCCAGGTCTTACGCAGCTTTCCTCAGTCACGCTAAACAAAGGTCAACCATCGTTTGGTTGGTTTGACCTTCTGTATTAGTTCTTGTCTCCTTCTCGTTTTGTTTTGTTTCAGTATGTAGCTTCAGCGAAAGCTTCTGACAAATATACCTGATCCGGAGGTAATGGTCCGGACGTATGACGGCTAGCGCCGGACGTATGAAGGTCCGGCTATACCTCAACAGTTACTAACGGGTTTTGTTCCTTTCTACATGGATTTAGTTTATGGTCAATTTTCTAAGGTGGATGGAATCAATTTGTTACAATTTGATGGAATTGATTTAGGGATAGTTATACATACCTACTATTTAAGTACAAGCTTTTAAGCAATAGTTACAAGCATATCATACACATGTGGCCCAGTAATGTTAATTAGGAGTACCATGAATTTAGTTTCAGCACACATTTCCTTCTTTCAAGTAGATAGTGGCATTGACGCATTGTTTATTATCCCTATTATTAGTCTAGTAAGTATAAGTGTAGGTTTGTATTATAAATATATGTATTTACATTATCACGAGGAATGAAGAAGAAAAGCAGTTTTTAGGTCTTGTTCTTTTTCTTGTTATTTTTTTAGGAGATTAGCAATCTTGAATTGATGTAATGTTCGGTTTAGAAATTGTAGGAACCTAGAAGGTGAGTGAATAGATTTTTTTACTTAGTTTACTACTTTTTAAAAAAAAATTAGTAAGTTGTGTTTTAAATATTGATCTTGAACTTTATTACAACACAACAAATATTTGTAAAAAAATAAAGAGGGTAGAGATAGAGAGATATCACCAAGTAGTAGACAAGAGATTTATAGTGTTTCATGTAAGTGTTAACAAACTTGCACTACATCCACTCCTTGGCATCACCCACCAAGAGTTTGCTCCACTAAAACTTCTCTCTTTGAAGGTAGAGATAAATCTTTACAACTTCTCTATTTAGCTTACAAGAAATAATTTTCTCTTATGCAAACAAGGCTAAGATGTGTCTAACTTCACTCTAATTATCTTGGCTAGAGTTAATCCTCACACTTCACTCTAATTTGTTGGCTAGAGTTAATCCTCACACAACTATACAAATAAAATGATAGAATGAGATGTAGATTTGCTCTTGAAAGCTTTGCCTTTTTTCTCTTGATCTTTACCTTGAAGATGGTCTTTTTGTATATAATATGAGCTAACAAGATCTAATATTTAGGTATGGCTTTTTAGTGTTTCAAGGCTAGAAAAAATGAAGTTGCAAGCTTCTTTAAATAGCAACTAGAGGGTAAAAACAAATTTTGTCCGGATCCCCACGCTTGATGCACGGTCGACCGTGCATCTTTCGTGGGATGCCAGTGCTCAACTTTTGATATTTTGAATATGAACGTTAGAGATTGTTTTGTACCATAATCAAACACTTTTTGCCATAAAAATCATTAGAGAAAACATCTAGAAAAGTCTCAAGTTGACCTACGAAAAAAGTTCGAAATCTTAATGCAAATTTGGAAGGTTGGGAAGATTTGCAAAAATGATGTAGGATATTTACCACATATAGAAGATCTTTTCTAGTTTTGGTGTTGTGACATTTCAATGCATAATCATTTTTAGTTTTTGCCACAATGAGAATTTATTTGTTTTATTATAGTTTGTCTTATATTACATACAAGACAAATTAATAAAAGTTTGAAGTATTTTTATAAAATATGTGTGACATATTTATAAAAATTTGGATAAAATATTCTTTTCTAAAAATTATTTGTAAGCTCTTATTTTTTATTAATCGTCTTTTAAGATGTCATCTTCAATTGTCGAGTTTGAGATTGGTTGATTTTAAGGACGATTTTTGAAATTTGAGGGTTGTGCAGCGACGGCTTACTCACGGTCGACCGTGGGGTAGACCGTGAGAGTTGAATGTTTCTTTTGAGCTTGTTTTTTTCTTTTCTTGTTGATTTAAGGTCTTCACTATGTTTGTTCTTCACTTGATGTATTTCTTAATATGTGCATTTCTCAATATGGGATCATGTATGCACTAAGAGAAATATAAAAGTGTAATAAGAATACATTAATTAAAGAAGGGGAATTATGGTATGGAATGATATCATTATTACCATTTGTAAATAAAGGGACTAAAAATTTAGGAAAGAAGGTATTTAAACTAAAATTTTAGGGCACAAGGCACAACTCATTTATTGTAGTCAACTATTTAAAAAAGGTGTTGTTAGAAGAAATATTCGTTAGACTGAGAAGGGAATGGGTCAGATCATTGTTTTTGTGCATCAAAATTGTTGGAATTCGATTAGGTGATAATCTCCTAACTGTTCTAATCGATTTTATACCGATTTTACATTTTTTTGATTGAGATTTGAGGGGTTTTGGGTTAGACTCATTTTGTCGAACACCATGAGTGAAAACCGAGAACCAAAACTGTGATTTGGATCACTAAACCTTGATAAAAACATAATTAATCACTAAGGGTTTGGTTAATGATGATTAGGAACCCTTATGACAAAAAATCATGCAATTTGATTAGCATTTGATTAAGATTTGATTTTGATTAGATCAACTGGGTTATAAACAATCATGAATGTTCTTGAGGTTGGTCAATCGAAAATATTTTATTTTGGATCGAAAACATAGGCAATCGCAAATCAAGTGATGTGAGGGTTTAAGACCAAGAGGAGTGAAAACATAGACAATCACAAAGTATTATGAAATGCTAATTCTGTATATACCTTAATTGAGTAGAGAAGTGAAATCAAATGAGGAAGATCGAAAGGTCTTTTGGGATGATTTAACGCCGCCCTATATTGATGTTGGGCGCTTCGTCAATGGGTATACAACGATTATTATTCACAAGTACTAAAATCATGTTTTAACACGTTAAAAAGTTTGAAAATACAATAAAAATAACTTTACATTATTAGAGTAAATTACTGAAATGGTCACTGTGATTTCATCAAAGTTAGTAATTCGATCCTTTAAGATTAAAAATTCCACGTCTCTATCGTCGTATTTTTGTCCATTCAAATTGACTGTTAGTTGTCTTTTAGAGTGAGGACAGTATGGTCATTTTTCTTATAATTTCTTTTAATTGTTTTATTCAAGAAATTCCCCAAAAAGCTTCCATAGTTCCATGACTTTCCCTACCCAAAAATCGTCCAAAGAAAATCTCCATTTCGTAGCAAATGAATAACCAAGTTAAAATCATATTTAAAACAAGTTTGAATTTGTAGGTCCAACGACTTCAAAGAAGAAAGTTTTTAGATTTGTGAGTCTTGATCTGCAGATCCATGGATTTCTATTTTTGTGTTCTTCAAACAAGTCGATTCAAATAGTAAACCTTCAATCGATTAAAGTTTATTCAAATCACACATGAATAACCAAGTGGGTTTCAAATCGCAAATTTTGTAATAATAATATAGATCATGGATGCATACAATAACAATTTGAGTATAGTTCAATACATTTTGAGGTAGTAAATCCTATGTCTCAAAGAACGACTACATAGATGTGATCGAGTAGGCCAAGTTCATGGGGACAACTATCTCTGGACAATAAATACGAAGGAATCCGAAAATGTGTAGACAACTTAAGAAAGGATGTTCGTGGCCATCATAAGAAAGTTTATGTTCAAGGACATATTCAAGATGGATAAAAATGGAGATTCGTCAAAGAAAGATAAAAGTTTAAGATTAAAGAAATATTGATTTGATGATGATATAGAAAAAAAAAAAAAAACTTCCAACCGTTGATGATCATTCAACAAGCGGTCCATGACACGACTTCTATATATTGCAAGAAAGAGTCAATCAGAACATACGATCTTCTTACCTAAAACTAGAACCAACAACACATTTATATAGGTCGATTCGAAGTACCTTATATGCGCTTTAACCACTCCCTCCTATTGAATACATAAATCCTATAAACTACGATAACTCCAAAACTTTGCGACTCCATAGTTATTAAGGGCAAAGGATATATGTTGCCAGGTGTTGCTAAAGTCACATAACTCTTTAATGAGCAAATACTGGGGAAAAAAAACAAAATTTACACTTCATTAAACAAGTATGTAAGTGTGTCAGTACCTAACTTAGATGTTGCTACCGCACATACCCGTTTTCCAATTATAAAAGACAATGAAATAGCAAATATGATACCATACATTGGAATTGACATTAACATCCTCCTTAATTCCACATTAATCTCATAAGCTCAAAAATCCTTTTAAGCAACATATCATACACCTTTTGAACTATAAAGCTAGTATGCCCTATATGATTAAGAGTCTGCATATCCAAAATGACGTGCACCGTACACCTGGGAGTCACATACTCGGGTCTCGGGTGAGAAGAGTTATCCTAGTGAAAACTATAGAAAGAGTTGCTATGAATCATACCATTCTTAAAGTTGCAATGGTTAAGAATAGTATGTTTCGAGCCCCCTACAAATCTGTGTACCATAACACAGGTTTCAATTTGATGGGAAATTCAAACTCAAAACCAACATATAGTCGTGTTAGTACGGGTAAAAATGCAAAAAGTGATCGCGTCATCTTAAGCTTGAGCATGAACTTGAGCTTCACGAATTAACCGGTTCTTCTTTTGAGCTCGGATACCTAGATTGTTTGTGCTAATATAAAGCAAGCTCAATGAAGGTTGAAATGTATGTATGTCTTAAAATAAACAATAAACACACGCTAAAAGCCGAAAATGTAAATAACACAAGGACAACAAGCCTTACCAGCTCTAGGGCTCGAGTGTACTTGAAAGTCTACAAGAGTAGTGCGAGCTCAATCAACTAGAATTGCATTAATTTCAAACATTTTTCGTTGTGGGGGGTACTTGTACAAAATTATCCCAATCAATGTACTAGCTGCTAATAATGCGAACACTTCCTAAAATTAGAAAATGGTTTTCAAGGGATGCTAAGGAGCCTGAACCGTAAGCCCTTGAAAATGGAAATCATGTCCACTAGCATGGGGGCAGGGCAAAACAATATGATAGATGAAACGGAGTGTCAACCATCATTTTGAAGTTTCAGCTGATTATCGATGGTGAACAATTGTGGGGTGTTGTGTGGGGGGGGGGGGGGGGGGGGGGGGGAGGTCAATCTACTAGCTAAGACATTTTCACTCGTCAATGACCATTGTAGAAAACTAAGAATGGTTGGCCAGGTACCAAATGTAAACAAGATAAAAGTCGACCTATTGTTAGATGTCAACTAATCACCATCAGTAGTCAGAAATTCAACAAGTCATAAGGTTCAAAAGTCAACATGTGATGATAGGTTGAATTAACAGTAAGCAAAGAAAGAGCAAAAAAGCCTGTGCATGCTAACTTGATGGTAATTTCATACAAAAACATAGGTTAATCATTGTCAAAATCGTCAATTAGAGATCATAAAAGAAAGTGAAAAGACACCCTTCAACAAAAACCCAAACTATATACTACGTTTCAGGGGTATCATCTGGATGCAAGATACCAGAAATTCAAGAAAAATGACGGTGAAACAGCAAACCAACAAACAAAAGCCATAGCTGTGGAGGTCTCGAACCTGGTGCAATGGTTCTCTGCACAGTTATTGAAGTCATTGCCTATAAGAACTGTTATACCAGCCGATGCACACGCTGCAGCAAATGTAAGAGTCGATGTAATCTGCATGCTCGCAAAACAGCAAAGTTAAACTACAGCATATCGCCAAATCTTGATAATTTAGAGTACCACATCATAAAGATGACATGATACAAGGATATCCAATATCCTTCTCAAAGGTAGACAAAAGTAAACATATCACAGATAGCTGCAAAGTTAAGAATTTTACCCCATCTCCTACTGTGAATAAGCTAACAGTTATCGGGTTTCTAAGAGAACGCTTCACTAAAAGAGCATAAATATCAAGAATGGCAAGTGAGAAACTCCACAGGCATTGCAAGCTTAGAGCTGCAACAAGATATCTGTTATGACAAAAATAAAAACAAGTATCACTTGATGAAACCCTATTTCATTATCAAATCACTGAAAAGCATTCTCAAAATTTATTAACTTTACAAATCATTATAAAGAAATCAAATTCTGCACAAGCAATATATTAGAACAGATGGAAAAAGCACACTCTTGGACAGAAATTATGAAACATAGTCCTCAGTTTACAAAGTAAAATGCTAATCTTCCGTTAACCAGGATTTCTCTAAGCTTCAATACATTCAAATTTGATCTAACGAATACCTAGCAATTGTATAATAGTACTCAAATCAAAGTATGAAAAGTAAATACATAAGGGATAGGGTTTCGGTGATGTTATAGTTACCGGAAGGCGGTGACGGAGGGGAAATCACTGGTGGCGCCCATGACGGCAACGGAAATAGCAGCAAAGCAAAATTGAAATAAACGCAAGGCAAGGCCGGCGGGCGTTCCGGGCATGCCTTGAACGTCCTTCATTCTCACTCTATCATCCGGCGGGACGCCATTTTCAGCGGCAGGTCCTTCAGTTAATTGGGGAATTTCAATATCTAACGGGTGCACAGCGGGGTGGCTTCTACTACTCATAATTCTACCTGTACTTCAAAGCTTCATCATCATCGTCGCATATTGGCCGCAAAAGTGAGGATCTACTATAAATTCGAGAGAAATTCACCCTTTCTGAGTCGAGTTAGGAAAGCTAAAGAGAATATAACCACAAATTGATGATGGATTACTCGAACTAATGTCGAATTTAGCGTGTAGGGTTTACATGGTTGATTGTGAAAAGGAGGGGGCGGTGATTTGGGAAAGTAGCCTGTTTGTCACCGGTTATGAACTTATGACGACAAGATGACTCGTGAGATATAAGTAGATTTAATACGTGTATGGTTGTATCTATACTATATTATATTATAAAGTATTTAGATCTTTTGCTTAATCTCTTAAAAATTAAGTATTTTAAAATTACTAAATTACTTCTTATTAAATTAAATGAAAATTATTATATGAAGTAAGTATTAAATTGAGTTAATAAGATTCTTATCTTCCATTTTAATAACAAAACATTCCATATTTAAAAGGAATCAAATCAATACAAATTAACTTAATTATTAAAATATATTTTCATAACTAAACCTTTTTTTAGATATTCTATCATGTAATAAATATTTTAACGTAACTATCGGAAAATGTGTACAAGTAGAACTCATTAACCAGAATAACCTATCATCAGAATTTATAAACATATACTTTTAATTTTTTTATATAGCTCATATAATCGATAGTTTCAAATCAGTTTACTCTATTTTCATAATTTCTTAATTTCTTAATTTTAAATAGTTTCAAATTACTAATTTACATCTTTTATTTTTAGGCAATTTACCCTATTTTATATGTAAAGACATTTTTTCTTATTTAATTATTCTCAAAGTTTAATTTTTAAAAATAATAATAAAGAAGCTGATTGAGAAGATGAAATATAAAGAAAATAGAAAAAAGATATAGAACTAGACATGTTAACAACGCGAACAGCGCAAATGGACGATTATTGAGTAGAAACTATTTTATGTCTCTGCATTGCGCGGGTACCATGCTAGTAATATACAATTAGTTTTAAAATATGATAGTAATAAATACTAAGTTGTGTTTAATATATTTTATAAAAAACATAGTTCTAAAATTTTAATATCCAATCACATGTGATACAGTATACAATCACATGTGATTCATTATATAATCACATGTGATTGTAACATCATCATCACATAATTACATGTGAATTACGAGAATGTCACTCCGTTCAAATTTTTAAAATTTAATCTGGACAATTGATGAGACTGATCCAAATGCTAAAATTAGTCCCGCAGGACTATACATTAGTATGGACTATATTGAGCATTTATCTCCACATATTCAAGGGTATGATAATCCAAACAATAACTAATTGTTATGTATGACAAAAATCAGTTATGTACATATCATCTTCCTATGTTTTAACATCACATATTCACCTCATATCCCTAATAATAATGTTTAAATATATGTGCTATCATTTGTTAAAAAATAACTAGAATTCTTCAATTAGATTCCATAAGATCATGTCAAATGTTCATATGCATATATATGTCATGTAATTCTTTATTTTTCGACAAAAGTTTATTGAACTCTTTTCAAAAGAATTATGTGGTTGTTGTCGGCGTTTAGTATTGTATATTCACCGTCTTCAACAATTATATTATGTTGGATAATGCATGCTTATATAATTTCTAGTATTTTCTTCGGTCTCCAAGGTCTCACACTCTCACCAATGCTTTTACAAATGTGATCCTTTAGCATTATAAGACACTATCTGTGATATCATAATATAGCTTATTATGCAAAATGCTAACACATTTTTTTGTTGAAAAAACATTGTAACCATATTGATTCTATTGTTAGTAAACTTGAAATGCATTTTGGTGTTTAAATGCATTTTCGTAAGCTTGATTTTTAAAATGTGTTTGGATTTTTTAATTTATGCAATTTAGACGTGTAGGTGAGATGAGTTTTGGATATTTATTATGGAATTTGATGATTTGTACATCTTTTACTTCATCCATTTTTTTTTCTTTTAATGTTTTTGCATTTTCAAAATACGCAAATGCATTTTCGTAACTATTTCTTTGGGGGAAATTATTAGAAATATCAAATATGTGAAGACTAATTCCGAATTAAAATATATAAAAAAATAAGTTTATTGGTATAATTTTTTTTATTAAATTCTTAAAAATAAAGAAGTTATGAAACTTGTAAAATATGAATCACTAGAAGAGTGGTGCATAGTTAGAGAGTGGAGAATGGTATTTGTATTCCAAAATTTCCCTATTCAATACCACATGAGTCGGTGTAGAGGGGAGGTCGGATCACCGTAAGGGGTTTAGTCAAGAGTTATATACTATCATGTGTCATTACAATATCAGTTAACATCGTATGTGTCTAAATTATATTTGGTGTGTGTTTGGTGAGTTCTATATATAATGTGGTTCTATATAGAACTCCCCAACACACACAAATTTAATTTAGACACGTACGATGTTATCTGGTTCTGGGTACTGAAATGACCAGTTGGACCAATCAAACAACCGATTCAATAACTAGTCCACTTCTCAAAACCATGATCTAAACCATGCATTGTTTTATAGGAGATGATTTGTACATAATAATAAGTTGTCATAAATAACAATCATGGTTTTTTCCACCAACAATATTGTAAGTTATTTTTCTTATCCACATCATCAAGAATTAGTATGGTGCCCGCACAATGCGGCGGCGTTTAAAAAAGAGACGGTAGTGAGATTGTATGGTGGCGACTTTTTCTGTTGTGGCTAGCAGCGGACAGGTTGGATGAGATAATAACAGTTATAAATGATGTCGGACAGTAATTAATAATGTTACAGTGAATTTGAAGTAATATAGGTGGTACCATTCCATCACGTTTAAAATTTAATCGTCTAGTAATATTATTTATACACATTAACTTAAAGCAAAATAAACGACTTTTAGATGTTGAATTTTGAAGATTAAAAGTTTTTGCCCTTAAAAACTTGGGTAGATACTTGTTTAGTCCCTTTTGTCACAATTAAATTCACAATCTTGAACATAAGATCTCTAGTCACTTGAGAAGATCAAACTACCATTTTCTTGTTAATTTATTCTTCTATTTTGAGTTTTATTTGTTAATTACCGATTAAATGTTACTATTAAATAAATAAAAATAATAGAACAATACCAAACCTTTCCCTATCAAACCCAACAACTATAGTCACTGTCTTACCAGGTCACCGTAATACAACCACAATCATCACTATCTCGATCCTCTCTCTGCCTCCGACAAACATAGAATAAATAGCCACATTATATGTCTACATTAAAACGGGTGTTGTATATATAGTCTTAACAAAAACTTTTTATATCGTCCTTAGTAATTCTTATCTTGATTTTCTAAGATGATAATTTATTTTAAAAGTTTAAGAAAGTTATGAAATTTAATGTTTGTTAAAGCATGAAATTAAATGAATTATTAAAATATAAAAAGATAGATTTTCTATAGTCGATACCTTTAAATATGCATAACAAATTTAAATTATATCTAAATCTATTTTTAGGATGATGTGCATACAAAATAGAAAACTTGCTTTATTTTTTTTAGAAAATTTTAATCATGTGTAAAAAATTAATAATTAGATGGATGTGATTAATTTAGATAACATAGATAGCTAGGATTTAGTATTGATTGAAAATTAAGAAGTCTTAAAATTTATGATGAGAATGAATGTAGTATGGTTTATAAAGTAATGTATAGTAATATTCTTGTTCAAACAAATACTTTAACTACGTATAACAAAGGGTAATGATTTATACACCTTACTAAGAAACTTGAACACCCTGCTTTATATTTTTATTACTTCTAGTTAGTTATTATGTTTATTTTTTCTATTTCCCAAATGATTAGACATCATTATATTATAAAATATATTTAAAACCATAGACTAAGATGAATATCTAAACACCCTTTAACAAATTTTGTTGTAAATAGATTAGTCTCCCTTTTCTAAGTCTAGCTTTTGGTCTAAAAAGTCTTTCAAACCAAGATATGAAATTATGAATTGCCGTGTTTGTCGCAACTCTTCTGTTCGGTCCAAATCAGTTCCTATTGGGTCCTGGAATCTATTCCAGCACCTTCACATGCTCATAGGATCTTTTTTGTGTGTGAAACCAAATAGCATTTAGCCTATTATGTGTTTAAGATGATCCTCAAGGTCTTGATTCCCATACATAATATTATATATTATGTAACAAGTATATAATAAAAAAATTAAACTGACTTGAAGTAAATTATTATATACAAAAAAAGAAAGAAAAAAACATGTACAAATCACCTCCCTGACCTCAAGGAGTCAAGGCCTAGAACAAACAAACAAATAGGAGGAACTTGGGTGTGGATATTTTTTAGGTTGCACCAGAAGTAACACAAGCTTATATGCATGACATTTCTTCCACAAACCCACAAGAAACTTGTGCATTAAGAGCTATTGCATTGCTCATAAATGATTCACCAGAATCAGGTTCTAAACAGACCAAGAAAACATTCAAAGTCAACAGCTATACGCGTTCTTGCTGTTAAAAATGTCTCAAAATCGGTCCTACGCGACTTATCCCGCGATACCCGTAAACAAAATATGAGAATAACAGGGATCTAAAGAAACAAAATGCTAACATCTGAACTGTACGCGTAAGAACAGGCTCTTATTTCCTAATTTCATTAAAATCTTGGCTTCTGTATGCTAAGAACCAATTCCTAGGCTTTGAGACCATGGACCAGCTTCATCAGATGAGCTTTCGACTGGACCGTTTTGTAGGACCACTGAACCATCACCAGACCAGCTCTCTGATAGCTGTTGTTCAGTCAGTATTGGTTGACCAAACAACACGAACGCGGGTCTTTTCTTATCCTTTTCAATTACATTGGTTTTGTTCAAACTCGGGTCTGAGCAACTATTCCCAATTGTTAGCAAGCAACAAACTTTTTCATTGGTTTCTTTAGTTGTTTCGATGATTGTTGAAGGGAATCTTCTCAAAGGGTCATGATTCAGAATCCCATATGGGAGTGATTGGATCTTTTTGATCTGGGCATCATGATTAAGATTATGAACCGAACCCAATTGAGAATTATTATGCCTGGCTCCCTGGATGCTTGCGGGAATGTTGTTAGAGGAGATAAACGATGAAATTATGGGGAATTCGGGTGCTTGGGGAAGTCTAAGTTTCTTTCTTGAAGGTGAAAAAGGTGAGAGATGGATTGCAGGCATATTTGACACTATTTCAACCAACCATGGGTTTACTCGCTTCACGTTTTGTAGCAAATCCGGTTCATCCCACGATACCTTCACTCAAATTGATGAAAAAAAATCAAAAACAGGAGTATTAAAGTATTAAACCAAAATAAAAAGATTTGAAATTTGTTAAAAGAACTTCAAGATTCTCCATACGAGATTATATGTTTACATTTATGCATATAAAGACGGTGCTGGCAAATAGCCTAACCATAACTCCAAGGTGGTGTTTGGATTTATGCTATGAAACTTAACTATTTGATTATCAAGGGTCAAATAATTAGTTTAATACTTTAATAGCAGCCACAACAAAACTAGTAACATGTAATTACTAACTTATCCATTCTGAATCTAGTTTGATAAACTTATTGATTCCATTTAACAAGCCTCATCGACCTCTATTTCAAAATTTGCAACATCTAATTATTAGATTATAGTAATGTCAAACAGCAGAAGCATATCCAAGCAATATTTTGTACCATATGGCTGATTATTTGATTTTCATTACTTAACAAAAAAAATCTGGTAAAAAAAGGAAATGCAGCTCTTATAAGCTTCAACGAGCATGAATAGTGTAAGGCCTACACACAAATAAAACAATTTAGATTAATACCTGAAGGAGCCTCCATGGAGAATTAGGCCAACGAATTTGATCATAGACATGAACAGAAGAAATCGCCCCCATGAACCAACTTATTCGCGAAGAATCCTCTGTCTCAAAAGCCATCTTGAACCTCATACCAGGACACCATTGAATACCCATTTTTGCCATGAAAACTGAAGCTTTTACACAAAACTCTGGAGTGCCTGCACGTGGGTAGTAAAAGACCTCAAACGGCTGACCATTTGCTGCTAGATTTGCAGCTTCTATCACAGATTCGCCACTAAATTTCCCTTTAGGATTCTTAATCATATTATTATTGTTCTTATCTTCCTTTACAAACCCTAAATTTCCACCATTATTGATTCCTCTTTTCGCCCTTCGAATCCCAACACAAAGATCACCGTTGTCTGCTCTAAGAAACACAATGGAATCACCAGCAACAAGCTTCTTATTGTTCACAAAATTGCTCCAACCCGTTGTTAAAAGATGCCTCCGTGGGGTCCCTCTATAAATATGCCTAAACTTCCAGATTTGCCCATGAACATCCTTAGCCAAGATGGTTTGAACTGGTGGATCAGCAGCATAATCTAACTTAGGGAATATTGTTTCGGCACAGTATCGAGGTACAGAGAATCCGCCACCATTGTTAGCATCTGATTGAGTCAACGTCTTTGCAAAAGATGTTGGATTCTCTTGATTTTCATTCTTGATTTGATCAAATCCTAAAACCCCATCATCTATGAACTCAAAATCATTGTGGTTTCTTAAGGGGGTTAACCCCATTTTAGCATAAACTTCATCTGTGTCAGGATCCGCCATGAAGTTTATCGCAGACACCCGACACAGAATGAATGGTGGGATTCGTGTCGAATCCCCAAAATTCACATTCCCTGAGGCAGCATGTTCAGCATGGCCTTGAGGAAAATAGAAAACCTTTGAGTTTAATGGTGGCATTTGGACCATACCACCAGCACAGGCATGCCATAACTGAGAATCCAAGCATTTCTCAACTTCATCAATGGTGGTTTTCACAGAGTTCATGTCATTCACCATTGTGAAATCAAAAACCCTAAATCTAGAACAGAAATCAACACTGCAAAACCAGCAAAAGGAAGAAGAAAATAAAAAACAATATATATAAAGTTTCTGATCAACAATTTCCAAATTTACAACACAAGATCAAACTCTATAGAAACTTGAGAATTGCTGAAACAACAGAATTCCTGATCTATTGCGACATAAATTTATGAATATTTTTTGTTTAACAGCGAGTTCTAAGTTAAATTTTCCATAAAATTATCGCTACCCCCAATTTTTAGCAACAGGACACTATCAGAAACCAACAAAATCCCGTGTCTGATTGCGAAAAAAGACAACCGAAACTTGAGATTCCCCAAACACGATTCTCTCTTGTGATCTATAACAGCAAATTCAAAGCGATATGAAGCATAATTCCCGTAAAACATAAAACAAACATAACATCATCACCGGCAATTTCGTAGCAATTAAACAAAAGGGATTCCAGAGATATGAAAAACATACCAATTACCTAAAAGCTTGAACGCTGTAGACAGTCAAATGAAATCAAATCTGAAGCTCCATTAAACCAACAGAATTGGTGAATGAGAAATCGAAAAACCTAGAGTTGAAAGAAGGAGAGTGAGTTAGTTGGTGAAAGGGTGAAGGGGGGAAGTGGAATTTAAGCGAAAACAAAGAGAGACAGAGACAGAAACGGTCACCTCAAGCTTCGTTGCCGACCGGACGGTGGCATACAACAGACAAATGGTATGTGAATGCATATATACATATAGATATAGATATATAGAGAGAGAAAGTAGAGAGAGAGAGAGAGAGAGAGAGAGTCGGAGAGAGAAAGGGATGACTTCATTTACCAGACATCCATGTATTTCGCTGCCTACTCTGCCCTCTAACATAATCTGGTTTTTTAAATTTAAAGAAATTTACAAATATAAAAATATAATCTTATTTAATTATTTAATTATTTCTTCGATAAGTTTATTTATAACAATTTTGAAAAATACTAAGAAAAAGGAGAAATTATATTAAATTTTTTGATGAATGATAAGTAACCAAACACACCCTTTTAAAAATTGAATTCAAATTTTAATGTTTCAATTTCTAAGAAATTAAAATCAATTCCTAAACATTCTTTCAAACTAAATGTCTAAATTTTTGTTTAATTAAAAATAAACTTATATAAAATTGAAAATGATAAACTAGTTCAATTAGCTTTTAAACAAGCTTGAGCTTTTAATAAAGGGTTTATTTCACAACATGTTAACTAAGTTTGAAAACTCTTAGGGGCGTTTGGTTCGTAGTATTTCGTGGGATTTTAAGGGAATGGGATTTGAAATCCCTCCAAATCATGTGTTTGGTTTGCAAAATGAACATGGGATTCAAATTTCCAGGATTCTTTAGAATCCCACATATGAGGTATTTTTCAATCCCTCCAACAACTTTGGTATTTTGAAATCCCTCAACCAAGGTATTTGATCCGGCGACTCTCCGACAATAATTTTGGCGAACAACGTCGTTTGCTACTGTGACAGAAACCACCGCCATCGTCGTCTTCGTCAACCACCACCGTCGTCTTCGTCAACCACCACCGTCGTTGTCATCTTCGTTAACCACCACCGTCGTCGTCGTCTTCGTCAACCGTCGTCGTCTGTTCGTCGTCCCTATCAACCACCGCCGTTCGTCGTTCTCCCTAGCGTCAGAAAACTCTAGCAGAAACCCTAGACGAACAGAAACCCTAGCGTCGTTCTCCCTTCGTCAACCACCGCTCGTTTCCCCGAGTAGAAAACCCTGGACGAATAGAAACCCCGTCGAGAAACCGTCGAGATGGTGGTTTTTAAACCCGTCGTCAAACCCTAGGGCAGTGGTGGTTTCTGTCTCCGAAGGGTGGCGGCGGTTTGTGGTGGCCGGAGGTTTGGTGGGTGGTGAGGATGAGAAGATATGTGGTTGGTGAACCAAACAAAGGATTGGGATTTTAAAACCCACCTAATCCCAATCCCACTAAATCCCAATCTCACTATAAATCCATTCCTCCAAAAATCAATATTTGAACCAAACGCCCCCTTACTAAGGTCATGCATGAAAATTTTCACAATATGAAATAAAAGGGGAAATGATATTGATGGAACAGTTTTCTAGTTAGAGTTATCTTTTCATGTTATTTTATATGTTTCAATAATAATCATCGTTGTAACTACTTACCCGACACTTTTATACAAATAAAAACTTAAAAACTTGTATACTTATAACTCTATCGAGTTTTGCAAAAACAAAAGACATCCATAAGTTTATGATGCTTTTCATATTTCAGAAAGCGAACTCAACTTGTTATAGAACAACTATTAGTTCTTTTTTTCTTTTTTTTTTCTTTTTATATTATTTTTCAAATATGTAAATTTACCATAAAATAACAAGATTTACACATTATCCTTATAATCAATTCACAAAATTATCACTCACATCAAACCACTATTCATTTTATTTTTCATTTTTACCCCTAATAAACCTATAATTTATATAGGTTATATATTTGACCAATAAGATTATTGTTATTACAAAACATACTTACAATTATTTGATAAAGGGTAAGATTTTGTATTAAAAATATAAATTAAACAATAGTG
This sequence comes from Pulicaria dysenterica, assembly GCA_947179395.2. Classification (NCBI taxonomy): domain Eukaryota; kingdom Viridiplantae; phylum Streptophyta; class Magnoliopsida; order Asterales; family Asteraceae; genus Pulicaria; species Pulicaria dysenterica. The sequence goes on from OX359293.1 coordinate 20,304,624, forward strand.
CTAATTACATCGAAATGCATATATACTTATACATTTTTTATTTTGTATGTATCTTACTTTAAAATCGATTTTTCCTATAGCCAATATTTAAATCTTACTTTTGAAAGGTACAATATAAAAGGGTAATAGTTTGAGTATAATACATGAAATAGTAAACATGTATACTTGGACGCATTCCTATTAGTTGGCTTTAGACTAAAAGATTACATTCTATAGTGGTGAATGTCTTAACACTCATTTTCTTATAATACTATATTACTTGAATAGTATGTGACTATAAGTTGATGGACATGTATTAAAAACCATCTAGCGATAATGAATTTTCTTGATAGTAGCTTTATCCCATCGCAACACGATAGCATATAAAACCTTGTTGGTTTCAAAATTCTAACAATTCACTACAACATTCTTTTAACAAATAAACATTTTCCTTGTCTTACCTTAGTACTAGTTTAGCACCCAATGTCATTCTTAGTGGGATTATGGTTCGCAAACTTTTTTCATGTGATTTAGTGATTTACACTATGTCAAAGTATTTGTATTTTGAAGGACTATAAATCATGTTCGGTATTTGATTAATATAATTTGTCAGAATTTGCATTTGTTAAATTCTATTTATTTTGTAAATTAGTCAAAATACTTGGAATATTAATAATAATAGGTGACATAATTACCCTCATATGAATGCACATAGGGTTTTTTAACAACTAGCTTAACAGTAGTTATGTTAAAGGACTAAATGTAAAATAAATTGCAAACCATGATGACCATTAGTGTATTTTTAAAAGTTAATGGACTAAGTTTGCAATTTATGACCAACCATGGAGCCTATCTATGTAATTAACTCTTAATTAGGACACCAAATTTTCAACAAAATAAAGTAAATTATAGTTTTGGTCCCTCTGGTTTACTCAAATGTCTACTACTTCAACTATCTTTAACCGTCGTCAACCACCTCCATTAACCGTCTCAAAGTACCACTATCACCGTCGTTAACCACCGCAAACCACCACTATTGCCGCCATAAATTACCACAATTAAAATTTTCAAATGATACATGAACCACGGATTTTTTTTCCCAACATGAACTTGCAAAAATCGAAAATTAAAACACCCAAGACACCATCACCATCTGATTTCGAATTTGGAAATGAACTTTAAACATATATTAAGCACCAACCTATGTGTCATTTTTCTTGTTTAAGCATCGTTCGGTGTAAGCAAAGATTGTCATTCCATGCTTAAGAGTTAAGAGGATTTCAAGATTGTGTAAACCACCATTGTTTAAGCGGATTTTAAAAAATTGTGAACTAAACTTGAGGTTAAAAATTATAACGTGTAGACCACCATCGTCATCTCCTGCCCACCATCACTATCGGTTTAATCTCCGCATACACCGCCATCACCTCCTGGAAAACCTAACATTCATGTAAACCTCAGATTTGGAAAATGAAAGCTAGCATTGTTTGAAGTAGGGTTTATTTTCCACACCTTCCGTGATTGCTCGTGCAATGGCAGTGTTCGAAGAAGACATAATAATGTTGGCCATTATCTTCATTGCCATTACAAGAATCAAACTGATCTAGGGTTTCCGAAGTAGAAGTTGACCACGATGATGGCATTGGCGTCGAACTCCAGTGGTGGCCGTTGGAGGAGGAGCAACGTTGGTGAGATAATTCGTACATAGCGAATAGTGAGAGAGATTAGTAGTTGTGTGAGTGTTTGATTTTATATAAAGGTAAAACAGTTATATCAATGTAATTAACCTATATCTATTAAATTTAACAATGTAGTGAACTAAAAATGAAAATAGTTTTGAAAATAAAATTTTCAGAACCTAAAAATGAAAAATCGATAGACTAAATGCATCATGATCATGAATGTAATTTACTTAAAAAATATTACCTAAGTAATGAAAGTACAAATAGCCATCTTTCAAAGATGTGCGTTTTTGTTTTTTAAAAGATGATGATAAAATAAATTTTGATTTGGATGGGATTGTATGTCCCCAACTTTGTGATTGCCTCCATATTCTAAAGTATATAATTCGAGATGTCATTAGATATTCCAACCAATTTGGTCTTCCATTAAACAAGTATTCTTTCTCTTTCATCTAAAGATATTATTTTATTAGTCCATATAGATAAATAAACAATAAAGCTTATCATATATATATATATATATATATATATATATATATATAAGAAAGAAAGATATTGTGAGAATGTATATTTAGGTAAAAATATGATAACAAATCATAAATACTAATTAAATATTAATATATTAGATATAACAGTCGCAATTCATCTCTTGTAATTCATAGCCTACACAATTCATGGTTGGAAACAGAATAAAATAAAAGGACAAATGTAGATCATCCGATCAAATCAAATACATGATCAAGATTAAATCTTTAATTCACACCTAAATATCTATTCTCATTTGAACCACCAACTATATATATATATATATATATATATATATATATAGGGGAGGGTTCCATCGAGAACCAAAAATAATGCGAGAACTGCGAGAACCGATCTAAACCATCTATCTTAGTTTCTTTCTTACTTTTTTTTTTAAAACTAAAATATCTACCAAACGCCAAGATATTAAATTATGAAAATTATACCAAATTAATGACAAAAATATGCTCTTTAATATGACATCCATATTGCTATATTTTTTTCAACAAAAAAAAATTCGTTTTTGCCGAGTTTTTCTTGTAGCACTATAAGGTATGTTACACATTCGCATCAGTACTAACATATATGTAATCAGTACTATAAGCACGCACACACACAACACTAGAAAAAGAAACAGAAGAAATACCAACTTAATAGCAGCAAGAGATTTGTTAACGTATAATATAAGCCTAAAATGTGTGTAAGATAAGGTATGTATACATATATGTAACATATCTTATAGTACTGATTACATATATGTTAGTATTGATGCATATATGTAACATACCTTATAGTGCTAGAAAAAAACCCGGCAAAAACGAATTTTTTTTTTGTTAAAAAAAAATATAGCAATATGGATGTCATATTAAAGAGCATATTTTTGTCGTTAATTTGGTATAACTTTTATAATTTAATATCTTGGCGTTTGGTAGATATTTTAGTTTAAAAAAGATGGGGAATTAATTAAAAAGAAAGAAGCTAAGATGGACGTTTAGATCGGTTCTCGCATTTTTTTTGGTACAAAAAATCTTATGGTACTAAATGTAAGGAGAGATCTCAACCATTGAATCTTTCCCCAAGTCAACAAAAAAAGGTCAAGAAAATCTATTAAATTCGGAATTAAAAAAAAAGGAAAAGGTTAAATTAGTAAAATCAGCAAAAAAAAACGTGGGTAGCCCTAGAAACCGCCCTCTCTGCGCCGTTCATTCCTCGTCAACTAGTCACCGTCGTCGGCCATAACAAAGATCGTCGGCGTCATGCTTCTCTGTTCCCGTCGGCCAGATGCACAAAATACATCTTCGATTCACAGATTATAACATGGATTGTGCATCAACAAAGCCTGAACCATAAATTGTTCATCGACGGCGTGGGAGCCGGTGCATCATCGATGGTGTGGGGCTGTGTGCGTTGGCGGCGGGATGCGTACATAGGAGATGCACAAATCATCAGTGCACCAGAGGCTCTATCAGATCCATAGCGGTGGTGGTCGGCGACGGTAACATTTGTGGGTTTCCTGTGACGGAGTTTGTCAGCGACTTCACAGCGAGAGCCTCGGCTTCACACGGTCGGCGACATCTTCAGACGTGGCGGTGGTAGACGGGAAAACCGGCGTCGGCTGTGGCTTCTATTTCTCAGCCGTGGGATGCAGATTGCAAAATGGGGCGGCGGTGGTTTCAGAGGGACGTACGGGGGAGAGAAAAAATAGGGTTTAAAACGTGGACTCATATTATGAACGAGAATTAAGGGTGGAGAGAGAAACTAAATATTATTTTCCTTATTTACCCTTAATTTTTAATTGCCACGTGTCACTCCGATATTTCACCTTACGTTTAGTACCTTAAATTTTTTTTACTTGAACTCAATTATATATATATATATATATATATATATATATATATATATATATATATATATATATATATATGAGAATCTTGTTGTATTGCATATACTGGTAAATTAAAAACCAATTTGTCTGTCTCTATAGGATTTTCATATTTTTCATGTTTAAACCATAATTTTACAACCAAGTGAAATCAATCAATTAACCTTCTATGTTTGAAACATTCTACTTATTAAAACCACTTTTATAAGTATCGTAATAGCTACGATCTCAGTCACATATCAATTATAAAATCATGTCTCATACTTGATTCCATTTAGGTGAATCTCATTACTATAAAAACATCAGGTTCATGGATATACCATTGGTATCGGGTTCATTCAGATGAATCCCGTTACTATAAAAATACCGGGTTCATGGGTATCCCATTACTATATAAAATCCTAATGTAAATTGTAATAACAATGTTATCAATTTTTATTCCTCTGTTCTCTCACATTAATAGTTTCACAAGTTAAAAACTTTATAAGTGAATGTTCTACAATTGTAAAAACAAATAAACAAAAAATCGACTATTATAACTAATAATTCACACATATGTATGACTAATTCCAAAGTTTTTAATGTCGTATATATTACTTCATTACTAACATCGTACAAATACTCAACCTTATAATTTAATATAATAATATATTTAAACTTTAAAATCTTAGTAACAGAACTATATCTTATAACAATATAAATAGTTTGGGGTTGAGTAATTGGACGGGTATAAACAAAAACAAAAACCATTTTTAACCTATAAAAATTTATAAAAAAAATCTTATACACAGTCTCATAATAATTTATACGTCTCAAAATTTTGGGTTCAAATTTTACATCAGAACCGAGTTTTTGTCCATCCTTACACTTTTCACCATAAGCTACGATCCATGTTTAGAACTTTAAATCGAAAAAATATATAAAAGAGCACTCAACCTTTTAAATTAATCATTTGAGGTACTCAAATTTTTATTTCTCAATTTAAGTTATTAGACATTGTTGGTGTGTCACACACACGTACACGTTTCATTTAGTTATCAACTTTTATTATTAAAAATATTTTATAAGCTAACAAGTAAAAAGTCGAAAAGATATTTATAATAATCATAAACTTTTTTCGAAAAATTAAAATAAAATAAGTCAATGACTATGAGTTTGCAATGAGAAACAAATTAAAATGCCAAAAGTATAAGATAAAAGAAAATCCGAAGTACGGCGGCTGCCGTTTAATTTTAAAAAATATAGTTATATTCTCTCTCTTCTGTATATATCTTTATTTATTTATTATGGGTCTGTTTACTTTTTCTTGTTATTAAGTGTTGTCTGGATTAAGTGTCTGTCTAGAAAAATAAGGTCTGTATGGAATAAGTAGTGTTGTTGTTTGTTTTATGTCTTAAATAAACTGTCTGAATAAGAAAAAGATTAAAATCATGAGCTTAATGTAGAAAGTATCATACTCATACCTTATTGTGTTAAGTCGTCTTTCTGGATTAAGTAATAAACAAACAATATGATTATAACTTACCAGAATAAGTTTTTTCCCATTAAGTTAATTAAGTCAAAAGTAAACACCACCTATAACTATAATAATGGTTTATTATATAGTATCAATATTATATAACGAAATATACTTGACATAGTTGTTTTAGGTTTATAAATTCATGTCTTCGAACTTTTTTCTCCTCTTATTTGAGTGCTTTTTGAAATAAAAATAATAATTAAAGCTACTTGAATTAGTTATTTCAGGTTGAGAGTCAAAATCTAGTCCAAAATAAGTGTAAGAGTATACAGAGCCATGATCGTTTTACATTATCATGACAGCTTCATGTCAAGGTTACAATATTATAGCAATCACTTATATTCATGATATATATGTCACACTATGGCTAATGATTTCCGACATGATATGCAACTTGCCATGAAAACTGTGACACGAACACGACATGAATTCGAAGTAGGTCACAAACAAGTCCACATGAAAAAAAGATGATACAAATACGACAACCCGAGGGACCGAAATGACCCAACAAAAGTAAAATTGTAAAAGTTTTTTAAAATGAGATTGTGGTGGCAGCTGGTTTGAAGACTTAAAACCCTACTAGCTTCTTGACTCTCTTCCTCTCATTCTCGTTCTCATTTCTCAATGTGAATAACGACGACATTTCTAGTATAACATTTCTTGTCTCTCGTCTCTAAAGCTTGAGTCTCGTACAGTCACCATACTTTCTCACTGTAACATTCGAGAATCGGGCCTAGTTGTTTGAGAGTTGGTGGTAAGTTATTTATTATTCTTTATGTGTTATTTTAGGACAAGAGTCGCTGTAGAGATTATGAGTATCAGTAGAGGGGAAGCTGATTTAGAATGGAACCGGATGGCCCATATCATTAGAGGTGTTGCCAAAGAAACCGTAGGATTTACCGCAGGTAAGAAGCGGGTTCATAGGGAATCGTGGTGGTTTAACACCGAGGTACAGGTTAAGGTTAAAAGAAAGAAATCTTTCTTTAAGGAGTTAGTCTTAGCTAGGGAAGGTAGAGTGGATAATAAGGGTGAGAGCTTTGAATGTTTATAAAGAAGCTAAAAGAGAAGCTAAGAAAGTTGTAGCCCAGGCAAAAGAAAAAGCTTATGAACAATTATATAATAGATTAGACACTAAAGAAGGTCAAAATGATATCTTCAAGTTAGCTAAAGCCAGGGAGAGAAAGAAAAGAGATCTAGGATACATTAAGTTTATCAAAGATGATGGAGGAACAGTTCTTATTAAGGATAAAGAAATTAGGGGTAGATGGAGAAATTACTTTCTCAAATTTATTTAACTAGGGGACAAGACGGGATATGAGGGACAGTGGTGAGAAGTCTGCGGTGGACACTAGCGTACATAATAACTGTTATTGCACTAGGATTTCCCCCAGGGAAGTTAGAAAAGCTCTATGCAAGATGGGGAGAGGTAAAGCGGTTGGACCTGATCAAATCTCTATCGAAGTGTGGAGGTGTCTTGGAGAGCAATACATTAATTGGCTAACGAACCTTTTTAACCTAATCCTTAGAACATCAAAGATGCCAGAAGAATGGAGACGTAGTATGATTATCCCATTATTTAATAACAATGGGGACTCACAAAGTTGTGAGAACTATCGTGGTATAAAACTTCTTAGCCATACTATGAAGTTGTGGGAAAGGGTAATAGAAAATAGGTTGAGATGGTAAACTAGAGTATCGGAAAATCAGTTCGGGTTTATGCCAGGGAGGTCTTCGATAAAAGCAGTGCATCTGATTAGAAGCCTTGTAGAAAAGCATAAAGAGAGACAACATGATTTGCATATGGTGTTTTTAGATATAGAGAAAGCTTACGATAGTGTCCCTAGGGAGCTTATATGGAAGACTCTTAGCAATAGAGGAATCCCAGGGAGATACATTAGGGTATTGGAAGACATGGACGATGGTCCGTTGTCATGCATGAACACCCCAGTAGGAGAGAGAGACTACTTTCCACTGTTACGAGGACTCTACCAAGGATCGGCACTTAGTCCTTTCATTTTTGCAATCATTATCGACGAGCTTACGAGAGGGATCCAAGGAGACATCCCTTGGTGTATGTTATTCGCAGATGACATCGTGTTGGTTTGTAATTCGAAAGAGGAGCTAGACAGAAGATTGGAACAGTGGAGGGCAACGTTAGAGGACACAGGACTTCGGATTAGTAGAAGTAAGAGCAAGTATCTGTTTTGTCACTTCAGTAAGACCGAAAATGATGAGAGCCAAGATATCCGCCTTAGGGATCACATGTTGAGACCTCAAGAGTCCTTTAGGTACCTGGGCTCCTTTTTACACAAAACAGGAAGGATAGACGAGGATGTTACTAACCGCATCTAGGCGGGGTGGAGGAAATGGAGAGCGACAACAGGAGTTCTATGTGACAAGAAGGTTCCGCTTAAGCTTAAAGGCAAATTCTACAGATTAGCAATTAGACTGGCCATGTTATATGGTTCCAAGTGTTGGCCCCTGAAAAAGGCGTAAGCGGAGAAGATGGAAATGACTGAGATGAGGATGCTTAGATGGATTTTTGGGAAGACTTTACTGGATACAATCCCGGTTGGTGTCTTTATAAATGAATTAGGAGTAATGTCTATTGTCAATAAGTTGAGGAAAGGAAGACTGAGGTGGTTCGGTCACGTTAAAAAGAGGCAACTAACTGAACCAGTTAGGAGAGCGGAATCGATTTCAATTGATGACACTAGGAGGCGTGGCCGTCCATATTTGAGGTGGGAAGATAAAGTTAGAGTGGATTTGCATGAGCTATTTTTCTCTGTAGACATGATCTCAGATAGGATTTTGATCGCGCATCTCCTCCTCCTGGATCGTCGGAAGGATGCGTGAGTGCTGTTTTTGTAGATCCAACTGAAGAACACTCCTGTGAAACAATTAAAACATAAGGTTAGAGGGAGACGGGGATGGATCCCCGTATCCCTCTCCAAAGCTTAAGTCAGGGGAGTGTATATGGAGAGAGAGTTTATGTTTGTGGTATGTATGCCTGAGATGATAATAATGTCAATTGTAAGTGATGTGTGTTCCTTATTTATATTAGGGAAGATCATACCTGAGCCCTTGGATGACTATCCAAGTGTTGATCATCAGACTACTGTGCTGTACTTAGGTGCAGGACAGCTGTACCTATCATCCTTTTGGGAATATGTGATCTGCATGTCTATAATAGTGAGGCAGAAGACTCTCCTGACAGTACTCAGCTCCAGGAGGGTCTTCGGCCCTGCTTACAGCTCCAGGAGGGTCTTCGGCCCTGCTTACAGCTCCAGGGGACAGGGGTCTTTGGAACCACTTAGAGCTTCTAGGACTTACTCCTTTCCTAGATGGTGGTAGGTTCCGGAGCATCGAGTTTGGGGTCCTACCCCACTAGTGAGGCATAGGCTCCAGGACAAGCGTAGGTCCCGGAGTACCAGACTTGGGGCCTTACACCATTAAGTCCCCCCAAGTCTGATAGTATAACATCATGTGGTATACTGTCAGACTTTTGTTTCTCTGGATCATCCTTCTCCCGCTATAGAAGTTGTGGCCTCGTCGATACCCTTAGAGCACTTTTTCTTCTATAATAACTTTTATCGCTCTTTGTGAACAATATTGTATGGGGATGCCCTGCTTTGTGGCAGTTTTGTTTAGGCACATATGTGTGCCATATTTTCGGTCATATGCTGGATATGACTTGTGTGCAGTAGTGAAAGAGGCTCACTTCCCCTATCTGGATTAGATAGGGGGTGGGCATGACCTTTCTTTGGTTGAGCTTCAGGGGATTGAGCCCCTGTGATTTCTTACGACAAAATCTTTTGATGAACTTGCCTTTGTTATTTTGCCTGTAATGATTGTGCATTTGTTCTGCAAACAATGCTTCCTGATAATGTCCTACCCGTAGGCCATGGATTTAGGCATATGTATGTGTGCCCTGCTTTTGAACATGTGTTCTGGTATGAATATCATATGATTGCTTCAATACCCGTTTGTCATGACTTTGCAGTTTATACTCTTTAAGTTAATTCTTAAGAGTTGCCTAGGTTTTATAGGTGTAGGTTAACTCTAGGCTGGCAAGGGCATTGTGTCCCCTGCCTACACAGTACGACCCATTGGGACGCATGAGGAAGGACCGGTGTCCTTCTATTTGAAGCTTATCATACTGCGTCCAGTAAGATGTCGTGCTTTGGAGCTTTAGAACTGTGTCGAAAGGAAAGTAAGAGCTTTAGAACTGTGTCTAAAGGAAAGTAAGGGTCGGGGTATTGTTTCCCCTTCCATGTCTTGAAGGAGGTATTCTCCTGTTCTGCTAGCCTCTGTAACCACGTATGGTCTTTCGGATATTTATCAAATCATAAGATTGGTCTTGTGGTGTGTACCGTGCAACGACTTCTGTTCAAGTTACTCCTGTAAATAATCATGACACATAATCTCTTTGATTTGTTTTGTTAGATACAACAACAATAATCACGGTAAAAATTAAGGAACAATGATATATCTTTTCTTGAACGAAAGCGACAAAAATCTAACTCATTTGGATAAAGTGTAGTAGTACTATACTACTGTAGTCCCCCAGTTCAATTGTACTAACTTGTTTGCACTATTGAACTCCAATAAGTTAGTCTCATATATGCAAACCTAGGATCATTGCAGGTGTATGAGCCTTGTAGACGTATGTGCCTTGCAGGTGTACGGGCGTATGAGCCGTGCAGGCATGTGAGCCGTGCAGGAATATGAGTCTTGTTTTGCAGACGTGTGAGCCTTGTCTTGCTTGAGGGTGTACCTGCACTAATGCATAGAAATGTAATCACTAGGGACGGACGTCATACCGTCTCGTAGTCCTAATCCCTAGTTCAATGTTAGTAACTACTAGTAGTAGTAATAAACTTAGAAGTTTGCATCTCAAGTAACAATAAACTTATAGTAAATCCTGTTAGATACATAAGAATACCAGTCGTATCAGTCTGTTGATGAGTATCTAAACTTTAAGAGAAGATCTACTCAAGTATGTACGTAGCACACCTGGTCTGCAGGGGCATTGATGAAGGACACAAGGAAATTGCCAAGGTTTCATGTAACATTGATACATGTACCCTATATCACTTAAAAGAATTAAATAATTATTTTATGGTTGTCAACCTGTGTAGGCATGGTTCGTGTTCGCAACTTTGTATAAGTTACTACAGCAGGTGGAGCAGTTATAGTAGCACGTGATGGTGATTCCCATAATATATGCATTACCCCCGTTTAATGCTAGTAACTAGTTAGTAGCATTAAACTACCATAAAGAGATGAGTGTGTAGCTGGTATGCTTTGAAGAGCAGTATCCACGTATGTCACGGTGGCAAATAAATGATAAGTTTGGAACTCGATTTAATCTATAAAGGCCCGAGAAGGGTGTGTATGTATGTCTTAGCTATGTGAAGTCATGTAAAAGTAATCGTTAGAATTTTCTCCTGATGATGTTATTAGACTTATAGCAGTGCTAAATTTTTAGTAAGGTATCTTTGCAAACGAGTGTGCCATACTTACGTATATAGTAAATTTTTAGTAAAGCAGACCTTGCGGTTAGCGACTCTAGGTCAGGAAGGTGACTCCAGGGGAGGCCAGGAGATCCCCAGACAGGGCAGGTCACTACAGGTGACTACATGCCAAGGCAGGTAACTGCAGACGGAGGCAGGTTAGTCCAGGGTGGGTCACTCCTAGACAAGGTATGTTACTCCAGGACTAAGGCAGGTCGGTCTAGGTGACTGCAGACGGAGGCAGGTTAGTCCAGGGTAGGTCAGGTCACTCCAGGTGACTACGGGCCAAAGCAGGTGATTACCCTATTGGTCGTCCAGGGTCCAGAAGACAAACATCCGGAGGCGAGCAGGTCAGTACAGGACGGGTAGGTCACTCCGGTGATTATGGGCCAAGGCAGGTGGCTGCATGTTAAGGAAGGTCAGTCCACGGCGGGTAGGTCACTCCAGGTGACTACGGGCCAAAGCAGCTGATTACCCTATTGGTCGTCCAGGGTCCAGAAGACAATCGTCCGGAGGCGAGCAGGTCAGTACAGGACAGTTAGGTCACTCCGGTGATTATGGGCCAAGGCAGGTGGCCGCATGCTAAGGAAGGTCAGTCTATGGCAGGCAGGTCACTTCAGGTGACTACAGGCCAAGGCAGGTGATTACATACAAGGAATGTTAGTCCAGGACGGGAAGGTCACTCTAGGTGACTACGGGCTAAGGCAGGTGATTATATACAAGGAATGTTAGTCCAGGACGGGAAGGTCACTCTAGGTGACTACGGGCTAAGGCAGGTGATTACATGCTAAGGAAGGTTAGTCTATGGCAAGCAGGTCACTTCAGGTGACTATAGGCCAAGGTAGATGATTACCCTCCTTGACGCTCAGGGTCCAGAAGACAAACGTCCGGAGGCGGGCCGGTCACTCCAGGACAGGCTGGTCACTACAATTCTGATAGTCTGAAAAAGTAGCTGAAAAGCTGAAAAGGTAGGTTTGTGTGGTGTCCTCTCATTGGCTTAGTACAATTTTGCTTTAATAAAGTTGCATGTCTTGTCATGTACTATTGTCCTTCCCCTTGTTGGAGTATGCCCGCTGACACACGTATGCCATTTAGATCACTACCGATAATGTATGGGCCTATTGGGTCACACACCGGGGAACTATCTCGACAGCCTATTAAGTGGAGGGACCAATGGTGTCAAAATTGAAAAGTTGGTGAGCTGGCAAATACCGCGACGCGGAATACTTAAGGATACGCGACGCGGATCTTCCGCGGCGCGAAACCTTACTAGTCCGCGGCGCGTAATTCTGACAGTCTGCATGCAACTTTTAGTCATTTCAACCTCCACAAATGCCCAATGCATGTGCGACCTTTTCTGGAGAGTCAGGCCGGCCAGGGGAGATCAAGTGGCATGTGGGGTCTTTAAAAGAGAACCTTTTGTCTTTGTTTTGGATCATTTTGCCAAATTAACAAGAAAACCCACTTAGTTCTTTAAACTTAGAGAGTGAGTTTTTGCTCCAGAAAACAAGTCCGGTTTTTGGCAAGTTGTAGGCTGTTCTCAAGGGATTTCAAGGCTTTGAAGATCTTTTGAGCTTGCTAGTACAAGGAGGTGGTACAAACCCGGGGTGGACTTCAATAGAGGAAGCCTTCTTTGGTGTTCTTGTCTTCATCTCTTCATCAAGTCGTTTCTGGAGCTAAGGAGCAGGGTATAACCTCTTCTCTTTCTGTTTTTCATGTTGCTTAAGTTAGCTATAGAGTTTGGTCCATGGTTTGGGGTTTTATGCTTTGATTACTTGTACTTTATGCTTTGTATGTTGTACCTTGTTGCTTCCGCTGTGTACATAGAACCCCAACACCCCTTTCCTTTCTTTTTTATTTATTTAAAACATCAAAATACAGGGGAGAGTCCTGGAGTGGCGTATCTAGCAATTTATACATGTCTGGATGACGAATGTAATAACATTTAAAGGCCTGGATTGACGATTTTTCATGGTTTCTAGGCCCGGACAATGTTCATTTCTTCTGGACATGTGTGTATATGCATATTCAAGTTGCACTTTATTGTTTTGAACATGTGAAAAACAACATATATAATGATCCATGCTCTCATATTAATAAATGGACATGGATATTCTTGAGGGCGAACAACAAAACAGCATGGTTTGTAGATAACATACCTCACCCATGATTTTTCACCAAAACAGTAGGTTTATAGATAAAATAGGAAGGCTTGACCTGGAAGCAAACATGAACTCTCTGGGCAGGAAATCAAGAACACGAGCTCATGGGGTTATTCTCGTGACTTCTTGTCCAGGTCCCACGGATGGCGCCATTTGATCGCACATCTCCTCCTCCTGGATCGTCGGAAGGATGCGTGAGTGCTGTTTTTGTAGATCCAACTGAAGAACACTCCTGCGAAACAATTAAAACATAAGGTTAGAGGGAGACGGGGATGGATCCCCGTATCCCTCTCCAAAGCTTAAGTCAGGGGAGTGTATATGGAGAGAGAGTTTATGTTTGTGGTATGTATGCCTGAGATGATAATGATGTCAATTGTAAGTGATGTGTGTTCCTTATTTATATTAGGGAAGATCATACCTGAGCCCTTGGATGAATATCCAAGTGTTGATCATCAGACGACTGTGCTGTACTTAGGTGTCAGGACAGCTGTACCTATCATCCTTTTGGGAATATGTGATGTACATGTCTATAATAGTGAGGCAGAAGACTCTCCTGGCAGTACTCAGCTCCAGGAGGGTCTTCGGCCCTGCTTACAGCTCCAGGAGGGTCTTCGGTCCTGCTTACAGCTCCAGGGGACAGGGGTCTTTGGAACCACTTAGAGCTTCTAGGACTTACTCCTTTCCTAGATGGTGGTAGGTTCCGGAGCATCGAGTTTGGGGTCCTACCCCACTAGTGAGGCATAGGCTCCAGGACAAGCGTAGGTCCCGGAGTACCAGACTTGGGGCCTTACACCATTAGATTTCATGGAGGAGGATGATTGAGACCAATGGTTAGGAGGTAGCAAGACTACTTCTTGCAGCGTAGGGCTTATGGATTAGGTTCGTCCTGGTAATTTCAATTTATTTTTTTAACTATTTTAATCTTATTCCTATTTTTTTACTACTACATTTATCACTTTTTATCGTATTTCTTTTAGATCTTAATTTTTTAGTTATATATTCTTTATGTATACATTTATTGTTTAATGTTTTGTTTTTACGCGGCTGGAGGTCCTTTCAGGAAGCAATCTCTCTACCTACGGGTTGAGGTACGATTGTCTACATTCTACCTCCCCATACCCCGCTCTAACAGGATTTGGTATTGTTGTTGTTGTTGTTGTTGTTGTGTTATTTATTATTTATTGATGATTATTAGAAACAATAATCAGATTGAGAGTTAAGTGATAAAATATATAACTTTTATATCGTATGCGTTTGTGATACCAATAGATTCGTTTTTAAACTAGGGTCCCGAATAATAACTCATTAGTTGTTCGTTAATTATGTTTGACCATTTGATTGATTAACTATATGTTAAAATGCAGTACTTTGTAATGTATGGTAGATATTTTGCACACATAGCCGACTTATACCTCTGCCTTATCTAAACTTCAATGTGAATATTGTCTTCATTATATGTGTTTATGTATGTGTGCTTTGAAGATAACACAAGAATAAGCACTAGGAAAACATCAAACTTGAATTTTTGAACTTTTGATTTAGTGAATGGTATTGCAAAAACAATGGTATATACCTGTTTCTATTGTGATCGTTGTGATTATGATGATTGATGTTTGTGATTGTAGCTTCCATTCACTTAGCCTTGTGCTAATTTCCCACCTTAACTCCATTTTGCAGATTTTTGGTAAGCACATCTGTTTAGCTGGGGAGTTCGTGTGTTTAGGGAAAGTTTGACCACTGATCTGATATTATTTTGAAACGATGAGCCATGTTTGTTAAACTCTTGTAACACGAAACGATATATTGTTGTTCTTTGTACAGTGGGTGTGGTTGTTTATATTATTATATTGCAACGCTTCCGCCGTGTTTTAAGAAAAATAGCTTGAGATGCGGTGTTACCGTGTTACACTCACTGTTGTTGTAATGTCCTCTTCCCTACTATCTCATGTGAATTGCTCGACCACAAGTTGAGTTTCATAGTTATTTACGGTTGTTCGACTTCAAAAATGAAAGTAGAATTTTACATTTTTCGTTATTAATTCGTTGCATTTTCTTTGATTAAATACATATTCGAAAACTAAAAAACTACCCGGTGAGCAAATTTGACTAAAAAAGGTCATTACGTAACATGGCGCGAACCTAACATGAGAAAAATAACACGTTTAAAATCTGGCACGAAAATAAATGAGTCAACACATAATTGATATAAAATACGAACGACATGAAACTAATACCCCAAACTTGACATGAATTTCAGCCACATACACACCTTATCACATTGATATTCAAGAATAAAAATAAACATGATTATTATCACACGGAAAGTGTCAGACAACCCATTACCCACAATATTGGGTAATGTTCAAGATGTGACGAGCCATCAAATATCTACTCCGTTCACTCTAAAACCGAGGTTCATTTCATTCTTGTGTGTTCATCGGGGATGAGGATCACGTCTGAGTAGCTAAACTATTTTCGTGATATTGAAGTTAAACTCGTATCTTCGTTAAATAGAGTGACAATGATAATCTAATTTAGATTGCGGCTTGTGACTTACAAATTTACAATATATCTTAGAGAAATCTAGAATAAAATATATATTAAAAGAAAATCAATTCTTACAAATTCGTTATATAGAATTTAAGAAATGTAGGATAAAATCAATATATATATTAAAAGAAAACTATTATTGGGAAAGTTTCTTTAAATAAAAATTCAATTAACCAATCAAAATCCTTCATTACTTAAATTTGACCAAAATTTTTAATTTTGACTTCCACAATTAGAATGATGGATTTAAAATAGTATATGAACAATTATGAGAGAGCTATATGAAAATATAAGGGGGTCTTTGTATAAATTATATATTTACATTTAATAGATGAATTTAATTGTTTATGTCTATGTATTTTCTTTTATAACTTTTAATGTATAATTTTTGGTATAAATATAATTGTATATTTATAACCATCTCATTTTATCTACGTTTTGATATAAATTTTGCCGTAATCTTACACAAAACTAAAAAAAAAATCTTTTACATTTTTATTAATAAAAAAGATATATTTCATAACCACTGAAAAAAGTAAATTACTATCTTTGATTTTATGTATATCCAAATGTAACGACATTTAATCTTTTCTAAAAGGGAATGAGTATTTTTCTTGCTTATCTTCTATATAAAATTCTACCCCAATGAGTATTTTTTTTTTGGTTAATTTTCATTTTATAAATCACTAAATAAGTAATCCTTTTTTATGGCTATTTTTGATTTAGAGTATATGAGAACATATATTTACAATAGATTAATGAGGTACAATAACTTTTTCTAGGATAGTATATGTTTTTTAAATCCCTAAATCAGTTATCTTTTTTGTTGACATAATAATACAATGTTAAACCTTTGGTATGTTTGTCGATGACAATGATTTCAAAATAAAAATATTGATTAAACTGTGATGGTCTTAATAAACACATTATTTGTAAGTGATTAATCGACTAGAGCTTTACATGTCAAAACAGAACGTTATGAGTATGTCATCCGAAATTTGAGACAACGTTATTATGTGTTAATGAGGTATAAATATATGGTCAATTGTATGTTGTTGTTTCACGTATTAGAAGTAGAAAAGATTAAAAGTTTTTATTTGTGACAACAGTGGTAATGTTACAAACCAAAACAACAAATCGTAGTCTAAATAGAAGTGATTTAAAAAATTTACTTATTTTTTTTGTTGTTACAAATTATAACATATGTAAGTTTCCGATGATATTTCATTTATTGTATTGTTTTTATTTGTAATTTTTAATATCTCAAATACATTTTCGAAAAACCCGTGCGTACACGGGTCAATAAACTAGTATATATTAAAAGAAAATCAAAGTTGGGAAAGTTTCCTTAAATAAGGTTCCAATTAACCAATAAAAGCTTATTATTTTTTGATTTTGACCAAAATATTCAATTTTGACTACTTCATTTAGAATGATCCAATTTCTAGATTTGGTTGGATCTTTTAGCCCATTTACATAACACACGGATCTTTTTAACCCATATACCTTTTGGTCATTAATTTGATACTTTTAAATTGTTATTTATAACATTTATTCTTTTTGATTTATTTAACATGAAGTATTATTATCATTATAATACGTTATGAATTAATGCAACAAAATTGTTATGTTTTTAAAATATATAATATATTTTAATATGTTTTACTACTTAACATGAATATTTTTCAAATTTTTTATAATGCAAAAACACTTCAATAAAACATGGTTAACATATTAATACATTTTCATCAAAGAAATCACATATCATTTAGTGTGTGTAATATATTATAATTAATTAATAAAAAACATGTTTTTTATAAAAATTATTACTATAGTATATATGGATTTATTTTTAAACGTTAATACCAAGACATTTTACTTTAACATATTATAAGATCCTACTATATGTTCATTAAAATGAAAATGGTTATTATAATTTATATCATCTTCTAATATAAATAAAAGACTATCTTTTATCAATTTAATTAGAAAATCCTAATTTTTTATTTATTTAAAATAAAATCCTAACCATTCATTCATTCGATTTAAAATTAAGTCAAAATTAAAACTCAATCAAAGTTAAAACTCAAATTAAACTATAGATCAAGAAATATACAAATTCAAATCCAGTATGTGATAAAAATATGAGGTAAAAGAAGTATTATTTAAATTCAAAAAATAATATTTAGATTAATTCATCTCACTTAAAGTTAATTAAGTCTTATAATTCATCATTCAATACTACATAAAATTAGTTTATAAAATACTAAATACTACTTAATTTTAAAGGACTAGAATTATAAGAAAGTTAAAAAACTAAATACTACATAAAGTTAATTCATCTCTTCCTTATCTCTTGTACTTTCTTTTATTTATATATAATAATAATATTAATATAATATTAAACCTTGATCAATCTAACCTTGATCATAAAATTTTAGAACATTATTATTTAATTGAACAATTATAACTATTAATTTTGTCAAAATGAAACTCGGTTTTAACTTTAAATCAATTTAATTTGCATTACTTTCAAGTTAATGTAAGAAATATTTAAATTGGATTTTGTTTCATATAACAGTAACCAAGTTTGAAAAGTGTTCCACTTCACTATTTAATTCGTCAAATACATAAAATATATATTAATAAAAGCTAACGTTAATTAATCTATTTAGAGATTTTTTTACTATTTATTTAGTTAAAATTAACATTATTATTTTATTGGATTACTCGTATATTATACAGACATTTAAGCTAGTTTATGCATAAAATATATTGTACATTCAAATACTAAGATTATTTGGTGTTGTTTATATTAATTCCAATAAAAAAATATGAAAAAAATTATGAAATTAAAAACTTCATGTGTACAGTATTAATTATCGTAAAAGCACAAAAAAGAAAAAAAATCATAAATATTCTAAAAAGAGCAAGTGTAGAATTGCTTACAAAAAAATATCTACAACGGTACACAATCATGTCTACTTGGGATATAGCCTATAGGAGAGATAATACCTAGACTGTCATAATTCTATCAATAATTAAAGACATTATTTTTAAAAAGAACTCTGGCAAAAATAAAGATAAATAGAACAAAACAAAGTATTCTTTTCGTTTCTTTGTATGTAGTCGCTCTAGCTGCTTGATAGTGGACTGATGTATGACTTTTGCTTTTAATAATAATATTTCGGGTTATATCTTAGGGGTGATAGCCGAGCCGAAACTTCCCGAGTATAACCTTTGCTGTTAAAAAAAAAAAAGAACAAAACAAAGTAAAAGAGAAAAAGAGAAAAAGATAAGATTATAAAAAGGTAATTTAACTTACTTATTTAAAAAAATTTAAACGGCATAAGAGATACTTATTTAACATAATCCTAAAACTATACTTTTTTTATTTATTATCGGACTTGAACCCATAATATTTTTATTTAAAAGAGAATTTCAAATACAACCTTACAAAACATCGAAATTAGATTTATATCCTTATAAATATTCTAATTACATCAACATCCTTCCAGATATTTAAAACTCTCTTATAAATTTCAATACCCAATTTAGTATTAATTAAATCAATCAAATATTAAAAAACAGTATCTAAATATTCATTTGGATATGAAGATACTAAGATACCCTTCTCTAACTAAACCAAACATAATTGTGCTTCCTGTCCTTTCATTACTCCCTCACCGACCACAGTTGTCGGTTCAGTTCCTTGTTACAATTCATTCTCGATCATTTGCGATTCAAAAGCAGTTATGTTGTCGAAGGAGTGACGAGTTCTTGAAACAGTATATAGATGTTAAATTAAACAATAGTATGACACGGAAAGAGATTGACACGTTTGTGATTAATGAGCTAAGAGATAGTTATGTCATCATAGTTTTATAATAGGACATAACACTATCCGAATCATGTAATACCTATCATTGTGAATGAGAACCTTACATATGTATTTTCATTCCAATAATAGTTATGTCATTGTAATGTAAGTTAGATTTGTCACTCACTCACTCTCGCAGAACCTACTATATATTAGGTGCACTCCAAGTCAATTTACCAAGGCCACCAATCTCTGAGGCACCAATACCGAGCATAATCACGGGTCTACTATATTCAACAACAGTCTGCGAATGCGTTTTGACTATATTACGAAGTGCGTTTATTGAATTAGAATCGTGAAATGTAGAAATAGGGTGGATCACCAACCTAGGATTAAGAAGGGATTTCCAAGTGCCTCATGGCACAGGATCGCGAAGTGTAGAATGGCCTGAATCGCCAAAGGGGACTAAGGTCCAAATAGCCACGTGCAGTTCCAGCACTTGGATCTCCAAGTCAGTTGAGATAGCAATTGCCAAATACTATTTGGTATTTGGAATCGCCATTTGTGGCCAAAACTTAGAATTTTGAGGTTTTCATAGAGTGTTGGTGTGAATAGGGTGTATAGCCCTTGATGATGTCTAATGACGTGAACAACTTAATTGTAGGTGATTGCCGGTATACCCAAATATTCTGGATACATAACTAAAATGTATAGTTTTTATTGCTTGTGCTGCAACCAAGTGAGTTAGAGAGACTTGAGTAGTCAATTGTGACCCAAAAGAGTGAAATCATCGTTAGTACACTGCTTCGGTATTATGTGAATCTTATGAGTATGTAATGACATGTACATACCTAGTGTGGGGTGTAAGTAAATGTGCTTGCCAAACTTTATGCAAATTGTTGTTATTTAAAATTTTTAGGGTAAGACCATGAAGAAGCTTTGACACAGTAAAGACAGCTCGTGAATAAAAGATATTCTGCAATGATGTTTGAAAATAGTTTTGATGTTTATATCACTTGGCTTTCAAGCTACAACAACATTTTTTTTTGTTTCAAGTTATGTACTTAATAACTTGTAGTCCGGGTGCGGATATCGTCTTGATTTTGTATAAATACATGAATGCTCTTTTACTTTGATTTATAAATAAAAACCATCCGAGCGTTACACACACGATAGTTTCCTTTAACATGACTTCCAACACTCACTTTCTAGCCATGACACACCCTGTTGACTCTTAATCTGCATAAAATCTGTTTGACACGGGGTGTGTCTCAACTGTGTTGAGTCTTAATCTTCATAAAATCCGTTTGACACAGGATGTGTCTCAGCTGGCACATCATGTGTCACCTTTACACAACAAACGGTTCTATATCAACAACTATAGATTTAAACCAAAACTCAAAATTATCCATTAATCTCAACATGTAATCTATAATATATGTTCTACTAATTGTATTAAGCAATAATCATGACATGTAACCATCAAACTTTGACAATTTTATGCATGCAAAGGGAAATGAACTCAAGAACACAAAATCATAGATTACTAACCTTTAATCTGCTCCAATTGCTCGTTAATCTTGATGTTAATTACTGATAATCCGCAAGAAGTGCGTGAAATAGCTTTATCCTCTAATAATCCTTCCTTGAATATATAATTTACGCACTTCCTTTTTTAATTTTCTGTGTAGAATTTCTCTCTCTTAAAAAACTCGACATCTCTTTCTTTGTAAATGCTTGTTTCTCGACCTAAGATTCAAAGAACTCTACTAAAACACACACAATGTGTTTGTATGTGTAGATTTTTATTTGTAGCAACTTTCTATTATGTGTAACACACACACACACAAATATATAATACATATACTAGCATTGTACACGCGCAATGCGGCGGCAATGACAATAGTTTGTGCTCGACAAGATGTTTGATTTCAAAAATATAGGGTGTGGTATGTGTGTAATACGGTGTTAGTCAACTTATCCATGTTCTTTCTCCTTTTTCTAAATTTTTTTTTTTTACAATCAACCATTTTATTAGTTGTTAAAATAGTTTTTAAAAAAAATAAAAAAATATTATTATTAATTAGTTAGAGAAAAAGATACTATAGTCTTAAAATTACATTGATGTAGTAATTTAACCAAAGTTAGATAAATTAATGTTTAATGATTTATTAAAGTACCATGACCATCATTTAATTCTAGGGTTTAGTTCATAAAATTATATCCAACTTTGCACCTTTTGCTATTGTATGTACTAAACTTTCAAACTTACTATTTGATGTATCAAACTTTTTGAAAGTTACAATTTTATGTATCCAACCTGCTATAGCAGGTAAGATGGTGATGTGGCACATGTTAACTTGAGGTGGCAGTGACAAGATGTTGAGTTGGCAGCTGATGTGTCATATTTTTATTTAAAAATAATTCTAATAATAATAATAATAATAATAATAATAATAATAATAATAATAATAATAATAATAATAATAATAATAAACCCCTTCATCAGGTTCATCCCTTCATCATCTTTTCAGCGTTTCATCCTTTCATCGAGGTTCATCATCGAGGTTTCTATCATCAGATCGAAGGTTTTGGGTTCAACATCAGGTCAAGGAACAAATTAAACCCCTTCATCAGATCGAAGGTTAGGGCTTCATCCACCACCACCACCACCACCGTGAAGTTAGGGCTTCATCAGATCGCCGACTGAAATCGAAGTTGATTAGTTCAGATCGATTGCTGATTAGTTCAAATCGAAGTTGATTAGTTTAGATCGACTGAAATCATGTATTCATTGATTGTTGATTAGTTCAGATCGAGAGGCTTCAGAGGCTCCATCGAAATTTTCATCAAGGTTCTTCATAGAGGCTTCAGAGACTTCAGATCCGTATCGAGATCTGTTTTAGGTTTCGATTTTAGGTTTTAGGTTTCGTAATTTGTAGAGACTTCAGATCCATATCGAGATCTGTTTTAGGTTCCGATTGTTAATTACACGAGATATGTTCTTCATCTGTTCATCTGTTCTTCATCTTTTTCTTCAAGATATGGAGATCTGTTTTAGGTTCCGATTGTTAATTTGTAGAGACTTCAGATCGATTTTAGGTTTCGTAATCTGGGTTTCATCTGTTCTTCATCTTTTTCTTCAAGATATGTTTCAGATGTGTAATTGAATTTAGTTCTTGATGGTTCGTAATCTGGGTTTCATTTCTTCATCTGGGTTTACACGTATTGCATCTGGTTGTTCATACATGTGGGTTTCTTCATGGTGTTCTTGTTAGGATATGAATTTAATGATGTGGAAATAAAAATAAATAAAAAATGAGAAAATTACCTGCAACTTGTTTAATAGGTAAAAAAGGAATAGAAAGTTAAAAATGTAAAAGTTCAATACATCAAATGGTAAGTTTGAAAGTTCAATACATACAATAGCAAAAGGTGTAAAGTTGGATACACTTTTATGAACTAAACCCTTAATTCTAACCTTAAATTAGTTGAGATAATTAAAGGAATCATTGGTTAGCCAATTGCTTTAAGTGTTTGTATCTTAAGCATAAAAACTTATACTACTTAAAATTAAGTAGTTTTAAAAAAATTTAAGTGAGAAAAAGTTAAATGTTTTATAATGTAGTATAAATATAGATAGACACAAGGTCTAAAAGTGAAACAATCTAAGATAGTAAAATGGTAATTTATATAAAAAAACGTAGAGCTTAATTAGTCTTAACGGACCGAGTGATTAAAATGGTAACAATTTTGAAAATAAGACTAAAACCGCAATTACTAAAAGTTAGAGACGAAAAATAAAAAAAGATGATAAACGCAATTCAAAGACAATAATTTAATCTATAATATTTTATAAACATTAATTAATAGGTTATGCATATTAATAGTAAGTTGACATATAAAAAAGACAATGGGGCTAGTACGTACATGAAAGCAATAGCTAGACGACATAGATTGCCAACAAGAGAGGCCAAGTTTTGAAGAGTCGAATGAATGCTTGGGACATGCAACATGTCTCTTTCTGATGCTAGATGTCTCCAAACTTAATCACATGTTTCTCCATCTTGGTGGGAGTTTTCAATTATTAACACTAAATTATACTTTTTTTATCGTGAGTTTGTGTATCTTTCTACCCTTCAATGTATAATTTTCATTTCGTGGTTCATTTAGTCTTATTTTTATTTTAAATGTTTCTAATGTTATACAAATCGTTCCCTCTTTTGAACTTTATCATCCTTTAACTCATAATTGAACCGACTAGTTAATTGAGTTGCAAAAGTTCCGGACAAACCAAGGAGAACATAAAGAAAAACAAGAAAATTCACAATTTAGTTTAAAAGAATGAGACATGTTCGATAAAATTTATGTAAAAAATATAGTACTAAAATTTTAAAATGCAATCACAGGTGTTCAGTTTACAATCACATGTAATTTTGTAAAGTATTACATGTAAATTACGAAAAGACCCTCCACCCAATTAAATTTTGTATGTGTTCGCCTATTTGTTTGTGTAGCAGAAAACTTAGGGACCTTATTCAAAAGTGAAGAGCTTTCATGTGATTTTAAATGATATAGAGCAAAAGTGAAATTTGTATGTGTTCTATTTGTTTGTGTAGCATAAAACTTAGGGACCTTATTCAAAAGTGAGGAGCTTTCATGTGATTTTAAATGTTATAGAGCAAAAGTGAACACCCATATTGGTGGGTGGGTGGGTGGGTGGGTGGATACGCGTGGTCAAACAATCAAAGAGGATTGTTACAAGTAGATTGGATTGTTTTCTAACCTATGTGGGGGTGCATTGAGTGTTTTTCAAAAAATTCAGCAATGGAATTTTAAACAAGTTTAAGAGGTCAATTTATGGTCTTAATCAAGCATCTCAGAGTTGAAATCTTTGCTTTGATGAGATTTTCAAAGAGTTTGGTTTTTTCAAGAGCATGGATGAACCTTGTGTATTGGTCAGGGCTAGTGGAAGCGTTATAGTATTCCTTGTCTTGTATGTTGATGACATACTCCTAATAGGAAACGAGGTTACTACCTTACAGTAGTTCAAAACTGGCTTGTGAATTGTTTTTCTATGGAAGACTTGGGACATGAAGCATACATCTTGGGGATAAAGATCTATAGAGAAAGATCTAAAAGACTCATTGGTTTGAGCCAGAGTACATATATAGATAAAGTCTTGAAAAGTTTCAAGATACATAATTTCAAGAAAGGAAATTTGCCTATGGTGCACGGTGTGACATTGAGTAAGTCTCAATGTCCTAGTTCTCAAAAGGAAGTAGATGAGATAAATCGATTCCCATATGCTTCGGATCATGTACGCCATACTATGTACTCGACCTCATGCTTTGTATGCTTTGAGCATGACGAGTACATATCTTGCTAATCTTGGTCAAAGTCAGAGGGTTGTTGTTAAACACATTCTCAAGTATCTGCGGAGGACTCGAGAGATGTTTATAGTGTTTTGGTGGATCGGAGGATCTCAGTGTTACGGGATATTCTGATTTCCAAACCAACAAGGACGACTGTCGGTCTCAATCAGGGTTCGTGTTCTTGTTAATTGGCGGTGCTATTAGTTGGAGGAGTTCCAAACAAGATACCGGGATGATTCAACCATGGACCTAGAGTATATCGCTAAAATCGAGACAGCCAAAGAAGCTTACTGTAAGAAAAAATTCATTTAGGATATTGGAGTTGTTCCTAGCACTGCTGACCCTATTAAGATCTTTTGTAATGATGAGGGTGCATCAGCTCTAGCTAAGGAACCCAGGGCACATCGAGGCACAAGACACATCGCTCAGTATTATCATTTAACTCCTGATATCATCGAGGATGGGGAGATTGTAGTTAGTAGAGCGCAGACTAAGGGAATTTTGGCTGCCGCGCTTACCAATAAGTTGTCACAAGCCAACCATGATTCTCATGCTAGGTCTTTAGGCATTAGATTTGCTAGTGACTTGGTTTGATTATTTTAGTTGTATTTGATGTATTTATGAACCTTAAGCAACATTATATTTCTGATTGTAATGATTTTTAAATGAAGATTTTAATATACACATGGTGAGATTACTTTCATGAAATCTTATTATGTTCTATCTTTACATGTTTAATACTTTCTTGAATAAACTTGTTTGTTCTTAATGCTCCACGATCGGTCGTTCTTCTCGTTTTTCATAAGGAAGGAAGAAGTGAATTAAGATCGAGGAAAGTGATTGGTAGAGTATTCATAATGGATTAAATACATAGTTACGCAACATTTAGCATATACTTGATAATGGATCAAATGACTGGATGACCCGCTTTTGAGTTTACTTCATGAACATGGTCACGAGTAAATCAGGATGATAATACCGTTTGTTCTTCTACTGAAGGTACATGTGTTTCTTGAGTACTAGGTTGGTCTTGTTTTGATTGCTTTCTAACGTAGTTCATAACTAACTGTTATAAAGAAAGTTTACAGGCAAGGTCTCGTTATTACGACAGGACGATGTAGTCAAAGGTATTTGTTCCTCTACTGAGAGATATCCCCATGCCCCTCGTTGACTAAGTGCTTACACCAAATTTTAGGTCGTGCTCAAGATGAATTAATAATGGGTCAATTTTGCAACTTGTTTTGTTTGTCATCGTTAGATCGTGAAACATAATCGTGGATGATCTGGAGGTTGACTGTGTTCCATGCCTCGCATTCACAATGGATATCGTGAGCGAATGGATAAATGATTACTTATATATAGGACCATTCTTTTATACTGGTAAGTGTATTGGATGACATACCATATGTTGACTTGGGGTGTGCTCGTTTGGGCCGTCACAACCGTGCATACCATGTAACATCCACTTTAATTAGTATTTCAATGTTAGTTAAATGGGGGTTATATGTCATTAACTCTAGACTTAATATGGGAAGATTTTGAACTTATTGTGGTGTTCTATAAAAGATCCTAGTTGTCTCTAGAGTTGGGGTTACTCACTTGATTCAAACTAGTGCACATATCTCTCTCAAAACATTCTTGTTGGCAAGGCTTTGTGGTTCAAGAGTTGTGTGGCTTGGTGGTGTCTTCATTGGCACATCTTTTCTCTAGCAAGAAGGAACTAAAGTAGCTTGGGGTGGACAACACTAGAGGGTTACTTTTTTTATCTATAATCCAAGACACCACCAAAGTTCAAGAAGGAGTTCTTGCTTGAGAGGTATAACTCTTACCCTTGTTTTTTTTCCTTTTGTTGCATTGCTATTGTTAGAGTCATGATCCATTGGGTGAGTATTTGTGGTTAATTTGAAAATTTGTTTTATAAACCTTTTGCTTCGATTGTGTTTTCGAGAATCACCATTCACCAATACCCAGCAATAATGTCGTTCGAGGGTGTTAGGTCCGGACCAGAATAACAATATTAACAAGCAACTTATGCTACTATAACATGTATAACATAAACAACATATCCATGTTTCAATGAAACCTAAACAACAAACGGGAATAACGTAATAATGCAACATAGTCAATACATATAAAAATTATCTTTGTATACTTAATAACCAACTAAAGAATAAGTATCCAATATGGACAACAAGTCAATTATGAAATCATGCCAAGTTGATGCCTAGTTTATCTCAAAACAACTTTTGTGTGTCTAAGTTATGCAAAAGAATAGTGCACCCACCTCGGGTTAGATGAAAATTATAACCTTATCTCTCCCACAACTTGAATTCCCAAACAATACTCACTAAGGCCCAACATATATATATATATATATATATATATATATATATATATATATATATATATATATATATATATATATATAATGAATTAGAGACCTTAACTAAGCCTAACCAGGAGGGCACTTACCGAGGCAAAGCACCAATAATCGTGCACCAAAATCATACTAATAGAATTCACAAAAATTAAACAATAATTAGGAGATGCAAAATATAACGTCAAGACATATTATTTTCTAACCAAAGGGCTTGCAGCTCAACGATATTTTGTGTTTGTGGAGTAGTGCCCTCTCCTAAAAGATTGTGTGTTCAATCTAGTTATAGACAATAGAAAAGATTTAGAAGTAGGTTTAGTAGGTATGTGAGTTTGCTGTTAAAAAAATATATAAATTTCCAACATTCTTAGAATTAGATGATCAACATAATGATTCGAGTTATACAACTAGGCCCCTTAAATAGAATGGTACACATTTAAAAGTTGTGAATAATGAAATTAAGACGAATTTGGAAACCCAAAAATAGGTTAAAATTGCACATATCCCAAATATAAGATTCTAGGGTTCGATAATAATTCCTTACTGACTCGTTAATTACGAAATAATTGAGGGAAATTTGTAATGTTAACTCGGATTTTTTTTTTTAAAATTTTACAAAACTTTATAAAAGTAGCTTATATCTTTTTTAACTCTAACGAGTGTGTTCAATAAAGTTTATGTAAAAAAATAGTCCTAAAACTTTAATATGCAATTATAGATGATTCAGTATATAATCACATGTGATTTGTAAAAAAATTCACATGTGATTTGTAAAAAAATCACATGTGAATTACAAAAATATCCTTCGTCCAAAATTTTAAAATGCAATTTGGACTAATGCCAGAGGTTATGACCACTCTAAGTCATTTGTATCAAATTCAAACTGCAAGTATTTATACTATCATACTTGTTTTTTTTCTAATAAAAAATCTAACTTATTTGTAAAAACACACACACACATTACAAAGTGACAACCAAGACAAGAGGTGGACCAAATTGAGTGATGGTGGTGGTAATTGTGGACCATTTCTGTATTGAATATGAGACCATACTTGACAACAATGGTTATGGACCCCAAAAACCATTTTAATGTTTGGTTGCAATCATGTCTTCTTGTTTTGTTTTTCACTTGTCATTTTCTTCTTCATATCAATCGACATTCAACACGTTTTTACGTTAAATAATTAACGTCTTGGATTCTCAATCTTGTAACATCGTCCTATTTTTACGAGATTAAGTATTGTTGTTATTGTAGATTTTGACCTTAAAATCAGCTTTTTATAACTAAAACGGGTTTTTAAAATTTAGTATGTTCATCTTGTATTATCTAACTAGATTAGATGTCTGTGTGATACACAAGTTAGTTTAAGAAATAGTAAACATTAATAAAAAGATATTAAATAATTATAAAATATGAATAGAACGAGCATTTAAAAAATGACGAAAGATGGAGTTAACACTCATACCAGCGATATAACGTTGATCCGAAGGGGGATAAATAAGGTTAAATGTTTATTGGTTTTTAATTAAAAAAATTAAAATGTTATAAAGTAATTTAGAATGATAAAATTATTTATTTTGTTAAATATGATATTTTGAATTGTTATAAAGGGTAAATATGATACTTAGAAATTGAGGTGAACAAATACGATATTTTAAAGTTTACGTATGGCATATATAAAATATATATGTAACCATTTTGATTTAAATTAAAGTAAAAATTGTATTTTAATTGTTATATCAAAATAGATAATTGAAATTTGATAATTAATTTTTTATCTAGGTTTAGTTGTTAAGATTATATAATAAACTAGTTTAATAGCCCGTGTATAAACACGGAGATTGATGATGTGAATTATAAACATTTATGATATGAAATCTTAAATGTATAATAGATCTATATATCGATAACAAATCAAGAAACATTCATGAGAATCAGAAGATGATCAAGAAAGAAAATTGACTTACAGATTTGCACCGCTAGTTGTTTAGCTTTTAGGAAATTAACAGAGTTGATTAGTAGGTAAAAATTCCAAGAATAATTTAAAATCATTTTGAAATTGGGGATTTTGATTGGTAAAAAGTATTCTAAAAATAATTTAACGATCACATAATGTCTTTCTAAAAATATTCTAAAATAATTTAAAATCATTTTGAAATAGGGATTTTCATGAATGTCTTTTAATATATAACGGGTTGGTTTATAATTTGATAAAAACTAATTATTAGCGAAAGAAACAAGACTTTTACAAAATGGTGACAAACCCAAACCAGCGGTTGAAGCATCGAAGTAATAGATGGAAAACGTGATATTATGATACGAAACATAATTGTATTTTTTATACA
Organism: Pulicaria dysenterica; assembly: GCA_947179395.2. Lineage (NCBI taxonomy): Eukaryota > Viridiplantae > Streptophyta > Magnoliopsida > Asterales > Asteraceae > Pulicaria > Pulicaria dysenterica. Next base: position 20,334,357 of record OX359293.1, read on the forward strand.
ATTCATCGATTATTATTGTTACAGGTAGAAGTAATATGGTCAAACATTTATTGGTGATAATTTACGATACTTTGAACTTATTATAATATATTTTAAATGATAAAACTAATAATTTGGTTAATATAATATTTTGAAATATTTATATTACATAAATAAGATTTAATTAATTAAGAGCAATAATCAATTAGTTATGATGTTTATCCAATTAATAGATGTAATATACTATTATTTAATTATTTAATTGTTTATAATTTATTGATATTTGTTATTTATTTAATTAAGGGTTATCTTTATCTAATTTATATTAGTTTGACTGTAAAAAAGTCAAAATCAAATCTTTAGAATTAAAGAAATCAACGGTTAAGATTAAATCTTTTATTAAATAAAGGGTCTAGATCATCTGATAATTTTTTTCAAATTAGTCTTTTATATATATTAGAAGATTTTATTGAAATTATTATTTTTATTTATATTAGAAGATATAAAAATTATTTTCTACTCCAAAGCTCATTGCATTAGGTAGAATTATTAATGAATATCCTATTGGGCCTAATTGATACTAAATGATCATTGTAAGTTTGTAACTTTGGAGTTTGGATGTTCTCCAATTTGGGCCTTGGGAGAGTTAGGCACTTAGGCGTGCACAACTGCACATTATAAATTTATAATCGTTCGCCAACTGTCTCATCCCGGTCCTATAGTCGGTCACGAAACAAACCGGTCTTACAATATTAACCGGTCCTAAACCGGTCTTGCTTTTAGACACTTCAACAGCTACATTTATGTGTGTAATGATAACATGATTAGCCGGTCCTAACCGGCCTTAGCGTTCCCAAAATGTGCTAATGTAGCCCGTCTAAACCGGTTTGATCCAAATGCTCCTTTTGAAGAAGTAAGCAAGGCTAATCGTGTTGCGTCGATTTGGGAGTTTTATAGTAAATTGAATGAAAATAACAAATATTTTGCATGAACTTTGTGTAGTTTAGAAATTTGCTATGACTTAGATTTAGTTTATATGAACTTAGTTTAAGTAATTTTTGTTAAATTTAGTTTACATGAGCTTATTGTAATTAAATCAACTTAGTTTTAATATTTTTTAGAAAACATGAAGTTAGTTTAATTATATGATCTTAATTTTTATTAGTTAACACGAACTTACTTAGTTTTATTAGCATGAACTTAGTTTATATTAGTTTAATTTACATTACAAATTTATATGACTTAGTTTTAGTTATATGAAGTTACTTTAATTTTATGAACCTAATTTAATTACATGATTAAGTTTATTAATTTTAATTGTAATACTATTAGATATAACTCGAAAAGTAATATTTAATAGTTATGATTGGCTTTGGGTTGTTGGGTTTTTAGAAAGATTTTATAGTGGAAGGATACTATCCCCTTAACTGATCTACGTGATTAATCTTTTCTTGGTAATCAAACGTATTAATTTAAAATCATAACTATTAAATGTATCTAATTCAAGTTCTCATAAAACCAGTTTCAATAATGATTAATGTAGTTTAATTTGAAATAACAAGTTATTATATAGTCCCTGCTTCGTGACGACTTTGATTTTAATGAATATTAGATACACAAATTACGTTATAAGCAAATTTAGATTTGTAAACGAAAAATAAAATTCTTAAATTTAGTTACTCATTATAATTTCAACCAATAAAATGTATTTTCCATATTATTTAATATATCTTTACTTCAAAACTAAGCCATCTCAACTTCATACTCATGTGTTATACTTACATGCACTACTGTCATCCAAAAATTCGAAAGGTTGATTAACATACCTTCAACACTTTTTAAAATGGATAATTTCGTAATTGATTTAAGTGCAATTATCCTGTTTTTGTTATAAATAATGTCAATTTATTTTTATTTAAAATCAATTTTTGTTTTACTGCGATGACTTTTAATCACTATTATTACTTGTTAATAATATTAATTGTTCTAGTTACTATTATTACAATCATTAATTCATTATTATATTTTAAATAAAAAGGTAGCTGAATGCAATATGTTAAATGGAAATAAAATAAATGACACAAATATATATCTATAAACAGATCACATTTTCAGACAAATAAATTTGTGAAATGTTTTGAAAAGGAAAACGTAAAAAGATAATTTTAAAGAAAGAAAAAAAACAAGGAAAAGTGTGTGTGTGAGAGAGAGCGCGCTAATCTATGATTTTGATATATGTCATATCAATATATATTTAAAATATCATATCTCATGATATATTGTGGATGTTACTAAATAATCTCTCAAAATCTCATGATAAATTGCCAAGTTAGTTTGTGAATTGATAGTATAGTGTAATAAGAAATGAAATTGATAATACAAGAATGTCTACCAAACTTCTTCTTCTAGTCAAGAGTGATAGCTTTCATCTGGAACGCGTTACAACCTTTATGTTATACCGTAAGTCGTATAACTCTTAAACATGATGCAATGAAATTTTTTAAGAAAGTTCCTATTGTTTTAAAGGTGTTCTTTGAGGTATTCACGGTTAGAGTTTGCATACCCACGGATGTTTGGTCCGCTCCATATGGTACCAACTTATCATTTATATGCGTCACAGTCTATTTGGTCGATCCAAAGGTGCGGAAAATGCAAAACTGAATACTTGCTTTAGGAAGCTTTTCTCACCCGCACGCTGGTAAACAAATATATGATATTTTAATGAGAATAATGAACGCTTTTTATATTAGAGATAAAACACTTTCGATATCTCTTGATAATGCAAACGTGATAAATAGAATGAAATGAGTTTTAAAGCCAATATGTAATGGGAAATCATTTCACATACATTGTTGTCATATTTTTAACCTCGTCGAGCAAAAAGGTTTAAGATCTATATAAACCCGGTTTTTTTTAATGTGGCAGATTTTGAACTTTATCTAAAAGAATTATATAATATTTATAAAAAATGAGTACATGCCTCATGAAATAGTACTTCAGCCTTGAGGCCGCAATCTTCTCAAAATCCTTCTTGAAGGACAAAAGTTCCTTTTAGACGAACTTTCATTTTTTAAAGCAACTGATTACTCTTGTATTGTAACCGACGAAGAATACACTGACGAGACTCAACTGATTAGAGGAAACACAAATATGTCACCGAACGTAACCCTAAACCAAGGCGAGCAATATACAATTTACACCAACGATACCTACAACTTTTGGATTTTACCTTTTGACACCTTTAAATATTGTATAACAAAACTTGTTACCAGCACAAAGTTATCGGAAAAACCCAAAATAACCAAACCAAAAGCTAAAAAACCGTATTGGAAAGTTTTAAATCAAACCCGAAATTATCTAAACGGAAAGGCCAACGGACTAGACTGTAAAAAGCCCGGGGAGAGGTAGGGTCGGGCACTTAGGAATTTACACCTTGTTCTCGAGTTTAAAAGAGGGAAGAAAGTAAAAGAAAGGGATAAGATTTTTCTTTCCTTCCAAATCATCCCAATTTTAGGATGATAGTTTTGACATCAAATTGATCATACATTTCCTCTCCAAATCCCTCTCATTCCTTTCATTTCCTTCTTTAATGAAACTCAAAAACACTCTTTTTTAAATCTTTCCTTTCAAATTATTTCTTTTCCTTTCTAAAAAAACTCAAAAACAAGGCATTTGGATATATTTGAGCTCATTTTTATGTATGATTTTAGTGTATCTTTAGTATAATTTAGGTAAATTTTACTTACTAGACATTGATTTTGTTACAAACATTATAAGTTTTAACTACGACTTCATTTAAAACCAAACTACGACTTCATTTAAAACCATTGAACTACGTTTCTAGCTCTCCCTTTGTTGCAAACACTACTTCATAGTAGTAGTTCGTTCGTAGCCTTATGCAAAAAATAGCAGGTTTGTTTTAATTTTTTTTAAACAGCTAAACACACACCCATTTAATTTCATATCACATGTCTACATCGGAATTTTAACCTACAACCTTAAGGTTGGGGAGCACCATTTTTAAACTCCAATACCGCTAGACCAAGACCCTTTAATGTCTGTTTAATTAATGACTTGTGCACTCGTTTGTGGCCCAAAGTAGCATTCGGTTATTTTCACAGTGATAAATTAAACAAAGTTTGTTATAAACGACCCATTTTACTAGAAAAAAACTATTTTTATCCTATTATAAATATTTTCACCAACTATGATCATGTTTTTTTTACTCTCTTTCCTATGTCACTTGATGATCAAATTTGGTGGTATCATACCTAATTATCACTTTTTTATTTCACTTACATTTTTAATGCTCATTTAATCAGCCATTAGTTGATCACTTATTCTAGTGTATAAAGCAGCACTTTGACAAGATGATGTCCAATAATTAAAGAGATAATAGTTTAAATGCCAAACATTTATATCTTTTAGTTAGCAGTTATTTATCACATCCATGGTATAATGTCTGAGTTAAACTCTTTGTTTTATACAAAACCAAAGGGAAAGACATTATGGCCATAATGTCTGAGCTTTTATCGAGTAACTCGAGTTCGACTCATTCGAGTCAAAATTTATCGAGCTTGAATTATTTTAACGAGTCGAACTCGAGTTTTTAAGAGCTCGGCTCGAGTCCTTATCGAGTTTTTCGAGCCTTGTATAGTATGTGTATATTTATATATGTAATATGTGTATATGATTGGCTAATATTAATATATATTAAAAGGGAGTAGTACTTATTGAAACACATCTACTTATTATTTATAATAAGTAATTACTAAAAACTCATTATTTTCAGATTTTATCTGTATTTAAAAAAAATTGGTTTTTTAATTTTATATTATTTCGAGCTAATAATATACCTGTCGAGCCGAGCTCGAGCTTTAAGTATGAAAGCTAGTCGAGTTATCAAGCCGAGCTCGAGCTTAACATAAAATTTTGAGCCGAGCTCAAGTCCTGTCAAACTCAAGCTTGATCTAACTTGTTTACACCACTAAGAATAACTACAAATGTTTTTGTTCAAAAAAGAAAACTACAAATGTAATTATATTTTGTAGATAATAAAATGCTGAATATTGGTCATAAGGTGAGTACGAATGCAAGTCAACTAGTGTTGTACTTTTAAGCAAAGAGTTTTGTTGTTAGCTCATTGGCTTTGCCACATTAGATTAGGAATAATCATGTCATCATGCCAGGCTGCCAGCCCTACTCTTTGGGCTCATATCACTGGCCCAGTGTATCACCTCTTTACAAAATTAAATTTAAAAAAAAAAGAAAAAATACTTGTAATTAGCTTTAGAAAAAGCTCTCAAGATAGAAGTAACTTCTAGCAATGAAAACAAATAACAAACCCATTATTTGTTATTTATTTTTTATGATGTTATACTATATAAGCATTAAACATAAAGGCTATAATAAGGGTTACTAAAGGCTTTCATTAAGGACCATGTATCAATTATGATAAAAAGAGCTAGTAGCCCAGCGGTATTTAGTGGTTGTGGAGTAGTGCCCTCTCCTGAGAGGTTGTGGGTTCAAGCCCCGCTATAAACAATAGAGTAGATTTAATGGATGTGTGAGTTTTCTGTTCAAAAAAATGTATCAACTATGATAAGATATTTAGCCCTATTGTCAAGCATACTATTATTCGAGCAGTTTCTTACATTGGTAGTTTCACAAGAGTGGTCCATATGTCCCAACCATAATGGCTTGTTGATCTTGCTCGTCCAAATCACAGTGTCTCTTACATCTTTCTCTTTACAATGTCAAATAAACTTGTATATTTTTATCTATATGGATGACATCATTTTCACCGGCAATAGTTAGTTGTATACTGACGTCTTTATTCCTTCGCCACGACTAGAGTTTGGTTTTAAAGATCTTAGTCGTCTCTGGTTTTTTCTTAATGCCCAAGTGGTTTAACATGTGTTTAGTGTTGTTCTTTCTCAAACCCTATCAAGTATTCTTAGAGTAGATACAAAATGTGTATATATAATACATATATTATATAAACTACAAAAAGAATTCCCATAAAATCCATGAAAAAAGAAACAAACAAACAAATAAAGAGAAGAAGACTTCTCTTCATCTATTCTTCTTAATTTTACAAACCTAACTTCATAAACCCTAACCTCCTCTCTAAAACCCTTGAGATTCATTCCTTAACCACTACCCACCTAAATATATAATATATATATGGTAAATATCTATATAGGCTCCACCTCCTTCTTCCCCTTGATTCCCTGTACAATCAACCAATTCAACAAACTACTTATGCTAATTGAAAAAACAGGTAAATTAACTAACAAGAAACCGAACCCGCCAGCTTTCGAGATCACATGATGTAATCTGCTGGTGGCGGGTTCATGTTCGGGATGAGCTGCGGTTCGGGCTCGTTTGGTGTACATTTGGTTCTCATCTCCACAACCTTCTTGTGGGAGTTGGAGTGCAATGAAGGGACGAAAGTCGGGCTGGCGGCAGGGCGGTACTCAGGGAAGAGCCGCCCTGATTTGTAGCGGACGCCGCAAGCGTTGCAGAGGGTTTTTGGACCCATAGGCCCCGCACGCCACTGTGGCGTTTTGGTAATTTCACAATGCATACACTTTCTAACTCCTGGCCCGGTCTGATTGTGGGTTGGATTTGGAACCACCTTTTGGTCTTCTGGGTTGAGCTGGGCTTCGGGTTTCTTCGGCTTCTTCTTTCTCTTCTTCTGGTCTGGACCTCCACCGCCTGGTTTCAGCCCGTTGTTAGACTCGACAAGGGTCTCGGGTTCCATGGAAACTGGGACGGGGACGAGGGCTGGTGAAGAGAGGAGCTCAATGGCGGCACGAGGGTTGAAGGTAGGCGGCCGGGGACGCTTGCTTCTTGCTCGTTGCGGCCCACGGTGAGTGGAGCTGAGCAGGATCATGTTGCCGCCGTTGCTGCCTCGTGAGCAAGATGAGGAGCTAGAGCTACTGCTACTGCTCTCGAGAACCGACACAGGACTCGACATCTGGAACTGGTAGTTTGCCACCACCAATGGCTCCTTTTTCACCGGAATATTCTCTTTGTTGATTGTCATTCCACCACCGGAAAAGGAATCCTCCACAAAGTTTGAAAGCCATTCAAGCTGGACAATATCCTCATACTGAGATTAAGCATAAATAAAATAAAAAAACTGTTAAATTCGAAAATACAAATATAAAATTGTAACTTTTGTTTATCAGAGAATCAAACTTCACGTCGAAGTTTGTTAAAAATAAGATGAGTAGATGACCACTGATTGAGGCTTGAAACCTGTTTTTGACTTATTATGTAATTTATAAAATAACCGTGTTTTTCAAACAATCGATGCGGGAATTCTAAGTAACAATTATTGATGGGGCCGATATTCTCATTATTATTATTAGTAGTATTATTTAATAATATTCATAAAATTTTAAAAAAATTTAACAATTACTAGCAAATAAATACAAATTTATGTAACAAAATTTCAAAGACACTGTAGCAAAATATGCACACAACCTGCATAATAATTTTTAATTTTTATTTTTTTGCTATTGGGAGTATAAAATTATTCTTGAAATATACGAACAAATTCAAGAAATAATCGCCAGTTCGCCACCGACAATTTTCGGCAATCCAAATTTCTAATTTCAATAAATGAATAAATAATAGACATATTAACAAAAAAAAAAAGAAAAAAATCAAACTTTTTTTATATCGTTTTCAAGCACTAGGCATGCGAGTGTTTGGAGCGACACCAAGAATGAAATTAAATTCCCAAATAAACTTAATGGGAATTTCATGAAATTAGATAGCAACCAAGTGAGTGACTACTCACCGGAACGGCGAGCTCTGTTGGCAGGTCGGAGGCACCATTACTATCGGAGAAGATGGGATCAGAGACCTGCAATTCATCGGAATTGCTAGTCCAAATGTCTGAAAAATCATTGCAATCAATAGAATCGAGCGAGGTGTCGGTCACTGGTGGGAAATCGATGAAATCATCAATATGATCAAAGAAGCTATTACAATCAATCTCGTCTGTGAAAGTTTGCTCCGCCATTTTTGTCTTCAACTCTGGTTTCTGAAACTGAATTCAAGAAACAACCAAATTAGTAAATTTTCCCATATATCAAAAGATGTTGAACATTCTTGAAAAGTTCAAAATTTTGAACAAATAATGACAAATTGCAGAAAAGACCATTATCCTCTGCACGTTATATCTAAAATTGTCAAATTGTTCTTAACCTGTGTAAAAAGACAAACATGTATTTGTAATGAAAACGAGTGTGATATTTAAAGTAAATGACCTTTTTGTGTGCTAACGTGCAGTACTGATGCATGACAATGGTGAGACAGCTCGCATTATTTTTATATTTATTTTTATCCGGCGCATTTTAGAAAAGAAATATACCAAAAAATTAAAAAAAATATATATATATAAAAATTCCCAATTTAGCTTAAAGGTACTGAGATTCTCCTTTCGTAGAATGAAAATATTATAGGTATACAGACTACCCTTGATTTCAATTTGTACCCAATTTTAGCAGTACTAAACAATAAATTGCTATAAAAATTCCCAAAGTAAAACCTTTTCGCCCCTGTTCTTGATTCAGTACAAGAAAGGAAATGTAATGAGAGGAAGAGGAGGTTAAAACAAACCTTGAAATTAGTCAAATTACAATGCGAAAAACCTACTCGAAAATTGGAACAGAGCTACCTGCAAATGAAGAAATTACAGATGTTAAACTGATTGAAAACGAGAATTAACATCCAGAAAATGGTTCAACAATTAGCCAAACTGAACATAATCGCATAGATTCATCATATGGAGAGTGAAATTGCGTTAATTGCCACTAAATTGACAATAAAAAATAAAAAAAATAAAGCTGAAAATGCATCCAGAAGCAGTGAATTTGCTTAGCTTCGTAAAACGGGAGAAAAACATGAAAAGTATCTTCAATGGCGAAAAACGCAGCAATTAGCAATGAATTCAATGGAAAAACAAATCAATTGGCTTACGAAGAGAAGAAATGAACATGCGAGCCTCTTAATTGGTAACAATTCAACATTTACTCTGAATAATTAGAAATTTATAGGAGACGAACCTGCGATTAAAACCCTAATTCCTGCCTAAAATGTGCAAAAAAGGTAGAAGCAAAATTCGGCTTCAATTCACGAACTCCATGGGTAGAATCGAAGTAAAACTGGATTAAAATGCGAAAATGGAAAGGGAAAATGTGAAATTTGAAAAGAGAGAGAAGAAGGTGAAGAAGGCTAAAAAGGGAGGGAAGATGAAGATGTAAGGTAGGTGAGGCACCTCCTTCACTGCTAGCTGTCTCTCGTGATCTTCAAGTGTTCTCTCTCTCTTATAAACTTCACGGGTCCCACACCACCACCGCTCCCCCTTTTTACTTTATTTATTTCAAAACCTCTTGTATTTGTTAGGGGTGCATCCGAACCGAATTTATTTTGTTAATTTTAGTTTTAGAATTTTTAAACACATTTATTGGTTTTGGTTTTGGTTCCGGTCATTAACGGTTCGGTTTGATTCGGTTTTAAAATTAAACCCACACGATTTTCAATATTAATATATAATTTTTTGTACTAAGCGTCTATTTTAACATTATATACAATTTTTAGTCACAATATCTAATATCCATCATTAAATTCAATGTCTAATAACATTTTTCAACACTAAATACAATTTTCAGCCAAGGTTCTAAATGACATGAAGTTTGATGTAGCGGAAAGATAAAGCCTCAAGTCTTGGAAGTCCATGACGAGGTCACGGTGTATTACAAGGCGCGAAAAGGAAATGTAGAAGCCATGTCGCTTCTACATTATTTTGTTATAATGTAGCTCGTCAATCTTTTTCTTTGTTTTCAGTATGTCCAACCACCTTTATAATTCAATAACTATGTAGCTCGGTAACTCTAACACGTCTAAAAACATGACTTATAACAAGTAAGGGCATGTCAAACAAGACCTTAACGTACGCCAAGTCTCACATCCAAGCCTTGGACCATATCGTGGGGCATGGTCAAGCCTTGGCGGAGCCCTATCGACTTTTTAGAACCATGTTTTCAGCTTAAATATTCAAAATATAAACATATTTTCTATCATACAATCATAATATAAATGCCGATTTGAAAAGATGTAAACGACAAAGGGAATGAAAATGTATTGACCATAATAATTGGACCTTGAAATATTTAATGAGCTTCGTTGGCTTCTATTTAATAACTATAAAATTAAAAATATATATATATATGATATATTAAATATTAGTTGATCGGTTTCTTAATGGGGCGACTTCTAGTTAAAACCGAAACCGAACTGAACCCATCGTTTTTTTCAAAATTGAAAACCGAACCATTGGTTTTGAAATGGTTTCAATTGTATTTGTACGGTTTTGTCGGTTCTAAGTGATTGGTTTTTGGTTTTTCGGTTTCTATGCACACCCCTATGCTATATGTTGTGTATATCTTAGCTTACTAAATTATTTGAAAAATGATATCTATAAATATATAGTATGTATACGGTAGCCGTGACGGTCGCAATAAATAACACCGACGTCACGACCCTGACTTTCGGTTTTTTCGATGATTTCACAAGAAACACTCACCGACACTAATCTCTTAGATAGAAAGGTATAATAGAAGAAAATTTTTTAGACACCCCTATACTATATGTTGTATATATCTACCCATTATATCTATTGAGCGTTGGAGACTAGAACCTACTATCTTAAGAAACATCTTTTCGATACAACTGGTATCACTAGGCTTGAAGAAGAGAATGTTAACGACATCCACCAACGACTTAAGGAATAAAATAAAAAGAAAAAAAAAGTTCAAAATTTTAACTATATAAATAATAATGTACCTTGACGAGGTGGGATAGGGTAAGGTAGGATGTGAATTTTGATTGAGAAAATTTGTGAATGAAGAATGTGAATATGGGGGAAGGTTTTATACGTGACAGATGGCGCGTGGAAAATTCCTAAGTTTTAACCGCCGTATTTTACTCTTTGATTGCCTTTTATGTTTTGCAAGTACGGAAGTTTGGTATTTTACATCGCTATATTGAGCGCGTGGATGTACGGACCAATGAAAAGGGGCGCAGTCGTCGGTATAACGTCACGGTTTGAATGTGATTGGGTAGAACATGAGAGTGCGAGTGGGTTTAGGATAAAGGGGATAGTTTGGTTTTTGAGGATAAAATTAAAAGGTTTCAAAACCGTGTTTTAGGATTTCGGGGTTTGAATTAAAATTGTTTTTTATGTAAATTAAACTTCCGCATTAAGAAAAATTTAATGTTCATAGAATATATAATACTATTTTAGTTATATATAAATATATATATATATACATACTAGTTTATTGCCCCGTACACGCACGGGTATTTCGCAAGTATATTTGAGATATTAAACTTTTTAAATAAAAATAATAAAATAAATGAAATATTGTCAAAAACTTACATATATTAGAATTTTTAACAAAAGGAATAACAAAAATTTCTGAAGCACTTCTTTGTAAACTATATATATTGTTTTGTTTGTAACATTACCACTATTGTCACCAATCAAAACTTTTAATCTTTTTACTTTTAATACACGTGAAACAACATACAATTGACCATGTATAAACACAAGTTTCATAAGGAATACACCAACTTCTAAAAGTGACTGTTCTTGACTTTTGTGAATCGTCATAGCATAACACGTCTTCAGAGAAAATTGTCTTCTTTGACTAATTATTTACACTAATAATATAGTTTCAGGACCATCAAGAACAACTATGTTTACATATCTGAATTTAGATTTTTAAATATATAATATATCATCTGTTAGAACTGTATTATTGTAATAGAATAGGAGCTATAACAATAGTTGAGGGTGCTTATTGTAAATATACCTTATAGGTATATAAGCCTTGTGCTACACAAGGAATTGTAAGGATTGCCTCATAATGTAAGGCTTAACTATGTGTTTTATAAGGTGAAACGAGATTCTCTCTCTATCTCTTCATAGTTATCTTAACAATCCTTCAATCTACCGCTTGTTTATCACCAACATCATCTTTTAATGATACATCTTATTTTAAACCATATCTTATAAAATGTTTCATACACCTTTCTAATAAGATTGAAAATACTTTAAAATCAATAACTAAACACTTTGAATACTATTTTTAAGTTAATCACTCAACTCATCACCATAATCCCAAAAAAACCACTTAGCTAAACAAAAAATTACTTATTCACTACTATTAATGGATAACAAAAATTAAAAATATACTAATTCTAAAAAAGTGTCATATTACAATAAAATTTATATCAAAACGTAGATAAAAATAAGACGGTTGTATATATATAATTATTTTTTCTCTAAACAAAATATATCACAAGTTATTAAACATAATTTATAAACACCTTATAATTAATTACATTAATATACATTTTTTATAAAACCCCCCATATTTTTTTATAAAACCCCCTCACAATTTTCAATTAGCCCCCTCTCAATTGATTCAAATAATCGAAATTACGCATCAAGTTCTTTCCAAAATTGTTTTTAAGAATTAAATGATTTTAAAATTGGAGATTGTGATTGGTTGATCAAGACTTAATTAATAGTTATTTTAAGAAAATTGGTAAGCCTCTTATATATAGATATAGATAGATAGATAGATATAATAAAGATTATTTTTGGCTTTTATATTTATCTTCTAATATAAATAAAGATAATTTTATTATAATCTATTAAATAATTCTAGTAATCAGATTTGGATAAAAGTAACAATTATTAAATTTTAACTACCTATTTTAATAAAATTAAATTAAAATTTTACTTTGTATTTACTTTAAATTAAATCAAAATTATTAGAGATAATTTCATATATTTCCTTCTTAAATTATAAAATACCGTATTTGCTTAACTTAATTCACAAATATCACATTTATCAGTTATAATATTTCAATATATCATATTTAACCAAATTTTTAGTTTTATTATTCTAAAATATTTTATAACTATTAAAATTTTTAAGTATAGCCAATATGCTCATAATTGTAATAATAATTATCGATAACTTATAAAAGTGATACAATCATGTAGCTTCTACCATGATATTATGTTTCTACTGTCACGTTTGCCCTCCTCTTGTATCGATGTTTCTACCACTGGTTAAAGTGTTGATGTATGTTGTCATTTTATTAAATTCATATTTCATTCGCATTTTATTATTATTATTTAATATGTTTTTGTTAATATTTTCTAATAGAACCAACTTGTGTATCACACGAGTATTTTAACTTAGTAGATGTATAATAAGATATAAAGTTAATAATTAGATAAGATATATACATAAATATTTATTTTATTATGTATAGTTAAATGGTGATGTGCTCAAATCAATCCTATAAATTTATCTGTTATTTATTTATAAGGGTTTAGTATCTGAAAGTGTATCGAAGTTGTTACTTTAGCTATTGTATTTACTCAATTGTCAAAATTCCCATTAGTGTGTCCAACTTTCTAAAACTAACAATTAATGTATTGGATTACCTACTAAACAAGTAACCAATAATTATGTTATTTTTGATTTATTTTAATACCACTCAAATGTCACATGTATACCATGTTATTAATGAATGCCATGTCACCAAGAAGAACAACATGAACAGATGTGGAAGATAAGATGAAGATCAAGATGATGAAGAACAACGTGAAGATAACCCATAAACCAAGCATAAACAGATTTGGAAGATAACCCACAAACCCATAAAGAATACCAAATTTATGAACCCTAAAATTATATGAAGAAAAACCTAAACGGAAACCTTCACAGAATCGAAACCTAAAAACGTAATCTGTGAACAAATCACTGAATCAAACATACCAGAATCAGTTAAGAACAAAAACTCTAAGAACCTAAAAACCTTCACATAACCAAAACCTTCAATCGACTTAAATAAGTGAAGATAAATATTATTTTAACCACCTTCAAAAATATTATTTTAAACATCGAAGTGTTTCCTCCAAATATTATTTTAACCACCTTCAATAAAGACTTCCTCAGTGTGTTCACTACTCAGTTCTATTTCCCCTTCTTCACTTACACCAGGCCTCTGTTCAAAAGTAATTAATTGTTGTTTTAGAACATCATCGGCCTGAGTATCCCCACCTTGACTTCCACTAGCCCTTTCACCTGGAAAACTTTGGCTCAACGGTGTAAACTGTAGTATATCCTTCGATCCCATATACACCCTCCTCCGTTTCTCCCCCTCGGGGCGATCATCATGATCATGATCGTCACGTCTCCTCGTTCGAGTACCAGCTTGAGTTTTACAGGTAACATCCACAGCGCGCAACCACTCAGAGATCTCATCAAATTTAGCATTAATATCAGAAAACCAACGTTCAAGTTTGGAATCTATGTTATCCAGTTTTGTCTGCAATGGAGTCACAGCTTGTTGAATAGCATCATGAAGCTCAGACTGTGTAACAAACCGGGTATCACGAGAGATACCCGTTGAGGTTCCTGCCACAGAGGCTGGACCACCTAAAGGAGCTGTTTTTGGGTTGACTCCAGTAGGATTTCCATCCAATCCTTGAATAATACCCTCAGGAGTATTACCTATGGATGTTCTGGGTACGCTTTGGATTAGTGAGACCAGTGCATTTATTGTGTCCTTGTGTTTGTCAAGAAAAACGGAAATCCGCGGGTAATCGATGTGCTCAGAAGGAATTGGCGAGGACGAGGCAGGCAGTCTTCTTGTTTTAATACGTCCAGTCTCCGAAGGATCTGGTCGTAGAGTATGTGAAATAACCTTGTGCAATAAAGTAGAAGATCTTTGAGGATCTTCTAAGTGGCTTGGTGGGGTTTGAATGTGCACGGGTGGGATAGCCGTGTCTGTTTCAATATCAGACCTAACTGGGTTAGGTCCAATAGCAGATGTGGTTTCCAGGCTTTCTTGGGCTAGGGGAATCTCAACGCTCACATTTTCTTTTCTCACTGCACTACTACTCACATCTTCTTCTTCTTCAAGACCATAACCAACGTATTGATTGGGAGACATTAGAGAAGTATCTAGCGAAGCAGATGCAAGCTCAAAAGATGGTTCATAAACATGCTTAAGAGCTATTTGAACAATTGGAGTAAAGTGAGGAACAATAACTTGAGACAGAGTTAGGTTCAAAATAAGGGTAAGACCTGCTTGACTGATGGAAGGTTGAACAATGGGAGTCACATCAGCAGTCGACACTGGAGTACTAACAACAGGAGAATGTTCATGAGGATCTGTTAGTCTCATATAAGATGGAGTACTTTCTGAAGTATGGATAATTGGTGCATCTGGGGTGCGTACAGGAGATGAGACAATTTGTACAGGAGGAGTGGTCACAGTGTTTCACACAGAAGCAGAACTAGCAGAATCTGAGCGAGAAAGATTTACTTGCTCAGTAGAAGCATCAGATTGAACATCAGTAGGAAATGTCAAAGATTCAACAAAATCATGAATATCCGCTGGATCAAAAGTATCTACTCCCTCTCTATGTGTGTCAACATCACCTGCTTCACCGCCCCTCTCAAAATTTTCTCTCTGCACATCCCTCTCAGCATCTCCCGTAGATGACTGAGTCCTATCCGCTATTTCCTCACGAGGTGCTACTCCTCCCTGGGTAGGTAGGACCGGCTCTGGTCTAACCATGGGAGGGATCCTTACACTCGTCCTATAACTAACTATTAAGTCAGTTTGCTCACAAAGATCCAGCAGGGAAACAGGGAATGGTTGAGGAACAGGTAATGGAACAGGAATAGTAGGCTTTATAACATTAAAAAATTTAGGAGCAATAGACGGTGAACCTGCTCTCCGAGGAATGGCCGGATTCTGATCCATGACATGTTGTATGATCATAGGAATGAACCGTAGATACGGTTAGAATTTCGCCCCTGTCTTTTTCTGACTGTTTTTCTGTATTATTGTTGCCTTAAGATCATTGAATAGCAATTGAGCATAGTCCACATGGAGGTGGTTCCCTGCAGCAACAAAGATCCGCATTTGATTTTCTGTGAGAAACTCATACCCTGTATGTTTGGCAGTTAAGCACTTCTGCAGTATGGTCATCATCATGTTATACATTGGATGCAGACTGTTTCTCCTGAATTTTTGTTTCTTTTCCAATGGACCAGAGTAACCAAAGGATTGAATAGCAGCTAAACAAAGTTCCTCATCAGGAATTTGATCAAAATCAATTGTCGCAGGACGACTATCAGCGGTTGGAAGGTGAAAGATCTCCCTTAGTCTGTCTACCGTGATAAAAACTCTAAACTCATCAAATTCTGCCCGAATAGAAAGATTTTCAGATCGATTGGTGTGTATGTAACAGGTTTTCCAAAATTGTTGCGCATACACCTCGGGAACATGAGTACCATTAGTCGCAGGGTTGTAGGTAAGGACATGATTTAAAGGGTGAACACATAGGATTTCAGTAAGAATTGGGTAGTTAGGGTTTTTCAAGGTGGCTAGGTCAATAAACTGATTATTTTCATGAGATGTGACTGACAAGAATTCTACCCTAAGCATTAAGAGCTCATCTGGTTTTGGGTTTTGGGCTGGCTGACTCGGAGCCACAGAAGGAACATGTGATGTGGTGTCACCTTCCATGTTAGCCATTTATCTGCACAAAACAGTCAATCAGGTTAAATCTGGAATACAATTAACAGTAACAAGCTCAAATACTCATGAAAAGTGATCAAACTTAGATCAAACTCGTCCTTTTGATGCTAAGTTGACATATTTTGACCAAAGACACTTAGTTATTAACTTTTGAAATTTTCATTAAAAACCCTAACTCTGAGATATCCATTGTTTAACCGATGTCTAAACGAGTGAAAAATAAAATTTGGTCTTCAATATACAATGATTTCATGTATACGAATAATTTTGTTACACTGAGGTATAGGCAAAAAGTGACCCTAACACCTAGTAAAAGACCAAAATTCAAATTTTTAGTGAAAACTCATTACTGTGAAGAACACGAAGAACAAAAGTTAAAATTTCGAAAATCTTTTTGTAGATCCAAGTTCCTTATGAAATCTAAGACATATTGATCAAAGCAACTGTAGCAATCGAAGTCAAATGAGTGGTCAAAAATCGAAAAAACAGTTTGAAAAACCCTCGAAGGTTCGAATCTGTTTTTGCCCCAAAACACCACTCAAAACTTGAAATAAAAGAAATTCCACCGTAAGGATTGTTCAATTTGTTCGTGCGGTTCGAATGGTGTAAAAATTATAAATTTTGACGGTGTTTCGTGGTGTTTTGTGAAAGTGCGTAACAATGGCGATAGAAGTTAGATGACCGGAAATAGAAGTTAGAAGGGTTGAGAAGAAAGGACATGACACGTGTCGACCAGTGAGTGGATCACTTTTTGAATTCTCGAAAACACCAACAATCGCATGCGATTACATGGGAATTGGAGATGACACGTGGCAGTGTATGAGTGAACCATTAAAAAAGGCAGTGTAGTCGGACATGTGGATCGCATGCGAATATGAGAATCGCATGCGAACGTGTCTATCCATATGTGAATCGGAGATGGCATTTGAAATCCGGTGCAACAGTACATGTGGATCGCATGCGATTGTGAGGATCGCATGCGATCGAGTCTAGTCAAATGATTCAGGTAATCTCTCAAAGTGATGGAATCGCATGCGAACGGATTTCATGCGATCGTAGCTTTCAGTTGGATTTAATTGCACTTCAAACTTTGATTCAATCGCATGCGAATTACATTTCGCACGATTCGAATGCGATCCAATTTCCAACCTTCTCATTTGTGAATTTTATTTTTATTTTTCTATTTTCAATTTTCTCTTATATATTTAAAATACATAGTAAAAACTCCCCCTCAATCTGTGCATCAGAATTTTCAAAATTTTCAAAGAGATAGATTGAGTGAAATACAAAAAATTATGCATTTTGAAAAACGTCTATATTTCTCCCCCTACACATAGGTAGTATGTGTAAAGATATAGACACTCCTCCTTATGTTCTGGAAGAAAGACCTGCAAAACGAACAAACTGTATAATGTCTATTCAAAAACCAAAAAGAACAATAAAGAAAAAGGAAAAGTGTGATGTCATACGTGCATGTTGAGCATGCCAAGCTTAGATACTAAATCATTAAACCGAGAATCATCTAATGGTTTAGTAAATAAGTCGGCCAACTGATTATCAGTATGAACATACCTGAGTTCAATGATTCCTTTTTCTACATTATCCTTAATAAAATGATACCTGATGTCAATGTGTATGGTTTTAGAATGGTGTACCGGATTGCATGAAATGGCAATGGAAGATTGTGAGTCACAGAACAGTGGGATCTTGTCATACTGTAAACCGAAGTCTGATAACTGTGTCCGAATCCACAGACTTTGTGAACAACACATTGCAGCCACAACATATTCAGCTTCAGCAGTTGATGTAGATACACAGTTCTGTTTCTTAGAAGCCCAGCAGACTAATCTATTTCCGAAGAAATGCACACTGCCAGAGGTACTCTTTCTGTCTATCATGCAACCGGCATATTCTGAGTCAGAGTAGGTATACAAGTCAAGATTTGAATCATGAGGATACCACAAACCTAAGTCCATAGTTCCTTTGAGATACCGAAAGATCCGCTTGACTGCTTGTAGATGCGACTCTTTGGGATTGACCTGGAAGCGAGCACACAGACAAGTTGAAAACATGATGTCTGGTCTGCCTGTCGTCAAGTACAGTAAGGAACCAATCATACCCCTATAGGTCTTCAGATCAGCAGATGCACCAGCTAGATCAACAGACAATTTTGTTTTGGCAGCCATAGAAGTTGATATTGCAGAGCAATTAAGCATGTCATACCTTTTGAGTAAGTCCTTGATATACTTTGACTGACTGATAAAAGTGCCAGTGCGCAATTGCTTCACTTGTAGACCAAGGAAAAAGGACATTTCTCCCATCATACTCATTTGAAATCGATTGGCCATAGTCTTAGCAAATTCATCACTGTACTTGGGATTTGTGGAACCAAAGATAATATCGTCAACGTATATTTGCACCAAAATTTTATCTTTGCCTCTGGCCTTGATGAACAGTTTAGTATCAGATGTTCCTTTTGTGTAACCCTCATGAAGAAGATATTCAGATAAGACATCATACCATGCACGTGGTGCTTATCTCAAACCATATAATGCCTTATCTAGAATATAAACATGATTTGGATGTTGAGGATTAACAAATCCTTCAGGTTGTGAAACATATACCTCTTCCTTTATAATACCATTAAGAAATGCTGTTTTCACATCCATCTGAAATACTTTAAAACTTTTACTTGCAGCGTATGCTAGAAAAAGACGAATTGCCTCAATTCTGGCGAAAGGAGCAAATGTTTCATCATAGTCAATGCCTTCCTGTTGATTGTAGCCTTTTACCATAAGTCGAGCTTTATTACGAACAACCACACCATCAGAGTCCCTTTTATTTTTGAAAATCCACTTAGTCCCTACCACATATTTCCCATGTGGAAGTGATACTAATCTCGAGACTGCTAGTCTATCAAAATTAACCCTTTTTAGTCAACTTTTAACTACGAATAGCAAAGGTGATTGACCATTTTTCGTTACAATACCATTTAATTATTATTTATTAAAGTGTACATATATTTGACTCTATTAAGTCAAACTCATCTCAATAGACTTGATTTGACTATTTATTTAAATAAAATTCTGACCATATTGCATATATGTTGACCTTCTAGGTCGAATATTTTATAACCGACTTCATATCCACCAATGCCACTGTTTCCGATATAAGGATTAAGATCTCTCTAGATTATAGGTTTAAATACTTGCTTACTCTAGAAATGTTTTAGTGTGAAGGTTATCTCTACAAATTATAAGTTTATACGCTTGTTATTTAGAGAAAAAGTTTTAATATATCTTAATATGGTTTAATAAAAAGTGTTATAATATTGAGACGGTTTGTTTTTCTTTAATTAAGATCCGAAAACATTAAAAAACCCCCTAACAGATCAAAGAGATAAAATTACTAATTAACGTAATTCATACTTCATTCTCCTATAATAATGAAACTCTTTTTTTTTTGTAGTTAACATGGCAAATAAGTTGGCCAGAAAGATTGAGCAATCGGTCAAGTAGTCATTATAGTTACTGGTCGGATCGTTGTTAATATCATATGTTAGAAGAGTATCAAAAGTACTAAATTATATATAATACTAAATTTTGTAGAAATAATATATATATATATATATGCAAAAGTTCAAACAAGAACTGTTTTTCGTACGAGAACCGCGAGAACCAATTTGAGCCGTCCAATTCTCCCTCCTTTAATGTCATTGTCCACCCATGAATTCCTCACATACACCCTGCCACACTTGATCCCCCCACACTCCACGCTCCACATCCATGAATTCCACTTTATCAAATCAACGGCTAAGATTAGTTCTCGCAGTTCACGTACGAAAAACAGTTCTCGTTTGAACCGTCCCATATATATATATATATAGGGGAAGGTTCATGCGAGAACCGTTGTTAGCGCGAGAACCGCGAGAACCAATCTAAGCCATCCAATTCCCCCTCCATCTTTGTCATTGCCCACCCATGAATTCCTCACATGCACTCTGCCACACCCTATCTCTCCACGCTCTCCATCCATGATACTTCCCATATCCAAGGAACGGCTGAGATTGGTTCTCGCGGTTCTCGCACTAACAACGGTTCTCGCATGAACCTTCCCCTATATATATATATATATATGGGACGGTTCAAACGAGAACTGTTTTTCGTACGAGAACTGCGAGAACCGATCTTAGCCGTTGATTTGATAAAGTGGAATTCATGGATGTGGAGCGTGGAGTGTGGGGGGATCAAGTGTGGCAGGGTGTATGTGAGGAATTCATGGGTGGGCAATGACATTAAAGGAGGGAGAATTGGACGGCTCAGATTGGTTCTCGCTGTTCTCGTACGAAAAACAGTTCTTGTTTGAACTTTTGCATATATATATATATATATATATATATATTATTTCTACAAAATTTAGTATTATATATAATTTAGTACTTTTGATACTCTTCTAACATATGATATTAACAACGATCCGACCCGTAACTATAATGACTACTTGACCGATTGCTCAATCTTTCTGGCCAACTTATTTGCCATGTTAACTACGTTGGACCACAGTATGTTTGAATCCTAGATTCGCCACTGCACTTCTCTTTTAAATATTTAGGTTTTAAATTTAGTATATTATTATGGTTTGATATTTTTTTTAAAATACTTTAGATTTATAATTAAGAAATGTAAAAGCTGAATGTGAAATATCATAAAATGTGTAATTACAAACATTCGGATGTTTTAAAAAATAAACAATAAAATGAGAATGAACGTTTAGACATCAAACCCACCCAGCGGTGAATTTAGAATAACAAAATCATGTGGTTCCCTAATTAAGTTAAACTGATAAAAATGAATGAGTCAAGTATACTTGAGTCGGGTCGGATCATTAAAATTAAAATTTAATCATATACCTAATGGAGATATTTAAGTTCTTACAAAATTGTACCTGACGAGGTCGGGTATACTTGAAATATTTACATAATTTTAGAAGAGTTAAACTATTGATATAACATTTATGTATAAGAGAGAAGGGATACACTTAATAGCACCCTGCATCATCTCTAGTTAAATCCTAACAAACATTTATATCTAAATCTAGTATAACATTAAACCAATATTTATTGATTTGTGAAATCTCATTCTAAAATACGCACAAGCACCTGGTATGGGTTCACATTGGTACAAAGGTCAAAACCTATAACCTACACTTTCTTAGTTCAGTTTACTTTTAAAGTTATTTATTAACTTTTTACTTCACAGTTCATACTTCCCAAATACAAATGACAATTGATGGGTGCATGTTTCCATTCATTGCTCTCCATTCTAAGATACTAAGACGAAGAGAAACTTATTGTTAAGAAGGTTTGAAGTTTTTTAACCAACTGCAATTTTATGCTTGTTTTGCGTTGAGTTATTTTGTATATATAAGTTAGGTTGGGTTATTGGCTATTAGTTTAAAGTATAAGTTGGGTTGGGTTATTGGTTTGTTTTGCATTGAGTTATTTTGTAAAGAGATAAATTTGGGTCTTTCAATTTTTAATGTATTATTTTTTCTATTTTATTAAATACTATAAGGTAGTTCCTCTAGATTATTTTAAGTAGTTCCCAACAAAAAATTATATAAATTCTAGAAAAAATTAAAAAATTAGGTAGGTCCAAATACCCACCTAACCTCTATATAGATTCGCCCTTGAACCCACCTCTTAACGTTCATAAGTAGTATTTTAGATTTATATCCAAAACATATTAGAAAACAAACGACAACTTAATCTCATACCTTTAGATACACAATTATCTCCCAGCCTTAAAAAACAAGCATCAAGACATTGGCCTGTGGATAATTCCTTTAAGTATAATCACAAACAAACATAATCCTTAATAGTTGGTTCTACATATACTTTCATCTCTTTCTGAACGTTAATTTTAAAACTACAAATTTTAAGTTTATACGAAATTTGAACAATTAAATTTCTTTTTTTCCAAATTCTCAATATCAATCCCTAATCTCTCTTACAAACCCTTCCCTCATATACCACCATCAAATTTGAAGACTAAGCATTTTAAATCAATATAAAATTCATAATTGTATCATCTCTCCTCACTACTACAGACCACCACCAAAACTCTTCACATTTTCTTCCTATGGCTACAACATAGTACATATATCCTACTAGTAAATATATATAATATATATTTTATATAATTTTTTTTTCATTCTTTACAAATGTTTAGACACCTTTGCACTCTTCTCACAAGTTGGTGCACAATGTTTATCCTCACATGCGATGAGGTCAAAGGTAAGTAGACGAAAAATACAATTTAGAGATAAAGTAATAGGGTGTTTTTCCAACTTTGATTGTTTTATAAGTTACAATGGATTGATATGGGTTGGTGACATTTCAAGTGTTAAAAAGGGTTACCAATTGAATATAATTGGATTTTGTGTTATTAAAATGAAGTACATTTTAAAATATGGAAGCATACCCAATAAAATTGACTAAGCAACAAAAATTAGGTTTGACTTAATAGGTGTAGACCTCCCAAAATAAATATTGGCCTTAATTCCCATGCTCCTTCCACTACCTCTCAACTTAAAGTCTACTCTCCATACTCCTCATGCATATAAAATTAATATTTCTTCAATAAATAATATGTAGCTATTCAGATATAGGAAAATATAAATAATGTTAATATCAACTAAATTAAGTAATATTATACTTACAAAATATTCAAATGAGTAAATTATTACATTAACAAAATATTTTTAATTTTTATTTTCATATGTTCTTGTGTATTTTATTTATTTGTTAATATTTGGCTTTTACTTCTTTTTTATTGAGTCACTCTTTTATCCCTTTTTTTTATTTTTTATATTTTTATCTATCTTGCCGGAGGTCAATTCCTGGAAGCAGTCTCTTTACCTACGGGTAGAGGTATGATTGTCTATATTCTACCTCCCCCATACTCCGCTGCTGCGGGATTGGGTACTGTTGTTGTTGTATTTTTAATTTAAATGGTTTGTAAGTACAACATCATATCACTTACCAAAAGGCTTATAGCATAGTGGTATCTGATATTTTTGGTGTCATATAAAGTTATAAGTTTAAACTATGTAATGTACAAAATAATATAGAATTAGATTTAGGTTCAAAAAGTGTATATTTAGCTGTTAAAAAAACTATCACGTTACTTGGCATCATGGATATTTGCTTTCTATTTGGAGGTTGCTTCTAACGTTTAGCATAATTATCTACAAGTAATAATTAAAAAAAAAAACCGCAACAGTTGGTTAAAATACAGTGAAGAAACCTAATATTTTTTTCTAAAACAGGACGATAAAAACATTGTAATAACAGAATGTAGCTATGAATATATAATAATTCTCTGCAAACTAAAATAAGAAAAAGCAACGTTTCAAACTTTATAAAGTATTTCTATTTCTATGATAATTAAATAGTATATAAAGTTTTTTTAAAAAGTCCTACAACACCCAACATCGGCCCTAAGTTTTATGAAGGTATTATTTTTTTATTTTTTTTTGCAAAACAGATTTATATTAAAGAAACATATACAGGATATCCCCTACAAGTAGTAGAGATATACCCCCAATGTACAGTGCGCAGAGATTGTTGCCCTTGATCGTTTGATTCACAAATAAACAGAACTTGAAGAAATTTCTTATTAACAACATTAAAATCGTTTTACATGTACACCTATTTATAGGAGTGGCCGGTGGCGGTTTTCCCCTGCCGTCAACTGCCATACGGCGGTTATAGAGCGACGGTTTATGGTGGTCCACGGTGGCCCTTATACGGTGGCCTCCACCTCCTCCTATTTGTCACACTTTATTTAATTACATAATACAACTTATACTATAACATTAATAATAATACTAGCATAGATTGAGATTAGGTCCACATTCTCCCCCTTAATCTCGATCGTTGCTTTGTTCCAGATCTTGAACTCCAAGCATCTGTCTCATGGTGACAAACTTGAGTCTTGGTAGTGCTTTAGTCAATATATCCGCCCTTTGCAGCTCGCCACTGATGTGTTCCACTTTGATGTGTCAATTCTCTACACATTCACGAAAAAAATGGTAGCGAATGTCGATGTGCTTACTTCTTCCATGAAAAAAGGGGTTCTTGATGAGTGCTATTGCTGAAATATTATCAACCTTCAGCGTTATCCTTTCCTCTTTCCATCCGGTTAATTCACTAAGTAGTCATTTTAACCATAGAGCTTGGCATGCTGCTCCAGTAGCTGCCATGAATTCTGATTCACATGATGAGAGTGCTACTGTTGGTTGCTTCTGAGTGCACCAGGTAATAGGTGATTCTCCAAAATAGAATACTATTCCAGTAGTTCCTTTTCCTTGATCAGTATTAATTTCATAACTACTGTCGCTATAACCTGTTATCTTGCAGCCGCCTTCTCGTTTGTATATAATATCGTGCTCCTTGGTACCTTTAATGTATCTGATTACTTGCTTTATTGCTTTTAGATGATGGTCCTTTGGTTCTTGCATGAATCTACTAAGTAATCCGACCGAGTAACTTAAATCTGGTCTGGTATGTAGCAAATATCTGAGACATCCAATTAAGCTTCTGTATAAAGTTGCATCAACTGGATTTTCATTTTCTGTTTTGACCAACTTTGTTCCTGGGTCCATTGGTATCTTTGTGTCATTGCTATCCATCATACATGCATCTATGAGGATATTGTTGATGTAACATGTTTGCTTGATTGTAATCTCCCCCTCAGTTTGAGTAACTTCTATTCCGAGGTAATAAGCCAACAATCCTAGATTGCTCATTTCAAATTTATCTTCCATCTGGATTTTGAACTAGTCAATTTCCGTCCTTGGAGTGCCTGTGACTATCAAGTCATCCACATAAACTCCAACTATCAGCGTAGACGTATTATTTCTCTTTGTATAAACTGCTTGTTCTAGATTACATTTCTTAAAGTCTAATGACTTGAAGGTTTGATCAAGTTTATTCCAAGCTCGTGGTGCTTGTCTTAAGCCGTATAATGCTTTTGTGAGCTTGTAAACTTTCCCTGTACTTCCTGGTTGTACAAAACCTTCAGGTTGTGTAACGTAGACTTCTTCGTTTAGCTCTCCATGTAAGAATGCTGATTTGACATCCAAATGATGTACTTGCCATCCATGGTATGCTGCTAGTGCTAAGATTAAACGAACTGTCTCAATACGTGCAACTGGTGCAAATGCTTCTTCAAAGTCAATTCCTTGCTCCTGCACATATCCTTTTGCTACTAGTCTTGCCTTGTACTTAACGATTTCTACTTTTGCATCCTTCTTACTCTTAAAAACCCATTTAAGTCCTATTGCCTTGTGACTTGTAGGCAAAGTAGTAAGGGTCCATGTGTTATTCCTGTTGATTGAGTCCAATTCAGCTTGCATAGCCTCAATCCATTTCTTATCTGATGATGCTTCCTTATAATTACGCGGCTCCTCTTCCGTGAATAACAGTCTTTGTGTTTCAACTCCACGTGGATTTTCATATACTTTATTCAAGTCTTTGAAACCTTGTACTGGTGTATCATCATAGTTATCTGAATTCATTACTGGACTAACAGTTGCTTGTTCCTCCTCCGAGTATCGATTGTAAGTATATGTTGGTGGGGTAACTGGAGAGTCTGGAGCAGTAATTGGTTCCTGTTCCTGTTCCTTGTATACATCTTCATTGGTTTCGGAGTTGATTGATGTAGTGTTTCCATCATCTATTCCTCTAACCACAAAACTTGTCCATTTTGAGTCTTGTGTATTTGATTCCTCTCTGTTGTTATCCCAATTCCATGGTTTGGTTTCCATAAACTTAACATCCCTGCTTACACATGTCTTACCCTTCTCTGGATCATATAATCGGTATGCTTTTGATCCTTCCTCTACACCTAAGTAAATCATGGGAACACTTCTATCATCAAGCTTTTTCAAGTGAGGTATTGTTACCTTGGCATAAGTTGTGCACCCGAATATTCTTAGGTTTTCCAGATATGGTTTTCTGTTGTAGAGTGCCTCATATGGTGTCTTATCCACCAGGGCTCTTGTAGGTACCCTGTTTAGTATGTATACTGCGTGTCTGACTGCTTCCGCCCAGAAGTTTTGTGGTAACTTCATTGCTTTCATCATACTCCTAGTAGTAGATAATACTGTTCTATTCCTCCTTTCAACAACTCCGTTATGTTGTGGTGAGTATGGCGCTGTCAATTGCCTTGCTATCCCATTTTCCTTGCAATAGTTTGTGAATTAATTTGATGTGAATTCACCTCCTCTGTCTGTTCTCAACATCCTTAGTTTTGTCCTCATTTCCGTTTCAATTTTATGTTTGAATTCCTTGAAAGTATCAAAAGCCTGATCCTTTGAAGTCAAAAAATATACCCACATGAAACGTGTACAATCATCTACTAACAAGAAAATGTACTTCCCAGAGTGTGAGGCTGGGTTTATAGGCCCACAGAGATCTCCATATACTAGGTACAGGGGTTTCTCTGCTCTGAACTTAGTATGACTTGGGAATGGAGTCCTACTGTGTTTTCCTAATAAGCAGGCATCGCAAATCTGTCCTGCATGGTTTATTTTAGACATACCTTCCACTAGATTCTTCCTTGTCATGTTCTTGATGTCCTCAAAATTTAGATGACCTAATCTAGCGTGCCATAACCATGCTTCACTATCTACATTTGCTAGGAGGCATATGGGTGCTCCAATTTTCAACTTGATGCTGTAAAGTCTGTTCTTTGATCTTTTAATCTTCATCAGCAACTTCTAATTTTTGTCATGTAAAGTCAGTAGTTTTCCTTCCATGACAACTCTATACCCATTCTCCGTGAGTTGTCCCAAACTCAGTATATTACTCTTGAGATTTGGTATGTAATA
This sequence comes from Pulicaria dysenterica, assembly GCA_947179395.2. Classification (NCBI taxonomy): domain Eukaryota; kingdom Viridiplantae; phylum Streptophyta; class Magnoliopsida; order Asterales; family Asteraceae; genus Pulicaria; species Pulicaria dysenterica. The sequence goes on from OX359293.1 coordinate 20,361,891, forward strand.
TACATTTGATATGACCTTCTGTTCGTGATTCCTACAACTTAACAAAATGGAGCTTCTTCCTTTGATCTCTACATACGAACCATCTCCAAAGTGAACACGCCCTGTTATATTTTCATCTATATCCTTGAAGTAACCCTTTGTTCTCGTCATGTGGTTACTTGCACCGTTATCTAAATACCATATGCTTTCATCAGTTGTAGCATATCTTCCGGGTTGAAATTGTCCTTCATTTAACAGTACTTCTTCGTGTTCAATCTTGTGTGTTGCCATTAACAGTGATGGATCTTCGTCTTCTTGGATGAGGTTTGATTGTTCCCGTGTAGTCTGTAATTGATTGCAGTCCTTTCTGTAGTGTCCGTACTTCCTACATTTGTGACACTGAATCTTGCTCATGTCAAATCTTGTTTGCTTATTGAACCTTTTGTTTGTTCTTGCCTTATGATTGGAGTTTTCCTCTTTCGAGTCTTGTTTATTTTTGCTGTTGAACAAGTTTCCTCGTGAAGAGTTAAATTTACCCCGTCCGCGATTACCGAATCGCCTTCCTCTTCCAGAGTGTTCATTTTGAGAAAACAGTAAGTTTTCCTGGTTTTCTCTGCGTCCTCCTTTCTTGAGTTTTATTCTTTCCTCATAGGCTTTTAACTTTCCGATGATCTTATCTAAAGAGACCTCGTCTAAATCACAATTTTGTTCTATGGATGCCACGATTTGGATGAAATTGTTTGGCATGGAATCCAAAAGTTTCCGTACCAGTAATGATGATCCAAACTCTTTCCTAATTCTCTTGCCTTTGTGGCATAACTGTTTAGTTTAGCGGCAAATGCTGTTGGAAAATGTCCGCTTACACACACGTATAATACGAACTAAATAAAACATAGGCCTATTGGGTCACACCCAAGAAATGATTCCAGCAAAACCAAAGAACGAACAAGAGAAAAACGACAACGTGCCTGACCAGCATATCCCGCGGCGCGCGATCTGCTTGGTCCGCGACGCGGTCTTCGCGCAGTCAGCAATTATTAAAGATTGCATTATTGCTTCTTGAGTGGGAAATAATTAGGTATACTTTGTATATTTTATTGACCACGAATTCTGATGATTGAGAAGTGGAATTAACATATTACATGGTGGGGAATTCCATTATGATTCATCCCATCCATAACTGATATTCAATATTGATGAAAAATTCTCTCTCAAGTTCATAACACAAAGAAAGGCTCTCAAGTTCATATTGATGGATCTTGGAGGTTGCCAAAGTGTTTCTTGGTTTTGATCTTGTAATAGACTTGCTAGCACTTGTGGAATCTACTTATCTTGGGTAGGCTTCGATAGAGGGATTCTACTTTGGATCCTTATTCACCGTCACCGCAAACCGGGATTCTAAGAGACTTGGATTAAAGAGATCATCTATGGGGTACATCTCTTTCATTCTTGTTAGATATATATATATATATATATATATATATATATATATATATTAAGTTGCTTAGTCGATGTTTAGAGTTTGGTCCATATGGTGCGTATTGGTCGGATTTATAAAAATTATGTTATACCATTTTTCGAGCTTCCGCTGCGCTCACGGTTCCGACAATACCCAACAGTGGTATCAAAGCCATCTCTAACATGGCTTTGCACTTTTTGGTTCAAAACCGGAAAAATTTGTTTCCTAAGTTTATACTTGGTTTTGATCATCTTAGACCAAACTTGTTTTTGGTCATATATGTATATATATATATTTTTGTATGAAAGTATATATGTATACATTTATATATATTTTTTGTTCTTATATTTATATGTGTTATATGACTTATTGTAGTGCATAATAACCATATATTTATAAGTGTATATATATGGATAGGTAATTTTAGTATTTATATTAAAATTACTTATACATATAAAATACAAAGATTGTCTTGATACAATTTGTGTTTTCGATAATCCTAACTAAATATATATACAAGATGTACATAAAGCCGGAAAATATGTTTTCCTAAGTCTATTATTTGTTTGGACCATATTTGACCGATTTTGATTTTGGTCGTAAAAGTATATATATATATATATATATATATATATATATATATATATATATATATATATATATATATATTTGGATGAATGTTTATATATATACATTAATATATTTTAGTTCTTATATTTATATATTTTATATGACCTTTTGAGGTGCATAAAAATCATATATTTATAAGCATATATGTATGGATACGTACTTTTAGTATTTATATTAAAATTTACATATACATATAAAATATGAAGATTGTCTTGATACAATTTGTGTTTTCAACAATCTTGACTAAATATATTAGAGGTGCATAATAACTATATATTTATACGTATATATATGGATACGCAATTTTAGTATTTATATTAAAATTTACATATACATAAAAAATACGTAGATTGTCTTCATACAATTTGTGTTTTTGACGATCTTAAATAAATATATATTGTTTATGATATTGTTGATTGAAGGGTCTTGAACCTGACCAAACCACCATATGACTCAAACTGGTCAATCCTGGATTTGATACCACTGGTTCAATCCTAAAAGCGAAACTGGATTGAACACAACCCTCTAAACCCCAAAAGGGTTAGGATCTTTAAACTTTAATTTGATCAACATAGTTTCTTAACAAACAATCCATAGACAGGGTTACAAGAAATATACCAGAACAAAACCTTTAGGATTGCTAAAGATGGTCCACCACTACTGCACCTCCGATTGAACTGGCTGTTAGACCACTCCTGGATCACCAACCGGCAACACTCAAATCGTGAGTGTGTGTGTGTATTCTTGCGTAATCACCAAGTCGCAAAACACCTTGCGTGTTTTGCTTCTTCGGTTTCGTTGAGACACAAGTGAGCCGAGAGAGAGAGAGATAGAGTGTGACGAGAGGGAGGGCGAGATCGAGAATAAGAAGGAGAGTGGTGGCTAGGGTTAATCCTTTTGTCACTTATCTTAATCCTTAAGCCTTAACATATATTTATAAGGATTAACTTGGACCTAAGCCCGTTTAATTAAAAGCCCACTGGTTTTTATTAAACTTTCAACTCTTCTCTTTTTGACCCCCTGGACTTTACTAGTTAATTAATTAACTATTAATTAACTGGTCCGTTAAATATTAAAACTTAATATTTAATTCTCTTTAAATAATTAATAACTATTTACTACTGATTAATTATTCGTTTATCTCTTTAATAATTAATCTATCTGATTAATTATTTCCACACAGACTTATGGTGAAATCCAACTGTTCTGAATTGGATGTGTAGCAGTGTGACCCTTTAGTCTCTTATAACATTGGATACAATATGCCCGTTAATTATCTCTGCACATAATCCAACAGACTCCCACTTGTGCAAGATAAGTAATAGTTACTGCACATTGTTAGCCTAAGGAGGTCCCTAGCTCAGGGTAACCAGGTTATAAGAACTCTTATACCCCAAAGTAACTTGTGATAAAACTTCATAAGAAACCTGCTTAGAAGTAACCTGTTATAAACTAACTGTTTATAAACTAAACTATCATAAACTCCCTGTTTATGAATGGGTACGTCTTTATATATACAAGCTTGCATATATATAGGTTTGTCCCTTGCAGCGCGATATTTCAATTTTGAGCATGAGCATGGAAAAAGTCAACTTAGAGACTCAATAATTTGTTCATGACATACTTGATTTCAAAACTGCGTGATAAACGACAAAGAACAGATCAGTTCGTTTGGGCATGGCCGTGCACTTACCAGTTTCTCTAATCAGTCAAGGGGCCCGGAAATATCTCTCCTAAAAAAGAGGTGCAATTACCTTCTTGCATATTTGCATTTGGCAACACGGCTACTACTGAATCTAGACACGCCCCTTATGACCACCCTGTTACGGCGTGGCGTTAGAACACGCTAAGAAGACAACAGTTACCGCATCCCAAACCAAATACCTTAGGCTTGAGGATAACCTATGTGATAAATACTTTTGACATGAATCCACGAAGTATTTTTCACGGTGGGTCAATCCAATATTCGTAACCCTAACGAATATCCGTAAATTTTGGTTCGCAAAAACGTTCGCAGCTATATTCGATAAACTATCGAATCTACCCCAAAATTACGATGACTTTACAGCCCTATCGAGGTTCCCACCAAGATAAGTAGTCACGGATAGTGTTTCGAATAAACCTAGTTTATTCCTGGATAAACCAAAACATACAAAATTGTGAAGAACAATGAAACTAATTTCTACACCCTTCCATATTCCACCCTGGAATAAAGATGCATAATTTCTACCATTTCACTGACTCGATTCACGGTGTCTATCTGAATTACTCATTATTTTACATTTGTAACTTATCACGGATTACAAGGAAAATAATATGGTTATAAACCCTAAAACACAAGACTAGTACTTTGGAGTACTCATTCTTGGTTTTGCTAGAAATCAGTCTTGCAACCTAAGAATACTTCTAGACTTACTTATTTTATGAAATTCCTTAAACTTGGAGAAAACTGGAAATAACTCTAAAGTTTCTGATTTTACAAAATAACCTCCTTGTAATTAAAAAATTTAATTACATTTGTAGATTAAATCTTACTAGATTTATCCATTTGAAACGATAAAACTTTCTTACACCTACTTGTAAGAACCTTGAAATTAGATTCCCTGTGTATGTCAACACTAATCTAATATCATTACTAAGAATATTAGAGAACATCATGTTTTATCATTTCTCACGTTAACCAACCAATATCATTAAGCTGACTCACTGAACATTTTAGAACGTATATAATTTCTATTTAAGTCATAACTTGACTCAAAAAACTTGCAATGATATCTTTATTGAATAACTCTCAATAAGTCATGCATTCCTTGGATTAGTTCTTTCTCAAGAACTTACTGTTTTAGATAACTTCTAAAAGCATCCAATAATTATATACTTTAAAAGTTCAAACTTGTATTTCTCACACTGGTTAAAAAACAACCTTTTATTAACTCTGATAAATACATTAGTCAGGTGCTCCCACTATCTCTTATGAAAAAATGCATTCTTTAAAAACATCCTTTTAGGCCTTAGTCAAAACTTGACTACCATGCCTAAGACTTGTGTTCCAAACACATGTTATAAAGAACTTTAGTTTTTGCAAGAAATTTGTTTTATGAAACCAAGAACTTGGATCTCCCATATATCCATCTTTCCAATTACGGAAAATGGTTTCATTAAACTTACCATGATCACGAGTATGAAACACTCATAATGGTATCTTAAATTTCTTTCCTTAAAACATTTAGTATAAAACTCCCTTGATTATAATAATCACTTTTATACTTTCTTAAACGTTTTATCAAAAACTATTTTACTTAGAAATAATAACTATCATTTCTATTTAGTTCAAGACTTTGAACATTCACTTTTCATAAATAACTTAAACACTTTGTTAAATTAGAAAAACTATCTAATTTTATAAACAATACTTGTTTATTTAAGTGTTTGAAAACGTGGAGCCAACATTTATATAACTACAACAAATCATAGCATAAGATTATTATGGATCACCAAACAAGTCAAGACTTGACTTATTGGTATTCTTTTAGTCACAACTGGACTAATCCTGATTCATAAAATAAGAACACGTGCACGGATATGAACCAAATATTTCCATGAACTCAAAGCCAAAAAGTTTCCATAAACATGTAAGATAAAAATTATCCGAACTTAAAAAGAGTTTAATAAACTAGGAAATAAAAATTATTTATAATATCCGTGAGCTGCACGTGGGATCTTCTCATGCTGGGCCGCATCACTTTCCATCTCCTCCTGCAATAAACGATTGCAAGATATTAGAATACTCGTAAAAACTTTTACAAGTGGAAAGTGACAAAGAAGCTAATAACGCAATACCTGAGGAGCCAGACTTGCCTCCTGCCTCATGACCTTTCGGACAATCTCGTTTCCAATGTCCGTCCTCGCCGCACCTGAAGCACCGATTCTCGGTCCTTGCCTTGTTTGGCTTCGGCTTCTTGCCCTTGTTGTCGTTATTAGCCCTGGGTGCACTCTGGCTAGGCTGGGCCTTGCCCTTTCCCTTTCCGTTGCACCCCTTCCTCTTCTTACGTTCACCATGTCCCACCATAAGAATGTCCTTAGACTTGGTCCCGATACTCTGCTCAGCAGTCTTGAGCATTGAGTGCAACTCAGCCACGGATTTCTCCATGTTGTTCATGTTGTAGTTGACTATAAAAGGCTTATAGTCATCTGACAACGAGTTAAGTATCGTATCCGTTGCTAGCTGCAACGGTACTGGGTGCCCAAGTCTCTCTAGGTGGTCCATGTAACCTTTCATTTTCATGACATGGTCACTGACCGAAGTCCCCTTAGCCATCTTGGACGAGTTAAATGCCCTAGTGGCATCATAACGCTCTGTGCGGGCTTGCTCCTGGAACATGTCCCTCAGCTGGCAGATCATGTCATATGCAGGAGTTTCCATCATGCTTGATTGCAACTCTGGACTCATAGTTGCAAGCATGAGGCAGCTAACATCCAAGGCGTCATTGGAGCGCTTCTGAAAAGCCTCCCTGAAGGCCCTGACATTGCTGGCAGGGGGATTTCCTAGAGGTTGTTCTAGGACATACCTCTTTCTCTCGTGCCTCAGCACGATCCGGAGATTTCTCTCCCAAGTGAGAAAGTTGGACCCGGTGAGCTTATCCTTCTCAAGGATAGAGCGGAGAGAGAGGTTATTAGTATTGGTAACGTTGGTTGCCATCTACAAATTAAAACCCGGTTTAATTAGTAATTGCAAATAAACTTTTCAACATATATCATTAAACCCATAAACAATATATATTAGACCTAGGACCAATATTTCACATACTTGACGCAAGGTTTGGGCACTTCCCGCCAAGTCATGCTATTTCTGGTAGGTAACACCCTGTACCAATCGTACCTAACTGATACGACTCCTAGAACCTCGTAGAGCACTTAGACCCAGTCTAGTATGTTTAACTCTACTCTAGTGCTTTTTGGGCCGGGACTCCCGATTATCACCAAAATAGATCGCACCACCTAAGACAGCATGAATTCTGGCCGGGACTCCCGATTATCGCAGAATCTTTCATGCCCTTTCCCGCAATGGTTTGAACCCGGATGCCCAAGGTTTGGGCACTTCCGACACCCGAGTACCGTTTAACAGTCAAGGTGTACCATTAGGTGGGTAGCACATTGATCTAAGATTTTTCTTGGGTTTTAATTAAGTTCAATAAAAACTTAATTTTCCAGTTTTTGAAAAACCATTTTAAAACTAACTGTTTTAAAAAATACGATTTATATGTGTACCTGAACTTAGGTGCACAAAACGGTTTTTATAAGTTCCAAACTTATAACCTTGACAAAACTATAAATTTTAAAAATTTAATTAACACGACTAACAACCTGTAGTCGTATTCTTAGTTTGTCATTAAAAAGTGATTTTTCACTGTTTAATAACAACCTGTTATTAAACCCCCTTTTATTTACCATCACACGCATGTATATATATACCATACATATATATGAAAAGCAGTAAATAAATCACAACCATGCAGATAATAATAATAAGCAGATAAAGCCCTATAGTTTTGCCAACTAATCCTAAGGTCAATCCTAAGGATAAAATGACTTGGATTCGCCTTTCTTGATGTGTTGCTCCCACTTAAGGCTGGCAATTTGGGTCGGGTTCGTGTTATTGGGTTCGTGTCATTCGGGTTCGGGTCAGTTTCGTGTCGACCCAATTTCGACCCATTTATTTTCGTGTCAGGTTCGAGTCGTGTCACTTTTTTTCGTGTCGGGTTCGGGTCGTGTTTCGTGTCAACCCATTTCGGTCAAAAGTATTTGACTAGTCTTTTTTTATTTTCGATTATGGTTTTTGAATACGGGTTTCGGGTACGGTTTTCAATTACGGTTTTCAAATTTGGTTTTCTTCACAAAATTTTCGAATTCCTTGTCTATTTCCAATTTTCTCTACTAACTAGTGATTAAAATATTAAATATCAATACAACTTAATAGCTTTAATAAAGTAGTAGCTAGTAAACAAACCATGAACTAAAATAACTTAAAGGAAAATTTAAATTTCAAAAAGCAAGTTTTTTTTCTTCTTTACCTTTGTATTCTCACAAGGAATATCGGGTTGGGTGAGTTTCAAAGGGTCTTGATTTAAATCATTATCACTATAATATTGTTTAGGTTTAAATCTTACCAAGTTGACAAACGTCAAATTACCAAAAGTCTAAAACAATATAGTAAAAATAACAAAAAGCAAAATGATGTAATATTGTTTAGGTATAAATCTTTTATTGTTTATTTAAATTTTTAGCTTTTCAAGGTTTTGTACTTTTGTTTATCGGATTTTATTGACTAAGATGTCACTTCTTTATTTGAATTCACAATCTCTTTTTTAAAATTTAAAATTTAAGTATTAAAGAAAATTTTATTAATTTTAGTTTTACCTTTATACGGGTCACTTTCGGGTTGTTGGGTTGACCCTAACCCAACCCATTTATTTTCGTGTCAACTTCGTGTCGACCTGGTTTTGACCCATTTCGAGTTCGTGTTGGGTTCGTGTCACTTTTTTCGTGTCCGGTTCGGGTCGTGTTTCGTGTCGGGTCAGAAATTGCCAGCCTTACTCCCACTGGCCTTGACACCTCCCCGAAATGTCCGTGCTTCGCGTATAGAACACCATTTTCTTGATTGCCTTCTTCGAGTCCATTTTGGTGGAGGGATTAAACTATCACTAGTCTATTACAAATACAATATTGAATGGGGTTGTAAGTGGCACGCAGGCCTCCCCTAACCAGTACAATGTTACTATTAAGAAAGGGATTGTAATTGGCACGCAGGCCTTCCCAAAACCAAAATAAAAGAAGAAATGAAAAACGAGTCCTAAGTCGGCAAAACTATAGCTATATGAATCACAACCACACAATTTATATATAAGCACTATATATATAAAAGTCAACCACGCAGTTATAATAAAAACAAAAACTGTGCTGTTAAGCACACAACCTGATTTGTTTAAATTATTCTCATTTATCCTTTTGATTAATGCCTATTAACCAAAAACGAGAGTTATGATCTTCTAATTAATATTTATCTGACCAAAAGAGTTTTTCTAACAAAAACTTTAAATCCCTGATCTTATTCAAAACTTGAATGAAACCTTATGTCGGATTTTATTTCTAGTTATCCAATAACTTAAAATCGACAACTTTTGGCCAATTAAATTATCTTGTTCAATTCTCCATCTTATTATATAAAGTTTATTCCCTTTAGAATTTTATTCAAAAATGACTAAACTAGTCATAATGAATAAAAAGTCTAAAATATATTTTAACTAAAATATTTAAAATATATAACACTGGTTTATATAACACCTTATTAATTTTAGAACTTAAAAATTAATAATCCTTTTGTATTAATCCGGAAAAACTATCTTGGGCCAACGTCTCCCGTCAACCCGTGTAACCCACTGGGCCGAGACCCTCTTGGGCCGAGAACCTCCTGGGCCGAAAGTCACCTGGGCCGTAAGCCCTATTGGGCCGTGAACCATCTGGCCGAGAACTACCTTGGGCCGAAGCTCTTTGGGCCGAAGCCCATTTGGCCCTTAGCGCCACAAAGTCCTGTTAGCACCGCTAAAACCATTTTAGCGTCGCTAACGGTCACGGTAATGGTTTCGGTTCCTGTTTTCCGATTAATACAGTAATATTTTAAATCCCTTTATAATCTATTAAAACTAACTGTTTTAATATACTGATTAAACACTGAAATTAAATCAAAAACCAAAAAACTATTAATTATTAATATTAACCAAACTTGTTTTATTAATAATTAATTATCCTAAAACTTGATTTCAACCCTTTTTAAACAAAAGTTCAAAATTGGTTAAAATCTAGTTTTAGATAAAAGTTTATTACCTTTTAACCATTTAAACACAAACCTGGTTTAAACCTAACTGGTTAAAATCAAAACTTTTATAAACTGGATAAAAACAGAAAACTTGTTTTTATCCTTTTATGGTTTTCGAAATCTATAAGGAGAAGAAACAAGATGGAGAAGATCATATAACAATTAAACAAACCAAAAAATGGATTAACTAGGTTCAATTAAAACAAACTGTTTAATTTATCTTAATCCAAAACTTGTTCTTATCCAAAAATCACAATCCTGTTTTGTTGCCCTTGGTGATTTTCGAAAATGTCTAGAGCAAATTGGTGATCAAGAATCAAACCTTAATCCTAGAAACAGATAAAAACTAGAAACTATGGATCATAGAGCCGAGGCTCTGATACCACTGAAGGGTCTAGAACCTGACCAAACCACCATATGACTCAAACTGATCAATCCTAGGTTTGATACCACTGGTTCAATCCTAAAAGCGGAACTGGATTGAACACAATCCTCTAAACCCCAAAAGGGTTAGGATCTTTAAACCTTAATTTGATCAACATAGTTTCTTAACAAACAATCCATAGACAGGGTTACAAGAAATATACCAGAACAAAACCTTTAGGATTGCTAAAGATGGTCCACCACTACTGCACCTCCGATTGAACTGGCTGCTAGACCGCTCCTGGATCACCAACCGGCAACACTCAAATCGTGAGTGTGTGTGTGTATTCTTGCGTAATCACCAAGTCGCAAAACACCTTGCGTGTTTTGCTTCTTCGGTTTCGTCGAGACACAAGTGAGCCGAGAGAGAGAGATAGAGTGCGACGAGAGGGAGGGCGAGATCGAGATTAAGAAGGAGAGTGGTGGCTAGGGTTAATCCTTTTGTCACTTATCTTAAACCTTAAGGCTTAACATATATTTATAAGAATTAACTTGGACCTAAGCCCGTTTAATTAAAAGGCCACTGGTTTTAATTAAACTTTCAACTCTTCTTTTTTTGACCTCCTGGACTTTACTAGTTAATTAATTAACTATTAATTAACTGGTCCATTAAATATTAAAACTTAATATTTAATTCTCTTTAAATAATAAATAACTATTTATTATTTATTTTCTTTCTAATAATTAATCCAGACTGGATAATTATTTATATCTCTCAATAATTAATACTACTGATTAATTATTCGTTTATCTCTTTAATAATTAATCTATCTGATTAATTATTTCCACATAGACTTATGGTGAAATCCAACTGTTCTGAATTGGGTGTTGAGTAGTGTGACCCTTTAGTCTCTTATAACATTGGATACAATATGCCCGTTAATTATCTCTGCACTTAATCCAACATTGATTATGGTTGTAATCGTATCCGGTAATTGTTGCCCACTAGATCTTTGTGTTTGGTTGTGTTGTAATTATTTGTTCATTTATTCGGTGGTTATACCACAATAATATGTAATAATTCATTCGGTTAATAATTGTATAATTATTGCGACTTTCATGTCGTTTCTTTTCAAATATATGTAACTGTAAAAAGAAGACCGAAGACCACCATTGATCGTAGATGAGATGACGGATTTAGTGGGAGCACACCGACATGGTCAAGGGTATATGTCCTTAGATTGACCAACTATTTCCTATTTGGCTCACGGGAAGGACACATAGGATTAGGGGCAATTACCGGATTTATTTGTGTGGTTGTTTATTATTTTATATTTTCTTGCGTGGTTGTTAAGTTCTTCGCATGCTAGAAAAAATTTTCAAAATAATAAATATTCAAGATTTTTGTTAAATTGCTTAACAAACCCCGCGTTTACATGATTAACAAATGGATATAAAAATTGTTTTATGTTCAAAGTGAAATATATGTTTGTCACTTATTTGTTATATCAACCATTAAGAGGTTTTTTAACCGGAAAAACAAAAGACCCGTTTTTCTAATAAAAAAGTAAATCTAACGCCACCCGTAAAATGACACCACCCGAATCTAGTGAAACAAGACCGGTTGTCGAGCTCTAGCCGCGCTGGTTCTTGCGTATACTGAGTGGAAGGTGCGTGTGGCAACTCGCAAGGTTGGTTGTTGTGCCTATACCGAACCAATTTTTGGACGAGTGTGTCAACGTGTATCTTGACGGATGATTTACAAATCCAAAGTAATACGCCTTGGTAGTTGTCGTGCCTATACCAACCTATCAAAACGGATTAATGAGGGGTTTGTGAAAAAGGGATCAACATGCCAAATTGAACTATGAGTGTCAATAGGGTCCCGCAAATTACTAAGAGTTGTAATCATGGATTTCAATCGGTAAAAAGTTTACTGGCCAAATTAACTTCATGAAATGATCCGCGGCAAACCCGTCACGTAGTGAAGTGTAATAAGGTTCTTAGTCCTTGTTAAAATTTATAGTTTTAATTAACTATGGGTAATTATTTAAACAAGGATAATATATATCAATCAACGAAAACGTATACTCTTTTCATAAATGACGAACGTTGACAATACTACATTTAATTATAAACTCCATTAGTTTCTAAAGAAAAAGAAACTTAAAAATATGAATTTAGTTGACATCAACGGGTGTTGAGGATCGTCCTCTGCTATGTGTCAAAGTTGCATATTTTAAAGGAACTCTTTTTCAATAGTCATTTGCTATAACGCGAATTAGGTCACTTAATACGTTTTTGAAAAACCTACAAAAGAGATTTCCTACATCATATTGTAGACTACGAGTTCTAAACTGTGAAAGCAGTTTAAATCAATTGAGTGCGAACAATATGATTAACCAATTGAAGGACTTGTTCCAACAATGAGTTAGAAAGGAATTCTAAAAAGTGTTGAGACCTTAATCGGTTCTTAGATACAGCTAGATAAGAATATAAGAGTCCATATCCTTAAGATTAAGAAAAACAATGACCTATGGAGAGGCTAGGATTCTACATAGGAAGGGAGCTTATGGTGAATTTATTTCTCCAATCCCTGTCCACGTCATATGATCAAGTTCATTATGAACTTTCACATGCACAATATATAGAAATCCTTAATGGAGCTTTATGTTATGATAAAGACTGCAAAGTCTGACATGACCAAAGAAAAACTCGTTGATAGTGTGTGGTGTGGTATAGTGGTGAGTTGTAGTATAGTGGTAAGTATTTGAGACCGGGGTTGTCGTTCCACTGGCACAGGGTACCTTACTCTACCATCGTCGTTGTTTGATCAGATAATAATACGGTGGATAGATAGGACAAACTACAACTAAATTAAACTAGACAAGATAAATAAATATATTACAGGGATATAACAGATTAACACCGGACGGAACATAAGGACAAATATTCACTCGGGCTTTCGATTCATCCGAACCGATCACGGCAATAAATACAACAATAAGAATAATACGAAGACTTGACATAGATGTAAATTAAGCGCAGAGCATGCTGTTCTACTTCTAAGCTAATCATGTTATCATGAAATAAATCAGTACTTAAGCTATCAAGATTCTGATCCACACATTTAAACATGACAAAGCAAGCATAGTGTACTCACATTTTCACTTTAGAACACACAATTAAGACTATAAATCAACCACAAATTCACCCAGTTAAGTAAAATTCCAACTACATAAATATACATCTTTTCAGATGATATATCCAGTAGTAATCGGAACTTAAAAAGGTGTCAAAATGATCAAAAACAGCCCGTACGACCAAAAACAGCACACAGACAGGAAAAAGGCCCTTACGGTAGCAAGCATTTCTGCTTACGACCGTAAGGAGTAAGAAGAGGGCTTATGGCTGTAAGCATTTCTGCTTGCGGCCGTAAGGCCCTATCTGACAGTCTGCCTTATTTTTGTACAAAGAAATCCAACAACACATACAACCTAGATTTTCATCTCAGATCATACATACATGCAAATGGATATTATGAGGACATAAACTCGGTAAAATCGAACCACACTACGGGATTCAAGATTTAAGTACATGCGTTTCTAAACATATAATCGTGTCAATACACTATCTCTAGTCGAATTAACACATTTCAAGCATAACACATGCATACATCCACTATGGACTCTTAGAACAGAATCTACATAGAAATTATATGAGTTCATATCAGTGTTTATTATACCCAAGAACAGATTATGAATTCTTCATACAATTATAGCTACTTTGACCCATAACCCAAAGTCAAAGCACCTAGACTTCATCTAACATGCTAAGATATTCATAAAACCATATTGTGAGCAAAGTGACCAACATGAACAGACCTGGAGTGATCCATAACATGTTGCAAAACTGCTTTCTAAACCATAATCATGCATGTTATACCATTTCTAGCAAGAACCAAACATTATTTATCAAAAAGTCAACAAAGCAATCTTGTGTATCCATGTGATTTTAGCGTGCATAGATTATTCTAAATATCTAACCACATGAAAAGGATCATATTATACTCACAAACATGATTAAATATACTGGAATTACGAATTAATCAAGCTTGATTACATCAAGTCAACATACAAGTCAAATTATTCATTTTATTGCCATAACTAGCCAAGAATCATCTTGTCCCAAGTGAAATAAGTCAAGCTACATCAAATATAAGTACAACAACATCTAGAATACATGGTACACGAATTAGAAAAGAATATAGAATGATTATACCAAGTAATTCCAGAATGATATGCAGTTTGGCTTCAAAGTCCAAGCTTCCAAGTGTTGTTCCAAGCCTCCTAGCAAGCTCTCTTCCTTTGGATATCACCATGGAATAGTGCTGGAGTGTTTAAGGATCATGGAGAGTGTTTAGAGGGTGATAATCCTGGACAAGACCAAAGGCCAAGCCACGCTAAGCCATTGTCCAGCCTCTTTAATTTATGGCAGAAATCTGATTAAATAAGCATCTGCACGGGGGTCCTTGCGGCCGTAAGCATATCCGTTGCGGCCGCAAGGGACCTCAAAGTCAAAGATTCTTCGCCGACTGTAAGTCTCGATGCCTGACAACACAATAAATGAAGATTCGCGACAACTATTGTTGCTGGGGCCCTTGCGGCCGTATGGGAAAACCCTTGCGGCCGTAAAGCCCTATTTTCATATAATCTTCATTTTTGCTTGATTTCTCGCGGGATTCGTCCATGTTTCTCATGTTAAGCTCTTTTAAGGCTGCATGGTGAATTATTAACATATTAGATTATTAATTGGACATATCACCATGGAAATGGGTTAAGAATGAGGCGTTTTGGGTATATAAAACATGTATAAATACGTCGTTATCAATCTCCCCACACTTATGCTTTGCTTGTCCTCAAGCAAACTCTAATGTAGCAATAAAATCAGAAAAGTTCAATTGGCAATTATTAGTACAAACATGTATACTTCCGACAAATAAAAGATCTAAAAACATAATAAATAACTAAGCGGAGCAACGAGGATAAACTTTCATTTATTCGATAATTACAAAGTAGATCAAGCACGCATAGATGAGTTTCAACAAGCCCTTGACTTCATACCTCACCGGGTGGTCACTCATGCACTCAATGTATATATATGGCATTGTGTTTAGGTGCATTGTCCTAGATTGAAACAAAAATTAGCATAAGCTTGATCACATATCACATCTCCACCTATTAACATAAACTTATACAATTATCGAGAAGACTTTATTTGGCTTGTAACGTGGTTGGGGTTAAAGGGTAGGAATGGGGATGTTTAAAAGTGGCTAAAATAGAATCCAGAAATCAGATTTTAAACCATCTAAGCTGCTTTTATTGAACTAAGAAAGTACTCTATTTTTATTGAGAATACAATTCACTGAGAAGTGATGGAATCAGAACCGTCCAAATGATGGCCGACATTTAGAAGAAACTGACAAAAAAATCTCAATTCAATGTATGACATGCTCAAAAACGTCCAAATAAAAGCATGGCAAGCAACTGAAGTTCTCATTTTTGGATTTTCTAATTTTTTTTTTTGATTTTTGCGCTTTTATGATTTTTTTGGATTTTTTGGGATCAGCTGTATTCAACGGATAGACCAAGGATATTATCTTTTCATGTCCCACTGAAGATATAGGAACACAGAATACAACTAAGCAGCATAAAATGGATAAAAATGATTCTGAAAACTTAAAAATAAAATGAATACAAAAACATGAATTACATGGGTGATGAAACGAAAGGTTTAGGCTCAAAGTGGTTAACTAGGGGATAACATATAAAAATTGGTTAAAAATAAAAGTGTTTAGGCTAAAATGGGGTTCCTAATGCTTCTTTCATTTAATTGCAAAAGTTTAGTTCATGATTTCGACATGCATATTGTGAGTAAGTTCTACAATCAAAGCAACAATCAGCATATATGTGTACAATTCCATGAGCTAATTATATAGAAATGAAATGTTGAGGCTCAAATGCTCAGGAATGCAAGTGCCAGGTGTGGATTGTGCAATTGAAGTCAAACATTTGTAAAAACTCAAGTACTTGCGCTAAATCAACTTCATGAAAGTTAAATTTAACATCCTCATAATGTTACTTGCTTAAAATTTATCATGCGATAGGATCTAAACATGTCTAAAAGAATATAATTTTGCAAAAAATTTCTGCCAAAATTTACTTAAAAGATTTAATTACAAACATAAGTTGTCAAAAGAACATGTAAAAGCATAGCAGGCATAATAATGATCTCCTCCCCACACTTAAAAATTGTACATTGTCCTCAATGTACCGACAATGCATAATAACAATTATATAGTACGAAGTGCGAGAAAAGAGATGTGAGAAACTCCCTAAATCGACAATGGTGGCGTCTTCCCCACACTTAAGTTGAAGTGCATCTTGCAAACAACAACTCAATCACAAGGTTAAAATATGACATGAAAGAAAAACTACAATATATAAAATGCAGAAAAGGGAAACGGAAACCCGGAAATGGATTCCCGACAAACAGATTCGTACGGTGTGTAAGCGAACACTTTAACACGTTGAAATGCGGATTATTTGCTCGAAACTGAAAAACAACACAAAACAGATAAGTAAACAAATAAAAGATCAAGCCAACAACTAGCTATTTCCCGATATTTCCATGTCCCCGGCAGCGGCGCCAAAAACTGATAGTGCATGGTGTGGTATAGTGGTGAGTTGTAGTATAGTGGTAAGTATTTGAGACCGGAGTTGTCGTTCCACCGGCACAGGGTACCTTACTCTACCATCGTCGTTGTTTGATCAGATAATAATACGGTGGATAGATAGGACAAACTACAACTAAATTAAACTAGACAAGATAAATAAATATATTACAGGGATAGAACGGATTAACACCGGATGGAACATAAGGACAAATATTCACTCGGGCTTTCGATTCATCCGAACCGGTCACGGCAATAAATACAACAATAAGAATAATACGAAGACTTGACAAAGATGTAAATTAAGCGCGGAGCATGCTGTTCTACTTCTAAGCTAATCATGTTATCATGAAATAAATCAGTACTTGTGCTATCAAGATTCTGATCCACACATTTAAACATGACAAAGCAAGCATAGTGTATTTAGGTTTTCACTTTAGAACACACAATTAAGACTATAAATCAACCACAAATTCACCCAGTTAAGTAAAATTCCAACTACATAAATATACATCTTTTCAGATGATATATCCAGTAGTCATCGGAAAAAGGTGTCAAAATGATCAAAAACAGCCCGTACGACCAAAAACAGCACACAGACAGGAAAAAGGGCCTTACGGTCGCAAGCATTTCTGCATACGGCCGTAAGGAGTAAGAAGAGGGCTTACGGCCGTAAGCATTTCTGCTTGCGGTCGTAAGGCCCTATCTGACAGTCTGCCTTATTTTTGTACAAAGAAATCCAACAACACATACAACCTAGATTTTCATCTCAGATCATACATACATGCAAATGGATATTATGAGGACATAAACTCGGTAAAATCGAACCACACTACGGGATTCAAGATTTAAGTACATGTGTTTCTAAACATATAATCGTGTCAATACACTATCTCTAGTCTAATTAACACATTTCAAGCATAACACATGCATACATCCACTATGGACTCTTAGAACAGAATCTACATAGAAATTATATGAGTTCATATCAGTGTTTATTATACCCAAGAACAGATTATGAATTCTTCATACAATTTATAGCTACTTTGACCCATAACCCAAAGTCAAACCACCTAGACTTCATCTAACATGCTAAGATATTCATAAAACCATATTGTGAGCAAAGTGACCAACATGAACAGACCTGGAGTGATCCATAACATGTTGCAAAACTGCTTTCTAAACCATAATCATGCATGTTATACCATTTCTAGCAAGAACCAAACATTATTTATCAAAAAGTCAACAAAGCAATCTTGTGTATCCATGTGATTTTAGCGTGCATAGATTATTCTAAATATCTAACCACATGAAAAGGATCATATTATACTCACAAACATGATTAAATATACTGGAATTACGAATTAATCAAGCTTGATTACATCAAGTCAACATACAAGTCAAATTATTCATTTTATTGCCATAACTAGCCAAGAATCATCTTGTCCCAAGTGAAATAAGTCAAGCTACATCAAATATAAGTACAACAACATCTAGAATACATGGTACACGAATTAGAAAAGAATATAGAATGATTATACCAAGTAATTCCAGAATGATATGCAGTTTGGCTTCAAAGTCCAAGCTTCCAAGTGTTGTTCCAAGCCTCCTAGCAAGCTCTCTTCCTTTGGATATCACCATGGAATAGTGCTGGAGTGTTTAAGGATCATGGAGAGTGTTTAGAGGGTGATAATCCGGGACAAGACCAAAGGCCAAGCCACATTAAGCCATTGTCCAGCCTCTTTAATTTCTGGCAGAAATCTGATTAAATAAGCATCTGCACAGGGGTCCTTGCGGCCGTAAGCATATCCGTTGCGGCCGCAAGGGACCTCAAAGTCAAAGATTCTTCGCCGACTGTATGTCTCGAGGCCTGAAAACGCAATAAATGAAGATTCGCGACAATTATTGGTGCAGGGGCCCTTGCGGCCGTAAGGCCCTATTTTCATATAATATTCATTTTTGCTCGATTTCTTGCGGGATTCGTCCATGTTTCTCATGTTAAGCTCTTTTAAGCGTGCATGGTGAATTATTAACATATTAGATCATTAATTGGACATATCACCATGGAAATGGGTTAAGAATGAGACGTTTTCGGTATATAAAAATGTATAAATACGCCATTATCAGTCGTCTCGTCTATTCCTACTATGGCTACCAAAGAGCAAATAACCATGAAACAGAAACTGACCTCAAATGGTAATTTTGGTTTTACCAAACCTACCTTTAAAGCATGGAGTATAGCACCTCGAGATGAGACTCCACATGAGGTAGTTTGCTATTTCTGCAAAATATTAGAAATTAGCATCATCATGCTTGTCATAATAGCTTGTATTAGCTAAGGGCACTAAAGAAAAGAAAAGTTAAGCTCCTCAGCTTCAGAAGTGCGCAGATGAAGTGTGATAGACTAGACTTCAAAATAGAAACCTAGATGGTTATCTATATTGAAAAGATTGGGAGTTTGAAACTTGCCTTTCTAGTTAGTCTATTACTTCATTATATATTTGTTTCACACCTTTTAAGGCAAGAAATAAATATAAATATATGCCTTAGTAAACGATGTATATTATTTTGAATCATTTATTTGTTTCAAAATGTATCCATGTCATGGCATTTATTATAAGCGCTTGCTTAAGAAGTAATAATCATGAACCGTATGGATTAGTTATTCTTATGACATAGTCAATTTAACCAAATAAACAAGACTTGTATCAACAAGTTCCAAGTGGTTCGGAACTTGGGATCGTTTGACCATGGGTCAAACGTTGAGTACATATCTCGTTTGATTAGGCTAAGATGACTTATAAGTTCTTCACTTATGTATGTGAGAGAACTAAAAACTTGTTGGTTTTTGTTTACACTTTAGTATATAAACCGTTCAAGTAAATCATAAGAAATAACTATAAGATACTTCGTTAACTTTACCTTAGATGGTAGAAAAGTTGGATAAGTTTATCTTATTAAACTAGTGTCTGAAACCTTAAAGGTGTTCGAGACATACCAAAACGAGGTACCTTATAAAAGAGAACTAAAGAACTATGATACTTGAATCAAACATTGATGTTGAGTGAATTAGTTCTGATTTCATGTAATCATCATAAGAATTATGGGATTGTCTCACAGTTCATTACTCCAAGGACACATTGTCAAATGGGTCGACAAGTGGAGAAACCAAACAATATTAATATGGTTCGGTAATTGATGGGATGCATAATATTTCCAAATTATTTGAGAAATACTTTAGTAATGATGGACAATGTTTTAATCTTAAACCAATTAAGAAGGTCAAGAATGCATCTTAGAGAAAGCGACTAGAAAGGATATCTTTGCTTGTCCATCTCAAAGTCTGGAATATGTTACCTACATTTAGACGTGAGGTAAAGAAACCCAGAATCAAGAGATGTTACTCTATTAGGTATTCTACTGAAACCATAGGATATTTGCAAACCTTCATATAACATGTTTTTGTTACTTGAAGGATGTGTTTTCTTGAAGGAAACTAATATCCATGAACATCAGTAGAAGTAAAGAAAGCCTTGAATAGAAGAACCTAATATTGGTACTAGCTTTCAATCATAAATGATTAAAATTCAGCATAAGAATGCTGGAATACTTGACATTTAAATCATTACCTCTTGATAGACCTAGTAGGGATCGTCATAAAGCCAGAAAGATATAGTTCAATATATCTGAGGAAGACGACTAGATGATAAATCATCAACTATTGGAAGCCGTAGTGGACCAAGAGTCTGCTAGGTATAAAGAGGCAATATGAGTGAGATATAATCCATATAGGATATCCAAGTACTGACTTGTTTGATCCTACACCTGGGTGTATACCCATATGGTGTGTGTGGTTCTTTTAAGGGAAAAGAAACCAGCATGGATAAGTTTACAACTTTGAATACCGACTGATAGGAAATGTTTTCTTAATGATTGACCAAGTGGATGGTATCATCTAGAAACTTTCTCTCAGTAGATATGTCAAAAGTAGTTTTATAGACAACTTCAAATAACGCATGGTTAGAAAGGTTATTCATGATGATTGACCAAGTGGAAGGTATCCTTATGAAACTTTCTCCCAATGATTATGTTGAAGTTCACTCAAATACTCAAAGACATCAGTACCGTTTTATGGTTATGATAAATTGATATAAAGACCACGTTTCTTAACAGGAATCTATTTTGAGGATGTGTAGATAACACTATCCGATGGTCTCTTACATCAAGAGTAATTTTGTGAAGTCTACAAGTTATAAAGTGTCCACGCTTGGACATTTATATAAGTATCTCAAATTTGGAATCTTTGATATGAAAATCAAGTGTTTGAGTTTTCAAAAAGCAAAGATGAAACTAGAAAGAATGTTAGAGCTAGTGGGAGCTAAGTTGTAAATTGTATAATAAAGTATATTTGACACGTACATTGTATTGGAGAAAATGTCCTAGTCTTGCTTTGTTTAAAAGCTTTACTTAGGAATTATTCGTCCATAACAATTATAAGATATACAGAACAGATTATGGAGTTCAAGAAATATTATGATATGTTCTTGGTAACTTAAGGAAAGAAAGAGCTTAGAATAAATTGTTACTCTAGAGCTAGTCTTTGTACCTATGAGGATAACTGTCGATATTGATCGGAGTAAGTGATCCTATTAAATGTGGAAATGTCAATTATAATGGTTATCAAAAGAGTCGTTGGCCTTATAAGGAATCTTCAGAGATTAGTAGGGCACGATGGTTTTGAATAAGAACCATAAACACAAGCATAATTTACCATATAAGATTCTTCTGAAACTATGATGGTACAACGCTTGTATTAAGGACCATGATTTAGCCAACGAACACTTTATTAGTGGTTTGTTTGAAGAAAGAGACATGGTCATCACAAGAGTATATACGGATAGCAATGTAGCCGATCCATTAACTAAACCACTATCGAAAATGGAGCATGTTGCTCATTCTCGTGCTATCAGCATATGATATGCAAGTGAATTGGTTTAAGAATGTTTTGATTAAACAATTGATATATGCATGATGTATTGGGAACATTAAATAGTAATGTATTTATTATTGTATCGATTATTAAATGGTGATTTGATAATACGCTGGTTGCGGATACTCTAATTATATACTTACTGTGTTCTTACTTTGCATGTTTATTTCTTTCCTGAATGTACATACATTCTAAACGTCCACAGTCAGTCACTCTTTATGGAAGGAAGTTTGAACTAAGACTGAGAGAAGTAATTGGTCAAGTATTCAATATTGATTGAATACAAAGGACACAATACTTCATCTATACTTGAAAAGAGTTTCAAGTGATTGAGTCAACTTCATGGTAAATATCATAAGTAACTCAGGATGATAATATTTTTCATCCTTAGACTGGAGATACATGTATTTGCATGATATTAGTCTGCATTGCTTTGATTACTTTCTAACGCAATCCGTAACTGGTTGTTATAACGGAAGTATTTGGGTAACGTATTGCTATTGTGATGGAGTAATGTAATCAAAGGAAATTATCACTCTGTAAAGAGAGATATCCCTCGACACTTGATGATTAGTCGCTGACACCAAAATGCATGGCCATGCTCAAGATTACAATGATTTATGATCAGTTGTAACTTGTATTTTTGGTCATCACTAATCTTTATCAAGAAACATAATTGTAAACTTTTTGAGAATGACTTTAAACCATGTCTCATGTTTACCTCATGGATATCGCGAATAATAAGATGATTGATCACTTATCTATAGGGCCATATCAAACCTACTGGGTTGTGATTTGGTAATTTCAAGGGTAACATACCTATGCTAGTTTAGGGCATAGATGCCTTGCTAGAGGCCAACCTATGTCTGTATTACTTTCGTGGTGTGTCACGTACAAGTGGGAGTTTGTTGGAAAATGTCCGCTTACACACACGTATAATACGAACCAAATAAAGCATAGGCCTATTGGGTCACACCCAAGAAATGATTCCAGCAAAACCAAAGAACGAACAAGAGAAAAATGACAGCGTGCCTGACCAGCATATCCCGCGGCGCGGTCTTCGCGCAGTCAGCAATTATTAAAGATTGCATTATTGCTTCTTGAGTGGGAAATAATTAGGTATACTTTGTATATTTTATTGACCACGAATTCTGATGATTGAGAAGTGGAATTAACATATTACATGGTGGGGAATTCCATTATGATTCTCCCATCCATAATTGATATTCAATATTGATGAAAAATTCTCTCTCAAGTTCATAACACAAAGAAAGGCTCTCAAGTTCATATTGATGGATCTTGGAGGTTGCCAAAGTGTTTCTTGGTTTTGATCTTGTAATAGACTTGCTAGCACTTGTGGAATCTACTTATCTTGGGTAGGCTTCGATAGAGGGATTCTACTTTGGATCCTTATTCACCGTCACCGCAAACCGGGATTCTAAGAGACTTGGATTAAAGAGATCATCTATGGGGTACATCTCTTTCCTTCTTGTTATATATATATATATATATATATATATATATATATATATATATATATATATATATATATATATATATATATATATATATTAAGTTTCTTAGTCGATGTTTAGAGTTTGGTCCATATGGTGCGTATTGGTCGGATTTATAAAAATTATTGTATACCATTTTTCGAGCTTTCGCTGCGCTCACGGTTCCGACAATACCCAACAAATGCATCCACAATATCGTCCTCCTTCATTTGGAGTGCTTGTATTTCTATCATTGAAGATTGTAGGCGTGCTTTCTGTACTTTATCTGCACCTACATGTCTTTTCTTTAACGCTTCCCATATTTCTCTTGCAGTTTTACATCCCGCAACTTGTAATATTACATCTTCACTCAGTGCTTGATATAAATAGGCAATTGTTGCCTTATCCCTTTTTTCATCCGGTTGCGTATCGATTTTTGGTTCTATCATGTCCCATAATCCGTTCGCTTCAAATATAGTCTTTATTTGAATTGACCAAATCGTATAATTTCCCGGTTTCAAAATAGGACATTGAAAATGAGTAAATGGTGCAACGCTTTTTGGTGTTATCAAAGCGTTGTTTAAATTTTCTGCAGACATTGTTTCTATTCGAACGATCTTCACTTTTGTTGTGTTTGCTAAAAATTTAGATTTTTCTTAATGGAATTAAGCAAATTTATACTAAATAATATACCTTTGAAATTTAAATTTTTTTTAAAGAGAACACAGTAAAATCGGTATATTAATTTAAAATATAAAACTTTCCCTTTTTTTAAAAGAAAAATCGGTGTGATCACCTTTTTTGTTTCAATCGGTATTTTAAATCCCACAACAAAATCAGTAATCTAAAAGTATATTCCCCTTTGTTTCAGATGGTAATTTAAAAATTAAAATATAGTCTGCCCCCCTTTGTTTTTTTTTTAAAAACTTACGTACAAAAGGTCGGCCCTCTTCGAAACCCTAGTTCCTTCGTACGCCGTCGTCCGCCTTCCATTGACTCGGTGTTCGCCGCCGTCAACAGCCTCTGTCGATTGTGTATCGTTCTGTTGCAACAACACACCTTCAAGAATCTTCCGTTAGCATTTTCCGGTAAGTTCTTCAACTCTACGATCTTTCCTGTTCCCGTATTCCACCGCCGCCGTGCCTCGTTTTTCCAGCCGGTGTTCTTCCTTTTCCGGTCACAGTTTTGGAATCAAAGAGTCTCTGCTCTGATACCAATTGTTGCCCTTGATCGTTTGATTCACAAATAAACAAAAGTTGAAGAAATTTCTTATTAACAACATTAAAATCGTTTTACATGTACACCTATTTATAGGGGTGGCCGGTGGCGGTTTTCCCCTGCCGTCAACTGCCATACAACGGTTATAGAGCGGCGGTTTATGGTGGTCCACGGTGGCCCTTATGCGGTGGCCTCCACCTCCTCCTATTTGTCACACTTATACACTAAGGTATTTAATTACATAATACAACTTATACTATAACATACCCCTTGACTCACTACTTGACTATCCAACCATAATAGAGTTATACAGTAGAAAACTAAATAATTGAAACATCCACACAGTATCCTCTATAAACCTGTTACCACTTCTTCTGGAGTGGTTAACCATGTCTCCCATTTTAGTGATGAACTAGAATTAACCAATCCCTTGAGCCATTGAAACATGTAAATTTGCATTTCAAACAAGATACCAACAATGTTTATACTTTTGCCAGCAAATATGTTTTGGTTCCTATTTTTCCAAATGCCATAAGCTAGAGATTTTATTGCTGCCTTCCACAACTCGAACTGAAACAGCGACCAAGACCTGACCTTCATGTTGCAAACCTCTCTTAGACTTGAATCAGGATTGAACTCCAAGCCCCACCATTTGTATAACTTTTTCCAAACTGATCTTAACTTTGTACAACTTACTAAAGCATGATTTAAATCTTCCACATCTTCTAAACATCTTGGGCAAAGTAATGAATTACCTCAATGTCTCTGTCCCGTATATTAGATAATACCGGTAGACGGTCACGGAACGCCCTCCAGATAAATACATTAATCTTCTTCTTCTAAGCTAATACCTTTATGATGGTATTATACATTTGTCTTTTCTTCTTAGCTAATCTCAGATGTTGTCATTCAACTGATACTTAATACTTGGCTGATCTTTAACTGATTCTTTGTACTTGAGAATTCTTCAAGTCAGATTCAAGTAATACATGCTTGGAATCATTTTAAGTCCTACTGATTGTATGGTTTTGTTATCATCAAATCCTATTTACTTTAATAGACGGATTTGATTATTGAGATGAAATCACCCAACATAAATATTATAACTTAAAGGACATAAAATGATACATATGAAATTATATATCATAAGGTATACATTATGTCTTTTCCATTTATAAACTCTAATATTTTTCACATTAACATGTGTTAAATCCTTGTAAAATTTTATATATTATTTCACATCTATAAGTGTAAGCTTCTATCACTCGATCATGGACATAAACAACTTTACAAATTTTATTATATCCTTAAGTTATGCATAAAAGTACACACACACACACACACACACACACATATATATATATATATATATATATATATATATATATATATATATATATATATATATATATATATATATATATATTGCTTTAAATGAGAAATGTAAGAACCAATATTAATCCTTGATTAAAATTTAATCAATGGCTAAAAAACTTTGATGACTCATTCATGATTTATTTGAGTGGTATTTTAGGAAAATCAAGCATCGCAAATTTATGACGATTCACTTGGACGTAAATTAATCGAGAATTGTTTTTCGTATGAGAACTGTAAGAACTATTTGTAACATCATTAATGACTAATTAATAGGAGTATTTTGGTCACTTATATTATATATAGGGAAAAGTTCAATCTAGAACCTTTTTGCGTACAAGAACTGCCAAAACTGATTGTAACATTATTAATGACTCATTAATAAGGGTATTTTGGTCACTTATATATTTACCTAACCATAAATTATATCCGGGTGAACCGTCATTAATTAACGACACTTGATTTTCCTAAAATACCACTCGCTAAAGTGTCATTAATGAGCCGTTAATGAGCCGCCAAAAATTCTTGGCCGTCGATTAATTTTATCAAAGGCTAAGATTGATTCTCGCAGTTCTCGTACGAAAATCAATTCACATTCGAACCTCCCCTATATATATGTATGTATATAGGAAGGCTCATTTTAGAATCATCTTTATTTCAAGTACCGCGAGAACTGTTTATAGTCATTGATCAAAATTAATCAAATATTAATATTAGTTGAGACCACTTACCCCTACTTTGTTAAAATTAAAATATCTACAAACGTAAATGTATCAAAATACGAAAATTATACCAAATTAACGAGAAATTTATGCTCTGTTATATGACATCCATATTGCTATATTTTTCAAAAGAATAATCTTCATATATGTGCACATTTGTACATACCACTCTTTTTTTCGAGCATAGGTGCGGTTAGGTGCACATGTGCACATTACATTAGTTTTTTTCCACATACAGTAAAGTCATATATTCACGGTGCATATGTACACACCTATTCATACTACTAAGTTTTGTTTTAGCACAGGTGCGTCTAGGTGCATATATGCACCGTGTATGTGTGCATCGCATGCATATATGCACATGCACATGTACACATAGATGCATGTGTGCACGTGCAACTCATATGTGGTTTAGTCAAACTCATTGACAACCCAAAAAATTCTAACAGCAAGGATCTGTGTGGTATAAGTAATCAATATATAATTCAAAAAATAACAACAAAAATGTAAATATTTGTGATTAATAAATAGAGAAGGAAGTAAAAAAATAAAAAAGAATAAATACAAAAAAAGTAATTCTTACTATCTATAAAATAGAAAGTAAAAAAAAAGCGTCGTAATTATTACACATTTTAATAAAAAAATTATCACACATTTTAAGAAAATGAAAACCAATTCAGGGATTGCACCGTAATGATTGCAAACAAAACCGGTGTTGCACCGTAATTATTTTTTATAATTATAATTATGCTATTTTTTATTTAATTTAGTTGATTAAGATAAGATAATAATTAAATGGTCCATAATGATTCGTGCGTTCTCGTAATAAAAATGGTTTTTAAATTACTTTTTTCTCTCTCTATATATAAGGTAGTTGTGACAAGACCTTATGTCGAGTTGTTTATAACCATGTAAATATAATAGGTTACTTCCATGAAAAATAATATGAAGTTAATGAACTAAGATTAAAGAAACAGAAGTTGTAAATTTACTTTGGATGAAAATATATGATCAAAACAATTGCATACGATTTAGTATTGATATAAAGTTTCTATAGGGTTTTGATTTTGGGTTCATTACATTTTCATCTTTATAGCTTCATGAACTTATTCTTCCTCTAGAATTGTAATAAAAATAATAAGAGTAATAATTTGGTATTAAAAATTATTTAAATATAAATAAAATATCCGTAACCTGTTGTCTAGGTTTTAGAATACATAAATTGGTAACTTTAAAAATTCCAGTACATTAAATAGTAAGTTAAAAAAAATCTTTACAAAAGTTTACATTATTATAAATTACTTCTTAACAATCATATCTAATATTCCAAAATATGTAGCAAGCGGAAGCGTGAGCTGTCAGTCTTAGACCGAAGCCTTCTCTCTACCATACCCTGCAAAGAGGAAAAACATAACACTTATAAGCATGAAGCTTAGTGAAAACACAATGATTAACCAACCAGTAATTACACACAACTCTTATTTGTTAAAACTTCATCATAATCTTTATTACATCTATTAACATTCACTACTTAAAATAAACATCTGTCACTCAGGCCATCATAAAGTCACTCTGGTTAGTAGTGTGTCAATTAGACTTTCTAATGCCATTTAGGTTAATAAATTCCAATAGTTTGTCAATTAGACTTTCTAATGCCACTTAGGTTAATAAATACCAATCAGGCTAATATAATGCCACTTATGCTCATTTCAAGCCACTCAGGCTTGATCGGCTTGATTATTATTTCTCTATTCATAAATTGTCATTCAGACTACTCTATTGTCACTCAGACATCTTTATTGTCACTCAAGCATCTCAGTTGCTATTCAAGTTAATTATTTGCCACTCGGGCCATTTATACATCATTTATCTTATTCAAATAATGACATAAAACACATTATGCACATAATCATATGACACGGTGTGGTAACACATGTTACATGCAATATGATCGATAATTATCAAATATTACTAATAGATCTACGATCTCTTTATTTAATGCACTCAATTTACTCAGTTTTCACTCAGGCTATAGGTTATCACACAGACGTTCTCTAAATTATTAATCTCTTATTTGTTTATTATGCAAACATTATGACATTAATCACAATCTTCATATTTATCACAATCATACACCTTTATACATAGTTAAAGATCGTGTTACTCACCTGCAACATTAATTATTATCTCGTTTCACCGTCATGAGCAAGTAGTTAGCAGATACTCGGCAATGATCACCTTCTAGTGCATCTCATCACTTGCTAACACCTGATAACATTGGAATCCGCAAATTACATCATTGCTAATCAATTAATCACATACTTTCTATAATCTCAACAGTTTGAGCCATAACTTAAATTTTCATAAATAACAACTGGATTAAACATTAATGGAAATCAAATCAGTAGCCAAAACTTAACTAAACCATAACCAAAAGGATTTCTAATTACCAAAACCTACTAACATCTAGAAAATATGATAAAATAGGTCAAAATACATACAATCCTGCTTGTATTATAAATCTACACTTTATTCCCTTCAAATTTGAGCTTGAACACTGATCTTGCTTGATCTTTCTCTTCTCTCTAATTATTTAGATACAACACACACACTTCTTCAATTTTGACCATTAATTGACCAAAATTTCTTTTATATTCATAACTTAGGAGATATGACAACATAACCCCCTCTTAGTTCTGTAATTTGGACTTTCAAGTTCAACCATATACTCTGTTTTTTATTAAATTAGTGTGCAAATTAGACTCTTTATATATTTTTCTAAGCTCATGTATAGTTATATATTTCACTAAGTAATAATTAAAAATTTAAATTAGAAACTCACAAGTTTTGGGGTGATACATAAATGTGGATAAACACATTAATAAAACGTGACAAATTGGATATATTTTCATAAATTAAACCCTACTTTTATTGTAAATTTTAGTTAGCACATTCCAGAAGTTTTAAATCAAAGAATTTTTATAAAGTTACAATGCACTATGAAATCGATGCGCTTATTAGATATGTTAAAATGATCGGTCGGGTCCAGTCAGATACGAACATGTTAAGGACTTCAGGTCAAGCGAGTCTATGCCATGTTCTATACATATTTCATTATCTATAAGGCAAACTATAACTTTTAAAGAAATATCTTACATAATAGTGGAGAGAAACTAGTAAGGAAGTAGTTATGATACACATATATAGAAAGAGTTAGGCATGAATGCATGATGCATTTTGGTGATGATTGATGCAATATTTATAGATAACTTTTAAATCAAAATTTAAAGACAGTTATCATTACTTTCCAAAGTGCACCATTCTTACATGGTAGACTCTCTTACTACGGTTAGGCATATGTGCATCATGTTAAAAGAAAATATGAGTTTTAGGATAAGTATGTACTATATTATTTCTATTGCATGTATTATAATACATTCGATGATTTTTTGGTTCTACTTTATTTAAACTTTTATAATTTTAGCAATCGGAAAAGACACCACTTAAATAATCTTTATTTCTTTCTTCTATGTTACATATTTAATAATAAACACACTCTTCTATAAATACACAGTTCTTTACTCACAAAAAATAAAGAAAATAGTTATATTGTTGTTTTAAAAATTTTGTATTGAAATGAAGAAATAGTTGATGGAAAGAAAAGAGAACTAAATGAAATGTAATGTTACTGGGAAAAAACTATTCGCTAAATATCATACATATGTATTCTATTCATCGACATGTTATTGGGTAAAAAGGAAAAACTATTCACTATCGTGGCATTACGCGAGTATCGTACTAGTATAAATATTATGATATTATATTAGGTATTAGAACATTGAACTTATATATAATATACTTTGAGATACTGTAAATGAATAAACATTAAGTAACTAATATACCTTTCATTTAATATATGTATAAGCATAGTAGTATCTAATTAAATTAGGTTTTACTAACATTACGAATTGTATATTTTCTTTGTTGCATTAGATTATTCTATTTTCCCTTTTACCCGTACAGGACCCCTAGGTCGATCGCTCCAGACTTAATGGGTTTATAAAGTTGTACTTGGTTTGTGAAGTCTTTACTTGTTTTTCAGAAATTTTTGGTGACAAAGGGAATTTTTTTTTTAAGACTTTGATAAATTTTTTCAAAACTCTTCTATGATAAGGATTTTTATTTTTTACAAATTACAATTGAAGATTAAAAATACCTAATTGATGGTTTCCACAAGTGTTTTGTTCAATAGAACCTCATCTCCCTAAATTTTGACATGTGTAGTATTTAATGTTCGTTACATCCATACAAAATAATGAAATTAATAAAAATAATACTCATTCTTTTTAAGGTTTTTCTTTGAACATTTTCGTCAATGTTCCCCAATGGTTTTTGGCTTTTTATGCGATGATGGGTCTACTCATGACTTAAAAGGACTAAAAGCAAGTTTGTGTTTGCGAGTCATACCGACTAGAATCACTTTAAAACCCTTTTAATTACACTAATTTTTAGTTTCAACATTGCAAATCTCATTTAATTTATCTTCGACTTTAGGGTTGAGTAATGTCCCACATTGGACGAAGAGTGACTTTCTAATGAGCTTATAAGAGTCATGAGTTACTCCTTTCATAACCAATTGGTTTTGAGTTGGAACCACACAAACTTACAGTGATGGGGTTTCGGATAAATGAAGAAGTGGATGTAGTTCTTTTTTTATATACTACTGTCAAGTATAACCGCGTCCTCCTTCCTACTACCATTGTCTACCACCTTCTATTTATGCGTCATCATCAAGTAGCCTTGTGTCCATATAAATTAAGTAAAATATTTTTATTTTAAAAGATTTAAAAAAAAACATCCCACGATCTCTTCTTCGATCAAATCTATAAACGTTGTGTTTATATCATACGAAAGTGATATTATTAGCCCAAAAGGATTTAATATTTAGAAAGCGGAAATTGGAATTATTTATTTACTATTGGATCGGAAGATGTGTGACGTGTCGGTGCCGACGGTATACACGCCGACATTGTGACCGGCTTAAATACTCAATCACCCGCCTATAAAATTAAACCATGGCATTTTTTTTAAACATGTAATATAATTGATTTAAATTATGTATTTAAATGAGCTTATTTTTTGGTATCGTATTAAAAAAACTGCAAAATATATAATTGATAATGTTATAAAAAACAAGGATCTAAATTCATTCAAATTTTACCCTCCTTTATAAACCTTTTAAATTGCTTACATTATATATTAGTTTACAAATATTAAGGTTGGAGAGAGTGTTTCATTCATGTCAGCTAATTTACTTCTCACACTGGTGATCACACTGATCTCATATCACACCTGAAAAAAAAACAAAAACAATTTTTATATTCCACAACACGAGTCCTATCGTATCGAGTTTAGCTTCTCGCTCTAGGTTTCACTTTGAGTCTGCAATGCATTACACCATGAAGAGGGGCGTGCTCATGCCTCACGTGAGGCTAGAGTCCCTCCCCCTGAAATGGTTACTTGACATGACCATC
Organism: Pulicaria dysenterica; assembly: GCA_947179395.2. Lineage (NCBI taxonomy): Eukaryota > Viridiplantae > Streptophyta > Magnoliopsida > Asterales > Asteraceae > Pulicaria > Pulicaria dysenterica. The sequence goes on from OX359293.1 coordinate 20,394,259, forward strand.
TTACTACTTATTGTTTATATAAGAACAGGAAGAAAAATCATATTTTTGATATATTGGATCCTGATCACACTGTCACTTAAGTTTATTACACGTCATACTGGTAATTACATACCTATCACATTACCCAAAAGATAAATGCATCCTACATTTTCCTCAACATGAGTAAGATGAGGAGGGATGCTCATGCCTCTCATGTTGCCGCACTCCCTCCCTAGTGGTAGTGACTATCTTATTAGTTATTATTTTTACAACAACATAAAATAAATAAATTATATAGTCTTTAACTAAAGATATCTAAGTTATATTTTGCTAGTAAATAATTTATTTATTAACATATAATATTCAACAACTTAATTAATCATTATACTTTATAGTAAACCCACAAGCTTAAATTGGTCGATGGATTTGGTTGGTCAATATCAATTCTTAAGTTAATTATTTGTTTTATTTTATTAAATATGATTAGAACATGATATGCGTGTAAATATATGTGATCTTGTTCTTGCCAAACAAATCTATAAAAAGGTTTTTGTTAATTTGACTAGTTTGGCTTATAACAAAAGCAATTTGACACGTTAGAAGGAAACTTTTTTTGTGGGTTTTGTAAAATTGATGAATTTACTATCAAATCCTCTTTCGCGTTATTTTTTTAGCAATTTGAACACTAGAAACTAGCTATCTAGTCAAAATATCAGTTAAAGATGTAATCAAGATAAACTCAGAGTTGACTCCAATTAAAAAGTCAAAACTTAATTCATGCTCAAACCAGTGTTTATCCTCATATTAACATATATAAAATGTAATCAATACTTTTGAGTTCGACTAGAATTCACTCAATCATCATGTATCTATTTCACATTCACGCTCAATTCTCAATATTAAATTGTTAAAAATCAACATTCACGAGCTCGTTGGGCGTCGCTATAAGTACATAGGTTAAAATGTCATGTCTTCATGTTAAGTAGTATTTTTCATTTTTTTAAATTATATGTCATGTTCATTTGTTCTTTCTTTTTTCGTTTTTTCTTTTCTTTTTTAATATTTATATATATATATATATATTTTTTTTGTCAACCACGAGAGAGTACGTAGGTACTATTCCGTTTCACCGACGGTGGCCTTTCTATTTGATTTCCTTGTGATTCTGACATCGTATTACCGACGGTTTTCAAGTATATATAATTTTATTATTTCTACACAATAAAATTATCTATGTTTGTATAATGTGATGTTTATTATTTATATATTAGTGATGTAAATGTGTCGAGCCGAGTTTTACACTAATTGAGTAATACTTATTTAAATTACAGAAGCTCGAGCTTGTATATTGAGGCTCGAGTTAAGCTCGAGCAGTATTATACAAAGTTCGTAATATATAGGTATTTTTGGGCAATAGTTTAAATTATGTAAGTAATAAATAACAAAACGATTTGCGTTTTGAATGTTTGCTTTTTTCATATTTAATTATATAAAAATATATAATATAATTATATAAGTAATCAATAAAAAAAATAAAAAATGTATATTATGTGAAAACTGATTTAAACTCGAGCTATACACAAGAGACTCAGCTCGTTTTAAAATCTTAACGATCCGAGCTTAAGTAACTGAGTAACTCAATTTTTTTACATCTCTATCTGTTGTGTATAATGTGAAAATCGGCTTTCATTTGGAATTTCCAACGCTTTAGGGCATTTCGACATCTGTATTTTAAGCCTTCATACGTTAACCAATGTTACAGAAAAACGATTAGAGATTACAAACATTTTATTTAAGTAATCATATATTTCGGAAAATAAGTTAAAATATTTGCACAAATTTTAGTGTATTTAATCGTTTAGCGTATGTTTGGAGGAAATAGCAGGTAGCTGGAAGCTGGTAGCTGGAGCTGTACGCTATGTATTTTAGTTATATATGTGTTTGACAAATTAGCTGGTAACTGGAGCTTCATAATGTAAAATGACAAAAGGGACAATTATAAAAATAAGAGGAATTATTACACAGTTAAAAAAAGATTTAGGTAATTTGGTATATAAAAAACTTACAGCTAATTTTAAAAGCTTCTTAAAGAAACTTTTTGTTTTAAAGCTTTTTGTTTATAAAAAGCTTTTAGTTTTTTTATTCGACCATAACTTGTAGTTTTTTTTTTTAAAACAAAAAGCTACCAGAATCAAAAATTTCTTACCAACCATACCCTTATTCTCCCTAAAAATTATAAAGGTTCTTCATTTGGCTATCTACAAATAAGAGTAAATTAATTTTCATTATTATATCTTTGAATCATTTTGTTTGAGAAGATAAATTGTTCATAACATTAATGTTTTACATACAATAATATGACTTCTATCTTCCTACAAACTTGCTATAAATTAATATCATCCATATATTGAAGGGCATTATGGTATAATTACACACTTTTTTATTCTATATGATAATAATATGTTATATACTAATCATCTCCTTTTTATTTGACATTTTATTGTATAAAAACCATTGAAATCACAAGAATTGAGGATTTTAGATAGGATTGCAAAATAAAGGGTTAAAATCACTATACACAAACATAGTTTACCCAATGTTTCGATTGGCAGATTAAGTATTTTTTACTCATCTGTCTATTTAACTTACAAAAAACGTGTCGATATGTCAATTTTGCGATCTGCAACTTGTTTACCCGGTTTTAGCCCCTTTTTGACATTATTTGATCGTTTCACGTGATTTTTTTTGTAGAACGTTGTAAATTATCATTATACCTTTCAAATGACATAAAATTCATGAATTTATATATGGATAATTTTGAGGTCAAAGTGTCGATTTTTTGTGTTTTTTGTTTCGAAAACAGGGCGGAAAAAAAGAAAGAGTTTTTGCTCGATTCTCGATCATTTTACATAATTCTTTTTATAGATTATTGTAGATAATCTTTTTACCTTTCAAAGGACACTAAATTCATGAAAAACCATCAAGTGTAAGCCAAGAAATTGCTAATTAAAGTTGATAATAACCCTATTCGTCACTTTTACGGTATTCTGATGATTTGACACATTTTAAACTCGATTTTATTCATTTTTTTGTATTACTTCATAGAAAACTCGATTATCTTTTCATAGAGTCAAGAATCATTGTTTTTTGTTAAGTATACATAGAGAATTTTGGCTTCAAAGTTTCGATTTCGAAGTGAAGAGTATTGGGAGGAAAGATGACCTGCTATTGCATGTCAAAATCAACAAAATGGGTATAATAACACGTTTTTTACAAGTTATATGAGCATGTGTTTAAAAAAAATTAATGTGTCAGATCGTAATATTAGAGTAAACTATGTTTTTCTACAGTGACTTTAGCCCCAAAATAAACTATATTTCTTCAATGAAAAATTATATTCCATCCTCTAGTTCTTCCTCCTATTCTCTAAATATTAACCAATGGATTTTACTAAATTTCTCTTCTTATCTTATTTCTTGAACAAAAAAAATAAATGTAGAAGTAGATTAATGTGTGCATATATTTTGTTCTTCAAAAGAATTGACCCTAAGTTATTATGATCGATTAATAAACAAATTGTCATTTAATATAATCATTATATCTACTATCCTATAATGCATTTAGATCTTTTCTTAAGACTAAACTTATAAGTTAATTAAGAAATAGAACATTCTATTCATTTATTACAATATCTTAAAACATTCGATTTTTAAACTCCATAGTTGATGAAATTTAGAAGATTGACCGATTACAAAATAATAACAATCAAATTTTAAAGTTGATTCATCCACTACAAATTCATGTTTCTCTAATTTGTAACATAGCTTTAAAGGTGTTGTACCTTTAGTGAATGAATCAAATTTATAAGTGGAAGAATCAACTCCAAACTTTAAACTCTATAACTTATGACTGCTAATGGACTAGATTACAAAGTGAGAAACAAACATCAATTGTTTGTACAATGTAACATTAGATAACAAACAAAACCCATTTGAATGTTATGTGACAAATTGCATGAAAAATGTAAAAGTACATTGATATTTTATACAAGGGCAAATTGCATGAAAATACAAAATTTTATTGACAAATTTCTTTGAGCGGGTATAGATTTTCAAGATTTCGAAACTGGGAGAGATTTTGGGTAAAGCTGAAACTCCGAGACACGAACCAGAAACTGAAATCCGGATTTTGAAGTCAATTTTTATATGCAACATTTTCTTCTTAAAATCCGGGCCAACATGAAACTCAACCCAAAATTCCGTCTTTTATCTCAAAGAACTGCAACACGTTTTTATCCCGATAAAATGTTGCTTGAACCGGTCACAAATTAAAGCGATATGAATCAAACCTAACACGAAATTAACTTGGGTCGTAAATGGTCAACATGAAAGTAACACGGTCCATTTTACCCAAACATGACCCCAATTGCCGGCCTTAATCTTGAGAGTGGGAGAAACATTATTGTAGAAGCTAAAGATGCAAACTCAACATAAAACAAAAATATTTTTTTTTGAAAACCAGTTAGTTAACTTATAATAATAGATAACTTGTATATAGTGTCAAGATTATACAAATTGGTTGTAATAATTTTTAAATATAAAATTTGTTGTATACGATGATAGCTCAAGCAAAATCAGTTGTGTTTTATACAGTTTACAATAGAATAGGAAAAGTTGTTCGATATTCATGATACTATTTTGTTCATAAAAATTGTCTTTTATTATTTTAATTTTGAAGAAGGAAGGTAGGAGGAATTTCATTGGAAAAATTTAATATAAATATAAAATAAAAAATATTATTTTTAAAATTAGAAACAAATCTTGCCTCCTCCCACGATGCTTGTTGGGTTAAAATATAGGAGTTCATTGTCTCTGTATTCCTTAATAGGCGCTGATTTGAAGGCCATACAGTCATGTTATTTTCTATTAAATTAAAATAAAATTAAAAATAATAATAATGTTTGACAACTACAAAATATTAAAAGAAAAAAACAAAGCTTTGAAGATGAGCATGTGCAATGTGCAATTTTAAAGGGTTTGGTCTCATGTCACATCATATCTTACAAGGAATGATCCAACGAGTGTCAATGAACCTAGAGATATTTAAAAACTTTTATTGATGCATCAAATGTGTTTTATTAGATGCAGTTGGAAAATAGTTTGTGATCGTGCGCTCGTATGCGGGTACGGTTGCAGAAAGGGATTGGAGTTGAATTCGTGTCTATGGTGAATCCTAGGTCTTGATCGATAGTACATGGTGGAAGTGACAAGTTTGGTCAGTTTTTATTGGTAAGCAGGAGAGAACGTCCAAGTAAGAGAGTGAGAGTGATGAGGTGGAGAAAAGATCCCCCAAATGAGTTGAGTGGCCCCTCTATTTATAGAATAGAAATCGAGGCCTCGAGGGCAAGTCTCAAACCTTTGGGTCAGTTTACATAAATAAACTCGGTCCAAAATATTAAAGATGAGTGCATCATCAGTTTGCCAAACCTAAACTACCCCAACACCACTAGGTTAAAAGCTTTAGGTAGCAACATTTGTTTTCTTGAGTTTGGTTTTTGTTTTTGTATTCTATGATCCCACAAAGTGTGGAATGGATGCATCATATTTGGGAAGTGACTTATACACAAAATAAATATCCAACTCATTATTCTTATTAATAATTTTCATTTATTTTAATAAAAAAGGCAAAGTAGGAATTTTAAATCTTTAAAATTAAGAAATTAACCTATTAAATTAATGTCTTACTATTTTAGATTTAGAATATAACATACATAAACTTCAAAGTTCAAACCACTACAAAAAGACTTGACCCGTAGATAGGCCCAAATTGACACCATAGCCCATAGCCACATGTGATCTAAAGATATGGACTTTTTAAAATTTTTTTTTTGTGTGTGCATAATTCTTCCTAATATTTCTATGACTGCATAAATAGTCGAACGTTATAATGTTATGGACGAATAACCTTGTGAATAATTTTGAAACGAGTTGTTTTCACCTGCGCGTTTTAACAAGATTTTAAGATGAATCAAATATGTAATTTAACGTTTAAACACAAATATTTAAAATTAAGTGAGAAAATTGTAATGTGGTAGTTGTCGAATGAGGAACACTTATAAAAAATAGGAAAAGTGAGGATCGAACAAACGACCTCACCATGGAGTTCTAGAAGAAGCCACTCCGCTGAACTGGATTTAGTTTAATATGTTTCACCTTTAAATATATAGCCGTTAGGAGAAAAATTATTGTTTATTGAACAACAGCCTCTCCTGCCAATTATTATATAGTATAATAAGTCCTAAATTTAAACTCTAATATGTCAAGTTATTAAAGGGCTTATTGCCTATCGGTATGTAATGTGTTAAGAGTTTCTCAATGTTGTGTGTTCAAGCTCCATAATAAGCAAAAGACGTAGATTAAGAAATAGGTTTAGCAAGTATATGTGTGCTGTTCAAATATATATCAAGCCCTTTGAAATTTATTCAACAATTATGTAGATGTAAAAGATTTTGTGCAATTCGAGTGTTACATCATTGGGTTTATTAAGGATTAACAATGTTTAATAAGTGACTTGAGTCGGTTTATGATGTTTGAAAACTTATTTGTATACATTTAAACAGAAATTACCCTGAATATTATCGTAGAGTCAAATAAGCATGGTTTACACAACAAAAAAACACCCCTTGTGTGACAAAAATATCCGTTAAAAATCCGTAAAAAATGTTGATTTCAACTGATTTCTCACGGTCTTAAGCAAAGTGTAAAATTCTTTGTCGGAATTTTATATTTAGGGCGTCATTTTGGGGGAAGTTGGTTCGCAGACTTTTTTTTAAATAGAATTGAAATATGTGAATAGGACTTCGAATTCGAAAGAATTAGAATTGAAAGTTGAAAACCCCCTTTTTAATTTTGTTTGGTTAGCAAATCTGTCAATGAAATTGGAATCTCAATTTTATAATAAATTATCTAAATAAAAAGCAATGGGAAGATGAACATAAAGCTAGGAGATGGATGAATAATCGAATAAGAGGGTTCACGGTACGAATTGGTTGGTTTATGTTGAAATATGACAAGCAAACCAGCAACCTCTGTTTCAATAAATATTAAACCAGACCTGACCACTATGGTAATCAAACTAAGCCAACCCGACCATCAAAACCCGGTTTCCTATGAACCTTAATCGACCATGATTTGGGTCGAGGTCAAAGGCGACGGAGACAGAGTTTGATGCTGACGGTGGAATGATCGAACCCGTGTGAAGTTTATCAAAGTGATTTTAACATGAATATATATATATATATATATATATATATATATATATATATATATATATATATAGGGGAGGATACTCTAAAAAGAGTTTTAGGCTACAAAATGTAAGGAGTAATCCTAGCCATTGGATCTAATCAAAAGTCAAAAAAAAAAAGTCAAAAAAAAAAGTCAAAAAACCGAAAATGTCTCGTTCAGATCTAAGCAGTTGAAAGGTATTTTTGAAAAAAAAAATCCTTAATTTCAGTCAATGAAACCAACAGACGTGGTCCCATCGACAGTTTCAATGGTGTTATGCACAATCAGAAGAGCCGGCAACGGCGACGTCGCCGCCGACGGCGACGGCGATGCACAATCAGAGGGCCAACCGCGGCGACGGACGACGATGCACAATCAGAAGGGAACGGCGATGCACAATCAGAAGGAAACAGCGGCGACAGCGACGGCGATGCACAATCAAATGGGTTTTCAACCTACGAACTGTACGTAGCAGATGCACGAATAGATAGGTTTCAACAAACGGCAACGGCGACACGAATAGATCTGGATGAAGCGACGCATAGATATGAGCGGTTTAGGGTTTGCGGCGGCGGCGGCGGCGGGTTTATGTGGCGGATGCACATCGACTGCTGACCGGGCTACGGGGAATGCGAAGCAGGAGGCGACGATTCACATCCCGTTTGGCGAAACCCTAAAATGGCGGACTACGAGGAATGCGGATGCACATCCCGTTTCTCTGGCGGAGGCGATTCCCGATCATCATGACCCTAAAATGCGAAGCAGGAGGCGACAAGATCTTTGTTCATGGAGGCAGCGATTAGGGTTTGGTGATATGTGGGGCGGATACTGAAGGCCACAATGATCGTGGGTAGCACCGTAGTGGCTACGGGAGAGAGAAATAATTATATAGTTCCTGTTTTAACCTTTTTGTTAGTTTTTTGTAGGTATGCCACGTGTCAAGCCTACGTTTCTCCCTACCCTTTTTACCATAAAACTCTTTTTATTTGATCCTGATTCTATATATATATATATATATATATATATAGTAAATGGATCATCATAGAACCACCTCTTAACCATAGAACCTAAAGAACCAATCTGCACCATTGGATTATCAAAATTAATGGATGAGATTAAGGATGACATAAGTGTAATTATCATGTATTAATTAACATGCAAAAGGGCAAAGATGGAAAATCCCCCCCCCCCAACAAACCCACGTTTTTAATAAAAAATACCCTCTAAAACTTTAAATTGTCATAACTTTTTAAGTTTTGTGAATTTAAACAAAAAAATTATACCAATATTTTAGTTTTTTAATCAACTTTCAATCAATACCACTCTTCCCATATTTTTCAAAAAAATTTATGAAAATGCAAATTTTGTTTTGCATTTTGGGCTGCATTTTCAGTTAGTTTTTGTTTGCATTTTCAGTATTGGTTTCAAAATTTGCATTTATGGAAGCATATGCATGACTTGCATCTTCGATTTTTGCATTTTCGTTTTTTGCATTTTTGCATTTTCAAATGAAACCCAGGTGAAAATGCAATTTTTGAAAATTTTGCATTTTCGAAAAAAAATAAAGTTTCAGAACTATATCAAGCCTAATCTTGTTTGAAAGAGGACGAAAAACTGAATCTAATGGTATAATTTTCTTGCTTAAACTCTAAAAAACGAAGAAGTTATGATCATTTAAAGATTTGGAGAGTTTTTTTTTAATGAACTTGCTGGAGGTAGGCTAAGGCGCGTGGGTTTTGAGTTTTTTTTTAATTTTCCAGATTTGCCCTTCAATCAACATGCCACATGTCATCCTCTAAGGTGGTTCTTTAGGTTCTATGTTGTGTATCCTCACCATATATATATATATATAGAGTGAGGTTATATATAGAACCTCTATTAAACATAGAAACTAAAGAACCATCCTAGTGATGACACGTGACACTTTGATTAAGGGTAAAACTGGAAAAAAAAGTCACGCGCCACTTTCAGCACCCTCCAACCAACATTAAAAAAACCCACTCACATTTAAATGATCATTACTAATTCGTTTTTGAGAATTTTTGCAAAAAAATTATATCATTAGATTCAGTTTTTCGTCCTCTTTCAAACAAGACCGGTCTTGATATATTTCTGAAACTTTTTTTTTTTGAAAATGCAAAATTTTCAAATTTTGAATTTTCATCTGGGTTTCATTTCAAAATGCAAAATGCAAAAAAATCTAAAATGCAAAATATCAAAGATGCAGGTCATGCAGATGATTTCAAAATGAAAATTATGAAAATGCAAAATGCAAATATAAAAATTCGAAATGCAAACCCAAAATGATTTAATGAAAATGCAGCTCAAAATGCAAATTATATATTCAAACCAAAATGTAAAATTCATACACAAGACTATAATGCAGCCCAAAATGCAAAATACATACTCAAACCCAAGAATGAAAAATTTCATACAAATTGATACAATGCAAAATTTCCAGTAGTAATACCAAACCTTTTTGTAGCATTTAAACCAGATTTATCACAAGAACCAAACTAAAAAAAACGTGCTCATTATTATGGATTTGACCCACATCAACATAAACATTTGAAAGCTTCTTACTCTTATCAATACTACGAGATTCCAAATTCAAATCACAAAAAGGAAAATCAAAAGCATTTTCTTCCACTTTAGAATCAACACAAACAGTCTCAACAACAACATAGAATTCAAACTGTGATTTTCAACACCCAAATTAGAACTAATCTGCTTATTTTTCAGACCATGACAAACAACAACAGAAGCCATTGGATCCTTAATACTCTCATAAGCATTACTAGACTTCAAATTAAAATCAGAATTAAGAATACTTACCGCATCGGTTCCCACAAATATAAATCTAATTGTTGCTGACTTGTTGGTTCCAATTGCACCCACGATTGCAACATTGTTAGATATTGCATCGATTCCCACAAAATACTAACTATAAGCGGCTAGTTTCAGTTGCGCTTCTCGATTGTGCCATTTATATATATATAAGATTACAATCAGGAGGAACACTGTAGGAGAATGGTCGACGAATAAAAAGGGGTACGTTCTGATATTGACAGATTTATACATAAAATATATATCTGATATCTGACAATATCTGGTTTAAATAAATAAAATATAGCCAAAATGAGCTTTAAATGTTTTCTTATTTTATTCAAGGCTATTTCAGGTAGACAAAACGGAAAAAGGATAACACGCGTCAAAACGAGAAAACACCGCGCAAAAGGCGAAGATTTTCTGAAAAAGCTATTTACGCGGCGCGTACCCTACCCACTCCCGCGACGCGGACCCAACGGTTTCTGTTACAACAGAATGCAAGCTGTCATAAGCTGTCAACGAATCTTGTCAGACATCTTTACGCGGCGCGGAACAACGTATTTACGCGATGCGTAAATCAACTTTGACGCCTATAAATAGCAGGCCAAGCCCCATTCTTCGATAGATCATCTTGGAGGGAGCCTTCGGGCTTCCCTCGATGTTTTCTCACCCGAGGACGACTCTAGGGGGCTTCCGGGCTGCTCTGGAGGTTTTCTTGCCTATTATCCATGTAAATACGTAGCTTGTAGCGTAGATTTGTAGTTTTCGTAGCTGTAGTTGTTTTTCCGAGTTCAGCGAGTTTGTACGAGTCAGGATGCTGTCCAGATGTATTTCTACCTTGTATAATACGAACTGGTATTCTCTTTCCTTTATTTTCGCTTTTTTACAATGAATCCAAATTGATATAAATATGTAGTCGTTATGCGTAGGATTATATTATAATGATTTTATTTAAGACTTGGTATTTCTGAAATAATGAAACATTATAATTAGCTATTTTATAATACTATCAGCTCATGCGGGTATTCGGCAGTGTAAGTGTTGAAAAACCATTTGCTTAAGATATCTGTATCCTTATACATATATATTCAAACAGACTCATATTTATATGAATTTGCTCATAGACCCACTTGAGGTGTACGATACGTATAAGTCTGGTATATGTATACAGGGACATTTGCTCATAGACCCACTGGAGGTGTCGAACTGATATATTATCTTAATACCTAAATATATATCTTTTTACCGAATGTTGACCAACGATCGTATTTACTTTGTCTATTATTTCCTTACGAGATAAATACTGACCTTTTAAGTACAACGCGATAACACCCGGGAAGCGATATTTTATCTAACTGGTGTTTTAATAATACAAGGATTAAATCAGAGTTACCTTAAGATCGTTTCAAACTGATAAATGATTGGTACCAAATCTACTTTAGAAATCATCTTAATAAATTCACTCATTTTATAACCAGATTAGCTAACACTACTATTAATATTTATTTGGAGGATTCGTGACTTGGCACTTTCTTTTATTTCCTGCTTTATTTATTTTCATGTCTAGTATTTAGTTTTATCCTCACCTATCTATCTAACTAGACATCAGTTTGGAATAGAAGTAGCAATAGCTATCACCTTACCCGTGTTCGATATAAATCATCGGTCTTACCAGCGCACTATACTACACGCGATGGATCCTCTGCCCAGCCGCGCCGTGTGCACTCGTACCGTTGTGAAATCTGGTCCGCACGTAAACGCGACTACACCACGTTCTCCGGCGGCGATGTAGCGAGGGTTGAGAGACGGATGTTAGGAGACGTGGACTTGATTTTTTTAGACTACCAAAACTACCCTCTAATATATGTTAGATTAGTTAATACATGGGTTTTTTAATATAAAATTCAGATTTAATTACAACCCTTGGTCATAGATGGTTCTTTGAGTTCTATGTATAAGAAGGGTTCTTTATTGATGCAATTTCTCTCTCTCTCTCTCTCTCTATATATATATATATGTATATATATATATATATATATATATATATATATATATATATATATATATATATATATATATATGACGGTTCGATCATTGGTGACTGCCCTTAAGTGGCTTGCGAGCTTAGGTTAGGTCGGTCAAATTGGTCCATTGGTGTTGGTATTCTCATGATATACTCCGTTGTATTGTATCTAGCATTTTGCTAGTTTTATTTTAATAAAAAATTGCCTTTCAAAAAAAAAAAAAAAAAAAAATATATATATATATATATATATATAGGCAAAAGTTCAAACGAGAACTGTTTTTCGTACGAGAACTGCGAGAACCAATCTGAGCCGTCCAATTCCCCCTCCTTTAATGTCATTGCCCACCCATGAATTCCTCACATGCACCCTGCCACACTTGATCCCCTCCACGCTCTCCATCCATGAACTTCCCATATCCGAGGAACGGCCGAGATTGGTTCTCGCAGTTCTCGTTTGAACCCTCCCATATATATATATATATATATATATATATATATATATATATATATATATATATATATATATATATATAGGATAGGGATATTGTAAAAAGAGAATTAAGGTACAAAAAGTAAAGAGAAATCTCAGCCAATCATTTGCTCCTAAAAAAATGGCTTTTTCATTATTTTATAAATTATTAAAAAAATTACTAAAGGGTATAATTGACCTTTTAAAAATTCAGTTTCCTGATATTTTGGGCACAAATTTTAAAATCGTTTTCTCCAGAATTATTTTGATGCACAGTGACAATTCATCAAATATAAATTGATGCACATGTGTGATCAATACAAAATGGGTGTGATGAATACAAAACAAATTATAAACAAACACCCTCCATCAAACAATCAAAGATTGTACATCGACAATTTTACCAACAAATAACACAAAACTTGATTCACAACCATCATTCAAATTAAAAAACATCTGATGAACACAATTCACATAGAAAATTGATGCACAACTTATTTCCGTCAATGACAAATTGATGGAACAACTTATCTCAATAAAAAAAAATGTGAAACTTGATGAATATTGAATGTAAATTATAATACATAAACAATAATTTCTAACCCAAATAAATTCAATATTTCAACGATGGACGTTCAAATTCCGATGGACCTGTGAAACATAAGCGGCGAACAATCGACAACAAGGATTACAACAATCCATCCATCGAATGCAACTATACCTTCGACAGCAAGCCTTCGACTCAATCCACCAACGCAAAATGTTAGGACCATTACCTGCAACGGAAGCGACAACCAGGCTCGAGAAGAAATTGGCGGTGGTTACGCTACACATCGCCGGTAGTCGCTGTATGGTGGTCGGTGCGAGAAAATACGGCAACAAACCGGACAAGGGGCTGAGAAGGATGCATAATCGGAGGATACTTCACAGGGGAGGCGGAGGATACACACACGGTTGCAACTACACGACTTCACATGGCGACCTCGGCGGCGACGACAGTTTATGATAGGGATTCGTGAGAACGGGGCGCATAGCCGGAGCACAGGCGGCGATTACGTTAGGGTTTTAGTGGGAAGGGGGCGGGCTTCTAATTTCTAATCAGATGAATGTGAAACATGGGCTAGTGCAGTATTAGGGCAGAGGGTAGCGAGGACCGGAGCAGCGAGCGTGGCCGGAGCAGGGAGTGGCGGAGGGGGCATGAAGCGGCGGAGGGCATGGAGCGTCTGTTTGATATTTAGGTTTTGGGAGAGATGTTAATTAGATTAGTAGTTATTGTGAAATGGGGGAGGGGAGAAATAGTGGGGCGAGATTTAGGGAAGGAGAGAGAAGAAAAATACAAAATGCCCATTTTACCCTTTTTTACTTTTTTAATTAAAAGGACACGTGTCATTCTGATATCTCTCCTTACCCTTTTTACCTTAAAACTCTTTTTATTTGATCCTGATTATATATATATATATATATATAGACAAAAGTTCATGCGAGAACCGTTGTTAGCGCGAGAACCGCGAGAACCAATCTAAGTCGTCAAATTCCCCTCCTTTAATGTCATTTGTAACACCGCAAAAATACAAGCCATATTTTTTTTTAAATCACAGCGGAAGTAATACGTTATAAAACTAAAAAGGAAATAACATTATAAATTAAAACCAACACTGTACAAACATACAGTACTTCCTTTAGTGTTACAAAACATTTCATAAATTATGGCTCATCATTCTAAAACCCAAAATATCAGAGCTACGGTCAAACTTTCCCTGTACGCAAAAGCTGCAACCTACCGTGCCCTCAAAACCTGAAACAGAGAGTTAGGGTGGGGAATTAGTACAAAGCTAAGTGAATGAAAATCAAGCCACAAGCAATTAAAGCATAACCACAACGATCACAAGAACAGTTTATCTCAAATATCAAAGGACCGGCGGCTCTGCCGAGCCTACGATCAATGCTGGCCATAGCAATGATCTACCGATAGCCATCTGCTAACTGGCACAGTTAAACCCCCTCTGCTACAACAAACACTCCGTGCGACCAAAACTCATCGACTACACTCCGTGCGACCAAAACTCATCGACTTCATCTTTTTCAACAAACACTTCGTACGTAATGGAGTCACTACGCACGTAGTGGACTCCACTTCGTACGGCCAAAACTCAACATTCAAGAACTTCCTAATCAAAACTCGACATAAACAACACAACACACCTCTTGTTCGAAAACCAACGTTAACCCTCGCTTTAGAACTCGAAAACAGTATTACGGACTCAAGTTTGAGTAAGAGTGGGTTTTTGGTTCTTTTCTCTCTTCTCTTATGCAGCCAACAAATGAGAACACACATATCAAAAGCTATATATATAGGTCAAGACTGAACATATTACACTACACAGTGCAAATACTGATATCTGAGATACAGAAACCTAAATAAAGCGGTCCTACTCAAGTCAAAAACATGCAATGAGGTATTATTCGGGACCCTCGTATAAAAACGAATCATATGCTATCAATAACATATAAAAATATTAAACTAATATTTTTTACCTCTTACCTCGCGGTCCAATTTAAATACCAAGCAAGCATCAAATAAATATACAAATAAATAGCAGATAATTATAAACAATCAAATATACTAATATCAACAATTAAATAACTTACCACCGCCACGAAACAACTAGGCCCTAAACGCGGGTGTTACAAATCTCTCCCCCTAAAGAAGATTCCGTCCCCGGAATCTCATCGCGCTAAAATAGGCTAGGGTAGCGGTTCCTCATGTCTGCCTCGGTCTCCCATGTTAAATCTGAACCCAAACTATGCTTCCATTTAATCAAAACCATAGGAATCTCTTTCCTCCGAAGCTTCGTTGTTTTACGATCAACTATCTCAACTGGTTCTTCTATTAATCGCTTTTTCGAATCAACTTTCAGATCATGTACTGGGAGAATCTGACTTTCATCATCAACATTACATTTACGTAAGTAACAGACATTAAAAGTATCATGAATACCCGCTAACTCTGGTGGAAGATCAAGAGTAACAGTCTGGTCGTTGACTATCTGTCGTATGCGAAACGGACCAATGTATCGTGGAGCTAGTTTCCCACGTTTCCCATAGCGAATAACCCCTTTCCACGGAGAAACTTTCAGATAAACCAACTCACCTTCAACAAACGTAACTGGTCTGCGGCGTGGATCTACGTACATCTTTTGTCTGTCTCTGGCAACTTTCAACTTTTCCCGAGCAATAGCAACTTTCTCAGCCGTCATCTGAACAATATCGGGACCCGCAAACTGTTTCTCACCTGCCTCTAACCAACAAGTAGGAGTACGACAGCGACGACCGTATAACATCTCATAAGGTGGCATACCGATACTCGAGTGATAAGAATTATTATACGCAAATTCAATCAAAGGCAAGTGTGAATCCCAAGACCCACCATATTCCAACACACAGGCGCGTAACATATCCTCAAGTGTCTGAATAGTACGCTCACTCTGACCGTCTGTCTGAGGATGATAAGCTGTACTCAAATTAACACGCGTCCCCAATGCATGATGTAAACTCCTCCAAAAGTTAGAAACAAATCTGGGATCTCGATCAGAAACAATAGAAAGAGGAATACCATGCCGTGATACAATCTCATCGATGTACAACTGAGCTAATCTGCTGAGTGAAGCTGTCTCACTGGTGGCAAGAAAGTGAGCACTCTTCGTCAAACGGTCAACAATCACCCAAATTTTATCATGTTTCCGCTGGGTACATGGAAGTTTGGAT
This sequence comes from Pulicaria dysenterica, assembly GCA_947179395.2. NCBI lineage: Eukaryota > Viridiplantae > Streptophyta > Magnoliopsida > Asterales > Asteraceae > Pulicaria > Pulicaria dysenterica. The sequence goes on from OX359293.1 coordinate 20,410,613, forward strand.
ACAAAATCCATCGTGATGTGTTCCCATTTCCACTCTGGTATCTCCAACTGTTTCAAAGACCCGTAAGGTTTCTGGTGCTCTGCTTTGACCTGAGCACAAATATGACACGTTCCCACAAACTTTGCAACATCTGTCTTCATAGTAGGCCACCAATACAGCACTTTAAGATCGTTGTACATTTTCGTGCTACCAGGATGAACATACAATCTTGACTTGTGAGCCTCTGCCAAATCAAACCCCGAAGCTCTCCAAGCAATGGCACCCACACACGAGACTGATAAGTCTTCAATCCGCGCGAATCATTAATCAAATCATCTTTTCTCTTCATCATAATCTCTAACTTCAGATTTTCATCTTTTAAAGCTTCTAACTGAGCAGATTTAAGCCTATCCACTAAGTCAGAAACGATCTCAACTCGCATAAATCGAATACTATCACCAGCTCCCTTGCGGCTCAAAGCATCTGCTACAACATTTGCTTTCCCCGGGTGATATCGAATCTCACAATCATAATCCTTAATGAGTTCTAACCACCGTCTCTGCCGCATATTAAGTTCTTTCTGGGAAAATACATACTGCAGACTCTTATGATCAGTACAAATAACACATTTCGTACCATATAAATAATGCCTCCACAGTTTCAACGCAAAGACTACAGCTGCTAGTTCTAAATCATGGGTTGGATAATTCTTCTCGTGTGGTTTCAATTGCCGTGAAGCATAAGCAATAACCCGATCATGCTGCATTAAAACGCAACCCAAACCTGCAAAGGAAGCGTCACAGTACACTACAAATTCATCAGAACCATCAGGTAGTGCAAGAATAGGAGCCTGACATAATAGTTGTTTCAACGTCTGAAAAGCTGTCTCCTGTTCATTATTCCACTTAAATGGCACATCTTTACGGGTTAATTTCGTTATAGGACTCGCAATTTTCGAAAAATCTTTAATAAATCTGCGATAATAACCCGTCAATCCCAGAAAACTTTTAATCTCAGATGATGTTTTAGGAGCACTCCAGTTCATAACTGCTTCAACTTTAGCCGGATCAACTTTAACCCCATCTTTACAGATAACATGCCCCAAAAATTGAATCTCCCGCATCCTGAATTCACATTTAGAAAATTTTGCAAAAAGATGCTCCCGTTTTAAAGTTTCTAAAACTTGCCTCAAATGAAGCTCGTGCTCGGACTCAGTTTTAGAATAAACCAAGATGTCATCGATAAATACAATCACGAATTTATCCAAAAACGGCCGACAGACCCGATTCATTAAATCCATAAATACAGCAGGGGCGTTAGTTAAACCGAAAGGCATAACTAAAAACTCATAATGACCATATCTGGTACGGAAAGCGGTTTTAGGAACATCAGCATCAGAAACACGTACCTGGTGATAACCCGAGCGCATATCAATTTTAGAAAAATAAGAAGCACCCTGCAGCTGATCAAACAAATCATCAATTCTGGGTAAAGGGTATTTATTTTTAACCGTTCTCTTATTCAGTTCCCTGTAGTCAATACACATACGCAAAGTACCGTCTTTCTTTTTCACAAATAAAACCGGTGCACCCCACGGAGAAGAACTAGGACGAATAAAACCCCTGTCTAACAAATCCTGAATCTGTGTCATCATCTCACGGATTTCAGAAGGAGCTAACCTGTAAGGAGCTTTAGCCACTGGGCTCGAACCTGGAATCAAATCAATCCTATATTCTACCTCACGAACCGGAGGCAACCCAGGTAATTCATCGGGAAACACTTCCGGGTATTCCGAAACCACCCGAATATCAGAAACAATCTGTTTCTCCTTTTTAACATCAACCACATGAGCAAGATAGGATTCACACCCTTTGGCCAGAGATTTTCTAGCCTTCATATACGAGATAATAGGAAAAGCAGGTCTAACCCTCTCCCCGTGAGCCACTACGTATGACCTATCAGGTAAAGGAAATGAAATCAGTTTTCTATGGCATTTTATAACAGCTCGGTTCTGACTCAACCAATCTATACCCATAACAACATCAAAACCAACTATAGGCATTAATAGAAAAGAAACAGGAAAGCATGTACCATCAATATCAATTTCAGCCCCAGACACAGCCGTTGTGACTGGAACCGTTTTACCATCAGCTATCTCTACTTCTAATGGAGCAGCAACATTTGAAGTAGGCAATTTCAATTTATCACAAAATGCCACAGAAATAAATGAACGATTGGCACCGGAATCAAATAACACACGTGCAGGTATAGAATTTATGAGAAACATACCCGTGATGACATCATCAGTAGCAGCAGCATCATCTACTGACATCCGGAATGCTCTACCCTCAGCTGACGGAGGGTTCTTCCTTTTCTGTCCTGAAGCGGACGAAGATCCCACAACCGATCCCGATACCGACCCAGTCCCCGATTTCTTACCCACATGGCACTCACCTGCTCTGTGCCCCTCCTTTTGACAATTCCAACAAACACTCCTCGGAAATCTACAATTCTTCAATTCATGCCCAAACTGACCACAACGAATACATCTGGCTGTCTGTAGGTACAAAGTCCATGATGAAAAGACTTACATTTATTACACCACGGGGCTCTCTGAGTAGACCCACCAGATGTAGGCCTACGATTCTGACTGCTCTGACTCTGACCCTGTCCTTGACGTTGACTTCCCTGACCTCCTTGAGTTCCCTGCCGATGTTGGATATTAAAATAATCAAACCGGGATTTCTGTTGAGAGATTCTATCTTTATTCAACTTCTCCTTGGCTTGAGCATCACCCTCAGCTGACTTAGCTAGGGTAAAAGCTTGAGATAAAGTGCTAGCCCACCTGGTAGCACTCCTGTAATCTGGATGCAAAGCTGTCACAAAATGCTGAACTCTTGAAGCTTCGTCCGGAACCCACTGCTGTGCAAATCGTAACTTCTCATTGAATTGCCTAATCAATTCATCCACAGACATATTATCGGTCATCTGCAAATCCATGAACTCCTTCTTGATTCGTTCCATCTCAAAAGATCCACAGTATTGCTCACAAACCTTTCCCTCAAATTGCTCCCAAGTAATACTACTCATCTGCTGCTTTGTAAAATGACCTGTAATCGAATCCCACCATACCATGGCATCTCCTTTGAGTCTTTGAGTAGCATATAATACTCGCACTTTCTCCTCGCATTCCGCAGTATCCAAGGCCTTGGTCATCTCCCTCAACCAATTCAAAGTTTTATTGGGGTCCGTACTACCGCTATACTCTGAAGGTCTACAATCCATGAATTGCTTATATTTATTATGTTGACCAAATCCTGGGTAGGGGTAAGCTCCTGGTGCAGTAAATTGATAGATAATCGGCTGTTGTGTACCCTGTGAAGCAACAGTAGAATATGGAACAGAAAATGGTACTGAAAGTGGTGGTGTTGTTGACACTGTAGCAACAACTGCTGTTGGAATCGGTGTTTGAGAATTCTGTATCAACCTCTGCTGCTCAAAGTTGTGAACTGTTTCTCGAAGCTCCTGTAGTTCACTTTCAAGTTGAAATATATATTCATTCTGAGTTGTATCTATTTCTCTACCCGAGGTGTTGACTATTACTGGATTCTCTAAAACTGGAGTTGTAGAAGTTCCAGCCTGAGCAAGGGTCACCGGAATCTCGGTTGGGATCTCTTGACTTGCCATATCTATTACAATCACATCACCTCCAAACTTATTAGACAACCGTTAGTACACACACACAACAAATCCAAACACTCTAATCCCCCCACAGGAAAGGTTTGACCAACCTCGAGCCAAGATTTGGGAATTGAACACTCTAAACATGCTCGCATGCCAAACCAGGGCTCTGATACCAAATTGTAACACCGAAAAAATACAAGCCATATATTTTTTTTTTAAATCACAGCGGAAGTAATACGTTATAAAACTAAAAAGGAAATAACATTATAAATTAAAACCAACACTGTACAAACATACAGTACTTCCTTTAGTGTTACAAAACATTTCATAAAGTATGACTCATCATTCTAAAACCCAAAATATCAGAGCTACGGTCAAACTTTCCCTGTACGCAAAAGCTGCAACCTACCGTGCCCTCAAAACCTGAAACAGAGAGTTAGGGTGGGGAATTAGCACAAATCTAAGTGAATGAAAATCAAGCCACAAGCAATTAAAGCATAACCACAACGATCACAAGAACAGTTTATCTCAAATATCAAAGGACCGGCGGCTCTGCCGAGCCTACGATCAATGCTGGCCATAGCAATGATCTACCGATAGCCATCTGCTAACTGGCACAGTTAAACCCCCTCTGCTACAACAAATGCGACAGAGGATCTAAAACTGCCTAACCAGAAGCAACTGACCCAGCCCAAAACCTAGCTTAGCTGACCTCTGCCACAAACATCATGAGCACAATTTCATGCCTTGATACTCCTATCTTGAACACAATTTCAATAATCATCACATAACCAATCAAACAATCATATCAGACTAAACAGTCTATCGCATGATTAATCGTATAAAATCCAAGTAACCATAACAGTTACAACTAAAACCACTGGTGCATTAAAGTCCACTCACCTGTGTTCTCCAACACCACACTCAGTATTCTAATTTCACTGAGCCTTCTCGTTTCCTGAAACACATCATAACTTAGTCAGTAATTGGGATTACATTCCAATTTACAAAAGCGACAACTCTCATTGGCTACAAGCAATAAAATTACAGAATTAACGTCTGAATCACTAAGCACGTAATGGAGTCACTACGCACGTAGTGGACTCCACTTCGCACGTATTGAACTTCAAACTCACGAAGTGGCTAACCCACTTCGCACGCAATGGGCACTGGTACGCACGTAGTGGACTACACTCCGTGCGACCAAAAATCATCGACTTCATCTTCTTCAACAAACACTTCGTACGTAATGGAGTCACTACGCACGTAGTGGACTCCACTTCGCACGGCCAAAACTCAACATTCAAGAACTTCCTAATCAAAACTCGACATAAACAACACAACACACCTCTTGTTCGAAAACCAACGTTAACCCTCGCTTTAGAACTCGAAAACAGTATTACGGACTCAAGTTTGAGTAAGAGTGGGTTTTTGGTTCTTTTCTCTCTTCTCTTATGCAGCCAACAAATGAGAACACACATATCAAAAGCTATATATATAGGTCAAGACTGAACATATTACACTACACAGTGCAAATACTGATATCTGAGATACAGAAACCTAAATAAAGCGGTCCTACTCAAGTCAAAAACATGCAATGAGGTATTATTCGGGACCCTCGTATAAAAACGAATCATATGCTATCAATAACATATAAAAATATTAAACTAATATTTTTTACCTCTTACCTCGCGGTCCAATTTAAATACCAAGCAAGCATCAAATAAATATACAAATAAATAGCAGATAATTATAAACAATCAAATATACTAATATCAACAATTAAATAACTTACCACCGCCACGAAACAACTAGGCCCTAAACGCGGGTGTTACATCATTGCCCACCCATGAATTCCTCACATGCACCCTGCCACATTCTATCTCTCCACGCTCACCATCCATAAAACTTCTCATATCCAAGGAACGGCTAAGATTGGTTCTCGCGGTCCTCGCACTAACAACGGTTCTCGCATGAACCCTCTCATATATATATATATATATATATATATATATATATATATATATATATATATATATATATATATATATATATGCTTCTCGCATTAAAAAGACTTCTTGCATGAACCTACCTCTATATATATATATATATATATATAGGTAAAAGTTTAAACGAGAACTGTTTTTCGTACGAGAACTGCGAGAACCAATCTGAGTCGTCCAATTCTCCCTCCTTTAATGTCATTGCCCACCCATGAATTCCTCACATGCACCCTGCCACACTTGATCCCCTCCACGTTCTCCATCCATGAACTTCCCATATCCAAGGAACGGCTGAGATTGGTTCTCGCAGTTCTCGTACAAAAAACAGTTCTCGTTTGAACCCTCCCCTATATATATATATATATATATATATATATATATATATATATATATTATTTATAAACATGAAAATACCTGCAATAAGTGATTTTAACTACAATATGTTTTTCGGATAATATAAAACCATTACATTTTATAAAACTTCTGGTAAAGAAATCAATATTCATGCACGTTTTCAGTTTATCATGACCACAAAACAAAAACAGATAAAGAAAAAGTTTTTTTTAAGTATAAAGATAGATATTTTCTTTGATTAAACCCGAATCCAAACACCTTAACGACAACCAATTCTAAGAATCCGGGATTCCAACGGAAAGATTTGCGAACGAATCCCAATTTCTGATCTTCGTCACAAAAATGCTATCAACGATTACACTAATTCCTTCTAAACTCTGTTTTCTTCAATCACCACCATCGTTCCATGTTGATATTCATATTCACGCGTCTTTAAACCACTGCCATAAACCCTTAAAGAAACCCAGAAGCAGCTTTAATACCCACGAAGATAATCATTTCCAGTGTTTTTCAGCAAGTTTTGATGATTATCAGACACACCCAGACGATAAGCTTCCTTCTTGTTCTGATAATTCGGGCAATAGTTATGCTGTTAACAGCAAAGACCTCGGTAATTTGCTTCATCATTGTATCTCGATTAAGGATATTAGAAGGTTACATTCTGTTGTGGCAAAACGATGGGGAGATTCAAGGATGTTTCTTGACAACAATTTGATAAGTGGGTATGCGAGAATGGGGCGTTTGACAGATGCACGAAAGGTGTTTGACGAAATGCTTGAGAGAAATGTCGTGTCTTGGACTGCTATGCTTGGTGGGTATTTGAAATACGGGTTTGAAGACGAGAGTTGGAGGCTGTTTATGCAATTCGTCGACAGTGGGATTCGGCCAAATTCCAAGACTTTTGTGTGTCTTTTCAATCTTTGTAGCGGGAGAGTAGATTTTGAACTCGGGAGTCAACTTCATGCTTGTGTAATCAAAGGGAATTTCAGTAATTTGATCGTAGAAAGCGCTTTGGTTTATCTTTATGCACAATGTGGTCACCTGGAGAAAGCATTTCATGTGTTCAATAACATGCAAGAACGCGATGTTGTTTGCTGGACTACAATAATAACCGCTTGTTCTCAACACAATCAAACAAAAGATGCATTCGTGTTGTTTTCAAGAATGCTGTCTGATGGATTCACACCAAACGAGTTCACAGTTTGTAGCGTTTTGAAAGCATGCGGGGAAGAAAAAGCTTTGAAATTTGGCAAACAATTACACGCAACCATAGTTAAAGGGCTAGTTAGAAACGATGTTTTTCTCGGGACTTCATTGGTGGATATGTATGCAAAGTGTGGTGTGATTGAGGATTCAAGGATTGTTTTTGATCGAATGAGAAGACGAAACATGGTTACTTGGACTTCCATTATAGCAGGGTATGCCCGCAATGGTCTTGGAGAAGAAGCAATCAATCTTTTTAGAGTGATGAAAAGGCGAAAAATATATGTTAACAAGCTAACAATGGTGAGCATCATTCGGGCTTGTGGGACTATAAAAGCTCTCCAAACGGGTAAAGAAATACACGCGCAAATACTCAAGAATCGAATCGAGGACAACGTTTACATAGCTAGCACACTTGTATGGTTATACTGTAAATGTGGAGATCGTTCATATGCGAATAATGTCCTTCAAAGAATGGCTTTTAGAGATGTTGTTTCTTGGACTGCGATGATCTCGGGTTGTGCACGGTTAGGGCACGAGTCTGAAGCTCTCGGGTTTCTAAAAGAAATGGTGGGTGAAGGAGTTGTTCCAAACCCGTTCACGTTTTCTTCGGCTTTAAAAGCGTGTGCGAAGCTAGAAAACATTCGGCATGGGAAACTGATACATTCATCAATTACCAAATCGCCCGCTTTGTCTAATGTGTTTGTGGGTAGTGCTTTGATTAATATGTACTCGAAATGTGGTTATGTTGATGAAGCGATTGAAGTTTTCGATAGCATGCCTGAGAAGAATTTGGTTTCTTGGAAGGCGATGATTGTCGGGTATGCGAAAAACGGGTTGTGTAGGGAGGCGATGAAGCTCATGTATCGAATGGAAGCCGAAGGTATTGAAGTGGATGATTATATACTTGCAACTGTTCTTACTGCTTGTGGCGATTTTGAATGGAAAGATGATGAACATTTGTCTAAGTATTGTTTGCAGTCGAATGATCTAAAGAAGTCTTGATTTTGGTATTATACAGTGGGAACTTTGATTATGTAAAATGCTAAAGTGTTGTATATTATACAGTGGTCAGGTTTTTCGGGTGATTCGATAAATGTCTAAAAAAGCTAATGTTGAATAAAGTTTATGTAAAAAATATAGTTTTAAAATTTTAATATGTAATTACATGTGATTCAGTATACAATCACACGTGATTTGTAAAAGCATTACATGTGAATTACGGAAATGCCCCTACGCCCAAAATTTTAAAATGCAATCTGAACCTCTGATGTCATGATCCAAATGCTAAAATTAGTCCCCTAGAGTTAGTTTTAGGAGATAAAATGATGAAATGAGAATTTAGGTATGTGCATGGGCTTTATACCGACCGAAACTGGTGCTAACCCAGCCCGGGCCGGAAAACTGGAATCGGCAAAATGCTAGCCCGAAGACCGGACCAGAATATTATGAACTGGTTTGGTCCTAGACCGGTGGCTGTCGGGTTTTACGGGGACGGATCTGTAAAACCAGATCTAAATGAGAAAAATGGTAAGCTTAATTTGCATTAAGAAATAAGTTTTCATATTCCTGTATACATATCATGCTCTTCATCAGCTTCAATAAAACTTTCATCTCATATTTGACAAAAACTTTTGGTGTCATTCTTTAATTGTCATCTTTTTTATCTTCTAGTAATATAGAATTAGAATTCAACAAACAGTTGTAATACTAAACAATAAAATATTAATAGTATTGAAAAATATTAAAGTTTCCTTGTAAGTTACTAACTAAAAAGCCGCAATTTAATGTGAAACTATAATTTTAAAGCATCTCAAATAAAAGTTGATTTTCTAGAGTTGTATTCAAAATAGTCTATATAAAAAACATAGTCCTAAATTTTAATATTTAATCACATGTGATTCAATTTAAAATCACATGTGATGGTAAAATCATTACATGTTAATTACGAAAATGCCACTCCGCCCAAATTTTTAAAATTCAATCTGGACCATTGATGGGGCTGATCCAAAGGCTAAGATTAGTCCATCAAGACTATGCAATAAGTATGAACTATATTAAATATTTATCTGATTGTCTAAAATAAAAAGTGTACAACTTTAATTCAAAAATACTCCATCTACACGTCAATTTCCTTCCTCTCAAATTCCGCTTTTTGGAATTTGTTGAAAACATCTATAAAGTATGATTTTCAATTAAAAAAAATTAATTATTGAGGTGGTTTGAAAGAACAAAATGGTAATTGTAAAAAAAATAACTTTAACAATTTTATCTAAGTCTTCTAAACCATTATCCATGCAAATATTCTTTTTAGAATTTCGCATCAAATCTTGAATTCAAATAAATGCTCCAACAATGGAAGGTCCCTGATCGCGCATCTTCCTTCTGGATCGTCGGAAGGATGCGTGAGTGCTTGATATAGATGATTCTGCTGAAGAACACTCCTGCGAAACAATCAAAACCTAAGGTTAGAGGAAGACGGGGATGGATCCCCGTATTCCTCTCCGAAGCTTAAGTCAGTGGAGTGTATATGGAGAGAGAGTTTATGTTTGTGGTATGTATGCATGAGATGATATTAATAATTGTAAGTGATGTATGTTCCTAATTTATATTAGAGGAGGTCATACCTGAGCCCTTGGATGATTATCCAAGTGTTGAGCACCAGACGGCTGTGATGTACTTAGGTGTCAGGACAGCTGGATAAAGGTATGGCAAGATCTCCCTCCGTACGGACGGGTATGACGAGTGTACCTTAATGTCAAGTCCGCCGTACTTATCATTAAATGCGGACAGATATGTAGACCTGCGTCTCGGGAACATGGAACTCTCCTGTCTTTAGTCCAGGAGTTCCTCTCTCCTGGATATGCTTGCTCCTCCAGGACATAGACAGAACTCCTAATTTGGGTTATCATTGCAAGGGCTGTCTGGTGTAGGTCTAGGAGTGCCTTGTACAGGACTTCACACCATTAAGTCCCCCCAGTCTGATAGTATAACATCCTGTGGTATATTGTCAGACTTTTGTTTCTCTGGAACATCCTTCTCCCGCTATAGAAGTTGTAGCCTCGTCGATACCTCTGGAACACTTCTCTCTTCCGTAATAACTTTTATCGCTCTTTGTGAACATACTTTCGGTCATATGCTGGATATGACTTGTGTGCAGTAGTGAAAGAGGCTCCTTTCCCCTATCTGGATTAGATAGGGGTGGACATGACCTTTCTTTGGTTGAGCTTCAGGGGATTGAGCCTCGGTGATTTCTTACGACAAAACCTTTTGATGAACTTGCCTTTGTTATTTTGTCTGTAATGGTCGTGCATTTGTTTTGTAAACAATGCTTCCTGATGATGTCCTGCCCGTAGGCAGTGGATTTAGGCATATGTGTGTGTGCCCTGCTTTTGAACATGTGTTCTGGTATGAATATCATATGATTGCTTCAATACCCGTTTGTCATGACTTTGCAATTTATACTCTTTAAGTTAATTCTTAAGAGTTGCCTAGGTTTTCTAGGTGTAGGTTAACTCTAGGCTGGCAAGGGCCTTTGTCTCCCAAGCCTACACAGTACACTCCATTGGAATGCATGCGGAAGAACCGGTGTTCTTCTATAGTAATGTTTGGGACATTCTACTGCGTCCAATAGAATGTCATGATTCCCTGTTTGTCATTCTTGTGAATGTGTAGGAGTTTTAGACTTGTGTCTAAAATCAGAATTTCTTTGCTCGTCCGGCAAAGTATACATTATGTCATTTAATAGCTATTTTCTATTACATTAGTAGTTTATACATAGTACTTCCTTAGATTAGATGAGTGTCATGGGCGTGGTATTACTCCGCCCTCATGTCTTAAAGGAGGTACTCTCCTGTTCTGCTAGCCTTTGTAACCACGTATGGTCCTTTGGATACTTATCAAATCGTAAGATTGGTCTTGTGGTGTATACCGTGCAACGACTTCTGTTCAAGTTACTCCTAGGATCATTGCAGGCGCATGAGCCTTGCAGACGTATGTGCCTTGCAGGTGTACGAGCCGTGCAGACGTATGAGCCGTGCGGGCGTATGAGCAGTGCCGGCGTATGATCTGTACAGGCGTATGATCCGTGCAGGCGTATGATCCATGCAGGCGTATGAGCCGTGCAGGCGTATGATCCGTGCATGCGTATGAGCCGTGCAGGCACATGAGTCTCGTCTTGCAGGCGTATGAGCCTTGTGTTGCTTGAGGGTGTACCTGCACTAATGCATAGAAATGTAATCACTAGGGACGGACGTCATACCGTCTCGTAGTCCTAATCCCCAGTTCATTGTTAGTAATAAACTTAGAAGTTTGCATCTCAAGTAACAATAAACTGATAGTAAATCCTGTTAGATACATAAGGATACTAGTCGTATCAGTATGTTGATGAGTATCTAGACTTTAAGAGAAGATCTACTCAAGCATGTACGTAGCACACCTGGTCTGTAGGGGCATTAATGAAGGACACCAGGAAATTGCCAAGGTTTCGTGTAACATTGATACATGTACCCTATATCACTTAAAAGAATTATATAATTATTTTATGTTTGTCAACCTGTGTAGGCATGGTTCGTGTTCGCAGCTTTATATAAGTTACTACAGCAGGTGGAGCAGTTATAGTAGCACGTGATGGTGATTCCCATAGTATATACATTCCCCCAGATTAATGCTAGTAACTAGTTAGTAGCGTTAAACTATCATAAAGACATGAGTGATGACAAAGTATTGTATGTTTATGTGACAACCATATGACAATTATAGTAATGACTGTGTGGCCAGGCCATGAAGGAGTAAGTTCTATAAGTAGCAAACACATGAATTTCATACTGTATTACTGGTTTGTACATCATATGTTTCTATGTGCATTTCTAATGGTGAGGCCTGTTATATAAGTGTCTCTAAAGTTTCCACATTTAGAAAGTTTCCATTTTGGGCAGTTTTTTCGATACTTTTGAAAGTATAAATTGATGACAAGAAAATGTAATTAACAATATCAGATATGAAGTACATTCAAAGGATTCCCAAAAATACATGATATGTATCGAGAATAGTGAGAAAATGATGCTTGAAAATAGACAAATTGAGGGGAAAGTGAAATTGAGGCCTTAAATGGTCGAATTTGGGTACGATGCTCGGGCCAATGAACTTAATTTACTGGTCAAGGGGTTCTTCTCGTCGAGAGCTTTCCGTTGACTGGTTATGGGCCTCGTAACTCCTGAGGAATCCCACGTTATTGGTCTTCCAAGTTTGGCACAATTGTTACGCAAAATTAAGGAACAGTTTGAGCATGTAGGCTTTGCGGTTAGTAGCTCTAGGCCAGGCAGGCGGCTGCAGGGGAGGCTAGGCGACCCCAGGTCAGGGCAGGTAACTGCAGGTCAGGACAGGTGATTGCATGCTAAGGCAGGTTAGTCCAGGATAGGACGGTCACTCAAGGTGACTACAGTCCAAGACAGGTGATTACATGCTAAGGCAGGTTAGTCCAGGACAGGCAGGTCACTCCACGTGACTACAGGCCAATGCAGGTGATTACATGCTAAGGCAGGTTAGTCCAGGACACGAAGGTCACTCCACGTGACTACAGGCCAAGGCAGGTGATTACATGTTAAGGTTAGTCCAGGACAGGCAGGTCACTCCACGTGACTACAGGCCAAGGCAGGTGATTGCATGCTAAGGCAGGTTAGTCCAGGACAGGACGGTCACTCAAGGTGACTACAGTCCAAGGCAGGTGATTACATGCTAAGGCAGGTTAGTCCAGGACAGGCAGGTCACTCAACGTGACTTCAGGCCAAGGCAGGTGATTACATGTTAAGGAAGGTTAGTCCAGGATGGGAAGGTCACTCCACGTGACTACAGGCCAAGGCAGGTGGTTACCCTCCTGGACGCTCAGGGTCCAGAAGACAAACGTCCGGAGGCGGGCAGGTCAGTCTAGGACAGGAAGGTCACTCCAGGACAGGCTGGTCACTACAATTCTGACAGTCTGAAAAAGTAGCTGAAAAGCTGAAAAAGTAAGTTTGTGTGGTGCCCTCTCATTGGCTTAGTACAATTTTGCTTTAATAAAGCTATCATGTCCTGTCATGTACTATTGTCCTTCCCTTTTCCTTTTTTTTTAAATAACAGAATACATGGGAGAGGCCTGGATTGGTGCATCTAACAATTTCTAGATGTCTGGATGACGAATGTTGTAACATTTAAAGGTCTAGAATGACTAATTTTCTTGGTTTCTAGGCCTGGAATGTGTTCATTGCTTTTGGACATGTGTGTATATACATATTCAAGTTGCACTTTTTTTCTTTGAACATGTGAAAAACAACATATATAATGATCCATGTTCCGAATATTAATAAATGGACATGAATATTCATGGGGGTGAACAACAAAACAACATGGTTTGTAGATAACATACCTCACCCATGATTTTTCATCAAAACAGTAGGTTTATAGATAAAACAGGAAGGCTTGACCTGGAAGCAAACATAAACTCCCTGGGCAGGAAATCAAGAACACGAACTCATGGAGTTATTCTCGTGACTTCTTGTCCAGGTCCCACGGATGGCGCCATTTGATCGCGCATCTTCCTCCTGGATCGTCGGAAGGATGCGTGAGTGCTTGATGTAGATGATTCTGCTGAAGAACACTCCTGCGAAACAATCAAAACCTAAGGTTAGAGGAAGATGGGGATGGATCCCCGTATCCCTCTCCGAAGCTTAAGTCAGTGGAGTGTATATGGAGAGAGAGTTTATGTTTGTGGTATGTATGCATGAGATGATAATAATAATTGTAAGTGATGTATGTTCCTAATTTATATTAGAGGAGGTCATACCTGAGCCCTTGGATGATTATCCAAGTGTTGAGCACCAGACGGCTGTGATGTACTTAGGTGTCAGGACAGCTGGATAAAGGTATGGCAAGATCTCCCTCCGTACGGACGGGTATGACGAGTGTACCTTAATGTCAAGTCCGCCGTACTTATCATTAAATGCGGACAGATATGTAGACCTGCGTCTCGGGAACATGGAACTCTCCTATCTCCGGTCCAGGAGTTCCTCTCTCCTGGATATGTTTGCTCATCCAGGACATAGGCAGAACTCCTAATTTGGGTTATCATTGCAAGGGCTGTCTGGTGTAGGTCCAGGAGTGCCTTGTACATGACCTCACACCATTAGTCCCAAAGAACTCCTATATAAATCTAAAATGCATCCGTTGGTACGAAACTGACTCGGACGCAATGATTGAAATTGGAATTGCCAAAATATTTGAATATATTATTATATAACATGCAGATTTAATAAAATATTACATAGAAAATTTTAAAAAAGTAAATATTTAGTATAAAAAAAGTGAAATACCTCTTACGATCCTCGAGAAAATTAGCATTAACTTTTCACCGGTTATGGAAATTGAACTTTGCCTAATTAGGCTCAAGTGACTCTATGTTTGTAGCTCCAACTTTGTCCCAAGAGTTAATACTACAACCTTCTGTAGAGAAACTATCCAAAAACCCATTTTCACCAAGAGTTGATATTCCTTCGTCACTCTTGGTTCTGAGATGTCATGTTTGTGCTCGGAGATTCATACATTTTTATATAGTACAATAATAGATTATTGAAGGAATCATTTATTTCTTTCATCATTTCATGGAGTTTTCTATCAATATTAGGATACCATTTCAATGTATAGTATTTTCTTAAAATACTATATATTAAGCCATAATTTTCTTAAAAACCATATCTTATAATGTATAGTATTTTCCTAAACCCATACTTTATTGTTGGGAAAAATAGGATTATAATTTATATTCTATTTTGTTGATTCAAAAATATACAATTTGTTTATATAATTGTATATACTAACATTAACATATGTACATATATACATCTATATATATATAATCAAGCAAATAAATATTTATATTTATTTGTTACAAATTAAATCGTATAAATCGTCAAAATCCAAATCATCCAAGATAAAGCGTCATCAACGTTCAAGATGAAGTCTTCGTCGAAGATACCTACAAGAATAAATTCAAATGATATGAGCATAAAAATAAAATAATTAAAATAAGTTTAAGTTTTAATAAAATTATTTTTATAAAATCTTTTATAAAAATGGACAAATATTTTATAAACTTAATTGTGTTGGTTGATTAAATCTAAGAGTTTCCCTTTTTAGCAAATACCAAACACAATCCTACTTTGAAACAATACACCACCATATTTAGCAAATGAATCTCCCAAAGAGGTAAAATTCCAACATGCTTTGTGTATTGGTTTCCAAACTTCCATTTTTGTGCTTGAATTCAAACTTTAGAAGTATGGGATCAACCAACCTTTTATAAATCTTCTTTTCAGTTGATTTTATGGTAAAAATGAATTGTGTGTAGTTTTAGATAAAGTCCAACGTCTATATTGCAAAGAACAAGAAACTCCAGGTGACAGACGGTTGAAGCCACGGTCGACATTGGTTCAACCGTGGGAAGTCTGGACAGCTTTTAGACTTGCACCTTTTTCTTTATTTAAACCAACTCAAACCTCATTCATTACTCACCTCTTGCAAACACAAAACATCCAGAATACTTATTAACACTTGAGCTCATATCTTTGAATATTAATTCATCTTTCAAGATTCAAGATTCAAGCAAGAGTAAAAGCCATCAAAGCTTAAACACCGCTCCATACTTTCATTTACTTGTAATAGTGTAAGGATCAACTCTATCCTACCAAATTAGAGTGAAGTGAGGATCAACTCTAGCCTTTAGAATTAGGGTGAAGAAAGATTATCTTTACCTTATTTGCAAGTTTGAAGATTAATTCTTGCAAGTGTAAAAGGTTTATCTTCACCTTCAAAGAGAGAAGCTAGTGGATCAAACTCTTGGTGGGTGAGGCCAAGGAGTGGATGTAGTGCAAGTTTGTTAACACTTGCATGAACTACTATAAATCATTGTGTTCAACTTGTGATTGGTGATATCTCTCTAACTCTATCTCTTTTATTTTCTTGCAAGAACTCTTAAAAACTTCAAAATTTTGGACATATAACCTATTCACCCCCCTCTAGGTTCTAACAATTGGTATCAGAGCAAGTTGCTCTTGATAATTTTTAAAAACTTGCTTTGAGTGTTTTAAAACATTTTTCAAAAATTCTTTGAGTTGAAAATGGGACAAAACATTGTAGAGGGGAATTCTATGGTTAGACCTACACTTCTAGAAGAAGAAGGTTTTTGTTTTTGGAAGTAAAGGTTTATGACATATGTCAAAGCCAAAGATGTTGATCTTTGGGAGATTATTGAAAATGGAGATCATGTGCCAAAAACCTTTGATTCCAAAATAGATACATATACACCAACTCCTAAGGACAAATGGGATCAAGATGACAAGAAGATGATTTCCAAAAATTTTGAAGCAAAACTCTTTTTATATAATGCACTACCTAGAAAAGAGTATGAAAGAGTTTTTATGTTAGATAGTGCAAATGAAATTTGGAAATATCTTGTCACTACCCATCAAGGAAATGCTCAAGTCCTAGACAACAAGGTTGAGTTGCTTGTACAACAATATGAGCAATTTAACATTCTTGATGAAATGAGCATTGATGAAGCTTTCTCTAAATTTAATACTATTGTTACTAGTCTCAAGTCACTTGGGACTACTTATTCTAACAAGAAAATTGTGAGAAAGTTTCTTAGGGCTCTTTCACCAAAATGGAGAGCTAAGGTGACGGCCATAGAGGAGTCAAAGGACTTGAACTTACTTCATATGGATGAGCTTATTGGAAACTGTTGGATTATGTGCAGAGATAATTAATAGGCATATTGTATCCAATGTTATAAGAGACTAAAGGGTCACACTGCTACACACCCAAATCGGAACAGTTGGATTTCACCATAAATCTGTGTGGAAATAATTAATCAGTTGGATTAATTATTAAAGAGAAAAGTAAATAATTAATCAGATTGGATTAATTATTGAAAAGAGAGAAATAAATAATTAATCAGTTTGTATTAATTATTAGAAAGGAAATAAATAATAAATAGTTATTTATTATTTAAAGGGAATTAAATAATTAGTTTTAATATTTAACGGACCAGTTAGTTAATAGTTAATTAATTAACTAGTAAAGTCCAGGGTGTCAAAGTAAGAAGGTTGAAAGTTTAATTAAAACCAGTGGGCTTTTAATTAAACGGGCTTAAGGTCCATCTAATCCTTATATATATCCTTAAGCCTTAAGGATTTAGAAATAAGATAACAAGGATTAAAAGGTTTAACCTAGCCACCATCTCTCTCCCTCTCTCCTCTCGTCGAACTCACTCTCTCTCGGTCTCTCTTTCTTCGTCGAAGTCGAAGAAACAAACACCCAAGGTGTTTGCGGTTTTTGGTGATCGACGCAAGACATCCACACACACATTCTCGGTTTTTCGAGCCTTGAAGGTTTGGTGATCCATGAGCGGTCTAGCAGCCAGTTCCAAAGGAGGTGCAGTAGTGGTGGACTTATTTAGCAATCCCAAGTTTAATCAGGTATAATTTTTTAACCTATTCTGTGGATTGTATGTTAGAAACTATGTTTGATCATTAGTATTAAGATCCTAACCCTTTTGGGGTTTAGAGGATTGTGTTCAATCCAGTTCCGCTTTTAGGATTGAACCAGCAGAATCAAACCCAGGTTTGACCAGTTTGTGTCATTGGGTGGTTTGGTTAGGTTCAAAATCTTTCAGTGGTATCAGAGCCTCGGCTCTATGATCCATAGTTTCTAGTTTTTTTATTTGTTTTTTAGATTAAGGTTTTATTTTTAATTCTCTACTTGCTCTTGTGATTTTCGAAAATCAAGTAGGTAACAAAACAATTTGTTTTGTTATCAGGTTTATCCTATTAATCAGGAAATTCAAACAGTTAGTTTTAATGGCTAAAAGGATCATGATTTTTGGATAAGGATACGTTTGAATTAAGTTTTAAATTAAACAGTTTGGTTAATCAGTTAAACCTAGTTTATCTAATTAGTTGGTTTGTTTGATAGTTAAATAATCTTCTCCATCTTGTTTCTTCTCCTCATGAATTTCGAAAACCATAAGGTGATAAAAACAAGGATTTTGTTTTTATCCAGTTTATAAAAGGTTTGATTTTAACCAGTTAGGTTTAAACCAGGTTTGTGTTTAAACGGTTAAAAAGGATAATTTTTTTTATCTAAAACTAGATTTTAACCAGTTTTTGAACTTTTTGTTTAAAAAGGTTAAGATCAAGTTTTAGGATAATTAGTTATTAATAAAACAAGTTTTTGTTAATATTAATAATTAATAGTTTTTGGTTTTTGAATTAAATCCTGTTTTTAATCAGTATATTAAGACAGTTAGTTTTAATAGGTTAAAAGGGATTTGAAATATTTTATTAATCGGAAAACGGGAACCGAGATCATCACCGTGTCAGGTGGTGGCCGTTAGCGGCGCTAAAGGAACTTAGCGGCGCTAAAGCCTAATGGGCTTCGGCCCTTGGGGTTTCGGCCCAAGACATTTCGAGGTTCAAGGAGGTTCATGGCCCAAGTGGCTTCGGCCCAAGGTGGGTTCTCGGCCCAAGGAGGATCTCGGTCCAATGGGTTCTCGGCCCAAGAGGGTCTTGGCCCAGTGGGTCTCTCGGGTTGACGGGAGATATTGGCCCAAGTAGTTTTTCCGGATTAATGAAAAAGGGATTATTAATTTTAAGTTATAAAATTAATAAGGTGTTGTATAAACTAGTGTTATATATTTTAATTAGTTTAGTTAAAATGTATACTTTAGACTTTTATTTATTATGACTAGTTTAGTCATTTTTGAATAAATTCTAAAAGGATAAAGTTTATATAATATTATGGAGAAACAAATAAGATAATATTTAATTGACCAAAGGTTGTCGGTTTTAGTTTTTGGAAAACTAGTAAAGAAACTCGACATAAAGATTTCATTCAAGTTTTGAATGAGATCAAGTTTTTTAAAGTTTTGTTGAAAAACTATTTTGGTCAAATAAATTTAATTAGAAGATCATAGTTCTCATTTTTGGTTAATAGGTATTAATAAAAAGGGCAAATGAGAATGTTTGAACAAATCAGGTTATGTGCTTAACAACACAGTTTATTGTTTATATATTATAACTGCGTGGTTGTCTTTTATATATATAGTGTTTATATATAATTGCGTGGTTGTGATACATATAGCTATAGTTTTGCCGACTTAGGACTCGTTTTTCCTTTTCTTAATTTTTCCTTTTGGTTTTGGGAAGGCTTGCGTGCCAATTACAATCCCTTTCCTATTTGTAATATTGTACTGGTTCGGGGAGGCCTGCGTGCCACTTACAACCCCATTCAATATTGTATTTGTAATAGACTAGTAATAGTTTAATCCCTCAACCAAGATAGACTCGAAGAAGGTGATGAAATAAATGGTGATCTATACGCACGGACACTTCGGGGAGGTGTCAAGGCTAGTGGGAGCAGCATATCAAGAAAGGCGAATCCAAGTCATTTTATCCTTAGGTTTGACCTAAGGATTAGTTGGCAAAACTATAGGGCTTTACATGCTTATTCTTTTTATCTGCGTGGTTGTGGTTCTTTTATTTACTGTTTTTCATATAGATTTGTGACATTTATATGATGCTAAATAAAAAAAGGGGTTTAATAATAGCTAATTATTAAACGGAGAAAAACCACGTTTAATGACAAACTAGAATACGACTACAGGTTGCTAGTCGTGTTAGTTAAATTTTTATAAATTTAAAGTTTTGTCAAGGTTATAAGTTTGGAACTTATAAAGGCCGTTTTGTGCACCTAGTATAGGTACACATATAAATCGTATTTTTAAAACAGTTAGGTTTAAAATGGTTTTTCAAAAACTGGAAAATTAAGTTTTTAACTTAATTATAAAACCCAAGAAAATCTTAGATCAGTGTGCTACCCACCTAATGGTACACCCTTGCTGTTAAACGGTACTCGGGTGTCGGAAGTGCCCAAACCTTGGGCATTCGGGTTCAAACCATTGCGGGAAGGGGCATGAAAGATTCTGCGATAATCGGGAGTCCCGGCCAGAATTCATGCTGTCTTAGGTGGTGCGATCTATTTTGGTGATAATCGGGAGTCCCGGCCCAAAAAGCACTAGAGTAGAGTTAAACATACTAGACTGGGTCTAAGTGCTCTACGAGGTTCTAGGAGTCGTATCAGTTAGGTACGATTGGTACAGGGTGTTACCTACCAGAAATAGCATGACTTGGCGGGAAGTGCCCAAACCTTGCGTCAAGTATGTGAAATATGGGTCCTAGGTCTAATATATATTATTTATGGGTTTGATGATATATGATTAGAAAGTTTATCTGCAATTTCTAATTAAACCAAGGTTTTAATTTGTAGATGGCAACCAACGTTACTAGTACTAACAACCTCTCTCTCCGCTCCATCCTTGAGAAGGACAAGCTTGTCGGTCCTAACTTTCTCACGTGGGAGAGAAATCTCCGGATCGTGCTTAGGCACGAGGGAAAGTGGCATGTCCTAGAACAACCCCTAGGAAATCCTCCTACCAGCAACGCTAGGGTAGACGTCAGGGAGGCTTTTCAGAAGCGCTCCAACGACGCCCTAGATGTCAGCTGCCTTATGCTTGCAACTAGGAGTCCAGAGTTGCAGTCTAGCATGATGGAGACTCCTGCCTATGACATAATCCACCAGCTGAGGGACATGTTCCAGGAGCAAGCTCGCACAGAGCGTTATGATGCCACCAGGGCATTTAACTCGTGCAAGATGGCTAAGGGGACCTCGGTCAGTAACCACGTCATGAAAATGAAAGGTTACATGGACCACCTAGAAATACTTGGGCACCCAGTACCGTTGCAGCTAACAACGGATACGATACTCAACTCGTTGTCAGATGACTATAAGCCTTTTATAGTCAACTACAACATGAACAACATGGAGAAATCCGTGGCTGAGTTGCACTCTATGCTCAAGACAGCTGAGCAGAGTATCGGGACCAAGTCTAAGGATGTTCTCTTGGTGGGTCATGGAGGGCATAAGAAGAGGAAGGGGCGCAACGGAAAGGGAAAGGGCAAGGCCCAGCCCAGCCAGAATGCACCCAGGGCTAATAACGACAACAAGGGCAAGAAGCCTAAGCCGAACAAAGCAAGAACCGAGAATCGGTGCTTCAAGTGCGGTGAGGTCGGACACTGGAAAAGAGATTGCTTGAAGGGTCACAAGGCAGGTGGCAAGGCTGGCCCCTCAGGTATCGTGTAGCTTCTTTATCACTTTCCACTTGTAAAAGTTTTTACGAGTATTCTAATGTCCTGCAATCGTTTATTGCAGGAGGAGATAAAAAGTGATGCGGCCCAGCATAAAGAGACCCTACGTGCAGCTTGCGGATATTATTAATAATTTCTATTTCCTAGTTTATTAAACTCTTTTAAGTTTGTTTGGATATTTTTTATCTTAATTGTTTATGGAAACTTTTGAGTTTATGGAAATTTAATTATTCAGTTCATATCCGTGCACGTAATTTTATGAATCAGGATTAGTCCAGTTGCGACCAAAATAATACCAATAAGTCAAGTCTCGACTTGATTGGTGATTCATAGTAATCTTATGCTATGATTTGTTGTAGTTACATAAATGTTGGCTCCACTATTCAAATGCTTAAATAAACAAGTGTTGTTTATAAAATTAGATAGTTTTTCTAATTTTAACAAGTGTTTTTGGAAAGGTAAAAGTTCAAAGTCTTGAACAAAAGTGAAATAATAGTTATTATTTCTAAGTGAAAATAGTTTTTGATAAAACATTTAAGAAAGTATAAAAGTGATTATGGTAGCTACTATAATCAAGGGATTTTTATACTGAATGTTTTTAATGGAAAGAAATTTAAAATGCCTTCAAAAGTGTTTTTGCACTCATGACAAGTTTAATGAAACCACTTTCTGTAATTAGAAAGATGGATATATGGACATCCAAGTTCTCGGTTTCATAAAACAAATTTCTTACAAAAACTAAGTTTTAAAACATGTGTTTGGAACACAAGTTTTAGGCATGGTAGTCAAGGATTGACTAAAACCTAAAAGGATGTTTTAAAGTAATGCACTTTTCCATAAAAGATAGTGGGAGCATCTGACTAATGTATTTATCAGAGTTAATAGTTTTTAACTAGTATGATAAATACAAGTTTGAACTTTTAGAGTATATAATTATCGGATGATTTTAGAAGTTATCTAAAATAGTAAGTTCTTGAGAAAGAATCATCCGAGGAATGCATGACTTATTGAGAGGTACTCAATAAAGACATCATTGCAAGATTTTGAGTCAAGTTATGACTTAAATAAAAATTATACTCATTAAGTTCAGTAAGTCAGCTTAATTAAATATTGTTGGATGTTTAAAGTTGGAAATGAGGAAATAGAATGTTTTTTAACATTCATAGTAGTGATATTAGATTAGTGTTGGCATACATAGGGAATCTGATTTCAAGTTTCTTACAAGTAGGTGTAAGAAGATTTATCATTTCAAAAGGATAATAAAATCCAGTATATCTACAAATGTAATTAAAGTTTTCAATTACAAGAAAGTTATTTTGTAAAATCAGAAACTTTGGAGTTATTTCCAGTTTCTCCAAGTTTAAGGAATTTTATAAAATAAGTAAGTCTAGAATTTTTCTTAGGTTGCAAGAACGATTTCTGGCAAAACCAAGAAGGAGTACTTCAAGGTACTAGTCTTGAGTTTTAGGTTTATAATCATATTATTTTTCTTTGTAATCTGTGATAAGTTGCAATGCAAAAATAATAAGTAATTCAAATATACACCGTGAATCGAGTCAATGAAATGGTAGAAATTATGCACCTTTATTCCAGGGAGGAATATGGAAGGGTGTAGAAATTAGTTTCATTATTCTTCACAATTATGTATGTTTTGGTTCATCCAGGAATAAACTAGGTTTATTCAAAACATCATCCATGACTACTTATCGTGGTGGGAACTATGATAGGGCTATAAATTCATCGTATTTTTGTGGTAGATTAGAAAGTATATCGAATATAGCTGCAAAAGTTTTTTGCGGACAAAAATTGACAGATATTCGTTAGGGTTACGAATATTGGATTGACCCACTGTGAAAAATACTTCGTGGATTCGTGTCAAAAGTATTTATCACATAGGTTATCCTTAAGCCTGAGGTATTTGGTTTGGGATGCGGTAACTGTTGTCTTCTTAGCTCGTTTTAACGCCACGCCGTAACAGGGTGGTCATAAGGAGCGTGTCTAGATTCAGTGGGAGCTGTATTTCCGAATGCAAATATGCAATATGGTAATTGCAACTTCTTTTTAGAAGAGATATTTCCGGGCCCCTTGACTGATTAGAGAAACTGGTAAGTGCACGGCCGTGCACAAACGAACTGATCTGTTCTTTGTCGTTTATCACGCAGTTTTGAAATCAAGTATGTCATGAACAAATTTTTGAGTCTCTGAGTTGACTTTTTCCATGCTCATGCTCAAAATTGAAATATCGCGCTGCAAGGGACAAAACTATGTATATGCAAGTTTGTATATATACAAACGTACCCATTCATGAACAGGGAGTTTATGATAGTTTAGTTTATAAACAATTAGTTTATAACAGGTTACTTCTAAGCAGGTTGCTTATGAATTTTTATCACAAGTTACTTTGCGTATAAGAGTTCTTATAACCTGGTTACCCTAAGTGTCTGGCTAGGGACCTCCTTAGGCTAACAATGTGCAGTAACTATTACTTATCTTGCACAAGTGGGAGTCTGTTGGATTATGTGCAGAGATAATTAATAGGGATATTGTATCCAATGTTATAAGAGACTAAAGGGCACACTGCTACACAAACAAATTGGAACAGTTGGATTTCACCATAAATCTGTGTGGAAATAATTAATCAGTTGGATTAATTATTAAAGAGAAAAGTAAATAATTAATCAGATTAGATTAATTATTGAAAAGAGAGAAATAAATAATTAATCAGTTTGTATTAATTATTAGAAAGGAAATAAATAATAAATAGTTATTTATTATTTAAAGGGAATTAAATATTAAGTTTTAATATTTAACGGACTAGTTAATTAATTAACTAGTAAAGTCCAGGGGGTCAAAGTGAGAAGGTTGAAAGTTTAATTACAACCAGTGGGCTTTTAATTAAACGGGCTTAAGGTCCATCTAATCCTTATATATATCCTTAAGCCTTAAGGATTTAGAAATAAGATAACAAGGATTAAAAGGTTTAACCTAGCCACCATCTCTCTCACTCTCTCCTCTCGTCGAACTCACTCTCTCTCGGTCTCTCTTTCTTTGTCGAAGTCGAAGAAACAAACACCCAAGGTGTTTGCGGTTTTTGGTGATCGACGCAAGGCATCCACACACACATTCTCGGTTTTTCGAGCCCTGAAGGTTTGGTGATCCAGGAGCGGTCTAGAAGCCAGTTCCAAAGGAGGTGCAGTAGTGGTGGACTTATTTAGCAATCCCAAGTTTGATCAGGTATAATTATTTTAACCTATTCTATGGATTGTATGTTAGAAACTATGTTTGATAATTAGTATTAAGATCCTAACCCTTTTGGGGTTTAGAGGGTTGTGTTCAATCCAGTTCCACTTTTAGGATTGAACCAGCAGAATCAAACCCAGGTTTGACCAGTTTGTGTCATTGGGTGGTTTGGTTAGGTTCAAAACCCTTCAGAAACCTCAAGGTGTATGAGGTGATAATGCAAAAAGATGATGGAATTGCCAAATTGAAGAAGGAGAAGTCAAAATCCATTGCCCTCAAAGCCAAGCATGTTAAAGAATCCTCAAGTTATGAGGAAGATGATGGCAATAGTGATGATGATGAAGAATATGCTATGATGGTGAGGAACTTCAAGAAGTTCTTCAAAAGGAAGGGTAAACATGTGAAGGCTCCCTTTGACCCAAGAAAGTACAAGCAAGGCATTGATGCCAAGAAAGAGAAGAAGCCATCAAGAGAATGCTATGGATGTGGTGATTCCTCACATCTCATCGGTGATTGTCCAAAAGTTGCATCAAAGAAGAGAGAAAACCACAAAGCATTCCTTGGAGGTGCATGGAGTGATAGTGGTGATGAAAATCAAGATGACACCAAGGAGGAAACATGTCTCATGGCCTTTGAGACAAGTGAGGTACAATCCGATTCAAGTTATTACAGTGATAATGACCAATATGATCAATTGTATGACTTTAGCTCTAAAATACTTGCAAAAAATGAGGAACTAAAAGTTGAAAACAAAATTTTGAAAAAAGAGATTGAAAAGTTGGACTTGACAATCAAAGATTTACAAAGTCAAGTTGTTCCTCATCTATCTCCAAGCTTGATAAGTTTGGAGAATAAGCTAAAGACAAGTTTTGACAACTCCACCGTGTAAAAATTTGAAGAGAGCACACATAGGCTTGATGAAATGCTAAAAGTCTAAAAATCATCAAATGATAAGGGTGGTCTTGGTTTTTCAAGTTGTTCAAACACCATGCCTATAAGTCATGTGACAACAATCAAATTTGTGAAAGAAAAAGGAAAAGAAAAAATCCAGGAGACCCACGGTCGAAGTTTCAAAATCCAGGATACCGTGCATCGACCGTCGCCCCACTGGAATCTTTCTAAGTTTCAAAATTTGTCACTTGGCTCTAGTTCTTCCACTTGTAAACCAAAAGTTGCAAGTGATGAACAAGTAAAAAGGTTTTACACTCCAACCATAAGGCATGGACTTGGATTCAAGAAACCCAAGTCAAATATGATTCAAAGACCAAAGCATTCTATCAAATCTATCAACTCTATGAACACATGGTATCATAAGGGTTTCAAGATTACTCAAAGGTGTATTAGAGTAGGAGTTTTTGACGCTAACCATCCCGGACCCATGAAACATTGGGTACCAAAAGCTTGAATGATCATTTCATGTGTGTAGGGTGGAAACAAACATTAGATTATGTCTAATGAGTGGATACTTGATAGTGGTTGCTCAAAACACATGACCGGAAATAGAGAACTCTTCACTTCATACAAAGAGTATGATGGAGGACATGTGGTGTTTGGGAGCGACCTAAAAGGAAAGGTGGTTGGTAGAGGTAACATTCTCCATGACAAAATACAATTCTCTAATGTTGAGCATGTTAATGGTCTAGCATATAACTTGATAAGTGTTGGTCAATTATGTGACAAAGATTTGAATGTTAGATTCTCTAAACATGAAAGCTTAATATGCAAAGATGAAAAAGTGCTAGTGAAAGGTGTTAGGAGAAATATACTTTATACATGTAGACTTGGTGATAATCCTAACAGTCAAGTATGTCTTGCATCCATAATTGATAATTCAACTTTGTGGCATAGAAGACTAGGGCATGCTAACATGAGATTATTGCAAAAATTGTCTAGTAGTGAACTTGTTAGAGATATACCTATTGTGAACTTTGATAATCATTTTTGTGATGCATGTAAGATAGGTAAGCAAGTGCATTCATCTCATAAATCTAAAAATGTCATATCTTCTAAGAGATGTATTGAGCTTTTGCATTGGATCTTTTTGGACCTTCATCAATCCAAAGCTATGGAGGAAACTTCTATACACTAGTTGTTGTAGATGATTTCTCTAGATATACATAGACATCCTTTTTGAAAACAAAAAATGAAGTTTTTGACAAATTTAAAATTCTTGGAAAGAAAATTCAAAACCAATTAGGTTGTACGATTATTTCAATTCGTACTGACCATGGTAGAGAATTTGACAATGAAGCGCAATTTGGAGCATTTTGTGATAAACATGGAGTTTCACATAACTTTTCGGCTCCTCACACTCCTCAATCAAATGGGGTAGTTGAGAGGAAAAATAGGACCGTACAAGAAATGAGTAGGACTATGCTTAATGAACAATCTATACCCCAAAGGTTTTGGTGTGATGCGGTCTCAACGGCCACATACATACTCAATAGAGTTTTGATTAGACCTATGCTAGGTAAAACACCATATGAGATTATCAAAGGTAGTAAACCTTCCTTAGGTCACCTTAGAGTATTTGGAAGTAAGTGTTTTATCCTTAACACCAAAGACTATTTGACCAAGTTTGACCCAAAAGCCTATGAGGGTATCTTCTTAGGATACTCTCTAAATAGCATAGCCTATAGGGTACTAAACAAATCCACTATGGTTGTGGAGGAATCCCTTAATGTCACATTTGATGAATCTCCACCACCTAAGACTCAACCTCTAGTAGATGATGACAAACTAGAAGAAGAAGCCATTGAAACACAACTCTCTAGACTTGACTTAGATAAACCTAGTGACCAAAATCCTATAGTAAATGATAAGATCACTAGTGAACAAAATGAGGTTAGGGAAAATAGGAACCATCCAATAATCCTT
Organism: Pulicaria dysenterica; assembly: GCA_947179395.2. Lineage (NCBI taxonomy): Eukaryota > Viridiplantae > Streptophyta > Magnoliopsida > Asterales > Asteraceae > Pulicaria > Pulicaria dysenterica. The sequence goes on from OX359293.1 coordinate 20,438,187, forward strand.
AGTTCATCCTTTGCCAAAGACTCACTAGATCCCAAGCACAAAACCTTAGTTCATCCTTTGCCTTTGTGTCTCACATAGAACCCAAGAATATTAAAGAAGCACTTAAGGATGAAAGTTAGGTAATGGCAATGCAAGAAGAGTTAAACCAATTCTCTAGAAGCCAAGTGTGGGACTTAGTACCTTTTCCTAGTGGTCATACCATAATAGGAACCAAATGGGTGTTTAGAAACAACCTGGATGAAAATGGAGTCATTACTAGGAATAAGGCTAGATTAGTGGCCCAAGGATACAATCAACAAGAAGGGATAGATTATGATGAAACATTTGCTCCAGTTGCTAGATTGGAATCCATTAGGATTCTACTTGCTTACGCATGTGCCGATGATTTTAAACTATATCAAATGGATGTCAAAAGTGCTTTTCTAAATGGTTTTATAAAAGAGGAAGTCTATGTATGTCAACCTCCCGGATTTGAAGATCCAATTAATCCATCTCATGTATACAAACTTAGAAAAGCATTGTATGGCCTTAAGCAAGCACCTAGAGCATGGTATGATAGATTAAGATCATTCTTGTTGAAAAATGATTATGTCATGGGAAAAGTTGACAACACTTTATTTACCAAGAAGAGAAAGCATGATATATTACTTGTGCAAATTTATGTGGATGATATTATCTTTGGATCAACATGTCAAGACTTATGTGATGAATTCTCAACTCTTATGCATAATGAATATGAAATGAGCATGATGGGTGAATTGAATTACTTTCTTGGTCTTCAAATAAAGCAATATGAAAATGGTACATTCATTAGCCAATCTAAGTACATCAAGGATATGCTTAAGAAGTTTGATTTTGAGAATGTCAAACCTATGAGTACACCTATGGCCACAAACACACACTTGACACTTCATGAAGAAGGTGAAATATTTTATAGTACTAGATATCGTGGTTTAATCGGGAGCTAGTTTTATCTAACGGCAAGTCGCCCCGATATTATGTATAGTGTTTGTGTTTGTGCACGTTTTCAGGAAAATCCAAAGAAATCACACTATGAGGCCGTTAAACGAATATTCCCGTATATAAAGGGAACAATCAACTTAGGATTGTGGTATCCAAAGATGGGTGGACTTGATATCATATGTTATGCGGATTCGGATCTTGGAGGATGTTACTTGGATAGAAAGAGTACAAGTGGAGTATGTGCATTCATTGGATATTGCCTTACTTCATGGTTTTCAAAGAAGCAAAGATTCGTGGCACTATCAACAACCGAGGCCGAATATGTATCCACAGGAAAAGCATGTGCACAAGCATTGTGGATGCAACAATCCTTATTGGACTATGAGGTACATTTAAGTGATATTCCTATTATGTGTGATAATAAAAGTGCTATTGATTTAAGTAAAAATCCTGTTTTGCACTCTAGAACTAAGCATATTGATATTAGACATCATTTCTTACATGACAATGTGCAAAAATGTAACATTAGCTTAGAAAAGGTTGATTCATGTGAAAATATTGCGGACATATTCACTAAACCACTTAAGAGAGAAACATTTGATCTATTGAGACTTGGTTTAGGAATGATGGAGCATATGACTTAGAAAAATATGCATGATTATGTGAAAGTGTTCAAAAATTGGTGCCCAGGGGGGTTCACGGTTGGTCGAAGTCGTGCATCGATCGTAGGCTCACTGTCCAAAATGTCAAAGTTGGTAAAAACAAGCGCGGTCGATACACGGTCGACCGTGCATCGAACGTCGGTTGCATGACGAGTTTTTAACCTAGGATGCCTTTTTTCTTTCTCTCTCCGCCACTTTATCTCTTCCTCTCTTATCTCTCAAAACCCTAGCCGCCCCCACAACCTCCATTAACGATTTTGAGCTCTAAAATCACAAAAAATTCGATTTTTCACCGTTTAAATCACAACAAAATCAAGAATTACCTTACGGTTGAAGATCCGGTCGACCTCACAAGTTTTTCCAAGGAAGATCTTCGGTTGAAGCTTGATTTTTGTCGATTTCTTCTCGGTTTCTTGCTTCTATTCACGTGTTCTTCATCTCAAATGGTATACATTCTTTAAACTTATCTTTTCTCTCCTTTTAGGCTTCTATTTTTGCACCAAAAACATATAAATCTTGTAGATGTGTATACTATGGTTGATAAGAAACTCTATTATTTTGAAAACCGAATTTTTTTTAAACTCTTAATGTTGGGTTTAAGGCTTAGAGAAAATCTTGATTATATGTTTGAAGTTATATTTTGAAAACTCTAGGTTCTTCATAACACTCTCTTCATGTTTAGATTTGAAAATGGTTAGGTATGTAAAGATGAGAGGATTTGTATATAAAAATAGTTAGTAAGCTCTTAAATATTAGATTAAAATAATAAGTGTACTATCATGTCAAAAAGGACAACAAGTTGAAATCTGCACAGCTCACTGACGGTCGAACCACGGTGGATCGTGTATCGACCGTCGTGTTATAACCCAACATAAACAAAACTCCAGACCTCCCACGGTCGATACCGTTCATCGACCGTGAGGCTGTTGGAATTTTTCATCTTTTTCAAATTTTTAAATTTTAATATTTAATTTTTAAATTCACTTTTATATTTGTCAACTAACATTAGTATACACTTGATTCATCATTTTCAAAACTTTTTCACATCTAGGACACACACATACACATTATGTATGTACAAATTATTCATAGAATTTGCTACTTTTAATTGGCATATTCTTACATGTGTTACATATACATTAAATTATCATATGTCTTGTCATATTTTTTCAAAATATACATGTTCTTCTACAAATTGATTCATGACAAGTTCAAATGAACGTAGTTTTCACACTAGACACACACTAGTCCCTAAATACAATTGACTATTGATTTAATATTTGTATATAGATTATCTTGTTAGATTAAAATGGTTCGTGCACGTACTTCCGCCTCCCGTCAAGCCGAAGCACCGACCCAACGCCAAATTGTGAACAAACTCAAGAAACGCAAAATCAGTGAAGGGCGTCTAGTTGAAGTGTCTCAGCTAGACCACGTGAAAACTCAATCCACTTTCAATGCTCTCGGCTGGGGCATATTTCTCACTCTTTCCAACGTCATTTTCAAAGCTCGTGTATTTGATTTTTATGCATCCTTCAACTATGATGAGGATGAAGACCGAGTAAGCTTTACCGTTGACGAAAAAGATTTCCTCTTTACACTAGAACAACTAGGTCGGATCCTACATGTCCCGTCCTCTGGTCTCAAATTTTACAATCCAGCTCATAGCCTCGCCAATCTTCCCTTCTCGATCACCATTCCCGATATTCTTTCATCCATATGCCGCGCCAACATTCCTCCCACCACCACACTACTTTATGGCAAGGATCTTCGTCCCGAAACTAATGTGTGGAACCGCATAATTGATGCAAACATATTTCCAAAATCTTGAAATCATTCCCACATTAACATTACTCAAGCCGTTCTCCTTCACGCTCTTAAGACTAGTAACGAGGTGAATCTAATGTACATTCTTGCAAAACGCATGAGTGGCCTCGGGACGTGCAATAGGGATCTTCCCTATGTTCGTCTTCTATCCCTCTTATTCAATAACCTACCGGGGATCAATCGCGGTCCCTCCACTACAGGCATATCGGTTCCTATTGATAATGTTACCGTGCAGAAGATGGATTCCCATAAAGGAAAAAAAAGAGCCTACTCTTCTCTTCCAGTGACACGGAACAAATATTTTCTGGAGTAGAGGAGGAAGGAAACGAGGAGGAGACGGAGAGTGTGCTTGCCCCGGAACATGGCATGGTGGAAGGTAATATGGAACAACGCGTTGCGGCTCTACACCGCAATGTCAACGAGCTACGCAATGAGCAACGCTCCTTCAACACTAAGGTGACAAAGGAATTGAAGGGAGTGAAGAAAATGCTCAAGGCTATCATGAATGCTATTTCATGCAACACCGGGACCGATGCGGGTGAACCATCTCACCCTTGATGCTTTATTTGCTTACTTGGTTATGTCTTTGAAAACATTTCTCTTTAGTTTGTTGATGTGGTTAAAACAATATTCTATGCCTTAAGTTTATTTTTTATGTTTGGATGATGAGTAAACAATGGTTAATTAGTTGATGATCAATGAACATGTATGCATGATGTATGATGGTTTTTTCATTATGTTTATTTAGAATATGTTGCTTTGAACTATGATTGTATGGTTTGTATGTTCAATTATGATTATGTATATTATACACTCATCCTTCTTGGCAAGTCCTTGGTAGTATCTCCCTACATTTTTATAGATTTCAAGAAGTGGAGTTCTACAATCAAGGGGGAGTTTCTCTTCAAGGGGGAGCACAAGTTAAGGGGGAGTTCTTTTTGTTAAGACAAAAAAGGGGGAGAGAAGGTATATATATGTATATATATACATGTTAACATGTTAAAGTTATATATACAATTTGTTTACAAATTATAAATTTTTGCCTTCAACAAAAAGGGGGAGATTGTTGGGAAAAATAGGATTATAATTTATATCCTCTTCTGTTGATTCAAAAATATACAATTTGTTTATATAATTGTATATACTAACATTAACATATATACATATATACATCTATATATATATATAATCAAGCAAATAAATATTTATATTTATTTGTTACAAATTAAATCGTATAAATTGTCAAAATCCAAATCGTCCAAGATAAAGCGCCATCAACGTTCAAGATGAAGTCTTCGTCGAAGATACCTACAAGAATAAATTCAAATGATATGAGCATAAAAATAAAATAATTAAAATAAGTTTATGTTTTTATAAAATTAATTTTTTAAAATCTTTTATAAAAATGGACAAATATTTTATAAACTTAATTGAGTTGGTTGATTAAATCTAAGAGTTTCCCTTTTTAGCAAATACCAAACACAATCCTACTTTGAAACAATACACCACCATATTTAGCAAAGAAATCTCCCAAAGAGGTAAAATTCTAACATGATTTGTGTATTGGTTTCCAAACTTCCATTTTTGTGTTTGAATTCAAACTTTAGAAGTATGAGATCAACCAACCTTTTATAAATCTTCTTTTCAGTTGATTTTTATGGTAAAAATGAGTTGTGTGTAGTTTTAGATAAAGTCCAACGTCTATATTGCAAAGAACAAGAAACTCCAGGTGACAAACGGTCGAAGCCACGGTTGACCATGGTTCGACCGTGGGAAGTCTGGACAACTTTTAGACTTGCACCTTTTTCTTTATTTAAACCAACTCAAACCTCATTCATTAATCACCTCTTGCAAACACAAAACATCCAGAATACTCTTTAACATTTGAGCTCATATCTTTTAATATTAATTCATCTTTCAAGTTCAAGATTCAAGCAACAGTCAAAGCCATCAAAGCTTAAACACTACTCCATACTTTCATTTACTTGTAATAGTGTAAGGAATAACTCTATCCTACCAAATTAGAGTGAAGTGAGGATCAACTCTAGCCTTTAGAATTAGAGTGAAGAAAGGTTATCTTTACCTTATTTGCAAGTTTGAAGATTAATTCTTGCAAGTGTAAAAGGTTTATCTCTACCTTCAAAGAGAGAAGCTAGTGGATCAAACTCTTGGTGGGTGAGGCTAAGGAGTGGATGTAGTGCAAGTTTGTTAACACTTGCATGAACCACTATAAATCATTGTGTTTAACTTGTGATTGGTGATATCTCTCTAACTCTATCCCTTTTATTTTCTTGCAATAACTCTTAGAAACTTTAAAAATTGGACATATAACCTATTCACCCCCTTCTAGGTTCTAACACTTATGATTGCCCTTTTTCTACGTGGATCAAGCATAACCGCAAAGTACAGGTACATGTTGAGCTTTTTAACCTCTTCCCAACGTTTATCAAATATGAATCTCAATCTTAACCCATAATTTTAAATTCGAAGTTCGAATAGGCCTCTAACGTATGTATATTCAATACAAAACAAGAACCTCGTTATAGAACAAATTTGAAACCACATTAGAATTACCATTAACAATTAATGTGTTTCTCTTAAAAAATTTCAAGAAACCACTGTATTTTTCTACATAGTTCCAATCGGAACGAATCCGAGAACCACCATCAACATCATCAATGTAATGGCTATCTTTCAACCAATACAAAGCAAAAACATCTTTTAGTTTCGCTGCAGAACTCAACATAATAAATGTGGTGTTCCACCGAGTATATATATATATATATATATATATATATATATATATATATATATATAATTATAATTATAAATCCTCTTGTAAAGCTCACCTACTCTCCACTCAATTGTATTAGTGTACTACTCTCAGTTATTCACTTTATGTCTATGGTTTATAATTCTCACTCCTTTTTGTACTACTAGTTGTTCATTGCATTTCATCTTCAATCTACCAACAATCCAACATACCATCACAAAAAATTATAGAGGATCATCGACAATATCGTTGTTTGACGCATTTGTGTTGTCTTCTTCACCTGACTTTTAGCATGAAACCCATTTATACCCGTTTTGTTATTTCATTGTTTTACCTTACATTTGTATCGATTTTTCCTTAATTCCAGTTATCCTATATATGGTTTATGTATCGATTTAGGACGGTTTTCAGTATCGATTTTGTTTTACCTTATTTTTAGCTTGTTGTGTTATTTCATCGTTTTAAATTCCCGTTGCAATGTGTCACCACCTGTCACCACCTCTGTTTCTTTACTTGTTGATGTTGGTGTTTGACTACTGACACTCATAGGAGGTATAGGTCAAAAGGGTCAAAATTGGTTTGACTCAAGCTTCAAGACCGTGGAGCACCTTAGGTCGTGAAGCATAGTACCTTCACGAACATCACTGGGCGGCACGGGTCAGATACCTTAGGGCTTCACGCCTCGTGAGGCGCTCGTGAGAGGTCGTGAAGACCGAATGTCAAGTGTCACTTGTATTTTATTGGACCATTTTAATGAGGCAATAAGAAGAGGTGCTTTGGCAGACCAAAGAGGGTTCTGGATATACTTTGGTGTTTTTATAACTCTTCTCCTTCATCTTGTAACACCCTTTGTCAATATTTGCAATTTTACATAAATATATCTCATACAAGTGAGTGTAGCAAGTTTTCTTTGTGTGTGGCTGTGTAAGACAATGATCAAGCCTGTTTCAAGAGCATCTACAAGTGGTTGTGAGATATCTTTGTCTTGCTAGCACAAGGGGTTTGATGTGTGCTTGGTGTGGACTTTCAAATAAAGTTGGAGGCCATTTGTCTACAACCTGTCATCCCACTTTGTTCCAGCCGATTACAACAACTTGGAGAGTGTATAACTTTCTCTCCTTTGTTCTTGTTTTAGTTTCATGTAGTCTTGTAAAGTTTCCCACTTTTGGAATATGGATGTCACCAATTTTTTAATCTTGTATGTGTGATTCATTGCTTCCATTGTGTGTTTGGTGTGCCCATTGTTGTTCTTCCCACAAGAACAAATACACAAATCTCACAAACCACCAACAATGGTGTATCTATATCCTATATAATACAGAATGTAACACATCCTACATGGCACTGATTATTGAATTGTTAATCTTGATTTAAGCTAAATTAGTGGTTTGCTCATGCTGAGGAGTCATCTTAGTCTTAACGTGGGCTTCTAAGAAAACCATAAATGAGCTCTCCGTTATAATGGCCCCTTTAATGTCCCCTGCCTCATTCAATGTAGACGGTCAACTCAACAGTCATTTACGGTTTCTTGAATGCGATGATCACGAAAGTCCTATCTTGGATGAAATCGAATCGAACGGCGAAATCCCGAAAATCATAAGCTTCTTAGCCACCGATGACTTCTCAATTCGAGCAATGGCAATGGACTATGTGTTGGAGATCGGGTATTACGGTCGAAAGGAAGCCATTGATACACATTGCATTCTTTTGAGGTATACCTCTTTTTGGTCCTGTAAGTGTTGTACAGTTTGTATGATTGTTTATAGCGTTCACGTCATCTTGTTGTAACTGTTTGGCAGGCTATGGAGCTCCGAAATTGAGGTATGCCTTGTAGCAAGAACAACTCCTTACAGTCAACTGTTGAGTCAATCTTGTCCACAAACAAAAACTGTGGTGAAAATGTTGTTAGCAACTATTATTTGCCCTTCTTGAATATAAGATCATGGTGTTTATTTTAACATTGCAGGAAACTTGCTGAAAAAATTGCATATGCTGGATATTACAGCAGGTGTGGTGTGAGTGTGAGAGCAAGTTCCCGATTTCAGATGGAAATTGGTGGGTTTGATAGCAGTTGCCGGCAATTTAAGAATGCCGATGAGATATGGAGAGAAGAATCCGGCGATACACACGTATTAAAATTGCATTTGCCGAGTTGAGCCACATATTTTTGAAACATTATATGGGACTCCCAAGAAAAAGTTCAACAAGGAAGCTTGCAGGTTAGATTGTTAAAGTTCAACTATTTCATTATTAGACGTAAAAAAAAAAAGAGGGAAAAATAAGTTCTTCTGATAACACTTCACCCAAATCCAATTTCATAAGAAAGTTATTATTTTGTTTGAGATAAGTATTTAGTTTAACTCTTTTAATAAAAGACCTTTCAATGTTATATTAGTTTTCTGAGTGTGAAAATGACATGGTTTCATGCTTGTCAGATGTTAATAATCAATGTGAAGGGTTTTGTAGGGTATAAAAACATGCACAGCGAATAAAACCCCCTCCAGTGATCTCATCTAACTCGTACAGAAACTTAGAAAAAGAAGAAGATTAGAAAGTTATACCTTGATGAAAAACAAAACTTTCTTTTTAATCCTCTAGACAGCTGCAGGTTATCCACTGCTACTGCACCACCTTGAACTGGCTGCTAGACAGCCTAAGGATTAAACCTCGGATCAAACCGTGACCCGTGACCTGTGTGTGTACCGTCGCCGCCGTCGACCACCGTACTCGGTGGTTCGGTGGTTCTCCTTTGCGCCGCCGTCGATCTCCAAGTGAGGGAGAGAGAGCCGCCGAGAGTGAGAGAGAGGGAGAGAGGATTATGGCAATCTTTTCTTTTGTGATTAACTTATGATTAATGAGGCTAATAATAAGGTTTATATAATAACCCTTATTAGGCCAAGCCTGTTTAATTAAAGCCCAGCTTTAATTAAACTATTAATCAATTACAGAAAATACCCTCGACCTTTCTAATTAATTAATAACTATTAATTAATTGGTCCCGTTAATATTTAAACTAAATATTAACTTCTCCTTTTAAATAATAAATAACTTTTATTATTTCTCTCTTTCTCAATAATTAATTAAACTATTAACTATTGTGATACACAAACAGGTAAAATCCAACAGGTTCTAATTGGGTGTCCAACAGTGTGATCCTTTAGTGTCAAATAGTATTGGACACGATGATACATGTTATCTATCTCTGCACATAATCTATCAGACTCCCACTTGTGCAAGATAAGTAACACTCCTTGTACATCGTTGGCATAAGGAGGTCCCTAGCCAGACACTTAGGTTAACCAGACTATGAGATTTCTTATATCTAGAGACATAATCCATGCCTTGGATTATCTAGGCTTTTCCTTTTGCATCGCGATATTTCGTAATGTGAGTATTTGACATGGAGCAGGGATCTTATTAAATACTCAGATTTTCTCGACTCTGATTTCGACACTCTGCAGTTACGGTTTACCGAATGAAAAACTATCATTCTAAGCGAGCACGGCCACGCATTTTCAGTAGTCTTAATCGTCGAGGAGCTCAGAAAATATCTCTCCTAAAAAGGAGGTGCAAATCCCATCTTGACTATTTGCAATTTGAGCACATGGCTTCCGCTGCACCTAGACAAGCCCCTTATAATCACCCTGTTACGGCGTGACGTTAGAACATGCTAAAGTACAGAAGTTACCATGCCCCAAACCAAATATCTCAGGTCTAAAGACAACCTATCAAGTTTACTTATGTTAACGCTCCATGAAGCAAACTCGATGCGGATCACCCCAATAATTATCCCCTGATAAATATCTATGAATATTTGGTCACAACCTTGTGCTTTTATTCATGCCCGAATAAATCATCAAATATCCATAATAGCGTTACCTCCCTAATATAGCTCCCACTACATTAAGTAGCTACGGGCATTTAGACAATTCATCACTTGATTTGTCATGGATAGGTTAAACAAGCTAAAAATAGACAAGTATAAACAATTATGTAAAAACCTCCTATTTCAATCCCATGAAATGTAATTACATAATAAAAGAGTTTCAAGTTACATCTATAGTAATAATAAAAAACATGAACTAGCTGCTATGTTCTAAGTACTGCATTCCTATAGAACTCGCATGCCTCTCATGCTTAGCCCTAGCTACCGGCTTCGTCAACGGGTCAGCAACGTTGTCGTCCGTCGGTATCTTTTGCAATCTAATATCATTTCTTCCAATGATCTTTCGGATGAGATGATATTTCCTGAGTACGTGCCTAGTCCGCTGATGATCTCTAGGCTCTTTAACTTGCGCCACAGCCCCTGAGTTGTCACAGAATATATCGATCGGTCTACAGATACTGGAAACAACTCTAAGATCCGAGATAAAATTCTTTAGCCAGACAGCTTCCTTTGCCGCATCACTTGCCGCAATATACTCTGCCTCTGTAGTAGAATCTGCTATTGTATCATGCTTCTGACTCTTCCAAGATATGGCTCCTCCGTTTAGGGTAAAGACAAATCCTGACTGCGACCTGAAGTTGTCCATGTCAGTCTGGAAACTAGCAACAGTGTAACCAGTTACAACTGAGCTCATCCATCGAACCTCCATAAACTAGGAATATGTCTTTCGTCCTTCTCAGATACTTGAAAATATTCTTGACGGCTACCCAATGGGCTTCACCAGGATTTTGCTGATATCTACTCGTGACACTGATAGAATAGGCAACATCGGGTCTAGTACACAGCATGGCATACATGATTGAACCAACTGCCGAGGCATATGGTATCAATTTCATCTTGTCCTAATCTTGACTAGACACAAGACACTGAGCCTTGCTCAAAATTGCGCTAGATTGCATAGGAATAAATCCTTTCTTGGATTCATCTATCTTGAATCTCTTCACGACTTTCTCAATATACGTACTTTGACTAAGTCCGATAAGCCGCTTAGATCTATTCCTATAGATCCTTATACCCAGTATATAAGCAGCTTCTCCCAAGTCCTTCATCTGGAAACATTTACCTAACCAGGATTTTACTCCTTGTAATACTGGTATATTGTTTCCTATTAACAGTATGTCATCTACATACAAGACTAGGAAGGTTACCGCGCTCCCACTGAATTTAGTGTAAACACACGACTCGAACTCACTTTTGGTAAAACCAAACTCTTTGATACGCTCATCAAAGTGTAAGTTCCAGCTTCTAGATGCTTGCTTTAGTCCATAGATGGATTTAAGCAACTTGCATACTTTATTAGGATTCTTTGGATCCGCAAAACCATCCGGCTGTATCATATATACATCCTCTGTCAATTTCCAGTTAAGGAAAGCGGTTTTGACATCCATTTGCCATATCTCATAATCAAAATATGCTGATATGGCCATAAGGATCTTAATAGTCTTAAGCATTGCCACTGGGGAAAAAGTTTCATCATAGTCAACACCATGAGTTTGCGTGAAACCTTTTGCCACTAGCCTTGCTTTAAAGGTATGCACCTTTCCATCCATGTATGTCTTCTTCTTGAAGTCCCATTTGTACCCAACAGCTTTACTGTGTTGAGGCAAATCTACTAACTCCCAAACTTGGTTGTCATACATGGACTGCATCTCTGCCTTCATGGCTTCTAGCCATTTCTCAGATTCTAAACCTGAGGTAGCGTCTTGGTAGGTAGTGGGTTCTAAAAGATCCCCTTCGTCTTGAGCAACTAGGAATCCCATATACCTATTTGGCTCATTACGAGGCCTACTAGACCTGCGAAGATCTTGTGTTTGCACCTCTTCCTCAACCACAGACTGGTTGGGATTCAATAATTCTCTGTTGAACCACAGGTTCAATTATCGGTGGCGGTGTAATCTCCTCCTCTTCAATTTCTTGAAGCTCTATTTCTTTTTTTGGAGTTTCTGAGTTAAGAAACTTCTCCTCCAAGAATACCCCTTTACGAGCAACAAAAACTTTGTTCTCGTCTAGGTTGTAGAAATAGTATCCCATGGTTTCCTTGGGATAACCCACGAAGATACACTTATCTGATTTGGGATTGAGTTTATCCATGAATGTTCGCTTAACATACACCTCACATCCCCAAACCTTTAGAAAAGACATTTTGGGCTTTTTCCCCGTCCATACCTCTTACGGTGTCTTTTCAATCGATTTGGTTGGAACCCGGTTCAGCATGAACGCTGCTGTCTCGAGTGCTTGTCCCCAAAACGACAATGGTAGTGAACTTCGACTCATCATTGATCGTACCATGTCAAGTAATGTACGGTTCCTCCTTTCTGATACACCATTCATCTGAGGTGTATACGGAGGTGTGAGTTGTGAAACAATCCCACATTCCTTCAAATGATCGTTGAATTCCTGACTCAGATATTCGCCACCTCGATCCGACCGAAGCGACTTTATCTTCTTGTCTAGCTGATTTTGTACCTCTTTCTGAAATTGTTTGAATTTGTCAAAACTTTAAGATTTAAGTCTCATGAGGTAGACATAACCGAACCTACGGAAGTCTTCAGTAAAGGTTATGAAATACCGGTATCCTCCTCTAGCCTCCGGAGTAAAGGGTCCACACACATCTGTGTGTATAATCCCTAATAACTCGCTGGCCCTTTCATTCTCACTGTTGAAAGGTTGCTTTGTCATTTTACCAGACAAACAAGATTCGCAAATATCATATGACTCCAAGTCAAATGGTTCTAGAATTCCGTCATCTCGGAGTTTCTCTATGCGTTTCTCGTTTATATGTCCTAAACGACAATGCCAGAGGTAAGTTTGATTCAAGTTACTCTTGGATCTCTTACTTATATGATAGATGTCATTGTTATCTAAATTTAGCGTATATAGACCGTTTTCTGGAGTAGCTTTGAAAAAGAAAATATCATTTTTAAAACATGAAATAACCTTTTAATTAAAAACATAAGCAAATCCACAGTCTATTAGCAAATTGAACGAGATAACATTTTTAATAAGTCTATGAACATAATAACAAGGTAATAGTTCTAAGACCATGCCTGAGGGCAAACTAAGACAATATGTTCCTACAACTTCGGCACCAACCATGGAGCCTTCGCCTACCCGCAGGTCCATATCTCCTTGTCTCAGCTTCTTACTTCTCTTGAATCCCTGCAAATGATTGCATATGTGATGACCACATCCGGTATTCAATACCCATGATTCATAAGAAGTAATAAGACAATCTATCATAAAGATACCTGTATCATTGGGCGAACCAATATCCAGCTGATCTATTTCGAGTGAGTGCTCGCATGAATCCTTGCTATCACAGTCTGGGCAACAAATCTCTCCAAGTTCTTCCAGCCAGTCATCTTCCTGCATAGGGTCCACAACTGTTGACTCTAGCTGCTTTGGATTCAACTCATCGCTAATGCACATAAGGATTCCGTGCAACCCTGCGACAGTCATCTCAAAATCATCGAGGGCATACATTACTCTTTTCTGGTAATAGTCTGACAAGGAAACGAACAATAGCATAACTAGCTCATGTGTTTTTGAACTTCTGCTCCAGTCCTTGAACGACCTCATAAGACGACTTCTCACGGAGATCATCCGTAAACTCGGATGATGCTGTGAGAATGAGAATCGACATAACGTCAGACTCGTCATCCAGATAATGATAGTAAGTGTCATACTCATTATCCTGGGCATCTATTCTTGGTCGCTCTGGAGGTAATGTCTCAATAATGTGAAGCTTTCCCTGTACATCCAAAACATTTTTCAGATGCAACTTCCAAATAGCAAAGTTTGGACCTGAAAGCTTCCACTTGCCAGTGATGAGACTTAGAGACTTTCTTGGTGAATAAAACGGAATAACAGATATATAAGACATCTACAGAAAAAGAAAAAGATAAAACCGATTCAGTATTGATTACATCTTCTAATAATTATTACCTTTTAAACAATAAATTATTAGACTAGGATCCATATTTCACATTTCCCGATGCAAGGTTTGGGCACTTCCCACCGGGACAATGCTATTTCTGGTAGGTAAAAACTATACCAATCGTATCCTACCTGGACATGACTCCTAGATCCGCGGGACATCGGTTACAGGAACCCTGCATGTTTAGTCCCTCTAGTGCATTTTGGGCCGGGACTCCCGATTATCACCAAAATAGATCGCACCACCTAAGACAGTGTGAACTCTGGCCGGGACTCCCGATTATCGCAGAGTCTTTCACACCCTCCCCCGCAATGGTTTGAACCCGAATGCCCAAAATTTGGTCACTTCCGACACCCGAGTACCGTTTAACAAGAAAGGTGTACCATTAGGTGGGTAGCACACTGATCTAAGATTTTTCTAAAAAGGATTTCCAAGTTTTTGATGAGAAAAACTTTAATGCCAGTTTCCTTTAAAAAAAAAAACATATGTTTCAATAATTAACTATTATTAAAACCCTTGTTTTATTTTATCGTGAGAATCACAACCACGCATATATAATATATGTAAAGAAATAAAACAACCACAAACAACTATGCCTTAGCCTTGCCCTTAACTATTGTCAGTTTCGTTAGCCACACGAAAAACCCGACGGTAAAAACCTAAGTGGAAAAACGCAACACACATGGCATGACATTCTGAAGCTCCCACTGACTCCAGCATCCAATCCTTCTCTTTGCTCCTTGCTCCTTGCTCCTTGCTCCAGATATGTATATATATATTCTAAAAAATCTATTCTATTCTATTCTAAAAACTAGAAATTTAAAAGTACAAGATATACAAAGGCACACAGGCCCGCTAATCTAAAACTTTTACAAAATAGAATAGGGTTTGTAAGTGGCACGCAGGCCTCCCCACACCATAGAATAATAAAACCAAAACAACCACAAGTGCAAAAAATTAAACAATCCACAAGGTCTAGGGCTCGGCTATGACATCCCAAACATGTACTAAACTAATACAAGAAAGTAAAACAGCAACTGATTTCTAATTATTCACCTTGATGAAAATTACTGATTTTAACAACCTGTTAAAAACTCCTATATTGTTTTTCTGTTATCTGCAATAAATATATATCTCAAGTTTTATACTTTGATAATTAATCAAAAAACTCAAGATAATATTTAAACTTTAAATCAAAATGACAACTGTATTTTAATTTAATATTGACCACAAATATCTGAACCACGAGCTGGGCCAAATATTTAAACTGGGTCTTTGATTGGAAACGGACCGAGAAACAAAAAACTGGGCCGAGGCCCAAAAATCCTTTAGCGCCTCTAACCCTGCCGCTAAGCCCTAACTGGGCCGCTGGCTTCCTGGGCCGTGGCTTTCTGGGCCGTAGCCCACCAAAAAATTAGCGCCGCTAACTGCGCCGCTTTCGCGCCGCTATCTGCGTCGCTTTCGCACCGCGAACGCCGAAAACCACGGTCGACCGCCGAAAAACCGCTGCCGACTTCTAGCAGCCGGCGACTGCCGTCCCTGTCTGAGACCGCCGCCGACCTACGCCGTGGACCGCTGCCCCAAACTGAGGCCGCCGCTGGGAAGTGGTCGATTTTTCGGCTATCGCAAATAACAACAATAAAAAAAATAGATTTAATTAATATTCAAATCTAACAATCTATTTATCCAAAACTTATTAATCTAATCCAATAGAAAACATAAACTTGAATTCTATTTGCTTGGATGATCAAAAGGCTTTTTTCTGGATAAAACAGAATCATATTTCATCAGAATAAAAAGAAACCTACCTAGTCTCCTACGAGGTTAGAAGTGGCTCTGATACCACTGAAGGGTTTTGTAGGGTATAAAAACATGCACAGCGGAATAAAACCCCCTCCAGTGATCTCATCTAACTCGTACAGAAACTTAGAAAAAGAAGAAGATTAGAAAGTTATACCTCGATGAAAAACAAAACTTTCTTTTTAATCCTCTAGACAGCTGCAGGTTATCCACTGCTACTGCACCACCTTGAACTGGTTGCTAGGCCGCCTAAGGATTAAACCTCGGATCAAACCGTGACCCATGACGTGTGTGTGTACCGTCGCCGCCGTCGACCACCGTACTCGGTGGTTCGGTGCTCCTCCTTTGCACCGCCGTCGATCTCCAAGTGAGGGAGAGAGAGCCGCCGAGAGTGAGAGAGAGGGAGAGAGGATTAGGGCAATCTTTTCTTTTGTGATTAACTTATGATTAATGACGCTAATAATAAGGTTTATATAATAACCCTTATTAGGCCAAGCCCGTTTAATTAAAGCCCAGCTTTAATTAAACTATTAATCAATTACAGAAAATACCCTCGACCTTTCTAATTAATTAATAACTATTAATTAAATGGCCCCGTTAATATTTAAACTAAATATTAACTTCTTCTTTTAAATAATAAATAACTTTTATTATTTCTCTCTTTCTCAATAATTAATTAAACTATTAATTATTGTGATACACAAACAGGTAAAATCCAACAGGTTCTAATTGGGTGTGCAGCAGTGTGATCCTTTAGTGTCACATAGTATTGGACACGATGATACATGTTATCTATCTTTGCACATAATCTAACACAATGTGCATAAACACACGCCTTCTTTAACACCTCTTGCAATAGCTGCATATATACAATTAAAGTTGTTCATGGCTCTCAATCGGACTAATTGGACACATTCAAAAGTGCTATAAGGAGCTAAGTTACTGCATCATCCTGGACTTATTATTTCAGAGTCGCAAGGTGATCTGATTCTTTTATAAATTTTTATTTTTTCTGTTTGCCACAATTATCTGGATTGTTACAAGAATTAATTTAGTTCTTATAATCATATGTTGCAATGGCAGCTATTTAAGAAACCTAAAAAATTTTTGGACAAATATGACCCCTGTCAACCTGACCAGTACCAAACAATCACTGTTTTTCCCTGTAACACAACCAGTCCCCCCCATTCAATCGAACGAGATCTGCAACATGGGGCTAGGTACTGATTCACAAGGTATAACATGGAAGGGACGGAGCCATGCACTGATGAGAGGGTCAACGTAAAAACTGAAAATTTTATTTCGTCCTACTTCCTCCTCCTACCTACACAAAGACTGTCATGCTCCATTTTACGCTTGACGACTTGATCAGCACTAGAGCTGATTATGGTTCTTAGAACAATTGAAATGAGTTACTAATATCCAAATGGCTATCCTATTTATGCACATGTTGAGGTTGGTATCAATGACACATGGACCAAGTTTGAACATTTAGTATTCTGTATAGTTACTTCTGTGGTCAAATTTATCACAAATTTAATTCTCCATTGCAAAACCATACATTTTAGACACATGATGAGTTTGATAAGCACTTTTGGAGATAGGGTTATAATGGAGGATTTTTTTGATTGATGATCCTAAATGTTTTGTTTAATAGCTTTTTTTTTATAATCTTTGTTAAATTTTAACACTTTATACCTGCAGCTTCTCTTTTTTTGGTGCCAAAAAGAAATTTATTATAAAAGCTTATGATCTTTGTATAACTGATCACCTCATATATATATATATATATATATATATATATATATATATATATATATATATATATATATATGTGTGTGTGTGTGTGTGTGTGTGTGTGTGTAGGGGACAGTTCAAACGAGAACCGTTTTTCGTACGAGAACCAATTATATCCAATGATCAAAGAGATGGAGGGTTGGAATTAAAGAGTTGTTAATGGATAACCTTAAACTAATCAAACTTGTCCTTAATTAATTAAGGGTAGTTTAGACATTTTTACATTACCCCCGCATTTTTTAAACTAATATATACATCAAACGAAAAAGTGTTAAATTACGAAAATTATACCAAATTAGTGAAAAAATTATGCTCTTTAATTTGAGACCGGTCTTGCTATATTTTTTCAAAAAATTATTTTTTTGTGTTTGCTGGGTTTTTTTTCTGTACAGCTCGAAATTTGCACTAGTGCAAATTTTGCTGGGTTTTTTTTCTGTACAGCTCGAAATTTGTGCAAATTTTGCACAAGTGCAATTTTTGCTGGGTTTTATTGTGTACAGCTCGAAATTTGCACTAGTGCAAATTCACAGAGTCGCACTTGTGCAAATATTTTGCATATGTGCAAATTCATAGATTTGCACAAGTGCAAATAGTTGCGAAAGCGCAAAAATTTGCACATGTGCCAACATTTGCACAAGTGCATATATTTGCACAGATTCACATAGTTTTTTCTATACGGATGTAGATATGCACATGTGCAAATGTCCCGATAACCCCGTTAATACTCACACGGGCCATACGAACAGTGTAGATCTTATTCTGTTGTAATTTATCCTGCATAAAAATTAATTCATCCGTGAATCCAATTTTGTAATGTCATTAAAAAATTAGATCCAATTAATGAGAAGCCGTAGTTTAAATTACTTCATTATAAGAAATTAGTAAGGATCAAAAGCTCAAACAAATATCAAACCTAAAATAAAATAGAAACTACTTTCAGACAAATATGCTCTTTCAACAAAATATGCTTTGACAGATACCTACTTAAAATTCATTCCATTTTTAAGTTGAAATCAAAGTCAATATAATAAACTAAGTGAACTTTTGTAGAGCCCAGTTTAAAGCTGAAAACCCAAAACAAATTTACAACTCAAAGATTAGAAAGTAAATTAATAAGTTCTCATCGAAAATAGAGCTTGATAAATGAAAGGCTTGAAACCAATTACTGGATTATTCCTATCATCACACCATATGATTTAAACTATAAAGTACATAAATCATCATCATAAATTACCGATCTGTAAACCGTATTTGATTTCTAAGTTGTGTTCATGAAAAAATGGCGAAGAACAGTCATATATTAATACAAATTCTGGTAAGAAAAAATCTATTCAAAATATTACATAAAAATGTACTTCTAGTTAGGCAACACACAATCCATAATAACCTTCTAAACATATAAGAATACAACATAAAAAGCATAACTTACATATGACATTGCATAGGAATTCATAGCCACTTATCTTGTTGAAAGTCCATCTTTCCAACTTCTTTTTTGCAGACAAACAAAACCCACTTATTCACTTTCTTCTTCTGTCCACCGCCTTTCACCGTTTCAAATTATAGCTCATCGAGGCCTTTCACCGTTTCAAATATATATAGCTCCAAATTATACCTCTTTACCGTTTCACCTCTCGCCATCCATACGCTATCGAGAGCCAAAAAGTGATTATGATTTCCCAAATTGATTACACATTTGCCAAGAATGTGTATGTGAGTTCCGATTAGGAAATTTTGGGTCATAATTAAATGTCACGTAGATAACATTTTTGGGCCCTAACACAGTAGAGGCCCTGTTCTTATGCACATGTTGCACCTCCATGAGGTCGGCCCTGGGTGGTGGCACCAGATCCATAGTTGTTGCACTAAAACAACGCCATCGGTGACGGTCGCCGGACCGATTCAGTGAGAGTGTCGGTTCGTGATCAGATCTGACCTCGTAGGTTGTCTCAATCGTTGAACACAGTGGTACGAGAATGCATCGACGGACGACGACAACCTGGGAAGATGGTGTCTGCAGTCGCCGGCACTGACGATGGCCATGGTAGTGATCATCGGCCGAGAGATATGTGAAAAGTCAACAAGAAATAGTCAAATTTGATTATTTGTAACTGCCCAATTAGTAAGATTTAAGGGTAGATTAGGAAATTAAAAATAATTACAGCTCCTAAAATCTTGCCGGCTTCTAAATTTAAGTTTCTATAATTTAGAACATGATGAACAACCAAATTCAATTGATACACATTTTATTTTCATAAAAAAAGTTATGCTTGTAATTAAAATAGTAAAATCTTAGACACAAAGTCACAAACCCACAAACATTTGGTGCACAACCAAACAAATAAACTTAAAACAAACCTCTGCTTTTTTTTTAACAGCTAAAAAGTGGTGGTTGACAAATAAACCTGTGTGATGCACAACGAACATCTGATGAACACTATGATGCAATTTTGATGTATAACATTATAAACAACTAAATTCAACAACTGATGATTAACAATTAAGTTCAAAATGATGATTAACAGTTAAGTTCATAAAAAATCTCGTGTGCAGTCATCAAGAAAAATTGAAAATTGATCCCTTAAAACTAATCACTCTTAAAACATGAATCAATGAATAATGAAAAAGAACCACTCTTCAAACTTGAATCACAAATAAAAAAAATTGACATCCCAAATTCATGAAAAAATAGAATCCCTCTAAAAATTTGATGGTCCAATCACTCAGGATTAACATTATACAAAAATTACTCTAACCTTGGTAAACCGATGAATGATTCATGTATAGAATCTACAAATGATGAACAATAACTACGCAGATGAAGAAAAACCTAAACTTGGTGAATAATTCATCAATAAAAACAGATGAATGACTGATATGTCATACGTGCATACCAACAATGGATGAATGAACTGGTGAAACACATTATTAGATGTAATCGAGTCTTCTAAACCAAACTCGAGACCCTTTGGATACGATGTAATCGTCGATGGTTTTAGGGTCCCTGATGGATGCTTTTACACCGATGGTGGTCGCCGACGAGTACACGCCACCAACGGCGACCGGGGTCGGTAATGGTTTTTAGGGCTTTACGTCAATTACTATGGCGCTTGGCGTTTAGTATTGCACAGAAGACGATCGGTTGAAATGAGGGTGAGTATTGCAGCGGTGGTGGTTCCCGATCTGTGAGTTTGTCGTTGGAAAAAATGAGGGCCAAACGTGAGGGTTAGACTAGAATCACTCCTCCGACGAACACTTGGCTGACGATCTTTTCCATATCAACTCTTAAACAATGTGCAGTATATATAGCTTCTTGTGGAGTGCTCGTTGGCTGTTAATTTCATGGGAGGCGATGAAGAAAATTAGGGCTAAAACCATACGGAGGCTGGTGATGGAATTTGAAACAGGAGTTCAAATACGGGGGTGAAGACTGGGGTGTTAATAATGGGAGGAGAGAGAGAGATTATAAAATGACTAAAATATCCCCTAACTGTTTTTACCACGTGTCATTCGTATAATGCATCTTACCCATCTTATTCTAATTTACATCTTATTTGATCATAATCTTATATATATATATATAGAATCAGGTTTAAATAAAAAAAGATTTATGGTAAAAAGGGTAACAAGAAATCTGATATTGACATGTGGCAAATATAGTTTAAGGGTAATATATGAAAGTTATAAATTTCTCACTCTTCCTTCCATAATTATCGTCATTATCTACTAATTCTATTTTCAAAAAATTCAAATTCACTTGAACTGAAAGTAACCGCCGCTTATCGTTGCATATATCTGAAACGCAGCGGCCAATTTTTTGATGAATTTTTGGTTTGCCGGTGGATGAATCATGAATTGAATTCATGTTGTGGATAGATTTAACCCCATGGGTAATGGTGTTATAAGCCTATTTCATCACATGTGCGCAGCCGACATATTTTTATTTTATAGTTTTTAATTATCTTATTTTACTTTCATGTTTTTATTAATGTGATTTTCAATTCTTGCGTTAATTCACCCTCTCGATTCTATTTCTTACTGGATTTCAAATTTGTATATCAATTTCTTACTGGATTGTGCATCAGTTAAATTTGTTTGGATCGTGCATCAGTTAAATTCGTTTGGATCGTGCATCAGTGTTGGATTTCGAAACTTACGTTTTCATCTGGTTGTTATTCATAAATGGAGAATTTTTTGTGCATCAATTTATTATTGATGATTTCTTTGTTGTGCATCAAAAAAGTTCTGGAGAAAGAGTCATATTTTTAAGAATAAATTTGAAAATTTAAAACTTTAAATGTCAATTATACCCTTAAGTGGTATTTTTAATTATTAAAGAAAAAAAGAAAAAAGCCACATTTTTAGGAGGAAGTTAGAAAATCTAATGACTGAGATTTCTCCTTATCCTTTTTAGTTTAATTTCCTTTTTAGTTTAATTTCCTTTTTAGTAGATCTCAACCCTATATATATATATATATATATATATATATATATATATATATATATATATAGAAAATGGATCAATATAGAACCATTATTTAAACATAGAACCATAGAACCAATCTGGACCATTGAAAAATATCTCCCAAAACTTTAAATTGTCATAACTTTTTAAGTTTTGTGAATTTTTAAAAAAAAATTATACCAATATTTTAGTTTTTTAATCCTCTTTCAATCAAGTCCACTCTTGCCATATTTTTAAAAAAAAATTATGAAAATGCAAATTTTGTTTTGCATTTTGGGTTGCATTTTCAGTTAGTTCTTGTTTGCATTTTCAGTATTGGTTTCAAAATTTGCATTTTTGGAAGCATATGCATAACTTGCATCTTCGATATTTGCATTTTCGGTTTTTGCATTTTTGCATTTTCAAATGAAACCCAGGTAAAAATGCAAATTTTGAAAAATTTGCATTTTCAAAAAAAATAAAGTTTCAGAAATATATCAAGCCTGGTCTTGTTTGAAAGAGGACGAAGAACTGAATCTAACGATATACTTTTTTCGTTAAAATTCTTAAAAACGAATGAATTATGATCATTTAAAGATTGAGTGAGTTTTTTTTTAAAGTTTGTTGGAAGGGAGGGGGATGCCACGTGTCATCACCTAAAGTGGTTCTTTAGGTTCTATGTTTAAGTAAGGTTCTATGTGTAACCTTACCCTATATATATATAAATTGGATCAATAAAGAACCATGTGTTAAACAAAGAACCTAAAGAACCAATCTGGACCTTTAGATCTGTTAGTGCATACATGGTCACACATTAAGAAATGCACTCCTTATTTTGATGATGATAAAAATATGAACAAGTAATATTATTGCTTATCAAATTTATTCATATGTTCATATGCTACATTCTTTAAAGATCAACAAACCTAAAATTAATGATCAAATGAAGAACAAATAATTGAAGACTTCAATTCAACAAGAAAAGAAGAAATCAAGATAAATCAACATTCACGGTCGATACCACGGTCGACCGTGAATCAACCGTCGCTGCTCAGCTCACAACTCTTAAATGTTGTTCTTCTTCAAGTCAACCGAACTCGTACTTAACAAGTGAAGATGATATCTTCAAAGCCGATGACGAAGATATCTACAAACAAGAGTTCGAATTATATGAGCTTACAAATAAAATAATTAAATTAGTTTATGTTTTTATAAAATTATTTTTATAAAAACTTTATAAAAATGACAAAGATTTTATAAAACTCAATTGTGTTGGTTGATTAAATCTAAGACTTCCTATTTTAAGCAAATAACAAACACAATCCTACTTTGAAACAATACACCACCATAATTAGCAAAGGAATCTCCCGAAGGGGTAAAATTCCAACATTCTTTGTGTATTGGTTTCCAAACTTCCATATATGTGTTTAAATTCAAACTTTAAGAGTATGGGATCAACCAACCTTTTGAACATATACTTTTCAGTTGATTTTTATGGTAAAAATGAGTTGAGTGTGGTTTTAAATAAAGTCCAACGTCTATATTGCAAAGAACACGAAAGTTCAGGTACCTCACGGTTTTATCCACGGTCGACCGTGGATAGACCGTGAGGGTACTGGACAGCTTTTGGACTTTTACCTTTTTCCTTATTTAAATCAACTCAAACCTCATTTTTTAGTATCTCTTCCACAAGCAAAAACACATAACATATATTCTTATCTTGTGAGCTCATATTCTTTGATAATTCATCTATCATTCAAGATCAAGAATCAAGCAAGAGCAAAGTTTTCAAAGCTTAAACACTACATCATCTTTCTATATATTTTGTAATAGTGTAAGGATCAACTCTAGCCTTTCAAATTAGAGTGAAGTAAGGATCATCTCTAGCCTTTAGAATTAGAGAGAAGTAAGGATCAACTCTAGCCTATAGAATTAGAGTGAAGCAAGGTTATCTTTACCTTACCTGCAAGTTTGAAGTGTTAATTCTTGCAAGTGAAAAAGAGAAGTGTAAAAGGTTTATCTCTACCTTCAAAGAGAGAAGCTAGTGAAGCAAACTCTTGGTGGGTGAGGCCAAGGAGTGGATGTAGTGCAAGTTTGTTAACACTTGCATGAACCACTATAAATCTCTTGTCTACTAATTGGTGATATCTCTCTACCCTTACTCTCTTTATTTCAAGTATATATATTTGTTGTGTTATAAACTTCAAGAAAAATATTTTTAACACAACTTACAAATTTTATAAGTGTAAAAATTGGTAAACTAAGTTAAAGAACCTATTCACCCCCCCCCCCCCCTCTAGGTTCTAACAAGATCATCAAAATCAATGGATGAGATTGATTGGTGGCAAAACTGTAATTATTATGTATTAATTAAGGAAGAAAAGGGTAAACATGGAAAATCTCCCCCCAACAACCTCGATTTTTTTTAAAAAAACCCCAAAAAACTTTAAATTGTCATAACTTTTTAAGTTTTGTGACTTTGAACAAAAAAATTATACCAATCTTTTAGTTTTTTAATCCTCTTTCAAACAAGATCTTTCTTCCCATATTTTTCTAAAAATTTTTTAACATGAAAATTTTGTTTGCATTTGGGCAGCATGTACGTTTTCGTTTTTTGCATTTTGTATTTAGGTTTGAATGAACACAGCTCAAAATGCAAACTACGGATTTTGCATTTTGCATTTTAGGTTTGAATAAACCAAGCATCTAAGAATTTTGCATTTTGGGTTTGAATTAACCCAACTCAAAATGCAAAATACGGATTTTGCATTTTGCATTTAATATGAACACAACTCTAAATGCAAAATTTGCATTAAAAAAAAAGTTTCTGAAATATATCAAGCCCGGTCTTGTTTGAAAGATGACGAAAAACTGAATTTAACGGTATAATTTTTTTGTTAAAATTCTTAAAAACGAACGAGTTATAATCATTTAAAGTAATTGGAGTTTTTTTTTTAATTTTTTTTTGGGGGGGGGGGGGGGGAGACGCTGGAAGGGCAATGATTTATCTTTTTTTTTATTTTCCTTTTTTGCCTCTAAACAATATGTCACGTGTCATTACCAGGGGGGATCTTTAGGTTCTATGTTTAAAGGAGGTTCTTTGTTTAACCACACCCTATATATATATATATATATTGGGATGTTTAAATGAGAACCTTAAATTAAACGAGAATGGGAGACTCAATCCTAGCCGTCCAATTTCCCTCTTTATATATAATTGCCCACGTATGAATTCCTCACATGCACTCTGCCTCACTATCTCTTTCCTCCTTGGCTTTTGGTTATGAGGTTGATATGTTTTGTTGATATTTGATAATATATGACGTGTGGTCTGGTATCTAATTCAGAGACCCCATAAGGCATATCCAGTTGAGCTTGTTCAATTTAATTTTCTCTGCATTTTGTTTTTAGATCACATATGTTTGTTGTTTCTATTTGTTCTCAGCATTTTGTTGTTAGATCACATATGTTTGTTGTTTCTGTTGTTCTCTGCATTTTGTTGTTTGATCACATATGTTTGTTGTTTCTGTTGTTTTTATTTCTCTGCATTTTGTCTTTATTTTCTGTTTCTCATTATTTTCAGACTTATGTCTTATTCCATGTCTGCAAAATAAGATTTGGTTTAAAAAGTCTTATGTCTGCGAGATAAGACTGTTTGTTTTTTTAATTTTACGAAATGTCTTATTTACTATATTTACCAACCATCACCTCCACCACCATCACCACCGCCGGTGATCACCACCAACCGCCACCGCCTACCACCGCCTCCGCCACCGTCACCGCCATCGCCACCGCCCCGTCACCGCCGCCGCCACCGTCACCGCCGCCGCCCCCCCACCACCGGCAACGGTGACGGTGGCGGCGGCGGTGATGGCGGTCGCGGCGGCGGCGGTGACGGGGCCGCAGCGGCAACGGTGGCGGCGGCGATGATGGCGGTGGCGGCGGCGGCGGCGGTAACTGTTGCCGCGGCGGGGACGGTGCCGCGGCGGCAACGGTGGCGGCGGCGGCGGCGGTGGCGGCAACGGTGACGGTGGGGGCGGCGGTGGCGGCGGTGACGGGGCGGCGGCGGTAATGGTTGCCGCGGCGGCGGCGGTAACGGTTGCCGCGGCGGCGGCGGTAACGGTTGCCGCGGCGGGGCAGGTGGCGGCGGTAACGGTTGCCACGGCGGTGAAGGTGCCGCGGCGGCAACGGTGGCGACAACGGTGACGGTGGCGACAACGGTGACGGTGGCGGCGGCGGTGATGGCGGTGGCGGCGGTGACAGGGCGGCGGCGGTAACGGTTGCCGTGGCGGTGACGGAGGCGGCGGCGGTGACAGGGCGGCGGCGGTGCTGGCGGTGGCGGTGACGGTTGCCGCGGCGGCGGTGATGGTGGTGGCGGCGGCGGGGACGGGGCGGCGGCGGTGAAGGCGGTGGCGGCAGTGACGGTTGCGACGGCGGTAACGGTGGCGGCGGCGGCGGTGGCAGCGGTGGTGACGTAGGTGACTGCGGCGGTAACGGTGAAGGTGGCGGCGTTGACGGAGCGGCGGTGACGGTGGTGGTGGCGGCGGCGGCGGCGGCGGTGAAGGGGCGGTGGTGGGTGGTCGGCGGTAGTGACGGTGGCGGTGGCGGTTAGTGGTTGGCGGGGGTGGAGGGTAGCGTCGGCGACGGTGGGTTTAGAATAAGTGATAATAAGTGGTTTTAAACCACTTATCAAAATAAGTGATTTTAAGTTCAAATAAGATCTTATTGCATCTTACGTCTGATTTTAAACAAACGGTCTTTTAATGAAATGTCTGCGAGCCCGCAGACATTTGTAAGAATAAGTACTTATTATAGAAAAACAAACGAGGCCTTAATGAAGTATAAATTGTACGTTTAGTAGCTACTGCACCGGCAAAGGTTCTTATTATTAAAAGAAAAGTAAATATAATTTATGATGTAAGAGGGCTGATGTCATTGAAGTAAAGCCTAAAAACGTAAATTTAAGATTATTAATATAATTTTTTTGTAGAACATCGAGTTATCCAAAGAGATAAATGATACTTTCAAGCAATCATCTCAAGCTAGGAAGAAACTCCCGTCAGGAATTGAGATGAGCGTTCATGTCTTGGCAATAGGGTATGTTTTATTATTCTTAGCTGCATTATGAAGATGACTAAACAATTATAGTAATTTTATTGGCCTTTAATTAAAAGGAAAGATGATTGATATATGTACATTTAAGTAAAAGTGGCATTTTAACCCATTTTCTGTAGATTTGGGTTTTATATGCGATGTATAACAATTTTCAAAGATCTGTACTCTTGTTCTTTCGATTTCTCTCATTTGATGCACTGGAAATGACAAGTTCTTTTTTGGTTGTGTTAAATTCTCACATTTTGCAATAGTATTTATTTAAAGAAACGTGATAGTTCTTTGCTTGTGGAGGAAAAAGACCTTATGATTTTTTAAACAATTTAATTGACAAACACCTCTCTTCCCCTGAATGAATCGGAAACAGAAAGACACCATCTGCCACCACCTACACCGCCTCACCACCGTTTGGGACCACTCCTACCACTAGACCACCACCGCCAAAACCACTTACACACATTTAAAGTAAAATCGGAACCCAATAACACTTACAATCGAAATTCAAGAACACTTGCAAATCTGATTACACCAAATCAGAACACCAAGAACACTAAATGAGAACACCAAGAACCCTTACAAATTTGATTAAACCTAAAATCGTTACCCAAGAAATCCAAGGCCAGTGATGATGATGTCGAGATGGTGGTAGTCTTACGATGCAGGTTGAAGCCATCATAGACGTGTTTCACCATCATCATCACCAAAAGCTTGAACCACCATCACCACTACCACCAAAAGCTTGAATTTGATAAAATTGGGGGCTAGGGTATGAAAAATAACACAAAAAAACCCTAATTAGAAAGAATGGGGACGCAGCGGTGGCGTGGGTGGTGGTGACACAATGATGGCGGCAATGGTGGTCGTGGGTGGTGGTATTTCAGAAATACTTTCATGAAAAAACCCTAATCTGAAATACTACCCAAATCAAGAACAAGATCTAGAAATGGTGGTCGTGGGTGGTGGTGACGCAGTGGTGGCGGCCGGTGAGGTTAGTGAGGGGGCGAAGGGAGATGGTGGGTCGTGGTGGTAGTCTCCGGCAAGAGGTAGGAGACGGGTAGCGGTGGTGTTCTTCCAGAGAGGTGGAGATTTGAACGGCGGCGGTTGTTAGGTCAGATGGAGGAGATGACTGGCCGATGGTTGTTAGGTGAGAGTGGCCGGTGGTTGTGGAACGAGAGAGAGGGGAATGGGTTTTTACTGTTGTGTGGGGGGTGAGGGGGGGAGTAATTACATATTATATTAATAACTATAAAAGTAATATAATTAATATATTTATGAACAAAAAATTGAAAAAAAGGTATATAAGGGTATGGGCATTTTATGTGAAAGGATAAGGGTATTTTGGTCTTTTTAGTTAGACTATGTAACACCGTATTTTCTAAAACACAACTTTAAAATACGCGCGGAAGCTAATAACATAATTACATATATATAATATGGTAAATACAATTTTTCTGGTTAACTTTACAAAACTACAACAGTGTTACTGCAAAATCAGGCTCTATACAATTTCAAAATAGATATCAGAGTTAGATCAGTCAATAATTCCAGTTTCACCTCTATCTTCAACCTACCAGGAATATCCTGTAAAAGAGTTCAACAGTGGGGGATTAGCACAAAGCTAAGTGAGAGAACAGATATAAAAAACATACAAGGCATCAAGCCCAAACCAACATTGCTCAAACAACAAGAGAACCGGCGGTCTTGCGGGACCTTCAACCAAATGCCGGCCAAAGCATAGGTTTACCGATAGCCTAGTTACAACAGACAACAATACTAGCAACTCTTGATTACAACAAATGTTATCAAGACGAATGCTAGTACTGTATATCCCTAAACCAAGGCCCAGCTGAAAAACAACCGCCAAGCTGATCTCCCAAACAACTTGTATATATACAGTTAACAAGAGAATACTTCTCAAGGAGCAACAATTAGGTGATATATCTTATACATCCAAGATATATATCCACTCACCGATATCTTCAAAAGTTCAGGTAACTCAGTCTCTACTTATCTACTGAGTTTTGTCTCCACCTGAACAAACAACTAATAATCAGTATTTGCTTAATCAACACACAATAAGCACAATACTTAACATGTACATAAATCAACAAGTACATACATCCACATATCACATGTACCAATAATCTACAAGTACAGATCAACTAATGTATATTCAAACAATATACTGTAATTCACTATTACTCTTTACTTACTGTAATCTTGTGAATTCATTCAACTCCTTAGCTTAGGTAATTCGAACATTCCTTTCGTAAGCCAAGGCAAATACTTGAGGTATAAACTCATGCTCATTTTCAAATCATCAAATCCGATCAATAGTCTATTTCAACACAACCAATTGAATATCGAGTAACATCAAATCCTAGTGAAATAGCGGAATCCGAGTAATCAGGCGGAATCCGGATAAATGGTCACAATCCGAGTAAAAGGCGGAATCCGAGTAAACTTCACAATCCGTTTAAAACATCAAATCCGATCAACATGAAATCCGAGAAAATAATCGGAATCCGAGTAAATGGGAAATCCGATTACAAGCTAAGGCAAACAGTCAGATTCTATCGGATTCCTATCAATTCTGATAACTTTAATCGGATTTCAACAATCCGAGTCATTCAAACTCCAAATCCGACTGATTCATAACTTCATCTCCATTCTTGATTTCTAACTTAAATCACTACTGATTTTAAGCATGCAAGTTATATATGTTTCCAGAAATCATTCTAAACATATAATGAACATCCTAACATCATAATCTAACATTTATGCAACCTAGAATCATCAATTCATCATATAATTGCATTTAATCGGATTCTCACATAAAATTCATATAAATCCGAAATCAAACAACAAACAACATAATGGTATAGAATTTCTAACCTCTTGATGATTCAAAATACTTCAGTTAACAAATTAAGAATGCAAGATTGAAGTTTGATTCTCTTTTTCTTTCTTTTGCTCCTCTCGGCCGAACACACACAACACACACACAAATAACATCTTTGTTTACTTACAACAAGTAAAAGAAGAGTATGGAGGAGGAGTGGGTATGCCACCAACCGGCCATACCTCCCCCATACACACTCCAACTATTAATTTATTATTAATATGCATTTTCCTTAAATAGTTAAAAGAAAACATAATATCTCATAATAAATCAATTATCACTTCTACAAATAATTTACAACAACAATTAAAACAATTAATTCACATAGCAAATGAAATTCCAGATTAATTAATTAATTACCTTAATTAATCTAGGCCGGTAAAGAGGGTGTTACAGACTAGGGACCGTTAGTGTAACAAAGTACGTACCATGGGGACATCCAGTGTAATAAACGAACCTAAAGGACCGTGCATGTAATAAGTGGCAAACCACAGGGACCATGAGTGAAATTTTCTCTTCATCTTATTTACTGTTTTCATAATACGAAGCATTTAAATTACTTGGACTTTTGGTTGTTCCTAAAACTAAACAGATTTGATGAGTTTATCAGATTCACAACTGAATCATTTGCTGTCTACCAAAGTGAGTTAACTGTTAAGACAAGCAATCAATTCATTGACCATAATTTATCTGATTTTTGTGAACTTATTGATGAAAACTTGTATCACAAAACATAATCAAGTAATCAACCCTGTGAACAAACATATCCACAATTTCATGATTAGAAAGCAAAGAACATTCTTTTTTCTTTGGCTAATACCGCACAAGAAAAGGCAGAAGCTAATGAATTTCATGGTCATCCCACCAACAGATTGTCATGTGAGTTACAATAACATGAGTATGTCTATCCTCCCATTTAGTAAATCCATCACTTATTATTGTTGTTGCAGTATAAAACTACAATTCTATGTTAGTTAGTAGCAATTGCATTTACAGTTCTTGATAGTAAATTAACTCAATAAGTCATTGTTGGCCATGTTTAAATCTTTCTAGCAGGAGGTCCAATGGTTAGGAAATTTATTAGGACTTGCAACTTATTGCGTCCATCTCTTTGATTCACTTTTATTTCATCTTTGATTTGAGCTTCTGTTTTTCTTTAACCTCTCAAGTTTTACATGGAAAAATAGTATAGCTAAGTGACAGCAAAACTTTAGCAAAATGAGAATTTTGTTTATGGGTTGCAATAGCTAATCGTCTATATCCTTTTTTCCAGACAAGAGTTTATTCATCGGACTAATTTCAGTATTTCTATATTCTCCACTGGAATAGATCATGCGAAAGCATGAAGATGATCGAATGGTAATAAATTGTCTTCAATGAAAGGTGTAACGGGTTTCTTCTTTTGCGTTTCTAATCTATATCGTAAATAAAAAGATAATTGATTAATATAGTGATTCTTAAGCTAATAATTGTTCCAAATCATAGCCTTTCAAAAAAGAAAAATAAATACAAAACCATATATCAAAGATCTTACATGCAGATCCGTGTTTACACGGGCTTGAAATCTATTACAATAATCACTCACAAACAATGAGAGGTAAGTATATGAATATTAAGATGAAAATCTATCTCTCTCTATCACTCTCTCTCTCTCTTTCTTGACACCTCTTGCAAAAGCTTGAGTTGTTGTTTAATAAATCAGAGATTATAACAACTTCAAGAATCATACATATAAATATAAAAGTGAAAGATCACAAGTGTGTTATAGAATAATCAGAGAATTTCAGTTGCAAAAGGGTGAGAAGTATGAACAAATGAGGTGTGTATATATAGAGTTTGAAGAGAAAGAAAAGTGAGTTGTCAAGTGGCCGGACGGTTGCAGCTCACGATCGACCGTGACTTGCGACCGTGGCACACCTGCACAGCTTTTTGAGCCGATTTAAAATGTATTCGTTATGTCCCGGCATCTTCTTTTAAACCTGTATGTTGGCAAATAAATATCCACATTTAAATACTGTTACACAGTGTACTTTGGTTGGCTCAAAGATAATAAATATACTCATCCAAGGTATGTGGCCAATATTGTGCCACCTATGTACTTTTTGGTGGCACAATAGCCAAGACAAAATATCATTAAGATATCATTCTACCAATCATCAATACACAGTATAATTATATCTTTTAAAAATATTTAACTTGTAACCAAAATACGTATAATTATTTTTGCCAAAATAAAATAGTTTCATTTAATAATAGTTGGCAAATTATTTTATAAAAACTTCATTCCATAAACAAATATCTTTTAAGATCACATGAAATGATTTTATAAATGAAAACGCTTCTAAGTAAAAAATGACTTTTTATAATATACGTCGTTGACGTTTAAAAATCATTTTTACTTTATTGATTCTTCAAGCGTTTGACCCTTATATAAAATTTGCAACTTTAATTCCAATGATTTATCAGTATTGTGATCAATGCAAATTTATATATAATATCTTATTTTTGCCAAATTTATTATTTTCATATTAACTTGGATATTTATAATAATATTTCTTTTTAAATAAATATTAAAATTGCGTAATCAAAACAATTTATTTATAAATATTTAATGTTAGATTGTACCAACATGCTGGATTTTAAAGCTACTAGACTAGAGGCCTTCTCTACCTTGAAAACCTGTTATGCTGTTTTGTATGTTGTTTTTTTCTAGTTACTATTATTTGCCTAATTCGGTTTCACCATCAATACCCAACACCGCTACGCCCATTTTGGGTTCCTCGTTTGGTTTCTCCATTCTAGTTCACCAACAGGAGAGGTAACTTCCTCTCATCTCACTCCACCCACGTTACTTTCTCTTTCTTAATATATTAATATAATGAAATAATAAATATGATAAAATTAGGCTAGATTATATTAACTTTTATCTTGGAAGTGAAATTGAAAAGAAATATAATATGACGCTATGACTGACTTGAAGAATCTAAAACCCATGCCATACGAATGGCCTAAAACTAAACCGTTATAACACCTCAAATATGATCGTATTTGATATTTATTAATTTAACTTTAGAAAACATGAAGAAGCTATATCTTTTTTTTAATAAGGGGCAGGCCTTATGAGTAGCCCGGGGTAGTCTTGGCAACCTTTCAAATTTTTTCGAGTAGTGTTAATATTTTCTAATTTTTTTCCTAATAGGAGTGCTACCCCAAGCAAATAATGTATGAAGGATTTGGTCTTTGTGCAACCTCTAGCATTTTTTTCTGTTTCTGCCTCTTCTTTGAATTAGATATATGTAAGACTGAAACATACTAACAACCCAATGAATTCATACGTAGTTATTATAAAACAAGCAAATTGTGATGTTTGAAACTTAAGGAGGTAGCGTTAATCTTGTAAATGAAACCTTATAATTATATTAATGCAATCTATATTAAAAGAAAACTTATTATATAAATCATGATATGTGTACACATATTTAGAGTAAGTGGGTGAGAGTTACATACATATATTCTGAAACCCTACCATATTTGAAATTCTTCGCATGTTAATAATCATATATTAGTAACTTAATTTTTATAACAAGTTGAATTGAGAATCAAAGTGAGTTTGGCATACAAAACTTGACTCAATGTGGGTCTTTAGCATACAAAGTTCGATGTATTAGTTCATTATGTCTCATGAGGGTTGATTAAATGAGTTGTAACAGACAATAACGTATTGTTTTGATCATGAATGAAACTTCAGCCGTTCAAATTTTTTTTTTGATAATGACAAAGTATTGTATCTGTAGTTTTAGGCTAAGCTATGATATTGGTAGGTTTTCGAATTGCTCTTATTAAACTTTATACCATACCAGGACTCAAATTGAATAGGCCCCTTCAATCTTCAACAAGTGTTTGTTGCTCAATTTCTGGTGTGTCAGCGATCTTGTGAGGCTAATAGGGTATGTGCACTAATCTTGATGGGTAACATTTGGTTATTTTGTGTCTTAACTTTCTAATAAGCTATTTAGTGTCAACTCTTATATTTAGGAGACTAACACTATATATTCTTTTGCTGATTTTTTCATTTTGTAGACCTGATCAGATTATGAATTAAATACCTTATGAGATTATATTGTTACAACCATTCTTTTAATTAATATTGTGTTTTGCTTTTTCTTTTCATATGCTCATATTTTTTTATCCATTTTTTTTCATTTATTCTATGTGGTTGACGTGTTTTGTTTGAAATCCTCATTTTTGATGGTTAGATCTTTTTTGAATTTTATTTTTTAACATTGAATCACTTTAAGTTATACTCAGATGAGTTACTACTGCTTAGTTTTTATGAAGTTTTTTTAGCAGGAGGGATCAACTACTTAATGACGTGGAAGATCCAACTTTCATTCTTTTCTCGGATATGCTACCTCCACCGGTTCCTACTCTTCTCTTTTTATATTGCTACTGAATTGAAGATAAGATGAACTTTGTGTTTTTATTTTTGTGTAATTTTAATACATACTTTACAATAGATGGCGTTTTATGGTTTTATAAAATTAAATTATGTCTTCAGATGCAAAGCAAATTTTTGGGTTGTAGTTTTAAAGTTATTACATAACCAATCGTATTTGTAATCCATTTATAAGATTGTTTTAGTCAACAACTGGTTGCTTAGCCAATCCTATTATTAGTGAACAAATGATCTCATTGAATTTGGTATATTAATGAGGATACGATTTTGATAATGTTATGTGGTTTGTGTATATACAATTACAACGCTGGAAAGATTATGAAAATACGTATTTATGTAGTCTAAATTAATGAATATTCCAGATAAGAAAATATAGCTCCCAATTGATTATAGAATTACATATTTATATACTTGAAACGTGTTTTGTATTTGATTATTTTGTTTTTCAATAAAACAACTTATTACATACTTTTAATTGAAACACAAAAGTTTTAATTTTTTTTTCTTGACCCTTAGTTAAAATAAATCAATAGTTAAGAATTATAATGGCTCATTAACTACTATTACTTGCTCACTAAATACTGAAAAATTAAGTTAATGTGGAAATGATGCAATTATTTAGACGTAATTTACGGTTATATATATTTAAGTGACCAAAATACCATATTATATAAGTCATTAATCGTGTTACAAATAGTTCTTGCACAAAACATATGAACTTCTAATATTATATATATATATATATATATATATATATATATATATATATATATATATATATATATATATATATATATATATATATATATATATGGTGAGGTTATATAAAGAACCTCTCTTAAACAAAGAACCTAAAGAATTATCCTGGTAATGACACGTGACACTTTGATTAAGGGCAAAATTAGAAAATAACAAAAAAAAAGAAAAAATCCAGGCTCTTCTAGCTCAACATCATTTATAAATAAAAAAACTCCACTCAACTTTAAATGATCATAACTCATTCGTTTTTAAGAATGTTGGTCCCTTGGTGAGAGTATCAACAAGCAAGTAATGTGTAGAAGGGGGGTTGAATACACTTTCAACTTCACAACAGATGTGAAGATTCGAACACATGAACAAATTGGCAATCTGTGAATTTTCTTGATCACGTTGAACTTACAAACAGTGAATCAAGATTCGTAACACATACGATCAATTTTGAGGTGAACTGAGTTTGGCTCTGTAACTCGTTGAATAGTAGTCGTCCCTCCTCAAAACTTATCAGGAGATAAGTATTTATAATCCTGTTCCTACGGATCCTAACAAACTAGAACTAATCCTAATCTGCTAACAAACTAACGGATAATCCGGAATCTTAAATCTTGAATATTCTTATCTTGAGTCTTCAATCTTCAATCTTGATTCTGGAATCTTCTTATCCTTGCCGTAGATATATAGAGATAAAAGGAATTTAAAACATATTTAAATTCTCTTAAACTGACTTCTTTAGTCGGACTGAGTTACTCAGCTTGGAACTCATCAAGCTGAGTTCTTCGAGAACAAACCCGAAAACAAACATGTACTAACACGTATAATAATTAACTCATCCTTAGAAGTCATAAGAGTTAGCTAGAACTTACTTAGCAACTCTGTTGAGCTGACTCAGTCTATACGCTGAGTCACTCAGCTTGAAACGCATCAAGTTGAATACTCAACTTATATATTAGGTGACATACACAGCTTATCAAATACATTGATAATCTTACTAAGATATAGTCTAAGCTGATCGAATATATGCTCAGCTTATATTCAGCTTATGCTCACTCTGAAACACTATAAGTGCTCAGTCTGATCAAACCTCATAATTCTATTTAAGTTATATTTAGAACACATCTTACAAACTTAACTTGTCTAATCAAATTTCAACTGATGAGATCATTTGACCAACAAACTCCCCCTATTTGATGATGACAAAACCATCAAACAGTTCTTAAGTTTGTTTAACAGAATTATGTTTTAAATCTTAAACTTATTAAGATTTTATATTTGAACTAATCAAATATTAATTGAACTTATCAATCATCAATTGAACTTATAAATTTTAAGTTGAACAAACCAACCAAACATTTAAATGTACACGAACTTATCATTCTGTTCATTCAAGCTGAACATATCAGACTAACATTTATGAACATATCATAACATAGTTGAACATATCAAACTAATACTTGTATTCATTTTAATTGAACACATCAGAATACAAAAATTTTGATCACTTAGATCACACACTTAGTGCTTACAAAAATTAGAACTAATTCAATATATACAATAGAACTAATATATTCAGGATGCAGCTCTTCAAACTTTTTAATCTCCTTGGTGATTTCTTCAATAAGCTCTTGCAGATTTGGCAAGTGTTGAAGCTGATCATTTTGTGATCTTATTGCTCTGTTTAGTCTGTACCTGAACCTTTCATTCTGTTCAAACTTTGCCACTAGTAGTCTCAGAGCAAACACTTGAGATACCCCACATGTATATATATTTACATCAGACTGGAAGCATTGTTCACCATTTCTGTGAATTCCATGCCTTCAGGAAGATCAAGACTGTACTTGTCTGCTTTTGCTAATCCAGCTGGCTTTGATGATCCTTTCTTCCCAACTTTGTGAAAATAAGTCAGTAGGGTAGCTATCTCAGATCTGGGTATGATTTCCATCGCATCAGCTCTTGCAAGTCGCCTTAGAATTTCATCCTTCACGTGATTTCTAGCAGATGACTTTTCCATCTGCTTAATAAGTATGGCTACCTGCTTCCATTCTTCATATCCCATTCTGTGAAGTTGATTCAGCTCCAGGGAAGGTGTTTCACCATTTCTTAAGACGAACTCGAGAATAACTTTCCCTTGGACTGAGCTCAACTTGAGTGATTTGATTTGAGAAGAGAAGTAGGTCCTTGTATAACACTGAGTTATATCTTCCTCCTCTTGTTGATTCTTAACAGGAGGTTCTTCTACTTCCTCTTCCTTAGGCACTATAGGCAGTCTGAGTTTTGCTAGTTCCTCATTTTGCTTTCTGATTTGTTCAGCCCAGGCCTGTTCCCTTGATTCTTTCTCATATGCTAACTCAGCTTGTACATCCATTTGCCTTCTTCTTAGTTCATTAATTGACATCCCAAGCTGGTCAGCATCCTCTTGTTCCATCCTTCTTACTGCCAACAGAGAAGCTCTTTCTTCTAGTGTCATTTTGTCTGCAGAGTCTTCATCTGAGCCAGATTTACTAAGAATCATTTTCCTTCTTTTCTGCTTGGGGGTTTCTGAGTCATCTGAGCTGACTACTACAGGTCTCTTTCCTTTAGCTTTTTCAGTCAGCCCAACTTCTATCTCCTTTTCTTTCTCCCCCTCAATCTGATCTGCTCCCTTAGCTAGTAATAACAAGGCTTCAGCTTGGACAGACTCAGCTTCATCCTCTTGAACCTTCTCCCCCCTTTTTGTCATCATCAATAGGGTTCGAAGTCTGTTTTTGGGATAGGGCAACAACCGCAGATTTTTAACCTCAGCACCTCTTCATCCAAAAAGTCTAGAATTTGCAACATATGCTTCTTTGTTTGTCGTCTCTTGAGGTGCAATGTGTCAAACAGACTTTTAAAGAATTTCAGTACATCATCCAAGTCAGCTTGAGATGGTTGGGATTTGGGTATATCATTCAAGGGTTGGTGTATACCCTCAAACTCATGTGTACCAGAGTTTGGACCCTGTGATTCACCTTGGTATGTAGATGAATCATTGACAAGTCGTGCTAGTGGGTGTGAGAAGTGAAGAGAAGTAATTGGGCTCGACACGTGATGTGTTTAGGTAAGTGGTTGGCTTATTGGGTTGGAGTGGGGTGATTGACCCTGTGGATTGGTCATTCTTTCAATGTTACCTGAGTGTGTCTGCTCAGGCACAGAAGTGGGCTCTCCCATGGCTTTGGAGAGTGTGGGCTGAGTAGACACCACACCTAGATAAGGCTGTAGGGTTGAAATGAGCCTCGATTTTGACACCTTAAGAGTAGGCATCTCCCCTCAACTCCTGCCTGGGGAGGGATCAATGTGATCTCAACTCCAGTGATGCCTTTATAAGTGGCACCACCTTTGGCAGTTTTTCGTGTATAGGTTTGGATATTCTCCCTAGTAGCAGTGGGCATACTAGGGGTGGATTCAGAGTGGAGATGAATGAAAGGTGGAGGAGATGGGTTAGACTGGGTTGGGTCTACCACAGTCCAGATTTCTGGCATTAAACATGTAGTAGAGCAGCTGCATTTCAAACTCATTGACTTGATCCAAGCCTCCAATCTTAGTGCCAAGTGAACGTATCACAGTGGATACCATGAAGTCCCTTCCAGTGGGAAAAGTGGCTTTCTTTATCACACCCTCTGTTTGTGGGTGACCCATGTTGGGTAGGACAGACCTTGCCACTTGTCTTGTTACAGCAGCTTCGAACACACCATTTGCAAGGAGTTGAAGAACTTGCCTTAGCCGCTGCACAGTAATGACAACTGTTCTATCCCCATTTAGAACAGTGCCAATTATCTCTCCCCTGTTTTGGTTATAAGTACAAGTATACCAGAACTCCAACAGATGTTGTGGAACGATATGGAGTGGTTCTCCTGAAAAAGCGAATGCACGTTGATTGTTGATTGGAAATTCCTTAAAGATCATCCTCAAGATCAAATCATTGGAAATGTCCAAGAAAGAGTAATGACAAGATCAAAGGCTACAACAAACTATGCTGTTTACTTTGGTTTCCTATCTTAAATGGAACCAAAGAAGACTGAAGAAGCCTTAGAGGATGAGGATTGGATTGAAGCTATGCAAGAGTAATTAAATGAATTTGAGAGAAACAAAGTCTGTAGTCTTGTCCCAGCCCCCAAAGATCACACAATTATAGGCACTAAGTGGGTCTATAGAAACAAAATGGACAAGGATGTAGTGATAGTTAGGAACAAAGCAAAGCTGGTAGCACAGGGGTACAAACAAGAAGAAGGAATCGACTATGATGAGACCTTTGCCCCTGTTGCTAGAATTAAAGCCATAAGACTGTTCGTAGCTTATGCAGCATATAAAGACTTCAAAGTTTATCAAATGGATGTGAAGAGTGTTTTCCTAAATGGAAAACTTCAGGAGGAAGTCTATGTGAAACAACCTCCTGGCTTTGTAAGTTCAAAGTTTCCACATCATGTCTATAAGTTAGACAAGGCTTTGTATGGTCTTAAACAAGCTCCACGAGCTTGGTATGATACACTGTCCAACTATCTGCTATCAGTGGATTTCACTAGAGGTAGTATAGATAAGACACTCTTTATTAAAAAGAGTAAAGGACATGTGATTCTTGTACAAATCTATGTGGATGACATTATTTTTGGTTCTACTAATGAATCTCTGTGTGAATGGTTCTCCAAAATTATGTCGCAAAAGTACAAGATGAGTATGATGGGTGAGATGACATACTTCCTAGGCTTACAAATTCAACAAAAGCCTGATGGAATATTCATCAATCAAAGCAAGTATGTTCTTGATTTGATAAAGAAATATGGTTTTGATTCTAGTTCAATCATGAAAACACCCATGTCACCAGCTGTCAAGCTGAGTAAAAACTCGGATGGTAAGTCTGTATGTCAGTCTACCTATAGAGGAATGATTGGTTCACTACTCTATTTG
The DNA here is from genome assembly GCA_947179395.2 of Pulicaria dysenterica. Classification (NCBI taxonomy): domain Eukaryota; kingdom Viridiplantae; phylum Streptophyta; class Magnoliopsida; order Asterales; family Asteraceae; genus Pulicaria; species Pulicaria dysenterica. Next base: position 20,478,479 of record OX359293.1, read on the forward strand.
ACAGCTAGTAGACCTGATATCATGTTTGTTACATGTGTTTATGCAAGATATCAGGCAGATCATAAGGAATCACATCTTCAGGCTGTGAAAAGGATCTTCAGGTACCATAAAGGTACACCAAATCTAGGCCTTTGGTATCCAAAGGACTCTGGATTTGAGTTAGTTGGTTTTTCAGATGCTGACTATGCTGGGTGCAAGTTAGATAGAAAATCAACAACCGGAGGATGTCAAATGCTTGGAGGGAAGTTAGTAAGCTGGACTAGTAAGAAGCAGAACTCAGTGGCTACTTCAACTACTGAAGCTGAGTATGTTGCAGCAGGAAGCTGTTGTGCTCAAATCCTGTGGATGCAACATCAGCTTCAAGACTTTGGTGTGAGTTTCTAGAAAACTCCTATCTTCTATGATAACCAAAGTGCTATAGCCATTACTTACTATCCAGTCTTCCACTCAAGAACCAAGCACATTGAGATTAGACATCACTTCATTAGGGACATCGTGGAAAAAGGTAAAGTTGACATCAAATTTATCTCCACTGATGACCAATTGGCAGATATCTTTACAAAACCACTGGATGAAAAGAGGTTTATGTATCCGCTAAGAGAATTGGGTATGCTCAACCCCTAGCTATGTGTCTAGAATTTGAGTTTCAGTTTGACACAGACTGAGTGTCTTAAGCTGAGAGCACGGTTTATGAATAAGTTTTCATAAACTGAATATTTTGTCAAGCTGAATGATGAGTTCACAAGTTTGAGTTAGTCTTAAACAAAAATGACTAAGTGTCATTGAGTCTGAGCTATGTGCTTAGCTCAAGCTGTATGATTAGTTCACACGTTTGGTAAGTTCCAAACATGCTTTAACTACTCAGTGTAGTTTAAATGTAAGTTTGAGTCAGTCTCAAACAAGATTGACTATGTGTCATTAAGTCTGAGTTGTGTGCTCCACTCAAGCTGAGCTTCAATCTCAAGCTGAGTGATCAACTCAAGCTGAGTGCTTGACTAAAGCTGAGTGATTAGTTTACTCAGTTTGGTGTGTCCAACCTATGATTTAATTACTATGTGTTCTTAATTCATAAGTCGTTATGTATTTGAGTTGGTCTCAATACAAGTTTTACGCTGATTACGTATTGGTGTAATACAACAGTGTAAGTAATATTGTTGTAAGTCAATAATATTATTTTACATATTTAACCGTTGGGAGATGATAAGTTTCATCTCGATTACTGTCACCTTGCGCCGTAAATTTGCTATGCATAATGGATAAAAAGGGAATTCCAACGGTAACTTTTCTCTCTCCTCAGAAAGGTATATATAACGATCATAACAGGTTTAGAAAAGTTTACGCTTACAATTCTAACATCTCAACTTCTCATACACTCAAATACCTTTCGCAAACACCTTATTTGCTTCGTGCAATTATCCGTTCATATTAAAACCCTAAATTGCTCAGTGCGATTTTCAAAACGCTCAGTGCGAATCTTAATTTGCTCAGTGCAAATTCAACAGTTACTCAGTGTAATTCATCAATGGACGGAACCACTCTAGTTCTCAGTGATCGGATGGTACGAGTTGCTCAGTTTAAGAACAATGGAGCGCCGTTGATCAGAATTAACAATTAACGGGCCTGTCTTGCAATTCCAGCAAGGAAACAAGGCAGAGGATATGAGGCATGGGTGGACTACATTCGTAAATGCCCCCTGGCATTCGCTTTCTCCGGAGCACCACTCCACATTGTTCCACTGAAAGTCAAGATTGAGTGTATAGTGTATGAATTCAAATATGAGTAGAGAGAATATGGTAATAACACCTTTAAGTGTGTGTTTTACTATTTCAAAATGTCAAAGGTTAAATTGGATAAAAGGTTACAAGGTATATATACCTTAACTACAAATACTATTCTATTACAAAAGTATTGTCTAGATCTAATCACAAATACAGATCTAACAATCTCCCCCTTGATTTGATCTAGACAACGTGTCTATCACCCAAGATCCTTTGCCACTGCGAAGAGTAGCTCTTTTCTGCATCTTTTCCTCCATTTGTTCAATAATCCCTGTCAGGCTAACTCTTTCAGATTGATCCATTTCATCTTTAAGGCTAAAGCTGTGTTCTCTGATCTTTATTAACCAGACTCTGAGAGACCCATCCGAATAAGCATTAAGTTCTTTGGTTCTTAGAAAGAATTTTTCCTTCTTGCTGTTAAACAACACTATTCCTTCGTCATCCTCTCCAGACTCAACATCCTTCCAAATTACTTGATACATTTCTAGCTCTTCAATTCTAGGATGTGAGGTGTTAGGCTTTTGAACATTTATCTTTGCTTTATCAGCCTCAGCACCAAGTTGGATGTCGTTTCGTTCAGCAAGTCGGATTCGTTGTTTCATGAAATCCAGAATGAGTTTGTACCCTGCATTGTTTGCATTAGAACTGTGTTTCTTGACTTCAAGCTCATCCATGATGAATTCAATATCTGCCAAACTTAAATGCTTTAGGTCCACTTGACTGAACCAATGTCGACTTTGATCTATTCTCAAAACTTGAAAATGAATCCAAATTACATTGACCACCTTTCCAAACGAGCATTTTACTTTGGAGATAGAATGTTTTGAGAAGACTTCAGCTTTTGATTTGTCATGCCAGTTCATAAGCATTCTTTTTCCAGCATCAGAGGCATCAACAGCTCCTAGAAGATCAATGGATAATTCAGGTTGAATTTGATATGAATAAATTCCAGGAATATTTTCTTCAAGAAAAGCCACAGCTATATCAAACTCACTCCAATTTCTCTCATTCTTTCTCAGAGCCTTTGTAGTTAACACATATCTTTTCCTTAAATCTCTTAAGCTCGTTGTTTGGATAGGATCTGGATGATAGTTTTCAGGCACTTTCCACTCTGCCCCTTTTCTTAATCTTTTCAATCTTTTCTGTTTCTTCTGTTCTTCCCACAAATCTCTAGCGGATTGTCTAAATTTTCCTGGAGATGGAGGAAACAGATCAGCAACCTCTTTATTCATTCTCAGAACAGCTGTAATATTGAGAGGTTCTGGTGTAGGTATCTCTTCTACCACATGCTTTTCAACCCTTGGTGTTGTATTCACTGTTGTGGCTTTGATCTTTTCTATATGTTGTTGTAGAGTCATATTGCCAGTATCAGCATCAGTTTCAAATGACCCGTATGCATCAAATACATTATCAGTCTCATTAATAAAATCAAATGCCTCATCCACCTCATCAACTAACTGCATTTTCTTTTTACCTTTACCTTTACCTCTGCCTCTCTTTGGAGTTATTGGTTTTTTGCTTTGTGAAGACGAAACAGCAGGTAGCTTTGATATTAGAGATGTGACAGGCACAGTTGCACGACGTTTCTCCCCCTCAGAATGATCGGGATCAGGATCTTAATCATTATGCTTTTGCTTCTTTCCTTGTGCTTGACAGGTTTCCTATAGAGAGGCATTAAGTGCAGCAGCAAGAGCAGCTTTCTCTTCATCATTAATTCTCCCTGAAGTCTCCCCCTGAACAAAAGCTGGAGAAGATTCACCCTCAACATCCTTAAGGGGATCCATGGCATCCATCCTCTTGTGAAAAGCAACTCCAAAAGCTGCCATACTATCCCTCATCTCCTTTTTGAAACTTTCAAAGTATGATTTCTTGTATCCAGTTCTTAATAAATCAACCAGTGTAGCATCTTCTTCAGTGTTATCTGGCCTAGCCATTAGCTTGGCATACAACTGGGATTTCAACTCCTCTACTAAAACATCCGGGCCTTGTTTAGCCAACAGCCTATCCACCTTCTCAGTTAGAACATCAATTTTTTCATTAACAGCAGACAAAGCAGTTTCAAGGTCAGCCTTAGAAACAAATTCTGAGGCAACCTCAGAAACTTTTGAATGTGTAACAAAACCGGGATCACCTAGATTGCCCGTTGAGACTAAAACAACTGAAGGAACAAATCCTTCAGAAGTTGAGCCACCCACATGCATAGTTGTATCAGGGTTGACTGTGGCAGGATTTCCATCTAATCCTTGAAGTCTACGAAGAGTAGCTTCTATAGATGTTCTGCTAGGTCCTTCAGGTAGGATCCTAGTTGGTGGTATAGATGTGTCTTTGTGTTTAGAAAGAAGTGGGCTTGCAATGTGCTCTTGAAAGTGAAAGTCGGTAGCCTGGGGAGAACTGGCACCTGTTTCAATACCTACTGTCTCAGAAGGAGACTTCGGTAGATCATGTGGTAAATCCCCGTGAGAAAATAAAACAGTATCCTTTTGAGAGGATTCTGAGTGGCTGAGTGGGGTTTGTGCATGCTCTGGTGGGATGCCAGAGTCTTTTTCAACACCAGGACTGACCCTGTCAGACCCGATGGCCGATGTGGTTTCCCGGCTTTTTACGGCTAGAGAACTCTCATCACTCATTTGTTCTTTTCTCACATTCTCATGTTCTGTTTCTTTTAACTGTTCAACTTCTACTACAACATTATCATCCAAGCTTCCAGTATCAAGATTATCTATGTCAAACATATCATCATGTTCAAAAACTGGAGCAACAAGCAAAGATTCAGTATTTAACTCAACACCTCAATCTGGAGTTTCTTGAGATTGAGATTTACAAAGGAACAACCCTAGAGGCATATGATCATCCGTATCTCCCTCTCCTATACTCGCATCACCCTCTTTCACTTCACCTCCCCTCTCGAGATTTTCCCTCTGCTCACCCCTGTCAGAGTCACCCGATGCCATCTGATCACTAATAACTAATCCCTCAGGTGCTACTGTTCTTTGGGTAGTATCAACAGGTTCTTTTCGATCCGGAAGAACTATGTTCTTATCACTCACATATTCCTGCACTATGGGATCATCTAAATCCATTAACATTAACAAATCAACAGGCATGACAAATGGCTGAACATCAATTGTCTTTTCAATTTTATACAGCTTCTGCATAACGTACACCGTTGGCATAGGATCATTATCCCTTAGATTGATGTCAATAGGATGCTCTATCATGACACATTGCACAATCATCGATAGAAACCTTGGATACGGAAGAAATTTCTTAGCCTTTTGTGGTATTTGTTTATGATGTACAACTGTATAAATGTCCTGAAAGATTATAGATGCATAGTTGACATGCCAGTGTTTGACCATTGAGATCAGAATTTGAAACGAACTTGAACTAGGACCATCAACTCCTCTTGAAATGTTAGTAAGACACCGATTAATGATAGCATACAGAGACTGCCAGATTGGTACCATATTATTTCTCTTGAATTGAGCAGTCTTGGTGAACTCTCCGTTAAACCCAAGATCCTTGACATGTGGAAAGATAGCTTTGCCTGATATAATAGGATCAAATCTTGTTTTGTTAGGATAAGTACCCCTCTCAGATGGAAGTTTAAACATAGTCCGAAGCTGGTCAACACCAAAAGAAAATTTGAAATTTTCAATCTGACCAGCCAAGATCTCCTCTCCTTCATCATTAACAGTAGTATGCAAAGAGTGCCATAGTTGTTGCACATATACCTCTGGAACATGAGGTTCTTCTCCATCAGCAATAGGGTTATATGTTAAAATGTGGTATAGTGGATGTAAGGCTATTAGTTCAGAAAGAATAGGAAATTGAGTGGTGGTGATTAGAGAGTCAAAACAATGGTTGTTCATGAGACTGGGTAAGTAATTGGTTCGAGGAAACAGTTGGTCAGAAGAAACAAGATTACTAGGATTAACCATCTGCAAGAAGAGAATAATACAAATGATTAATGATCAGATGTCCATAGAAAAGTTGTTTCCTTTTCTGTTTTGAAAAATTCATATTTTGAAAAATTTTCAAAATTTTCTAAGTGTTTTACCGGATTTGAAGAATCCGATAAACACTTAAGAGAAACCCGATAAAACTCCTTTAGAGTAGGATTTCGATCAAAACTCAAAATTCTCGGAATCCGATCAAATTGACTTGCAATCCGACAAAAGCCTAGAATCCGATCAAAAGTCTTGGAATCCGATCAAAAGTCTCGGAATCCGATCAAAAGTCTCGGAATCCGATCAAAATTCTCGGAATCCAATCAGAAGTCTCGGAATGCCATCAAAAGTATCGGAATCCGATCAAAAGTATCGGAATCCGACAAGTTTCAAACAATCCGATAGAATCATACTAGTGAACCACCCATCCAAAATCAGACTTGTAAAATTCAAAAATTTCAATAAACAAATTCAAGTCGATTGTAGCATTTGTCCTTCTAAGCATTATTAACAAAACATGTATCCCCATCAGTGTTCATTAGACATGCTAAATACACAATGTACAGCCCGTAACCCAGTTACGCAAATCAGACTAAACTTCACTCAAATCCATCTTAAACAGAGACAATAGAAGTAATCTAACAGTAGTAAGACATGTAACATGTTTAACTAAGCATACCCAAGCCACAAACACATTGAATAACAAGAAATAAGCACAAAAATCAGAAGATTAGATCAGCGACAAAACAGGGTTTTCGGCCTACTAATTCAAACATACATAGAGATGTAATACACTACAGAGAAATCGAGGTGTACCATGAGATTCACAATTGAAAACCAAACCAAAAGTTAGAAACTTGAAGAAATATAAAGTCTTTTGAAATCTTGATGAAACAGAGAGAAGAGGTCAAGGTGTGAACTGAAATCCGAGAAAAAGTCAAGAATCCGATTGTTCATGACTTGTAGGCCCACAACACTTATCGGATTCCGAGAAAAGAATCGGATTCCGATAAAAACTTATCAGAATGTTGGATGTATTATCCAAATACTCGGATTCCGATAAAAGTATCGGAATCTTGAATATGTTGTGCAACTTCTCAGATTCCGATGAAATTACTTACTTGACCAATGAATGAATTTTTTTTTTTTTGTTATTTTATAATTTTGCAAATGTGTTTGGATTTTTCAGAATTATAAAACAAAAAGAGTAATACAAATGAGTCTCCCCCTACAAGTATGAACCATCCGTAGTTCATAACTTGTCAACTCAGAACAGACACCCCCGACCCTAAACACTTAACTGTGCAGAATGTAATTAATAGAATAAAAGTACAGTCAAATACTCAAATTCAACATGCCCAATTTTGAAACTAAAGTGTTAAAACTATTTTCATCCAACGGTTTGGTGAAAATGTCAGCAAGTTGATTTTCAGTATTAACATACTTTAATTCTATCAAACCTTTTTCAACATAATCTTTGAGAAAATGATACCGAATGTCTATATGTTTTGTTTTAGAGTGATGCACAGGATTGCATGAAATGGCTTTATCACTCTGAGAGTCACACATCAGCGGTATGTGAGATTATTCCAATCCAAAATCCGATAGTTGTGTACTAATCCACAGACTTTGAGGGCAACAGCAACATATTCAGCCTTCGCGGTGGAAGTTGACACGCAGTTTTGTTTCTTTGATGCCCAGCATACTAGTCTGCTCCCAGAAAATGTGCACTTCCAGATGTATTTTTTCTATCCAGCATACATCTTGCATAATCAGAATCCGAGTATCCAATTAGTTCAAAATCAGAATCTCTAGGATACCACAAACCTAGATTTGGAGTACCCTTAAGATATCTTAATATTCTTTTCACTGCCAACAAATGAGACTCTTTAGGATTTGCTTGAAATCTGGCACAGAGACAAGTAGCAAACATTATATCTGGCCTACTAGCTGTTAAGTATAATAAGGATCCTATCATACCACGAAAAGTTTTTAAATCTACTGATTTGCCATCAGGGTCAGCAAACAATTTAGTTTTAATTCCCATGGGAGTTGAAAGTGGAGAACAATCAGTCATGTCAAAACGTTTTAATAAATCTTTTATATATTTTGACTGATTTATAAAAATCCCATGGTTAAATTGAGAAATTTGCAATCCAAGGAAGAAGTTAACTTCTCCCATCATGCTCATTTCAAATCTCTGTTTCATGGTATTAGCAAATCATCACCATACTTTGGGCTAGTTGAACCAAAAATAATGTCATCTACATAAATCTGTACAAGAATATACTCTGAACCAATCTGCTTTTTGAATAGTGTTGTGTCTGTGTTTCCTTTTGCATAGCCCTTGCTCAACAAGTAATCTGACAATTCATCGTACCAAGCTCTCGGGGCTTGTTTTAATCCATACAAAACTTTGTCCAGTAGATATACATGCTGCGGGCGTTTGGAATCCACAAAACCTTCAAGTTGACCAACATAGACTTCCTCTTTGAGTTTTCCATTGAGGAATGCAGTTTTAACGTCCATTTGGAAAACCTTGAAATTCTTGAAGGAAGCATAGGCTAAAAATAATCTGATCGCTTCCAAACGGGCTACAGGGGCAAAGGTCTCATCATAGTCGATTCCTTCTTGCTGATTGTACCCCTTAGCCACTAGCCTAGCCTTGTTTCTCACAACTACTCCATCAGAGTCTTTCTTATTTTTGAAGATCCACTTAGTCCCCACAATTGATTTACCTTCAGGTTTGGGTACTAACCGCCAGACTTTCAAACGGTCAAACTGATTCAGCTCGTCTTGCATAGCAAGAATCCAGTCTGGATCTTCTAAAGGTTCTGATACTCGTGTTGGCTCTATCATACTTAGAAAATTCATATTGAGACATTCGTTTGCAGTTGCGGCACGAGTTCGAACACCAACATTCAAATTGCCAATGACTTGAGTGTCAGGGTGACTTCTTAACCATACAGGCTCGGGGGTCCTTACCTGAATGAAGTCATCAATTGGTTGTGGTTCCGTTGCAAATGGATTTACCATTTCAGGTTCAGCAAACGTATTGACATTGTCATCGGTTGCAAATGGACTGTTTGTAGCTTCAAACTCAGAATTCTCCTGATCAGTGTCACGTGCAACAGAAGGAGTTGTTAACGTTACAGATTCTTCAAGTTGTGTTTGAAATGATTCAGCCCTGTTCACATTACCAGAAGAAGATTCATTAGTTTTGAAAAATTCAAACATGAAATCCAGATTTATATCTTCATTCTGAATGTTGGAAATTTCTGATTTATTTGATTGGGAAACAAGATTTTTATTGTTTGCAGGTTTGGCTGTCAAAGAATTTAAGTTTACTAAATCATCAAACGTCACATTGATGCTTTCGACAACAACGTTAGTTCTCCGATTTAGAATTCGAAAAGCCTTTTTTGTCATTAGAGTACCCCAAAAAGATTCCTTCGTCTGCTTTTGGATCAAACTTGGACAGTTTATCTGATTCATTTAGAACAAAGCACCTATTACCAAATACATGAAAGTATTTGATATTAGGCACAATGCCGTTGCACAGTTCATAAGGAGTTTTATTGAAACGACGGTGAATTAGGGATCTGTTTTGGGTATAGCAAGCGGTATTGACAGCCTCAGCCCAGTAAGATGGTGACAACTGTGAGTATTGTAGCATGGTTCTTCCAGCTTCAACTAAAGTTCTATTTTTCCTTTCCACAACTCCATTTTGCTCCGGAGTGTATGCTGCAGAGAACTGATGGGAAATTCCTTCAGAATCAAGATAAGAATCCAGAGTTCTATTCTTGAATTCTGTGCCATTATCAGTACGAATTGCTTTTACAGGTTGTCCTTGTTGAGTCTTGTACTTTTTCAGAAACAGAATAATCTGTTGAGGCACTTCAGACTTGTGAGAGACAAACCTAACCCATGTGTACCGTGAATAGTCATCCACCATTACCAGAATATATCTTTTCCTATTTCTGGACTGTACCCGCATAGGCCCACAAAGATCCATATGTATCAACTGCAAAGGAGCTGATGTTGTTGAAACTTGAACAACCTTGTGTGGTACCCGCTTAAGCTTCCCTAACTCACAATCTTTGCACATATGCTCTTTTTCAAACTTAAGTTTAGGGATACCTCTAACCAAATTCCCATTCACCAATTTATTAATATTTTTGAAGTTCAAATGGGACAATTTCCTATGCCATGACTAGGTCAAATCTGATGCAGCTTTTGATAGCAGGCAAACAGAAGAACTAGATCCTTTGTCAGACAAGTCAATAGTATACATATTTGACTTTCTGTTACCGCCCAAAAGCTCAGTTCCTTCCTCAGTTCTCAAAGAGCAAGACTTCTTTTTGAAAAGAACCTCCATACCCTTATCACAGAATTGTCCTATTGAAAATAAGCTGTGACTAAGTCCCTCAACATAAGAAACCTTTTCTATTCGAACATTCCCTGTTTCCAACACTCCGTGGCTGAGAATTGGTGCTACTTGGTCATTCCCAAACTATACATTTCCAGAATATTTGCCCATGAAATGTTTGAGAAGACCCTTATCCCCAGTCATATGTTTGGTACACCCGGAGTCCATGTACCAAAGATTACTCTTCTGCACATAGAAACAAGGGGTGAACAACTTACCCATTGTGAAATGGGATGAGGTATGTTAGAGATAGAAACAGAAGAAATAACATGATTAGCAATCAAAGATTCAGATTTCTTTTGTTGTTTTATTTGCCATTTCCTAGGTTTCCATGTTTGTTGATTTGTCGCAGGAGGGGCGTTGGTTGGCTTGTTATGTGAATGAACAACAAATTTGTTTTTATGCATTGATTTGTTTTGAAATTTGTTATTCAAAGTTGGTTTATGAACTGATGATTGTAATTTGGAAGAATTGTGAACTGGTTTGTTAACTGATTTGTAAGAATTGTGAACTGGTTTGTGAGAAACAGATTTATATGGTGACTTTGCAACCTGAGGTTTAGATTTATTCAAAAATATTTGACGTAGCGAATGATTGAGTTTCTCCACTTCAATCTGTTGTATTTTTGCTTTCCTCACAGATTCAGCTTCCATGCACATTTCCTCAAGATGTTTTTCCCATTCACCAAACAGCATAGGTAACCTTCGATGTGCATATTTTCGAAGGAAAAATCGCAGTTCACTTTTCTTAATCCATTGGTGAATTATATAACCCTGACGATTAACAAACCAAGCAAGGATCATATCTTTCTCAGGATTTCTCCAGTTTGGAACAGATTTGTAACCACGCAACATTCGATCTTGATGATATGTACAAGCATTTATACAATGACCCTCAACACAACCAGTACTAGCACAAAAAATTTCTTTTTCAACAACCTGTGATTTTGGAACACGATTTTGGCTGTTTGAAACAATATCAGTCTTTTTCTGCCAAATGAAACTAGATGCACAATTATTCACACAACGTTTATGATGGATTGAACAAAAAGTAGGAAAAATATTTCGGTTTCTAAAATGATGTTTTGTGATTTGACTCTTGTCCTTGACTGTTGTCTGCTTGAGTGGTTGACCAACATCCGGCTTTTTCTTGACTTGTGAAATTTCTGCTTTCTTCTCCTTTGTCACTTCCGTTTGGAAAACAATTTTGTTTTTATCTGATTCAGAAGAAGATTTGTTAGATTTCTTATGGAAAGAAATTCTATAAGAAGATCATGCAGATGATGAAGGTTTGGTGCCTGATGTTGACCCTTTTTCACGAATACTTGTTGAATCACAAAACTGATTGCATTTGTGTGAAATATATTCTCTACAAGCTTTTGGGCAAGTAGGAATTGCAACACCCCAGCCACGTTCCACTTCTTCCAAAAGCCGTTTGATTTTTTCGTAAAGTTGAGTTTCCAATTCATAGATAATGAGTTGAGGAATTATCAGATGTGCACAATCATAATGTTCTAAATTAGAAACATCTGATTTTTGAGATTCAATTACTTTCCTTTTTAAATTCGCACTCAACTGAATGATGGTTCCTTTGTGATGCTCAACTTCCTTCTTTGTTCGTTCCAATTCCACAGAAAATTCTTGAATTTGATTAGTTAAAACATCATTTTCAAATCTCAGTTGATTCATCACTTCAGAGTTAGATTTATCAAAATGATCAGCGGAAGACTGTAAGTGAGACAACTGTTCTTTCAACATTTGATTTTCAAATTAATAATCATTTTGTTCAGCATTTACCCGAGTCTAATGTTCTACGTTGCTTATTTTGTATTCTAACCGAATGTTTTTTTTTGCAGGGGGAGCAAATTTTTTTTCTTCACCTAATTGATGTCAAACTAGTTTTCATGCATCAATTTAGGGGGAGTTTATTTTTTTATGCTTCATATCTTTTTCAGAAAATTCAAAAACATTACAAAAAGAAAATCCAAAAACATTACAAATTGAAAATCCAAAAACAATAGAAATATTATAATGCAAAAAGATGTTCATTTTCATTTGTTTTGATCTTACTCAAGAAGGTATTCATTCATTGTTTCATTCAAATACCTTTCTTGATTCAATTTCATTGATGATCTTCGCATGATCTTATTTCATTTCCTGTATTTCATCTCTCTATCATTCTAATTCCTTCCTTTTTAATATCATTCTTTCTGGAACCATTCCATTGGTGATTCACTCAATCACAACGTCATATTTCAAAGTGAACTACAATGCACCAAGAGTGAAGGAGTGTAGGCATTTTAACTCTTATGGTCAATCCAGAGCCGGAAGGACCTTCCCCGAGAGTTCACCTCTAGATAAACATCGTAAGGGTTTACTAGGTCGTATAGGTGAGCAGAATCAGTGATCACGGGATCCTGATTGGTGTGCAGAGATAAAATGAAACTGAGAGGGGTGGTACAGGAGATGGCGGTGCAAATTATTCAATGAAACATCATTCTCATAATGCAAAATTCTTTGAGTTGTTCATACTTCATTCTTTGATTGCTCATATTCTTTGATTGTTCAAATATTTCTTGACAATCATTTTCAACATCTCATTTCTTGAAAATCATTCATGTTAAATTGTTTATCATAAGTGTCCAAATGTATCCAAATAATGATACATTTCATTTGGAAAGAGAGTTTGAGGGAGAAGTTGAAAAATATTTGAAGAGCTGAGGGTGTGCGATAGGATCAAAAGAAAATAAAGATCCTCACCAAACAGTATAAATCTGGGTAACCACATATGCTACTAGATCTCATGTGTTGAGATTTGGTATTGAAGTAGACATCAAGGACCCAATGATGCAATGCACAACCCCACCCAGCTACTCAATTATCTCTTAAAAGATGATTGTTTCAACTTCACACGGAGAATTAGCACATACCTATTGACATCTCACTCGGAGATTGTTAATATTGAACCAAGGAGGACATGCTGCTCCGGTCCCCGACTTCTTTCATGCACATATTGAGTCTAGAGCACATTGATATATTAAATTCATTTCTTAGGACACATGTTTGAAATGTCATACATATCTAGTCTTCGTGACTAGCGGAACATCTTGGAGTGATATCTTTGTGATATACACGATGATTAGATGGAAATCCTACCAGAATCAACGCTATGCCAGTTCTGAAAGCAGGTCACACAGTTTATTTAAACTGTTGTGTTAACGAGTAATCTTTGTGATCTCGGTGTTAAATTTACCCAAGGGAACTTTGAGACGGTGCCCTAAAGACTGTCTCACATACTTTCAAGATATATCATTGTTGTGACATTTCAAGAAGCGCAAGTCTATCATGATGTGGATTTTTTACACAAAGTGCTTACATTCATGTCAAAATCAAGTTGTATGCAATTTTTTTTTGAACATGATGTTCATGATAAATCCTGAGCATCATGAGGGGGAGAATAAAAAGTAAAGAAATTTTACATTGTTGATTCAGTTGTTGAGGGTGTCTACTCAAGGGGAGAGAGAAAAAGAAACATCAGTCTATATCATGTCTAGGGGGAGTCAAGATTATCACACTTATGAAGACATGGAAATAATCTGAGCTACATTGTAGGGGGAGACAAAAAGAAGATTCTTCCCAACACATCAAAAGTGTTTATGCTTCCGCTATCAAAGGCTCAAGATAAAACAATGTTTCAGACTGATGTATTTGGTGGGATGCTAAATCCAAAACTGGTTATATAATCTAAGGAAGACTTAGGTTACTGGCGTGTACACTCCTATTTCAATACAAAGGGGGAGAATGTAAATTCATATATTGTATAGAAATAGGAGTTCCTATGTAATATACTTATGGAGTATATATAGGGATATGACATGTTGTAATGTGTAAGGTTTTGGGCATAATTGAATAATGAACTATGTGTTTTTCATGGTGTAAAACATATTCTCTCTAGTTCTACATACAAACCTTCAATCTATCCTACATTAAACTTGAATCACTTGTTATATGGGACTAACAAGTGGTATCAGAGCTAAGGGAGTGAAGATTAGATCTGAATTCAACAACAAAAGTCAAAATTTTGAAGATTTTTGAAGAAAAAGGGGTATTTTCGGGTTTGAGATCAAAGTCTAGATCAAATGGAATTTTTGAGTGTTAATTGATTGGATTAAGATCGCAAAGCATAATGAAACACTCGACATTTGATTTCATAGCAATTGGATAACAAATCAGTGGCCAAATTGAAGATTTTTGAGTTTTTGAGTTTTGGAAGTTCTTGAAGAAATTTGATCGATTTGGCTTATTTGATCGATGTTTGTGATAATTGTTGATAGAGAAATGTAAATCGGGGGTAGGCAAAGTGATCTGGACAAGAAATCATCAGATTTGGGTAAAAAATTCGAAATTTTTGAATCTGAGCGGGATGATCTTGAAGCTGTCAGATTTCCAGGTTTGATGGGATCGGATTTGCCCTTTGAATCAGTCGAAATTGCTGAATTCCGAGAATAATTTGATCGGATTCTAAGGTTTTATCGGATTCCGAAACATTTTATCGGATTCCGAGACATTTTATCGGATTCCGAGACATTTTATAGGATTCCGAAACATTTTATCGGATTCCGAGACATTTTATCGGATTCCGAAACATATTATCGGATTCCGAGATAGTTTATCGGATTCCGAAACATTTTATCGGATTCCGAAACATTTTATCGGATTCCGAGGTTTTATCGGATTCCGAAGTTTTATCGGATTTCTCTAGTTTCTCGGAATTCCTTATTTTCTCGGAATTCTCTCTGTGCTCGAAATTGCCTATTTTATCGGAATTCAAGATCACCCGGAATTACACTCATTTTTCAAATTTTTAAGATTTCTGATCATTTTTGCCACAACATTATTCTTTATTTTTCAAATTTTACAGCTCGACCCTAGCCAGGGGCTCTGCCCCTTGGACCCCTCCAGAGGTTGCCACCCCTTGGACCCCGCTATCAGGGGCGCTGCCCCCGAACCCCCGTCATCGTTGTTGTGACTGAATTATCTTGTCACCTTGATTCCTAAGTCAAGTGTTTGGATTTTTTGGCTGAGTCAGGAGTTCTCAAAGTTTCAGTTATCATTCTGATGTTTCTAGATTCGGGTTTGCTTTGGGTCATTGTTACCATATATTGGAATGTCTAATCCCTTATGTCTAGTCATCCGGCTCTTTCTCAACTGATTTTTGGGTCTTCTTTCTTAGTGTCACCAATTTTTGGTCTCAAAACCATATTTTGGTCATCCATCCCTTGTTTCTTTTGAATCTTGGTTATCTTTTGTCAGTCATCTCCGATGTTCCATATCACAGTGTTGGTGAAATTTGTTTAAGGATTAACCAACATCAGGTTTCATCAGTTTTTTTAAGATTTTGTAAGTTCATTCGTGTGCTCTCAAATAAGGATGTATCCGACTCCCTGATCTTATTACAGTTCACAGTCAAATATCCTCTTATGCGTACCCAAGTTTGTTTGCATCCGTATGTCTTTCAGAATTGTTTCCACCTGTTGTGATCTGGTGAAGGTTGATTACACGGTATTGGGATACTTACTTGACAACATCAATCTCCAATATCAAATTACATCCAACACAGAGTTATATATTTTTAAGAATTCAGATCAAATCATTACCACTCCTCAACGGTCAAGAGTGGTTTATGTATTTATTCAAGTCAGGGAATGTTTGAAGATTATTTTGACTTGAAGTGTAGGATCCTCCTCACCCCTCTTCCATGTTTTTGCAACTGAATCTCATGGTGATGTCTTTTATGCATGATGCTCATAAAGTCTTATAATCATCATGAGGGGGAAAATAAAAAGTGAAGAAATTTTACATTGTTGATTCAGTTGTTAAGGGTGTCTACTCAAGGGGGAGAGAGAAAAAGAAACATCAGTCTATATCATGTCTAGGGGGAGTCAAGATTATCACACTTATGAAGACATGGAAACAATCTGAGCTACATTGTAGGGGGAGACAAAAAGAAGATTCTTCCCAACACATCAAAAGTGTTTATGCTTCCGCTGTCAAAGGCTCAAGATAAAGCAATGTTTCAGACTGATGTATTTGGTGGGACGCTACTTCCAAAACTGCTTATATAATCTAAGGAAAACTTAGGTTACTGGCGTGTACACTCCTATTTCAATACAATGGGGGAGAATGTAAATTCATATATTGTATAGAAATAGGAGTTTCTATGTAATATACTCATGGAGTATATATAGGGATATGACATGTTGTAATCCCTAAGGTTTTGGGCATAATGAATAAAAGAACTATGTGTTTTCATGGTGAAAATCAATATTCTATCTAGTTCTACATACAAACCTTCAATTTATCCTACATTATACTTGAATCACTTGTTATATGGGACTAACATCCACAACACCTTTTAGAGTTCTGTTATACTTGTACTTACGACCAGAACAGGAGAGAGATCACATGCACTGTTCTAGATGGGGATAGAACAGTTGTCCTTTCTGTGCAGCGGCTAAGGGAAGTTCTTTAACTCCCTGTCAATGATGTGTTTGAAGCTGCAGTCACAAGACAAGTGGCAAGGTCAGTCCTACCCAACATGGGTCACCCACAGACTGAGGGTGTTATAAAGAAGGACACTTTTCCCACTGGATGGGGCTTCATGGTGTCCACTGTGATCCGTTCACTTGGTACTAAGATTGGAGGTCTGGATCAGGTGAATTAGTTCGAGATGCAGCTTCTCTACAACATGTATCATGCCAGAAATATGGATTATGCATTGCTCATCCTCAACGAGCTCAAAGCCCAAGTGGTGAAGACACCAAGGGATCTCCATGTACCATTCATAAGGTACTTATCCTTGGTGGTGGAAGTTGAATTGGGAGAATAGCTTTATGAAGCTGGACAGGATGTGTTCCCTGCCCCAACACTCAGCTCAAAGATGTTCAACAATGATATCTTTCCACAGCAGGAAGGTCTGAGTGACCCAATGCGATGGATAGCTGAGGGAGCTTCATCCGAAAGTGAAGCTGAGGAGTCGGATCAAGGGGGAGCATCTATAGCTGAATCAGATCATAGAGCTGAGCAACCTGCTCAAGCTGACCCTTCCTCTCCCTCTGGTTCTAAGTCATCTTTAGAGTCAGAATTCATTGCAAGACCAAGGAAAGGTATAACTCCTCCTCTCTCAACTTCTTCTCACTTTTCTCAATCATCATTTGGAGATAAGACTTTGATAAACCCAACCCAGTCTAACCCATCTCCTCCACCTTCCATTCAACTCCACTCTGAAGCCACCCCTAGTGTGCCCACTGCTACTAGGGAGAAAATCTAAACCTATATCCGTAAAACTGCCAAGGTGGTGCCACTACTATAGGCATCACTAGAGCTGAGATCACATTGATCCCTCCCCAGGCAGGAGTTGAGGGGGAGACGCCTACTCTTAAGGCGTCAACCTCCAGGCTCATATCAACCCTACAGCCTTACCCGAGTGTGGTGTCTACTCAGCCCACACTCTCCAGAGCCATGTGAGAGCCTGTTACTGTGCCTGAGCAGACACACTCAGGTAACATTGAAAGAATGACCAATCCCCAGGGTCAATCACCCCCTCCATACCAATAAGCCAACCACCTACCCATACAATTCACGTCTCGAGCTCAATTACTTCTCTTCACTTCTCACACTCCCATGCACGACCTGTCAATGTTTCATCTACATACCAAGGTGAATCACAGGGTCTAAACTCTGGTGCAAATGAGTTTGAGAGTATGCACCAACCCTTAGATGATGCACCCACATACTCACCTACTTTTGTTCTTGACTCTTTTTATTCACAGGATAAACATGTTGAGTCTAAGGACAAGGGTCAATCTCCTCCAGAAGCATCTGCCTCCTCAG
The DNA here is from genome assembly GCA_947179395.2 of Pulicaria dysenterica. Classification (NCBI taxonomy): domain Eukaryota; kingdom Viridiplantae; phylum Streptophyta; class Magnoliopsida; order Asterales; family Asteraceae; genus Pulicaria; species Pulicaria dysenterica. The sequence goes on from OX359293.1 coordinate 20,496,528, forward strand.
GCATTCAACAATTAAAGCAGTATTTAGCAGCTCAGTTTTGTCTGTTCCATCTCAAGCAAAAGAAGAACAAATGCAAGATTTATCAAAGACTTGAGAAGGTGACTAATGATATTAAAGAGATTGCCTCTGCGGTTGCTGCCTATCTGAAAAACATACTTTAACCCCTATTGATGATGACAAAAAGGGGGAGAAGGTTCAAGATGATGCTGAGTTAGTGCAAGCTGAAGCTTTACTGGAATTAGCAAAAGGAGCAAAGAGGCAAGCTCAATTTGAGGGGGAGCTAGAGTAAGAGAAAGAGGAACATGCAGCTAAGAAACAAAAGGTGATGGAAACTGAATCTGAAGATGAAGCTGACAGTGTCTCTGAGACTGAGGATGAAACTGAAGAAGAAAATGCCACAAGGCTTATGATTGAAATGCTCGAACAAGAGGAAGCCAATGAGTTAAGCATTTTACTTGAAGGGCTGAGCAAATCAGAAAGCAGAATGAGGAACTGGAAAAACTCAGACTGCCTATCGTGCCTAAGGAGGAAGAAGTAGAAGAACTTCTTGTTCAAAATCAACCTGAGGAGGAAGATATAACTCAGTGTTATACAAGAACCTGCTTCTCTTCTCAAATCAATACACTTAAGTTGAGCTCAGTTCAAAGGATCATCATTCTAGAGTTTGTCTTAAGAAATGGTGAAACACCTTCTCTGGAACTGAATCAACTTCACCGACTGGGATATGAAGAATGGAAGCAAGTGGCCATACTAATTAAGCAGATGGAAAAGTACTCTGCTAGAAGTCAAGTTAAAGATGAACTCCTAAGGCTACTTGGAAGAGTTGACGCGATTAAAATCATACCCAGGTCTGAGATAGCTACCCTACTGACTTCTTTTCATAAAGTTGGAAAGAAGAAGCAAACAAAGCCAGCTGGATTAGCAAATACAGACAAGTACAGTATCAATCTTCCTGAAGGCATGGAATTCAATGAAAATACCTATGTGGAAAAGCCTCAGAAAGGATTCATGTACTTGGACAGAAATGGTGAACAATGCTTCCAGTCTGATGCAAGTATCTATACATGTGGGGTATCTCAGGTGTTTGCTCTGAGACTACTAGTGGAAAAGACTAAACAAACTGCCGGGTTCAGATACAGAATAAACAGAGCAATAAGATCACAAAAGGATCAGCTTCAACACTTGCCTAACTTGCAAGAACTTCTTGAAGAAATCAACAAGGAGATTAAAGAGTTTGAAGAGCTGCATCCTGAATAGATTAGTTCTATTGTAAATATATTAGATTAGTTCTAATTTTGTAAGCACTAAGTGAGCATGATCTGAGTGATGAAAACTTTTGTATTTTGATATGTTCAATAAATACAAGTATTAATTTGATATGTTCAACTGTGTTATGATATGTTCATAATTATGAGTCTGATAAGTTCAGCTTGAATGAATAATTGATTAGTTCTTATTCATTAATGGGTTTGGTTGGTTTGTTCAACTTAAAGTTGGTTTGTTCAACTTAAAGTTGGTTTGTTTCACTTATAATTGATAAGATCAATTAATATTTGATAAGTTCAAAAATAAAATCTTAATAAGTTTGAGATTTAAAACATAATTCTGTTAAACAAACTTAAGAACTGTTTGACGGTTTTGTCATCATCAAATAGGGGGAGTTTGTTGGGAATATGATCTCATCAGTTAAGATTTGATGAGACAAAGTTAAGTTTGTAAGATGTGTTCTAAATATAACTTAAGCAGAATTATGAGGCTTGATCAGACTGAGCACACATAGTGTTTCAGACAGAGTATAAGCTGAATATAAGTTGAACATATACTCGATCAGCCTAGACTATATCTTAGTAAGATTATCAATGTGTTTGATAAGCTGTGTATGTCACCTAAGATATATATTGAGTTTTCAGCTTGATGAGTTTCAAGCTGAGTGACTCAGCGTATATACTGAGTCAGCTCAATAGAGTTGCTAAATAAGTTCTAGCTAACTCTTAGGGCTTCTAAGGATTAGTTAATTATTATACATGTTAGTTCATGTTTGTTTTCGGGTTTGTTCTCGAAGAACTCAGCTTGATGAGTTTCAAGCTGAGTAACTCAGCTCGACTAAAGAAGTCAGTTTAAGAGAATTTAAATATGTTTTAAATTCATTTTTATCTCTCTATATCTACGGCAAGGATAAGAAGATTCTAGAATCAAGATTGAAGATTGAAGACTCAAGATAAGAAGATTCAAGATTCAAGATTCGGGGTTATCCGTTAGTTAGTTAGCAAATTAGGATTAGTTCTAGTTTGTTAGGATCCGTAGGAACATGATTATAAATACTTATCACCCTGACAAGTTTAGAGGTACGACTGCGACTACGAGTTACAGAGCCAAACTCAAGTCTCACCTCAACATTGATCGTATGTGTTACGATTTTTGATTCACTGTTTGTCAGTTCAACGTGATCAAGAAACTCACAGATTGCCAAGCTATTCGTGTGTTCGAATATTCACATTTGTTGTAAAATTGTTAAGTATTCAATCTGTGATTAAATCCTGTTTAGAGAGCCGTCTGGTATCTATAATCATAAGTTGATTATAGATAGCAAAGTTTGAAAGATTGAGAGATTTGATTTACATTAGGTGTTTACGTATCAAGTGTTGGTTACTTGATAGAGTCTATAATCATCTTCTTATTAATGAAAAGCAAATCATTCGATTGTGTGGTTTGATGTGTGTTAACACTTTTTATTAATTTGTTCAATTTTCCGCAGAAAGTGTATTCAACCCCCCTTCTACACATTACTTGCTTGTTGACCTTCTCACTAAGGGACCAACAGTTCTCTTGTGCTCTGTGATCTGTTCATGATTGAGCAAGAACCCATATATCGACTGTAGGTTATACATGTGTAATGTTCCTCCAGCCCTTAGTGCTGTAGTTACTTCATTGAACTTTTCTGGTAACACAACCAGAAATTTCAGCACTAGGTCAGCTTCATTTTTTTTAATGCCTACACCTAGCAGGTCATTAATCAAGCAGTGAAACCTGGTAAACATATCAGCCAGAGTTTCATTCTTCTTAGAGAAGAAGTTTTCATAGGATCTGTTCAGATGATTCTTCTTCTGCTGCTTGACCAGATCTGTGCCCTCATATGTAATACTCAGAGTATCCCAGATCTCTTTTGAAGATTGACACCTAGTCACAGTGTGCAAGATCTCATTAGTCAGGGCATTAGCCAGAACACTCTTTGCCTTGTCATCCAGAGAATATAGTTTCCAATCCTTATCAGTCCAGGATGCGACATGCTTCTTCACTTCCTTTTCAGTTTTGTCAGTGGATGTTTAACTGACAATAGCAGGAATCTTGGGGATGATTGGTCCTGTAGTGATGACATCGTACATACGATTGTCAATGGACTTGAGGAAAAGCATGGCTCTGAATTTCCACATAGGATAATCAGATCCATCGAATATGAGACAACCCTTAGCAAAAATCTGAGGAAAGTTTGATAAATTGTTGCTTGTCGACATTGTATACTTTCTGAGAATCTTGAACTTTCAACTTATGAAATCGTTCAGCCTGCTCTGATACTAGTTGTTGGTCCCTTGGCGAGAGTGTCAACAAGCAAGTAATGTGTAGAAGGGGGGTTGAATACACTTTCAAGTTCACAACAGATGTGAAGATTCGAACGCACTGATAAATTGGCAATCTGTGAGTTTTATTGATCACGTTGAACTTACAAACACTGAATCAAGATTCGTAACACATACGATTAAAGTTAAGGTGAACTGAGTTTGGCTCTGTAACTCGTTGAATAGTAGTCATCCCTCCTCAAAACTTATCAGGAGATAAGTATTTATAATCCTATTCCTACGAATCCTAACAAACTAGAACTAATCCTAATCTGCTAACAAACTAACGGATAACCCGGAATCTTGAATCTTGAATCTTCTTATCTCGAGTCTTCAATCTTCAATCTTGATTCTGGAATCTTCTTATACTTGCCGTAGATATAGAGAGATAAAAGGAATTTAAAACATATTTAAATTCTCTTAAACTGACTTCTTTAGTCGGACTGAGTTACTCAGCTTGAAACTCATCAAGCTGAGTTCTTCGAGAACAAACCCGAAAACAAACATGTACTAACACGTATAATAATTAACTCATCCTTAGAAGTCATAAGAGTTAGCTAGAACTTACTTAGCAACTCTGTTGAGCTGACTCAGTGTATACGCTGAGTCACTCAGCTCGAAACGCATCAAGCTGAATACTCAACCTATATCTTAGGTGACATACACAGCTTATCAAATACATTGATAATCTTACTAAGATATAGTCTAAGCTGATCGAATATATGCTCAGCTTATATTCAGCTTATGCTCAGTCTGAAACACTATAAGTGCTCAGTCTGATCAAGCTTCATAATTCTGTTTAGGCTATATTTAGAACACATCTTACAAACTTAACTTTGTCTCATCAAATTTCAACTGATGAGATCATTTGACCAACAAAGAATTTTTGCAAAAAAAAATATATCGTTAGATTCAGTTTTTCGTCCTCTTTCAAACAAGACCAGGCTGGATATATTTGTGAAACTTTTTTTTGAAATGCAAAGTTTGCATTTTGAGCTGGGTTCATTCTAAATGCAAAATGCAAAAAAACGAAAAACTCAAAATATAAAAATGCAGGTCATCTAGATGCTTCCAAAATGCAAAAATTATGAAAATGCAAAATGCAAATCCAACATGATTCAATGAAAATGCAGTCTAAAATGCAAAATTACACATTTAAACCCAAAATGCAAAATCCGTATAGAACACTACATGCTGCCCGAAATGCAAACAAAAATTTCATGTTAAAAAAAATTTAGAAAAATATGGGAAGAGTGATCTTGTTTGAAAGAGGATTAAAAAACTAAAAAATTGGTATAATTTTTTTGTTTAAATTCACAAAACTTAAAAAGTTATGAGAATCTAAAGTTTTTAGGGGTTTTTTTTAAATCGTGGGTTGTTAGAGGGGGGATTTTCCATTTTTGCCAATTTCTTCCTATATTAATACATCATAATTATAGTTTTGCCATCGTTAAATCTCATCCATTAATTTTGATTATCCAATGATCCAGATTGGTTCTTTGGGTTCTTTGTTTAATACATGATTCTTTATTGATCCAATTTTACACATAGAACTCTTCTTAAACATAGAACTTAAAGAACTATCTTATCAACTGACACGTGACACTTTCATAAAACGGCAAAACTGGAAATCAACAATTGCACATACAAAACCACGCGCCACCTCCGGCCATTCCTTTTCTAAAAAAAACCCACCCATTAATTCTTAAATCGGCCGTAACTCCTTCGTTCTTAAGAATTTAAGCAAGAAAGTTATACCATTCAACTCGTTTTGAAATCCTCTTTAATTCAAGACCAGGCTTGCATTGCTTTCTGATTTTTTTTGTTTTGAAAATACAAATACCGAAAATGCAAAAAAACAAAAATGCAAATATTGAAGATGCAGGTCATGCAGATGCTTCCAAAATGCAAAATGAAAAAACCGAAAATGCAAAATGCAATGCATTCCATTACGTCACTAAATTAGTAAATGAAAATTCAAACCAATGCATTTCACAATCTGATTTAATGCAAAATACAACCCAAAAATGCAAATTAAAAATTCAAACCCAAAATGCAAATTCCATTCACAACACTTTTCAATATCATAAGAAAATAGTTGAACACAATAATCAAAATGCACTTTTCAAATGAAATTTGCATGTTTATTAAAATGAAACTCAGATGAAATACAAACAAACTAAAGAACTAACTCGAAATGAAACCCTGATAAAATGCAAAACAAACTACAATCTGAAAATGCAAAGCAATTTTTGTGTTGATATGATGAGTTTTTGCATTTTCGTTCTTGTATGCTCGGAATTTGCCTTTTCGTTCTTGATTGCTGGGATTCTGTATTGTCATATTTGCATGTTCACAATAAAAGTTTTAGAAATATGGGAAGATTGATCTTGAATTAAAGAGGAAGAAAAACTGAACCTAATGGTATTTTTTTTGTTAGAAATCGAAAACATGACATAGTTATGATCATTAGAAGTATTAATGGGTTTTTTAAATAAAAATTTAGAAAGTTTTGAATTGGCTGTAGGGAGGGGGAGGCTTGAACGGTGAAATTTTTTTCTTTACTTCCTAAATTGCCCCTTAAACAAATCTTATATGTTAATGAATTATTAGTTTCCATATATATACTACTTTTAATCACAGCCCTTGATCATAAATATCCAAGAGTTCATATTGGTTCTTTAGGTTCTATGTTTAATGGGTGGTTCTAAGTTGATCCAAAAATATAATAAACAATTATTTAATTGTTAGTTGAATATTGTTTGGAAAAAAATCAGCGCACGCACATGGAGTCGAACACGTGACCTTTACGTTTGTATGCAAGCTCCTTACCAATCGGCTAAATTAACATTTGATTAGCATTGACAAGATCTATATATATATATATATATATATATATATATATATATCTATATATATATATAGATCTTGATGGATGTACCATATATATATATATATGTATATATATACTTATACTATTATATATAGGGGATGGATATATATATATATATATATATATATATATATATATATATATATATATATATATATATATATATAGGGGAGGGTTCATGCGAGAAGTGCGAGAAGCAATTTCAGTTACTTATTTGTATAATCTTGATTTTTTAATTTTTTTTAATTTAAAAGGGTCTGATGGTAAACTAAAACTTTTCTCTCTCCAATCTATTTCTCTTTCCTAAGTTTTGAATAAAAACAAAACAAAATTAAAATGATTTGCTAGTAAATTATAAATTCTACAGAGTTCACCGGTGAACACTATCAAGAATATTTACCAGTTTTTCATCATTACTGTGTTCAATAATGAATACAGCAAATAGTATTGAAGTTTAAGATAAATTTTATTCAATACTAAACACAGCTAAAAATATGCAAGTCTTTCCATCATTGCTATTTTAAGTAAGTTATCCTCTTGTTGTTCACCACTGAATTTAAGCTTGTTTACCACAAACTACTATTAAAATTCAATATTTCTTATTTTTTGTTATGCATACCGTCTTCGTTAGTGAACACATTCACGCCTAACAGTTATCAAAATAATGAATCATCTTTGTAAACCATATACTTCGAAGTTAGGTAAGTATGTTACATGCATAATATAAGAATCTTATTAGTTTTTTTCCAATGTTCATTAACGAACCATAGACCAATTTAAGCATTTGGTATTATGAGTAAAAGAAATTAACAGCTAATAGTTATGTTAACCACGAATAAAAAAATTAATACATTAATCTTACATTTATTAGTGAACAACCTAAAATCAAAACATAGTAAGCCTAAAAATATCTGAGTTCACAAATAAACAGTTACAAAATCTTCAAAAAGATTGTTCACTAATAAACAAAACTCTAGCTCCCTAATCCATATTATTTTATAATTTTAAAAAAGTCACCAACTTAACACATGTTTACCAGTAATCGAGAATCAAATTCTGAACATCTCAAGATACCATCACCTAATTAGGTTCTTTCTTGAATTCATTAAAAAAACAAATTGTGATTGACCAAAGGATTACATATAGTTAAAAAAAGACTAAACATCATATCCAAGAAACGAAGGTTAATCAGAAAAAAAAAGAACACTTTCAGAATAAAAAATATCTCCAAAAACCAAGGGCATTCATGGAACAAAAAACAAATCCATGAAAAAAAGAGAGAAGAAAAGCACATTCATGAAGTTAGAAACTAAAACAGATCAATAGACTTGGAATAAAAACAGACCCCAGATCTATGAACCAAAAAAAGGAAAAAGAAAATAGATCCATGAATGGATGCGGTGGGCTCATATGAATGTCCATTTGAAGCAATGTGTGGCTCCTTCATTATATCCTGCAATCAACAACATATTTTGTTAAAGATTCAAAAAAAAAAAAAAAAACCAACTGAACTCATTTTTTATTAACAAACAAACATTAAAAACAAAATCAAACAAAAAAAAACTCGTTGGTTTAGAGTGGGTACGTATATCTAGAGAATGAAAACACAAATCACCAAACTTTATAAAATCAGCATGGATCGATGAACTGCAGTTGAAAGGCGATTTTGAGGGTCCTTAATGAACTAGATGGATGAACGGTTGTTTGTGCTCGACTGGGCCTCGATTTTGACGGTGATGAATAGCAGATCACGAGTGTGGAGTGGGTGGATTATCGATTGGGTTTCCACTCGGTGGTGGATCTGAACAAACATAGCCTCAAAAACAGTGGCGGCGTTTGGGGAAGGTGGCCGACGTTTGGGTTGGGGTCGGCTACGGGTGGCCAAAACATCATAAATTCGGAGTCACATGGTATCAACGAGGGAAAAGGAGAGTGGTGAGATGCATGAGGGGCGGCGGCGAGGTTGTGCTTGAGTGAGGCGGTTGTGATGGCGGTGCTTGAAGGCGTTAACAAGGGCGGAGGAGATATGCGATGGCGGTAGTGAGATGCGGTGATCGACGGTGGTGGCGGTATAGATCTCGGCACGGGCGACCAAAGAGGGATGACACCGGCGATGGTGAAATAGGTGGCGTCGGATGGAAGACAGAAAGGGAGGCGTATGTTTGCTGATTTTTTTTCATTTACAGAATATGGATTAAAAGGTTTTTAATGGGTTAGAGATAGGAGAGAGAAAGCTGATTAAATGGAGATAAATAAGAAATTTTATTTTCTTAATTTGGTTTTCTTTTTTTAATGTATAAAATGACCTTTTTATCCTTTATTTATTTATAAACTACCATTAGGTTTTAAAATAATTACTAAAATGCCACGATAAATATTGTCCATTGATCTAATCATCTAATGGTCTAAATTGCTTCTCGCACTTCTCGCATTAAAAAGGCTTCTCGCATGGACCTTCCTATATATATATATATATATAACATTTTATTGTTTCAGTACTTCCGTACTTTATTCATATTTGTAAGGAACTAATTTCAACCTTTAGATCATTGCATCAATATTTCATATTGAATTTTAAAGTTTTGTTCGGATGAGCATTTTCGTAATTCATATGTGATTGTATATTGAATCATCTGTGATTGCATATTAAAAATTTTAGGACTATATTTTTACATTGACTTTATTAAACACAAATCTAAACTATATATATTTATATTTAATTATATGCGTTTATAGATTTTTTAACTTTAAATGTATAATGATTGGTATAAGTATAATAATATAGTTATTGTCGTCTCATTTTAAACTATGTCGTGAAGTAAATTTACTGTAATCTAACACAAAATTAAAATAGTTTTCATTAGTAAAAAATTATCTCTAATTTTAAAGAAAAAAAATTCAAATTCTTATTTTCTTGATTATCTCTAACTCAACCAATACAAACTTTTAATTTCTCTCAAGTTTGACTTTTGATGCATAATTAGCATCTAAATTTGACTTTTCATCTCATCTTCTTTACAATGTTTGATAGAGAAATTCTTTAATATGGATCGTTTAAAGTATATGGTGACCCGATTTGGTTTTACTCGATTTAGTTTTACCACACCTTCACCGCCTCATTTTACACATTCAACTATTAAAGATAATTGCTTTCTTCATCTACTGATCTCCATAACTAATAAAACCATATCCTACATTTCTTCCCCATTAGATTCTCCTTCCACAACGAAGTTACAGTTGTCCATCACCAATCGTTTCCTCTTTTGCACTTTTGATTGTATGATAAATCGAAAGCAACCTTCATTCTTTAATAAAAAAAAGCAACTATAAACGGTTCAAACCAGAGGGACGGCGGCGACCGGAAATAGAACCAAGGGCAGCAGCGACTTCTGGCAGTGGCAGCGGAAGGGTGACGGGCGACGGGAGGTCACCGGCGATACTTAGATCAGAAGAAAAAAAAACGTAAGAGTCGAGGGCTAGGTCAGGCTGGATACCATGTTACATATTGTGGAAACCTATTAAGAGCGTATTGCATTTCATCACCAATATAAATAATACACAGTATTTACACAACTGATTAAGACAACTCTTACCGGAATTTTTTTCTGTTTCAGTCTCCACACAAATATCATCACTTTTTTTGGAATTATCTTGCTCCATTCAGTTTCTGCTATGTTTCCTTGTACTTGAAACACTTTTTCATCTATTAACTGTCGTAATCTTTTAGCCGAGAAGACTCCATCCTTATCAAGCCACCAATGCACTACGTCCCTTCCCTCCTTTTCCGGTCTCGCCGAACCCAATGTTTCCATTAAAGCATCTAGCTCCCCTGATTCTCTTCCTCTGATGTCTCTCCTCCAACACCAACTCCATACCCATTGATCCCCCTCAAAGTATTATCTATCTCTTACTACCGCTTCTTTTTCAACTTCAAGAGAAAAAAGTCTTTCGAAAGTTCCCCAGCCATCTATCCATCCAGAACCTTGTCTTTCTGCCATCACCTATCTTCCTTCCTATCGACGAAAGTGAAATTAATTCCCAACTTATCAACTTTTCTTCCTTGCATTATAATATTACTCCACGAACCGTCTCTTCTGCTCATTTTTTCTTGATCATCCAGCCCTTCATTCTTGCCGTAGGCAACTTTGATTACTCGAATCCACAATGCATTTTCTTACATGTTGAATTTGAACCTGTAAGAGAACCAACTTGTAGCCCCCCCTTCCAAAAAGAATTTAGAGTTTTAACCCATTTGACCAGGTTTATCCCCTTTTTTCCCCTACCCCACCACCCTAAAAAAACTCTCTCCTCACACTCTCAAGAATTTTCAACACACTCTTCGGAGCACGAAATAGTGAGAATGTGTACAAAGGAATACTACTTAGAACTGATTTCACTAAGGTTAACCTACCTCCATATGACAGCGATTTAGCCTTCCATTTTGCAAGTTTTAAACGAAATTTTTCTGCTACCCCTTTCCAGCACTCTACCAGACCCATTCTTGAGCCCACAGGTAAACCCAAGTATTTGATCGGCAACTCCTCTATACCACATCCTATGGCCGTAGCCCAACTTTTTACTTTATCCTCTTCAACTCCAAAACCAATTAATTTACTTTTATCAAAGTTAATCTTCAAACCAGAAGCCCACTCAAAGCATCTCAAAGATTTTATTAAGTTTGCTAAATTTATCTGCTAAAAAAATATCGTGTCATCAGCATATTGTAAATGTGAAATAACCACTTTTGAAGTTCTCCCCACCTCTACACCTGTAAACAAACATTTTCTCCTTGATTCTTTCATAACTACATTTAATGCCTCGGCAACTATTACGAACAAAAAAGGAGAGAGTGGATCTCCTTGTCTTGACCCCTTCAACGTCTTGAACTCTCCCGTAGGTGACCAATTTACCAAAACAGTTACTTTAGCCTATTATAAAAATGTTCTAATGCACCATATCCACTTCTCTCCAAACCCATGTTCCTCATAGTATCGAACAAGAACTCCCAACACACACTGTCATATGCTTTTTCTTAATCTACTTTGAAGGCAAAAGATTTAATTTTGTTTTTTCTTACATATCCACAACCTCATTAGCGATCAATACACTATCTAAAATAAACCTACCTTTAATGAATGCATGTTGTTCCTCCCCAATGATCCTCCCAATCACCTTTTGTAATCTTGAGTAAGCACTTTACTCAGGATTTTATAATAACTACCAACCAAACTTATAGGTCGAAAATCATTCAAATTTACAACACACGTACCTTTTGGTATCAACGATATGAACGACGAGTTACATCCTTCATTGATTACTCCTTTCTCCCAAAACCATGCAAGACATCGAAGAATATCCATTTTCAATAGTTGCCAAAATTTCTTTATAAAACGGAAATTAAATCCATCCGGACCCGGAGCTTTCAAGCTTTCACAGTTCTTGATCGCCATCCAAACATCTTCTGAAAACGGTACTTCCAAACCTGCAGCCTCTTGTGTGGTTAACCTTTGAAACAATGCACTGCTAAACGACGGTCTATTGCCCATTTGCTCCGTAAATCTCTTTTCAAAATACTCGTGCACCTCTTTTTTAATTATTATCTGATCCTCCACCTATTGAGCATTCTCCATTAGCCCTCTTATATTATTCTTACGATCACGTCTTTTAATTGACGAATGAATAAATCTCGAATTCTCATTACCCTCTACTGCCCATTTAACTCTAGCTTTTTGTTTTAACATTCTATTCTTTTTTCTATCTAAGTTTATCCACTCTTCTCTTGCACATTTCCAATCTTCAAGTTCATTTATTTCTAGACAACGGTGTTCAGCTTCACTTTCCCATTCATTCACCTTCTTTCATTTATCCTCTAAGTCTTGATCAATTAAGCCAAACTTTTCGCGACTCCAGGTTCTTAACACATTCTTTACATTCTTGAGCTCATCTCGAAATCTTCGGTCTGGAGCATGTGAGACTATCGGTTTGCTCCACGCTTCACCCACCACTAACTCTATCACTAGTACAAATCTGCGTTTTGTCACACATAATCGGAATTAAACGGCCACTCGTTATTAGTTAGCCACCTATGAACTCGGATCGTGTGACCATTCGGTAATGTATCGCCAAACATTCAAATATTTATGTGGCTAAAGGTTACAGCTATTTTTTGGCTGATTATTTAGCCACATATGAATTTAAACAACGTGACTAAATGCCATAGATGGTCACACACATAATTTATTGTGACAAAAGTTTGTCACACACTTGAATGACTGTGACTAAATGCCATATATGGTCACATGAAATAATTGTTTATGTGTCTAAATCATAGATTCAAAATTGTCACACATGTATTAAGTGTAGCCAAAATCGTATATATGGTCACGCAACTTATTATGTGTGTCTAAAGTTTAACGGCGCCAAAAGGTAAAGTATATAGTCACATTTATTTCTAGCACGATCATGTGTGACTATATGGCTTTATAATAGCCACACATTGTTGGGAAAATGATTTCATCAGTTTAGATTTGATGAGACAAAGTTAAGTTTGTTGGATATGTTCTAGATATAACTTAAACAAAATTAAGAGGCTTGATCAGACTGAACATGTACAGTGTTTTAGACTGAGCATAAGCTGAATATAAGCTGAGCATATGTTCGATCAGCTTATACTATATCTTAGTAAGATTATCACTAAGTGTGATAAGCTGTGTATGTCACCTGAGATATATTGAGCTTTCAGCTTGATGTGTTTCAAGCTGAGTGACTTAGCGTATATACTGAGTCAGCTCAACAGAGTTGCTAAATAAGTTCAAGCTAACTCTTAGGACTTCTAAGGATGAGTTTATTAATATACGTGTTAATTCATGTTGGTTTTCGAGTTTGTTCTTGAAGAACTCAGCTTGATGAGTTTTAAGCTGAGTAACTCAATCCGAGTAAGAAGTCAGCCTAAAGAAAGTTTTAATATGTTTTAAACTTATATTTTTAACTCTCTATATCTACGGGAAGGATAAGAAGACTCCAGAATCAAGATTGAAGATTGAAGACTCAAGATAAGAAGATTCAAGATTCAAGGTTCTGAGTTATCCGATAGTTAGTTAGCAAATTAGGCTGAGTCTTAGTTTGTTAGATTCCGTAGGCACAGGATTATAAATACTTATCTCCTGATAAGTTTAGAGGTACGACTACAACGACGATTAGAACTAAGTGTTGCAGAGCCAAATACCTCACATCAACCGTATGTGTTACGATTCTTGAATCACTGTTTGTCAGTTAAACGTGATCAAGATATTCACAGATTGCCAAGCTATTCGTGTGTTCGAATACTCACATTAGTTGTGAGATTGGTAAGTTTTCAATCTGTGATTAAATCCTGTTTAGAGAGTCGTCAGTATCTATAATCATAAGTTGATTATAGATAGCTAAGTTTGAAAGATTGAGAGATTTATATTAGGTGTTTACATATCAAGAGTTTCTTACTTCATAGAGTCTGTAATCATCTTCTTATTAATGAAAAGCAAAGCATTTGATTGTGGTTTGATTTACTTTGTGTAACACTTTATTTTGATTTGTTCAATTTCCGCAGAAAATGTATTCAACCTCCCTTCTACACATCTGTTGCTTGTTGTCATTCTCACCAAGGGACCAACAATTGGTATCAGAGCAGGCTGAACGATTTCATAAGTTGAAAGTTCATGATTCTGAGAAAGTTTACAATGTCTACAAGCAACAATTCTTCAAACTTTCCATAGATGTCTGCCAAAGGTTGTCCCGTATTTGATGGATCTGACTATCCTAAGTGGAAATTCAGAGCCATGTTGTTCCTCAAGTCCATTGATAATCGTATGTCCGCTGTCATTATCAAAGGACCAATTATCCCCAAGATCTCTGCTGTTCAGTGATACGTCCGCTGATAAAACAGACAAGAGTGAAAAAGAGGTAAAGAAGCCTGTTGGATCCTGGACAGATGAAGACTGGAACCTGTACAATCTGGATGATAAGGCAAAGAGTGTTCTGGCAAATGCCCTGACTAACGAGATCTTGCATACAGTGAGTGGGTGTCAAACTACAAAAGAGATCTGGGATACACTTAGTATTACATATGAGGGTACTGATCTGGTCAAGCAGCAAAAGAAGAGTCATATGTACAGATCCTATGAAAACTTCTTTTCGAAGAAGAATGAAACCCTGACTGATTTGTTCACAAGGTTTTACTACTTGATAAATGACCTGCTAAGTGTAGGTGTGAAGAAAGATGAGGCTGAACTTGTGCTAAAATTTCTGGATGTGTTACCAGAAAGGTTCAATGAAGTAACCACAACAATGAGGGCTGGAGGAACAATGCATGTGTACAACCTACAGTATATCCATGGGTTCTTGCTCAATCATGAACAGATCATAGAGCATAAGAGAACTTCTCAACAACAACTTAAGGAGTCCTTGGATAAAGTAGATAATGCATTAGTTGCATAGAAGAAAAAGAAAAGTTCCAAGGCATTAGTTGTTGAATCTAAGTCTGAGTCAGAATCTCAAGCTGTGAAAAGGATCTTTAGGTACCTTAAAGGTACTCCAAATCTAGGTCTTTGGTATCCAAAGGACTCTGGGTTTGAGTTAGTTGGTTTTTCAGATGCTGACTATGCTGGGTGCAAGTTAGATAGAAAATCAACAACAGGAGGATGTCAACTGCTTGGAGGGAAATTAGTAAGCTGGACCAGTAAGAAACAGAACTCAGTGGCTACTTCAACTGTTGAAGCTGAATATGTTGTAGCAGGAAGCTGTTGTGCTCAAATCCTATGGATCAGCATTAGCTTCAAGACTTTGGTATGAGTTTCAAGAAAACCCCTATCTTCTGTGATAACCAAAGTGCTATAGCCATTACTTACAATCCAGTCTTTCACTCAAGAACCAAGCATATTGAAATTAGACATCACTTCATCAGGGACATCGTGGAAAAAAGGTAACGTTGGCATTAAATTTATCTCTACTGATGACCAATTAGCAGATATCTTTACTAAACCCCTTGATGAAAAGAGGTTTATGTATCTGCTAAGTGAATTGGGTATGCTCAACCCCTAGCTAAGTGTCTAGAATCTAAGTTTTCAGTTTGACAGAGACTAAGTGTCTTAAGCTGAGTGCACAGTTTATAAATAAGTTTTCATACACTGTATAACCTGTCAAGCTGAATGATGAGGTCACACGTTTGGTGAGTTCCAAACATATTTTAACTGCTTAGTGTGGTTATGATATAGTTTGAGTCAGTCTCAAACATAAATGACTAAGTGTCATTGAGTCTGAGCTATGTGCTTAACTCAAACTGTGTGATTGGTTCACTCGTTTGGTAAGTTCCAAACATATTTTACCTACTTAGTGTAGCTAAATTACATGTTTAAGTCAGTCTTAAACATAAATGACTAAGTGTCATTAAGCCTGAGTTGTGTGCTCTACTCAAGCTGAGTACCAATCTCAAGCTGAGTGATCAACTCAAGCTGAGTGCTTGACATAAACTGAGTGATAAGTTTACTCACACTTGGTGTGTCCAAACTATGATTTAATTGCTAAGTGTCATTACTTCATATGTCAATGTGTATTTGAGTCGGTCTCAAATCGCATCGTATATCAATTGTGTATTGGTATAATTTAACAGTGTTTATAATCTTATTATGAGTTAATAATATTATTTTACACTTGTATCCGTTGGAAGATGATGTGTTTCTACCCTCTCACTATTACAGAAAGCCGTAATTTTTTCTGGCGTAACGGATAAAAAGGGATTCCAACGGTAACTTCTCTCTCTCCTCAGAAAGGTATATATACCGATCATAACCGGTTTAGAGAAGTTTACGCTTACAACTCCGACTTCTCATCTTCTATTTACCTTTCGCAAACAACCACAATTTTCTCAATGCAATTCCTCGTTTCATCGATCATGAAACCCTATATCGCTCAGTGTGACATACATTGCTCAGTGCAAATAGAACAGTTACCTAGTGTAATATTCTAATTTCAACGATAGACGGGACCGTTCTGAATCTCAGTGACAGAATGGTAAGAGGTGCTGCGTTCAAGAACAACGGATTGCCGCGGATCAAAATCAACAATCAGCGTGCCTGCCTTGCAATCCCTCAACGCAAAATTAACAGAGGATACGAACCATGGGTAAACTATATTCGTAAATGCCCATTGGCTTTTGCTTTCATTGGAGCACCTTTACATGTGGTTCCTCAGCATCTGCTCGAGTTTTGGTATACTTGTGTCTACGACCAAAACAACGACATAGTTCGGGGCACAATGCTGAATGGAGAGAGGACGATTACTCTCACCGTAGACAGGCTAAGGGAGGTTCTTCAACTTCCTCAATCTGATGAGTTTGAGCCTGCGGTGACGAGGCAGACCAGAATGGGACACCCGCAGATAGAAGGTGTTATCAAAAAGGCCACCTTTCCAACCAGTTGGGGTTTCATGGTTTCCACAATGATTCGTTCACTTGGTACCAAGGTTGGAGGATTGGACCAGGTCAACGAGTTCGAGATGCAGCTGCTGTACAACATATACTTTGCACGCAATTTGGATTATGCTCAGCTCATCTTCAACGAACTCAGGGTCCAAGTGATGAAGACCACAAGGGATCTTCATGTACTTTTCATAAGGTACCTGTCCTTGGCATTTGAAGCCGAGCTGGGGACAGCATTAAATGATGCTGATCAGGATGTGTTCCTGTTTCCTACACTCAGCCCCAAGATGTTCAACAACGACATCTTCCCAGAGCAGGAGGGTCTAAGTGAGCCCATGCTACTGATAGCTGAGGCAGCTTCATCAGAAAGTGAAGAATAGGGATCAAATCAAGGGGGAGCTTCCCAAGCTGACACCGAGGTTCAAGCTGAGCACTCTGCTAAAGCTGAACCAATACATATTGAAGCTGCTTCTGGTAAGACCTCCCCACTTTCTCTTTCTTCTCATTATTCTCCATCTACTTTTGGAGATAAGGCTGTGGTAAACCCAACCCAGTCTAACCCATCTCCTCCACCTTCATTCCATCTACAATCCCACTCTGAAGCCACCTCTAGTATGCCCACTGCTAGGGGTGTAATTGAGCCGAGACAACTCGCGAGATACTCGGGATCGACTCGAAAAAAGATCGAAATCGACTCGATGTAAATCGAGTCGAGCTCGAGCTCGAGCTACTCGAGTAGTGTACCGAGTCGAGTTCGAGTTCTAAAATACTCAGCTCGTTAGGCTCGCGAGCCTAATCGAGCTTACACTAAATTACACTTTTGCCATTATATATATATAAGCACATACACGGTTATTTAGAAATTAATAACCCTAATTCATTTCAAACTTTTCCATCCCTTTTCAAACTTCCGCCGCACCTTCATCTTTTTCTTGCACCGCCACCGACGACATTCACCTTCATCTCTTTCTTGCACCTTCACCGACGCCTTCGTCGGTTCAATTTCTTTTTCCGATTAAACTTTTACCAACACTACCTCTCACGGATTACAATATTACCGTTGGTCAAACCATTACTTGTGACCGCCGAAGGATTGCAATGTTACCGATGGTCAACCCATCAGTTGTGACTGTCGACTACTGCTTCGAACTCCTGCATATCTCATCACGTTGAGATTAATTTTTGCTTCTCTTCTTGTTTCTTTTGTTTCATATAAGTCATGGATTTGTTTAGTTCTGATTTATATTTGATATAGGTTAAAGCATTCTTTAATCTGCTTGCGTTTTCTTTCCATTTTGTTGATGAAATTGTGAGGATAAGAGTTATTTTTAATGTCAATGTGTTTTTGCTAGTTTGTCATCGGATGATTTTTTCATGAAATGCTTGTGGTAAAAAGCATGTAATATGGGTTTAAGCATTCTGTTTTGCGATAATTTTAGTTTTGGTTTGGATTTTGTTTACTAAGGTTATGAGACCGATGATATAAAATCTCATACTTAAAGTTTATGAATTCTTGTTTGTCCTATTTTTTAAATTGCTACTATTCTCAGATTAGTTTGCTCTTTAGTTTGTTTTTGTTATTGTTTAATGTTGACTCTTTTATGTTTAGCAAATTTTCACGAGTCGAGCCGAGCCGAGCTCGAGTGTATCGATTACTCTACTAAGTTCGAGCTCGAGCTTGAAAACTAAAGCTCGGTCGAGCTCGAGTCGAGTTTCAAGCTCGAGTATTATGATTCGAGTCGAGCTCGAGCTTGACAGAACTCGGCTCGGCTCGGCTCGTTTACACCCCTACCCACTGCTGCTAGGGAGAATATACGAACCTATACTAGAAAAACTGCCTTAGGTGGTGCTACTCCTAAAGGCATCACTGGAGCTGAGATCACACTGATCCCTCCACCGGCAGGAGTTGAGGAGGAGATGCCTACTCATCAGGTGTCAACCTCGAGGCTCATTACAACCCAACAGCCTAAACCAGGTGTGGTGTCTACTCAGCCCACACTCTCCAGTGCCATGAGAGAGCCTATTACTGTGCCTAAGCAGACACACTTAGGTAAGATTGAAGAAATGACCAATCCCCAGGGTCAATCACCCCCCTCCAAACTAATTAGCCAACCACCTATCCATACACTTCACGTCTCGAGCCCCATTACTTCTCTTCACTTATCACACCCACACGCACGACCTGCCAATGTTTCATCTTCATACCAAGGTGATTCACAGGGTCTAAACTCTGGTGCAAATGAGTTTTAGGGTATACACCAACCCTTGGATGATGCAACCAAATTCCAACCTTCTCAGGCTAATTTGGATGACTTGATGAATTTCTTTAAAAGTCAGTTTGACAAGCTGCACCTCAAAAGAAAGCAAACAAAGAAGGATATGCTGATGATTATCGATAATCTGGATGAGGATGTGCTAAAATTGAAATCTGCAGTTGCTGCACTCGAACAACAAAGGACTTCAAACCCTATTGATGATGACAAAAAGGGGGGAGAAGGTTCAAGAAGCTGAAGCTGAGTCAGTCAAAGCTGAAGCTCTACTACTATTGGCAAAGGGAGTAGAACAGATTGAGGAGGAGACAGAAATAGAAAAAAAAGCTGAGCTGACTGAAAAAGCAAAAGGCAAGAGACCAGCAGTGGCCAACTCAGAAGAGTAAGAACCCCCTTAGCAGAAAAGAAGAAAAATGATTCTCAGTGAATCATCAGCCTCAGATGAAGACTCTGCTGACAAAATGACTTTACAAGAAAGAGCTTCACTGATGGCAGTGAGTAGAATGGAACAAGAAGATGCTGACCAGCTTGGGATATCTATCGAAGAATTAAGAAGAAGACAGTTGGATGCTCAAGCTGTGTTAGCAGATGAGAAAACGAGAAGAGAACAAGTATGGGCTGAGCATATCAGAAAGCAGTATGAGGATCTAGCCAAACTCAGATTGCCAATTGTGCCCAAGGAGGAAGAAGTAGAGGAACTTCATATCCAGGATCAACCTGAAGGGGAAGATATAACTCAGTGTTATACAAGGACCTACTTCTCCTCTCAAGTAAATTCACTAACGTTGAGTTCAGCTCAAGGAATCATCATCATGGAGTTTGTCTTAAAAGATGGTGAAACATCTTCTTTGGAGCTGAATCAACTTCATAAACTGGGATATGAAGATTGGAAGCAAGTGGCCGTACTTATCAAGCAGATGGAAAAGTCCTCTACCATAAGTCAAGTTAAAGATGAACTGTTGAGGCTACTTGCAAGAGCTGATTCGATGAAACTCATACCCAAGTCTAAGATTGTAACCCTACTAACTTCCTTTCACAAAATGGGGAAGGACAAGTTGAAAAAGCCAGCTGGATTAGCAAAAGCAGATAAGTACAGTCTAAATCTTCCTGAAGGCTTGGAGTTCAAAGAAAACATCTGTGGAAAAGCCTGAGAAAGGATTCATGTACCTGGATAGAAATGGAGAAAAATGCTTCCAGTTTGATGCAAACATATACACATGTGGGGTATCTCAAGTGTTTGCTCTGAGACAAATTATGGAAAAGACTGAACAAACTGCAAGGTTCAGATACAGAATAAACAGAGCAATCAGATCTCAAAAGGATCAGCTTCAACACTTACCTAATATACAAGAAATCCTTGAAGAAATAAATAAGGAGATCAAGGAGTTTAAAGAGCTGCATCCTGAATAGATTAGTTCTATTGTACGAATTAGATTAGTTCTAATTTTGTAAGCACTAAATGTGAATGATCTATGTGATCAATACTTTTGTATTAAGATTTGTTCAATTAATACAAGTATAAGTTTGATATGTTCAACCGTATTATGATATGTTCATAATTATTAGTCTGATAAGTTCAGCTTGAATGAATAGTTGATTAGTTCTTATTCATTGATATATTTGGTTGGTGTGTTAAACTAAAAGTTGGTTTATTCCACTTAAAATTGATAAGTTCAATTAAAATTGATATGTTCAATTAATATGTGATTAGTTCAAATTTAAAATCTTGATAAGTTTAAGATTTAAAACATAATTCTGTTAAACAAACTTAATAACTGTTTGATGGTTTTGTCATCATCAAATAGGGGGAGTTTGTTGGGAAAATGATTTCATCAGTTTAGATTTGATGAGACAAAGTTAAGTTTGTTGGATATGTTCTAGATATAACTTAAACAAAATTATAAGGCTTGATCAGACTGAACACGTACAGTGTTTTAGACTGAGCATAAGTTGAATATAAGCTGAGCATATGTTCGATCAGCTTATACTATATCTTAGTAAGATTATCACTAAGTGTGATAAGCTGTGTATGTCACCTAAGATATATTGAGCTTTCAGCTTGATGTGTTTCAAGCTGAGTGACTCAGCGTATATACTGAGTCAGCTAAATAGAGTTGCTAAATAAGTTCTAGCTAACTCTTAGGACTTGTAAGGATGAGTTTATTAATATTCGTGTTAATTCATGTTGGTTTTCGAGTTTGTTCTCGAAGAACTCAGCTTGATGAGTTTCAAGTTGAGTAACTCAGTCCGAGTAAGAAGTCAGCCTAAAGAAAGTTTAAATATGTTTTAAACTTATTTTTTTAACTCTCTATATCTACGGGAAGGATAAGAAGACTCCAGAATCAAGATTGAAGATTGAAGACTCAAGATAAGAAGATTCAAGATTCAAGGTTCTGAGTTATCCGATAGTTAGTTAGCAAATTAGGCTGAGTCTTAGTTTGTTAGATTCCGTAGGCACAGGATTATAAATACTTATCTCCTGATAAGTTTAGAGGTACGACTACAACGACGATTACAACTAAGTGTTGCAGAGCCAAATACTTCACCTCAACCGTATGTGTTACGATTCTTGAATCACTGTTTGTCAGTTAAACGTGATCAAGATATTCACAGATTGCCAAGCTATTCGTGTGTTCGAATACTCACATTAGTTGTGAGATTGGTAAGTTTTCAATTTGTGATTAAATCCTGTTTAGAGAGTCGTCAGTATCTATAATCATAAGTTGATTATAGATAGCTAAGTTTGAAAGATTGAGAGATTTATATTAGGTGTTTACATATCAAGAGTTTCTTACTTCATAGAGTCTGTAATCATCTTCTTATTAATGAAAAACAAAGCATTTGATTGTGGTTTGATTTACTTTGTGTAACACTTTATTTTGATTTGTTCAATTTCCGCAGAAAGTGTATTCAACCCCCCTTCTACACATCTGTTGCTTGTTGTTATTCTCACCAAGGGACCAGCACACATCATGACAAATGTGTATCTAAATGTTGTTTATGGCCACATTAAGTGTTTGTGTGTCTAAATCATGAGTATACATATGGTCACATAAACTAATTGTTTATGTGTCTAAATCATAGATTCGAAATTGTCACACATGTGTTTAGTATAGCCAAAATCGTACATATAGTCACGTAACTTATTATGTGTCTGTAAAGTTTAACGGTGCCAAAAGGTAAAGTATATAGTCACATTTATTTCTAGCACGATCATGTGTAACTATATGGCTTTATAATAACCATACATAATGACAAATGTGTATCTAAATGCTGTTTATGGCCACATTAAGTGTTTGTGTGTCTAAATCATGAGTCTACATATGGTCACATGAAGTAATTGTTTATGTGTTTAAATCATAGAATCGAAATTGTCACACATGTGTTAAGTGTAGCCAAAATCCGGTACATATGGTCACGCAACTTATTATGTGTGCCTAAAGTTTAATGGCACCAAAAGGTAAAGTATACAGTCACATTTATTTCTAGCACGATCATGTGTGACTATATGGCTTTATAATAGCCACACCATATCATAAATGAATATTTAAATGTTGTTTATGGTCACATTGAGTGTTTGTGTGTCTAAATCATGAGTCTACATATGGTCACATGAAGTAATTGTTTATGTGTCTAAATCATAGAATCGAGTTTGTCACACATGATTATGTGTAGCTAAAATACGGTACATATGGTCACATAACTTATACATTGTGACTAAAGTTTATCGTGTGTTTTCAAAATTAAACAGTTTATTAAATTTGATATTTAGTCACATACTAAATGTCTGTGTGTCTAAATCATGAGTCTATATATGGTCACATGAAGAAATTATTTATGTCTCTAAATCATAGAGTTGAGTTTGTTACACATGAGTTAAATGTAGCCAAAATCCAGTACATATGATAACATAAATTATTAATATTCATAATTCATTTCCCCCAAGTTTGACTTTAGATAGTCAAAATGGGAAATCTTGTAAAGTCAAAATTGGAACCGTTTTGAATTCGAAATTGGGAATCGTTTTGGTTAGTTCAAAAGAGGATGTCGTTTGTTTTCAATTGAAATACACAAACAACGAATATTACAGCAAACAACAGACAATATTCATTGATTAACATCTGTGAATTTTCAAAACATTACATCAAGAGACAGATAATAAAAAAGAAAAAAAACTAATCTAGATAATCAACAAGCCCATCGGAGTAAAAGTTTTGAGAGTCAAGAGACTTGATAATCTGCTCACGTAATTGGTTATTTGTAGCATAACTTGTGTGATGAGCCAATTGAGAACTAAGAAAATCAATATGGGCCCTGTCGAAAACCGAAATCTTTGATTGAGAATTAATCTGACAAATGCGGAGATTCAATTCGTCTATATTCATCTGAATACGGCAATAGCCATTTCAACATCTGCAAGTCTTTTCTTGTCCTTCAAGATGTATTGATCAACCTCTTTCATCAAGAAACTAAAGTCTTTGTATTTTTTTCTGTTGCGCTTTGAAGGGTTTTGCGATTCAGGAACATCCATTTTTTGGGAATGAAATCAGATGAATTGGCAGTATGTTCATGAAGCAGATGGAAGATGAAATATTTATAATAGATGGAGAGGATGTATCTTCGTGTAACAGATGCAATATATTGGAAGGCATATAAATACCAAAAAATAGAGGCAAAAGTGCAGGAAAAAATAGGGTGAAAAAGGTGCTAAAACAGTATGAAACATTTTGACTGAATTGACCTGATTAATATCCCATTTCTCCGAATTTTGACTTTAGATAGTCAAAATGTGAATTATTTTGAAGTCAGTTGCCATTTTGTTGACTTGACACAGATAAAATGGGAACTGTTGTAAATCTAATATTTTGTTTCTGTTATGATCAACAGATTTCGAATATATTTTGGTAATTTGCAAGTAATAAATGGCAATATATGTACTAAAAAGATACAATTTATCATCTATATGAGTTAAGCAAAAAATACAATGAACTTTAGAGTGTGCCAACTTCACCAAGACATTGTTCACTTCAATTTACGTATAACAATACCGCCATAGTCAGTTCGATAGGAAATGGTCTCGTGATTCATTACCCAAGTCACGTCGATCTACATGTGACAATATGTTATCATTGTGCGGGTGAATGACAGTACTAAATTCCTCATCGACTTCATCATATGTATCTTTGTAATTCTTGGGAGGTGTCTTAAAGACAATAGACATTTTTTAATCTAGCTGATCTTTCACATAAAATACTTGTCGTGCTTGTGAGGTTAATATGAACGGATCAACCTTCTGGCCTAAATTATTTAGGTCAAACAATGTATAACCAAGATTAGTATCGCGTTTGACTCCACCAGCTCTATGATTAACCCAATCACATTTGAAAAGAGAAATTTTCCTAAAACGATAATCTAGTACCCATATTTCTTGTAAAATCCCATAATAAAATCTTTGTCTTGTGGTGGCAACTTCTTTGGATATGTGCAGATCTATTGCCTCAACACTAACCCAACTGTTCTGGTAAACCCTACCATCACGAGATTTTGTATGAAATGCATACCCATTGATGTTATATGCATCGTATTTAACTACGGTGGCGCGTGGTCCATATGAAACCCACCTTACGATTTCTGATACACTTTTTTTGGAGATCGCTAACTCTCTCTCAACCTGAATTTTATTAATATATTACAAGTATATATGAGCTTCAAATTTAAGGAACAACAAGCAACAACTATAAATAACATACGGATTACCTCATTGCGTAACCAATTAGCAAAAGATTTACTGTGCTCATTCTCCAGCAATGCTATTCGTTTACCCGGGTTTTCTGTTTCCAAAAGCTGCTTGTGTCGCCTGAAACAAGGTGTTTGATTAATTATTATATATGATAGAACATTACAAGTAACAAAATAGACATGCGTTAGTAATACTTACTCAATATACGGTACAATTTCATCTGTATTCTGTATTACATACAAATGTGCTTTCTGAAAGAGTTCCGCAGAAACTTCACTTAATTTTCCGGCCGACATTGGTTTTCCTTCCTCATCTTCATCAATTTCATGTTTATCAGGTGGGATACCAATAGTTTGTAAATTCATAAATTGTATAGAAATAGGAGTTTCTATGTAATATACTCATGGAGTATATATAGGGATATGACTATTGTAATAGTTAAGGGTTTGAGCATAATGAAAGAATAAACTAGGTGTTTCTCATGGTGTAAATTATGTTCTCTTTAGTTTATCATATGAAACCTTCATTTATCCTACATTGATACATGAACCACTTGTTATGAAGGCCTAACAAGTGGTATCAGAGCCAAGGGAGTGTGATTTGATTCTGAATTCATCATACAAGTTCAAGATTTTTGAAGAATTTGAAGAAAATCAAGAACACATTTTGAGATTTTTTGGTTTTCATCAAATTTTGAGATTTTAGTGAAGATTATGGTTGATTGATGCTCGATTATCATTTTAGAATGATTCTGGAGTGAACGAGATCAAATTAACAACAAAACAGCAAGCAAATCAAAGATTTTAGTATGTTTTGTGAAAAACGAGTTTTGAAGAAAATCGCCTAATTTTATATCAATTTGTTGTTGTTTATCGACAAATTTGATTGAGAAGTGTAAATTGGGGGCAGGCGAAGTGATCTGGGCAAGAAATATATAGATTCGTGCAAATTTGAAGAATTTTTGAATCTGAGCGGGTCGAATTTTGAAGCATGCGGTTTTTCAGACTTGAATCGTTCGGGATTCTACTTTGAATCGTGCGGTTTTCTAAAAAAACCGAATAAAAGTGATCAGTTTTCTGAAAAAACGAACATAAGTTATCGGTTTTCTGAAAAACCGAGCAAAAGTGATCGGTTTTATGAAAAACCGTATATAAGTGCAGTCTTCTTAGTGATCTGTTTTCTATGTGCGGTTTCTTCAGTTGATTGGTTATTGAGATATCCGGTTTTTGAGATATTCGGTTTTTCTCATGGATTATCGTTCGGTTTTCAAGATATTCGGTTTTCAAGCTATCCGGTTTTGCAAGATGATCGGTTTTCCAGTATACACATTTTCCGGTTTTTGGTGTATCCGGTTTTCAATTTAACCGGTTTTACACACATTCTGATCATCCGGTTTTACACTCATTTTCCGAGATTTTTTGGATTTCTGATCATTTTTGCCATAGCAATATTCTTCAATTTTTTCCATAGCTCGACCCCAGCCAGGGGCTCTGCCCTTTGGACCCCGCTAGGGGTTGCCACCTATTGGACCACCGCTATTAGGGACGCTGCCCCCGAACCCCCGTCGTTGTTCTGACTGAATTATCTTGTCACCTTAATTCCTAAGACAAGTGTTTGGATTTTTTGGCTGAGTCAGGAGTTCTCAAAGTTTCTGTTATCATTCTGATGTTTCTAGATTTGGGTCATATTCTGTTTTCCCGTGAACCAGGTGCTTAATTCCTAGTACCCTTATGTCTAGTCATCCTAGTCTTTCCTAACTGATTTTTGGTTCTTCTTTCTTAGTGTTACCAATTTTTGGTCTCAAAACCAGATGTTGGCTATCTATTGCTTGTTTCTTTTGAATCTTGGTTATCTTTTATCAGTCATTTCTGAAGACCCATATCACATTGTTGTTGAAATTGTTTGAAGGATTAACCTAAATGTAATTGCTTCTGGTTTTTGAGAAGATTTTGTATTACAAGCGAATGCTCACTGCATATCAATCTTTTGGTGCTCTTGAATAAGGATGAATCCGACTCACTGATTATTATATCAAAGTCACCTACCCACTTATGTGTACCCAAGTTCATTTGCACCCGTATGTCTTCCAAAATCTTTTTGAGACTTGCGGTGATCTGGTCAAGGTTGATTACAAAGTATTGGGAGACTTACTTGACAACATTAATCTCCAATATCCAATTACATCCAACACAGAGTTATAAATCTTCAAGAATTCAGATCAAATCATTACCACTCCTCAACGATCAAGAGTGGTTCGAGTATCTATTCATGTCATACAACAAATGGAGATCTTTTTGAGTTGAATATGTAGGATCCTCCCCAACCCTCTTCAATATTTGTTACAACTGAATCTAATGGTGATGTATTTTATGCATGATGCTCATAAAGTATTATAATCATCATGAGGGGGAGAATAAGAAGTGAAGAAATTTTACATTGTTGATTCAGTTGTTGAGGGGGAGTAAAAGAACATACTGAAAAATTATTGTGTCTACTCAAGGGGGAGAGAGAGAAAGAAACATCAGTCTATGTCATGTCTACGGGGAGTAAAGATCTATCATATGAAGACATAAGAATAATCTGAGCTACATTCTAGGGGGAGACAAAAAGAAGATTCTTCCCAACAAATCAAAAGTGTTTATGCTTTCGCTGTCAGATGCTTAAGATTAAACATTGTTCCAGACTGATGCTTATGGTGAAAATCGCTACATCCTAAACTGCTTATATAACCTAAGAGAGGATGCCCATGCCTTAGGTTACCGGTTTTTACACTCCTATTCAATACAAAGGGGGAGAATGTAAATTCATAAATTGTATAGAAATAGGTGTTTCTATGTAATATACTCATGGAGTATATATAGGGATATTACTATTGTAATAGTTAATGTTTTGAGCATAATGAAAGAATAAACTAGGTGTTTCTCATGGTATAAATTATGTTCTCTCTAGTTTATCATATGAAACCTTCATTTATCCTACATTGATACATGAACCACTTGTTATAAAGGCCTAACATAGTTTTCATTGATTTTTGATATTCGCTGAAAAACTCTATTGTTTCTTCTACAATAGTCTCCTCAGCAATGCATCCCTCAGGTCTATTTCTGTTTCGCACATGTCCTTTAATAACCTTCATACATCTTTTGAAGGGATACATCCACCAAAAGCAAACAAGACCACATAATTTTACTTCCCTAGTTAGCTGCACAGTCAAATAGACCATAATTTCAAAAAATGACGGAGGAAAGAATTTCTTCAGAAGACACAGAGTTCTTCTTGCATCTTATCTAGTTCTTGTAATGTGATTTCTTTGCTACATATCGATTTAAAGAAAAAGCAAACCTGATAATAGCATATCGTGTGGCTTGATGCATTATTGAACGAATTGCAATAGGCAAAAACTCGTGCATTAGCATGTGATAGTCATGCGATTTAAGGCCAATGAGCTTCTTATCCTTTAGGCTGACCAAACTAGAGAAATTTGAACAATAGCCTTGTGGTACCCTGATGTTGTATAATGTTTCACAAAATATGTCCTTTTCATCATTCGTTAATGTGTAACCTGCTGGAGGTAATGTTATTTTGTCTGCTTCTTGCCTAGCAAACAACTCTGGTTTTATGCCCAACTCAACCAAATCCAATCGAGCATTCAGTCCATCTTTTTTCTTTCCCGGAACATGTCACACCCCGCCAAGGCGGAAACGCGAAGTGTGACGGAGAGGATCGTCATAACACATTGATATGAAAATAGAGAAATCACTAATAATGCAATTAATTCAACGTGCACGACACTCCCCGACACAAGAGGGGACTTGTGCCGTGTAAGGTCGGTATTCACGACATCAAAGTCAAAAGTAGTAATAGAAATTACGCGAATGTAAATCCCACAACCCGGGGCAGGTGATACAGGGCATGCAAGCCCGAAAACTGATGTAATTCATGTCTAAAATAATAATAAGAAAATATAAACGTCTTAAAGAATTGAAAGCGTTGAGTCATGCTAAGGTCCGCCTAGAATCTTCTAGTCTTCCTTAGGTTGTATTATTAGCGTTACCTGAAAATGAACACTCTAAAACATCAACACAAAGGTTGGTGAGTTCGCATGTTTTAAAGAAAATACTAGATTACCGTACATAGCATTGTTTGGGTCAATTGCAACAATGATAACATATCACTTGTATATAAGTAGCATAGTAGATAACCGAACATCTGAGCTCGGTAGCAATTGATGTGTAGCATGTAAAACAGAACCCCAAAGATTCAAATGTGTTGTCCTCCAACATACTATAGCCGGCCGGGAACATAAGTTGGGTCAATGTTGTCATAGCATATAAATAGTTTTCAACCAGGGTTCACAACCCATAGTTGGATAGCATTCAATTGTCTTCCACTAGAGTTCGATAACCCATAGTTGGATAGCATGCAAACAATGTGTCTACCAAATAGCAAATAAGTTTAACACGGCGTGAAAACAATTTAAACATGTATGGAGTGTCATTTTCCCCCAAAAATGTATAAGAAAAAGGGGCTACGAAACTCACCTTGTTTCTTCACAAACACTAAGCTTTGCAAAGGGTCTAGCACGGGATCTACAACAGATACAAGTATTATAAGTCACGTGTATAGACATTTGATCACCCTAGTGTAGTCCTAAGACTTGTGTAGTCCTAAGACTTGTGTAATTGCTACAAAACCCTAATGCCACCAATTCCATAGTTAGTGTTTTGATAATCCGACTTTGGAAATTTTTAGAATAAACTAAAGGTTCGAATTAAATTCCCAAAATTTTACCACAGAATGTTGGGTGTCTCTACTAATTTACATAATTTATCCAGAATTATTCATCGAAGTTAACTATTTTTAATAAATACGGGAAACCACTATTGACAGGAAGTTAACTGCTGAAGCGCACCAGAAGGTATAAATTTTATAAACATACTAAACGAATTCTAAAAATTATGAAAATTTTACAAAAAATCCTAAACTTATCAAATATTCTGCTGTAAAAAGTTTGATCGAAACCACAAACTTTTTAATGGATTTTAAAAACAAAACTTTGACCCTAAATCTGCCGGACATACTGACAGTGTTGTGCACCTTTACGGTAAAATCGTTTTGACTATCCAAATGATCTTCAAAAATTTTAAGACTTATATGTGAAGAAACTAGACTCAAAACTATACGTTTTAGACCAAAAATCCAAATAAAAACTCCATTTATAGACTCCGTAATGACTGTCCAAACTCGGATTTATACACTGATCAGAAAAACAGTGATCAAACTTGGTTGTTTAAAGATCAAGAACATGTATTTTATTTTCTAAAACTCAAATACCCTTCATAAAAATGTTTCTTGAACACACATAGGTGATTTCAACATGCTTCTAAATACTTAAGAATGAGAGTAGAGAAGTAAACATGATAGAAAAACTTAGAAGGTTGAAGATTGAAGCTTACCTTGATGTCAAAGATCAAAACCCTAATCCTTGAAACCTTGATCTTGGGTTCTTTGCTTGAAATCAAATAATGGAAGGGAGGGGGTGTTTTGACGGCAAAAAGAGATTGAGAAGAGGGTGAGGTCGAAATAATGGGTTTATGGGGCTAGGGTTTGGTTTATTAGCTTATATATAGGAAGGATAAGCCTTAACTTAATTTGGAAACTAGATAATACATATCCTTAAATTCAGTATTTATCTAAAATTCAAAAATAACCTATCCTAGATATATATATATATATATATATATATATATATATATATATATATATATATATATATATATATGGCCGAAAATATAATATATATATTTATTATTATTATTATTATTATTATTTTTAATATAAGTTGGCGATTTGTGGCTTCCTAGTACAAATAAATAAATAAAAAACTTAACTAAGCATAAAGTACAACTTAAGCTAAACCTAATTTACATAATATTTCTAATACTAAACTAATATTCTAGAAATGCAAGAAATTGTCTAAAATGTATACGAGCATAAAACCGAACCACAATGGTTCATGAGTAATTAGTTCTCAACATAGCATAAATTAGGGTTTCAATAGATGTGGTTGATGTAACTAACCGGATTTGGTGACGGATGTCACAGCATCCCCCACTTGAGGGAATTTCGTCCCGAAATTTAGCTTATAAAGTTGTGAGAAGTTTAGTGCTTAAACAAGTGTGGATATTTGGACTTCATGTGATCTTCGCGTTCCCACGTAAACTCGGGTCCCCGCTTAGAATTCCATCGAACCTTGACTATTGGGATTTTACACCTCTTTAGGCGTTTAGCTTCCCGATCTCTGATTTCTACAGATTCCTCCACAAAGTGTAGAGTGTTGTCTATTTTGATTTCATTAAGCGGCACTTGTAGGTTCTCGTACGCTAGGCACTTCCTTAGATTCGATACATGAAATGTATCGTGTAAACCACTGAATTCTTGCGGTAGCTTTAACCGGTAGGCTACCGGGCCAATCCGCTCTATAATTTCAAAGGGTCCTACGTATCTCGGCGCTAGTTTCCCTTTCACATCAAAGCGTACCACACTCTTCCAAGGCGATACTTTCAGCAACACACGGTCACCAACATTAAACTCTAAGGGTTTCCGCCGATTGTCGGCGTAACGCTTTTGGTGATCCCTTGCAGTCTTGAGTCTTTCCCTGATCTGAAAGATCTTATCAGTAGTCTCTTGTATAATTTCCGGCCCAATCAGTTGGATTTCCCCCACTTCGGTCCAAGCAACAGATGACCGACATTTCCGTCCATATAGGGCCTCAAACGGGGCACACTTAATACTCGTATGATAACTGTTATTATAGGAGAACTCAATCAATGGTAGATATGTATCCCAGTTTCCCCCGAAATCAATAACACACGCCCTAAGCATGTCTTCCAGGGTTTGAATCGTTCACTCACTCTGATCATCGGTTTGAGGACGATATACCGTACTCATGTCTATCCTCGTACCCAAAGCTTTCTATTGTGTTTACCTGAACCGCGATGTAAAACGACTATCTCGATCAGATATAATAGACACAGGCACCCCGTGTCTTGCAACGATTTCGCTGTTATACACCCTTGCTAGCTTTTCCATCTTGTAGTCCTCGCGAAATGCTAAGAAGTGTGCTGTCTTTGTCATCCTATCCACAATGACCCATATAGAAGTGTGACCACTACTGGTCCTCGGTAGTTTCGTAATGAAATCCATGGTTATGTTTCTCCCATTTCCATTCAGGGATCTCTGACTGCTGTAGTAGTCCCAAAGGTCTTTGGTGTTCGGCTTTTACCTTTGAGCAAGTCAGACACTTGCCTACATAAGTAGCTATATCCTTCTTCATCCCTGGCCACCAATACTCATCTCTAAGATCGTGATACATTTTATCCGCACCAGGATGCACAGAGTATTTTGTCTTATGAGCCTTATCCAGAATTAATGTCCTTAGATTTCCTGCTTGCGAAATCCAAATTCGTTTCACAAAATACAATCCACCGTCTTCCTTTTTCTCTAGTTTTTTATCCAAACCTCGCAACATTTTGTTGGGAGCATTCATGTCGCTAGATGCCCCTAATTGTGCTTTGAGTATCCTTCCTATTGAGCGAATCCGCTACCACATTCGCTTTCCCAGGGTGATAACGAATTTCACAATCGTTATCACAACCCAGCGCCTCTGTCTCATGTTTAACTCCTTCTGATCAAAGATATATTGTAGACTTTTATGATCGGTATAGATTATACTCTTTGTACCATAAAAGTAGTGTCTCCAGCTTTTGAGTGTAGAGACCACATCACCCAACTCCAGATCGTGAGTGGTATAGTTCTTTTCGTGTATCTTTAGTTGTCGGGACGTGTATGCAGTCACATTACCTCTCTGCATGACCACACAACCTAGGCCTTGATGAGAAGCATCACAGTATGCCACAAAGTCATCCGGACTATGAGGAAGAGTCAGAATCGGGGCATTGTACAGTCTATCCTTTAGATTCTGGAATGCTTCTTCTTGTTCCTCATTCTAGTCGGATTTATTTTCTTTCTTTGTCAACAGAGTGAGTGGCTTGGCGATCTTGGAGAAATTCGCGATGAATCTTCGGTAATATCCGGCCAACTCATAAACGAGCGGATCTCTGATGGCGTCGTAGGGGTTTTTCCATTTGCTAATGGCCTCATTCTTGTTGGGGTCCACATGAATTCCGTTGTCGTTAACCACATGGCCGAGAAAATGTACCTCATTCAACCAAAATTCATACTTCGAGAATTTGGCGTAAAATTTTTCCTTCCTAAGCAATTCTAGGATTAACCTCAGAAGTTCTTCATGTTCCTCCTTGGACTTGGAATAGATCAGTATGTCATTGATGAAGACGATTAAAAAACTTATCTGGAAATGGTTTGCATACTCAAAATAAAGTCCATGTACACCGCAGGTATATTGGTCGATTCAAAAGACATAACGGTGAATTCGAAGTGCTCATAACAGGTTCGAAACGCGGTTTTAGGTATATCCTCCTCACGCACCCGCAATTGATGGTAACCAGATCAAAGATCTATTTTTGAAAAATGTCGATAGTCTTGCAGTTGATCGAACAAATCGTCTATTGTAGGGAGAGGATAACGGTTCTTGATGGTTACCTTGTTCAACTCACGGTAGTCGATACACATACGGAACGATCCGTCTTTCTTCTTGACGAGTAGAACGGGTGCTCCCCAAGGTGTCTGACTAGGTAGCATGAAATTCTTATCTTGTAGTTCATGTAGTTGGCTGCCCAATTCTTGCATCTCCGATGGTGCCAATCGGTATAGTGACCTCGCTACTGGAGTAGCTCCCGGTATTAGGTCAATGGTAAGTTCCACTTGTCAAACAGGAGGTGATTTAGAAAAATCATCGGGAAATAATTCCGGAAAATTTTGAACTATAGGGATATCTTCGAGTTTCTTCTCTACGGACTTAGGGCTCATTCGTCATCTCGTGTCTCCTTCAAGTCGGTCTCCATAAACTAGACGTTCCTTGCCACACGGTAAAGGAATTCACACTACTTATACGTGACATAAAACTTTGGCTTTTAGGTTCGACAACCACTCCATCCCTACGATCTTATCAAAGCTCTCACGCCCAAAAGGTATCAAGTCTATACTAAAGTAACGCTCTCTAGCTCTTAGGTACACTCATAGATAACCTTACTAATTTCTACTTTCTCCCCATCAGTTATCTCTATCAAGTAAACGGTGTCTAAAATGCTAAACTTCATACCAGTAACGATGTTGGGATCTTGGCGGGCTTCATTTGCTCTCATGACAAACGCTCTCCCACGGACTTGGTGGACTTGTTTCTCTAGGTTCCGGTTTCCCTCCATACCTAAAGGTGGGTTTGGTCTAGTTCCTCCCGCCGCAGGTGTTCGATTAAGTCTTGGACATGCTTTTCGGTAATGCTCCGTACTACCACATTCATAACATGCACCCCGATTACCTGTCAGGTTCACAGTGTTTATCGGGGCCACCATCCTACCCCCAGTCCTATAGTCCTTTGCATAGTGCCCAAATTGGTTGCAGGTTGTGCAGTGTCGACACGGTATGTTTTGGTAGTGATGATAGTTACAAGTAATGCATTTTGGTGCAGAACCCGAACACTTTTCCTTACCGGGTTAGCTGTCACGTAGTCAATTGCCACTTTCGCCCTCTTGTTGTTGTTTCTAGAGTCCCCCTGCTTCCAGTATAGCACTCTGGTTCATTGGTAGTTCGGTTGCTTTAACCATCGCCCGAATCTGGGGTACAAGTCCCGCAATGTACCTCTCGACTCATTTGGACTCTGGAGTAACCAATCGTGGCACAAGTTTGACCAGTTCGTGAATATTGTCAATGTAAGCGGCATGAATTGCACCCACCATCTTGTGGTTCCGTAATTCGTCATTCAACTTTTGATTTTTCAGTGCTCGAGTAGAATTCCTCCTCCATCAACGCCTTAAGTTCTTCCCAAGTCAATCCTATAGCAGCAGGCCTTCCTCTGGCCTGAATCCGAGTATTCCACCCTGTCAGTACCTTATTAACCAAGGAACATGTTGCCTACTCCACCTTCTGGTGTTCAGCACAGTTACTGATATCCATAACTGACTACATTGTTGGTATTCTTGTTTTGGTGGTTGGGGTTGTTACCTATTTGGGTCACAATATTAGAAATAAGTGTTTGAAGTTGTCTCGTTATCATGTCGGCAATGTTAGGGTTTGTTGCTTCATCTCCCCCAGTGTCGATACCACGGTCACGACCGCGGCCATTCCAACGGTTGATCCTTTCGGAGGCATATTCTATACAAAGATAGATTTGATGGGTTGGACAAATAGTTTGTGTTGGCTAGCTTTACCCATAGTACGGGCATGTCATGCTTCGTGGGGTCATAGCAGTATTGTTATCCCATGTGATTCCCGTATCCTAATCCGTAGCTCGTTTCACATAATGCCTCGTACTTCCTTACAGGTCCTTGTGATAGGCGTGTGTGCATGGCGTTGGCCAGACGCTATGCATCCATGCTTCTCACAGTTTCTCATAAGGTATTACTAAACATGCTGCTCCACTTGCATGGGACACTACAGTAACCTAAGGATCCAGGCTTTCATGAATACTTTACTGTGCAAGATGCCAAAATACATAGTCCTTCGAATAATTAATCCTACTCTAAGGCAACAATAAAAAAAGAACATGCAATAAAGCTAGAACAAGATTTCTGAGTCTATATATTTCTTCCTCTTGCATAGCTATTGGAGCATTCACTCAGCCATTTCCCATACCTAATATAACTTCTATAACAAGAATCAATAAAATCAAGTAATCACATAAGGTCTCACGTATAGTAGTATGTCGTGTTGAGGTGTTTTGAGCGATAGCTGTTGCGGTTAATCCACATAGGAGTATAAGTGGTGCATACAAAGTTTCATGGAATTTAGTCATCTCATTGAGCATTCGAGTTTTCAACTTGAATATAGCACTAAAATAGAGAGAAATACTCAGATAAAACACCACTTTATTCATAGATTTTTGCTTTGACAATGACAATAGAAACGCTACGTCATAATTGAAATAAAATGGAATATCCTAGCAGTGGTGTTAAGATAGATAAATCAGTGCATCTAGGGTCTACTCAACTTCGTGCGTCGGACTCGAGATCCGAGTCGATATCGTCTTCGCTTGAGTCATCACTCGATATTTCTATCGGTTCTTCTTCGGAGGGCTCTTCCTCGGAGGGTTCCTCTTCGGATGGTTCTTCCTCAAATGGCTCTTCCTCAAATGGTCCCTCCTCGGAGGATTCTTCCTTCGGTGGTTGATTGGAAGACCATTGGTTGGATGGTTCCTTTGTGACTTCCTGAGGAATGGTGTAGGTGAACCTTTGACCCGGTGCGACACTCTTACGGGCTGTTGCCCTGATAAGGGGTCCCTTGCCGTTCACACGGTACGGTTTTGCTAGAAGTCCAGCACGTGAAGTAAGGATGCATGGGTTGTAGTCCTTGTTTGACATTCTTGAGCTGTTGGTCATACCGTAGTCAAACCTCGAAAATTACATATAATTATAAATGCACACATAGTTCCTATTATGCAACTACATGTGGTACTTAGGTTATAGTCTAGGTCAATCCACCTAATTCTCTATAAACAATGGCTCTGATACCAATCTGTTACACCCCGCCAAGGCGGAAACGCGAAGTGTGACGGAGAGGATCGTCATAACACATTGATATGAAAATAGAGAAATCACTAATAATGCAATTAATTCAACGTGTCACGACGCTCCCTGACACAAGAGGGTACTTGTGTCATGTAAGGTCGGTATTCACGACATCAAATTCAAAAGTAGTAATAGAAATTACGTTAATGTAAATCCCACAACCCGGGGCAGGTGATACAGGACACGCAAGCCCGAAAACTGATGTAATTCATGCCTAAAATAATAATAAGAAAAGATAAACGTCTTAAAGAATTGAAAGCGTTGAGTCATGCTAAGGTCCGCCTAGAATCTTCTAGTCTTCCTTAGGTTGTATTATTAGCGTTACCTGAAAATGAACACTCTAAAACATCAACACAAAGGTTGGTGAGTTCGCATGTTTTAAATAAAATACTAGATTACCGTACATAGCATTGTTTGGGTCAATTGCAACAATGATAACATATCACTTGTATATAAGTAGCATAGTAGATAACCGAACATCTGAGCTTGGTAGCAATTGATGTGTAGCATGTAAAACAGAACCCCAAAGGTTCAAATGTGTTGTCCTCCAACATACTATAGCCGGCCGGGAACATAAGTTGGGTCAATGTTGTCATAGCATATAAATAGTTTTCAACTAGGGTTCACAACCCCTAGTTGGATAGCATTCAATTGTCTTCAACTAGAGTTCGATAACCCATAGTTGGATAGCATGCAAACAATGTGTCTCCCAAATAGTAATTAAGTTTAACACGGCGTGAAAACAATTTAAACATGTATGGAGTGTCATTTTCCCCCAAAAATATATAAGAAAAAGGGGCTACGAAACTCACCTTGTTTCTTCACAAACACTTAGCTTTGCAAAGGGTCTAGCACGGGATCTACAATAGATACAAGTATTATAAGTCACGTGTATAGACATTTGATCACCCTAGTGTAGTCCTAAGACTTGTGTAGTCCTAAGACTTGTGTAATTGCTACAAAACCCTAATGCCACCAATTCCATAGTTAATGTTTTGATAAGCCGACTTTGGAAATTTTTAGAATAAACAAAAGGTTCGAATTAAATTCCCAAAATTTTACCACAGAATGTCGGGTGTCTCTACTAATTTACATAATTTATATAGAATTATTTATCGAAGTTAACAATTTTTAATAAATACGGGAAACCACTACTGACAGGAAGTTAACTGCTGAAGCGCACCAGAAGGTATAAATTTTATAAAAATACTAAACGAATTCTAAAAATTATGAAAATTTTTCGTAAAATCCTAAACTCATCAAATATTCTTCTGTAAAACGTTTGATCGAAACCACAAACTTTCCAATGGATTTTTAAAACAAAACTTTGACCGTAAATCTGCCGGACATACTGATAGTTTTGTGCACCTTTACGGTAAAATCGTTTTTACTATACAAATGATCTTTAAATATTTTAAGACTTATATGAGAAGAAACTAAACTCAAAACTCTACGTTTTAGACCAAAAATAGAAATAAAAACTCCATGTATAGACTGCGTAATGACTGTCCAAACTCGGATCTATACACTGATCAGAAAAACAGTGATCAAACTTGTTTGTTTAAAGATCAAGAACATGTATTTTGTTTTCTAAAACTCTAATACCCTTCATAAAAACGTTTCTTGAACACACATAGGTGATTTCAACATGCTTCTAAATACTTAAGAATGAGAGTAGAGAAGTAAACATGATAGAAAAACTTAGAAGGTTGAAGATTGAAGCTTACTTTGATGTCAAAGATCAAAACCTTAATCCTTGAAGCCTTGATCTTGGGTTCTTTGCTTGAAATCGAATAAGGGAAGGGAGGGGGGTGTGTTGACGGCAAAAAGAGAGAGAGAAGAGGGTGAGGTCGAAATAATGGGTTTATGGGGCTAGGGTTTGGTTTATTAGCTTATATATAGGAAGGATAAGCCTTAACTTAATTTAGAAACTAGATAATAGATATCCTTAAATTCAGTATTTATCTAAAATTCAAAAATAACCTATACTAGATATATATATATGGCCGAAAATATGATATATATATATATATATATATATATATATATATTATTATTATTATTATTATTATTATTTTTAATATAAGTTGGCGATTTGTGGCTTCCTAGTGCAAATAATTAAAAAAAAACTTAACTAACCATAAAGTACAACTTAAGCTAAACCTACACAACAACAACAACAACAATACTCAATAACGCTAAAGCGGGGTATGGGGGAGGTGGATGTAGACAATCATACCCCTACCCATGGGTAGATAGATTGCTTCTTGAGAGACCTCCGGCAACGAAGACAATAAAAAGCGTAGATCAAAAATAAAAATAATAAAAAATAAATAAAAAATAGAAAAATAGAAAAAAATAAAAATACAAGTATAATAAAATATAATATACTTATAACAGTAATAATACATATAACACAAAAATCAAAAGAATCAAAAAGAAAGGAAGCGTAGACCAAAAAATAAAATACAAGTATAATAAAATATAATATAGTTATAACAGTAATAATACATATAAAATAAAATAAAAAAAATCAAAAAGGGAGGGGGGGGGGGGTAAATTTCCCACACCTTAAGGACACCCAACGCTAAAAAAGCTAGTCAAACCTAAATCGAGGAAAGTACTTAAAAAGCGAAAGCAAGGTCGTACCCTAATCCTAAACCCTATGCTGCTAAGAAAACATTACCTATTCATGTATCCTAATCTTCCTACTCCATAAGGGCCTATCTAAGATCATGTCCACAGAGAGAGAAAGCTCATGCAAATCCGCTCTTACTCTATCTTCCCACCTCAGGAAAGGGCGACCACGCCTTCTAGTTCCATCCACTAAAATCGACTCTGCTCTCCGGACAGGTGCTGAAGGTTCCCTCCTTTTAACGTGTCCGTACCACCTCAGTCTCCCTTCTCTCAGCTTGTTGGTAATAGATGTTACTCTTAATTCGTTTCTAAAAACACCAACAGGAATTTTATCTAACAACGTCTTTCCACAAGACCATCTAAGCATCCTCATCTCTGCCACTTCTAACCTCTCCGCTTGTGCTTTTTTCAGGGGCCAACACTCAGATCCATATAACATGGCAGGTCTAACAGCTAGTCTGTAGAATTTCCCTTTAAGCTTAACTTAAGCTAAACCTAATTTACATAATATTTCTAATACTAAACTAATATTCTAGAAATGCAAGAAATTGTCTAAAATGTATACGAGCATAAAACCGAACCACAATGGTTCATGAGTAATTAGTTCTCAACATAGCATAAATTAGGGTTTCAATAGATGCGGTTGATGTAGCTAACCGGATTTGGTGACGGATGTCACAGAACATTTAGCAAAGTTCCGACTAGACTCTCACCAACATTCTTTTCTATACGCATTAAATCAATAAAATGTTGAACATAATTATGCCTCCAATACCTAAGTTTTCGATACCAAATATTGAATTTCTTCCAATACGCACCGTTTTCTTCATTTACTTGGCTTGAACTACCCTCTGCTTGTTTTCTTTTCCTTTTCTGCTTTTGAATCTTCCCACCTCTGTCTCTCGTATCTTCTTGGTTTTCTGATGTCTTATTGTTTGTTTGTTTTCCTTTTCCCCACTTATTTTCAATATGTTGTACCTTGTTGTATATTTGTTCCCCGGTCATTGGATTTGGAGAGCGGCCAAATTCTTGTTGTCCATTAAACGCCTTCTTTTGCTTTCTGAACGGATGGTTATATGGTAGATATCATCTGTGACCAGCATAACTTTGTTTTGATGAGGCAGGAAGTCTAACACAGTATGTATCTTTCCCACATACTACACAACCTTTGAATCCACTGCATGGGCAGCCACATAATGTACCTAGTGCAGGGTAATCATTTATTGTCCATAACTCAACGGCACGTAGATTATGTTGGGAAATTGGCTAAGTCATTGAAACTGTTATACATGCAAAAAATCAAAACTGTTAAAACTGTTAGTTGAAAATATGAAAACAGTTGAGAACTGTTAGTGTAAACGTCTACAACTGTTTGAAGACCTTGAAGCTGAAGACTGTTAGAAGAATCAAGAACTGTTGTATTCATTAAACAGTTTCTGTTGAGCTATATATGGAAGAATCCTATCTTTGAAGATATCTCGAAATACTTTGAAGATCATCAAGATTATCTCAGAAGATAGAAGATTACCTAACTGTCAGCAAATCAAGGAAGATCAAGGAGTATATATAATATATTAGAATTCATAATTTGTACGTACTTACTCATTGATTATATTTTGCATTCGTTCTTCAAATTGTAATTTGCTTTCTGAATAGTGCTAAGCCTCTAAGTTTCTCATTGAAACCTAAGAACAATCTGTGTTCTTCGTCTAACATAATAAGTTAGATTGGGGGTGAAGTTTGCTTTTGTAATCATTCTGGTTGGTTAATAAAACTACTGTTTGATTGAATTGATCTATGTTTAAAACCTTCATTAATCAATTAAGTGTGATTCCGCAACTTCTTAGTTAATTGTGATCATAGTTAAAGATTAACTTTTATTTTACTCTGATTTATTATTTAAAAGTTAGTTCTTGTTATTTGATATAATCTATATCCGATCCTAACAAGTGGTATCAGAGCTTTGGCAATACTCATCATGTGTTCTTGAGATGCATGATGATCGAGATAGGTTCACCTTGACACAGCATCCAGATCCACGTAGGCCAAATAAACCAATTGATCATATTCGTATAAGAGGTGATTTTGAAAATTTCACTCTCTTCCATGAATTGCCTACACCATGTTGTCTAAGATTCGTCTTGAACCTGGCAGGCACTACAAACTCCGTAGTGTGGTTCAATGTTCGAAGATATAATACTCATAATCACCAGAGGGCCTCGGATGATGATGCAGTGGAAGTCATTGTAATAGATGACTAGTTCCACTGATGTTGAATTGGTATCATTCACCATCTTCCCAAGAGGAAAATTATGACAATCGTCTCTGGTGGTACATATGATGAGAAGGTCTACTGCACACCCATTGGTGGGTTGTATGTTTTGAAAATTGTTTAAGGCATGTCAACTGTTCACGGAGAAAGTTGTCTACACTTACGGTGTAGATCATTGTTCTCCCACACCTACGAGATGGCCTTGCACAATTAGATAAGCAGTACCAACAATGGCTTGTGCATTACATGACCATTCTTTGAAGACAGGCTTCTCAGTAAGGCTATGGCGGCACTATAGAGGCTATTCTGAACTCGATTCTTAAATAATGAAGACATTCTCGAGCAAGAATGTGATGATGATTGTCTTCCCTTAAAGTTCAGATTTGATGATACAAAATGTTAACGATAATTTGTCACATGTAGATCTCGGAGTTAAGACAGTTCTTATAAGCTGTGTTTAGATCTATAGCAAAAGACAGTATTGTTTTCTCAAAATTATTGTAGCTCAATTGTGATTATCATGAATAAAATACATCTTATGTTGCTGCCTGTATTCACTAATGATTTGTTATTGTTGCTTCAGCATTTGACATATATGAGCTAAAGTTTGTTTGACAGTTGCACAATTCTGTTTCAATCAATACTAACAGTTTTCAACCGTTCGTATATGGCTTCCACAACTGTTAGGCAAAGTCCATGTGCAACTGAGGGGGAGAAATTCGTCAACTAAGGGGGAGAAATGAGAACAGTTGAAAACACTAAACAACTGTTAATCCAAATAAATGATCAAACAAAAGGGAGTTAACTTTTGAATAACAGTTGTTACATCTTATGAAAACAGTTCTTCAACTGTTAGTTCATTTACATCTTATGAAAACAGTTCCTCAACTGTTAGGTCATTTTGTCCGTCAACTGTTAAGCTATTAAAGGGTGTTTTGGTCTTTGCAGAATTTTGGAAACTTTTGGATTGCATTTAACAGTCGAAACATATATAAGGCAATTCCCTCCTTATCAAGAAACTCACACGTCCAAAACGAACTTCGATCAGAAACAAACCCTAACCCTCAACAACTCTCAGAGATCGAAATCAAAATGTCTCCTCTTCCATTTGTCAAAGAGCACAATGTGATCGCTTATCTTGAAAAACCAGAAAATCTTGATGCTTTCCACGTCATGATTGATTATCTCACGGTATCAAACATTCATTATGCTCTAACTACCAACCCCACAATCTATACCTCACATATTGAGAACTTCTGGAAGAATGCCAAAGTCCAAGAAGTTGATGGAGTGCAACAGATTTCTACAACTGTTGATGATATGGAGGTTTCTATAACCGAAGACACTATTCGCCATGCACTACAACTGAATGATCTTAATGGTGAGTATTCTGATTCGGTTGCATTAGAATATCTACACACCGAGTTATTGAAACTTGGGTATGAGGGCCCTGGGGGTAAGGGTACCTTTTACAAAGGGCAGTTTTGCGCACACTGGAAGTTCATTATCCATACTCTCCAGCAGTGCATAAGCCCTAAGAGAACGGGCTGGAATGAGTTTGGGAGCAACATTGCTCTCGCACTCATCTGTCTAGCCAACAACAGATGTTTTAATTTTTCAAAATTGATATTTAATGGTATGGTAAAACATCTGGGGACCAAGTATGGTCTATTTTTGATGTATCCACGGTTTGTGCAAACTTGTTTAAACTTTTTGATTCCAAACCTTAAAATACACAAGAGGGTCATTATTCCCTCTGCTCATGTGGCTTCCACTTTGAGCAAACTGTTGGTTAATGGCAAGAGTTTATCTGGTGCCATAACTCCTCCACTCTCTGAAATGGTGGAGTTCCTTTCAAGAAACAGAGCTGCCAGGGGTAAGCATGAAGCCCAACTTATTGCTACACCACCACCTCTGGAACCCACAGCTCATGATACTCAAAATTCCCAACCTGCTTCCTTTGAAAAAGCTACAACACAAGCCCCTGCACTAAAAATATTTCAAAAGAAGAGGAACAGAACTGTTGGTGCTCCTTCCACCACAGTTCTTGAAACTGAAACTGTTAGCCCTGAACAGGTGCATTCACCTGTGCAGAATATCCAAAGGGAATCCCTTGTGCTGTCTCCCAGGCACAATGAGGAGGTTATCACTCCTTTTGAGGGTGATCATATGGTTTTTGAGGCTGACACTACCGTTTTATCCGCAAAGGATAACCAGGACAGTGTTATCATAGCTAAGACCTCAACCATGGCAACAGAGACTGGTAAAACAGTTTCTGCTAATCCCCAGAACCAAGAAAAGAGGGGTACTGATGGGGAAACTCAAGTGAGTAAACCACCAGTTAAATCTGTCAATGATATGCTAACAGTGGAAACACTGGATGACATTGAGACTAGACTGAAACAACAAGCATTGACGGATCCTAACTTTGCACCGTACTTTGCTGCTCACCTACACCTAAAGAAGAAGATTGCTTTTCAAAACAAGAGAATAATTAAACAAGATGAGAAAATAAAAGAGCTATCTGAAAAGTTAGAAAAGGCAAATGAAGTCATTAAGGTGATAGGAATGCATAATGAGGTGCTGATTAGACAAGACAAGCAGCTGAAATTTTTGGGAGAAACTCTTATGAAGGCAACTGATGTTCTTCATAATCATGAACAACAGCTCAACAAACCTAAAGCCACAATGAGATCATCTTCAACCTCTCAAGCAAAAGGAGAAAGAAAGTCTAAGCAAGAAGAGATTCAACAAACAGTTCCGCAAGCTGAACAAACAGTTGTTGCTCCAAATGAGCAAACAGTTGCAACTCAACAACCAACAGTTGCGACTTTAAATCAACTAACAGTTGCAAGTGTCCAAGCGGTTAATGAAGAAGAAGAAGAACAGCTTTCAAGTGTTGATAGGGTGCTAATCAACAGGATGGTGTCAACTGCAGATGTTCCAAG
Source organism: Pulicaria dysenterica (assembly GCA_947179395.2). Classification (NCBI taxonomy): domain Eukaryota; kingdom Viridiplantae; phylum Streptophyta; class Magnoliopsida; order Asterales; family Asteraceae; genus Pulicaria; species Pulicaria dysenterica. Next base: position 20,541,054 of record OX359293.1, read on the forward strand.
CACTGAGATTTTCAAATCTTGGTCAACAGTTAAGCAGAACTACTTGATTGATATTAGTGCTCAATATCTGGGAATAAGTTCTTCTAGAATGGCACAGAAAATCGATGATGGATGGCTTGATGGAAAGGTTGCTACGTTAGAATCTTTACCACCAAAGAAAGGGTATAAAGGCATAGTCATCCAGGAAGGAAAGAAAGAATCAAAGTTTCCTCCTGTTCCAGGCAAAGGTAAAGAAATTGTTGTTGTTTGTCCTAAGCTCAAAGTTTCAAGACAACAACAAGAAGAGCGTGATCATGAATTTGCATTAAGGCTAGCAGCTGAGCAGAGAGAACAAGAACAATCTGATTTTAAGATAGCAAAGAAGCTGGCTGATGAGATCACTGCTCAGATTGATGAGGAAGAAAGGGAGAAGAAGGCTGGTAAGGGAGTAAAAAGAAAAAGAGTTGTAAAGAAGAAAACAGTTCCACCTCTCAAGCCAGTAGTTGAAAAGAGAAAACCCCAAATATTCCAAAAGTCTGAAGAAAAAGCTAAAGCTGAAAAGGTTCAAACCATTCTTCATGATAGACTAAGTGTAGAGATTACAGAAAGAATTAAAAAATTAGAAAAAGAGCAGCTTGGTCAAAAATCCCACATTACTGAGTGGCGATTTGAATTTTTGAGGGTAGAGACTGGAAAACAAGGATTTACTATTGTCAGGGAACTGGAACCAATTGAAAGTTATTCTAGTTTCGTCCAAATGATGGATTGTGTGACAAAGAGAGACATACAGGTGATGTATGCATATGGAGTAAGTCACTATGACAGAGAAACTGAGGTTGAAATAAAAGTCTTGATGATGCACTTATCTAGTATATGTAATCCACTGGAAGTGATGTCCATGTTGATAAGTGATGAAAGATTTCCAATCACTACTGTGAAAGTATATGAAAGATCAAGAGTATAACAAATGGTGATGGGAAATGCTAAAACTCAGTGGTTTGATCTTGAGTTCATCGAGCACAGTAAACCAAAGCTAATGTATATGTTGAAAGCAAGATTTTATGGCCCTACAAAAGTGAAGGAAGATTTGATGAAGAGATTGAAGAAGAGATTGGAGCTTATACAGTCAGAGAAAATGTAATTTTTCTATCTCTTGAATTTTGTTTATAATAGTTTGATTTTGCATACACTGATTAATATGTTCTTTACTTATGTTAATTTATCTATGATTGAACCCTTAAAACAAACAACTTAAGTGTATTGTTCAATACTTTAAGTTAGGGGGAGATTGATTAAAGTTTTGTTTTGTGGAAGCATCATATGTATCAACACCTTCCTCGAATAAGCGTTGCAGATCATCAACTAAAGGTTCCAAAAAAACATCAATATCATTTCTCGGGTATCCTGATATTAATACCGAAAGCATGATAAATTTTCTTTTCATGCACAACCATGGAGGAAGGTTGTATATGACAGTTAAGACTGGCCATACACTATGATGCCTATTTCCTCTGTTGACGTCAACTCCATCAGCCGATATTCCAAACCGTAGTTTTCTTGGATCCTTAGCAATTTCGAGGAATTTTTCATCTATGGTATGCCATGCCTGTGAATCTGCCAGGTGACGTAAAACACCATCTGTTATCCTCCTTGTCACATGCCATCTTAAGTCTTCTAAAATACTTTGTATCTTGAAGAGTTGTTTCAGTCTTGGTATAACTGGGAAGTACCACATTACCTTTGCAGGAATGTTTTTGTACACTTTATGTGTCTTATTATCCACCTTCTATCTTGATATCCCACAAGTTCGACACACAGTCAATTTCTCGTCCTCCTTCCAGTAAAGAAAGCAGTTGTTGATACATACATGTATCTTTCTGTATCGTGACCCCATCAATTTCATAATTATTTTGGCCTCATAAGTGTTTTCCACCAATTCGTTACCATCAGGGAGCATCTTTTTTTAACAATCCTAGTAACTCAGTAAAGAACTTATCTGAACATCCGTACTTGCTCTTCAAGTTGAGTAGTTGGACTATTGCAGACAACTTTGTAAAGTCAGGACATCCTTTGTAAAGTGGCTTCTCTGCATCTAATAATAGTTCTTGAAACTTGACATGGTCTTCCTCATCAAAATTATCTTTAGTAGCATTAACCATTTCTACTGTTTCTGGTCCATCTATTGAAATTTGTGAACCAAACTCCGTGTTTTCAACAAACTCTGCTGTAACATTGTCAGGTTTTGGCCCACTTGTTGATAGCTCATCCTTTTCCCCATGTTTAATCCACTTGGTGTAGTTTAGATCAATCCCATTGCTGAACAAATGGTGATGCACTTCCTCCACTTTATGCTCTATGTGGTTGAAACATTTGGAACATGGACATGGCTTTTTTAGATGTTGTTTATTTACTCGTGGGTCAGCGTTCATCATCTTCGTCAAGTTCTGCAATACGTAATTAATAAACTCTGATACTCCTTCAAAATAAGGTCTCATGGTCCTATTTGTACCCATCCAAGACTTGCCCATGTTTAAAAATGTCAAAGAACAAGAAATAGAGAAGAATTAAACTGGATGAAACATATGGAAATTTAGGGATTGAAGCCTTCGAATATCGTATACTCTTTGCGGCGTATTTAATTAGAGATAAAATGGTTAAAAGAATTCTCCGTAATTAATGTGTGTTTAATTTAAAAAGGAAAATATCATTTACTCTCACCGGTTGATTTTTCAAAGAAGATTGTGTTTGTTTGAATTAAGTGTTTTTACAAAAATACCCTTACTAATCAAATATAGCATTTTATTTATAAGAGGCAATAAAGTAATTTTACATACTACACAGTCTAGGCGCCATATTTCCCCACTGCACGTCATTTCAGTTATCGACGTTCGCAGACGATCTTTTGATCCTCCAAAAAACAACCCAAACAGTTTCAAACCCTAGTATCACTAGTCATTTTCAACGATCACAATGGAAGCATCTACTTCAAACAAACGGCAAAAAACTGAAAAAAGAGAAACAACATTAAGTGATCTTCCTATGGGAGGTATGGAGAAAATTTTTGCACAATTGGGGGCCGTCTTTGCCATCAATTGTGTGCGGTACAAATGCATGTAAGTTTCTAATACAATCTGTCTATTTTTTTTAATCTATTTGGTAATATTGTTAACTTCTACATTAAGAAATAATTTTTTTGTGTATCTTAATTATTACAGTAGCCACACTTTTTTGGTGGACTCTAATAGCGAAGAGGTCTACAGAAGAATGGAAGTAGAGAGTATACAAAGGGTGAGGAGTAGGTTGTTTAGCCAGGGTAGAAGTCAGCTTGTCAACAGATGTAGAGCAGCGGGAAACCCAAACATCATGTATAGAGATGAAATGGTATATATACGTACATTTACTGTTTGTTATATATTGAAGTAATTAAGTTTAATTATACATTTTCTTAAACTTTGTTTTTTTGAGTTTTGTGTTATACGTACATTTCAGATGAAGTTATTCAACTTTGATGAAGAGGAACAACAGAGGGTAGGGAAGGAGATGCTTGAGAATGCATCTACCTTAGGACAAATGGATGCAAAGTTTGTTCTAGGGATCATGAAGATGGGAGAAGGCGATGACATCAGCCTTAAAGAGGAAGCTATTGGCATGTTGAATGATGTCTTCCCTTTCGATAGAGCTCAGATTTTGAAGCGAACCTTACGCACAATAGAAGTCATAATGAGGTTTCGGCAGGCGGAGTTGCAAGAAATACATTTTAGTTTGTACAATTTCGGCTGTCCCGACCACCGTATTGATCATTCAAGGCTAATTATTCTAGATAGGGGTTTTGATGATGACATTCCATGGGTCTTCAATTGTAAAGTTTGTTGTTGGATAGCTTGTTTTGTTAAATTTGCTAGAATATTAGGGATACACTATTAGCTAGATTGTCAATGAGTAAATTAAATACTGTTTGGAAATATTGTAATCCAATAGTTTTTTTGGTATATATATATATATATGATCAATCATTAGATTGTGAATGAATTTATTAATGTTTGTGAATGATTTGATTACTGTTTGCTAGTAATACTGACTTTTGATAGTCAAACTATAAAACTATAAAAAATGGAATACTGACTTTTGATAGTCAAACTGACTTTAAATTACTGACTTATGAATGAAAAATGCTTGTGAATGAAAAATGGAATACTGACTTATGAATGAAAAATGCTTGATAATCAAAGTATAAAACCATGTTTGTGAATGATTTAATTATTATTTGTGAATGAAAATGGAATTATGATAAATGGAATACTAACTTTTAATAGTCAAACTATGAAACTATGATAATTGATAATGGAATACTGACTTTTGATAGTCAAAGAAGATTATGTTTGTTTGAATTACGTGTTTTTACAAAAATACCCTTACTAATCAAATACAACATTTTATTTATAAGGGCAATAAAGTAATTTTACACACTACAAAGTCTAGGCGCCATATTTCCCCACTGCACGTCGTTTCAGTGATCGGCGTTTGCAGACCATCTTTTGATTCTCCCAAAAAAAAAACCAAATAGTTTCAAACCCTAGAATCACCAGTCATTTTCAACGATCACCATGGAAGCATCTACTTCATCAAACAAACGGCAAAAAACTGAAGTAAGAGAAACAACATTAACTGAGCTTCCAATGGCGGTTATTGAGAAAATAATTACACACTTGGGGACTGTCTCTGCCATCGATTGTTTGGAAGTGAAATGCCTGTAAGTTTCTAATACAATCTGTCTATTTTTCCATCTATTTGGTAATATTGTTAACTTGTACATCAAGAAATACATTTTTTGTGTGTATTACGTACATTTGCCAAACGTTATTGGAGGCCTCTGATAGCGAAGAGGTCTACAAACATATGGAAGTAGAGAGTTTATTCAGTCGTAGGTTCTGGTTTAGTGAGAATAGACGTCAACCGATCATCAGATGTAGAGCAGCGGGAAACGCAAACGTGATGTATAGAGATGGAATGGTACGTACATTTAAACCTTGTGTGTACATTTACTGTTTGTGTTATTGAAAGTTAAGTTTTTTAAATTTAATTTATTAATTTTTGTATTATTGACTTTTGTTTTATACATTTCAGATGAAATTGTTTAACTTTGATGAAGAAGAACAGAAGAGGTTAGGATGGAGATGCTTCAAAATGCATCTGCCTTAGGACAGAAGGATGCAAAGTTTGTGTTGAGGATGATCAATATGGCAGAAGGCTTTGAGAGGAAACCGGAAGCTCTTGCCATGTTGAATGATGCCTTCCGGTCCGATAGAGATCGGATTGTGCCACCGATAATAGAGAAGATACGAAGCATCTTGGCTTTTCGGCGAGACGATTTGAAACTAGTACAATTCTATGGATGCTTTCTAACCTGTACCGAGTACAAAATTCTTTCAACCCTTCCTCTACATAGGGTTTTTTACCATTCACAAGCATGGTTATTTGACTGTAATGTTTGTTTATGGGACATTTGTTATGTTAACTTTGCTAGAATATTTAGGATTTACTATGGTTAGATTGTGAATGATTAAATACTTTTGGTGAATGTAAATAATACTTATTTTGGTATATGATATATCACTACATTCTGAATGACTTAATTACTGTTTGTGAATGATTTAATTATTGTTTGTGAATGACTTAAATACTGTTTGATAGGAACTGTTAGTGAAATCAGTTGCATAATTTAATTATTGTTTTAGAATGACTTAAATGGAATTATGACTTTGGATAGTCAACTTCCATGGTTATTCAATTGTAAAGTTTGTTTACGGAATACTGACTTTTGATAGTCAACTTCCATGGTTATTTATTGTGAATCACTAAATACTGTTTGTGAATGTAATCCAATACTTTTTTTGGTATATGAATATATTTAGATTGTGAATGACTTAATTACTGTTTCTGACTGACTTAATTAAATACAATTTCCTATGAACTGTTACATAAAAATGGAACAAATTATATTATACATGGAATACTGACTTTTGATAGTTAAACTGTGAAACTATTATTCTTGTAATACTGACTTCTGATAGTCAAACATGATAAATGGAATACTGACTTTTTTGTTTTGTTAAATGGAATACTGACTTTTCTGTTTTAATAAATGTAATACTGACATTTAGCTTCACAGAAAAGACTTGAAATGAATGAAGCAAAAGAAACAGATTATAATACCATGTTCATATACCATATTTAGATAACTAAAACATAAGACAGTTAAGTAGCATACTAAAAGCCAAAATTAATTTCTATTTTCTAGATAGAAACTGTTGTGATTTCAGTTTACTAAAGAAACCATTGTTTAACATGTACAAACAAAAAACATCCAGAAAAGATAGACACATCAACTACCATACTAGTCTAATATAATCACATTCTCTTTGGAACTTCCTGGTACACCATCATGACATTTATTCAGATTCTTGAGCAACAGTCTTTGACTTCTTCTTCTGGTCTTAATTTCTCGAACTGGATTAACCTCTTCAGCTGCCTTATCATCTTCACCTTGAATTGGCTCTTCAATTTTAACTTGTACTATGACTTCAGCAACCTCAGCAACCCCAGCAACATGAATTGGATCTTCTACTTGAACTGGCACTTCTTTAGCTGCACCTAAATATCTTCTAGGCTTACCAAGTCTTATTGATTTTTTGTAACAAATGACATAAACATATTACAAAAGTCAGAAACTGTAAACAGACATATGTAATTGACGTAAACAAATGGCATAAACATAACCCTTCTTGAATGATTCATTGAATGAATACAGTAATCGTGTGTGGAATTTAATTAACTTTTTGGGGACGAAGATGAAGAGGATTTGCACGAACTACATTATCCGTCTTATGGAGGTTAGGGTTTATTATATGGTACAATGACTCAACACAGGAGATAAAGAAGAAAAATCGATCAACATTCTTACCTCATAACGATGATATCAACGATTGGACACAGTAATCGTGTGTGGCGTTTAACTTTTTAGGGACGAAGATGAAGATGATTTCAGGAATTTCAGTATCCGTTTATGGGGGTTAGGGTTTATGATTTGAATATACGGTAAACAGTTACGGGTTAACGGATACGGGTTATGGTTATGGGTCAAGGGTTATGGTCAAATATTACAGGTTAACGGTTATGGTTATGGTCAACTATTATGGTTTAACGGATATGGGTTACGATTGGGGTCAACTATTACGGTTTAACGGATATGGGTTATGATTGTAGTAAAAAATTATGGGTTAACGGATATGGGTTATGATTGTGGTCAACTATTATGGGTTATGGTTATATATGGGTCATGGGTTATAATCAATTAACTATTCAACGGATATGGGTTATATATGGTTATGGCTCATGGGCTATGGTAAAGTATTACAGATTAACGGATATAGGTTACGGTTAGGAGTTAAAATTTATGCTTATGGGTAATTGGTTATGGTAAACTATTAGGGTTAACCGATATAGGTTATGGTTTAGTGGTTAATTATGTGTTATGGTTATGGTTATGGGTTTATTGGTCATGGCTAAGGGTTAAGTGTTATGGGTTTATGGTTTAAGGGTTATGGGTTTTTTGGTCATGGTTAGGAGTTAAGTGGTATGGGTTTATGGCTTAGGGGTTAATTATGGGTTATGGTTATGGGCTAACTCAACCTGGTTAGTGGTTAAGTGTTATGGGTTAATGGTTTAGGGGTTATGTGTTATGGTTATGGTTATGGGTTAATTGGTCCTGCTTAGTGGTTAAGTCTTATTGGTTTATGGTTTAGGGGTTATGGTTATGGGTTTATTGCTCGAGCATATATGGTTAGTGGTTAAGTTTTACGGGTTTATGGTTTAGGTGTTATGTGTTATGGTTATGGCTATGGGTTTATTGGTCATATATGGTTACGGGTTAAGTGTCATGGGTCACGGTTAATTAATATGGTTCATGTGTCATGGTTAGGGTTTAGGGTTTAGGTTCCCCTAAACCCTAAACCCTAAACCTTCAACCCTAACCATGACACATGAACCATATTAATTAACCGTGACCCATGACACTTATTAATTACTGATTGTCACCGGTCAGGGTGGTAGTAACCATGACACATGAACATGAAACATATTACACATGAACCATATTACTGTCTTGTTCTTAGTCATAACCCCCCTAAACCCTAAACCCTAAACCCAACCATGACACATGAACCATATTAATTAACCGTGACCCATGACACTTATTAATTACCGATTGTCACTGGTCATGGTGGTAGTAACCATGGCACATGAACATGAACCATATTACACATGAACCATATTACTGTCTTGTTCTTAGTCATAACCCAATACACGTGACCCATGACCCATGTTAATTACCGATTGTCTAAATTTTATATTATCTAAAATTAATTTTATAATTATATTATCTAAAATTTTATATATTATAGATTGAAGTCACCTGAAATTTTTAAATATTGTTAATTATGCCTTGTAAAAATTAAATTCTTAGGCCTTTGGAGCCAAAATCTACAACTTTACTTTCAAAAAAAGGCAATTCAGTTTCCTGAAATTTCAAAAAAAGGCAATTCTGACTATTCAGTTTCCTTAAATTTCGATTATTGCCGATTAGGGAATGAAAAAAATTCAAAACTTTCGTTCTCCCGGAAACCAATTATTTGAATTTTTTAACAAATGTTTGCCAGTCATGAAGACGTGTTGTATATATTCTATAACAAAAAATTACTTGAAAAAATTATAAACTCTTTCCTGTTCGATTGATTCCTAAACAGCTAATTAACAATTCTAATATTTCCCTTTTACAAATCTCTACTCAAGAAATATGGAAATTGAGTAAGTCGATGATCAGGACCATCATCTTCTTAATCATGATATGGGTAACAACATTCTTGGATATGTATCAAAGGTTTATACTGATGATGAGACGGAAGATCATAACAACGAAAACTCTCTGATTGACAAACATGTAGTTAAGAGGGGCATAACCAGGTTATCCAAGTTTGGCAAAGAATATGGCCAACCTGGTGGACCAAAGCTTCTGGTAACCTTCGATGTGATGAATAGGATATCAAGGCCAAATAGAGTATTGTTTATAAGTTTTTTGGGAGACGTGGTTCGTGAGCATATAGGTTTGAAGATTTTATCCTGGAAGAATGTGGGTCTAGAAGCAAGAGATAAACTTTGGGATGAAATCACGGTACACATGATATAACTACCTTTATCCTTCTGCATTTACATAATGTGAAACTAATTTACAACATTGTGTTGATTATTTTTTGTAGCATTTTTTTTTATGTTCACGAGAGTCGTAGAAACTTAATAATGCATTGTCTTGGTGGACTTCTAAAGAATTTCAGAAGGAAAATGAGACAAACATACATATTGCCCAATCAAAATACACCTTCAAAATTAAATGAAGTCCCGGCGAAATATAGTGCGATTGTTGAAGCCCCAGCGTGGGTCGCTTTTGTGAAGTATACGAGCTCAGAGGAATACCAGGTTTTAATTTGTCATTTTTTATTTAAGTTCATATCTTTTCATAATTTTGTGTTTGCATCTAAGCACCTAATGCATTTGTGTTGTAATTAGGAAAAGTCAGCTGCAACTAAAACGGCGCGTTCCAAGTCTGTTTATCAGCATATAATGGGACGAGGTGGATACGTACATGTGAAAGAGAAAATGGTAAACTGTTATAATATATTATAATTTATTACATATTTGAACTTTGTTTAACTTTACATTTTGTATGTATTTGATGTTTAAAAGATAAAAAATAAAGAAATCCAACCTGATGAAGAACCCCCGCGTTGTATAATATGGTTGAAAGGGAGGCTAAACAAATCAGGTAATTTTGCAGATGATGAGACTAAATTAGTGGGAGATAAAATTGTAAGTATGACTGCATATTTTATTATCACTTTATGTTTACTTTGATATATATATTTTATATGCAGATTGATACTGAGGACAAGATCAAAGAAGGAACCTTGCAGGTTGCTCAGGGCACTGATCCCCTGACAGTTGTATTTGGTAAGGAAAAGGGAGGTTATGCAAGAGGAGTTGGAGGTGGAGTGACATACAATAAGTACTTTGATCTTCCTCGAAACAGACAAGCATCAGATGAAATAATTGCGTTACTTGAATGTCAACTCGATAATAAGAGACGCGAGCGTCAAGAAAAGGAAGTAGTAATCCAGAATTTGTCCAATGAGGTGACAGAAACAAAAGGAATGCTTGCTCATCTGAGTGGTCAGTTGAAGGCACAAGAGGAGATGATACGGTCTTTGACATCAAAGGAAAGACGTTTTTCCAATTATGCTAACATTTACATTGTATGTTGCTAACAAATGCATTTCTTAATTTCTATTGCAGCTGTCTAACGGAGATGGAGGCAAAACACTGTTAAATGATGATGTTGTATGTGAGATTGAGGCGAGCATTCAGAAGTCTAATGGACTTGGAACTTCTAACAATGAACTGGAAACAATTGTAAGTAATAAAACATCTACCCTGTATATATCCCCCTGTGATTTTTGAATTTTACATACATGTCGCGTTTAATTAACGTGTTTTATACATATAGGAAAAGGTGTGTCAAATCTAACAAAAAGCCTGGATCACAAAGAAACACGTCTCGACGTCGAGACTCTGAATCGCAAGAAAATATATCTCCACCACCAGTACAAGTATGTATTTCCACATGTTCATATATTGTGTGTTTGTGTGATCAGCTGATGTGTGTTTGTGTGATCAACTGTCTTGTTCTATCACCTGATCATTGTGTCATGTCTAGCTAATCATTTATTTATTATATTATGTAGTTTAAATAGCTAATAGATCTTAATTTGTTGCATCAGCGGATCATTCTGTATTGTGTAGTTGTATTGCTCTTATCATTGTGTGTTTTTCAGGAAATTAAGTGTAAGTTGTGGCACTCAAAGAGAACAAGTGTTATTGCTTTGGGAACTATATAGAAGACTGATGGAAAACAAACTCATCATAATGCACCACTTCCAAAGAATTGCTACATAGTTTCAATTGACCAATCGTTAGTGGATGCAACATGCATACCGGACGTTGGAAAGAATGTTTTCAAAACAGTCAAGGACGCAGTAGGTGGATTTTTCGCATGGCCAATGGAACAAGTTATTTTTGATGAAACGGTATCTGTTTTATCAACCTAGCTATATATAGTATTCTTCATATTTAATTTAATGTTTGATACATGCGAATTTTATTTCCTATAGGAAATTACACCACCAAATACGGTAGAGATAATTGGTGAGAACACAGTTGCACCTAAATTACAAACGAAGCGCAAAGGTGTTTATGTGACAACTGATAGCATTACAAAAAAAACCGAGGCACAACTTGAAGAGTAAAAAAATTTTAGATTTGTGATTGTTAAATGTATAACTCGATAAAAGTATGATAGTGTACAATTTTATTTTATTACGATTATGTATTTCGTTTACTTATATACATTCCAATTTTGTTGTGTAATTCGAATTAGTTTTGTTTTTTTTGGTTTTATATATATATATATATATATATATATATATATATATATATATATATATATATATATATATAATTCACACTGTAACACAAATTATTGATTTCTTAAATGTGACTAAAAGGTGCCCTCACATAATATGGTCACACTTATTAACACTTTCGGCCACTGTTTCTTAATTCGTTGTGTGACTAAATATTACAAAACGCCACAAAAAAATTAAATTCATGTGACCATTGGCTGAACAATAGTCACACGAAATACGCATTTACTTGACTTTAAAATGCATATGGTCACACATTTAAACACTTTTGGTCACTTTTTAATTACATCTATGTGACTAAATCCTGAAAAATAAAATGTGTTGCGTGACTGAATATTACAAAATGCCACACAAACATTACATTCATGTGACCATTGGGTAAACAATAGTCACACGAAATACACATTTACGTGACTTTAAAAAGCATATGGTCACACATTTAAACACTTTTGGCCACCTTTTAATTACAACTATGTGACTAAATCCTCAAAATTAAAATGTCTTGTGTGACTGAATATTACAAAACGCCACACAAACATTACATTCATGTGACCATTGGGTGAACAATAGTCACACGAAATACACATTTACTTGACTTTGAAAATCATATGGTCACACATTTAAACAATTTTGGTCACTTTTTAATTACAACTATGTGACTAAATCCTCAAAATTAAAATGCCTTGTGAGACTGAATATTACAGAACGCCACACAAACATTACATTCATGTGACCATTGGGTAAACAATAGTCACACGAAATAGACATTCACTTGACTTTAAAAAGCATATGGTCACACATTTTAACACATTTGGTCACTTTTTAATTACAACTATGTGACAAAATCCTCAAAATTAAAATGCCTTGTGTGACTGAATATTATAAAATGTCACACAAATATTAAATTCATGTGATGTTTGGGTGAACAATAGTCACACGAAATAGATATTCACTTGACTTTAAAAAGCAAATGGTCACAAAAATTAGCACATTTGTTCACCTTTTAATTACAACTATGTGGTTAAATCCTCAAAGTTAAAATGCCTTGAATGACAGAATATTACAAAACGTCACACTAACATTACATTCATGTGACCATTGGGTGAACAATAGTCACACGAAATAGACATTCACTTGATTTTAAAAAGCTTATGGTCACAAATTTTAACACATTTGGTCACTTTTTAATTACAACTATGTGACTTAATCCTCAAAATTAAATTGTCATGTGTGACTGAATATTACAAAACGCCACACAAATATTAAATTCATGTGACGTTTGGGTGAACAATAGTCACACGAAATACACATTAACTTGACATTAAAAAGCATATGGTCACACATTTAAACACTTTTTGTCACTTCTTAATTACAACTATGTGACTAAATCCTTAAAATTAAAATGCCTTGTATGACTGAATATTACGAAACGCCACACAAACATTAAATTCATGTGACTATTGGGTGAACAATAGTCACACGAAATACATATTTACTTGACTTTAAAAAGCATATGGTCACACATTTAAACACTTTTGGTCACTTTTTAATTACAACTATGTGACTAAATCCTCAAAATTAAAATGCCTTGTGTGACTGAATATTACAAAATGCCACACAAATATTACATTCATGTGACCATTGGTTGAACAATAGTCACACGAAATAGACATTCACATGACTTTAAAAAGCATATGGTCACACATTTGGTCACTTTTTAATTACAACTATGTGACTAAATTCTCAAAATTAAAATGCCTTGTGTGACTAAATATTAAAAAACGCCACACAAACATTACATTCATGTGACCATTGGGTTAACAATAGTCACACGAAATACACATTTACTTTACTTTAAAAAGGATATGGTCACACATTTTAGCACATTTGGACACTTTTTAATTACAACTATGTTAAAATGCCTTATGACTGAATATTACAATACGCCACACAAACATTACATTAATGTGACCATTGGGTGAACAATAGTCACACGAAATAGACATTCACTTGATTTTAAAAAGCATATGGTCACACATTTTAGGACCATTGGTTACTTTTTAATTACAACTATGTGACTAAATCCTCAAAATTAAAATGCCTTGTGTGACTAAATATTACAAAACGCCACACAAATATTAAATTCAGGTGACGTTTGGGTAAACAATAGTCACACGAAATACACATTAACTTGACTTTAAAAAACATATGGTCACGCATTTAAATACTTTTGGTCACTTTTTAATTACAACTATGTGACTAAATCCTTAAAATTAAAATGCCTTGTGTGACTCTATATTATAAAACGCCACACAAATATTACATTCATGTGACCATTAGGTGAACAATAGTCACACGAAATACACATTTACTTGACTTTAAAAAGCATATGGTCTCACATTTAAACACTTTTGGTCACTTTTTAATTACAACAATGTGACTAAATTTTCAAAATTAAAATGCCTTGTGTGACTGAATATTACGAAACGCCACACAAATATTACATTCATGTGACTATTGGGTGAACAATAGTCACACGAAATAGACATTCACTTGACTTTAAAAAGCATATGGTCACACATTTGGTCACTTTTTAATTACAACTATGTGACTAAATCCTCAAAATTAAAATGCCTTGTGTGACTGAATATTACAAAACGCCACACAAACATTACATTCATGTGACCATTGGGTGAACAATAGTCACACGAAATAGACATTCATTTGACTTTAAAAAGCTTATGGTCACACATTTTAACACATTTGGACATTTTTTAATTACAACTATGTGACTAAATCCTCAAAATTTAAATGCCCTGTATGACTGAATATTACAAAACGTCACACAAATATTTATTTCATGTGACGTTTGGGTGAACAATAGTCACACGAAATACACATTAACTTGACTTTAAAAAGCATATGGTCACACATTTAAACACTTTTGGTCACTTTTTAATTACAACTATGTGACTAAATCCTTAAAATTAAAATGTCTTGTATGACTGAATATTACGAAACGCCACACAAACATTACATTCATGTGACTATTGGGTGAACAATAGTCACACGAAATACATATTTACTTGACTTTAAAAAGCATATGGTCACACATTTAAACACTTTTGGTCACTTTTTAATTACAACTATGTGACTAAATCCTCAAAATTAAAATGCCTTGTGTGACTGAATATTACGAATCGCCACACAAATATTACATTCATGTGACTATTGGGTGAACAATAGTCACACGAAATAGACATTCACTTGACTTTAAAAAGCATATGGTCACACATTTGGTCACTTTTTAATTACAACTATGTGACTAAATCCTCAAAATTAAAATGCCTTGTGTGACTGAATATTACAAAACGCCACACAAACAATACATTCATGTGACCATTGGGTGAACAATAGTCACACGAAATACACATTTACTTTACTTTAAAAAAGATATGGTCACACATTTTAGCACATTTGGTCACTTTTTAATTACAACTATGTTAAAATGCCTTATGACTGAATATTACAAAACGCCACACAAACATTATATTCATGTGACCATTGGGTGAACAATAGTCACACGAAATAGACATTCACTTGATTTTAAAAAGCATATGGTCACACATTTTAAGACCATTGGTTACTTTTTAATTACAACTATGTGACTAAATCCTCAAAATTAAAATGCCTTGTGTGACTGAATATTACTAAACGCCACACAAATATTAAATTCATGTGACGTTTGGGTAAACAATAGTCACACGAAATACACATTAACTTGACTTTAAAAAACATATGGTCACGCATTTAAATACTTTTGGTCACTTTTTAATTACAACTATCTGACTAAATCCTTAAAATTAAAATGCCTTGTGTGACTCTATATTACAAAACGCCACACAAATATTACATTTATGTGACCATTAGGTGAACAATAGTCAAACGAAATACACATTTCATTGACTTTAAAAAGCATATGGTCTCACATTTAAACACTTTTGGTCACTTTTTAATTACAACTATGTGACTAAATCTTCAAAATTAAAATGCCTTGTGTAACTGAATATTACGAAACGCCACACAAATATTACATTCATGTGACCATTAGGTGAACAATAGTCACACAAAATAGACATTCACTTGACTTTAAAAAGCATATGGTCACACATTTGGTCACTTTTTAATTACAATTATGTGACTAAATCCTCAAAATTAAAATGCCTTGTGTGACTGAATATTACAAAATGTCACACAAACATTACATTCATATGACCATTGGGTGAACAATAGTCACACGAAATACACATTTACTTGACTTTAAAAAGTATATGGTCACACATTTTAGCACATTTGGTCACTTTTTAATTACAACTATGTGGCTAAATCCTCAAAGTTAAAATGCCTTGATTGACTGAATATTACAAAACGCCACACAAACATTACATTCATGTGACCATTGGGTGAACAATAGTCACACGAAATAGACATTCACTTGACTTTAAAAAGCTTATGGTCACACATTTTAACACATTTGGTCATTTTTTAATTACAACTATGTGACTAACTCCTCAAAATTAAAATGCCCTGTATGACTGAATATTACAAAACGTCACACAAATATTTATTTCATGTGACGTTTGGGTGAACAATAGTCACACGAAATACACATTAACTTGACTTTAAAAAGCATATGGTCACACATTTATACACTTTTGGTTACTCTTTAATTACAACTATGTGACTAAATCCTTAAAATTAAAATGCCTTGTGTGACTGAATATTACAAAGCGCCACACAAACATTACATTCATGTGACCATTGGGTGAACAATAGTCACACGAAATACACATTTACTTGACTTTAAAAGGCATATGGTCACACATTTAAAGAATTTTGGTCACTTTTTAATTACAATTATGTGAATAAATCCTCAAAATTAAAATGCCTTGTCTGACTGAATATTACGAAACGCCACACAAATATTACATTCATGTGACCATTGGGTGAACAATAGTCACACGAAATAGACATTCACTTGACTTTAAAAAGCATATGGTCACACATTTTAACACATTTGGTCACTTTTTAATTACAACTATGTGACTAAATCGTCAAAATTAAAATGTCCTGTGTGACTGAATATTACAAAACGCCACACAAAAATTAAAATGTCCTGTGTGACCATTGTGTGAACAATAGTTACACGAAATAGAATTCACTAGAATTTAAAAAGCATACGGTCATACATTTTAACACATTTGGTCACTTTTTAATTACAACTATGTGACTAAATATTACAAAACGCCACACAAACATTAAATTCATGTGGCTATTACATGAACAATAGTCACACATACACATTTCTGCTTGACTTGAAAAAGTATATGGTCACACATTTACGACCTATGGTCACTCGACCTTTTTGTCACACAAGCGCTGAAAAAGCAAGTGTGACTATACACATATCGTCACACATTTTTGGTGTGATGAAATCGCGTTTTTCTACTGGTGTATGTGTTGGGGAGATAGCAATATCAAACCTAAATCAAACATGTCTATTAATTAAAATAGAATTTGATGCTAACAAAACCATATATTCAGTTTTGTACTTGGATAAATGAAAAACATGTGTTGTTTTTCATGTTAGACTTAAAGAAATGTGTAAGTAAGAAATGTCAGCTGAAGATCAAAAGTGCCAGCTGAACACTGAGCATCAGCCAAAGGACCAGCTTCAAGAAGATCAGCTAAGAAGAAAAGATCAGTCAAGAAGCATCAGCTGAGCATCAAAATGGATCAGCTGATGGTCCAAAACCATCAGCTAAAGAAAGCTTCAAGATCAGCTAAGCAGTCATGGATCAGCTGACACAATCACATTGATCAGCTGATGTCTCCCATCTGTCAGATAAGGTATTCATTACTTATCCAATCTTTTCTTCATAAACTAATCACACTCAAATGATTAGCTAAGCGTTTAGGATCAGCTGATAGTTTAGTATAATCAGTTTCTTAGTTGTACTCTGACTTGTATTATTAGCTGAGCAATTCGATCAACTGAGCAAATCTTAGTAGTTGAGTCTTTCACATTTATCCTTAGCTGAACAAAATTATGTTTGCAGTTTAGTGTCTGTTAGCTGAGTCTTTACACGATATCTCAGTTAATAGTTTTTCATTGTAAAATTTTTTTAAGTCAAAGGCAGAACATGTGTTGTTCATATTATGCCTTAAATCTTTCTTTGTAAAAGTACTTAGCACTTTTTGTATCTGCAAAGAGACAAAAAGGATAGATCTTTATCCCCTGGAAAAGGAGAAAGATACTTTAGAAGAGAAGATCTCGAAGATATGCTTCAACAACTAAGTATGGCTGGCAACTCTATACTTGGTTAAGTCAAGTCTTCAAGAAGCATGGTGTTGATAAAAGTACAAGCATGGAAAGAGAAGTTTACTCTCCCAAGACATAAAGGTAGTACTTTAATAATATAATAATAGATAGTGGGTTTATACTTTACCGGATAGTACATTCACTTTACACACTTTGTGTATAAAGTGAACTTACTTTTCACCCACTAACTTTATCTATTATAATATTATTAAACCAAGTACCTTTGTCTCCTTCTCCACTCCATCAACCTGGACACCTTATTGCTTATATATACTCATGCATGGAAACATGCTAAGTAAGCGAATAGATAGTTGAACACTGAAATCTCATCTGTTGAGAATTAGAAGAGTTAGCATTTTACTTTCAGTGTAACAAACTTGTTCATGTGTTGAACATCTTAGACATAAGTTGTTTAAGATTAGCTTAGTCTATGTGTTAGACGAATTTAGTTGCCACCTTTTATTGAACTTAGATTTTCCGCATCTAGTTCATGTAATTCTTGATTTACATCAATAAGAAATATATAAAAGTAAACCGTGTGTCTCTTAAATTTTAATTTGCTAAAGATTGTATTCAACCCCCCTTCTACAAACATTTGATGTGGTAGTATCCAGTCGGGACCAACAACTGGTATCAGAGCAGGCTAGATAATTTATATCTAAGATCTGTTTTGCTTACTCTTCAACTGCTTCTACCCCACACTACAAAATGGCTACTCCTGTTGCTGTTTCTAACAGTTCTTCCGACAATGGCTCACTCACAAAGGTGTCCAATGTTTGATGGGGAAAACTTTTCCCTTTGGAAGAGTAGAG
The DNA here is from genome assembly GCA_947179395.2 of Pulicaria dysenterica. Lineage (NCBI taxonomy): Eukaryota > Viridiplantae > Streptophyta > Magnoliopsida > Asterales > Asteraceae > Pulicaria > Pulicaria dysenterica. The sequence goes on from OX359293.1 coordinate 20,559,815, forward strand.
TTCTTCTCTACATGTCCAGCCTTGATGATGTGATGCTCAAGACTGTTACTGAAGGTCCATATGTTCCTTCCTCCACTGTGGAAGTCACTGCTGCCACTAATACAACTCCTGCAGTACAAAGATATGTTGTCAAAGCTATTTATCAATGGTCTGATGAAGACAAAAGACTGGTTAATCTTGATGTCAAAGCCAGGACAACCTTAGTCTCAGCACTCCCCAATGATGTCTATCATCAAGTTCTCAACTGCAAATGCAAAGGAGATGCTAGACACTTTGACTGTTGCATATGAAGGCACTGAAGAAGTGCAGGAGAACAAGAAACTCCTTCTGGTTAGAGAATATGAGTTCTTCTTTGCTCATAAAGGTGAAAGTCTTACTCAGACCTACACCAGGTTCAACTGCCTTATTAATGACTTAAGAAGGGCAGATGTTCCCAAGAGCAACAAGGAACTTGTAAAAAAGTTTCTAGACTCTCTCCCAGAATCTTGGGATCATTTTATCACTGTGCTTAAACATGGTGAGAAAATAAAGGGTCTGAAACTGGTTGGCTTGTATGGAAATCTCATAAACCTTGAACAATCAGTGAAGCAAAGGAAACTCTCTACCAAGGATATGAAGGAGGGTGCAAAAGCTCCATCAAATGCCCTTGTGTCTAAGGATACAAGATCTAGGAGTTTTGCTACAGTGGTGGATGAGTCCAGTGAAGAGAAAGAGGAGGAGTCTTCTGATGAAGAGCAAGTGGCTGATGGGTATGAAGATCTGGAGGACATGGACAGCATTGAAGCTATTGTTGAGTAGACTGCCATGTTGGTTAAAAGGTTCAAACCTTTCTTGAAAAGAAAGGGTGTCTAGAGGTTTGAGAAAAAACCCTTTAAAGGAGAAAAAGCCAATTTTAAGTCCTAAGCTTCTGAAGGTTGCTTCTCCTGTGGCAAGACTGGTCATTATGCCAGTGAGTGTAATTCCAGAGGAAGCACAGGCTTCAAGGGTTCCTCAAGCTCAGACAGCAAGATTGATTATGAAGTAAGTATAAGAAGCTTCTTGCTGTTGCTTGAAAAGAAAAGGAAGAAAGCTCAGAATAGGGTGTTGGTGGCTGAAGAGGAAGATTGGGCTAAGGAAGATCTCTCAAGTGATGAAGATGAGGTCCTCACTTCTCAGCTTAGCTTGATGGCCAACATAGCAAGTACAAGTTCCTTTGATGAGGACATGAGAAAAGCTGCTAAAGCTTGTACTTCTCCTGACTGGGATCCTTCTTCTATGTATCAGGTTGGAAAATTTATTAATTATGAAGATAATGAAAAGAACACTATGTTTGATTATCTGTGTGTTGAGTTTCAGTCAAATATTCAAAGAGAAAAGAAGCTAAAATTAGAAATAGAATCACTAAAAGAGAAGTTAAGTCTTAAAGATGAGAAACTGAAACAAATGACAAAACTGGAAGATGATTTAGCTAATCAAAAGATACTTAATCAGATCTTGGTAAAAGAAACCAATGAAGCAACAATAAAGTTTAATAGCCTTCAAAAAGTAATTTAATCTTGGTGTGTTTCTGCTGAGAAGACCACTCAGTGTGTCAATGAGCAGATTCCAAAACAAGTTCAAGTTATTATTGGTGGAAATTATTCCCAAGCTGCTAATTGTGTTGATTTTAGCAAGGATATAAATATCTTAGAAAAGGCTGATATTTTACCTCTTACTTTTCAAAAAATTGTAAAAGGAAAAAGTATTATCACTAACAGATTTTTCAAAAGTAAATGTACTCAACTGAAAGACTTAATCACTTCAAAAGTTGGTTCAAATTCTATTGTGTTGTCAGAAAGCAAAAGTACTGAAAATTTAATGTTAAAGGAAGTCAGTAAAGGAATGGAATCATTTGTTGATACCAAAGAGACATTATGTTGTCAAACCTTGAAAACTGATACATTAAATATAAGTACTCAGCTGACTGACATTTCATTAGCTGATGATCCTCAATCAGCTGATCAAAGAACAGATGATAGTTGCTTAGCTGATAGCCTGTCAGCTGATCAAAAATCCTCTGTAAATTGTTTAGCTGATCAAGTATCACTTCAAACTCTTTCATTAAAGGAAACCAAGAGAAAAGGACTTAATGTTCACATAAAGTCCAAGTCTGCCACACCTAAGGCTGATCAAAAACTCATTTTAACTAAGGGTCAACCTAAGGTGACTGTAAACAAAGAGCTTATTAGTTTACAGAATCATTTACAACAGCTGAATGGTGAAATCTGTCAGCTGATGACCCATAGTCATCAGAAGATCGTTAAGACATCTCATGGGCAATTACCAAAACATGTTAAAGGCTCTAAAAATAAAAAAAATGTTACAAATGTGGGAGCAAAGAACATAAGGCAAGTGATTGTTCTCTTGAAGGTAACTCAAGACAGCGGACTGATTTTGATAACACAGTTGTTTCTCTCATTCATAAACAACCTAATATGAAGTGGATGGCTAGGTACAATCCACAGGGGTCCACTTAACTGTGGATGCCTAAGTGTCACTAACCTTCTTTTAATCTTATCTATGCAGGGTCTGAACACATGGTATCTTGACAATGGACGTTCAAGGACCATGACAGGTTGTAAAGCTTTGCTTAGTAACTACAAGAAGGAAAAGGGTCCAAGAATGACCTTTGGTGATAACAATTATGGGCAAACAAAAGGCTATGGTGAACTTCATAATGGAAACTTAACCATGTCTAGGGTGTCATATGTTAAAGGACTCAAGTATAATCTCATCAGCATAAGTTAGTTATGTGATGGTGATCACAAGGTCCTCTTTACTAAGACAGGTGGTTCAATTTTAAATCAAGAAGGTGAAACAATTATTTGTGCAAAGAGAACCAAGGATGTATATACTCTTGATATGTCCTCTGGTGATCCATCTAAGTTAACCTGTTTGTATACAAAATCTGTAACTGACACAAACTGTTTATAGCACAAAAGGCTTTCTCATTTAAACTTCAAAAATATCAACAAGATGAGCAAGTGTGATCTAGTGTCAGGACTACCTCACAGACTTATGTTAAGCCTAAACCTTGCTCTGCCTGTGAGAAGGGAAAGAAGCACGAGACATCTTTTCCATCTAAGCAGTCTTCTCCATTACTGAACCATTCAACATGTTGCATATGGATTTATTTGGTCCTGTTGCTACTGCAAGTATTGGTGGAAGTAAGTACGCACTAGTTTTGGTTGATGAATTCTCAAGATATACTTGGGTTATCTTCCTTAAAGCAAAGAGTGAGGCTGCTGAAGAGATAATTAGCTTTGTTAAAAAGATGGAAGTGCTAAATGGAAATCTGGTAAGGATGCTTAGAAGTGATCATGGAACTGAGTTTTGAAATCAAACTCTAGAAGGTTTCTGTGAAGAGAAAGGAATATATCAAAACTTCTCTGCTCCAAGGACTCCACAACAGAATGGTGTAGCTGAAATAAGAAACAGAACTTTGATTGAAGCTGCAAGTACTATGCTGTGTGAGAGTGGGTTAGGATTCAACTTTTGGGCTGAAGCTGTCAGTTGTGCTTGTTTTACTCAGAACAGATCCCTAGTAATCAAGAGGCACAACAAAACTCCCTATGAAGTGCTCAAGGGAAAGAAGCCCAACATCAGTTTTATGCATATTTTTGGTTGTCAGTGTTTCATCCTGAACCAAAAAGACCAATTGCAAAAGTTTGCACCCAAAGCTGATGAAGGTGTGTTTGTGGGATATTCTGTGATCTCCAAAGCTTACAGAATCTACAACATCAGAACAAAGGTCATAGAAGAATCAATCAATGTAAGTTTTAATGAAAATGACTTTGTTGCTTCCTGTTCTACAAATCCATCTACAGGTGAGGAATTTAATGATTTGCTGCATACTGAAGACAATATTCCAGCATCAGCTAATGCACTCCCATCAGCTGATGTAGAGGATTTAGATGATCCTGTTCCAAATTTACAAGAAACCATTGCACATCCTATCCTAAATCAACCCACACTTAACTAAATGATGTGAATCATGACTCAACATCACTGGATTCTAATTCCATATCAAACGTTTCTTCTTCAGTAGAGGTTTCCTCAGATTATAACCATGAAATTCTGTCAGCTGATCAACCAGAAATATCATCAGCTGATCCAAACCAAGGAATTTCAACTGCCCAAATCCAAAGTAATCCAAACACTCCCATAATCCAAAATACCTACAAGGACCTCAAAGACCATCCTAAACATCAGGTCATAGGAAACATAGAAGCTCCTGTACTAACAAGATCAAAGGTGTGTAAATTATGTTTGTACACATGTTTTGTTTCTATGATTGAACCAAAGAAGGTAGATGAAGCTCTATGTGATCCCTACTGGATAAATGCCATGCAAGAAGAATTGGTTGAATGTACTAGAAACAATGTATGGACTTTGGTGCCAAGACCAAAGGACAAATCCATCATTGCTACTAAGTGGGTGTTCAGAAAAAAATGGATGAACAAGGGCTGATCATCAGAAACAAAGCAAGGCTAGTTGCTCAGGGGTACTGTCAAGGAGAAGGAATTTATTTTGATGAAACCTTTGCCCCTGTTGCAAGACTTGAAGCTATAAGACTGTTTCTTGCATATGCTGCCTTCAAGGACTTCAAAGTATTCCAAATGAATATTAAGAGTGCTTTCCTCAATGGTGAATTGAAGGAAGAGGTATATGTCAAACAACCTCCTGGTTTTGAGGAAGCTAGCAAGCCAGACCATGTATACTTCTTGAACAAAGCCTTGTATGGTCTGAAGCAAGCTCCAAGAGCCTGGTATGATACCCTCTCTTCTTTTCTAACCACTAAAGGATTTACTAGAGGAAGCATAGATAGCACTTTGCTTATAAGGAAATTCAAGGGTGATGTTATCCTAGTGCAGATATATGTAGATGACATAATATTTGGGTCTACAAATGTTGACCTTTGCAAAAAGTTTTCTAAACTCATGTTTGACAATTATCAGATGAGTATGATGGGTGAACTAAACTTAGGTCTTCAAATTAAATAAGAGGTTGATGGAATTTTCATTCATCAAACAAAGTATGTAAATGATTTACTTAAGAAATTTGAGTTTGAAAATTATTCTTCAATAAAAACACCCATGTCTACTGCCTTAAAGCTTGGAAAGGATACTGATGGTAAATTAGTGGACATTACAGCTTATAGAGGTATGATAAGGTCACTTTTATACCTTACAGCAAGCAGACCCGATATTATGTTTTCAACATGTCTCTGTGCTAGATATCAAGCAGATCCCAAAGAATCTCACTTAGCTGCTGTTAAAAGAATTTTCAGGTATCTCAAAGGAACTCCTAATCTAGGTCTCTGGTACCTAAAGACTCTGATTTTGAGTTAGTTGGATACACTGATTCTGATTTTGCAGGTTGCACACTAGACAGAAAGAGTACACCTGGTGGTTGTCAGTTATTAGGTGGAAGGTTAGTCAGCTGGTCAAGTAAGAAACATAACTCTGTTTCAACATCTACAGCTGAGGCAGAATACATTACTGCTGGAAGCTGTTGTGCTCAACTACTGTGGCTGCAAAACCAACTACTTGATTATGACATACAGTTTGAAAACTCCCCAATCCTGTGTGACAACACTAGTGACATTTTTATCTCTAACAATCCTGTTTTGCACTCTAAGACTAAGCATATTGAAATAAGACATCACTTTATAAGAGACAATGTGCAGAAAAAGAAAGTTTCAATGCACTACATAAGCACTGATGTTCAATTAGCTGATATTTTTACAAAACCTTTGGATGAGTCTCAGTTCAAGTTCCTAAAATCCAAACTTGGCATGTTAAACTTGTAACATATTCTTTTCTTAGGTAGTTAACTTGTGTGAGAAAGTAATTTTATTTGTGTGTAAAATGAAGTACTTATCTAAGCTTCTTCATGTCTTATTAATGGTGAATCAGCTAAAGGAATTATGTCAGCTGATGACCATCAGCTGAAGCCATACCTTAGCTGATCAACCATTAGCTAAGAACTAGCAGCTTAACTAAGTATATTCATTAGCTGACACTCATTTTCTCTCAATAAGGATTAGCTGATACTTTTTCCTGTCAGCTGATGATGCTCATGGTTAAAATTCTGTGTCCCCACACTTATTTTATTATTTTCTCATTTGTATTTAATGTGTTCCTAGGTAGTATTTAAGTTCATTTAATTGTCCGTTAGGTGTCTGTGTATTTATTAACTTCTCCGTTTATTACCTTTTTGCGGATGTGACAGTTACTTTTTGAAAAAGATATTTCTGTGACAACTTAGGTTTCCAAGGAAGGTAAATGATGTTTGAGCGGTTTTCTATTTTCTAAGCTTTCAAAAATTCCCAAACACTCTTCTTCTTCCCGAAATTACAAACCCTATTCTCACAGTGCTTACAGTATCTCCGTCCTGCAATCATGGTGATTTTCAACCCTGTTGCTACTCCTCATGCTATTCCTGGTGAGAACATAACTCTCAACTCAGAAATCACCATTCGACCCAACAAATACCTCATAAACACTGATATTCCTTCGAGCAAATCAAACCAGGGATATGAACCTATGGTGGCTTTTATCACTTCCCATCCCCTGTTTGCGTGTCTTTCTGCTCATCCTCTTTTCATCTTTCCTAACATTGTTGGAGAGATGTGGTATACTGCAAGGTATCACCCTGTCGAGCAACTTATCACTTGTTCTAGCCTCAACAACACCATAAACATTCCCATTACTGTAGATTCCCTCAGACAAGCAATCTCTATACCCAACTTGGCCCCATTTCAACCTTTTGCTACAATGGATCAAATTCTGGAGGTTCTACCCCTGATTGGTTATAATGAAGCTGTTTCCCATGGTCAGTATAAGTTGTCTGTGCTAGGACACCCATGGAAGTATTTTGCCAGTGTGATCATTAGATGTTTTGGTTACAAGTCTGGCAGCCATGACCAAATGAACCAGTCTGAGTTGATGGTTCTTCATGCTCTGGTTACAGGGAGGAATATTGACTTTGCACAAGTCATATTCTCTGAAATGGTGGACAAAGTTACTCTAGGCACATCAAAGAAGTCAACCAGAACCCATGTTCCCTTCATCAGGTATCTAAGTCTGATTGCTCTTAGAAATATTCAGTGGGAACACTATGCTGGGTTAGCTACACACTTGCACACAATGAACATTCCTTAAATGGGTCAGAAAATATTCCATTTGATAAGGGAAGTCCAAGGTCCTGCTATAACTGCACAGATGCAAGAGTTGATTGATGTTGCTGCTGAGGAGAATAAGGTTGTGGAAGAAGAAGTTGTTGAAAATTTTGATGTTAAAGTGGCTAATGATTCTGAGTCTCCTGATATAATCACTGAGCATTCTGAACAGTCTGTGACTCATGCTCAAGATGAAGCCATGGTTAAAGAAGAAAGGATTGATGAAGAGTTTATGGGTACTGGTGATCAAGATATGATGTTTAATGAAGATGTGTTTGATGAACCAGCACAAGATGAGCCTGTTAATCCTGATGCTAAGGATGTTGATGCTAAGGTGATGGTGATGTTGATGAATCTGAAGGTGATCAACCAGCACAGGATGAGCCTGTTAATCCTGATTGAGGATGTTGTTGAGGATGATGTAGTCTCTGACAGGCTGCTCGAACTCATTGAGATCAGCAAAGCAATGAACATCTCAGGTATGCCTATATCACTCCTTGAGGACACTCACTTGGTAGTCCCAACCAGTGAGAACCAATCCTCCATTCCAGTAGAAACACCCCCACAATTGTCAAGCTCTAGTGTACTTCCAATAGTCACTAGTTCTACTCCCTCTGTCACCCATATAGAATCAAGGTCAATGGAGATAGTGCACACTGCACTCATCTCAGAGGAAATGCTCATTGCACCTCTGACCTCAACTCCGATAGCTGCCTCTTATGTTGAGGGGGAGCTTATGGATATTGTTTTAACCCTTCATCCAGTGGATGTATCTTCACAACAAGTTACATCTGTAAATATAGGACTCCTGCAATCTGGGTTACCCTCCCAACAGGGTGATGCCATTGAAAGACAGACCTCCACCCAAGGTCACACTGTGTCTTTACCCATAATGAGTCAGCTGATACCCTCAATAAGCTCACAACAGCTTATTGATGTAATAAGGGGAATCCAAGTGAGTTTAACCCCAACTCAATCTCACATTTTTGTACAACCTATTGATTCTATTCTTACACATGCTTATACACTGCCTGTCAATACTAGTGGTATTAACCAACCATTAGCACATGGCACACTTTCTGCTCCCAGTGATCTTAGGCTTACATACCAAAGTCTAAGTGAGGGACCCCAATCCATTCCTATTATTGGAAATCTATCTCAATCATCCCCAGTACAACCCATTCCCTTTACCTCTTCTGAACCTTCCCCCCAAATCCTTCAAAACCTCCTATCTATCTCTCAAAAGATGGATAGTCTTCAAGCCTCATTTACCTCTTTCCAAATTAAAGTAGAATCTCAACTCTCTCTTCTAACCCAAGAGGTTGAGTCACTCAAAGCTAACCAATCCCAACCCCAACCTACCCCTGCCCCAGTTGATCTTTCTCCAATTCTTACCAAATTGGATCAACTGTTATCCCAATCCTCTACTTCTGTTCCTACCCCATCTCCTACCATTTCAAACCAAAAACTTACTTCTCTAAATCAAACCATTTCAAACCTTCTTACCCAACTTCAAACACTAAGAGCTTCCCCTCCTAGCATCTCTGTATCCATTCCTGACTCTATTCTCAGAGTTCCTTCCCTCCTTAAAACCATAGAGGATAAGGTCGCCAAATTAAGCCAGTATTCTAGGCAAAAGCACATGGACACTCTTAAAGAGTTCACCAATGTGACTGATGCTATCAATAGGCTTAGACCTCTCACCTCTACCTTTGTCCCATCATTCTCACCTATCTTATCTCACCAAAGAGCCTCACCTCTACCTTTCACTCAGCCTCCTATACCTACTACCTCTCCTTCACCCTCAACCATTCCACGCTCTACCTCTACACCTTCTCCATCTCCTTATTCCTTTTTCACCCCTGGTGCTCCTGCTAAGCCTACTGTCTTCCCTACCTTTGATGATGACAAAAAGGGGGAGAATTCAGGTTTCTCAAGCTCTAGCTCTTTATCTCCAGCCTCTGTTATAGCAGCATGTGATTTATATACTGCTCAGGTTGAAGCTCTACAAGCTGCAGACAGAGCAGCAAAAGCATCAGCCCTCAATGAAGCAGAAGTTCAAAACCAATCAACTGCTAAGGGGGAGAATCCATCTAAGGGGGAGCAACCTGCTCAAGATGTGCAGAGGCCTAAAAGAAGGCTAAAACAAAAGGCCAGAAGGAAGAGTGCCAAAAAGTCAAGGCAAGGTGAATCCTGTGCTCCAATCCAAGTGCCATCAGAAGACTCTGATGATGATGATGAAGATGACTTGCCTCTGTCCTCTCTACTCAACTTGAAAAAGCAGAGTCTCTCTACAACAGCTCTAACAGTCCAAGCTTCCTCTCCAGTACAACCAAGTCAACCATCTCCCAGCAGTACATCAAGGAGAAAAGGAAAAAAAATAATGTCTGCTGAGGAGATTGAAGCAGAAGAAAGAAGAGAGGAAGAACTTTAACAAGAAGATGAGAGAAGAAAGAAGAGAGGAAGAACTTCAACAAGAAGATGAGAGTCTCAGAGAGTTAAGTGAATTAGCTGCTGCACTTGGCACCTCTATTGAAGATGTTTTATAAGCCAAGGAAAGGCATCAGGATTTCACTACTACTGAAGATATTGCTGCAATCATTGGTGCTACTGATGATGAGCTGAGAGAGATACAAGAAGAAGAATTGATCATGCTGTCCTCTCAGACACATCAAGTACGAGCTGCACAACAGCAAGATAACCCTTCTGCCAAGAAAGCTCTTAAAAGAGGAAGAACTCACAAGGAAGCCATCAAGTTTTGCTCAACTTTAACTTTGGAAGCATTGCTCAGCAAACTGAAAGGCAATCCAAGGAGTTCTGGGTTAACAAGCAAAACTTAGTAAATAGAAGATTTGCAGACATCATTTCAAGGGTCACTCCTTACAGAGGTACAGATGAAGGTCCTTATCTCAGAGTAGTTAAAAGAGATGAGAGAAACACTTATGAAGATACTTATCTACATCACTGCAACTGTTATCCTTCTTTGAGATGATTGAGATCCTGTACCATCTCCTAAAGTCCAAAATTGAGATTGTTCAAAGGTTCAATAGGAAAGTTTGAATACTGGATCCGAATGTTAGTATGCCACAGGCTCTTCATACATGATCACTTCATAGAACACATCAATTTGATTGAAGATGCCTTCAAGAAAACTTCAAATTCTTTTGTATCCATTGAACAGATTGTGATCAACCCTAACTATCCTTACCTTCCTACATATGAAAGTCTGAACACTGCTCTTCCCCCAAATACTCATCCTGAAATGTTTAAATACATAACTAAGCCTGAAAAAGGGATGTTCTTCAAGAACAGAGCTGGTGATTGGAGATTCCTAAGAGAATCTGATATAGGAAGGGCCCCAAGAGTCTTAATATTTCAAGCTATAAGACTGGCAAGAGGACAAACAGGAAGTGAACACTTTGAAAGTTTGATGGAAGCTAGAGCTGATCAACTAATGGCTACTCATCCTGTAGGCAGACTGCTGGATGTCAAAGCAGAAGCTTGGTGGGATAGCAACTGATACTTCATAACTAGATTAGTTGTATTTTCAATTCCTAGGATAGTTCAACTTCTGTACTTAGTTTAAACTCTTAGTTTCTTTACTCTGTACAAACTCTGCTGCAATTACTTGTTTTGTAATCAAGCTTGAAACTTTGATCATGGACTACTTAGCTAAACTGCTAGTATAGATGATTCTTAGTAGATAGCTCACCTAGTGTAAATATAGAAAATCAAAAATCCTAAAAACAGAAAAAGGATAGAAAAGATACCACAAAAACAGAACAATGGTACTTCATAAATGAAAAGATTCCCAAAAACAAAATATCAGGGAACATATTTTAAAGAGTTACCAAAATCAGATAGCTAGGTAACCAAAATACACTTAAAAGTTTTATCTTTACAAATCCGAGTCAAACTGATTCTTCTTAAAGGAGATAAGGTTTTGTCATCATCAAATAGGGGGAGATTTTTTGGGAGATAGCAATATCAAACCTAAATCAAACCTGTCTATTAATTAAAATAGGATTTGATGCTAACAAAACCACATATTCAGTTTTGTACTTGGATAAATGAAAAACATGTGTTGTTTTTCATGTTAGACTTAAAGAAATGTGTAAGTAAGAATTGTCAGCTGAAGATCAAAAGTGTCAGCTGAACACTGAGTATCAGCCTGTAACGCCCCAAAATTCGTAAGTTCCTAGGAGTGAGTTTATACCATTGAGCATATTAAGTGTTTGTATGTTTAGTAAGATGACATTATGTGATTGCATGATATATGATCATTATAGATTAGAAGGGGCTGATTTGACAAGTTTTGAAACTTAGAAGTCCAGGGACCATTTATGCCAATTAGTGAACCTAGTTAGATTATATGCCTTCTCATTTGACCATAGTAGTCAAACATCAGGAACCAAGAGTACATTCACGTTATACAAACTTCTCTCCATTTTGATATCTGATTTCAAGCATAAAAGTGAAGATTATCACCTGTAATCGATCCTAAGTGATCATGTAGCACAAGGTATGTGTTCTTGGTGAATTAATTGAGTTTTAGGTCAAGAAATGGATTCATAGATTGAATCCTTGAGTTTATGTGTTAGTCTTTGATTTTGATGTTGTGTGATGATCCAAGATGTTATAGTATCTGTTAGAGATTGCTGTTTGGTCAGAAAACATGTTTAGAATCAGTTTTAGGGGTAAAACCCCGATTTTTTAGTTGTTGTTCGAACAGAGCAATCTTTCTGCTGTACCGACTGTTCCTACGGCCGCAGGGATAATTCCCTACGGGCGTAGAGAGGTTTTTAAGTGTTTCTGGAGTTTTGGCTCCTACGGCCGCGGGAAGTGTTTCCTACGGGCGTAGGAAGCTTTTTAAGGAGGTTTGGTTGTTTTGCCTCCTATGGCCGTAGGTAGATGCTCCTGCGGGCGTAGGGAGGGCCAGGAGTAGGTTTTGTTGTTTGTTGTTTCATGTTCAGTTTGAGTTGTCACCGAGCTTATAGAAATTAATGTAGTACTTGTCTATTGCTTGTAGGCAATAAGAGATTAACGTTTCGGTGATAGAAGTAACTTAATCGCTGCTAAGGTGAGTGTACTTACCTTTAATTAGATTAGCATATGTATTTGCATTAAGTTAACAGTATATCAATTGTATGTTTGATATGTGAAGTTAAATGCTGCTGTTCAGAGGTTTAGTAGCTTTATGTTATAATATCTTATATGATTAGTATACATTTATACACTAAATGAATAGTATGATATCTGTGTTATGATATGTGATATGTTTGTGCACAAATATAGCAGGTACATGGCTTAGAGAAGCCTTGTACAAAGAAAACCGTATACTTTGTATCCTGGAATGTAAAAGGGGTATATTGAGATCCTTATACCCAAGTAAAGCGTCAGGGGTTTTGTTACGCGCGAGGTGTGATCATACCCCGGGACAAGTAAACAGTTTGATTGTTTTGCAGACTATAAATGGGATGTGAGACATCCTGAGAAGAGTTACTTATGCTTTATGTATTTGTCTGTTCAGTTAGTATGCTCACTAAGCGAAAGCTTATGTTTTAGTATGTTGTCTACGCAAGTGAATCGGTTTCCAGTGAGGGTAAGGCCCCAGTGCTCTGCAGAGTCGGATAGCTCCAAGCTTTTGAAAAGAGTACTTTTAACACTACTTTTATGTAGCTAATAGCACTAAAGTGATTTAAACCTATTTTCCGCAAACTCTGATGTTTTAAAGTGCTAATTATGTAGTAACAGAGTTTTAAAAGCAAATTCTAGTTTTGTTTCTGACACCCAACTTTTGATATCATCCCGCCATATTTTTCAGACATGTGACCTAAGACCTTGTGAGGTAGTTGAGATCCACCTAGAAGGTGTAGATATCCAATAACGGGCCATGCCCCCTCTACGCGAGGTGGTTCTCTCACTTTACCTATGTTTTCGTTCTTTATAATTACGATTTGAAGAAGGATTGCAATCACAATAACAACGAAGACGGCTGCTACAGCTGTTCAAAATGAGTAATAGAACTCCATTGTATTTCGTATGTGTAGCAATTGTTTCTAAAAAGTCTTTTTAATGGGAGCTGAAGATGGCTTTATTGCCATTTATGGGTAAGATAAGAATGTGACACTATCTTTTAAAAGATAAGTGGATGTTTGTAGCCTTACAAGACTTGAGGTCATAGAGAGTAAGGAAATATAGCCCTTCCTACTCTGTCACATCCTGATAAAAGGCACATGTGAATTAGCATATATGGTCCATATAAATAAATAAAACGGAGAATTTCATATATATCCTTACAAAGCTAAAGAATTACATATACATCCTTACAAATATTACAATTACATCAATATCCTTATAAAACTTGTAAACTCTCGGCTATGTCCAAGTCTTATTTTAAGGATAATAAAAATATTAAAAATTTAAATAATCTTAAATCTAAAATAATTATACCTACAATTACTAAATTACGCATGTACATAATTTATGTATACCAGTTATCAAATATGCAAATCTGCAACATCGAAGATACATATGAATCATTGAAGACCTTCCATGTACACCCTTTGCCTAAACAAAGAAAATTTGCTGCCTTTTCATTCTCTCGAACTCGATGAAGCTTCTCGACCTTCACAAGTCACATCGTCTTTTCGTTTGCCTATTGCCGTTTTCTGCCAATCGGTCTCCTGTACATAATTCCGCTGATCTGCGTTTCAAAATCCATCTTCGAGAAAGTGGTCTGTAAGCTTTGATGAAGCCGTTCTTCCTTTGATTGAGTGTTCGTAGCATAAGATGATGAAGAGAGGAAACCATTAGTCCATTGTGTTGACCTTACTTGAAGTCGAGTTGATCCATTTAGTGTTACTACGGAGAGGTTGGTCATCAAATAACTACGGAAAGGAGCTAACAGAGAAGGAACCTAACAGTTTTAGTATAATGACTACATTTGGGAATGTTTTGAATCAGACTATATTTGGGAAAATTAGTAAAAACATGTTGACCATTTTTATATTGTTGATTGTTTATGTTTAAACAATGCTAAAATATATTGTTTATATTCAATCAATGTTGAAAGTGTTTTGAGTTTGTGTAAAAAAAATTGAGGCAAGATGTGAAGATATTTCGTCTTTATAATTAAAACATTTTTATAAATCCAATACGTATATATGCAATAAAAAATTTATTAAACGTCGCATGCTACACTTCTATCCTGGTGTATCTGATTGTCGCTGAGCTGTTAGGGGCACTATTCCCCGCTGCACATGATGGGTTTTGGTCCTGACCCGAGGGCTACGGAGGCGTATTCTTGCAGGAGGAGTTTACATAGTTCTGGCTATACCTACGCAATCTTTGGAGGTCTCGGAAAATATGAGCAGATGAGGTTTAATAACAAGAAAAGCATGGGTGGATGTTCTAATCTGGGCTGTGTAGTGTTGTGTCTTGCCATTCTGCATTCGGGACCATCAATGAACGGTGGTCATTAGGTCATACACACGTTCGATGTTATGGAGGATCGAAAGGAATGATTTGACACAGGCCTTCTTTCTTCGATCTCCTTTCTTCCTCGTACCACCTCACTGAACGCCCTCCCATCTCTTAGCCTGTGTTCAAATGTTGTCTTCCTATTCGTCTCTTCTTTTCTCCCACCTGTTTTATCCTCTCTACCTTCTACTTCTCCTCTCCACGCTTTGTGTACCTGTAACTTGTAAGTCCCAATCCATATGCTTTGTAGACTTTTTGTTAATTCTGTCTCATTCACATTATGCTTGAATCTCACGAATCCGAACTTCATCCCATTCCTTATCCTCTTCTTAGCCATATAAATGTCTGCCACAGGTCCATACTTTTTGAAGGCTGCCCACAAATGTTGGACGTGCCAGTTTTCGGGAAAGTTGTAAAAAAATATACGATAATACATTACGACCTTCGTTAATCCTAATGAAACATTCCTAGTTATATGTCGTTTGTGTCCTTCTTTGAATCGAAACTCCAAAGTTTACCCCCGCCGGAATACTCTCTCTCTCTCTCTCTCACCTCTCTCATCTCTCTCGATTTTCTCATGTTGTGTTATGACTTAGTTATGCATTAGATGTTTAGGGTTTTTTGAAGCGTTTTCGTACACACGGATTACTCATCTAGTTACATATTATAATAATGTGTTTCTTGAAGTATGTAAGGGATCAAAAGAGAGTTGAAAATTTTGACTTAATGAACATAAGAAAATGCAGCATATAAGTTTAATAAATATATATTACTTGATAGCCAAGCCTATATGTATCTTAGTTACACGATAATACTTAATTAAGGATCTTAAAAGTTGGTGTTCTTAACAGGCGAGCATTTGACCGACAATGGCCTTATGAAAAATATGGGTAATACATATTAAGATGGTTTGAAACCGATATGTCATGCACTAGTAGTATGATACATATCAAGGGATAGACGGGGAGCAAGAAGAACCAAAAGTGGCCTTGCTTTGGTGTTAGTTAGCCCGGGGCTTTCACTCATATCAACAGCTTCATTGGATGGCCTTTTCAGCACAAACCGTTGTATCAAACTAGCTAAAATCAAACCCAAAGCCTGGAGCGCTAACGAAACACCAGGGCACATTCTTCTACCACTACCAAATGGAAGCAATTCGAAATGATTTCCTTTGAGATCAATATCGTTTTGACTTGTCAAGAATCTTTCTGGCCGAAATACGTCAGGGTCTAACCACAAGTAAGGATCACGATGCATTTTCCAAAGATTTACAAGCAAACGTGTGCCTTTGGGGATGTTATAGCCAGCCACGATACAATCCTCCATGGACTCATGAGGCACGGACAGAGGTGCTGCTGGATATAAACGTAATGTTTCTTTGATGATGGCATTGAGGTAGACTAAGTTCTTTATGTCTGATTCCTTAACCAGTCTCTCCCTTCCAACATGCTTATCAATTTCATTTTGCGCGATTTCTAATGCTTTTGGATTGTTGAGCAACAAAGATAACGCCCACGTTAATGTCACAGTTGTCGTGTCCAAGCCCGCAATTAAAATTGTCTGCCACATGAAAGTTTCAAAAAATGGCCTTTGGATTAGGTTCTAACATCTCAAAAAGTTGTAAATTAACAATTACTCCTTAAAAAAAGTTGGCCCTTTTCATCCATAGTCAAAATATTATATCGCTAACAGTCAAGATCAATACAATATAATTATGCTCAAGGATAAGTTTACCAGACATGTGGCTTTGACAACTGTATCTATATCAAAACCAAAGAAATCCTCTTCGGAGGAACCTTCAAGAATGGATATTAGTGTATCCATAAAGCCATGGTTTCCTTCATCATGTTGTTGTGACTCTTTCTCTCTTTTATGCTCTTTTAACCATCCTTCAAATATGTGGTCCATCTCTTTAGCCGTCACCTTCATTGCTTTCTCATATCCTCCTATATCCAAGTGTTTCAGATAAGGAATAAAATCAGACAACACAAATGCACCAAATAACTCAAAGAATTTGCTCACCGCCTCATGAATTCTAACCCCTTCTTTATCGTCGTGTGAAAACCTCTTTCCCGAGATAATAGTAACTAAATAATTTAGCATGAAGTTCCCAAACCACTTATTCATTTCCACCTCGACCATATCTGAATTTTCACCATCTTTGTTGTTTACCCAAGTGAGGTATAGGTCTTTCATCGATGCGTGAATTTCTGAAACCCGAACATGTCCAAGCATTTCGAGTTTTCGTGGAGAGAGAACCTCGGAAATGACGATCTTGCGAACTTGACGCCAGTAATCCCCATATGGACCGATGCCGAACATGGCATAGTTATAACCCATGAGCTCTACTGCCATTGATTTTGGACGACTTGCAAAGGTCTTATCATGAGTGGTAAAGCATTCCTTAGCAATCTTGCTGTTACTCACCACCAAAGCTTGGTGAACGCCGAGCTTGATGGTGAAAATAGGGCCATATTTTTCAGACATGTGACCTAAGACCTTGTGAGGTAGTTGAGATCCACCTAGAAGGTGTAGATGTCCAATAACGGGCCATGCCCCCTCTACGCGAGGTGGTTCTCTCAATTTACCTCTGTTTTCCTTCTTTCTAATTACGATTTGAAGCAGGATTGCAATTACAATAACGACGAAGATGGCTGCTACAGCTGTTGAAAATGAGTAATAGAACTCCATTGTATTTCGTATGTGTAGCAATTGTTTCTAAAAAGTCTTTTTTAAAAACTGGGAGCAGAAGATGGCTTTAATGCCATTTATGGGCAAGATAAGAATTTGACACTATCTTTTAAAAGATGTGGATGTTTGCAGCCTTACAAGACTTGAGGTCATAGAGAGTAAAGAAATATAGCCCTTCCTACTCCGTCACATCTTGATAAAAGGCACATGTGAATTAACATAGGATATGGTCCATATAAATAAATAAAAGGGAGAATTTCATATATATTCTTACAAAACTAAAGAATTACATATTTACCCTTACAAATATTACAATTACATCAATATCCTTATAAAACTTGCAAACTCTGGTCTATGTCCAAGTCATATTTTAAGGATAATAAAAATATTAAAAAATTAAAAAATCGTAAATCTAAAATATTATACCTACAATTACTAAATTACGCCTGTACATAATTTATGTATACTAGTTATCAAATATGCAAATCTGCAATATCGAAGATACATATGAATCATTGAAGACCTTCCATGTACACCCTTTGCCTAAACAAAGAAAATTTGACGCCTTTTCATTCCCTCAAACTCGATGAAGCTTCTCGACCTTCACAAGTCACATCGTCTTTTCGTTTGCCTATTTCCGTTTTCTGCCAATCGGTCTCCTTTACGTAATTCCGCCGATCTGTATTTCAAACTCCATATTCGAGAAAGTGGTCTGTAAGCTTTGATGAAGCCGTTCTTCCTTTGATTGAGTGTTCGTAGCATAAGATGATGAAGAGAGCAAACCATTGTCCATTGTGTTGACCTTTCTTGAAGTCGAGTTGATGCATATAGTGTTGCTACGGAGAGGTTGGTCATCAAATAACTATGGAAAGGAGCTAACAGAGAAGGAACCTAACAGTTTTAGTGTAATGACTACATTTGGGAATGTTTTGAATCAGACTATATTGGGAAAATTTGTAAAAACATGTTGTCCATTTGTATATTGTTGATTGTTTATGTTTAAACAATACTAAAATATATTGTTTATATTTAATCAATGTTGAAAGTGTTTTGAGTTTGTGTAAAAAAAATTGAGGCAAGATGTGAAGATCGTCCGTCTTTATAATTAAAACATTTTTATGAATCCAATACGTATATATGCAATAAAAAAATTTATTAAACGTCGCATGCTACACTTCTATCCTGGTGTATCTGATTGTCGCTGAGCTGTTAGGGGCACTATTCCCCGCTGCACATGATGGGTTTTGGTCCTGACCCGAGGGCTACGGAGGCGTATTCTTGCAGGAGGAGTTTACATAGTTCTGGCTATACCTACGCAATCTTTGCAGGTCTCGGAAAATATGAGCAGATGAGGTTTAATAACAAGAAAAGCATGGGTGGATGTTCTAATCTGGGCTGTGTAGTGTTGTGTCTTGCCATTCTGCATTCGGGACCATCACTGAACGGTGGTCATTAGGTCATACACACGTTCGATGTTACGGCGGATCGAAAGGAATGATTTGACGCAGGCCTTCTTTCTCGACAGCTGGGCTTAAGGTCGTTGCAATGATCTTGAGGAGGTCTCCTCACTCGGTTGCTGATGAATATGTTGTCGTGCTTCGGCTGCTACTACTCGATGCATGGGAGAATGCTGAGTTTGATCCTTGAGTTGTGATGTTTTTTTACTAGTTGTGATCCTTGTTTTTCTGTCATGTACTAAGATGAGGAATTGTATAACATGTGTACATTCACAACTTTGTTTGTTGGAAGCTAATGCAATATATGCAGTTAAAAAAAATAGTAATAGTAATAGCAATATTAATAATAAAAATAGTAATAGTAACAATAATATAATAATAATAATAATAATTATTATTATTATTATTATTATTATTTAAATTATTATCATAATAATAATAATAATAATAATAATAATAATCATAATAATAATAATAATAATAATAATAATAATAATAATAATAATAATAATAATAATAATAATAATAATAATAATAATAATAATAATAATAATAATAATAATAATAATAATAATAATAATAGCTCACCCTCTTTTATATCAATACAGAAACAAGTTAATAATAAATGTTCTAAACCAATTTATATTTATATAGTTATATATAATAGATACAATTGTCAACTGATTAATCTACGTCAAATTACTATTTACAAAAGAGTTTTACTAAAATGTGCACTTACATATTTTATATATTTAATATATTTTCTTCGAGATTTGCTAGGCTGTGTGATGACTATGCCGAAGCACTCCCCTGACGTATCTCTTTTGCCGTTAAAAAAAAAACATATTTAATATATTTTGTGTTTCTCTAAAAGTTAAACAAATTTTAAGTTGACAGAATGGTTACTGATTTTAATTAATTTACGTTGAGGCATCATATGTTCGAACCTAACATGTAGTTCTTTTCTCTTTTTTTTCCAGCATTGCATAACTTTTCTTATGAGAGCTTCGACGCTGTGCACTACTTCTTTGTCTCGTATGTTTTTCTTCCTTTATTTTTTGTAGCCTACCATTTGCTTGAATTAATGGGATTTTTTTTAATAATTTTGCTATATCTTATTATTGTTTTATCTCCTTACCCAAACAAGATAATATTTTGCTCTTGTAATTTTTTTTTTATTATTTGGATTGTTAATGTTTTGAAGAAAGTAAATAGAAGTAATAGGTTTTTTTTTAAATAATACGATGTGGTAATTAACTTTTTTGTCATTGTCGTATTAAGAAGTATTTCTTTATCTTTATTTCTTTAAAAATTACTATTCATATCTATAATTAAAAAATGGTATTAATAAGATTTAACAACGATCGTACTATATTATATATGTTATCTAAATAGTTTTTTTTTTCTCACTAGAGAAACAAATGATTAAGAAAACGTCCATAAATTGCAATTTATGAATCAAATGAATCCATATAAAATGCATAATTGCATATTACTTTTTTCTATAACTATATATGTTGCCATTATTAATAAATTTGTGCAGCATAAATATAAACAATAAACAATAAAAAAATACAAATATCATATTGTTCTAGAAAATATTCGACTAGCTACAAAACCTTTATTTTCAATTTAATCTTTCGAAAAATTTCTTAGCATTTTATATGATATGAGTGAATGATTATATATATAAGGAATAAAATCATTTATTATCTATTTTTATATATGTTTTTGTATTAAATAGATGATAAATGTAAATCTGCAGCAAAACGCGAAACCACGCTCGTTTTCTACATCTCATCTGAAATAATATAAATAAACGATTTGATATTTTTTTCGTTAATTTTAATATATAATAATGTTGTATGTCATTCTATAAGTTTTCGTAATTTTGCATTTAAACTAGAAAAGTTGTTGCATCGGTGACGGCATAAAGGTGTCAATATCGATTGGTTGGGTAAGTAGTCAAAAATCAATATCGATCCGTGATATTATTGATCATGTTGAAATTGTATATGTTGTCAGATAAGTATAAAAAAAATACATCTAGTAGACAAAAGTATGCATAATTAATATTATTTTAAAGTCAACAACTTACCATGCCTACTAACAAACGTGCTATTATAACTTCTTAACTAAATGAAAAGGTTAAAATCGGATATTTTCGGCTCCAATCTAAACTTCTCCACTTTCAAACCAATGTATTTAAGACCAAATAACAAACAATAATCAATTAGTTATATACGCTTTAGACCACACATAGTGGTGGTTTTGGATGAGGATGACGAGCCTAATATGGCCTCCTCATCTTCGTTATCAATTCATCATCTACTATGATGTGTTTTTCGTTTTGCTCTTCATCGACTGTCACGTCATCGTGTTGGTGAGCTCTATAGCTCATCGTCTATGTTTTTAAATCTTTTCAACCAAATAAAATTAGTATCATGTGAGTTCGATCATGGTAATAAAGTACCAGTTAGTCATAACAGTCATTAATTGAGTTGCTAGTCATGGATAGTCACATGTGTTAGTAAAGCTTATATTACGTGCAGTCATTACTATGTATCGTCTTAAAATTTTAACTACATTAAGTTATTGTTCTAATAAGCATTTGATATTTTAATTCATGAAGTATATTGATGAAATATGTTGAATTTGGAAAAAAAATTAGTAGAAGAAAGAGAATAAATTTACGAGAAATAAAAAAAAATCATAAACAAATAAACAATTAGGTGGAGTCCTAACGCTAAAGTCTAAAATAGGATAGGGCAACATTAAAAATTAACAAATAAGTATATTTGTTGGGCTGGACTTAGGGGGCACTTCCCCCATTTCTCAAACGTGAATTCTAAGTAGAGGTGCAAAAAAAATCCGAATATCCGATTTTGTGCAAAAACTATCCGAGCCGATTTTTTATAAAACCGGAGCGGATTTAACCGGTTTTATCCGATCTGGTCCGGTTTTAATCCGATCCGAAACCGGTTACACTTTTGTCCGAGAAAATCCGGTTTTAATCCATACAAAACCGGTTACACATCTATCCGAGAAAATCCGGTTACAATCCGAAAATCCGGTCCCAAAAAAACCGAAAAAATCCGGTCCGAATTTTATCCGATCCGGATAGGATTAAAATCCGAAGATGTGCACCTCTAATCCTAAGTCCAAACTCCTAACTAATATGCTTATATTTCTTTTTACCATTAAGTTCTTATTAATTATGATCTATTTTCATACAACATAATTATTATTTATATTTTTTTCTTTCGTTAAATCTAAAAACCAAAAACACAACTAGAAAAGTAATAACCAAGTGAAAACGTACTTCTAACGAAACATATAAAGTAAAAGTTAAATAAAAATTATAATTAGTATTTTGTTTTACTAACACAAAATAAAAATAGAAAAAAAAAGGAGATAAGATGAGATAAGAAGGAAATAGGAGAGGTAAAGAAAAGTGGGGAAACTTATAAATCATTTTCTAGAAATATAAAAACAAGGGTGAATCTATATTAAGGCTACATACGTTATAGGACCTACCTAATAATGTAAAAATAGAAGATATATAGAAAAAAGAGTAAATTACAAAAATCGCCCATGTGGTTTGCAAAAAGTAACATGTTTGGTCATTTATAATCAAAAAGTACAGAAATCGTCCCTGTTATTGACATTTTGTAACACATTTCGTTCTTTAAGCAAACGTCTGTTAACTATTCTGTTAAAAGTCCTCATGTGCCTTACACATGAGGGTATATTTGTCATTTTACACCTTATCCATATTACCAAACAAAATACATTGACACTCTTTCACCCCTACCAACTCACTTTCTCACTCTCTCTCTCTCTCTCTCTCTGTTCTTGACTCTCTCTCTCTCTCTCTCTCTCTCTCTCTCTCTCTCTCAGCTATGGATGAAAAAAATACAAATGAACAAAATACATATGAATTAATCAAAATACATATGAATTAATCACACAAGAAGATGAACAAAGTATAGATAAATTAATCACACAAGAAGATGATTAAAGTACAGATGAATTAAACAAAGTCATACAAACACAATCAATAAAATCTGAGATTAATCTTTTTCACCAGATTAACCTTTGACCAAAAAGAATTACTGATGAACTAAGAACCTAAAGATCATCACATGCAAATCTTCAAAATTTCCATTTGAAGAATAACAACAGATCAATGACTTTCCATACGAAGAACAACAATTCATAAATCCAAATCCTTAATTTGGATGAATTTCAAAAAAATGTAAATCACATATGAACAAATTTACTAGTTCATCCAAACATTTAAAATTCGATCAAAAAGAATTACAGATGAGAAATAATTACAAATGAGAAAGAATTACAGATTTGGTTTCTTGTTTAGCCTTCTTCCCGTCAAGAACAAAGATGAGAAAACCCTAGATCTGACTTCTGATTATGGCGGATGTGACCCTAGATCTGCTATGGTGATTCTTGTTTCTTGTTTCTTCTTTGTCTTTCAGATCTACGGTATGGTTGGAGAAAACCCTAGATCTGACTTCCGATGATGGCGGCGGTGATGTGGTGGTTGTGAACAGGCGACGGTTTGGAGAAAACCCTAGATCTAACGAGATGGTGGTTCAGATCTAGGCGGTTCCCGTTTAAAGAGAGAGAAAATCATGGAAGACGATGGGTGAAGAGATCGAGAGCAAAGAGAGTTACGGGTGGTGGACTTGAACAGCCGGTCGTCTCCTCCGACCAACCACAGCAGAGCTTCAATGGTTGCTCTCTTTCAGGTTCGATCCACGTCGTCTTTCCTTCGATCCGGTTCTCCCACGGCTTACAGGTTCGATCCACGTCGTCTCCGGTGGTGGTACTACGTGTCGCCTGTGGTGGTGGTTCCAATTTGAGAGAGAGAGTGTGTGTGTGAGGGAGTCTGTGTTTAAGAGAGAGGGATGACAAGGAATTGTTTGCTTTGTTTGGAAACAAGGATTAGAAGGTAAAAAGACCAAAATACCCTCATGTGCAAGGCACATGAGGGGGCTCTTAACGGAAAATTAAACGGACGTTTGTATAAAGAACCAAATGTGTTACAAATTGTCAACCACAAGGACTAAATTGTTATAAAATATCAACCACATGGACGATTTTTGTAGTTTTTTATTATAAAGGACCAAATGTGTTACTTTTTATAAACCACAAGGACGATTTTTGTAATTTACTCTAGAAAAAATTAGGATCTATCTTTAAAAATTAAAATGACCTACTTTATAATTTTGTGGATTTAAAGACATGTGTTGTGTACTTAAACTTACTTAACAAATAATAGAGTTAATTACAGAGGGTATTTTGTGTCCTTATGGTTGCATGTTGTTTCACTTTTGGTCATTTAGGCTAACTTCAGTTAAAGTTGATCGTTAAACAAAGGATATTTTGGTCTTTTCCCAACTTATCCTTATAATCATACAGCTTAACCCTATTAAAACTGTTTCCAAACACACATATTTATAGTTTATCTTGTGTACTTGTTTCCAAACATAAAGTGTCACACTCTCTCTCATCTCTCCATTTGTATCTTCTGACTTCTCTCCAATCTGAAACCCTCTCATCGTCACTCTCACCACCACCCCTCTCCACCCATTATCCCTCCACCCCTTCCGCCGGACGCCACCGCCACCGCCACCACCACCACCACCACCACCAACGACAACCACCGCCTCACCCATCGCTCACCGTAAGCAAACCACAGATCTAAACCACCAGATCACTCTTAAGCAAACCATCGCACGCCGCCACCATAGCTCACCGTAAGCAAACCACCAGATCTAAACCACCAGAGTCATCATCACCATTATAGATCTTAGATGTAAGCCCCGTCGTCATCGGCGGTTTCCGATCTAAGCATCACCGCCACAATCCCTGTCTTCCCCGTTTGAACAACCACCGCCACCAAAACCCTGACAAACCCTGATGATGTCGACTGGTTTTACGTCGTCTCGTTGACTAGATCCTTCACCTTTGGCGACGGCTCCGCCCCTGTTAACGCCCTGGCCTCCAATTCCATCGTCTGGTTCCGGATCTTGTTCTTCGTCTTCGTCTTCTTCTTCCCCTCCCGCTAATTTTCTAAAACAACTGAACAAAAATGGCAGTCACGTGGTTGTAGGTGAGTTGTGTTCTTGTTGTGGGTGAGTTTGTTGCCCTTCTTTTCTTGTGGTTTTAGTGGTTGTAGGTGAGTTTGCTGCCATGGTAGTTATAGATTTTGTGGGATTAAGATTCAGAAATTAAAACTGTGAGTTGTGTTCTTGTTGAAATAGGTAAAAGATTGAAAATTCGGGGTTTGATTTTGATTTGTAGTCTTGTTAATTACGTTTGTGAGGACAAGTTCACGGGCTAAATCAATTTATTAAATAATACATTTAATAGGATTAAATATAATCAGAAAGTAAAATAAGAATAAAGAAAAAGAAAATAGGCAAAAAGATGTTTGGTTACAAGGATGAGGTTTGAAAAGACAAAAATGTCATTTGACTAACGGTCAAAGATAATATCAGTTAGTTTAAAGAACCAAAAGTGAAACAACATGTCAATCATAATGACTACCAGTATAATTTTTAAGTTTAAAAAAACCTAAAATTTCTATGAAACCAAAAGGAACTATTATTTGTAATTAACTCCAAATAATATAATAATATAAGAAAGAGGGAAAAGTAACTTAGGCTTTAAGCAATTAAACCTACACCTGACGCTCAAATTCAATTTTGACAATTTAAATGTTGATAATTTTAAATTTGCAAACATATTTCATTATATTGTTTATTTTAGTTTCATGCTATTTGTTTTTAGTATTAGGTTTAAATTGATTTTGCTAGATATTTTAATGTAATTGACTAATTGAATATATTGTTATATTATTGAAACTTTGAAAGTTATAATATAATATTGGTCAACTCTAAAAAGAAAAGAACAATCTAGTTTACGTGAAAATGACTCTGGAATACGAATACTAATTTAAACTTACCACATGTTGATACGGTCAATTATAAAATTTTATCATGTTTAATAACAAGATGAAATAGTAGAACATGCTTACAAAAAAAGTCTTTCAACTTTGAAAATTATACTTTTTCGTTATGTGATTTTGATGGAAAACCTACAAGGTTAAATCGAATCTTGGTTTGATGACAATAAATATTGGTTAGAATATAATGTAAGAGAGGATACCATATTATATTTATGTCATTATCTATTTAAATGTTGTTAAAAAAATATATTTAATAAATCCAATATACAAACCAAGTGGATCCGATCAATATGTAAAATATGTATATTTAATTGAATCTTTAATATAACTATATTGGATATATGTTGGCATTTAATTTTAACGACCTTGACCAACACAAGTGTTGTTAACTCTTTTATTTTTGTCGACTTTAATCTAGTTAGCCAACCACATGATTTTTTATTCTAGATTCGCTAATAAAAATATTTTACTATCAACTTAACTTATCATAATACCTTTTGTATTTATCCTTCTAAAGATGAAAGCTTCGAGAGCAATCATATAAAACTTGCATGGTGGACTAGTGGAATGTTAAAAGTAGGTTGATTATAAAAAAAAATTTAGGCCGTATTAGGGCATACTTATAAACCCGAAAAGTGACTTATTTAAGTATACAATTATTAGAATCTTCTTTTAGACCGGGCGCATCCGTAGCGTGAGGGAGCTCGTGAGAGCCCATCACAAGCTTCAACACCATCGTTGCCCTGCGTGATCCGTCGCTCACGGTCACACAAGTGACCTCGGTCGCGTACGTAAGAGGAGATGATGTGTGAGACAAGGGTTTTAGTTTTCTTTTCCTTTTTTTTGTGAGATGTGAAGCATGTGATGGATGCGGGAGTTTATGTGATGTGATGGGAAAATGGTGGGATGTTGATGTGGCTGTGTGAAGGTTGTGATTGATGCTGGTGGTCTTAATCCGTAACTTTCAAATTTTAAGAGATAAATCGGGAATTCAAATGAGTAACTAACAATATAGAGAAAGAAAACTTAACAAACAAAAGTATAAAACTTTTAAAACATAAAAATTTAAAAGAAACAATAAAGATTAAAAGTTAAAACAAAATCATATCATTTAGTATTTGTTATTTTGATTATATGGTGTTTATACTTTGTCATTTTGTGATACTTTAGTATTTTGGATTAGCTTCGTATATAATTATACTTAATGATGTATTATTTCAATTTTATTTTGTTGTTTAAGAACATTATTTATTAATACTTGCTAGAATTGTAGTACATCACATTGTTTATTATATTCGGTTATAGTTGAAAAAAATTAAATGAATAAACACCGTATTCAAAATTCAAATCCATTAGGAACAAACATTGAATATTGAAGTCAAATATAAATGAAAATTATATTCGAAATAATGACGTATGCGGTGCCCATGTCGTCAACAAACTTCACCTGGAGAACGATAGGCCTCACCCTGCTTTCACAACAGGTCTCACCTAGATAACGCCATGTCTCACCCTGCTTTCACAACAAGTCTTACCAAGACAAAAGCGAAGACACGCCTGGATCAGGCCACTAAAGGATACGTATGGAATTATGAGCTTAGACCTCACGACACGTAGAGTGTGTTTAATTGGCCCACACCGATAAAAGATAGAGCAAGACACTACGTTAGAGGCTTACAACACGTAGGATCTCCTTAATTGGCTAACACCGACGGTGGGTCTTAGCAAACCCCACTAAAAGTACGTTATGTACAGACATGACGGTATCAAAGAAACTAGCTTTATTGTCCCTCATGATACTACAAGAAATTTGTAGGAAATCGGTCGGAATTTTCCGACGGATTTTATCGTCTAAAAATTCATTTTTTGTAGTTGTGTGTGTGGGTAGTATTAGTTTTTTACCCACATATGTATTACACTTATAAATATGTGTAGGTATTTCTAATGTCACGTCATATTAAAAAATCAATTTACAAAATTGTTTATTTTATATATACCTTCACACATAAGATCATATTTTGTATTTGTGTAGATAATTTACGAACACATTAATTGATTATACCTTATGTGTAGGTATTTAAATTTAATATCAATCACAAAATTTAGAGGGAAGATTTCCCCCAAATTAGAATATGCCTAAAATGTATCACTCACACATAACAAGTGCTAAAACAATTAAAAAATAAAAAATTTAATTACCTACACATAAACAAATATGTGTGAGTAAATATCCATACATATTTATGTGTGACTAAATTATGTGTGGGTAAATACCCTACTTTCTTGTAGTGAAAGCACCCGAGTGTCCATTTGAGGTGAATGGAGTCACTTACATACATGGATATTATCTTCCCGGTGGTATATATCCAGAGAGTGGGCAACTTTCGTCAAATCATTTACCACAAGACAATAAAAGGAATAAATTTCAAGTCCGCACAAGAATCGGCAAGGAAAGACATTGAACGTGCTTTTGGTATGCTTAAACAACGTTGGCACATTCTTCACCACCCAACACGATCATAGTCGATGGCAAAATTAAGGAGTATTATGCACGCTTGCATAATATTACACAATATGATTCTCGAAAATGAAGACAATGCGATTTGTCATTTCGATGATGACGACGTTGTAGCGAACGATATACAAGTAAATATCAGTAAGAAACAACAAGCAACAAACGTTCTAGAAGTAAAAAACCGGGAGACTCATAAGAACCTTCGGACTGATTTGGTCGAACACATTTGGAGTATTCAAATGCCCGACAAAGGAGGCGAGTAGTTTTTAGTTTTTATTATTATTATTGTTTTTACGTAATTTTAAAATTTTAAGAATTTATCTAATTTAGTTATTATTATTTAAAATTTTAAATTCTAGAATTTTATTTGAAATTTGTCATTTATATTTTATTATTAATGAAAAAGATAATTAAGTTTAATAATTTTGTTTAAATAAAAATAGAAAAAAGAAAGTGTGAAAAGTTTTGGGTAAAAAAATGAAGGTATAACACTTAAATTGGGTAGGAAGAAATGAATAAAAGAGAGGATGGTGTGGAACTGATGTTACATTGGGTAAGAGAGAAGGAAAAGGAAGGTATAACTCATAACCTAAGACCAAGAGTTATGTATTTCCTTTTCTTTTTTCTTACCCAACCACATTAGCGTCATATTATTTCCTCTTCTATTTCCTTATTCTACCTAAATTAAGTGTTATACATTCTCTTTCTTACCCAAACTTTCTCCACTTTTTTTTATTTTTATATTTACAAAGAATTATTTAATTAAATAATAATTCATTGATTAATTAATTAATAAAATTTTCATACAACACTAATAATAAAAATTTAATTAAATTCTAAAATTGTAAAATAAAAATAAAAAATTACATAATTTTAAACTTAAAAATAAACAATAATATTTAGTCCAGTGGAGCCCACTCGTGCTTGGCTCGTATCTTCTTCTTCAACATTGTCGTCGTCTCCGATGCACCTCCCGAAAGATGAGTCGTGGGCTTCATGTGTAATTCGTAGTCTTTCAAAGTCTGTTCTGCTTCTTGTATTTCCCATAGTTTTTCGTGGTACGAGAGAAAGCGGTCATTTTTTCGAATTTATCGATGCTAGTTCGTCAAACAACGACATGATGCTATCTTTTTTCGACTCGGTTCCGGACTTCCGGTTGATGCCGATGCCAACCGCTTCCCCCGATTCCCAACGATGGGTCGTATAGGTTCGTTTGCCTCAACATTCTCGTCTTTTTCTTCGTCATCGTCTTCATTTGAGGTTGATTGGAGCGAGTGCATCGAAAGAACCCGTAGTGGATCGAGGATTGGATTCCGAAGTTTTGTTTTTATGAAGGACGAGGGGTGGCTTCCACGGGAGGAACTTGGTGCCATTTGGGAGAACTCCTAGGAATTGCCCAATATTTTTCGTGACCAAAAGCTGTGCTATCCGTGTCACTCATTCCACTACCTCTTGCATTGAAGAGGTTGTTGCAAATCCCGACAAACTTTGTTACTTTAACATTTATATCTTTGAACTTGGTATTTACTTAGTGCACTTTGCGGTATAATTAGCGGGTTTGCAGAGTTGACTTTGAAACGATGCCAAGACGCGGTTCCAACAAATTTCTACATATAACAATAATAATATATTAGTAACAATAATAAAAATAATATAATAATATTAATAATTACGAAAAATAATAATAACAATTATTATTATTACGAAATAATTACAATAATAATTACGCAATAATAATGATAATAATTACGAAATAATAATAATAAAATAAATTATTACGAATAAAGAATAATACTTTGTTTTTGTGTATTTCCAACTACGGAATCCTCCAAAATGTCACCCCATGTAGTGACCAACGCGATTTCTTACTCGTTTGTCCACGAGATAGGTTTAACTCGATTAAAATATGGCCCGCTCTTCTTCTTTTGTGTGGTCCCTCTTCTTGTGTTTCCGGTTGCGGTTCCAGAATTTGTGATGGTTCTTGACATTGTTGTTGTTAGGTTTCGGGCACAGCACATAATCATATGATTCGTCTTGTTGGGTGAGTGGAATTTGTTGTTATTGAATCGGGTAGCCAAGATGTGAGATGGGAATTTGTTGGGGTTGATTCAGCATTCCCGTATAAGTGAACATACCGCCACCCACCTATCAACCAAACTCGTTCCTTTGAGGTGTGGAACTCGTAATCCTTGATCGGTTACGTCCGGATGAAGAGGAGTTATAAAATCTTGTGGATCCATGAGTAGAGTAGAAGAATAGAATTTAGAAGAAGAATACTTGTGAATATAGTGAAGAATGTAAGAAAATTGGTGAATAATAGTAGTATATATAGTTGATTATTTGATTTTATAAAGAAAAAGGAAAAAAAAATTAATGACCGCTGGAACGGTCATTTTCTTAAAAAGAATCCGTTGGAGATGGCTTTTCTCGATCGAGTACCTTCACCCGCTGCACTTACTCGAAGCCCTTACCCTAAGGTCCCGTTTGGTGTTCCTTGGGGAACCCGATGGTACTCGATTTTATCGGGTAACCCATAGCGCAAAGCCTAACATTACACACCCAAGGCGTGCATATCACGCACATAACATCTGAATTCCGTGGGTTTCGAGCCTAGTAGTAAGGTGTTTTGCTCATAGCCTAGGTTATGAGTTCGAGTCACGTCGTGAACAAAAAATATAGATTTAAAAAAATATAAAACTAGGAGTAAATTATTATATACTTGTATTCTGCTCTTTAAAAAAATATCTCATACAAATTTTTGAAAAGCTAAATCAGGGAATATTACCCTCCTGCCAACCCAACAATCCACCTTGTTTTCCACTTTCCAGATTTACCAACTTTGTTTCCTGCTGACAAGGTTTTATATAGCTAGTTCACTCCCCAACCTTTGGCAAGCCGACCCACAACCATAACATCTTCAAACCTCGCACTGTACCCACTTGTCAAACCCGTTTTTCTTTAACCATAAATTTATTCATCTCCAATTTATTTTGTCAGAACAGCAAATTGTTACTGCTTGTCAAGAACATTGTTTGTAAATCTACTGTATATCACAACTGGGAATCAATATGATATCTACATTTCCATATATAATTAGTTCATAATTATGTTGTTATATGTGCTGCTACATTTGTCATTAGCATATTCTATATAGTCCTTTTATTGCTACAATAATCCCAGGCCAAAATAAAAGATTAACAACCCTTGTGGAGATCTGTGAACCCCAGCCACAAAAGAATATAAGTGGGCAAGAAATATTACATAATATAGACCTTGGACCTGCAGTAATTAGTCTGTTAATCAGTACAGAATTTGCAAGAAAGAACCCATGATTAACACAAGTAGACAACAACATATGTTAAACTCATGACCACACTTTTTTTTTATTTTTTAAACACGTGATTCTTGAAAAAAAAGATTCCTCTATAAGATAAGTAACGTGCTTGCACCACAATTGTGTGTGTGTATATATATATATATATATATATATATATATATATATATATATATATATATATATATATATAATTATGTGTTATAATAATATATCCTGTTGATATGAGAGCAATTAAGACAATAATTTAGTAACCCAATGTACCTTTTACTCTTGAAATTAAAGTATACGTACAGAAGAAGACAACAAACAAGTAAGTTGTAGAGGATGAAAGCATGAATGATCTATAAATGTAATTGTAGAAAGAAGTATTAATGTCTACAGGATTCAAGTACAAAAATTTCAGTTAAAGAGAATGACTAGTTCCAAGGTTTTGTACTTTGTTTTTCTTTTCACCTTTTTCTTGTATTTTGCTTCTTCCACTTCTTTGAATAGCAGTCATAAATGTGCTGAAGAACAAAGTAATGCTTTGCTTCTCTTTAAACAAAGCCTTTCCTCCATCAATTTCTCCATGGATGATCCTTCATATCTTGAAGTATGTAAAGATATCCTGGGTTCTGCTTATTATCCAATTACTATGAACTGGAGCACAAACACTGATTGCTGCAACTGGGATGGAATCACTTGCAATTACTTCACAGGAGACGTTATTGGTATAGATTTGAGCTGTGGGATGCTACAAGGTACCATCTGAAGAAGTAAGTTTGAGAGAAAGAAGAAGTATCTTATTTCTCTGTAATGAAAATTGCGTGCAAGAAAAGAGAAAGAGTACAGTACTTATACTAGCACAACTAAGCTACTAAAGTTGACTTTATAAAAGGAGACAAAAAACTAACTGCCTAACCACCTAACTAATTAATTAGCAACAGAAGTAAACAACTTGCAGTCGGTTAAATATTTGGATGACAGCCTATAGGTACTTTGCACAGTGGATTTGGATATATCTTTACCCCCCTCGCAAGTTGGCATTGTGTAGGGATCACAAATGCTCAACTTGGATAAGCAGTTGTTGTGCAAAGTTGAATTCAAACCTTTAGTAAAGATATCAGCAGTTTGAGACTTTGAAGGAATGAATAATGGTTTGATGATGCCTGCTTTGATTTTGTCTCTCACGAAATGGCAGTCAATTTCAATATGTTTAGTTCTAGCATGTTGAATGGGATTGGATGCTAGAGCTATGGTGGAGGCATTATCACATAGTATGAGAAGTGGTGTAGGAACAGTGATGTTGAAATCTTTGAGTAAGCAAAGTAACCAGCTGATTTCACATGTGAAGTCAGCTAAAGCTCTATACTCAGCTTCAGTAGAAGACCTCGAGACCACAGTCAGTTTCTTTGAATGCCATGAGAGTAAACAGTTGCCTAAGAAGACACAATACCCAGAAACTGATCTTCTGGATTGAGGACAATTTGCCCAGTCACTATCACAGTATGCTGTTAGTTGTAGGTTATTTTGCTTAGGAAAGAATAACCCTTGACCAGGACTGAGTTTAACATACTTTAGTGCTCGTATAAGTGCTTTCATGTGAGGTTCTCTCGGATTTTGTGAGAATTGACTAAGGACCTGGGCAGTGTAGGACAAATCAGGTCGGGTGATGGTCAGGTATAAGAGTTTTCCAACTAAGGCCCTGTAGAAGGAAGGATCAGGTAGAGGATCACCTTCATCTGGATGTAAAGAATGGTTTGGGAGTAAAGGTGTGGTAGAAGGGACATTAGCATATTGTAGAAGATCAAGAGCAAATTTTCGTTGTGACATAGAGATGCCATTAGGAGTTCTGTGAAATTCTATGCCAAGATAATAATGAAGATTGCCAAGATCTTTGATGCTGAATTTGTGATCAAGATGAACTTTTACTGATTTAATGAGGTCAGGGTTATTACCTGTGATGAGAATATCATCAACATAAATCAGTAAGAAAAGTGATTTTCCTTCCTTTTGAAAAGTGAGTAGAGAAGTGTCAGCATAGCTTTGTTTGAAGCCCAGAGAGAGTAAAAAAGTGGTTAGTTTAGTAAACCATTGTCTATTGGCCTGTTTTAAGCCATACAATGATTTCTTGAGTTTACATACTGTGTTTGGAGGATAAGTCTTGCTATATCCCTGTGGAATGGACATGTAAACTTCTTCATTTAAATCTCCATGCAAGAAGGCATTGTTGATGTCAAGTTGTTCAACATGCCAATCATTGTGAGTAGCCATAGCTAAGAGTGTTCGAACAGTGACCATTTTTGCAACAGGAGCAAAGGTCTCTGTGTAGTCAACACCTTCTTGTTGTGTGTAGCCTTTGGCCACTAGTCTGGCTTTGTAACGTTCAATTGAGCCATCTGCCTTATATTTGATACGGTAGACCCATTTGCATCCAATGGCATGTTTGTCTTTAGGTAGTGAAACCAATTCCCACGTTTCATTTGATTCTAAAGCATGTATTTCTTTAGACATTGCTTCAACCCATTTATCATTTTTAGATGCTTGAGTGTAGTTAGTAGGTTCCACATTAGTGGCTATGGAATTGATGAGATGGTGTGTAGATTGGGATTTGATGTTATCATAGTTAATGAAATGGGTATGGTGATGTTTGCTGTGAGTGTGATTGACAGAGTGTGTGGATGATGTGTGAAGATTATGATGAAAATCATTGAATTTGGCTGGAATAATTTTTGGTCTGGTAGATTTTCGTGGTTGAGCAGATGAAGGGGGTTGTTGAGAATTAGATTGTGAAGAAGGTTGAATATGAGGTTGTGATGTGGAGTTAGGAGTGGAAGTGTTAAAAGAATTGAAAGAGTCTTGTGATGAAGAAGTAGGTGAAGATGCTGGTGGGTCTGGGGAAGAATGAATGATAGAAGAAGTATGTGGACATGGAGTTGAGATAGTAACACTGGAGGGTGGGGTTGATGTGTGTGGGGTAGGTTGAAAAATAGGTGTAAACATGTGGGAAGGAATCCGAGAGGATGAGAGTGATGTGTTGGAAATATGATCAGATTTGAATGGAAATATGGATTCATTAAAGATGACATGTCTACTCACTAAAGTATTCTTGGAAATAGGATCATAGAGTAGATAGCCTTTTTGGTTTGAAGGGTAGCCCAATAGTATGGTGTGTAAGGACCGAGGGGCAAGTTTGTCAAGTGAATGGTGATGGATAAAAGCTTGACAACCAATTGTTCTGAGATAGCTAATGTCAGGAGGTGAGTTGAATAAAATTTCATAAGGACATTTGTCTTGTAGTGCTCTTGAAGGTAATCTATTAATGAGGTGAGCAGCTGCAAGAACAGAATATCCCCAAAAATGTTTAGGAAATCCAGCTTGAAATTGAATAGACCTGGTTAGTTCAAGAAGCTGTTTATGTTTCCTTTCTACCCTACCATTTTGTTGTGGGGTGTAGGGACATGAAGTTTGGTGAATGATACCAAGATTTTGAAGAAAGGTGGTCATGGAAGTATTAATGAATTCCAGGCCATTGTCACTACGAATGGATTTGATATTTGTGTGAAATTGATTGACAATGTATGCATGAAATTTTTTGAAAGTTGAAGTAACATGCTGTTTATTTGGCAGAAGATACACCCATGTAGTTCTAGAATGATCATCAACTAGTGTAAGAAAGTACTTGCATGCATTAATGGTGGGACATTTGTATGGTCCCCATACATCCATGTGTACTAACTCAAACATTTTAGTTGCTCTAGAAGTACTTAAAGAGAAAGGTAGAGCATGCTGTTTTGAAGAACAACAGATTGAACATTTTTCATCAGTGTTACATTGAATAACAGATGAAATAGCTTTTATTTTCTTTAGAACAGGAAAGG
Organism: Pulicaria dysenterica; assembly: GCA_947179395.2. Lineage (NCBI taxonomy): Eukaryota > Viridiplantae > Streptophyta > Magnoliopsida > Asterales > Asteraceae > Pulicaria > Pulicaria dysenterica. Next base: position 20,595,352 of record OX359293.1, read on the forward strand.
AAGAGTGTCCAAATCTCAAATGCCATAGGTTAGATGTACTTGTGGCTGAAAAAACTTTGGATGTGAGTGACTGTTTTAATGGAGGTGTTGTGGATTCTGGATGAAAAATGTAGAGGCCATCACTGAGTTTGCCAAGTGCAATTCTCTTGTTGTGGCCCTGAAAAGTGCACAGAGTTTGAGTAAATAAAACAGAACATTGAGTGGCTTTAGTGAGTTTGCTTATTGAAATCAGATTATATGTGAATGAGGGAATGAAGAGGACATTGTGAATGGTAAAATGATTATTAAAAGTAACCGAGCCAGTAGTGGTGACTGTTGTTGTTTGTCCATTTGGCAGAGAAACAGTGATAGGATAATGGCAATGTTTCAGATTGTGCATATAGGATAAGGAAGTAGAGATATGGTCTGTGACCCCACTATCAACAACCCAAGCATCCTTAAAATTAGAAATGAGAGAAGCAATATGACAAGTAATACCTGCCCTGTTATCATTGGATTCACTTTTGTGTTGAGTGGACTGCATCATGAGCATTACTTGATTAAGCTGATTCTGAAATTGATCCATTCTAGCAAGAATTGCTGCTTCAGAGTTTGAGTTGCAGTCATCAATAGGTGTGTCATGAAGATCATCACCAAGAATCATGTTGACTGACTTTACACCTTTTGCATCATTTTGTTTAAGTTTTGGTTGATATTTGCCATGCAAAGGATGGCCAGGTGGGTAACCAACATTTTTATAGCATTCTTCTTTTGTGTTCCCCTCGTTTTTACAATAACCACAGAATATTCCTTTCTTGAAACTGCTTTTCTTGTTGGTTGATGAGAATTTATTGTTGTAAGTGAAGGTGGACATGATTGATGGTAAATTTGTCTTAGAAGACATTCCTTCCCTTTGTTTTTCCTCCTGTTTCATCATGCCGTAGGCCTTGGCTGTTGTAGGTAGTGGCTGCATGAGGAGAATTTGTCCTCTGAGATTGGAATAGCTTTCATCCAATCCCATAAGAAACTGAATTAGTCTTTTCCTTTGTTCTCTTTCTCCATTAATTCGGCCATTATCACAAGTACAGTCACAAGTGCACATGTAAGGAGCTTCTAGGGCATCAGTTTCATCCCATAACCCTTTTAACTTGTGATAATAGATCTCAATTGAAGTATCATGTTGTTTGAGTTGGCTAATCTCATTAGCAAGCTGGTAAATTCTATGTCCATCAATTTGAGCATAATGCTCTTGTAACTCCATCCATAAATCTGAAGCCGAATTTATGAAATTGAGACTGTTACCTATTTGTTCAGAAACGGTGTTTAGAATCCAGGAGATGATCATATCGTTGTTTCTCTCCCATAGTGCCCTTAGATCTGAATCGTGATCAGGTTCCTTGAATTCTTTGGTAATAATCTTCAATTTATTCTTTGCATTAAGAGCTATCATCATCGACCTTCTCCAGGTACTGTAGTTTTCAGATCCGATTAGCTTCTTCGAGATCAGAATCAAACCTGGATTATCATTTTGATGGAGATATAATGGATGATTGATTGAATTCGTATCTTCATTTGATGCAGCCATTTCGAAATTTTTGACAACCTTAGAACAGATCTATCAATTTCTTAGAAGAAAAATGAGTTGAGAGATCTGTTAATTTCTTGAAGATCAGAGAAAAAAGTTAGTGTGGATCGAGCCTGGATAGCTCTGATACCATGAAGAAGTAAGTTTGAGAGAAAGAAGAAGTATCTTATTTCTCTGTAATGAAAATTGCGTGCAAGAAAAGAGAAAGAGTACAGTACTTATACTAGCACAGCTAAGCTACTAAAGTTGACTTTATAAAAGGAGACAAAAAACTAACTGCCTAACCACCTAACTAATTAATTAGCAACAGAAGTAAACAACTTGCAGTGGGTTAAATATTAGGATGACAGCCTGTAGGTACTTTGCACAGTGGATTTGGATATATCTTTACCATCCATCCTAACTCCTCCCTCTTCCACATTCCTCACCTTTATAGGCTCAACCTTGCTTTCAATGATTTTACTGGTTCTCAAATTCCTCGTGAAATTAACAAATTTTCTAATACTCTTACACATCTTAACATCTCTCGATGTGGTTTGGGAGGAGAAATTCCTTCAGAAATCTTGTTTCTTCCTAGATTGATTTCTCTTGATCTTTCTGATAATTATGGATGGCTGAGCATTCAACCCACCGTTTTCAACAGTCTCTTGCAAAATGCTACTTATTTAAGAGAGCTCTTGCTTGCTGGAATTGATGTATCTTCCATATTACCTGCTTATTTTAATAAATCTTCTTCTTTGAAAACACTTGATCTTAGCAGCAATAATTTGCATGGGAAGTTGCCTGATAATATCTTCAATCTTCCGTATCTGCAAGAACTTGACTTATCAGGGAACTCCCAACTTACTGGTCCATTACCAAATGTTAACACGACCACCAATATTCCTCTCAAGTGGTTAGATGTCTCGGACACGATATTATCACGAGAAATATCAGACTCAATTGGTAATTTGAAGTATTTAAATTACTTGGATCTCTCTAGAACATGCTTATCAGGAAAGATACCGAATCAATTGGTAATCTGAAGTTTTTAAGTTACTTGGATCTCTCTCGTACGGGGTTATCAGGGAAGATACCTGAATCGATTGGAAATCTCATATCTCTAAATCATCTAGATATCTCTCATTGTAATTTGATGGGGTCCCTTCCCAAGTCCCTAGTTGACCTTAAAAACCTCTCTACTATAAATTTATCCTCCAACATGCTTAATGGAATGCTTCCCTCTTTGTTGTTTACTCTTCCCTCACTTGAATCCCTTTGGCTTAGACAAAACATGTTTACTGGAGGCTTGCCTTCATCCGTCTTGTCAAACAGTGCAGCATTGAAGGAATTATCTCTCGGTTACAATCGATTTGATGGTGAAATTAATCAAGATTTCATCCAAGTGATGAACTTGACTTACCTCGACCTTCAATATAACAATTTCACAGGTTTATGGGAGTTGGATACATTGTTATCAAGCCTACCAAAACTTGTAGCACTCCATCTCTCCTACAGTGGCTTATCTGTTATGGCAAGCAATGTTACGGGCTATGTCATGAACACTGATCTTACTGAGTTAGGTTTGGCTTCATGCAAGTTAACTGTGTTTCCGGGTTGTTTACAAGGCATGAAAAATCTTGGATATTTAAATCTATCTGAAAATTACATACAAGGTCGAATTCCTGATTGGGCTGGGGCGATAGGAGGAAATCAGTTGTATAGTTTGGATCTCTCAAATAACATGATAACCGGATTGCCAGTGCAATTTCAATGGAATGAATTACAATATTTGTATCTACAGTCCAACCAGATTGAAGGACACTTTCCTCTATCTATTTGCAACACGAGCTATCTACGCTTTTTGGATATGTCAAATAATCGATTTGGTGGAGTGATTCCACAATGCTTTGAAAATATATTCTCTTCTGTTGTGTCGGTAATTATAAGGAACAATAGTTTTCATGGCACAATTCCAAATGCGAACGTGGAAAATTGTAAGTATTTAGAGGGTTTTATCTTAAATGGAAATCAATTAGAAGGAGACGTGCCAAGTTTCTTGTCCAAGTGTCTACCTTTGAAAATACTTGATATCGGAAACAACCTCTTAAATGGCATATTACCAAGCTGGTTAGGAAACCTTCCATTGCTGCAGATTCATGTGCTTAAACATAACAACTTGACTGGATTAATTAAAGCCTCTCCTACAACTGAACACCCTTTATTTCCGAGACTACAAATCCTTGACTTGTCTCAAAATGGGTTAGGAGGACGTCTCCCAGAAAAGTATTTTCAAAATTTCATTGCCATGAAGAACGTTGTAATAGAGGGCCCGGAACCACAGTATTTGAGGTTGTATGACAAGTATTACTCTTTAACAATTGAGGTGAAAGGTAACCAACAATTGTTTACAAAAATTAATGTTCATTACACAATTGTTGATCTATCCAATAACAAATTTGAAGGTGAGATTCCAACTGTCATCGGTAGTCTTAACTCATTGATTGCACTCAACTTATCCCACAACAGCCTTAATGGTAGTATCCCATATGCTCTTCGAAATCTATCTGCGATTGAATCATTGGACCTATCATGGAACGAACTCATAGGAGAGATTCCTCATAATCTTGTAGACATGAAGAATCTAGTGGTGTTAAATCTATCGCAAAACCATCTTGTGGGACGTATCCCAAAAGGAAAACAATTTAACACATTTAAAGAGAACTCGTTTGGAGGGAACTTGGGACTGTGTGGGCATCCGTTGCCCCAAATTTGTGAGCATGTTTCTTCCCCGCAAATTGAAGATGATGGAGATAATGAAGAAAGTGGATTTACATGGAAAGAGGTGATATTGGGATACGGATGTGGAACCCTAATTGGAATGGTGGTGGGATATCTCATGTTGTCAACCGGAAAACCAAAGTGGTTCAATGCATTTGCAGATGCAGTGGAGCATACAACCTTAAAGAGGAAAAACATGAGAAGACCGACCAGGAAATAAAATCAGTGTTTAAAAGGTAATTTCATACGTTTTCTTATTTCACAATGCAAAACATCTTACTTTGTTTTCATCTTTTTCATAGAAGCTTGTGATGCACATAAATAAGCTTCGTCGGCCTTATGAATGATGTCGTATTTTAGTATATTTATTATAAAGTTGTATGTCTCTTCAATATGTTGTTAGTATGTTAGACCATGTATAGCATCTCTTTCCAACTCAAATCCCACATCGGCATTATATTAGCTTTTCCTTCTCACCCGCTTTTCTACCTAAAAGTTAGTATAGCCTAACTCGATCTTTCCTCTGCTTATTTTTAACTTTTTTATTATACAATTAATTTTTAACAAAATAAAATATTTATAAATTGTGTAGAAATAAAAAATAACAAAGGATACAAATAAATTTATTTGTAACATTAATAAAACATTATCATTAGAAAATAAAATTTACAAAACACTAAATTGAAAATGATAAACAATAAAAACATCTAGAAATTGAGCCGTTTTCGTTGGTGGGAAATTGGATATGTGCAATATGTTTAACCAAATCCGACCGAAGGTTATTATGAATCTCCCGATCTTTGACTAGTCCAACATTTCCCGTGTGTTATTGCTCACTGATTTGTGTTACGATATCACTAGCTACAAGACCAATTTCATCGAAACTACAAATTGCATGGTCTTAGTCTTCTAGTATCATATTGTGTAATATGACACAAGTGTACATATATGTTTCCTAATATTTCCGGGTGCCATCTGCGTGCCGGATTATAATGTATGTGACAATGTTGTTTAAGCACGCTAAAAGCCCGTTCAACATCAATCCGAGCTGATTCTTGCGCAGACTTGAACTTTTTCTGCTTATCATCTTGTGGGCACGTTAACGATTTGACGAAAGTAGCCTATTCTTGATATATCTCATCCACTAGATAATATCCGTGCTTGTATGTGACTCTATTCACCTCAAATGGACGCTCACATGATTTTCCATCACAAACATTGTTGAAGATGAGCGACTAATTTAGAACATTGATGTCGTTGTTGTAACAGTTGTAACGTCGGTTTTCTTGAAAATCGCGATTAACTTTTTTTAAATAGTCGCAACGGAAAAAAACTTTAATATCACCGTGTCGGCTTTCCGCCGTTAATACATTAATATCACCGTTAATACCGTTAAAAGAAAATACAACATTACTAATTCATAAATTCATCTTCATATCATTACAACAAGTTGGTAATTGTCTACAAATAATCCTTCTAACTACCCAGCAAAGTACCAGACATCATTTCAAATAAGCAAGTGTCAGCTAACGTCTTGTGAGTCAACGATAAGCTTACGACAAAAAACGTTATATTAAAACACCAATTCAAATCATAATGAGATATTATAACAAATACGCAACCCGGCCTATTCGTGTACTTGACCCAAACCCGAACCCGCAATCAAATGGCACTATATAGTCAAGTACATCAAATCACATAATGGTTGTAAACCATATCAATCAAATAAACATTCAAACAAAAACAACTATATTAAACCATCATAGATCATAAAATCATATTCATGTGATTCTATTATATCAACCCTTAGGAAGTCATTAACAATCATAATCGGCCGTATGTGATCGCGTGTCCTTAGAGTTCACCTAGTTTGTGTCTAAGCCCACTAAAGGAAAACCCTGTTCGCTACTCGCGTGACTTAGCCGACTTGTGCACAGAATGGGTTGTAACGACCCAATTTTTTTAAAAGAATAGTTAAAATAGTAATTCCAATAAACATGAAAAGTAGTTCAAAGAACAATATCCACTAAGACCGGCCCAACACACGGGACTTACGGTTCAAATAAATGCTTCAAAAGTAATTGTTTATAAATCAGAGATTAGAAAAACAAGTTGCGGAAGATGCTATCACACCGGCGCCTTCCCCCTTGTCTGCACGCGACGGTCCTGAAAAAAATAAGTAAACAATGGGTTAAGCACAAAGCAATACTCATACATTATATCAAACATATATTCAAATAATCATATACATCACATCAAGTGCCACTCAGGTGATTGTGCCACTCAAGCGATTGCTACTCAAGCAATTGTCCCACTCAGGCGATTAATACACACAATGTCATATAAGAACACATATCACAATATAAGATATAAATTAGTGAAACTCACCTGATCAGCACCTGAACACAACATAGAATCACAGAACTCGTAAGGCCGGGTGTACGGTTAACGAATCAGACAACGAGAACCTAATCACATCGTATTAATTAATAACTGCCGTAAGTCCATAGGGTTCATACGAAAAATGTCTTATTTACGAAAAGAGCGAGAAGCAATTCCATCCATCGATTAGATTTTGATCATGTGGTTCACATTAATAATAATTAATAATTTAATTTAATCCAAAAGGGTAATTTAGTAAACAATCATATTTTCTCTCTCCACTTTCTAACTAACTTTTCTCTCTTTAATTAATTTCTCTCTCTAATTAATTTTTTGCTAAATTTTGTTCATTTTTTGTTTTTATTATTTTCTAAATAAAATCTTTATTTTCCAGAAAATTTTTCGTATATTACTTTGTTCATTAATGAATCATAATAATTTTGTACTATTTTTTATCGTTTCTTACTGAAAATTACAATTAATATTTGCTTTCAAACATGAATTTATTCTTTGAACAACCTAAAAAAATAAATAAAAAGAGCCTAAAATATGATTTCTTTTATTCTTTTATTTGATAATAAACATCATAAGATAGAACCTGTAACACCGGTTTTCACGCGCTTAAAATTAGGGAAAATTTATGCTTTTTAAACTTATATAATAAAAGCCAGCAGCGGAAGTAAACGTCATTACACAATATTGTAAGTGTTAACTGACTCGGCAGTTAAATACAACAAAAATATGCCAAGTTCAACAGTTTGGTGTTACCAACTAACTGACCACCACCGACCATCGGATCACAAATATTTACAACGAGCAGTGTTCCGCAAAAGGTATGTACAACAACTACCAACAATCCCGCCTCACCAAGGCCAACTACTTCGCATCTGCAAAAAGAGAAATTTAGGCACCGTTAGCTACAACTAGCTAGTGAGTACAGATTAACACATAAGCATCAATAAGCAGGTTATCCCAACTACGGGACAACACATAAGGCTATCCTAACACATAGCGTCGCGCCAACGAGTCAGTAGGAATCATATCTCGCAGGGGGAAAAGCCCCGCTCAACGATTCAAACTAGGGACCATCAGCTACAACTATCCGCAATGGTGGGGGAGCGAAGAGCAGTCCACCAAACGCGTTACGAAGCTCGAAGCTCAACATCTCGGATCTCAACGAAAGCTAAGATCCCAACTCACGTTAAGGAGCGGCGGTTTGCAAGACCACCCCGGCGTGCTGCACACCGAGTACCGTTGATCCCCGTTATTCCATCAAAGGGATCCAGCCTTCGGGAAGAAAGCTGACCTTAACCATGCCATCAACAGTTCGGACAAAACAATAAACAACAACGACCCGTAGCGGGTCCAACGATACGCATGCGATTCATAACCAACTTGTAAAGCAACTTAACATGGCAACAACATATAACAACATGGCATAACATACCTCATACGCACGTGTGCGACATCGACAACATATTTCAACAAACAACAGACAACGCTACTTACCGAGACTCATGGGAAAACTGGTACTCACCTCGAGATTATAAGAGGCAGATATGAATTCGGGAATCCCAGTAGCACACGGAGTCGTCCGAATCACCTAACATATTAGGTTCAAGCTTAGACACCAAACAACGACAATTAACGAGGCTTAAACAACAAGACAGCAAAGCTGCCAACAAAACAACACACCATGCGATCGCAAGGCAACACCATGCGATCACAATATCCATGCGATCACAAGGGACCACCATGCGATCGCAAGGGCCCTGCCTAAGCAACCCCGCCTTACGATCGCATGACATAACCATACGACCGCAAGGGTGGTATCTTGGGGGCTTACGATCGAAAGTTATGTACCTACGATTGCAAGTTATGTTTCCTTCGTCCTTAGACGGTAATCCACGACACAGATTGAATCAACACATGATTACTTACCAATATCACAACTAATGTGATTAATTCGAACACACGAACTTCTTTGGCAATCTGTGATTAAATCTTGATACTGAATCAAGACTCGTAACACATACGGCGAGGTGAGGTTTGGCTCTGCAACACTTAGTTGTTTTTGAATCAAAGTCGTACCTCTAAACTTATCAGGAGATAAGTATTTATAATCCTGTTGCTACGGTTCCTAACAAACTAGACTTAGCCTAATTCGCTAACTAACTTTCGGATAAACCGGAATCTTGAATCTTGAATCTTCTTATCTTGAGTCTTCAATCTTTAATCTTGATTCTGGAGTCTTCTTATCCGCGCCGTAGATATAGAGAGAGATAAAGATGAATTTAAAACATATTTAAATTATCTTTAAACTGACTTCTTCACTCGGACTGAGTTACTCAGCTTGAAACTCATCAAGTTGAGTTCTTCGAGAACAAATCCGAATTCATACATGAACTAACACGTACATTGATAAACTCATCCTTAGAAGTCTAACTTAGTTGACTAAAACATATTTAGCAACTCTGTCGAGCTGACTCTGCTTTTGAGCTGAGTCACTCAGCTTGAAACACATCAAGCTGATTACTCGATATATACCTTATGTGACATACACAGATTATTAAACATATTAATAAACAAACTAAGGTATAATATAAACTGATCAACATATGCTCAACTTATATTCAGCTGATACTCAGTCTGAATCACTCTAAGTGTTCAGCCTGACTAAGCTCCATAATTCTGTTTAAGTTATATGTAGAACTCATCTTACAAACTTAACTTTGTCTCATCAAATTCAAACTGATGAGATCATTTTCCCAACAAACTCCCCCTATTTGATGATGACAAAACCATCAAACAGTTCTTAAGTTTGTTTAACAGAATTATGTTTTAAATCTTAAACTTATTAAGATTTTATTATTTGAACTGATCAAATATTTATTGAACATATCAATATTAATTGAACTTATCAATTTAAATTGGAACACACCAATTTTTAGTTGAACACATCAACTAATTATATTAATGAATAAGAACTTATCATTTATTCATTAAGCTGAACTTATCAGACTTATAGCTATGAACACATCATAATACAGTTGAACATATCAAACTTTATATTTGAATTAATAGAACTGATCATAATACAAAAGTTGTTGATCACATAGATCATGCACACATAGTGCTTACAAAAATTAGAACTAATCTAATATTTACAGTAGAAGTAATCTACTCAGGATGCAGCTCTTCAAACTCCTTAATCTCCTTAATTATTTCTTCAAGAATTTCTTTCAGATTAGGTATATGTTGAAGCTGATCCTTTTGTGATCTGATTGCTCTGTTGATTCTATATCTGAACCTTGCAGTCTGTTCAGTCTTTTCTACAATTTGTCTCAGAGCAAACACCTGAGATACCCCACAAGTATAAATGTTTGCATCAGCCTGGAAGCATTTTTCACCATTTCTGTCCAAGTACATGAACCCTTTCTGAGGCTTTTCAACATATATATTCTCTTGAAACTCCATGCCTTCAGGAAGAGCAAGACTGTACATATCTAGATTTGCTAGTCCAGCTGGCTTTGATTGCTTCTTCTTTCCAACTTTATGAAAAGAAGTTAGTAGGGTAGCTATCTCAGACCTGGGTATTAACTGCATCGCATCAGCCCTAGCAAGTAATCTCAGCAGCTCATCTTTAACTTGATTCCGAGCTGTGGACCTTTCCATCTGTTTAATGAGCACTGCTACTTGCTTCCATTCAGAAAGCAGAATGAGGAATTGACAAAACTCAAACTGCCTATTGCGCCCAAGGAAGAAGAAGAAGAACTGCCTATGCAAGGTCAAGCTGAGGGAGAGGATATATCTCACTGTTATGAAAAGCTGCACTTCTCTTCTCAGATTGATTCTCTAAAGTTTAGCTCAGCTCAAGGGATAATAATAATAATGGAATTTTCTTTAAAGAATGGTGAGACACCTTCTCTGGAGCTGAATCAACTGCACAAGCTGGGTTATGAGGAATGGAAGCAAGTAGCAGTGCTCATTAAACAGATGGAAAGGTCCACAACTCGGAATCATGTTAAAGATGAGCTGCTGAGATTACTTGGTAGGGCTGATGCAATGCAGTTAATACCCAGGTCTGAGATAGCTACCCTACTAACTTCTTTTCATAAAGTTGGAAAGAAGAAGCAATCAAAGCCAGCTGGACTAGTAAATCTAGATATGTACAGTCTTGCTCTTCCTGAAGGCATGGAGTTTCAAGAGAATATATATGTTGAAAAGCCTCAGAAAGGGTTCATGTACTTGGATAGAAATGGTGAAAAATGGTTCCAGGCTGATGCTAACATTTATACTTGTGGGGTATCTCAGGTGTTTGCTCTGAGACAAATTGTAGAAAAGACTGAACAGACTGCAAGGTTCAGATATAGAATCAACAGAGCAATCAGATCACAAAAGGATCAGCTTCAACATATACATAATCTGAAAGAAATTCTTGAAGAAATAAATAAGGAGATTAAGGAGTTTGAAGAAGTGCTTCCTGAGTAGATTAGTTCTACTGTAAATATTAGATTAGTTCTAATTTTTGTAAGCACTATGTGTGCATGATATATGTGATCAACAACTTTTGTATTATGATCAGTTCTATTAATACAAATATAAAGTTTGATATGTTCAACTGTATTATGATGTGTTCATAGCTATAAGTCTGATAAGTTCAGCTTAATGAATAAATGATAAGTTCTTATTCATTAATATAATTAGTTGGTGTGTTCAACTAAAAATTGGTGTGTTCCAATTTAAATTGATATGTTCAATAAATATTTGATCACTTCAAATAATAAAATCTTAATAAGTTTAAGATTTAAAACATAATTCTGTTAAACAAACTTAAGAACTGTTTGATGGTTTTTTGTCATCATCAAATAGGGGGAGTTTGTTGGGAAAATGATCTCATCAGTTTGAATTTGATGAGACAAAGTTAAGTTTGTAAGAAGAGTTCTACATATAACTTAAACAGAATTATGGAGCTTAGTCAGGCTGAACACTTAGAGTGATTCAGACTGAGTATAAGCTGAATATAAGCTGAGCATATGTTGATCAGTTTATATTATACCTTAGTGTGTTTATTAATATGTTTAATAATCTGTGTATGTCACATAAGGTATATATCGAGTAATCAGCTTGATGTGTTTCAAGCTGAGTGACTCAACTCAAAAGCAGAGTCAGCTCGACAGAGTTTTTAAATATGTTTTCGTCAACTAAGTTAGACTTCTAAGGATGAGTTTATCAATGTACGTGTTAGTTCATGTATGAATTCGGATTTGTTCTCGAAGAACTCAGCTTGATGAGTTTCAAGCTGAGTAACTCAGTTCGAGTGAAGAAGTCAGTTTAAAGATAATTTAAATATGTTTTAAATTCATCTTTATCTCTCTCTATATCTAAGGCTCGGATAAGAAGACTCCAGAATCAAGATTGAAGATTGAAGACTCAAGATAAGAAGATTCAAGATTCAAGATTCCGGTTTATCCGAAAGTTAGTTAGCGAATTAGGCTAAGTCTAGTTTGTTAGGAACCGTAGTAACAGGATTATAAATACTAATCTCCTGATAAGTTTAGAGGTACGACTTTGATTCAAAAACAACTAAGTGTTGCAGAGCCAAACCTCACCTCACCGTATGTGTTACGAGTCTTGATTCAGTATCAAGATTTAATCACAGATTGCCAAAGAAGTTCGTGTGTTCGAATTAATCACATTAGTTGTGATATTGGTAAGTAATCATGTGTTGATTCAATCTGTGAAAATCCTGTTTAGAGAGTCGTCGGTATCTATAATTATATGTTAATTATAGATATCTAAGTTTGAGAGAATTGAGAGATTTATATTAGGTGATTATATATCAAGAGTTGCTTACTTGATAGTCATTGTAATCATCTTCTTATTCGAAGCATTGTAATCATCTTCTGATTAATAAAAGCATTTGACTGTTTATGGTTTGATTTACTGTGTGTAACACTTTTCTTTGATTTGTTCAATTTCCGCAGAAAGTGTATTCAATTCCCCCTTCTACACACTGTTGCTTGTCGTTACTCTCTCATACAAGAGACCAACAACTAGTATCAGAACAGGCTGAACGATTTCATCAGTTGAATAGTTCAAGATTCTGAGAAAGATTGAAATGTCGACAAGCAATACCCCATCAAACTTTCCTCAGATCTCAGCTAAAGGATGTCCCATATTTGATGGATCTGACTATCCTATGTGGAAGTTCAGAACCATGCTCTTCCTAAAGTCCATTGACAACCGTATGTCGGAAGTCATCACAAAAGGACAAATAATCCCCAAGATTCCTTCTACTGTCAGTGATACGTCTCCTGGCAAATCTGAGAAGGAAACAAGAAAGCCTGTTGCATCCTGGGCTGATGAATATTGGAAACTCTTCAATCTGGATGAAAAGGCAAAGAGTGTTCTAGCGAATTCCGTAACTAATGAAATCCTGTGCAATGTGGCTGGGTGTCAAACCGCAAAGGATATATGGGATACGCCGAGTATCACTTATGAGGGCACAGATATGGTCAAGCAGCAAAAGAAGAATCACTTGAATAGATCGTATGAAAACTTCTTTTCAAAGAAGAATGAAACCTTGGCAGATTTGTTCACAAGGTTCCACTGCTTGATAAATGACCTACTAAGTGTGGGTGTAAAGAGAGATGAAGCTAAGCTCGTGCTGAAATTTCTGGATGTGTTACCAGAAAGGTTCAATGAAGTAACCACTGCACTAAGGGCTGGAGGAACATTACACAGGTATAACCTACAGTCCATCTATGGGTTCTTGCTGAATCATGAACAGATCATAGAACACAAAAGAGCTTCTCAACAACAACTAAAAGAATCTTTGGACAAAACAGAAGTTGCATTAGTTGCACAGAAGAAGAAGAATGGTTCCAAAGCTATGGTTGCTGAATCTGAGACTGAGTCAGAATCTCAAGCTGACCACTCAGACTCAGACTCAATTGATACTGATGATGTTCAGACTATCACTGAGCAGATGGCAATGTTAGCCAGACGTTTGAGAAGAGCTCAAAGGGGAAGAGCAAGATCTGACAGGGGCAAAGGAAAGAGTTCTTTTGATCCCAAGAATGTTGTGTGCTTCAACTGTCAGAAAAAGGGACATATAGCTGCTGAGTGCAGATCTAAGAAGGTAGAATCAACATCTGTTGTTGATAAGAATGCTTATAGAGCTGATAAGTACAAGAATAAGTACACTCAGCTCAAGAAATCAAAGCCTGAAGACTAACCCAGTGGAAAAGGTTTATATACTGAAACCTGGAATACAGAATCATCCACCTCAGATGATAATGTATGTCTAATGGCTCAAGAAGATGAAGAGCTAGAATTGGATGAGGTTGATTATGGTCAGTCCGAATCAATCTTTGAAGCTGACATGAAGGAAGCTGAGGAAAACAACAAACTGAGTGATTGGGATCCTGCTTCCATGTACAAGGTCAGTAATTTCTACTCTTATATAGATGAGGAGAAAGGTCTTGCTTTTGATTATTTTTTGAATGATTTCAAGACCATCCTTAAGTCTCAGACTGATCTCAAAGCTGAAATTGCAAAACTGAAGGACGAGATTAAGGAAAATAAATCTCTCATTGATGTTGGTAAGAAAGCACAGTGTGACCTTGAATGTCAGAGGCACATTAATAAACTTCTTAGTGAAGAACTTCAGGAAGCTAAGACAAAGCTGATCAACTCCAAAACATCACTGAGTCTTGGTGTAAGTCATCAAAGCTTGCTGAACAGTGCATAAACCAACATATACCTAAACAGGTGAAGGCTGTACTTGGAGGTGGCTATCAAACAGCAGCTTATGTAGCTGATGATGAGATAGCAAGTAAAGATTCTGAGGAAGGTAGACAACTGATTAAGTCTCAGAAGTCAGCCTCAGAGAAAAGACATGATCCAAACCTAAAATTCAATATGTTTGTGAAGACCAAAGATCATGGTAATGAGTGCTCAACATCCAAACAACATGGTAAGTTTGTGTTGGATAGATTAGGCACTCAGCCTGTTCAAAGAACTTCAGTCATAGAAAGGCTTAATCCAAATCCTTTCAAAAGACAAAACTCTTTATCTGGCTCGGAGAGAAGTTATAAGAACAGGAAGACCACTATAAGTCAGAGGTCAAATCACAACAATGGTAAGTCCAAAGTTGCTGATCTTGGTAAGTCCAAGAAGATCAACAGTGGTAAGTCCAAACCTGTTGAAACTGGTGAGTCCAGTAAGCATGACAAAGGTAAGTCCAAAGTCATGGAGAAGAAGGTTGTAAGTCAATCTTCTCAGGATAACAAACAGCGACCTGACAAATGTAAGTCCAAAGTCAGTGATCACCAGGTGAATCAGCTTGCAAAGAAAGTTGAAAAGTTATCCACCACATACAATCCTAAAACTGAGAGTAAATTCTCACAAGGATTGTTAGACACTCTACCTCCTGTCATCATTGGAAGAAGGAGATGCTACAAATGCAGAAGTAGAGGTCATGAGGCTAAGGACTGTGATGCTGAAATCTCAAGGCATGAGTAAGAACAAACTGATCAGCCTACACAGGATTCAGTTCCTGCTCAAGCTGAGCAGTCAGTTCAACAAGATGAAGCTGCTAAGTGCTCCTCATCTGAACCCACCAAGAAGTGGGTTCCCAAGCAAAACTAATGTGTTTAGTTTTTATATCATGTGCAGGGTTCAAGTAAATGGTACTTGGATAGTGGATGTTCAAGGCACATGACCGGATGGAAAGGACTTCTCAGTGATTTCCAGGAAGATGAAGGTCTTAAAGTAACATTTGATGACAACTCCCATGGAAGAACCAAAGGCTATGGGAAGATGCAAGCTGGTAAAGTCACTTTCCAGAGAGTTGCATATGTCAAAGGCCTCAAACACAACCTGATTAGTATCAGTCAATTGTGTGATGAGGACAATGTTGTTACTTTTAGGAAGAAAGCAGGAACAATTTATAATGCTAAGGGAAAGCCTGTATTAATAGCTAAAAGAGAAAGAGATGTGTATCTACTTGATCTTAATTCTGCTGATCCCAATAATGAAACCTGCTTATATTCCCATTCTGTTCCTGAGCTGAGTTGGTTATGGCGTAAACGTTTGTCTCATTTGAACTTTAAAAATATAAATATGCTGTCCAATAAAGAGTTAGTCTCTGGATTATCAAAAATCACATTTGTCAAAGACAAATTATGTTCAGCTTGTGAACAAGGGAAACACCATAAAGGGTCCTTTAAATCAAAGCAAAATTTTTCAATAACAGACCCATTGCATATGTTGCATATGGATCTTTTTGGACCCATAAGTACTCCAAGCCTAAGTGGCAAGAAGTACACTCTGGTGATTATAGATGAGTTCTCACGATTCACCTGGGTAATATTCCTAAAAGCCAAAAGTGAGGCTGCCCTGGAGATAATAAGTTTCATCAAAAGGGAAGAGTTACAGAAAGGTTTGTCTGTAAATCAACTCAGAAGTGATCATGGGACTGAGTTTAGGAACTCAACCCTTGAAAGCTTCTGTGAACAAAAAGGAATATTACAAAATTTCTCATCTGTCAGAACTTCACAACAAAATGGACTTGCTGAAAGGAGAAATAGAACCTTAATTGAGGCTGCAAGGACAATGCTATGTGAGGCAGGATTGAAACTCTATTTCTGGGATGAAGCTGTTAGTACAGCCTGCTATACTCAGAATAGGTCAATCATTGTCAAAAGACATGGAAATACTTCATATGAAATGTATAAGTCTAGAAAGCCCAATATAGGTTATTTCCATATCTTTGGTTCAAGATGCTATGTGCTGAATCAAAGAGATCAGCTCCATAAGTTGGAACCCAAAGCTGATCCTGGAATATTTGTTGGTTATTCCTCAATCTCCAAATCATACAGAGTATATAACTCTAGGAGAAAGGCCATTGAAGAATCAATTCATGTTTCATTTGATGAAGACAATATTGATCAAGCTGAGAAAAGTCAAGCTGACTCCGTTAGTCTGAGTGAGCTTGAATGGCCAAAGGAAATCAACATGTCAAATCCTATGTATGTCATAGGAGATGATAGTGATGATGATGTGTGTTCATCAATGAAATCATCACAAGCTTCAAAAGATTCTCAAGCTGAGAAAGATGATCAGTTCGTCAATCCTTTTGGAGCTGAAGTCACTCAGACTGAGAATCTTAGTGATAATCAGTTTGTTGACAATGCTGCTGTTGAGACTGAGGAGATAAGTTCACCTCGAGGTTCTCAACATCACTCAGATTCAGAACCAGACTCTCCAACTACCACATTTAAATTCCTCAAAGATCATCCTCAAGATCAAATAATTGGAAATGTCCAAGAGAAAGTCATGACCAGATCTAAGGTTACAGCTAACTATGCTGCTCACTTTGGTTTTCTGTCTTAGATGGAACCAAAGAAGACTGAGGAAGCCTTAGCAGATGAGGATTGGATTGATGCTATGCAAGAGGAATTAAATGAGTTTGAGAGAAATAAGGTCTGGAACCTTGTCCCTGCCCCCAAAGATCATTCAATTATAGGCACTAAGTTGGTCTATAGAAATAAAATGGACAAGGATGGAGTTATAGTTAGGAACAAAGCCAGGCTGGTAGCACAAGGGTATAAGTAAGAGGAAGGAATCGATTATGATGAGACCTTTACCCCTGTTGCTAGAATTGAAGCCATAAGGTTGTTCCTGGCTTATGCAGCATATAAAGACTTCAAAGTCTATCAAATGGATGTGAAAAGTGCTTTACAGAATGGAAAACTTCAGGAGGAAGTCTATGTGAAACAACCTCCTGGCTTTGTAAGTTCAAAGTTTCCACACCATGTCTATAAGTTAGACAAGGCTTTGTATGGTCTTAAACAAGCTCCAAGAGCTTGGTATGATACACTGTCCACTTATATACTATCCATGGATTTTACCAGAGGTAGTATAGATAAGACACTCTTTATTAAAAAGAGCAAGGGACAGGTGATTCTTGTACAAATCTATGTGGATGATATTAGTTTTGGTTCAACCAATGAATCTCTGCGTAAGTGGTTCTCCAAAATAATGTCACAAAAGTACAAGATGAGTATGATGGGTGAGATGACATATTTCCTAGGCCTACAAATTCAACAAAAGCCTGATGGAATTTTCATCAATCAAAGCAAATATGTTTTGGATTTGATAAAGAAATATGGTTTTGATTCAAGTTCAACCATGAGAACACCCATGACACCAGCTGTCAAGCTGAGTAAAGACTCAGATGGGAAGCCTATGTGTCAGTCTACCTATAGAGGAATGATAGGTTCATTACTCTATTTGACAACTAGTAGACCTGATATCATGTTTGCTACATGTGTTTGTGCAAGATATCAGGCAGATCCTAAAGAATCACATCTTTTAGCTGTGAAAAGGATCTTTAAGTACCTTAAAGGTACACCAAATCTAGGTCTTTGGTATCCAAAGGATTTTGGATTTGAGTTAGTTGGTTTTTCTGATGCTGACTATGCTGGGTGCAAGTTAGATAGAAAATCAACCACTGGAGGATGTCAATTGCTTGGAGGTAAATTAGTAAGCTGGACTAGTAAGAAACATAACTCAGTGGCTACTTCAACTGCTGAAGCTGAGTATGTTGCAGCAGGGAGCTGTTGTGCTCAAATCTTGTGGATGCAGCATCAGCTTCAGAACTTTGGGATGAGTTTCAAGAAAATTCCTATCTTCTGTGATAACCAAAGTGCAATAGCCATCACTTACAATCCAGTATTTCACTCAAGAACCAAGCATATTGAAATTAGACATCACTTCATAAGGGACATCGTGGAAAAAGGTAAAGTTGACATTAAATTTATCTCCACTGATGACCAATTAGCTGATATCTTTATTAAGCCACTTGATGAAAAAAAGGTTTATGTATCTGCTAAGTAAATTGGGTATGCTTAACCCCTAGCTAAGTGTCTAAAATTTGAGTTCTCAGTTTGACAGAGACTAAGTGTCTTAAGCTGGGTGCACAGTTTATAAATAAGTTTTCATAAACTGATCTATATGTCAAACTGAAAAATGAGTTCACACGTTTGGTCAGTTCCAAACATAATTCAACTACTCAGTGTGGTTGAAATGTTAGTTTGAGTTAGTCTCGAACAAAATGACTAAGTGTCATTGAGTCTGAGCTATGTGCTTAACTCACACTGTGTGATTGGTTCACACGTTTGGTAAGTTCCAAACATATTTTACCTACTTAGTGTAGCTAAAATTACATGTTTAAGTCAGTCTTAAACATAAATGACTACGTGTCATTGAGTCTGAGCTATGTGCTTAACTTAGACTGTGTGATTGGTTCACACGTTTGGTTGGTTCCAAACACTCTATAACTACTCAGTGTGGTTAATAGATTCGTTTGAGTCAGTCTCAGATGAAAACGACTTAGTGTCATTACTTATGAGCTGTGTGCTCTACTCAAGCTGAGTGCACATTTCAAGCTGAGTTTCATTTTCAAGCTGAGTGCACATTTCAAGCTGAGTGCACATTTCAAGCTGAGTGCTTAAATCAAGCTGAGTTCTTGAGTTAAATTGAGTAATAGGTTTACTCAGCTTGGTGTGTCTAATCACATGTGTTATTTACTAAGTGTGAGTGACTCATGACTACTGCGTATTTGAGTCAGTCTCAAATCGCGTATTATACTAACTTGTGTATAGGTATAATAAATCAGTGTATTTAATCTTATTGTCAGTCAATATTATTATATTACCTTAGTAACCATTGGAAGATGATTAGTTCTACCCACTTACTGTTACATCACAATTTTACGGCGTAACGGATAAAAAGGGGGATTTCTAACGATAATTTTTCTCTCTCCTCAGAAAGGTATATATACCGATCTTATTCGGATTAGAGAAGTTTACGCTTACAATTCAGACTTCTCACCTTCTAAACTACCGTTCGCATACACCTCTATTGCTTAGTGCATACGTTCGTTTCAATACCCTAAATTGCTAAGTGCAATTTTTGAACCGCTCAGTGCGTATTTCCAATTACTCAGTGTAATTAACCAACATGGACGGAATCACGTTAGTTCTCAGTGATCAAATGATTCGAGGTTCTCAGTTCAGGAACAATGGAGTGCCATTGCTGAAAGTCAACAATCAACGGGCCTGCCTTGCAATTCCTCCGAGAAAACAAGGCAAAGGTTATGAAGCCTGGGTGGCTTATATTCGTAAATGCCCTCTGGCATTCACCTTCTGTGGCGCACCCCTCTACATCGTTCCTCAACATCTGCTAGAGTTCTGGTACACCTGTACTTACGACCAGAACAGGGGAGAGATAACAGGAACTGTTGTTAATGGTACAAGAACAGTCGTCCTGTCAGTGCAGCGGCTAAGGGATGTTCTTCAACTCCCTCAATCTGATAAGTTCGAGCCGGCTGTCACAAGGCAAGTGGCTAGGTCTGTCCTACCTAGAATGATTCACCCACAGACTGAAGGGGTGATCAAGAAGGCGACTTTTCCAACCGGATGGGGCTTTATGGTGTCCATAGTGGTTCTTTCACTTGGTACCAAGGTTGGAGGATTAGACCAGATCAATGAGTTCGAGATGCAACTGCTGTACAACATGTACTTTGCGAGAAACATAGACTATGCACAGCTCATCTTCAACGAGCTCCGGGTCCAAGTGATGAAGACCACAAGGGATCTTCATGTACCTTTCATAAGGTACCTGTCCTTGGCATTTGAAGCCGAGCTGGGGACAGCGCTCTTTGAAGCTGATCAGGATCTGTTCCTGTTGGTGCATATTTTATGAATCCCTAGTTCGTATCAATAAATTATATACATGAAATATTAATTCAAATGTGTTTTGATTAATTGTTTGCATGTGTATATATTCTTAGTGATTCTATGTGATTATCTTGAGCTTACAAGTACTTAACCATGTGTTGATGTATGATTGAAAGTTTAAGACTGTGTGAAAATTCACCATGGGTGTGATAAGTTCACCACGTGCGTGATGAGCTCACTACGTGCGTAGTGAAGCCCACTTCGCACGAGGTGACTATGTCGGTTACCGTGAGATAAATAATATTAAAATACTCAAGGTCGTACGAATTCGACTAACTTCGTACGAAGTGCTCTGCACTACGTACGAAGTGAATAAATTATTCTATAAATACATCTTGATTCGTGTCATTCGAGGGAGACTACGCATATTAAGCCTATATCGGACGAAACTTAACCCTTTGTGACCTTAAGCCTTCGATAACGTAATCTTGCCCTTGAAACTTGCGAACTTAGTGTTAAAACCGAATTCCAAGGCAGCCTAGGCATCTCTGTGTGAGTACTGTGTGTTTGTCTTCTACCTTTCTGTGTGTTTCTTAGTGTTAACTGTGTGCCGGACACCTAAGCAGATCTTAGAATCCTTAGGAGGTTTGGGAAATAGAATTCCGCGCTATTTCTCATCCTAGATCAGTCCTAGCATTAGGGTGTGTTTAGTATTAGAACCCCCGTCCCGGTCCTACAAAGTGGTATCAGAGCCTTGTGCTTTGATTGATCACTTTTCCTTAGGATTTGTCGATCTAGGTGTTCCTTTAGGCCTGTGTGTGCCCTCTTGCGTCGATTTTAACCGAAAATAGGTCGGAAATAGGCCTCTTTGTGTTTAAAAGGTCAAAATTTTTGCGATTAGTTTCTTGAATTCCGTCCGTGCGAAGTGGATTTCCACTCCGTGCGTAGTTGGCTCAGTTCGCACGAACTGTCTGTGTGTGTTCTAGATCCTTCGATTGCTGTCTGTGTGCCTCGTGCGTGCGTGGTGCTCGCAGTCCGCACGAAGTGCTTGTGGTGCGTGCGTAGTTGTTGTGTGTGCGTCTAGAACCTTCGTTTTCTTATCCGTGCGTAGTGGTTCTCCAGTACGTGCGTGGTGAAGCCAGTTCGCACGTGCTGGACTGTGTGGTCTCTCAAAATCATTTTTTACTCTGTGTGCTTGCTGCCTCGGTTCTCAAAGTCAATCTAAATGGCCTCTAAACAAACCACTGCCTTAAACAACCTTTTTCTTGAAACTGAAATGGGTAGCGCCAACAAAGTACCGAAACTGCTAATCATGGAGGACTATCCTATGTGGAAGCCCAGATTTGAGATATTTTTGGATGGGGTTGACTGTAGATTGCGACGAGCCATGAACGTTGAGTATATGGTTCCGAAAGGGGAGGGAAACATTGAAACCCCTTACGATAAGATGACTGTCGAACAGCAGACCAGTTACAATGCCGAAAAGAAGGCCTATGCTCAACTAATTCAGGCGATTCCCAACGAGATCTTCCACCAGTTTAGAAGATATCGAACTTCTTACAGTCTATGGAGAGCCCTTGAGAAGAGGAACGAGGGAAACGCTGCTCTGAAGGAACTAAAAGCAAGTCAATTAAGGAAGGAATTAGACCATTTCATGGCTACAAGAGATGAGAAGATTCTTTCCCTTATTACAAGATACAATCACCTTCTTAGTGAACTGGACAGTCTGGGTGTCACTGTTCCAGAAAAGCAGCAAGTAGAGATCTTGGCGAAAGCTTTGCCAAAGAGTTGGAGGCCATTCATCATGATTCTGAAGAATGGTAACGGTTTTGACGGGATGGACCTTAATGACTTCATCACCAAGTTGAAGGAGCAGGAGCAGGAGGAACTAAATCTAGATTCTATGTCTAGTTATCAACAGAACCCCTCACTCTACTACTCCGGAACACCTGTTTCGTCGTCCACCTCGTCACATGCCCCCCTACAGTCTGCCTATGTGACCAACGTGAATGAATCGGGCAGATCTACCTCTGATGCTTCATCCTCTGGGCCATCTTATACTGCATCTTCCTCCGGACTTAATGTCGAACACTTCAAGTATGGGAGTACAGATGAGGTTAAGACACATATGAGCATGCTAAATGCACTAGTCTCCTCTTATGATGATCTACTGAAGGGGAAGATTGGCAATGCTCATATGACTCAAGAGGACTATGACCAGATCGACGAGGATGAGATGGAGAGACAAGATATCCTCTGGTCGTATGCCAACTTAGTGAGAAGGGCAAAAGCTTATGAGCGAAGAACGGGAAAGTCAATATCAGCAACCAAGGATACCAAACTCGGCTTTGATAAATCTGCTGTGACCTGCTATAACTGTGGTGAAAAGGGTCACTTCGCGCGTGAATGTGAAAAGCCGAAGAATTCGGGACCGAGGTATCCATTCAAAACTGGTTCTGGCAGCAGATCATCTACCTCCACAACCATAAAATCTGAAGCAACTCCAACACCGACTAAGGCTATGGCGGTTGTTCAAAGAGATGAGGGAGTGGATTGGTCTGTACAGTTCGGGAATGCTGATGCTGACATCAACTTGGCGAACGTTCATGTGTTGAACGAAGATTCTTCATCCGAGACCGAAAGCTATTCAAGTGAAGAAGAATCAAGTGCCAGCAATGATGATGAACCAGCCTCGACACCAGCTGCAGAAGAGACACCAGTGAATGTCCGTGCCAAAGAGTCAAATCAAAAGGTGTGCAGCTGTGGTCAACCGTCTGCGGATCAGGTATGTACCTTTGGATTACCTTGTGGTTCGTGTGATGAATATGTAAAACAGATAGTGTTCTTAAAGTCTACTATTTCAGATCTCACATCTAAGTTAGATAATAACCTGTTGATCAAAGGAAGAGAAAATCAATTAAAAGAAAAGAATGAAAGTCTAGGTAAACAGGTTAATGAACTAGGTGTGGCTCTGTTAAATAAACAAGATGCTATCGTGTTTTACATAAACGAAATCGATAAGCTGAAACGGGACCTTGCTACCTCAAAGGTCGATTATGAGACTCTGAGTCAAAAACTCAAAAGCTATTCCACGTCTTCTTATCTTTTTGAGTACATAATCGATCAGAGAGGTCAAGGTACCGATTCAGAAAAGGACAAAATCGTATATTCAAAATGTCCACCACCAGTGTTAAATCAACTGGTGAACGATGATGTCCATTCTGAAGCTGACCCACTACTCACAAAGGTTGATGAATCTTCTGCATCAACCTCAAATGAGGATTTAACGTTACACGAGGATGTGGGTAAGCCTCAGAAGAATGAGGTTCAGCAAGAGGTTACCAAAAAGGCTGAACCAGGCATTAGAGAACTGTTGGACAGTTCCTATGTGCAAGGTCCGTTGATGCATCGTATCCATGATGCACTTCGGAAATTTGAAAATGAGGGTATTAAGTCTCCTGATAACCGTCCATACCAAGAGGTCAAACAACTAACCAAACATCAAGGGTTAGGGTATCGGCCTCAAAAGGTAACGAAAGGCTCTGTGAAGCAATACCCAGAAAGGGTCTGCTATGTGTGCAGGAGACCTGGTCACCTCAGTTACAAGTGTGATCAGAAGACACATCAAAGCTGTAACAAGAAAGTTGAGATTTTGCAAGAAAATAAAACGTTTCTTAAAAACCATCAAAACTCAACTCTTCCTGTTCAGCGTCAAAGGATTCCTAAGTGGACTAACAAACTGTGTGTTCAAATGTCCAAGGAATCAAGTGACAGGATCATCAAGACTGGAACATGGATGAAACTTCCAGTGGTTGGAGAAGACGGGAAACCCATGACCATTCGGGCTTGGGTTCCTAATGTTGTCTAACTCATTCTTCTAAGTGAAGGGTGTCAACCGAAATAGTCCAGGTTAAGGTTTCTATGACTGTGTGTCTTTATCATTTTATTTTCTTTGTGCTTATTTTCTGTGTCGTTGCATTTCTATTTTCTTAGTTTCTAGTTTGTTTAGTATTTTAGGGGGAGGTAGTTCAGAAAACTTAGAAAATACAAAAAAATCAGAAAACTTAGAAAATTCAAAAAAAAAAAAAAAAAATCAGAAAACTTAGAAAATACAAAAAAAAATATATATAAAAATGAGAAGTTGATCCAACCTAGATGGAGAGTGATGGCACACTGGCTATCAATACAAAGTATGTCTTAGTAAAATTAGGACTGAAGGCATATACATAATCCTGAGAAAAATGTCTGAAAACATAGCTGAATCAGATAAGAAACAGATAGTGTGTAAGACATATAAGGAAAGTCTAGACAGATAGATGGCTATGCTGTGAAAATCTCATAAGATTTAAGCTATCGAGACATTCCAAGTCTATAGGTCAAAAACAGTTGAGACTAGCTTAGTTTGATGCACATCTGTTACCATGCAAAATATGATAAATGACATTGAGCTAAAAGAGGGTGAAAAATTGACCCCAAACCTTGTTTATGTCAAAAGAATTTAGACTTATCGATCTAAATGTTAAATTGTCAAAGAGCATAAAATGCATTGACACAAGCTCAGCAAGAAAAATGTCAAGTGAGGTGAAAAATTGACCTCCATGTCAAAGAGCATAAAATGCGTTGACAAATTAACAAAATCACACAAGCATGGTAGTCTAGGTAACCAAGTTGTGCAAACTACTAAGTAAATCAATATACTGTGAGACTTTGAAAGAGATAGCCTTAACCGTGTATCCAATCTAGATAATCTGAAAATGTTGAAACAAAATCTGTCATTATCTGAGGAAAGTTAGGTTGACAGACAGAGTTTGAGAGAATATGTTTAGGCCCAAAGTTCTGAAATGAATGACTACTAAGTATAGACGAGCTGGTACTGACTCCATATTGGAACCTTCTCACAAAAAGATTTAATTTCAGTAATTTTAAATTCCTGCAATTTCTTTACTGTTTGTTTTTTTAGTTTGTTCCTTAGGATTTAGTTAGTAAATAGATTAGATTTAAATTTATTTTCTTTTATTAGTTAAAGTTTCCTTCAGTCTATCTTATTTCTTGATATTATTGTTCGTTATTACTCCGAATGTTCACTGGTACTTATATGTTAATAACTTGCCCTGAAGTTACTAATAGCTGTGTGCTAAGTACAGGACAATCGAGAAAAAGAGCCAACTCTATGTGAGGAAGCTGACTCACACGAAGTGATTCAAAACGCACGAAGTTGATAAACAAAACATACGAAGAGGATTGATATGTTTTTATGTCCTCTAGTGTGTTATTTGTTTAGACTTTCTCTTTTCTCTTTTCGCTTTGATGTACTTAGATGCTTATTAGTGGTCTTGAAATTACTGACTGGTTGCTGCTGAGTGTAGTACTAACAGTATCAAGGTTCACAGAGGAGAAGTTCATCACATGCGAAATGGATTCACTAAATACGGGTTACAGCTCACAATGTGCTTAGTGCAGGTAAGGGTGTAACGAAAGGTATTCCAATAGCATTGTGCTGTGTGCAGCATGCTATGTACGTTTTGCTTTGTGATGTTTTGCTTTGTGCAAATTTCATTGTGTGCATTTTGCAATTCTGCTTAGTGAAATTTACTGTGTGAATTTTTTGCTTAGTGAACTTTACTTTGTGAATGTTTACTTAGTGAAATGGTTATTGATAGAACTAGGTCTTAGGGGGAGTATGTTGGTGCATATTTTATGAATCCCTAGTTCGTATCAATAAATTATATACATGAAATATTAATTCAAATGTGTTATGATTAATTGTTTGCATGTGTATATATTCTTAGTGATTCTATGTGATTATCTTGAGCTTACAAGTACTTAACCATGTGTTGATGTATGATTGAAAGTTTAAGACTGTGTGAAAATTCACCATGGGTGTGATAAGTTCACCACGTGCGTGATGAGCTCACTACGTGCGTAGTGAAGCCCACTTCGCACGAGGTGACTATGTCGGTTACCGTGAGATAAATAATATTAAAATACTCAAGGTCGTACGAATTCGACTAACTTCGTACGAAGTGCTCTGTACTACGTACGAAGTGAATAAATTATTCTATAAATACATCTTGATTCGTGTCATTCGAGGGAGACTACGCATATTAAGCCTATATCGGACGAAACTTAACCCTTTGTGACCTTAAGCCTTCGATAACGTAATCTTGCCCTTGAAACTTGCGAACTTAGTGTTAAAACCGAATTCCAAGGCAGCCTAGGCATCTCTATGTGAGTACTGTGTGTTTGTCTTCTACCTTTCTGTGTGTTTCTTAGTGTTAACTGTGTGCCGGACACCTAAGCAGATCTTAGAATCCTTAGGAGGTTTGGGAAATAGAATTCCGCGCTATTTCTCATCCTAGATCAGTCCTAGCATTAGGGTGTGTTTAGTATTAGAACCCCCGTCCCGGTCCTACAGTTCCTGTTTCCTACACTCAGCTCTAAGATGTTCAACAACGACATCTTTCCAGAGAAAGAGGGTCTGAGTGAGCCCATGCTCCAAATTGCTGAGGCAGCTTCATCAGAAATTGAAGTAGAGGAATCAAATCAAGGGGGATCTTCTCAAGCTGACACAGAAGTTCAAGCTGAGCACTCTGCTTAGGTTGAAACAGTTTACACTACAGCCACCTCTGGTAAGACCTCTCCACTTTCTCTTTCTTCTCATTTTTCTCCATCTACTTTTGGAGATAAGACTGTAGTAGAACCAACTCAGTCTAACCCATCTCCTCCACCTTCATTCCATTTACAATCCAAATCTGAAGCCACCCCTAGTATGCCCACTGCTGCAAGGGAGAATATCCGAACCTACAAACGTAAAACTGCCATAGATGGTGCCACTCCTAAAGGCATCACTGGAGTTGAGATCACATTGATCCCTCCGGCAGGAGTTGGGGGGGAGACACCTTCTCTTAAGGTGTCAACCTCAAGGCTCATTCAAACCCAACAGCCTAAACCGGGTGTGGTGTCTACTCAGCCCACACTTACTCGTGCCATGGGAGAGCCTACTTCTGTGCCTGAACAGACACATTCATGTTACATTGAACATATGACCAATCCCCAGGGTCAATCACCCCCCTCTTTACCGAAAAGCCAACCACCAACCCATTCACTTCACATTTCGAGCCCTATTCATTCTATTCATTTCTCACACTCTCTTGCACGATCTGTCAATGATTCATCTTCAAACCAAGATGAATCACAGGGTCCAAACTCTGGTGCAGATGAATTTGAAGGTAAACACCAACCTTTGGAGGATGCACCCAAATTCCAACCATCTCAAGCTGACTTGGACGACTTGATGACATTTTTCAAGAGTCAGTTTGACAAGCTGCACCTCAAAAGGAAACAAGATAAGAAGAATATGTTGATGATCTTGGATTCTATAGAGGAAGATGTTCAGCAGCTGAAATCTGCAGTTGCTGCCCTCCAACAACAAAGGACTTCCACCCCTATTGATGATGACAAAAAGGGGGAGAAGATTCCAGAAGCTGAGGATGAGTCTGTGCAAGCTGAAGCTCTACTCATGCTGGCAAAGGGAGCAGATCAGGTTGAGGGGGAGAAAGAAAAACAAACAGAACATGAGCTGACTGAAAAAGCTAAAGGAAAAAGGCCTTTAGTACTCAGCTCAGATGAATCTGAAACCCCTCTGCAGAAAAGAAGAAGGATGATTCTAAGTGAATCATCAGCCTCAGATGAAGACTCGGCTGACAAAATGACACTTCAAGAAAGAGCTTCACTGATGGCTGCTAGAAGAATGGAAAGGGAGGATGCTGACCAGCTTGGGATCTCGGTCGAAGAACTGAGAAGAATACAATCAGATGCTCAAGCTGTGTTAGCTAGAGAAAAAGAGATAAGAGAACAAAACTGGGCTGAGCTGATCAGAAAGCAGAATGAGGAATTGACAAAACTCAAACTGCCTATTGTGCCGAAGGAAGAAGAAGAAGAACTGCCTATGCAAGGTCAAGCTGAGGAAGAGGATATATCTCACTGTTATGAAAAGCCGCACTTCTCTTCTCAGATTGATTCTCAAAAGTTGAGCTAAGCTCAAGGGATTATAATAATGGAATTTTCTTTAAAGAATGGTGAGACACCTTCTCTGGAGCTGAATCAACTGCACAAGCTGGGTTATGAGGAATGGAAGCAAGTAGCAGTGCTTATTAAACAGATGGAAAGGTGCACAGCTCGGAATCAAGTTAAAGATGAGCTGCTGAGATTACTTGCTAGGGCTGATGCGATGCAGTTAATACCCAGGTCTGAGATAGCTACCCTACTAACTTCTTTTCATAAAGTTGGAAAGAAGAAGCAATCAAAGCCAGCTGGACTAGCAAATCTAGATATGTACAGTCTTGCTCTTCCTGAAGGCATGGAGTTTCAAGAGAATATATATGTTGAAAAGCCTCAGAAAGGGTTCATGTACTTGGATAGAAATGGTGAAAAATGGTTCCAGGCTGATGCTAACATTTATACTTGTGGGGTATCTCAGGTGTTTGCTCTGAGACAAATTGTAGAAAAGACTGAACAGACTGCAAGGTTCAGATATAGAATCAACAGAGCAATCAGATCACAAAAGGATCAGCTTCAACATATACTTAATCTGAAAGAAATTCTTGAAGAAATAAATAAGGAGATTAAGGAGTTTCAAGAAGTGCATCTTGAGTAGATTAGTTCTACTGTAAATATTAGATTAGTTCTAATTTTTGTAAGCACTATGTGTGCATGATCTATGTGATCAACAACTTTTGTATTATGATCAGTTCTATTAATACAAATAAAAAGTTTGATATGTTCAACTGTATTATGATGTGTTCATAGCTATAAGTCTGATAAGTTCAGCTTAATGAATAAATGATAAGTTCTTATTCATTAATATAATTAGTTGGTGTGTTCAACTAAAAATTGGTGTGTTCCAATTTAAATTGATAAGTTCAATTAATGTTGATATGTTCAATAAATATTTGATCAGTTCAAATAATAAAATCTTAATAAGTTTAAGATTTAAAATATAGTTCTGTTAAACAAACTTAAGAACTGTTTGATGGTTTTGTCATTATCAAATTGGGGGAGTTTGTTGGGAAAATGATCTCATCAGTTTGAATTTGATGAGACAAAGTTAAGTTTGTAAGATGAGTTCTACATATAACTCAAACAGAATTATGGAGCTTAGTCAGGCTGAACATTTAGAGTGATTCACACTGAGTATAAGCTGAATATAAGCTGAGCATATGTTGATCAGTTTATATTATACCTTAGTTTGTTAGTTAATATGTTTAATAATCTGTGTATGTCACATAAGGTATATATCGAGTAATCAGCTTGATGTGTTTCAAGGTGAGTGACTCAGCTCAAAAGCAGAGTCAGCTCGACAGAGTTGCTAAATATGTTTTAGTCAACTAAGTTATACTTCTAAGGATGAGTTTATCAATGTACGTGTTAGTTCATGTATGAATTCGGATTTGTTCTCGTAGAACTCAGCTTGATGAGTTTCAAGCTGAGTAACTCAGTTCGAGTGAAGAAGTCAGTTTAAAGATAATATAAATATGTTTTAAATTCATCTTTATCTCTCTCTATATCTACGGCGCGGATAAGAAGACTCCAGAATCAAGATTGAAGATTGAAGACTCAAGATAAGAAGATTCAAGATTCAAGATTCCGGTTTATCCGAAAGTTAGTTAGCGAATTAGGCTAAGTCTAGTTTGTTAGGAACCGTAGCAATAGGATTATAAATAATTATCTCCTGATAAGTTTAGAGGTACGACTTTGATTCAAAAACAACTAAGTGTTGCAGAGCCAAACCTCACCTCACCGTGTGTGTTACGAGTCTTGATTCAGTATCAAGATTTAATCACAGATTGCCAAAGAAGTTCGGTTGTTCGAATTAATCACATTAGTTGTCATATTGGTAAGTAATCATGTGTTGATTCAATCTGTGAAAATACTGTTTAGAGAGTCGTCGGTATCTATAATTATATGTTAATTATAGATATCTAAGTTTGAGAGAATTGAGAGATTTATATTAGGTGATTATATATCAAGAGTTGCTTACTTGATAGTCATTGTAATCATCTTCTTATTCGAAGCATTGTAATCATATTCTGATTAATAAAAGCATTTGACTGTTTATGGTTTGATTTACTGTGTGTAACACTTTTCTTTGATTTGTTCAATTTCCGCAGAAAGTGTATTCAACCCCCCCTGCTACACACTGTTGCTTGTTGTTACTCTCTCATACAAGGGACCAACAACTGGTATCAGAGCAGGCTGAACGATTTCATCAGTTGAATAGTTCAAGATTTTATGAAAGATTGAAATGTCGACAAGCAATACCCCATCAAACTTTCCTCAGATCTCTACTAAAGGATGTCCCATATTTGATGGATCTGACTATCCTATGTGGAAGTTCAGAGCCATGCTCTTCCTAAATTCCATTGACAACCGTATGTCGGAAGTCACTATAAAAGGACAAATTATCCCCAAGATTCCTTCTACTGTCAGTGATACGTCTCCTGGCAAATCTGAGAAGTAAACAAGAAAGCTTGTTGCATCCTGGACTGATGAAGATTGGAAACTCTTCAATCTGGATGACAAGGCAAAGAGTGTTCTAGAGAATTCCCTAACTAATGAAATCCTGCGCACTGTGACTGGGTGTCAAACCACAAAGTATATCTGGGATACGCTGAGTGTCACTTATGAGGGCACAGATCTGGTCAAGCAGCAAAAGAAGAATCACTTGAATAGATCGTATGAAAACTTCTTTTCAAAGAAGAATGAAACCTTGGCAATTTTGTTCACAAGGTTTCACTGCTTGATAAATGACCTACTAAGTGTGGGTGTAAAGAGAGATGAAGCTGAGTTCGTGCTGAAATTTCTGGATGTGTTACCAGAAAGGTTCAATGAAGTAACCACTGCACTAAGGGCTGGAGGAACATTACACATGTATAACCTACAGTACATATATGGGTTCTTGCTGAATCATGAACAGATCATAGAACACAAAAGAGCTTCTCAACAACAACTAAAAGAATCTTTGGACAAAACAGAAGTTGCATTAGTTGCACAGAAGAAGTAGAAAGGTTCCAAAGCTATGGTTGTTGAATCTGAGACTGAGTCAGAATCTCAAGCTGACCACTCAGACTCAGACTCAAGTGATACTGATGATGTTCAGACTATCACTGAGCAGATGGCAATGTTAGCCAGACGTTTGAGAAGAGCTCAAAGGGGAAGAGGAAGATCTGACAGGGGCAAAGTGTCAGGATCGGATATTACCAAATATCAATAACAAGAATTACCTTTTAGAATTAAATCAGAGTTGTTTAAAGATAATCTTTCAGTTTGATCACAATCAACTAAGAAGTTGCGGAATCACACTTAATTGATGTTTAAGGTTTTATCACAAGAACAATTCAATAATCAACACAAGAAAATACTTTCAAAATCAAGATGTTTATTAATAATCAATGATGATTACAATATTCACCAACACCTCTAATCTAACCCTTCTGTTAGACGAAGAACACAACTTGTTCTTAGGTTTCTATGAAACTTAGAGGTCAACACACTTTTAGAAAAACAAATTAACAATAAAGTACGAATGCGTAGAATTGCTATGTAAAACAATATTCTACTTCTAGTATATATAGGCTCTTGATCCTCCTTGAATAGTTGACAGTTAGGTAATCTTCTATCTTCCGAGATAATCTTGATAATCTTCAAACTTGATAGAGATATACTGCAAATCCACAAAGATAGCATTTTCCATAAATAGCTCAACAGCAACTGTTTGTTGAATAAACAGTTCTGAATTTCTTCTAACAGTCTTCATTTCAAGGTCTTCTAACAGTTGTGTATAACTGAACTAACAGTTCTGATATTTTGTACTAACAGTTGTAAAACTTGCAACAACTGTTAGATACAACTGTTTTCACTGATTACTCTAATAGTTTTACTTTGCATGTCCAACAGTTTCAATGACTTAGCAAATTTCCCAACAATCTCCCCCTAACTTAAAGTATTGAACAATACATTTAAGTTGTTTGTTTTAAAGGGTTCAACCACAGAAAAATCAACATAATCAAAGAAAATATTTACATTAAATATGCAAAGTCAAACTGTTACAATCAAAACATAATAAGAAAATTACTTTTGACTTGACTGTAAGAACTCCAGCCTTTTCTTTATCCTCTTTATCAGATCATCTTTTATATCAGCAGGACCAAAGAACTTGGCACTTAACATATTCAGCAGCTTTGCTTTACTATGTTCAACAAATTTAAAAGCAAACCACTGAGTTTGTCCCTTTCCCATCACCATATGATAAACTCTTGCCTTATCATATACTTTCATAGAACTTATTGGGAAGGCTTCGTCACTTATCAAAATGGGCATTATCTCCAGTGGATTGCAAATACTCTTTAGATGCCTCATTAACACTCTCACCTCAATCTGTGTTGCATTTTCATACTTGCTTACTCCATAAGCATACATATCTTGAACATCTGTTCTTGTAATGCTACCCATCAGTTGTAAGAAGCTGGAATAACTTTCAATTGGTTCCACTTCTCTGACATTAGTAACTCCTTTCTTTCCAGTTTCCCATCTTAACAGTTCAAATCTCCACTCAGTAATGTGGGATTTCTGACCTAGCTGCTCTGCCATTAATTTGTCAATTCTTTCTTCAACCTCTACCCTGAGTCTATCATGAAGAATGGTTTGTACCATACCTGCTTTTGCTGTTTGAACTGATTTGGATTTTTCAGGTTGTTGTGGCTGAGCTGTTTGTTTTATCTTCTCAACTGTTGGTTTGGGAGGTGGAACTGTTTTCTTCCTTTCAACTCTCTTTCTTTTTACTCCCTTACCAAGTTTCTTAGCACTTTCTTCTTCCTCAATTTCCTTAGTAAAATCAGCAGCTAGCTTTTGAGCTAATTCAAGATCTCTCTTCTCTTGCTGTTCAAACTCAGCAGCCATCCTTTGAGCTAACTCATGATCACGCTCCTCTTGCTGCTCTTTTGAAAGTTTTAGCTTGGGAAATTCCACAACAATCTCCTTACCCTTACCTTGCACATAAGTCATCTTCTTTTCCACTGCTTTTTCAGAAATATTGATTCCTTTGAATCCTGGCTTTGGTGTAATAGGTTTCATCTTTGAAGATTTACCATCCAGCCATCCATCTTCAATCTTTTGTTTCATTTGAAATGCACTGCAGTTTAGCGTTTGAGCATACACAACAATCAAATGATCTTGCTTCACTTTTGACCAAGATCCGAAAACTTCCGTAGTTGGGTAGTTCCTAGACATAATCATTTGATTAATGAAAACTCTATCAACTGCTGACAACTTTTCTACAACTATTTTCTCACTTGGTGCAACTGTTTTCTCACTTGGTGCAACTGTTTTCTCTGTAATCTCAGCAACTGTCTGTACACTCTCTTCAACTGTTTGAGCACTTGGTGCAACTGTTTGTTGAGCAGGTACAACTGTTTGTGGCAAAACTGTTTTCTCCCCCTTTTTTATTGGAACAGTTGGAGGGGGTCTAGCACCAGCAGGAAACTGTTTTAACACTTGATCATGAAACTGTATCACAGTATTAGCCTTTTTCAAACACTCTGTCAAAAATCTTATTTGTTTGTCTTGCTTAATGATAAGCTCATTATGTTTTGCCAAAAGCTTATCTTGCAAAGAATTTCTCTTCTTTAAATGCATGTATGCCCCAAAGAATGGTACAAAATTGGTATCCGTCAATGCCTTTTGTTTCATACTAGCCTCAATGTCAGGGAGTGTTGCCACTGTGAACATATCATTGGCAGAAATAACTGGTGGTTCACTCCTAGAAGATTCCACACCAGTACCCCTCTGTTCTTGGTACTGGGGATTTCCAGAAGATGTTGGAACAACTTCTGTTGCCGTGGCTGAGGTCTTAAAGATGTTGACACTGTCCTACTCACCCCTTGCGGATGAAACAGTAGTGTCAGCCTCAAACACCACATGATCACTCTCCCCTGGGGTGATCACCTCCTCAGTGTGCCTGGGAGACAGCACAATGGGTTCCCTTTGGATATTCTGCATAGGAGAATGCTCCTGTGCAGGGCTTACAGCTTGGGCATTAGATATTGTAGCATTAGAGTGGGGGCTTTTGTTGTAGCTTGAAGCAAAGTAGCAGATTAAGTTGTTTGAGTATCGTGAGCTGGGGTTCCAGAGTTGTGGGTTTAGCAATGATGGGCCTCTTGCTCAACTCTGGCAGCTCTGTTTCTTGACAGAAACTCCACCATTGCAGAGAGTGGTGGAGTTATGGCACTAGAAAAATTCTTGCCATTTATCAACAGTTTGCTCAATGTGGAGGCCACATGAGCAGAGGGAATCAGTACCCTCTTGTGCATTTTGAGATTTGGCAATAAAGAATTTAGTAAAAACTGCACAAATCGTGGATACATCAAAAAGAGACCATACATAGTCCCAAGATGTTTTACCATGCCATCAAATATCATTTTAGAGAAGTTAAAAGAACGGTTATTTGCCAAACAGATTAAGGCCAGAGCAATGTTGCCCCCAAATTCATTCCATCCAGTTCTTTTAGGGCTTATGCATTGTTGGAGAGTGTGAATCAAATACTTCCAATGCGAACAGAATTTCCCTTTATAAAAGGTACCCTTTCCCCTAGGGCCCTCATATCCCAGCTTAACAAGCTCAGCATGCAGATATTCCAAAGAAACAGAATCAGAATATTCACCTTCGAGATCATCAAGTTGAAGGTATTGTCGTATGACACTCTCAGAGATAGAAACATCATTAGCATCAACCTTGGAGTCAATCCATTTCACTCCATCTTCTTCCCTCAGAGAAGCATTCTTCCAGAACTGATCGATATGCGCAGTATAAATGGTGGGATTGATGGTCAAAGCATGACGTAGGTTGGAAAGTGAAACATAGTCAATCACAACGTGAAAAACACTGAGATCATCGGGTTTCAACAGAAAAGCAAGCATGTTGTGTTCCTTAACGAATGGAAGGGGAGCTATGGCAATTTGCGAGTGAGTTTCTAGGGATTTAGCGTTTGAAAGGAGTTCAGTAAGCGTAAAGAAAACTGTGAGGAGGGAATGGCTTATATATGTTACGCATATTCAATGCAATTCAAATTCCCTCAAAGTCCCTGCAAAGACTAAAATACCCCTTGAAAGAAACTAACAGTTAAACAGAAAAAAGAACTAACAGTTGAGAACTGTTTTCTTAATAAACTACAACTGTTACTGAAAAGAAAGACTTCCCCTTGAATGACCATGCAGTTTGCCTAACAGCTGTGGACTCCATGTACTAACAGTTGAAAACTGTTAGTTGCATTATGTATAGCTTTCTCTTGAACACAAACACAAACAGTTGTTAGACAGAATACTAACAGTTTCAAACTGTTAGAGAAAGAAAAGAAGAAAACACAATCAAACAAGTGATTCTAAGTTATTCTAAGTTAATCATTCCAATATTTGAGATCAGAAAGTTGAATCTGCTTACATCAAATGCTTTGGTGAACAGATCAGCTAACTGATCATCAGTGTGGACTTTCATAACCTGGATTAACCGTTTCTCATTGCAATCTCTTATAAAATGAAACCTTATCTCGATGTGCTTTGTTTTAGAATGCTTGACAGGGTTGTTAACGATACTAATAGCACTTGTGTTATCAACATAGATAAGTGTATTCAAGAGAGTCATACCATAATCCAGAAGCTGATTCTGGATCCACAAAACTTGTGAACAGCAACTTGATGCAGCAACATATTCAGCCTCGGCTGTTGAAGTGGAAACTGTTGTTTGTTTCTTGCACTGCCATGATACTAACCTTGATCCAAAGAACTGACATCCTCCAGAAGTTGATTTCCTGTCAACATTAGCTCCTCCATAGTCACTGTCAGAGTATGCCACCAATTCAAAAGGTGAATCCTTAGAATACCAAAGTCCTAGTTTTTGTTGGCCTTTGAGATACCTAAAGATCCTCTTTACAGCAAATAGGTGTGACATCTTTAGGCTGCATTGAAACCTGGCACAAACACACACAACAAACATGATATCTGGTCTAGAAGCAGTTAAGTACATTAAAGAACCTATCATAGACCTATACAGGTGTACGTCTACATCCTCCCCCTCAGGATCTGCTCCCAACTGTTTGTGTGTTTCCATTGGAGTACTGGCCAGCCTCAAATCTTGATAACCAAACTTGTCCAAAATGTCCTTGACATACTTTGACTGACTGAGAAATATACCTGATGGCTTCTGCTTTACTTGTAATCCCAAGAAAAATGTAAGTTCTCCCATAGAACTCATCTGAAATCTCTTATGCATTATGCCTTCAAACTCCTTGCACAGACTGTCATCAGTGGATCCAAAGATTATATCATCAACATAGATTTGTACAAGCAAAATCTTTGTTTTAATAATCTTTGTAAATAGTGTCTTATCTATAGTACCTCTCTTGAAACCATTCTCAAGTAGATATGATGTTTATGTCTCATACCAAGCTCTAGGAGCCTGATGTAACCCATACAAAGCCTTATCCAACCTATATACCTTATCAGGATATTTTGGGTCTTCAAAACCAGGTGGTTGACACACATATACCTCCTCATCAATAGTTCCATAGAGAAATGCTGATTTGACATCCATTTGATACACCTTGAACCCTTTAAAGCTTGCAAAGGCAAGGAACAGTCTAATTGCTTCTATCCTTGCAACTGGTGCAAAGACATCATCATAGTCTATTCCTTCCTCCTGTGTATAACCCTGTGCAACTAGCCTAGCCTTATTCTTGATTACAATGCCTCTCTCATCCTTTTTATTCCTAAACACCCATTTGGTGCCAATAGCCCTCTTGCCTCTTGGAAGGTCAACTAACTTCCAAACTTGCTGAATCTGGAACTGTAAGAGTTCCTCCTGCATTGCTTCCAACCATGAAGGGTCTTTTAATGCCTCTACTGCTTTCTTAGGTTCTATCTGTGATAGAAAGCAGGCATTCACATCAAACTGTCCTAGATCCACACCACTATGTTCACCTTGCAGCATACCCCTAGTTCTGACAGGAGTGATGGGATCACCTATAATCTGCTCTGTGGGATGGTCCTTGTGAATTCTTAAGGTAGGGATGTTTTCTTCAGTCAGTACATTCCCTAAATTAGACAGATCAACCTTAGATCCACTCTCATTCCCAGAAGCATTACATACCTGGTCTGCAACTGTTTGATTTTCAGATTCATTGTTTTGTTGGAAAACGGGAGATTCCATATCCTTTGAAGGTTCAGCATCATCATTCATTGGACTAACAGCATTGGAAGAGTCATTTTGAAACAAAGGAATCACTACAAAGTCTTCAGGGACTTTGTTTCTACCAATAGTTGTTGGACTTGAGCTAACAGTTTCAGAACTGTTTGAGACTATTTGTGGATTTGCACTAACAGCTGTAGGAAAACCTGCAACTGTTTCTGTAGAAAACTCAAAAGAAAGAAATTTAGACAATGCATCAATATCAAATAACCAATCAGGACCATTACCTGCAATATTGATCCTATTTTCATTAAAGGAGACATTCATATTCTCTTCTATGATCCTAGTGACACTGTTAAAAACTCTATATGCTTTACTCTGAGTGGAATATCCAACAAAGAATCCTTCTTCTGCTTTACTCTCAAATTTGCCTAATTGTGACTTGGTATTAAGGATAGTGTAGGGATATCCAAATGGTTTGAAGAAGTTGATCAAAGGTTGTCTTTTAAGGAACAACTCATAAGGAGTTTTCCCTTTGGACTTGACTACTTGTACTCTATTCTGAACATAGCAGACAGTGTTCACAGCTTCTGCCCAGAAGGTCATTGGGAGCCTAGAATCAACTAACATAGATCTAGCAGCCTATATCAAAGTCTTATTCCTTCTCTCAGCCACTCCATTCTGTTGTGGAGTCCTAGGTGCACTAAACTGCCTTTCAATCCCTTTTTCCTCACAAAAACTGTTTAACTCATAGTTCTTAAACTCAGAACCATTGTCAGATCTAATGACTTTCACTCTCAAATCAGATTGATTTTCTATCCTAAGAATAAGAGATTTAACTAATGCAGCAGTTTCATCCTTAGTTCTAAGAAATTTAACCCATGTAAATCTGGTGAAGTCATCAACTATTACTAAACAGTAGGCTTTCTTCCCTATACTGACCACTGAAGTAGGACCAAAAAGATCCATATGCAACAGTTGTAAGGGTGCAACAATGGAAGAAACTTCTTTGGACTTATAAGAAGTTTTGTGTTGCTTGCCTTTGAGGCAAGCCACACAATGATCATCACATGAGAATTCTTTTTGAGGCAAACCTCTTACCAGATTGTTTTTAGCTAACAGATTCATGGTTTTAAAATTCATGTGACACATCCTTCTATGCCAAATGGCAGACTCATCATGAGATGCCTTAGATAGTAAACAACTTAATACATTCTGTTTAGAAACCTTTTGTGTGTCCAAACAGTATACATGATCCTTTCTAGGTGTTCTTAAAAGAACATTCTTTTCATCCACTTTAAAATCTTTTGAAAGGATAATGCACTCTGTGTCTGTGAACAGGTCTTTGTTTCCATGGTCACAGATTTGAGACACACTTAACAGATTGTATTTGAGTTGTTCAACAAAGAAAACATCATTTAAAGTAAGTGTACCTGCCTCTACAGCTCCCTTACCAGTGATTCTTCCTCCCTTAGCATTTCCTCCGAATGCTACATGTCCTCCATTAATTCTTTTGAAATCCTTCAAGCAGTGTGGATTTCCAGTCATGTGCCTTGAGCATCCACTATCCACATGCCAAATTTCTCCTTGATTGGCCCTATGAATGCTTTGCACAAATAAAAACTTAGTTAGTAGCCGGAAGTACCCAGGCCATGCAGGTGTTGGGCACACCATTTAAATCATAATACTTAAACAAAGTTTGAGTCTTCTTGATTTCATCACAGTTAGACTTCTCTATCCTGTGTGAAGAGTATTTAGTGACAACATGTGGTTTCCAACTGTTGTGATTAACAGTTGAGCCTTTTGAACAAACAGTTTTAGATTTTGGCAAAACAGTTGAGTCAGTTTGTGACTCAGTTTGATTGTCAGTTTGATTAACAGTTTTGGCCCTTTCAGAAACTGTGTGTTTCTGCAATTTCACCCAAGCAAAATCAACAGTTTTTGGTTTTGGCCTAACAGTTGTGGAGCTGTTAGCCTGTTTTCTGTAACTTGGCAAACCAACAGTTTTTGGTTTTGGCCTAGCAGTTGTGGAACTGTTAGCCTGTTTTCTGTAACTTGGCCTCTGGGTGCTATGGATCTGCGGGTTATAATAACAATTGTGAGCTAAGTGATTTGCTCTCCCACATATATAGCACTTTTTGGTTTTGACCATAGGCACACCAGTTCTTTGTTCCCAAAATTGGTTCCTATTTCTTTGATTTCCTCTCACAAGAGCTGAAGGAGGAAATTTCTGCACACCATGGTGTTTGCATGTGCAGACAGGCACTTCAGTATGCCTTTTCACATATTTGAGATGAAACTTTGTCTTTGAAGCTTCCTTCTTTGGCTTCTCAATTCCAATTTCACTAACCTTCTCCTTTTCCTTGGTCTTAACACTAACATCTGAGGTTTTTGGGTTAGAACTGTTTGGGTTCTGTTTCGAACTGTTTGTGTAATTTTCGGGACTGTTTGCAGCAGTAGTGTAGCTGTTTATAGAATAAACAGGTTTGAAAGGTTTTGTTTCACTGGTGGAGGGTTCAGAGGTGGCTTTTACAAACACCACAGGTTTTAAAGATGATTTTGGTGTTGTAGGTTCACAACAGATGTGGTTTTCAATAGGAATATCCTCTTCTTTCTTCACTACTTCCTCCTCATCATCACTCACTTCATACACAACTCCTTCCTTTTCACTCTCTAATTTTGGATCAGCTGACTTTAAGTCTTCTTCTAATGATTCATTAACATACCTATCAGCTACATCAGACATGGGAGTTATGTAGTTGTGATTGTATGGAAGTGGGGTTTGTTTGTACCCTAAACCTGTTTTAACCTTATCTCTGATTTGTGAGTGTAACAAGGTTTCAAGCTTAAGATTTGTTGCTTTGAACATACTCAAATCCATATCCACACCTTCTAACTTCTTTGTTAGCTCATCAATCCTACTTTCTTTCTCACTCAAATTTTTCTTAAGATTATCAATTTCTTCCTGAAGCTGCTCCTTCTCCCACTTATGAGACTTTCTATCATAGTCCATTTGCAATTCATTTGCCTGATAATCTTTAATTTTCTTTTCAAAGCTTTCAATGACAGCAATAGATTCATATCTTCTTTCATCCATTCTGCTCAGAGCAGCACACACCTTTTTGTTATGCTCACTAAACCTTTTTACTATAGCTCTACATTCACCAGGGCATAGTTTAGAAGATACCTGTGTGTTTTCTGATTCTGGTGAAGTCAACTTGATGGAGGAGTCAGTCAAGGCCATCAGTGCCTTGTTGTGAGTAGCTTCCTCTGCTTGATCACTCCAATCATACCCATAGCCATCCTGTGAGACCAATGCTGATGAGGTTTGATTGGGTCTTTGTCCTTGACTCTGAACTTGTCCATCAGATCTGCATTCCCTGGCAAAGTGACCAGGCTGTTGACATTTGAAGGATTTAACTTTGGATTTGTCAAAACCAGCCTGACCATTAGCCCTGAAGTTCATGTTTTGTCTGCCAGTTCTTTTAATGAATCTTTTTGCTCTGACAGTTAACATGGCCATTTGCCACTTGAGGTCCGTCTCCTCAAGATCATCAGGTTGCACTTGTTCAAGATCCTCATTGGTGAGGATTGAATTAGCATGGCTAGCAAGAAATGCTTCAAGCACTGCATCAGGGGTCTTCACATCTAACCCAACAGCAGAACCGGTACCTGCACATACATCAACAGAATTAGATAAAGAATGATTTGAGTCCATACCTGAGGATGAAAGGAGAGCAACATTGTGACTAGGGATTACAGACTTTCTTTTTCCCTCTATCTCTCCCTCAAACACAACCAAACTGTTGTATAGATCATCTAATTATATATCTTCCAATGAGTCTTTAGTCCTCCATTGTGTAGCATAGACGGTCCATTCTTCACCCAAGGACCTAAGGAACTTTCTATTGATCTCATCTTGCTCTAGTCTAACTTTTGCACTTTCAAGTTGACTAACCAGCTTATAAAACCTATCAAAAAGTTGGGTTAAACTTTCATTCTTCCCACTTGAAAAGTTTTCATAAGCCTGTTTAAGAAGGTCCCTTTGGTTCCTTTTGGAACTAGCATTCCCTGCAAATCTCTTTTCTAATGCAACCCAAAGTTCGTGTGCATCTTCAAACTTCTTGAACTGATGCTGATATTCGTTGGGAATAGCAATCTGAAGGATGCTGAGGGCTTTCATCTCAATCATCCTTTCTTTCTTCTCAGCATCTGTTCTTGGTGGTGATTTCTTCTTTGGTTTTCCTGTTTCATCTAAATCAACAGCAGTAATGGGGTCCTTTTCTATGACTTCCCAAACAGCATAGTCCATTAATTGGATATGCTGCTTGATTCTTAGCTTCCACATCTCAAACTCAGTTGGTTTGAGAATGGGAACTCTAAAGTTTGACCCAGATCCAGTGTTATCAGAAGATCCAACAGAATCCATTGCAGTAATATGAATGAAAAACACACGACAAAATTTAGACAAACTTTAAATAACAAAACACAGTAGATCTGTGAAAAACCTTCAAATAGTTATCAAAGGAGCCTTAATGAAAAGGCTCTGATACCACTTGTCAGGATCGGATATTACCAAATATCAATAACAAGAATTACCTTTTATAATTAAATCAGAGTTGTTTAAAGATAATCTTTCAGTTTGATCACAATCAACTAAGAAGTTGCGGAATCACACTTAATTGATGTTTAAGGTTTTATCACAAGAACAATTTAATAATCAACACAAGAAAATACTTTCAAAATCAAGATGTTTATTAATAATCAATGATGATTACAATATTCACCAACACCTCTAATCTAACCCTTTTGTTAGACGAAGAACACAACTTGTTCTTAGGTTTCTATGAAACTTAGAGGTCAACACACTTTTAGAAAAACAAATTAACAATAAAGTACGAATGCGTAGAATTGCTATGTAAAACAATATTCTAGTTCTAGTATATATAGGCTCTTGATCCTCCTTGAATAGTTGACAGTTAGGTAATCTTCTATCTTCCGAGATAATCTTGATAATCTTCAAACTTGATAGAGATATACTGCAAATCCACAAAGATAGCATTTTCCATAAATAGCTCAACAGCAACTGTTTGTTGAATAAACAGTTCTGAATTTCTTCTAACAGTCTTCATTTCAAGGTCTTCTAACAGTTGTGTATAACTGAACTAACAGTTCTGATCTTTTGTACTAACAGTTGTAAAACTTGCAACAATTGTTAGATACAACTGTTTTCACTGATTACTCTAACAGTTTTACTTTGCATGTCCAACAGTTTCAATGACTTAGCAAATTTCCCAACACAAAGGAAAGAGTTCTTTTGATCCCAAGAATGTTGTGTGCTTCAACTGTCAGAAAAAGGGACATATAGCTGCTGAGTGCAGATCTAAGAAGGTAGAATCAACATCTGTTGTTGATAAGAATGCTTATAGAGCTGATAAGTACAAGAAGAAGTACACTCAGCTCAAGAAATCAAAGCCTGAAGACAAACCCAGTGGAAAAGGTTTATATGCTGAAACCTGGGATACAGAATCATCCACCTCAGATGATAATGTATGTCTAATGGCTCAAGAAGATGAAGAGCTAGAATTGGATGAGGTTGATTATGGTCAGTCCGAATCAATCTTTGAAGCTGACATGAAGGAAGTTGAGGAAAACAACAAACTGAGTGATTGGGATCCTACTTCCATGTACAAGGTCAGTAATTTCTACTCTTATACAGATGAGGAGAAAGGTATTGCTTTTGATTATTTGTTGAATGATTTCAAGACCATCCTTAAGTCTCAGACTGACCTCAAAACTGAAATTGCAAAACTGAAGGACGAGATTAAGGAAAATAAATCTCTCATTGATGTTGGTAAGAAAGCAAAGTGTGACCTTGAATTTCAGAGGCACATTAATAAACTTCTTAGTGAAGAAATTCAGGAAGCTAAAGACAAAGCTGATCAACTCCATAACATCACTGAGTCTTGGTGTAAGTCATCAAAGCTTGCTGAACAGTGCATAAACCAACAGATACCTAAACAGGTGAAGGTTGTACTTGGAGGTGGCTATCAAACAGCAGCTTATGTAGCTGATGATGAGATAGCAAGTAAAGATTCTGAGGAAGATAGACAACTGATTAAGTCTCAGAAGTCAGCCTCAGAGAAAAGACATGATCCAAACCTAAAATTCAATATGTTTGTGAAGACCAAAGATCATGGTAATGAGTGCTCAACATCCAAACAACATGGTAAGTCTGTGTTGGACAGATTAGGCACTCAGCCTGTTCAAAGAACTTCAGTCATAGAAAGGCTTAATCCAAATCCTTTCAAAAGACAAAACTCTCTATCTGGCTCGGAGAGAAGTTATTGGGGTATTATATATCGAGTTTGTTCTTATAGGAACACTATAGAGTTCATCATTGGGGTATTATATATCGAGGTTTGTTTCTTTCTTAACCCCAAGTTGTCTTTATACATGTTATCCAAGTGATGACATAACCTTTAATT
This sequence comes from Pulicaria dysenterica, assembly GCA_947179395.2. Lineage (NCBI taxonomy): Eukaryota > Viridiplantae > Streptophyta > Magnoliopsida > Asterales > Asteraceae > Pulicaria > Pulicaria dysenterica. The sequence goes on from OX359293.1 coordinate 20,639,532, forward strand.
TTTTTTAAGTCCCTAAAGATCATTGAAAACTTCAGATTAAAGCAAATTGATGGCTAAATTGAAGTTTGCTTGGAGCATCAGATTAAAGCAAATCTAAATTGTGGTGTTAGAATTACTTCATCTCAAGATCATGTGAATTCTCAACTACGACATTCACATTCCATTAAATAAAAGTTATAGATGCCATATATAAGAAACAGGACGAAAACCGTAACGACTCTAATGGGTTGAAAGTTATAACTTGAATCTTCTTTGTCACTCTTTTCTCTTAGGTGAGTTGAGCTGGAAAAATGGGTGAGTTGAGCTTCCTAATTTATTTCTTTTAACCACATTAGAAGGTTTCTTATTGCTATTTGCTTTCATCCTTCTTAATTTTTACATTGTGTTTGCAAAGTGTATTTGACTTAACATGGAATGGGTATACTTCTCTTTCTATTGATGCCTTGATGGAGTACTTTGACAAAAACCGAAGGTAATCATAATATATGATTTTGTCAATATAATCAATGGTTCTTGTGGTAAGATATGTTGGCATATGAATAAATATCGGAAAGATAAAAATGTTATTTAACTTCTTTTTTGGATGTATGATCCTTAGAAGAAAAGTTCTTATATTGGATTTTGATTGGTTCTATTTTTTATATGTTTTTGCTAATTATTGATTTCTTTTACAACACAAATGCCTATTATGATTCAATCCTTATTGGATGTCAATTCCTTTATTTCATATATGAAGTTCACCGGATGCAGACGGGGTCGTCTTTTTAGTTAAGAGGATTCGGATTATAAAAGAGAATGGTATTGTTTTAGTAAAGAGTTATTAGAGTAGCTCATAACTGCCAATTACTAATTACCTCTTAAAGTTTGTTCATATTTTTCTCTCTAAGTTCATGTTTTTCTCTAAAGGTAAATTAAGTCTTTCTTTGTGTTTCATATTTGTATACACTCTAATCCACTTTCTTCGTGCCATGCTATAGTTTCTGTATCTAATTATACCCATTTCATATCACACTTTTATTATCACTTTAATGAAATAAAAGCATATCTTGGATGGAGGGTAATGTATGCATGGGTTGGTGATGATCCTTGTGAAGATGGTGATTTACCAGCTTGGTCTAGTGTCACATGCTCCACACAAGGTTATTATAGAGTAGTTACAGAACTGTAAGTCAGAATTTTGTATTGACAGAAAATTAACATTGATTATCGTATTGTGTTTCATGTTTTCTTGCATGAATATGTCATTGAATTTATATTTTGTATAAGTTGTCTACATTGGATCCTACTACATTGTTGCAGGGAAGTATATGCAGTTTCAATTGTTGGGCCTTTTCCTACTACTGTAACCAATCTGCTGGATCTTACTAGGCTGTATGACTCTCTGTCTTATCAATATAACTTTTATTCAATTGTTGCTTGATTTATTCAGTTGTGTGCATATCGATTTCTAAACGGTTAACGACATGTAATAGCCATGTACTTTCACAAGTATTCTTTGTGGTCTATTAGATTAGCATTTTTCGTTTGTTTTAATCATGTCCTCCATGTCTCTTATATATGGTTATTATTAGTGTCCTCCATGTTTCTTTTATTTGTCTTAAAAACAGTGGTCAAATTGAGCCTTTAATAGAGTTTATACGATCAATTTTGATCATAATTTTGGGTATTAACTTTTATCATGTCAATTTCTTGAAATTAGAAAATACCACAGGTAGACAAAGGTGCATTCAGAATGCTTATGGATACTTCGTGAATGCATGAAACATTCAACTGGGACCGATGGTACCGTGTTCACTGAAGTCGACATGGGTTAGTTTGATTCTAGCTTAATAGTTCAAGCCATCGTCTTCCATACCTTCACCATCTTTATGACACCCCTGTTATTCTTGGTTTAGTTCATTACTTATTTCAAATATCATTGAAAACCTGATGTTTATTCCATTTTTTAATGGGAAAAAATAAGTATAAGCCTTTGCGTATTTATCCAAGTTATTTGAAGGTTTTAATACTGGGTATTGAGATAATCTAATATTTAGTAGTTATTAAGTTGACTCATATATGAATAATATAACTTAACTATGTTACTATATGCTTTAGATAAGGCACAAAGATTGTTATATGAAGCTGCTTCATATCAATCACAATTAGTTTGTCTTCCAAAAGTGTGTATTGGTATGGTAGATATCCATAAGGATTGAGTTTTGGAATGACCGTTGGTGATAACACACTTACAATTATAGAGTGTTGTCACATTGAATCTATTTAAGAATTTTTGGTTCGAAAATGATATATCTACAACGAAGGTGTAAAGCTATGAATCAACTTTTTATTTTTGTAGAATAGATATTTTTTGTTCTCCTGTTTTCTTTCTTGCAATCTCCTTCAACGATGATTATAGAACGTTGTCACATTGAATCTGTTACCTGTTTATTATATTTTCCACATTGAATTTGTTACGTATTTATCATATATATTTGATTTATGTCAAGTTTTTTTCTCATTAAAAGCCCAGTTAGTATTTAGGTTTCTAATTGTTAGGTTTCTCATTGAAAGCCCGTAGTGTGTCCAAAATACATTATAGTATATAAGTATATCCAGTAGCTCGTGTGTTGATTGACTACTGCAAAGCTACAGTTAATGTCTCAATGTAATTTATTAGTTTGGAATAATCAAATTTTTATGTGGCTTGACATATAGTAACCATTTTAATTCAGTTAATTTTCAGCATCTTACATGGCAAAAAAACTCACCATTGGCCGTGTAGATGCCGTGTTAGCAGCCATCGAGACCTTGGAAGTATGACTATATGTGACGTGTATGAGCATGTATCTGCCTATTTGGCAAAATTCAATGTAAATTTTATATTTTGTTGTTTTTAATCATTGAAGATTGGAGAAGGAATAACCATAAGCGAAAAGACTATTAATGCTACTGTGTTATGATGCTCTGTAGTGATCATCCACTATATATACAACCTATCATGATTTATGTGAGGGGACAAAATATTGTAATCTGATTAAAAGAATTAAAAATTTACGAGTCTGAAGTCTCATGTGCAAGGATTTTGTTTACTTTTTTCATGTGTCAAGTTAGTGTTTCAAACTTCATTGCCTTTCTTTATTGGTTTACAAAGGTTTTTGTCGTTTGATGTATATACTATTATTTGCGGTAGGTTTTTGTTGTTTGATGTATATACTATTATTTCCTGACTTTGTTTAGGATTATTATTGTAACACCAATTTTTTAAAATAGCTTTTAAAACTCTATTACTACAAATTAGCACTTTTAAAATAACAGGGTTTGCGGAAAATAAGCTTTCATCACTTTAGTGCTAACAGTTTCAATAAAGTAGTGTTAAAAGTATTCTTTTCGAAGCTTGGAGCTATTCAACTAAGCAGAGCACTGGGGCCTTATCCTTGCTAGGAACCGGTTCACCTGTATGCATAAAACACTGAGACATAAGCTTTCGCTTAGTGAGCATACTAACTGAACAAATAAACACATAAAGCATGAGTGACTCTTCTGGGGATGTCTCACATCCCAGCTATAATCTGCAAAACCATCAAACTATTAAACAGTCCCGGATATGATCATACCTTGCGCGTAATCAAATCCCTGACACTCAATATATCCCTATCTCTGTACTAAATACTATATCTGGGTGCTATTGTACCTTTAAACAATAGTCTTAACTCGTTGCATAAACATATCACAACACGGATATCATACTGTTCACCTTGTGCATATAAGTATGTTGATCATAATGCTACTGAATCCCACATAATCAAATCACATATCAAACATACGATTGATATACTGTTTACTTAATGCATATACATATGCTAATTTGATTAAGGGTAAATACACTCACCTTAGCAGCAATTAAACAACTATTCTCTATCACTGAAACGTCAACTCTTATTGCCGAAAGAGACCCGCCTCACCAGGCAGCCTAATCTTTACCTCAAAGCTACATCAGGAAAATGTAGTGTTAGGTGTCCTTTGGTTCTTCAGGAGCTCCTAACACATCATCTACAGACTTGTTAACATCTTAAAATCAACATAATTAATTCTAAACATAAGCTACAAAAACTGCCAAACTGTACCACTGCATGCGATCGCATGTACCTTCCATGCGGTCGCATGGCTTCTTGGAGTGCTTGCGATCGCATGGACCTTCCATGCGGTCGCATGTACCTCCCATGCGGTCGCATGTACCTCCCATGCGGTCGCATGGACCTCTGTTACAGTAAGCTTCGTCCCTGTTCGAACACAGCAGCTGTAACTTTGTTTTTTGACACCCAAAACGACCAAAACTCAATTTCAATTGTACATAAACATTGTTTGACATCCCTTGAAACTTATAAACACTTTGGACAACAAAACTAACCAATAAAACACAAATTACACCATCAAATCAAGGATTCCACCTTTGAATCTATTCATGACCTAAAACTCTTGAACTAAACTAAAAGTTCATACCTTGTGTTGTTGATTCTCTATCTGATCAATTTCCAGCTATCTAAACTTCACTTTTTGATTGAAATCAGCAATCAAACTTGAGGTTGTGTGTGTGTGTACGTGAGTGTGAAATGAGTTCTTGATGGTTTGACTACAAATGAGTCAAATGAGACTCATATCTATCTAATACTTTCAGTTAATTTCAAATCAGTCCCTGTACTTCTTTTAACTTTCTGAACTGGCATATAAACCCCCTTCAACTTGATACTCATAAACACATAGCACATAAAGGCAACTAACCAAACACATAAATACTAAAAATTTAATTAAGACAATATAATAGCTGGAACTTTCAAACCTTGAGGCGTTACAACTCTTCCCCACTTGGGACCATTTCGTCCCCGAAATCTACTGAACGATTAACTGTGCATAAACTCACGCTGAATGCTACCGTAGCTGTTTATCTTCTCCCTCAAACTATGCATTTGAAGAACTTGAGTATGACTTCCCCTCACGTAACGTCCCTACAATTGTTCTAAAATGATCACCATACTTGTGGGGAGTCGTATTCTGAGAACTTCCTTGACTCTATTCTCCTCTCCGACCTTCAACTAATGGTACTCTGACCACAACTCTATCCTTGAAAACCATTCCACACTCTGAAACTGATCCAACAGATCATCTATTTCTTAAAACTGGGTACTGATCCTTGTCTGTAACCTTATATTATCCTCTGTAATCTATACACATTCTTACTAGCTATTTTTCTTTACGACTACCTGAATTAATGCACCCCACGGTGAACTATGGATCGGACGAAACCCTTATTTGTTAACTATTACAGTTAAATCATCAACTCGTACTTCTCTTGGGGCCAATCTGTACAATATCTTAACTCTTTGGTTCTATTCCTGACATTATACTAGTACTAATTTTTCTTATCGAAATCCTAGAATTACTATAAATTCTTCTAGAATTTTATCTGGGTAGTCACCCCTACTGGTATCCCTTGGATCTACTATGACTGTCTTTTCATACTACACTCTTTCACATAATCTAGACAGGCTATACAATCGTGCACCAAGTACTTTCTCATTTTGCTGACAAGCAACTGGAACACTGACTCTCTTACTATCACCTCTGATTAACAGTTATTCCCCACTTGGGGTCTAAGCCCGCACTACTCTCTAGTCTCTGAGTACTTAAACTTGCTATTAACTCAATTAATCAATACCAATAACTGCTTGAACTCTTTCATCGCGAACATATGCTCAATGAAAATTGGAGATTTCTATCTCTATTACTTTTTACTTACACTTACTATTCAGAGTAGTAGTTTCATCTACTATGTCTACCTGCTATCCCAACAGGTCCAGTCTTTACTTCTTTAGCTATAAACTGGAACATTCTGCCCTTTGACCAGGTCACCTCTGCTTTTCTAGTATTCACCCTTGTTATAACAAAACTAGGCTAAATAATTAACTGACTTACTCTCTGTCACTAATAACTTAGGACAATAATGTCCAAACTATTAACCTGATAACACATTTAGGGCAAACGATTTCAAATATTTGGTCACATGCCCCTACTTTTAGGGGTGTTCACGGGGCGGGGCGGGTAGTAGAATTTTTGTAAACCGTTACTGCGGGGCGGGTATTTAGTTTTAGAAACCGTAACCACCCCGCGAACAACGGGTACCCTTTGTGTGGGTACCCGCAGAAAGGCGGGTATCCACGGTTCGGGTTACGGGTACCCTAAAATTGAATTGTTTTTCATTTTTTCTATTTTCAACAAGTTTAGATTTATAATAAAACAATAAACAACGGTAGAAAGAAGTTACAATAATGAATAAATCAATAGTAAAAATCAAACAGATCTTCAATGAGGGCCTCGTATAAACAAAATAACGATATGATCGAAGTTGACACGGGCGATCGATTTCGGTGTATCCATGTTAAACTCTTGATCGTAGCATGATTGCAAATCTCGGTATAGAAGCTAAAAAAAGAAGAATTGGGGAGACGGTGGGGGCTACTAGAGATAAGTTAAGTAGTTTTGAGGATTTTAAGTTTTCTCATATGGCTTTTGTTATTTTATATATATATATATATATATATAAGTTAAAAGCATACGGGGTGGGGCGGGTACCCGTAGATATTGAATTTTAAAAACCGTACCCGCCCCGCGTTTAGCGGGTACCCTAGTTTTTGGGTTTTTTCGGGTAACGGGTTCTGCGGTTATCGGTTTTTTCGGTTTCGGTTCATGCGGGGCAGTTCGGTTTCTCGGTTTTTTTTAACACCCCTACCTACTTTTCACACTTCGTATATTTGAGTGGGGGAACTAACCCTCCACGCTGTAGTACAAACACTGACCTTTTACTTGGCACCCTTACTAGCTCAATCTTTCTCTTTCCACTCACTATTACCTGCTTTCTCAACTACTGTTCTCTCTTCCACACAAAACTTATCATCTCGCCCACTTCATAACAATTAACTGTCGTTAAGCTTTACCCGTATCATTTCTAACATCTTTACTGTAGCATTGCATTTATAAAACTTCTATACCAACTTACTCTGAACAAAACTACACATTTCTACCAACTTACTCGAAATTCTTTTGTGATCTGATCTACACAAGCTTCTAGTACGGCTATACTTTAAACAATTCTTTGAACTAAGGCCATGTCAGCCTCAGTCTGTGCTCCTAACTTTCTCTACAATAACATGGTCCACCAGTCTTTCACTGTCTCAAGTAATAAGTTCAATGCGTACATAACTTTTCTCCATGGAAGACACCCACTAATACGAAGAATCTAATTTTGTCTCTACTAATCATCACTATTCACAATCCATTCTATAATCTTCCCTCTAACGAGGTAATTCGCATGCTGAACAATCTTTACACATCTACCCCTACAACGGGTTCTTTGTTAGCTTTAACTCTTACTAATGCTTTAATCATAATCTATACAGTTGTATCTACATAATGCGATAACATAAATTTCTTTCCTTCTAAAACTTACTTAACCACTTGGTTGGTAATATCTGGAACGTTACATATAGGACTTTACCCTATGTTATCACTGTTATCCTTTTTTTTTACTAAACTGATCTCAAGATCTTGCAATCCCTCTGTAACCACTCCCTCAAAAGGGTTACTCGTTGGTCTACTGGTTTAAAGTAAGAATTGCCTTTGAAACATAGGTATTTCATACCAGCCTCAGGCTGCTATATCTAACTCGTATCAACTTACCACATACTATATACTCATGATCAAATATCTTTTACATATACTACCATAACAACTTTCTCTGGTTCTTATAATAAGGTATGCAATATTATTAATACTACATCTATCTCATATTCTATTCTTGTCTTATTCACACATACTATACTGTCACGTATTGCCCCTCACTTGATTCACAAGGTACTGACATGGCAATCTCAAGCTCAACTGCATATTACATGCTCTTTACATACACTGGCCAGGCGTTGTGAGGAACATATTATACACAATTTTTCTTAATACCGTCATGGAATACTCCGATTCACAAGCTTAGGTCATGTATATGGCATAACTAATTACATCTGTTAAACATTCTTCTTTTCTCTCATATCATATAGGCATATTGTCATTTAGCACCACATAACTATTTCACATGCAAAAACAAAGTTACTCATGCTCGATCTGTAAACAGATAACAAATCATAAACTTCTACTAACCGTATGCTCACCAAGGCTACTGTCCCAGGGATAGCTCCTCTTGACCTCAAAACCACTGTTTAAGTTCAGACATCACACTCGTGTGTGCCCAAATCCCTTAAACCTTGGCTCTGATACCAAGTTGTAACACCACTTTTCTAAAATAGCTTTTAAAACTCTATTACTACAAATTAGCACTTTTAAAATAACAGGGTTTGCGGAAAACAAGCTTTCAACACTTTAGTCCTAACAGTTTCACAAAAGTAGTGTTAAAAGTACTCTTTTCGAAGCTTGGAGCTATCCAACTAAGCAGAGCACTGGGGCCTTATCCTTGCTAGGAACTGGCTCACCTGCATGCACAAAACACTGAGACATAAGCTTTCGCTTAGTGAGCATACTAACTGAACAAACAAACACATAAAGCATGAGTGACTCTTCTGGGGATGTCTCACATCCCAGCTATAATCTGCAAAACAATCAAACTGTTAAACTGCCCCGAGTATGATCACACCTTGTGCGTAATCATATCCCTGACACTCTGCTTGGGTATAAGGATCTTAATATACCCCTATCTCTGTACTAAATACTATATCTGGGTGCTATTACATAAACATATCACAACACGGATATCATACTGTTCACCTTGTGCATATAAGTATACTGATCGTACTAAATACTACAACATAATGCTTCTGAATCACACCTAATCAAATCACATATCAAACATACAATTGATATACTGTTCACTTAATGCATATACATATGCTAATATGATTAAGGGTAAGTACACTCACCTTAGCAGCAATGAAACTGCTATTCTCTATCACTGAAACATCAACTCTTATTGCCGAAAGAGACCCGCCTCACCAGGCAGCCTAATATTTACCTCAAAGCTACATCAGGAAAATGTAGTGTCCTCTGGTTCTTCCGGAGAGCCTAACACATCATCTACAAGCTTTTTAACATCTTACAATTAACACAATTAATTCTAAACATAAGCTACAAAAACTGCCAAACTGTACCACTGCATGCGATCGCATGTACCTTCCATGCGGTCGCATGGCTTCTTGGACTGCTTGCGATCGCATGGACCTTCCATGCGGTCTCATGTACCTCCTATGTGGTCGCATGTACCTCCCATACGGTCACATGTTACATTAAGTTCCGTCCCTGCTCGAACACAGCAGCTGTAACTTCGATTTTTGACACCCAGTACGACCAAAACTCAATTTCAATTGTACATAAACATTGTTTGACATCCCTTGAAACTTATACACACTTTGGACAACAAAACTAACCAATAAAACACAAATTACACCATCAAATCAAGGATTCCACCTTTGAATCCATTCATGACCTAAAACTCTTGAACTAAACTAAACGTTCATACCTTGTGTTGTTGATTCTCTATCTAATCAATTTCCAGCTATCTAAACTTCACTTTTCGATTGAAATCAGCAATCAAACTTGAGGTTGTGTGTGTGTACGTGAGTGTGAAATGAGTTCTTGATGGTTTGACTACAAATGAGTCAAATAAGACTCATATCTATCTAATACTTTCAGTTAATTGCAAATCAGTCCATGTACTTCTTTTAACTTTCTGAAATGGCATATAAACCCCCCTTAACTTGATACGCATAAACACATAGTACATAAAGGCAACTAACCAAACACATAAATACTAAAAATTTAATTAAGATAATATATAGCTGGAACTTTCAAACCTTGGGGCATTACAGTTATACATTCATTTATATATTATTTGCATATTGAATTAACTAACATTTTGTGTGATTGGATTATTGGACTATTGCTCTCTTTTCTATGTTTCATATGTGGTTGTTTTGTAAATCGTTTTCGGGAACCTTTATGCATATGAGTTTATGCTATTCATTACATATATATTATCTTAACATTCCCTCAAGCTGTTAGGTGGTTTTCTTGCTAATGGTTTAGTCTACGGATATATAACTTGATAATGTGTTATGCTTGCAGGAGAGAGCTTCAAGAACTTGGTATAACCCTCCTGAGCAATGCTTTTGAATTACTATTTGTTAAACACATTTCCCATCTATTTTGTTTATAGATTTGGTGAAATCAATATATCAAAACTATCCTCCACTAGCTCATTTCCCATCTATTTGTATAACTTGATTTATACAAAATATCAACTAATTTGGATGAAGAATATGAGATACTTGATGATCCAAAAGTTAATTAAAGTTCTTTGATTATTGGTATATGTTGATCTGTTCATCCAATTTACAATGTGAGTAACTTATGATTGTGTACACCATTTGCCTGATAGGGCTTTCAAAGAGTTCTTAGAGCTTATGCTACAAAGCTTTTCATGAAGTTGCCTAAAGGTGACATATGGAATGTTGCAACTGCAACTGAAATGGATGGACATATACAGACCCTACCTTATTATAACAAAAGAAGTTCTTCAAAAAATTTAGTTTTATATTCGTGTGTAATTACTTTACATTCATGGTAACATTTTGACTTTTTTCCGTTTATCTACAACATTATTGGTTTTTTAATTCATAATTATTTCGTATATAATTTTATATTCTATTAAGTTTACTTATGTAATACCCGTTGTCCAATGGGTCCATACACTAGTTTTTAAATATTCAAGAACTACCATAGAATGAACAAAATCTTAAATCTGATTAGACAAACCATGAAACATCAATAAAGAACTCATAGAAATCTGATTAGACAAATCTTAAATCTCAAATTCTTAAACAAATCATAACTCATTGAAAACACATCTAGGAACAAGAAGCATCGATATATAACCCTCAAAGAACTCAGATTTGGGGGCTAATGGAACCCTAACACATGAACTCATATTTGCACATCTAAAATCGATGAAAACCTAAAATCAAAACCCTGAACTAGATCTGAATCAGAAACCAAATCGATGGTGTTCGATGATACCAAATCAGAAACAAAATCGGAAACCAAATTAGATGACAACCCTCTACTTACCTTGCACATTATCGAAGCCTTCATAATTTAAGTAGAAAATTCATCCATGGAAGAAACGTAAAGTCGATACTTTCGCAAGAACCCTAAACAAGATCACCGTTGATAAGCTCTCTGTTGATGAACTCGATAAACCTTTAAGCCACATCGCCATTGTTGAACCAGAAGAACTCAACGAACCTAGATCGTATACAAAAATCGCACCTTACTAGATTGGTGTTCATGAATTCAATGAACCCTAAATTTGGAACCATAGATCTAGAACGGAGAATCAACTGATAGATTGTAATCAAGAAGAACGGATGAATCACATATAGTTTTCTTGATGAATCTGTAGACATTTCGAACTCCTTGTTTTATTGTTTTTATTATTACTAGTTTAAGAACCCGTGCACGCACGAGTATTATACAAATAAATCCAAATAAGTAATTTATTAAGTAAAACAATACTTCAACTAAATACGAAATGTGTGAACTTTCATATATAACAATAAATTTATTTAACTCTAATATAGTAAAAAAGAAAAATGGACAAATACAAATTGTTTGAAGTACGCAAGTAAGAGCAAAGATTATATTCTTTATACTATTTCTTTATATACTACATTAATTTATTAGATCATGATTCAAATATTTAACACAACCCTAAACATATAATACTAAGTCATTGCGTGCTCATTTTTCTAAAGGAACTCCCTCATCATCATTACATGCTCATTATAAGTTAAAAGCATAGTTTAGGTTACAATTAAAACTTTGAAAGGAAGTCATTATAAATTTGATTTGATAAAGTGGTGGAAATAGAAATCAGTGCTGCCATTTTAAAAAGACTTAGAGATGAACCAATAGAAGTATTCAATTATATGTTTTTGCTTGTTGTAGTCTTGTAAACAAAATCAACAGAATATGACTTAGGCTCTTTCTCAGGAATTCTCTCTTCCTATAGCACTCTAGAAGCAGCAATGTAATGAAATTGATATGTCATGTGTTATAAAAGTTACAATTAGAAAATAAGAATCTTTAAGTTATTTAACTTACACGTGTATTCAACTAAAGAAAGAAAAATAAAAATGGCACTTTGAAAAAAATAAAGCGCTTTGAGATTTATAGGAAAGAATTGTTTTTCTCAAAAAATGGCATATTGAAAAACATAAAGCGCTTTGTAGTGTCAAAAGTCAATTAGTCAACTATAATCAATAATTTTAATCGTAATAAACAAAGAAAGTCCAAAATAAAGTTAATTAGTGGAAATAGAACCTCTTTAGTGTCAACCCTATAGTTGTTGCATTCTAATGCAATTTACAGAAAACAAACATCAGTGTCACATTTGGATATTTCTCAACAATATCAACAATGCCAAAAAAATCCTACAAAGCTGCTTGATTGATGAGCAATGTATGGCTTCTAAATATGGTTCAGTAAAAACCGGGTTGCTTTAGGGTTAGATGTAGTAAAAACATTTACAAATCTGTGGTAAAAATAGAAAGTCAAGTAAAAAGAAACTTTGGTTTAGAATTGTAGTATCTTTGCATCTATTCTATAATATATAACGTGCCTGTATGAGCAAATTAGAGAAATAAAAATCTATTAAAAAGTCGAATGCTTATCCTAATCAAGACATTGGTAATAGTAGGGTGTTTTTATGACTTATGACTCGATAAGAAAGATTTGCTTAAGTGAGAATCAAAATGTACCTTATTATGTATTCCGTTCTAAATCTCATGTGTTAGTTTACCTGTCATTCAGTCGGCATATTTGTGGTACTACATTACCATCTAATTACAAATTATAATATATAAACATCAAGAAAGTAAAAAATTATTCAAATGAATATAAAAAAATATATAAATAATTTAGATTCAACCTAACCAAACCCATTAGGAGGAAAAAACAAAAGTAAATAGAAAAAAATGGGCATAGTCTAATTTACTCAACTTGAAACATAAATCTATTTAAATTATTGGCTAATTATCCCATCCGTACAAACATAGAAGTTTATTTAGATGAATTAATACCTTATATTAAAAAAAAAAAGTTATTTGGAGGTAATAAAAATGAAAGCTGGTTGGTGCACTTGAAAATCAAGACTTGTTGATTTCACAAACCTTGAATTGCATGTAAATTCATTAAAGGATATTCTGAGGTGACATGTTTAGGTCCATTCTTATGATACAATTTTGATCTTAGCACCATGTTTCAGTCAATGGCTAACTTCAACATGTTGATTAAACCATGCGAGTTCTATGGTCAAACGTCGGAAAAATAATATAATAGTTAAGAAATTACCATCAAATGAACAAAATTAACATGAAATCTAAATCAAGCATATCAATATCAACACCAAATCATATTCAATATCCCATATTAGATCACACAACAACGAATATGTTTGCTCGTTGAATGAACAAGTGCAAGGTGTATATGAAAAGTATAGGATTATCTTTGGGAGAGAATCCGGTTGAAGGGTAAGACCTACAAAATAGAAGGAAACACTACGTTAGAGGGCTTATAGGGGCGAGGCCCTATAAGCTGCTCCGACGCTCAAGTTAGCCATTGCAATAGTAAAGAGCTTAGAAGAGAGAGTTTAGGCTGTATAAGGTGCATCCCTTGGTAGGAGACGGTTATCTCCTACTTATAGTTGAGGGCTCTCTTGAGCGGACCGTTGAGATGAGTGACAGGTGTCACAATCTCCTGTTAGAAATCAGAAAGGGTGTACCTTTCCACAGTAAAGGGGATTTGCTCCCCATTATGTGTCAGACAATCGTGGGGTTGTTGACAGTACCTTTATACTGTAAAGGAGATTTTCTCCCCACTATGTGTCAGCCAATCGTGGGGTTGTTGACAGTACCTTTATACTGTAAAGGCGATTTGCTCCCCCTAACCGGTTTCATCCAATCACAGCGAGCCTACGTGTGTCTTAGCATAGACATGGCACGCCTGCTCGGGCCTGTGACCTTAAGACACGTGTAAGAGTTGTAGCAAGGTTGCAGTAATTAGCTCCAGGGCTTACCTGTAGTATGGTGTGCTGTTAGGATGGGCTTGCCGTGGGCGAAAGGACTTGTAACAAAGTCGTTAAGTGTGCCAGGCCTGTGCTGGCCATGTAGCAAGGAACTAGGCCTGGCCTGCAACCATCTCTGACGAGGATATCGTTGTCCTACAACCAGTTGCCCTGAACTAAGCCAGGCCTGGCTTGGACTTGGATGTTGAAAAGGCATTATTGGCAAGCCCTTTGGCATTTGTTGGGCCTGGACGTGGGTACGTCATCAAGTCCCCCAGTCTAGTCTGTTATGACTAGTCATAGTAGGCTAGACTCAGGATCGGATTGAGGATTTTGCTGTTACTGTTTGCTAGCTGTCCTACATGGTGTAGAGTTATAGACAACTGTTAAGGCGCGTAGCTGTGGCGCGTGGTCTGGTATACGGCGATGTGGTGATGGTTTGTCACGGACAGTCATGTCACACACTACTCAAGGCGCGTGATCTGACATACGGCGGTTTTGATGGTTGTGACGTCATGATTGACAGCAACCCGAAACGGCGTGTCATATGGGTTTTTGCGACTTTCGAATTTCCCGCCCATTAATGCGGTTAGGGTTACCCGACTCTCTGGTGACCCGGGTCGGGTCGACATGTTACCTATAAATGGCTTTGGTGGGTTTTTTTTATTCTTACGCGTTCAAAAACTCAGACCACTGTTCATCTTCTTCTTCCTCCCAGAGCTTTCTACCAGTTTCCGAACCTTTCTCATTAAGGTACCCTTCTAAACCTTTCCTTTCTTCTTTCTGTTTATTTAAGATGAGCAACGTGGGGTATCCCGTTCTTCAAGTCGCTCCGGATGTGACTCCAAAAAGGTTCGCTACCTTTATGCGAGATTATCCATGGTTGGCGAAGTTCCATCCCTCTATTCCTGAGATTGATGATAGGGCTGACGCACCCCCGTAAGGTCGCACCGCGTTCTACATGGCGTATGCGAAGGAAGGGAACTTGCGGATTCCTTTTAGCCGGTTTTTTCT
The DNA here is from genome assembly GCA_947179395.2 of Pulicaria dysenterica. Lineage (NCBI taxonomy): Eukaryota > Viridiplantae > Streptophyta > Magnoliopsida > Asterales > Asteraceae > Pulicaria > Pulicaria dysenterica. The sequence continues at coordinate 20,654,701 of OX359293.1, forward strand.
CAAATCCCTCCGCCATTACGGTATTGGTTTTTCTCAATTGGATCCCCTTGGGTTAGCGAGGCTTACCGCTTTCGAGGCTGCGAGTATTAGTGTGAACTGTAGACAGCCCTACTATCTTTTGTTCTTTCTTTGGCCTTTCCTGCGCTGGTTCGTGGTTTACATTCGAGAAGAGGAAGCAACAGGCTAAGAGGTTCGTCCTTAAAAGCAAGGATAAGGGGCTAAAAGACTGGAAGAAGCACTGGGTGTAGATCGATGTCACTACTGGTGTTTTTCCTGAGGGCTTTGAAAGTCTGCTTGTCTGGAGAGGGGGGGATGAGGTGTCCTCCAGGGTTAACAAGGAGCCTGCCCTGTCTGGGAATAGGAAGATGGTCTTTGATCGCCTGGCAGGGCTTACTCTGAATCTGCGTCCTTTCCAGGAGGGCTTCCTGGTGATGCTTGGCCTGAGCCAGCATTGGCCTGGTACACGCAGGCCTAAAATTCTCAGTCGTGGGCAGGGTAATTCCTGTAATATCCTTATGTTTTTTCTGATTGTCGACCCGTTACTGATCCTCATTTATTTTTGCAGCGATGGGTGTCCTAGAGTACATGCAGGCTGCCGATGAATCGGTCATCAGGGTTATTCCCATGACGGAGGAAGAAGAAGATGTCGCCTTACAGGCGGAAGCTGAAGCTGCTGCCGCCGCCGCCGCCGCTGCCGCTACCTTTGGAGGTGCAGCAGGGGATCGGGCCGACGAGGAGGCCAGTGACGAAGAGCATTTGAACGAACTTCGCAGGAGGGAGTTGCGCGCTAAGCGTCGCACTGATGTTGTCGCTGGCGCTGGTCACTCAGAGGAACGAGGCACTTCTGACCCTGGTGTGTGGAGTGTTAACTTGTATTTCTGTAAATTAATTTATACACCTGAAGTTTTCTTTCGTCAATGTTTTGGTGCAGATGATGTGGAGATAGTAGAACCTGTTTCCGTTGTTCCTCCTGACACTGCTGCAGGGGGAAGTTCTGCTGGGGGTCCTGCTGACCCGGAGGAGGGGGGTGGTGACGCCGCTGATCCTGAGGATGAGGGGCCTCGGGTTACTGTTACAGGTGACCCTGTTGTCCCTGTTGGTCCTTCCCGTGGATCCAAGAAGAAAGGCAAGGAGCCTGCCGATGGGGACAGGCCTGCGAAGAGGCCTTCTCCGGCTGCTACTGAGACGCCACGGACACCTAGGGTGACTCCGAGCTTTACAAAGGCGGACGCGGAACGCCTGGTCGCTGAGCTTTCTGCCCGTGTAAGTATCTACACTTGTGTTTTGCTGATTATACGCTTTCAGGCATGTTCTTACTATGCTTTTTGCAGCTAACTGTGTGCAGGCCTCCCTTGAGCCTCAGAAGGAGGGGGACCACTAGTCTCCCAGGCTCTCCCTTCCTCCCACCTTTGATGGGACAGATAGTGCTAAGCGCCGCCAGTTTTTTGATGGGTTGTTGCCCGCCGAAGCACTGAACCAGGCCTCCGAGGCTTCTTTATTGGAGACCCTGGATGGTTCTGATGAGAGTATTTTCCGCATGCTCGTCAGTTTTGCAGACACCAGGCGGCGGTTGATTAATAATGCTTTATCATCTGTGAAAAAGATGCTAACCCGCAACGAGTCGGAGGGACGCCTGCAGAGGGAGCGCCTGGTCGCGTAGAATGTGGCAAGGAGGGCCGAAGATGCTGAGCTTCATGCCCAGGCTTTGGCAAGGGAGGTGGAGACTCTGAAGCTCTAACTTCAAGAGGCTAACCAGAGGCTCTCAAAGGTTGGGGCTTTGGAGAGTCAGCTTTAGGAGGTCACGACAAAGTTACGGGAGGCTGAGGGGGTGGCCTTGGGTAGGGAAGCAAAGATTACCCACCTAAGGCAGGATTCCCTTGCGGTTGGCCTCGAGAGGGATTCCCTGGCCGCTCGCCTGGAAGACTTGCAGGAATCTTACAAGAGTCTTGGCGAGGCTTTCGAAAGCTCCCAAGGTAATTTTTCATCTCTTGTGCAGGGTATCCCTTCCCTCGTTAATAAACTGCGGGCCTCCAGGCAGTATGGTGAGCCCTATGGAGCGTTATATGATGTTGCATGCGCCTGGGGAGGCACCAAGCTGCTTCTCAGCTGAAGATTGTAGTGCCTGAGCTTCCGGACCACCTGGTGTCTCCTTTTTTGAACCCAGGTGCTTTCCAGGCTCTGAAGGACGGGAGTGACAAACTTGCCAACATGCAGTTCCCCTTTCTTCAGCAGATTGTTGGCATGATAAATAGCACCTAATAAGATATTGATAGGGTGGACCCGAATGCGTCTACTTCTAGTTAGTTGCAACTTCTTTTTTATTTTTCTTGATGTATCCCTGAGGGGAATTTTCATACGTAACTGTGCATATATTTAATGATAGTTTTGTTTACGTGCTGTTTATTTTTATGCTTTTTGTCAGCTTTGTATGTGTGTGTGGGCAATGCCCAAGTTTATAGTCCAAAGCTAGTGATGGTCGATGACCATACCTGCCCCTTCAGGGGAGTCTATGACCCCGCCTTACTAGACTTTCCGGAGCTAGTGATGGCCAATGACCGTACCTGCGCCATCGGGAGAGCCAATGACTCCGCCCTACCAGATGTAATTGAGATAATGTAACATATATTTAAGAATTACAAATGAGAAATGGCAAGTGTATGCCTTTCTTTTCATATAAGATAATGCCAGGGTGTGACCTGGGCTTTGATACAAATAAGGGGTACCAGGTAAAGACCTGGATTTCATACATAACATTTTTTCAAATAGGTGATGTGCCATGATCTTGGGATGGGGGAGCCATCTACATTGCTGAGAAGGCAAGAGCCGTTGCGACTAGCCTCTCTTATGATGTAGGGTCCTTCCCATGTTTGTGTGAGTTTTCCTGGTGTTAGAGCCAGGCTTGCGTCGTTTTTTCGGAAAACAAAATCTCCAGTTTTGAGGGTGCAGGGATGCACTCGCTGGTTGTAATACCTGGAGATCTCTCTCTTTCTTTCTGCTTCACGTACTGCTGCCTTGTCTCTTCTTTCTTCAGCTAGTATTGCGTTGACACATAGCTCTTCGCTGTTGCTTCTTTCGGAAGACACCTGGGTGCGGTTAGTGGCTACCAGTATTTCAGGGGGGATTACCGCTTCAGTCCCATATACAAGGCTGAAGGGTGTTTTCCCTGTGCTGCGCTTTGGTGTCATTCGATGTGCCCATAAGACGCTGAGCAACTCATCTACCCATCCTGACTTGTGTCGCCCCAGCCTGGCTTTGATCCCATGCACCAGCTCCTTATTAGTGACTTCCACCTGACCATTGTCCTGAGGGTGAGCCACCGATGTAAAAACCTGTGTAATGCCCATGTCTTGGCACCAAGAGACGAGGGGCTCTCCCGCGAATTGCGTTCCATTATCACTTATCAAAAAATGAGGTAAGCCAAACCTACAGACGATGTGTTCCCAAATAAATGCTACGACTTTTCGTCCTGTGATCGTTGCCAGGGGGTTTGCTTCCACCCATTTAGTAAAATAGTCTATGGCGACTACTAGAAATTTGACTCCCCCTAGGGCTATGGGGAAAGGGCCCACTATGTCAATTCCCCATTTGTAGAACGGCCAGGCTGAAGTGACTGGTATCATGTCTTGCTTTGGTTTGCGGGGTATGGTGGCATGGATCTAGCAGGAATCACACTTGATCAGCTCCGCTGCAGTGTCAATGTACATGAAAGGCCAGTAATACCCTAGGCGCATGATCTTTGTGACCACAGATCTAGGGCCTACATGAAGGCCGCAGGTTCCACCATGTACTTCATGAATGATGCCTTTTGCCTGGGTTAGATCCACGCAGCGTAGAAGTGGTCCCAGGGGTGATTTTCTGTACACGTCACCATCTTTTAGTCTGTACATTGGTGCTTTCATTCGCAAGGCTCTTGCTTGGGCTCTATCGTTTGGCAGGAGACCCGTCGTTAAGTATTCCTTGAATGAAGTCATCCACATTTCTTCTTCGTCTACCTGAGTGACTTCTGCCTTAGCCGCAATCGATTTTTCTTTCAAGACCTCTACTAACACTTCCTTGGTTAGGTGTTCGAAAGAAAAGGTAGCCAATTTACTGAGAGCATCCGCACGTTTGTTCTGTGATCGTCTAACTTGAGAAATTGAACATGTTGCAAAGTGTCTTAGCTCTTGTTGTGCCTGTACTCGATAGGCTTTCATTGACTCTTCCTTTGCCTCGAAACTCCCGTTCACTTGATTAGCTACTAACTGCGAATCCACATAGACCTGCAGGTGCGAAACTTTTAGTTTGGAAGCTAACCTGAGTCCTGCCAGAAGTGCCTCGTATTCTGCTTCGTTGTTCGAGGCTGGGAAGTCAAATCGTAGAGCATACATGTGTTCTTCTCCTTCTGGGCTAATCAGTATCAAGCCTGCTCCTGAACCTTCGGAGCTGGCCGCACCATCTGTGTGGAGGGACCAGGTATCGCGGCTAATCTGTTTACTTGTAGGGGTAGGGTTTACAGTCTTACCTGGCATTTCTGGTTCTATTTCGGCGACAAAGTCTGCTAGTACTTGACCTTTGATGGCTGTTCTTGGTGCAAAGTCTATTTCATGCTCTCCGATTTCAATAGCCCACTTGGTTAGTCTTCCTGAATTTTCAGGCCTTGATAACACCTGGCCTAATGGCTTGTCAGTGAGGACCCGGATTGGATGTGCTTGAAAGTATCATCGCAGGCGCCTGGCCGTGTGAACTAGTGCGTACGCCAGTTTTTCAATCGCGGGGTAATTAACTTCTGGACCCTGAAGGGCCATACTAACGAAATACACGGCGCCTGCGTTGTTCCCCTGGTAGCCATTAAGGCGGATGCTATTGATTCGCCGGAGCTAGACAAATAGAGAGTTAGGGTTTCCCCTAGTTTAGAGGCGGTAAGAGTAGGTAACCTGGCCAGGAATTTCTTGATTTCCTGGAAGGCTTGCTCAGCCTCAGGCGTCCAGGTGAAGTCATTTTTCTTTATACATCCTTTCAATGTTTGAAAGAAAGGCATCGATATTTCCGCCGAGTTTCCCACGAACCTTCCCAAGGCTGCCAACTTTCCGTTTAGACTCTGTACCTGCTTCTTGGTTGTTGGGCTTTTGAGTTCCATTATTGCCTGCACTCGCTTGGGATTAACTTGTATGACATCAGGAGTTACAATGTGACCAAGGAATTTTCCTTCTTCCATTCCGAAGGAGCACTTCGAGGGGTTAAGCTTCATATTTATGGATCGTAGCGTGTTGAAAGTTTCTTGGATATCCGCCAGAAGCGACCCTTCGGCATTGCTTTTGACTACCATATCATCGACATAGACTTCTAAGTTTCTTCCTATCTGTTCAGCAAATGCTTTGTCTACTAGCCTCTGGTAAGTAGCTCCTGCATTCTTCAACCCGAAGGGCATCTTGGTGTAACAGAAGATGCTCATATAAGTGTGGAACGTTGTCCTGTCTTCATCTCTTTCAGCCATCTGAATTAGATGATACCCTTTGTAGGCGTCTAGGAAACACTTGTAGCGGAAGCCGGCCACAGACTCAACTTTCCAGTCTATCTCGGGCAACGGATAATTATCTTTCGGGCAGGCTTTGTTAAGATCTGTAAAATAGACACACATGCGCCAGGACCCATCCTGCTTTTTGACCATCACTGGGTTGGCTACCCAAGTCTGGTACCTAACCTCTCTCATGATGCCTGCTTCTACCAACTTCCTTACCTCTTCACAAGCTGCTTTACTTCGATCCGGGGCCAGACCTCTTTTCTTTTGTCTTACTGGCTGTAAGTTGGGGTTGATCTGTAGGCGTTGCTCAGCCAGGTGTTTCGGGACACCAGTCATGTCGGCTGGTGTCCGGGCAAAAACATCGGTGTTTCTAGTCAACAAATGGATCAGCTCGTCCTTGGCTTCGCGACTGAGCATGTGGCCAAGAGCAAAGAAGGCAATTCATTCGTAGTAGGATATTGAAACCTCAAACTCTGTCAACAACATCTATAGGATTAGGAGGAAGGAGCTCTCGCTCCCTTCCATATTAAATTATCGGAAGAAGATTCTCATAAGCGGATTCTACGCATCAGACTAACTGGAGTTCATGCTTTCCTGCGTGAGACAAAGGAAGCACAAATTTACTTACTCGGCGGGAAGGGAAATGAAAGACTTGTCCTCCCAAGAAGGTTATTTTGAACTATAGAAAAAGAAAAAATATATATATAAAAAACAGATAAAGATATATTGGCCTTTTCCTTGTTCGTCAAGCTTTCGAGCAGCTCTTTCAACTGCCGCCTAATCCCCCAGCATGCTCAAGAACCGAGAGCCGCCCAGTGACTGGACTCCACCAAGAGGTTCTTTCTCTCACGTCATTTCGCCCGTTTCATTTCCTTTTGCCAAAGTTCGTTCAGACTAAACTGGTTGCTCATGGTAATTCGTGTTGATTATAATCCTGTCTTCTGTATCCTGGGGCTGGCTGGAGATGGGATGAGGCTTAGGTTGCTCCTGTACCTGTGCACATTCAATTGCCTTGGGCCTTGTACTCAGTACCGTTGCTATGCCACTGGGAGTCGGGAATTTGACCATGGAATGTACTGTTGAGGGGACGGTCTGGAAGCTTGACAACGCGGGTCTTCCAAGGAGGGCATTGTACCTGGATGGTGCTCGAACTACCGCGAATTCCAGGGTTACCTCACGGTAACAAGGGTATTCTCCCAACCCTACTACCAGCGGGACATACCCGATAGGCCATACCACCTCGCCTGCAAACCCTATTAAGGGACCGGATGCAGGCTTCAACTGTTTCTTGATTCGGTCTGGTAGCTGCTGGAAGCAATGATCATACAGGATTTCAGTAGAACTTCCTCCGTCCAGGGATACTCTAGATACTTCAAAGTTATCCAACCTAGCCGTAATCACAATGGGATCCATGAATCCTTGGTGACAGATGGGGGGAGGGAATGTGATGGCTGCTTTCTACCACTCCGTTGAGTCCTCTCGCCAGGGTCTCTTTCCCCGATCACCCTTGGTCTGGATCATGTTGATTCTACCTTCTGGTGGTGGGGGTGGAGGTGTTCTCACCTTGTTCCACTGGGAACGATTCTTATTGCCTTTTGCCCCCTGGGCCAGGTGATCCAACTTCCCAGATCTGATGGCAGACTCTATTTCTTTCTTTAGTTCTTTGCAATTATTGGTATCGTGCCCGTTATCTTCATGAAACTTGCAATACTTTTTGGTGTCTTTGGTCCGTCGAGACATAGGGGGTGGTATTCGGAAAGAATTACTAACACGCTCGGTTTGTAGAATTTCTGAAGGAGTTTTAGAGAGCAAAGCTACTAACCTGGAGGTGTCTTCCACCAGCTTGGAGTACGGTTTATTGTGAGTTGTGTAAGTAGGTGGATCGTATCTCCCCCTTCAGCTGCCCCTATCTTTCCATGCCTTTCCTCCAGAACCTTCATAGTGAGCTTTTTTGGACGGAGAAATTCCCTCCATCTGTACACTAACCTTCTTTCCTCTGGAAAAGGCAAATGCTATATCGATACACTCTTGGAATGTCTGAGGGATTTTCCTGGACAACTCCTCCGTGAGGGCCCCTTTTCGAAGTCCAAAGATAAAACCGGAGATTCTTTGGGACTCTACCAGGCCTTTGATCTGGGAGCTTTCTTTAGTATATCTTACGATATAATCTTCCAGCGTCTCTCCCGCATTTTGTTTGATCATATGGGCCTCCAAGTGAGTTCGATTGTGTTTCTTCTGCTGCATGAAATGGGACGAGAATCTAGACATCAGGTCTTCTAACCCCGTCACCGAGCCTCTGGGTAGTGAATTGAACCATTCCCTGGTGGCCCCCTTTAGCGTCATAGGGAACATATGACAGGCCACAGGGTCTACCCATTTTTGGGTCTTCATCGCTCCTTCAAAGAGACTCTGGTGATCACTTATGGGGTATACCCCCAGACCAGACTCAGAGGAGCCAAAGCGCCATTCTCCTGGAAATGTTACAAGCAAACCCTCAGGAGAAGTCAAGGGCCCTGGCTCCACAGAGCTATACACAACCTCCCTAGGAGAACATTTGACTCCCTCCTGCCAGAGGAAAGTGCACAGCTAGGAGGACCTCCTGTCCCTGGGCGCAACATACCCGCAGGAGGACCTCCGGCCCTCTGGCCCTGGTCAAATAAACCTCGTTCTCCCGAGACGCAGGCTTTCCTATCCAATCATATTTAATGATAAGTACGGAGGATCTGGTACGCAGGTACACTTTGCAGGCTTTTAAGGATCCTTGTCTGGAAGATCCGTTACAAGTACAATCATTAGGAACGACTGATTCGAGACACGTGAGTAACAATCCAAGGGTCAAGGTATGACTTCCTTCTATTATAAATATCAAACACCCTAACACCGATATATGCATGCAATACACACTAGAAACCTAAACTGACTTGAACGTCGGAGAGGAATACGGGGACCTTCCCCGTCTTCCCCTAACGTTAGGTGTTGAGCTGTTTTGCAGGATCCCTCATACGAACACATCCAGTAATCAAGGCACTCTCGCATCCGACTGACCTTTGGGAAGGTTGCATGCGTGATCAAATGGCGCCATCCGTGGGACCGAAAGTTCTCTAAAGTCATCTACATTGTCTTCTGACATTCGTGACCTGCAATAGCCAAATGACCACACCTAACCCAGCATCGTCTAGCCAAAACGTCGTAAATACCGCAGGCCCTAGCCTAGGTGCGGGCATCTTGTATCCAGCGGTTAGCCAGGAAATGATGAACTCTCCTAACCCACTTCCTGTAAAGCAGAGACAAGCGTCGCCAGCCCGTCCGTTCGGTCCGCAGCGGGGAGGATTAGGGTACCTCAATAATGAAGACTGGGAAATAGTCGCTCCTAACACAGCTCCAGTAAATCAAACAACACAGCCGTCTCAGCAGGCTGAAATATCCCCAATAATACCCACGAACCTGTTTGGCACCCCCAATACGCCAAGTAACAACACGGGGTTAACCATGCATACGCAGGCACACTTGCACAACATGCTCCTGGCCCAAGCCCAATCACAAGCTGCCTACTGGAAAAATATAGCAATGTAGGGGCTGAGCAGGGGAAGGGTAACACACGCAGGGCAACATCCACCTGCAGGAATCTTCCTGCCACCCAGTACCACCCCGTTCTCCCATCAGATTGAAGAACATCAAATACCTGAAAACGTTAAGATCCCGGCCATAGTAGGAACCTACGATGGCCTAGGGGATCCAGACGACCACATGAACCTTTTCCAGGGGGCTATGAAGTTTCAAAAGTGGGATACAGCTGTGGCATGCCATGTGTTTCCCATGACACTGAAGGGGAGTGTGCGTGAATGGTTTGCTGGTCTCCCAACAGGAAGCGTACAAAGCTTTGACGACTTACGAGAGAAATTCAGGAACCACTTCAGGCCACAGAAGATTCATGCTGAATCTCACCTTAGGGCCCACCTCATAAAGCAAGAGGTAAATGAGAATATTAGGGATTACATCCCAAGGTATAACAAAGAAAGGGCAAAAATACCCAATCTCCCAGAGAGTCAAGTAATATTCGGATTCATCATGAGCATCCGACCTCCTCAACTCATAGAAGACCTATCCACAAGGGTCCCCCTGACCTTCCAGGAATGTATGGACAGGGCATACGCATGGGTCCAAGGAAAGGAGACGGCCAGCCAGGTCAGGGGACATAATAAAAAGGAGATACCATGAAGCAGACAGTGGGGGGGAGAAGGCCTCAGCTCAAAAGGAAGCTTAAAAGACAGGACCTCCAGGAAGTTCCAAGATTTAAAAAGAGATAGAGCCTCCGATGGCAAGAACATACCCATATCCAGCCTCTCAAAAACTCCCAAGGAAATTCTAGCCACAGAGGGGGTCAGGACGGGGTTCAAACCTCTTCCCCCAATGACGGATCATCGTCGTCTTAACAGCAGGCTGTACTGCAAGTTTCATGAAGACAAAGGCCACGACACAGATAACTGCAGAGAACTCAAGAAGGAGATAGAGTTGGCGATAAAGGCAGGAAAGCTGGATCATCTAGTATAGACAATTAAAGATGGGAAAGGGGGAAGCAGCAAGAAGGACCCATCCTGGAGGAAGCCAGTGACGCCTACAGAGGAACGAGCCCCGGAAGGAAGAATCAACATGATTCAAGCCTCCGGGATGGAGGGAATAAAAAGGAGAAGCCAGCCGAACTCTCTATCCCCTATCTCACGATACCCATCATAAGCGAAGAAGATTTGGGAGAGGAACTAGTAATCACCAACATCCGGGTGGCAGACTACGAAATATCCAGTGCCCACTGGGATGGAGGAAGCTCTGTCGATATCATGTATGATCACTGCTTCCAACAATTACCCTCGAGGGTCAAGGCCAGAATCCAACCCACTGGGGCCCGCTTGTCTGGATTCTCTGGAGAAGTAGTATGGCCCATGGGACAGATAAGGCTACATTCCATCATTGGCACCTACCCGCAGACAGCCGCTGCTGACTTAGATTTTGTAATAGTCAGGGCTCCTTCGAAGCGCAACATACTCCTGGGAAGGCCGGCGATGAGGAAGCTGGGGGCAATAGTCTCTACCATTCATGGACTGGTCCTATTCTCAGCAAATGGGAGTACAGGCACCCTCCGCAACCAGGCAACTAGATGGAGTCTATGTTCGGAAGTTCAGCCTAGGTTCGAGTGGTGGGACAACCATCCTACGGAAGTGATGGTCAATCCTCGATTCCCCGAAAAAAAAGTAACTATAGGCAGAAGCATCTCCAGACGTATAAGGGCACAGCTGATACAACTCCTACGTGACAACAATTCTGTTTTCGCGTGGGAACCTTCGGACATGACTGGGGTTCCCAGAACCTTCGCAGAACACCGCCTAGGGGTACATCCGAATGTATCTCCTATACGACAGAAAAAGAGAAGTCTTGCTCCTGACCGGAGCTGGGCAGCTTGTGAAGAGGTCAGAAAATTAACACGAGCGGGTATCCTAAGAGAAGTACAATATCAGACCTGGGTGGCTAACCCAGTAATGGTCGGGAAAGGGGATGGGTCCTGGCGCATATGTATCGATTTCAAAGATATCAACAAGGCCTGTCCTAAGGATAATTACCCCCTGCCGGAGATTTCGTGGAAGGTGGAGAGCCTTGCTGACTTCCCCATAAAGTGCTTTTTGGATGCATACAAAGGATATCACCAGATACAAATGGCGAAGGAAGACGAAGATAAGACGGCCTTTCACACTGACATAGGGATCTTCTGCTACCAAAAGACGCCTTTTGGTTTGAAAAATGCAGGGGCGACATACCAAAGGTTGATTGACAGAACCTTTGGTACACAGGTAGGACGCAACATGGAAGCCTATGTAGATGATATGGTCATCAAAAGCAGAGCAGAAGAAGAAATGCTTAGAGACATCCAAGAAATGTTCGATAACTTAAATAGGATCAACATGAAGCTGAATCCTAGCAAATGCTCATTCGGGGTCCTAGAGGGAAAATTCCTAGGGCATGTTATAACGGAAAAGGGAATAAGAACAAATACTGCCAAAGTGCAGGCCATACTGAGCATGGAACGTCCCAAGAGCAAGAAGGAACTCCAGAAGCTGAATGGTTGTCTGGCCGCGTTAAATCGCTTTCTGTCCAGGGCAGCAGATAAGTCCCTTCCATTCTTTGCTATTTTAAAAGGTTGTATCAAGAAAGATGACTTTCGGTGGACGACAGAAGCTGAGGAAGCCTTTGAAAAGATAAAGAAATACATCAGTGACCTCCCCACTCTATGTGCACCAAGAGCTGGGGAGACATTGGTATTATACTTAGCGGCATCCAAAGGGGCGGTAAGCGCCATCCTGCTAACAGAAAGGGGAGATAAACAAGAACCAATTTATTTCACAAGCCAGGCACTCCAAGGGCCGGAGGCCAACTATCCCTTAATTGAGAAGTTGGTGTTGACTTTAGTTTTCACAGCGAGGAGGTTAAGGAGATATTTTCAAGCCCACCCTGTGGTTGTTTACACCAACACCCCCATACGGCAAGTGTTACACAAGCCAGAGGTATCTGGACGGTTGGCTAAATGGGCCATAGAATTGGGTGAGCATGAAATATCATTCAAACCAAGAACGGTTATCAAAGGGCAGGTTTTAGCAGACTTCCTGGTGGAGGTTGAAGAGGTTGAAGTACCAGAAAGTACGGAAACATGCCCGAAGAAGGACACAGAATCATGTCGATGGTCATTATACACCGATGGGGCATCTAGCGGGGAAGGGGCCGGAGCGGGAGTAGTCTTGACCAGCCCCGCCCCTGAAGAAAAAGAGTACACCTACGCCTTGAAGTTCAATTTCGCTGCATCCAACAACGAGGCTGAATATGAAGCCCTTCTCACTGGCCTGAGGTTAGCAAACTCCCTGAAAGTAAAGTACCTAAACGCATAGGTTGATTCGCAACTAGTGGTGAGCCAAGTAGGGGGGACCTTCGAGGCCAAAGACACAAGCATGAAAGCATATCTCGAGAAAGTTCGTTCTTACCTGGAACACTTCGATCAATGCAGCGTGATACAAGTACCAAGGGGTCAAAACAAAAAAGCAGATGCCCTGAGTAAGCTAGCATCACTGACATACGAACACCTGACAAAGGAGGTACTCGTGGAAGTCCTGGTGGAGAAGTCCATCTCAAAGGCAGAAGAATCTTTGGAGGTGGAGGAAGATGGCGAGAATTGGATGACACCCATAGTAACCTTTCTCAAACAAGGAAACCTTCCCCAGGACGAAACTCAAGCGCGAAGGCTCCGAATGAAGGCAGTTATGTATGCATTACAGGGGGAGGTCCTGTATAGAAAGTCCTATGACGGGCCATGGTTCAGATGCCTGCCTCCCAGAAAAGCTAAAGAACTACTGCAGGACCTGCACGCGGGAACTTGTGGAATACATGCAGGTCCCCGGTCAGTAGTATCTAGGGCACTACGTATTGGTTACTTTTGGCCAACCATGCTCAAGGATGCAGAAGATGAACTCCTGAAATGTGACTCATGCCAGAGACACGCACCTCTGTTCAAAACACCTAAACAGGATTTCATACCATTCCAGGGAGTTTGGCCCTTTCATAAGTGGGGCATAGATCTGGTCGGCCCGTTTCCCACCGTCTCAGGGGGAGTCAAGTCTCTAGTGGTAGCTATAGATTATTTCACAAATTTGTCTGGGATAACATCGTCTGTAGATTTGGTGTTCCACAAGAGATAATAAGCGATAACGGGAAACAGTTCGCGGAAGACCCATTTAGATCTTGGTGCATGGCCCTGAACATCAAATAGTGCTTTACGTCGGTGGCCCACCCTCAGGCCAACGGACAGGTAGAGGTAACAAACAGGGACATAGTGCACGCCATCAAGACACGCCTGGGGAGGGCCAAAGCAGGCTGGACGGAAGAGTTGCCAAACGTTATGTGGGGTCTCCGGACTACCCCCAAAAGAAGTACAGGAGAGACTTGATGTGCTTAAAGCATACCAGTTTTTTATTTATAAAATCCGTTATTATTTAGTACGACTACAACACAAATAGGCAAGAGGACCTAATCGTATAGTAGTATAGAAAATAAGTACGGGTGTCGAACTCAAGGGGAACGGGTATGATTTGATAAAATTATATTAATTTAAATATTAAACTAACTAAACTACTTGCAATAAAATAAAGGGGGATTATGAAGTAAATGAGCTATTAACCAACTAACACCACTAAACAACCTAAAAACACTAAAAGCATGCAAAAGAGACAAGAAAACAAATAACTCGGAGAATTAATAATAATGAAGATGTTCCCTCCCTAGATTCAACTCAACTCAATTCAAGGCAATAAATTCATGGAAAGATAAGCTAAAGATACTTATATTATTCATGCATCGATTTCTAAAGTGATTACAATCTTGGTTCAATCATAATCGTCTAATTACCCTAATTAATTACCTTTATGGTCAAAAGTGCAATTAAATAGTTTAATTAGCAATTAATTCGATTAACAAGTTAAGCCCTAATCCTGATGCTTGTATGATCAACAAAACATCAAACTAACATATAAATGGTCATTATATGGACATCACATGCAAAAGACTCTAACTTTAATTGCTTAAAACATAGGATTTGACTAATCACTATTCCTTAATCATCTATTGGTCCTAGACAATCAAGATTCAATCTTTATGATTCAAGTGGTCTCTTAAAACATAAAAATCAGATTCTAAGCAATAAAAACAGATTCATAAACATGGATAAACATGGATTAGGCTAAACTAAGAACAAACATGAATAAAGTATCAAAAACCATGAATTAAACTAAGCCATTACATGAGTTTCATCTCCTCTAGGGAGGAAAACAGAAGATTAGTCAATAACAATCATAGAAAAGCTCTGGAAATCGTTCATAACAAGAAACATGATGAATCAAGAATGAAAAAACCGAAAAACCGAATTGTTTTAGCCGAAAGCTGCACTTTAATCTTCACTTTTGAGCTCCAATCCTTCCAAGTTATTGCTCCAAGCTTCCTCTGGACTTTAATGGTGTTTTCTGATGATTTAGGGTTCAAAAGTCGGAACCCAAAGCTGCCCAACCGAATGGAGATAAAATCAATTTATAAAGCTGTCAAAGGGCCCTTTAGCGACGCTAAGTCACCTTTAGCGACGCTAAGTGGTGGCTTTTAGCGACGCTAGCGACCATTTAGTGACAGAATTTCGGAAATTTCAAACTTTGATGCTTATCTTCAAATTTTAGCCTTTTTTATCCATATATATCCTCAAATATCCGATTTTGAACCTGAACAAGAATATATAATGATATTAAACATATATTTAACATATTCTCATGATTTTTATCCAAAAATAATTAAATATCGCATTAAATATATATATAAAAATTGCGATATCAAAATACCCCACACTTGAACTTTGTTTGTCCTCAAGCAAATCACAACTTTATCCAGGCTAAGGCATTCAAATAAGTAACATCTTTATCATAAATACTAAATACAACTGAAAAATGTCAACATGTTTGATTAGGAACAACTCATCAATTACACCCAGATTTATGCATATACCCGTGTTGTGGTCCTCTCTAACTTCTCATCATCCTAAATGCATTCTCTTTTTATCAATAACCAACCCTTAATTAATGAATCTTTTATGGCTAATTTACCCCTTAAGAACCCCCCAACCTCAAGACTTATCGCAGATTTCTCAATTTTACTTGACACATGCTTTTATTATTGCTCATATAAGCCTATGACTTTCGATGGAACCCATGTAGCGAACTTTATGCCCAACCGATCCCAAACCAGTTGGCTTTAGGTGATTAGGTGTAGAACACCCCTCAGAGCTTACTTGTTCGAGTCCCAAATGCCACATGGTTGACTTATAGACTAGCCTTTTGGCTTTATTGTTGCTCTATTTTTTTTCTTTTCTAATTTCTCAAAATAGCAGGCACATGATTAGTAAAAGAGGAAATTCACACTCAGCCTATTTTTGTCGAGCTTAGATTCAGAAAGGGCTTAACCATTTATTTAAATTCAAAAATTAAAAGTTGGTTACCATAAATGGAACTTTCTCTGGAACGGTGACAAGCCACAAAATACTATGCATAAACACTAAGTATACCCTCTGAACTTGTTCACAAATCAAACATTTGACACCTTCAACCAATACTTAACACTTATTCGAATAACATTAAAAATTTAAAAATTATAGCCCAAATACCATCATGATTTAATCAAGGATAAATGAAGTTCAAGCTAGGAATCTTTTTCTAACCCCCTACCCCACACTTAAATCGTACAATGTCCCCATTGTACACAAAATCAAACACTAAGGTAGAAAAAGATTAGAGAAAACTCCCTTCGGGCATTCACACAACATGGAGCAAATATAGATAAGGCTGAGCAAGATGCCAGCTTAAGCACGCACTCCATAACCACCTGCAAGAAAAACACTCGGAGCAAAGGTTAAAATAGATCAAGGCTAAGAACCAAAACAGCTAACAACACACAAAAAGAAAAACAAACCTAACTCACTATCGTAGGAATCACGGTTGCATTTAGCATATGAAACAAGCCTTTAAACCTCTCGGTAGCCCGAGTGGACGAGTTGTAGTCTCGTGAGGGTTTCTAGACAACACATCCACAAAGTTGAAACAGAAAGGGAAAGAAATAAAAATAAAGCAGAAAGAAAAACCTAAACTAAACACGGGTTGCCTCCTGAGAAGCGCTTGTTTTTGTCCGAGTCTATAGCTTGACTCTAAATTTAGGCACTACTAATTGGAACGAAAGACCCCACACTTGCAATAAAGTGCGGGTGCTAATATGCATACATACAAGGATATATGTATGATTTACCGATTCCAAAAGTTGCAACAATCGCGTTTCGCTCACCCTTCTTGATCTCAAAAGACATCATCCCTGCGTTCTGAAGCTCGAATCCTCCCCCTGATTGCGAACTTGACCGTGACTCAAGCAAAGACTCCAACCGGCCCCCGATGCCTTCTAAATTTCTGACCGCCTGATCATTCTCCCAACACGACAGGTTCCAAAGGGTCCCTGATGCCGGAGGAATTCCATATGCTAACTCTAACTCCTCGCAAGATCCCGCGGTTACCTCCAGAGCTGTTTTGCAGTTTCCTCCTCGAATAATAGAAATTCTAAATGATCTAAGATTTCATCTGCGCTTTCAATATCTTCTCTTTTAAGAAGTGAAGGTCCCCAAACGGGTTTTGGTTCTAAACCTAACTCGGGTGCTGGTTCAACGAAGGTCGATGGTTCATCCTCTGTATGTTCTTCCGGCTCCTCAAACAGGTCAACGAGGCCCTCCAGAATATCTCTATCAGATTGTCCATCTTCTCTCGATTTCACCTCCGCATCGGGCTCAAAACACAAACTCTCGTCAGAATCAAATTCGTCTAAATAGTACGGTTCAGGTCTAAGTTGTGGCTCCTCGGGCAAACCAATCGGGCGGTCATCCTCGTCATCTTTAATAATGAAGTCATAATCATCCCGCTCAATGCCATCGTCATAAAACTCGTTCAATAGATCTTTGAGGAAAGACTCCCAACGGATCGGTTCATACTCATCTTTAACAATTAATCGAATCGGCGTATACCCGTCGTAAATCATATTCGCAGAAAAGACATCGAAGGCGAAGAAGAAAGACGAGCAAAACAACTAAAATAACTTCCTTTGAGCCGAAACTCGTGGGAAGGATCGTTTAATACTAAAATTAATATAATTAAAGCAAATGAAACCGTTCCCCGGCAGCGGCGCCAAAAACTTGATGTGCGTAAAGCGTACCAGTTTTTTATTTATAAAATCCGTTATTATTTAGTACGACTACAACACAAATAGGCAAGAGGACCTAATCGTATAGTAGTATAGAAAATAAGTACGGGTGTCGAACTCAAGGGGAACGGGTATGATTTGATAAAATTATATTAATTTAAATATTAAACTAACTAAACTACTTGCAATAAAATAAAGGGGGATTATGAAGTAAATGAGCTAATAACCAACTAACACCACTAAACAACCTAAAAACACTAAAAGCATGCAAAAGAGACAAGAAAACAAATAACTCGGAGAATTAATAATAATGAAGATGTTCCCTCCCTAGATTCAACTCAACTCAATTCATGGCAATAAATTCATGGAAAGATAAGCTAAAGATACTTATATTATTCATGCATCGATTTCTAAAGTGATTACAATCTTGGTTCAATCATAATCGTCTAATTACCCTAATTAATTACCTTTATGGTCAAAAGTGCAATTAAATAGTTTAATTAGCAATTAATTCGATTAACAAGTTAAACCCTGATCCTGATGCTTGTATGATCAACAAAACATCAAACTAACATATAAATGGTCATTATATGGACATCACATGCAAAAGACTCTAACTTTAATTGCTTAAAACATAGGATTTGGTTAATCACTATTCCTTAATCATCTATTGGTCCTAGACAATCAAGATTCAATCTTTATGATTCAAGTGGTCTCTTAAAACATAAAAATCAGATTCTAAGCAATAAAAACAGATTCATAAACATGGATAAACATGGATTAGGCTAAACTAAGAACAAACATGAATAAAGTATCAAAAACCATGAATTAAACTAAGCCATTACATGAGTTTCATCTCCTCTAGGGAGGAAAACAGAAGATTAGTCAATAACAATCATAGAAAAGCTCTGGAAATCGTTCATAACAAGAAACATGATGAATCAAGAATGAAGAAAACCGAAAAACCGAATTGTTTTAGCCGAAAGCTTCACTTTAATCTTCACTTTTGAGCTCCAATCCTTCCAAGTTATTGCTCCAAGCTTCCTCTGGACTTTAATGGTGTTTTCTGGTGATTTAGGGTTCAAAAGTCGGAACCCAAAGCTGCCCAACCGAATGGAGATAAAATCAATTTATAAAGCTGTCAAAGGGCCCTTTAGCGACGCTAAGTCACCTTTAGCGACGCTAAGTGGTGGCTTTTAGCGACGCTAGCGACCATTTAGTGACAGAATTTCGGAAATTTCAAACTTTGATGCTTATCTTCGAATTTTAGCCTTTTTTATCCATATATATCCTCAAATATCCGAATTTGAACCTGAAAAAGAATATATAATGATATTAAACATATATTTAACATATTCTCATGATTTTTATCCAAAAATAATTAAATATCACATTAAATATATATATATAAAAATCGCGATATCAAGACTCCTTTCAGTCTTGTGTATGGGACGGAGGCAGTACTACCCCCAGAGGTGACCACAAGAACCTACAGAACAGCCCATTTTGACAAAGACATGAACGAAGAAGAGCTTAGGACTAATCTGCTCATATTGGAGGAGAGAAGAGAACTGGCCGCTATAAGGGAAGCGGAAAGGAAATCCCGTATGGCTCAGTTATATAACAGGAGAACAAAACCTGGAACATTCAAGCCTGGGGATTTGGTCTTAAGAAAGAACGAAGCAAGTAGGCAAGAAGACCTTGGAAAATTGGGACCTAAATGGGAAGGGCCCTATATGGTCACAGAGGCTCATAGGTCGGGTTCGTATTTATTACAAAGCTTGGAAGGAGAAAACATACCACGACCTTGGCACTCGTCTAATTTACGTAAATTCTATGTATGACAAATAGCTGTAACAATTACAAGCATATTATGTATTGTATACTCAGCAAAGAAATTTTGAATCTCTAAAACAGCTCTAAAACAGAAATTCTCTTTTTCTGACTAAGGCACAACATCCTGTTGGACGTAGCAGGATACGTTTAAAATAGAAGGACGTCAGTCCTTCCACATGCATCCCAATGGGGTGTACTGTGTAGACAAGGGACACAAAGCCCTTGCCAGCCTAAAGTTAACCTCCATAGAGACAACTTAGGCAACTCTCAGGAATTAGCTTGAAGAGTATAAATCGCAAGGTCATGATATAAAATCTAAACGTGACATACATAAAAACATACAATAAACAACCAATTATCTATGGACAAGCAAGTCACATGGGCCAATATTCAAGCAAAAATATCAAAAGTTATTACAAACATAAGTAGTAGCTTCAAATAAAAGGGTTCACAAACAACAACTACAAATCACTGAAGCTCCAAGCTTCGAAGCTCTTCCACCGACAGATCAAAACTGCTTCCTATCTGGTCAAGGTAAGGGAAAGGAGAGTCCTTCACGGCATCATCAGCTGCCTTCAGCTGAGCCTCCACATCCTTATCAATATTAACAAAGAGGGATGGGTTTGCATCAGGTAATTTTCCCTGAAGTTCCTTACTCGCAAGATGCTTACCCAAACGAACGCAGCAACCCATAACTCTGCCCATAGGGCGAGCAAACTGATCAGAACCCAGGAAAGCTCTCACAAACTCAGGGATAGAACCCTGAAGATCCCTACGCTCCGTGACCAGAGCATCTTTCTCCTTACACAGCAGGCCCACCTGCCCCAACAATTTCAAGTTGTCAGCCACCTCCCTCTGAGCATCAGCCAAAGCTCGTTCTACCTGGCTCAAGTTTCGATCTTTCGATAACAAATCATCAGCCAGCTTCAATTCACGCTCCGAGGAAACCTGCAGAGAAGACTTTACCTCTTTCAGCTCCTCCGAGTGCTTGAGAGCACCTTCCTCCAGAAGCTGCACCTGTTCCTTCAGCCCCTGCACAGTATCCTCACTTACACCCAGCCGATATCGAAGTTCAGGAACCAGAGTGATGCTGGTAAAGAGGGATTAGTCCAAGTGGGCAAAAAAGCGGTCACGCCCCATGGATCGCAGACCACCAGCTACAGCAGGGGGACAGAGATGCTCAAGATAATCTCGCCGATGGGAAGCATCATCCGCCAATGCGTCTCAGGGGTAAGACCAGCCAGGATACCAAGTGTCCCTGAGACCCTCAAAAATTCCACCCCCAGTGCTAGATCCAGAAGGAGGAACACGTGCAGGGGAAGATCTCTCCAAGGCAAGAAGGTCCCCCTTTCCCGAGACAGGAGGGGGCACATCTCTCCTCTGGATAAGAAGGCGACGCTTGGAAGGGTTACCGGAAGGAGGATCCTCGGAGACCAGGCCCTTCCCGGCAGCAGCAGCAGCAGCAGACAACCTAGTCCTCCTCTTCCCAGTCTCTTGGGCAGTCAGACAGGGACGATCGATTAGAGGACGGTCATCTAGGGTATCCTCTGCAACAAAATTCCCAAATAAATACAATACATATAATTAAACAACAGGATAGAGTACTAAGACATACCAGTGGAACTTTCGACGGCATGAACCACGGGAGAAGCAGCTCCAGGAGCAAAAGTAGAGTGAGCAGCCTTGGAAGCCTCCTTCTTCTGGTCATGACCATCCAGGAGGGACATGTCCATCTCATCATTACCCCCCGACATGGCAAGAGGCGGAGAAGAAGGGCGCTCTCGAGACCCCAGATGTACGCCAGAGGAAGAGCCTAGGGTCAGATATCGCGTCAAAGAAATCTCTGCAAAACAAAAAGGAAAGTTATAAGCAAAAGGACAAGAACAGCACAATACAAGAAGCGAGATATTACCCTCTTGTCCATGGTATATGGCAGGGACTTTGTGGGGATCGCCCCAATGCTGACTTAGGCCAGCAATCACCATGACAGGTTGGGGAAACTCTCTGATGGTTATCCGGAGTCCATCCAACTGAGAGAAAATTACCATATCCATAAACCGATTATCAGGGATTTTAAAAATGCTGGGAAGAAGACCTTCACGAAAGCCAGCGTTTCATAGAAGAGGGATTATGCGATCAGAAACAAAGATAAAACGCTCTCGCCAGCGTTTCATAGAAGAACGAGGCTTGTAGAAGAGGGTCCCTCCTTGACCCTTCTGGCGAGGATCAAAGGTTAACCAACTGCTACTCTTCAGGGTCCTATAGTAGTACAAGAAACATGCAATGTTGGGGTGACACCCCAACGAAGAACAAAGAGCGATATAATTGGTAACTTTACGCATGGCGGAAGGATGGAGTTGGCACAGACCAATATGTAGGTTAGACAGCAAGCGATTGATGAAAGGATGGAGAGGAAATCGGACATTGCAAATTTCTAAATAATGACAGTAGATTCCCACCTTCCCAGGGTGGCCTTACCAACACATCGTTACTGGTAGGCCTCACCGGTTCATAATCATAGAGATTAGGAACGACGTGACACACAGCCTCGAATTGAACATCTGACAAATTACAAGGGGTTTGCTCGACGCCAAGCACCACCATGATCACTCACGAAGAAATAAAGTAGAAAAATGACGAAAGAAGAGCTACGAACCTTTAGGCATGACCGGGCGATTTTTGGCAGACGGAAGAGAAAGGCAGCGACCACCGATTGAAATAGCAAAGTGGAAAATTCGGAAATTTGAAAAGGGAAATCGGTTTAGGGTTTTCTAAAGAGAGGGCAGAGAAAGGAAGAGCGGGATGAATGAAATCACCATTATATATAGGGAATTTTTTCAAATAATGGAGAGATCACAGCCGCACACGTGTACAGCGGCTAAAAATAATCATGAGGCTATGAAACTGACAACTGACAAATAGCAATTACGCAAACGGCGCACTCAAGGAGGCATTAATTAACAGCGTAGCCGGATAGAAGAGCAGTACCGAAGGAAAAGCAAAAGACCACAGGGAACCAGGACAGCAAAGAGATAGGCCGGGGAACCGGAGAGAAAGAAAATGAAATTATTAGTCTGCCAGCATAACGACAAGTCTTATACTACCAGACTGGGGGGGACTTGATGGGGTATGCCCCCAGACCAGACTCAGAGGAGCCAAAGCGCCGTTCTCCTGGAAATGTTACAAGCAAACCCTCAGGAGAAGTCAAGGACCCTGGCTCCACAGAGCTACACACAACCTCCCTAGGAGAACATTTGACTCCCGCCTGCTAGAGGAAAGTGCACAGCCAGGAGGACCTCCTGTCCCTGGGCGCAACATACCCGCAGGAGGACCTCCGGCCCTCTGGCCCTGGTCAAATAAACCTCGTTCTCCCGAGACGCAGGCTTTCCTATCCAATCATATTTAATGATAAGTACGGAGGATCTGGTACGCAGGTATACTTCGCAGGCTTTTTAAGGATCCTTGTCGGGAAGATCTGTTACAAGTACAATCATTAGGAATGACTGATTCGAGACACGTGAGTAACAATCCAAGGGTCAAGGTATGACTTCCTTCTATTATAAATATCAAACACCCTCACACCGATATATGCATGCAATACACACTTCCTCATACACACTAGAAACCTAAACTGACTTTAACGTCAGAGAGGAATACGGGGACCTTCCCCGTCTTCCCCTAATGTTAGGTGTTGAGCTGTTTTGCAGGATCCCCCATACGAACACATCCAGTAATCAAGGCACTCTCGCATCCGACTGACCTTTGGGAAGGTTGCATGCGCGATCAATCATCAGGGTCATCTTCTCCGTCATAGGTGCCCACATTGCTAGGAATCTTAAGCCCCATGGGGAGGTCGAAAGTGGCTATCCAGGGGACAAAAGGAGAGTTGGCTGCGGTGGCCTGCAATCCCAGATAAGCGGGTGGTCGCAAGCCTGACATTCCCCCGGCGTTGACAAACTGCATTATCATGGACAGGGCCTACATTACTTGTGCCCAGTCCATCTGACCTCCCGTGAAGCCCCCGGTATTTCCCATGGTCATGGGATATTGAGGGGACGGGTAAGGAGTTAAAGAAGCGAAAGGGCTGACGACCGGGATGGGGTTTGCAGGGTGAGGATTACTGTTCTGCCTTCCTGTTCCTTGCAGGCTTGTGGATCCGAAGTATTGAGCCAACGTTGCCAAGGCCGCCGAGACCTCAGCACTGACTGTTGGGCCTAAAACCAGTGTGTTTGGTGTTGCTGGTACTGTTACAGACGTGCTGATCGTGGGTGGCGCGAACTCAGTCCGCGCACCTCCGCTTTGCAACATTTGCAGTAAGTTGATGGGTTGCATGACAAGGTTTCCTTCAGCAGTACTGTGTTGTACAGGGGTTTCGGGTGTTCCCATCCACGAGAACCATGGCGAGGTAGCGCTGAACTGTGTTTCCCCGCTATGGATAGTACTTTGCAACAGTCTTTGGGGAGTACTGGGTTGGCTAGAGATGGTGGAGAAGACCGGAGTTTCACAAGAGGTAGTCGGAACTGAGCTAGCCTGTGGTGTTCCAGAGGATGGACCAGCAGAGGCGGTTGGTCGCTCCATCTTTCTGGAAAAAAAACGAGGAAAGGTTCTTATGAAGGTTTTGGAAAGGAGAAGTTCTAGGTTATATGGCGTATTCAAGAAGGGGTCCCACGGATGGCGCCATTTGTTTGCTCGTTGAATGAACAAGTGCAAGGTGTATATGAAAAGTATATGATTATCTTTGGGAGAGAATCCGGTTGAAGGGTAAGACCTACAAACAGAAGGAAACACTACGTTAGAGGGCTTATAGGGGCGAGGCCCTATAAGCTGCTCCGACGCTCAAGTTAGCCATTGCAATAGTAAAGAGCTTAGAAGAGAGAGTTTAGGCTGTATAAGGTGCATCCCTTGGTAGGAGACGGTTATCTCCTACTTATAGTTGAGGGCTCTCTTGAGCGGACCGTTGAGATGAGTGACAGGTGTCACAATCTCCTGTGAGAAATCAGAAAGGGTGTACCTTTCCACAGTAAAGGGGATTTGCTCCCCATTATGTGTCAGAAAATCGTGGGGTTGTTGACAGTACCTTTATACTGTAAAGGCGATTTGCTCCCCACTATGTGTCAGCCAATCATGGGGTTGTTGACAGTACCTTTATACTGTAAAGGCGATTTTCTCCCCCTTACCGGTTTCATCCAATCACAGCGAGCCTACGTGTGTCTTAGCTTAGACATGGCACGCCTGCTCGGGCCTGTGACCTTAAGACACGTGTAAGAGTTGTAGCAAGGTTGTAGTAATTAGCTCCAGGGCTTACCTGTAGTATGGTGTGCTGTTAGGATGGGCCTACCGTGGGCGAAAGGACTTGTAACAAAGTTGTTAAGTGTGCCAGTCCTGTGCTGGCCATGTAGCAAGAAACTAGGCCTGGCCTGCAACCATCTCTGACGAGGATATCGTTGTCCAGGAACCAGTTGCCCTAACCTAAGCCAGGCCTGGCTTGGACTTGGATGTTGAAAAGGCATTATTGGCAGGCCCTTTGGCATTTGTTGGGCCTGGACGTGGGTACGTCATCAAAATCATATTAAAAAATTTAACTTGTCAAGCCATATGAACAAAATGAAAAAGTAATACCTTTGAAATCAAAGATGTAATCTTACCTCAATCAACATAAACATCAAGTAAATAGAAATCTTCTGCTACCATAAGAAATTTGGTGTTTTAATCTTACCTTGATTAGAAGACTCATGCCGATTTGAAAGTCTTCCTCGTGAGCCATAGAGAAGAAGGGTTTTAGAAGCGAGGAAGATGAGAAATAATGAAAGTGTTAGAGAATAGATTTAGGGTTTGTTAAGCTTATCGAAGAAGAAAGACGAATCACAATGTATCAAGAAGTCACCTATCAAATACTTGATCTTGATGCATACAGCTCTCAAAATCGGAAGGTGATTTTAGGCTTTATGAAGCTTATCGAAGAAGACACCATATGACAAAGAAAGTGACATAAACTGGGGTCTTGCAAATCGGTTACTAATGACCCGCGTGTGTTAAAAAATGGGCCAAAAAAATCCAATTTATATACAAAAATGGGTATTACTATATTAGTAGTCAAAATTGAGAAAATAAGGGGATCCTATTGGTCAATTAAAATTTATATCAAAATGTTGATAAAATTGAGACGATTATAAATATATATTTATATTTATACCAATCTTTATATATTAAAAGTTATAAAATAAAAGCTACAAATATATTGAACTAAATACATCCATTAAATATAAATATATAATTTATACAAACACCCCCTCTATAATTTTATATACCTTATTCATAATTGGTTCTATATACTCTTAAAGAACATTCTAGTTGTGGAAGTCAATATTAGAAATTTTGGTCAAAATTGAAAAATGAAGGGATTATATTGATCAATTGAAATTTATATAAGGAAGCTTTCCCACAATAGATATATATAGATATAGATTATTATAATTTATTTATTTCCAGTTATTTTTAAACAAGGATTATACATGTCTGCGTCCAAATCAGATGTCACATCAGCAAAACCGATGTCACGTCAGTGTGTGACCTGCTATACGAGGTTGGATATACTAAATATAGTTTTAGAAAGCTAGATACATTAAATTATTGTTTTTGAAGTTTGGTATATCAATAGCAGAATATGACAACTTCAACACACTTTCAAAAATTAAACTATTTTTAAAACACATCCAAATCCAAACTTTTTTCAACAAAATAGGTGGCGGTGCAATTTAGTTTATAATCGTAAATCCCATATTCCAAAATTCTAGCGATTTCATATACTATGCATAGATGATATTCATGTTATTAGATACTCATCACCTCATGAAATTACCCCACAAGTATAACCAAGGTATGGAACAGGAAAAACAAGATTCAAGATTAAAGAACACACTCGGTTTTCGATTTTTCTCGTCCAGTTTGGGTTTTAGGCCATCCCTATGCTCATCCATGCTCCCGTGCATTGGTCTTTATGTGTGTATATTCTTGTACGCCTGTATGTATTGTCAAATATTTGTCTGTACATATATCAATGTATATATACATGTATGTGTTGTTTACTTGATGAATGCATGCATGTTGTAAAGGTTGGTTTACGACGAATCAAGCCCCATCTGAGATGAAGTAGATCCTTCAAAATTATAACAAACTTGCACATTCTTATGCTCGTATTTACTTGTGAGACGCATCACGCATAGCGTGCTTAGAAACATCAATGTGTACAGTGTATTCACATGATGCACGTAAGAATAGCAAAGAAAACAAGAAACAAAATAATAATATGGAGTTAATTATATAAATGTTTATGTGATTGTTACGAAATCTCGCATTTAGTTTTTTAATTTAAGAATTTGCAAAAGTAGTGAATGTGGTTTGTCGGTTTGTTTCAGTTTTGGTCTTTACACTAACTTCTTTAACTTGACCATTAGTTAAAGAGTATTTTGGTCAATTTTTTATTTATCCTTGTTTCCAAACAAACTCTAAACTAGTTTTTTATCCACAAAATTCCCAACGTTTTCGTCGGTCGCATAAACGAAGCCATCCCTCTCTTGAAGAACACACGCATACATAAACACCTACACATGCCTAAACACTTAGATTTTAAACAAAATCAAGATCCGGAACAAATTAATAAAGCATATTCAAGAATAGCACCTACAAATATTGGACACCCTACAGGCCTACACCCCCCACCCCCCACCCCCACCCCCCACCCCCCACCCCCCACACACACACACCTAAGATTTGGAATAAACACTACAACCTTACACACCTAAACGCTCAGATCTGAAATACACACATTAGATCTACAACCAGATCCACAAATCAGTCAAAAAATATAAAAAAAAAGGAGATCTTGGTGGTGGTCACATCCGGCAATGAGCAGGGGCGGACCCAGGATTTTTGTTGTTGACCGGTGGCACCATTTAATGGTAAAAATATAATTATTTAAAATTGAATATGTTGTTCGGATTTTTTTGTTTCCAGTTAATTGGATCGGATTAACGAGGTTTTAGTTGTTGTTATGGTATTTCAGGGCCCAAAAATTAGAACAAAACACAATTTACATTAAACCTCTTACTTAAATTGCTAATTTTAAGGTAAACTAACGTATTTTAAATGTATAACTTGAAGATTGAACTATATCTTATCATTTTTATAAAAAAAATTCCATTTTTCATTAGATTTTGGTGGCATCAAAAGTCACCGGTGGCATCCCAAAATTTGACGGGTGGCAGCGGCTAAAATACGTTAAAGTTTTCCACTCCTACGCATAATTAACCGGTGGCTCATGCCACCGCCAAACACTACTTAGGTCCACCCCTGGCAATGGGGATCTTGAAGACAGTAGGGATGGTGCCCGACGGTCTTGAAAAGAGAAGAAAGGAGTGGTGGCATGGGTCTTGAAGAGAGAAGAATATGGTGATGGTGGCTGTCTTGGTGATAGAAGAAGGGGTGGCAGGGTGTGGTCGTACTTTGTGCTGCGATGGTGGTTCGCTAGTACGAAGATGGTCATGCAGCAGTGTTGGTCCCGGATGAATACTACAACAACAAATGTTTGTAGAAGGGGGTTGAATACAAACTTTAGCTTTTTAAAATTTAAAGACACAGTTATACGTTATATAATTCTTATTGATATGAATCAAGAATTACATGAACTAGATGTGAAAAATCTAAGTTCAATAAAGGTGGCAACAAACTGTCTAACACATACACAAAGCTAATCCTAACCAACTAATGTTTAGGATGTTCAACACATGAACAAGTTTGATTACACTGAAAATATTTTCTAACTCTTCAGATCTATCTCTTATGAGATATCAGTGTTCAACTCATACTTTGCATGTTTCCATCCATTAGTATATATAAGCAATCGTCATCTGTCGTCGCCTGCCAGCGGAGACGTCCCCGTCTGTTTCGTCGGAGGCAGGAGCATGGTGCGGAGACGTCTCGTATTTGTTGTCTGCGTTTGATGGATTTGAGATTCCATCCAAAGTTGGATGGATTTTGAAATCCTTCATCTGATGGATTTTGAGCCTAAGTAAGGAATCATTTTCCCTTGTAAAAGTTGAACCAACAAAGGATTTGTAAGGAATTGAAATCCAATTCCCACAAAATCCCTTGAAATCCCTCCAACCAAACAGCACCTTAGAGTTCAGCTGATCCTCAACTGATCTTTTACATTTTAGTAAATTCTGTAAGTCTACTTAAAAAACAACACATGTTTTTCAATATCCTAAGTCATAAATTGAATATATAATTTTGTTAACATCAAATCCTTTTTTAATTAGTAGAACATATTTAATTATGGTTTGATATTGTTATCTCCCCAACACCAACACGCAGTGCTATGGGCTAGAAGAGGTAGAGAGATAATGTGTATTAAGGTTAAAATAGAATCTTTAATAAAGCATATTTGGAAACAATAAGGTAAATCATATTTGGTAATGAGGATAGTATAAAAAAATGACCAAAGTATCCTTGTTTTTAAGGTTAAAACAAAAAAACAAAATGAAACAAAGTCACAACCATAGTTACTATTTTCGTGATTTAAAAGTTAAAGAAGTAAAAGTGAAATTTCGTAATGACCACGAGCACCATTTATGTAATTAACTCTAAAATTTATTGGCAAACAAATAATAATGCTATACAACTCTCAAGAATTAGGTGTCATAGAGTCCAACAACTAGACCATAATAACTCAAAATAAATTCCATGTGTGTATTTACTACAAGGGGAAATGATATACACAGTCAACATCACATATCTTAGATGATGTTGCACACACATAACACTTAAATCATTAAAATACTGAAGTGACTAAAATATCTCTCATTTAAGTGTTATGTGTGCGCAACAACACCTAAGATAGGTGTTGTTGACTGCACACATCATTTCCCCTTTACTTACTATAATATCAATCAACATTACACAATGCCTACATTCTTTATGCAAAATCATGCATCCATATGACATGAATGAAAAAATCGCCTATACTCGGAAGTCAAAATATTAAAACTAGGTGTTCATGGAGTCGATGGATATAGATTTGGACGGGTCCATGTGATTCAACCGGCAAGTGCCCAATAGGGTTTCAGGTAACTCCTCTTGCGTGTTAGCCTGCGAATGATCAAAGAACATTAACCATGATATGTGAATTG
This sequence comes from Pulicaria dysenterica, assembly GCA_947179395.2. Classification (NCBI taxonomy): domain Eukaryota; kingdom Viridiplantae; phylum Streptophyta; class Magnoliopsida; order Asterales; family Asteraceae; genus Pulicaria; species Pulicaria dysenterica. The sequence goes on from OX359293.1 coordinate 20,684,026, forward strand.
TACATTTGTATTCTATGCACATATGCTTGAAAGTCATGCTTTGAAGGTTGTACTCTATGTACCTGTATCAAAAAGGCCATTTCTATAACCAAATTGTTCAAGTAACCAAGAACAAGACCGACGACACCTCTTGCCACCGTTGATGAACCTATATCAATGTCTAGCTGCAACAAGTGTTGAAGAAACATAAAAGTCAAAGTCAAACAGTGTACCTACAAATTCAAATTTCACGTTGATTTGTAATAAACTATTTCAATGGTTAAGATACTCTTATGTTGTGGTCAAACATGACCCATCATGTTCTCTCACAAAATGAGAGTGAGTCCCTTATGTCAAGAATGGGTCCCTTTGTAGGTCCCACTCTAATGTTTGTGTGAGAAAATGTTGGGTCATGTTTGGCCACAACATGAAAGGATACTAACCCCTTTTTCAACTAAGAAATTAGATTCATTTTATCTGTGCAGCCGAAAAGTAGGTTGTCTGACTTTTAAAAGTCAACTATTTCCTGAAAGAGAAAAAGCCACATTACCTCTATGTAATTCTTCCCACTAAAGTAATTTACTTGAAGTGCTTGACCTACCAACAAAGCCTTCTTTCCCACACTTTGCTTTATCAACCATGAACCCTACAAACCAAAGCACCACCAATGCGAAAGTCAACATTTTGGTTTTCGTTATTGACAAAAGGAAAACGCCAAAGAAAAAAACAAATTGATATCGGGTACTAAGTATTAACCGTAGATATATAAGGTATGAGCTTAAATCTTGAATTTCTGAATGATTCATCACCGTCAACAAAACGTTGTAGTAGTGGACAGGATGCCAAAGGTGTTCTCATCATGTAATATAGGGCAAGACTGTATGTGGTTGTGCCTGGAACCTGATAAAAAGCAGAAGTGGCAACTGGCTAAGATCAGCACGTTGGGCAATTGGTCAAGATAATATATAATATATAATATATAATAATTATTAGGGTTAAGGCCATAAAATAGCAACCAACTTTTTCAAAATTATCTATGTAGGTAACTTACTTTTTTATTACCTAAATAGGTAACTTTACTTTGAAATCTTTTACCACTTCGAACACAAATTTACCTGCTATATATTCTACCGCTTAAAACTTAAAAGAGTTTAATGAGAAAAAAATGACTTGTACAATCAATTAGTGGTACAAACATTTGAAGCACATTGGCAACATTTATGCAGCATTTTCATGTGTTTGGCAGCATTTTCTTGCTTTTTTGGACAACATTTTCGTTGGCAACATTTAGAAAGCATTGTTGTTTATTTAGTTGTGTATTAACAACATTTTATTTGATACACAATGTGTATTTTATTGGCATTATGACACATATTAACTCAAAAACAAGGTACATTCCACAAAAAGACCATGACATAAGATGTTTACATGTTGAATTCAAAGTAGTTACCTTTTTTAACAAGTCATCAGAAAGTAAGTTACCTATTTAGGTAATAAAAAAGTAAGTTACCTACATAGATAATTTTGAAAAAGTACGTTACCTATTTAGGTAATAAAAAAGTAAGTTACCTACATAGATACTTTTGAAAAAGTAGGTTTCTATTTTATAGCCTTAACCCTAATTATTATTATTATTACATAACCTGGATCAATATTGGCAGGTCTGCTTTATAAACAGTATTCACCTGTATGTTAATGACAAAGAAGAACTCAGGACCACCATGTGCTCCCGCTTTCTGCAAAGTTTCATTTCACTATATTATATGACTTATATAATCACTTGGGTAGTTGGGTGTTCAAGAATCAATTATAATATCAAGAAACATGGATTAAACCTGAACGATTCCTCCAAGACGGCCAGCAAGGTCATCTTCACGCTTATCAGATCTTAGCCAATCTGCAGCAACCAACTGCATCAATGTGCCTTTTGCCTTGTACTGCATGCCCATTTATTAAATGGATAATCGGTTTATTTTCATGTGGAAAAACACTAAAAATATTGAAAATTTGAAATTATACCTTGAGGTGATCTTTGAGATAGTTATCACCACGAATAAGAAATGAAGACGGGTCAGCAGAGGCCCAACTGCAAGGCAGATTACAATTCAAGTCTTTTGGAAATGTTGATCCATAGTCATATGATGTTTTTGATTCCCATGAGACCTCTTGTAAATCCATATAACCCTTCTTTTGAACTGCAAGATCATGCAGTTTTTTCACAAATCCAGCAGCTGATGACAGTTTAGACTGGCAATTTTCCTGCACACACAATTAAAATTAAAATAACTAAAAAGGAAACCGAAATATTATATTAAAAGTGCTAGTATACTTTTTCCAATAAAACATGAAAAAAGAAACTGAAATATTATAATTTTTTTCAGAGGTATAATAAGAAGTACCACATAGCAGTGTTGTGAGCTTTCAGAAGCCCAATCATGTTCATCATCCGAAGGTTCAGGGAAGTCAAAGAACTCATCAGATGCATCATTTAATCCGGTTAGATTTGATGAACCTGAAACTGCTCTTTCTATCACTTCTTCCATGCTGTCGTCAGTTGAGATTATTTGACCAGTTTCCATCTTGACCTGTTGCTGTTCATTTACATGAAGCGACCCGAATTCTCTAGATAGAAATTCATGACTGCAAAGCTCCCTTCCTCTGGCTTTAAACAGTTCTCTCAATGCTAATGAACACCAAAAGAGATTTAACAATTTCAATCGAATTTTTTTAGCCTTTTTTATAGTTATTGAACGAAATTTAAGCTAAGAAATTGCCTAAAATGGAGTAATATTGTTACCTGGAATAAACTACAATGAAATCCCAAATTCAGAGATTTACATAACATTACAATTGAATATAATGAAAAATATATTGTTTTAATTTCTTCCGTATTTGTTCTTATGCAGAGATTATTTTTCAAGTATATAAAAGAATACCTGAAATTCTACCAAGCATACGAATTGTCAATGATCTCACAGATGTTCTGGGAAAATAGGATTTCCATATCTTCCAATCAACAGAAAGCATGTGTTTAACAACAGATTCTTTTCCATGATTCACGGGGCTGACCACAAATCCTCCACCTAAGAAACAACTCACAAAATAGTTAGCAAATTGTTCCAACCACTTGCAAATAAGAAAATATTCAAAACTGAAAGTAGATGTGGCCATTTCAACCCATTTACATAAAGATGGATCAATTTGGGTTGTGTATCTGACCCCGAATGGGTCACATAAAAATGTAGCTAAGATGGGAACAAGTCAAATGGGTCGAACCTCATACACCCTCCTAAATCTTTTTATTCAAAGTTTTAGATTATTATTGTAATATTCTAACCATATCTGACGTATTACAGACACTAAAATTTAATCCAAAAAGTGACCCATTTCAACCTGAACCCGTTTTGACTTGTTACCCAGCCCACTTATATTTCCACCTATAATTGAAAGCACATAATTACTTTGAATGTAAGCCCGAACATAACCCTCTTGTGGTGGACACTTGCTATGGATCACCGAGTGAAAAAGTATAACTGTCATAAAAAGAAAAGTTAGGGCAAAAGAACAAGATTCTTATACTTAAGTAAAAGAAAAATCAAATGGAAAAGAAACTTTAAGAACCCTTGATTGTAAATAAATAATGAATACCATAGCTCCCGTCATCTTCCCTTCTCCAATATCGCCTCAAGAGTAAATCTCTTCGTTTGATTCCCCTAAAAAGTAAGAGGCATTAAATATTTTATTACTAAATGTTACTTAATTTAGGGGTTATGAGTTCCAACCATGGTAGCCAATCTTTACAAAGTTGCATGTGTATTATGTCTGTATGACCATCAAGATGTTCAACCACAGTGCCCTGATAGAAACAAAAATCCCATCTGCAAAAGTTGTGAACATGCAAGTTTATAGGTATCAATAAGTCTGAACTATGCAAAAGTAGTCAACATGGTCAAACTAACTGCCACATCATCATTTTGACCTAGTAACTTTGCGTATAACCTTAATTGAACATTTATGAAAGTTTGAGGGATTTAATGCAATTCGTATCAAAATTGGTTAGCTTTTTATGCAGTTAAGGACTTAAGGCTTTTAGAATTAAAGGAATCTTACTCGGATCTTGAGGGACCAAGAGACATAAGGATCTTGAAAACGGCCTCTGAAGTTCCTTCAACCACACCAACAGCCATTATAGCCGGTTGACCACCCCGTTGCTAAAATAAGTAAATAACAACACATATAATTCAAAAACTAAGCTTTAGAGTTATTTGGTACACTAATAGGAAAAAAGTGAACCGACCTTCTCACTTGAATTACTATCTTTTGCTTCTTTAAATAGCCGAAGCCCTGCAAAAACAAAAGAAGAAAAGGGAAGAGCTAACGTTTTTCAAGTATATAAAAAGTAAAAAAAAGGTTATCAAGTCACTGCAGTCTTCTTTTACATATCCAACATGACATTTGATCACAAAATTCAAAATCTTTTGTGGGAAATTGAGTAATTTATTCACTTGCATACCGTTTTGACAATCAAAAATTTTCCATGGCGAAGGTGCAATCACATCTGGTGTCACAGCATCCGCATGCATTGTTGCTGATGAGATCCAATCCACAGAATGCGTACGGGTGGCACTTTTGGAGTCATCTAATCTGCTGACTCAAAGCCTAAATATCAGCAACGATACGAATTTATAGTAACTATGCATAACTTTTTGAACAAAACTTATATATGCTATCTTTTACCTAAAAGGCTGCCATCTTCTTTTTGAGTTTGTCCTTGTTTCCATTGCCACATTTTGTAATGAATGTATCCACCTTGCAGCTTCTTCTGGACTGCTTGCTCCTAACTTTATAACCAAAGTTTTAGAAACCACAAAACCGAATAATCAAAGAACGATAAGTAGAAAGTAAATTTAAAAGAATATCAGCATACCTTTAGGTGATCTTTGTGATTAGAAGTATTGTAAATGGTGAAAATGAAAAAGACCTGTGTACTCAGAACAAATAACAGCACAAAATTTATTTACAAAATAGAAGTTAAAATGGGCAAACGAGACAAGAAAGGATGAGAAAGTCAGAAAACACATACTTTTCTATTAAAACTCTCTCTTCCATTGTCTGTGACACGTATGCAGGAGTCTACGATTGCACTTCTTAGTGGCTCCTGAAACAAAATCGAAACCTTGATAAGACCACATATTTTATGTGATTCAAAATGTTATATATAATGTCGCGGGCCACCAGAAATTATTTGCAAGATATGTAATGTAACATCAAGTGCTTCATGTGGTTCTTACCATCACAAGGCAATCTATGTTATAAATATGACAAACAAACAAGCAGAAATGATCAAAATGAAAGTGACATAACCAGTAGGAAGATAACAAGAAAATAACACTTATAACAAGTTAACAACTACCACTGTATTGTGAAAACAACAATCACATTGAGGACAGCATGAATTCCAATTCTGTTGCAGTATCCACAAAATCATAATCAAGAAATAGAACCCAAAAAGGGACTAAATCGAATGAACCCTAATTGTGTAAACCACAATATACATATACAGTTCATAGAATTTTAGTAAAATCGAATAGTCAACAACATCAGTTCTTCATTGATACTAAAAGAAAAGAGGATGAACTGATTACAAATACAGAATTACACACACATAGAGTGGAATTGATTAATGTACCCGAGTGTCAGACGAGGGTAACGATTTGAAGCTCTTAAGGCAGTGATTTTGAAGAACAAAGTACCTTCGTCGAGCGTATTGTAATCCAAATCGATTGAATCGAATGAAATACAGCCATCCCTCCATTCTTTCATCGGACTGCTGCAAATCCATTAACACCTTTTCTTTGTATTTCCTAAATTAGTTTACCAAACAGAAAGAAAACTTGAATTGTTGAAGAAGCAATTGCTTTGCGTGTACGAATTAAACGCAATGTCGGAAGCAACAATTGAACTAGTAAATTATAAGAAGAAAAAGGGGGAAAAGAGAGACGATGATCCTCTGATTCCACTCAAAGGAATCAGAGAATCAAAAATCTGAAGCAAAGGTCGGTTAGTTTTGGATTTTCCGACAAATTGAATTGGATTTTATAATAGAATTCTGATTTTCTGAAATCTCAAACAGGAACTGAATTTTAACGCTTGCTGCTACGACAGAGAGGTTGCCGCGTAGGGTTTTTATACTTGTATTAAAAAAAACCAGCAAATTGCTTTAATTTTTGTAACTTAACTCTAACACAGTTGTTTATTAGCATTAGATATTGATAGGTATATTTTGACATCTTATTCGGTGAGTTTGAACTTTGAAGTATTTATTAACCACATGCCTAGTTGAAAATTGTGAGATCTTTGAAGAGGTGTGGTGGGGAAAAAAAGGTTAGAATATCTTATTTGCAATATACTTTAATGACACGATTATTTTTGGAAAATAGAGTTTTAAGAACCTCGAGTCCCTCACTGGGTGTCAGGTTGTGAGGAGGTGTTCTCGTATCTATGATTGCCAATCACTCTATTATGAAAAGGAAGTCTCATTGGGCTTCAATAAGGTCATCCGTATGACCCTTTTTTTTTTCTTACTCAAATGTCAAATCAACGTCGCATCATTTTTTCCTCTTATTTCTCTTTCTTACACAGTATAGTCTAACACAAACTAACCCAATCTTTTTTTTCCAGTTTTTATGTAACAAAGAGAAACAGAGAAGATGGAAGTGAGAGGAGAGAGAAAAGAGACTGAGGGGATATATGATTAGGTTGGGGAGCCAAGAGCCTCGCCCGATTAGGATTAAAATGACATTCGTATGGACGTACAATTGGGACCTAAGTCACCCTAAGGTAAACCTGATTGCACACCCGAAGGTGATACGCATGGATTACTAAGCAAGCTCACTTCCAAACTAACAATGTGAAGGAAAATGATATTTCAAGTGGTGGATGGTTAACGGTTACACTTTATTAACCGGTATTATCCAGTTTGCCCCTAAACTTTTTCTCGATCGTCCGCGCTTTAGGTTGTATCCTTAAATTGCAAGAGAGTTTTCGAAATAAATTTAATATATATATTGTTCACGGAGCAGTGAGAAAATGATGATGTGGCATGAAAATGATGATGTCATTGATGACATGTAAATATGACGTGGCAAAATGATAGCATGTGATTGGTAGATATTGGACAAAACCCGTAACACCATGTTTTAATTCAAATTAATTAAGGGGTTTTGAATGTAAATTGTGATAGGCTTAAATGAAACATACGAGGGGTTTTATAAAAATAATATATTAAAGTATTTAATTATAGGTTGTATGTAAATTATGCTTAATAACTTATTATATATTTTGTTTAGAGAAAAAATAATTATATATTTGTGACCGTCTCATTTTTATCTACGTTTTGATATAAAATTTATCATAATATGACATTTTTTTGAAATTAGTATATTTTTAACCTTTATCCATCGAGAGTAGTGAGTACGTAATCCATGGACGTTTTATTCGGTTTTTTATATTCTCTCTCCCTATGCATCATAGTTGATATAATCACTGATTTCCTGGTCTTTCAGTAAAAGAATTAAATGTATATAATTTTTAAAATTTTTATTGTATAATGATAACATTTATATCGAAACGTAGATAAGATTTATAATGAGTAAGATGTATGTTAAATAGTCGATGCACTCAAAATTAATCAATAATATATTATAATGATTTGTCATTGTTTAGTAACTTGGTGTTGTATAATATATAAAGATTTATCATTAAACATGATGGATAAACATACATGAATCAATTTAAAATTAAAAAAACTTATCATTATAGAACTTAATTCAAATAATGAAACACTAATCAATGAAAAAATTCATGAGAAAACTTAAAATATGTAGCCATCATTGTGGATTATTATTGTTCGCCAAATTATATTTATTTGTTAGTTATATCAATCATTTTTGCGTATGAATTATGGTTTACCATTTTTTTCTTTTATGATAATGAATGTTTTCATTTAATTATTAACAATATTTGTCGTATATATGTGTGTATATATATATATATGTGTGTGTGTGTGTGTGTGTGTGTGTGTGTTCGAGGATGATGATTTTAATGACATAGATTTTTGGTAACCATTCATCTATCGTCTGGTAGTAAAAAAAAATTATTATGTTTGATAATCATTTAGTGAGTCTTCTAAAACCGTTCGTTAATGAATGAGTAAATAAGCGTCCAGAAATTTTCACATAGCATGTTAATGGATAGTGAAAAACCGTCATGTTAATGAGTTTTATAATTACCCTTACAACTTGAAATTTTATATAAAGACTTTATTTGTTTAAGTTTTCTTATTTTTAACTAATAACTTCGTAAATAAAATTTAGGTTATTATTACATGGATATTTAAATTCAATGTTATCTTGTGTTTTAAACTATATTTAATTAAACAATAAATAAACTATACTTAAACAATTTATGTATGTATAAACAAAATTTTATACGTTAAGATCTTAATTTTATGTGATGTAATGTGAGTATAATTAGATTGATATCTTTATTATTTAACTTTAAATAAATTAAGTTTACAATTCTAAAAATACAAATATATAATTACTAATAAAAATGTATATGCTCAAATTAAGCACTTGATATTACATTATTAACTTTTAGACATGAAATATCATATGCACATTAAAACTACACTAAAACTTTTAGAGGTGAAAAAATTCTCTCTCTCTCTCTCTCTCTCTATATATATATATATATATATATATATATATATATATATCATTAATATAAAGGTTTTATTTACATACCCGAGCACTGCTCGGGTATAACACTAGTTTTTTTGGTAGGGGAGGTGGGAGCTTCACAAATTAAAAAATATAATCAGTGAAATGATACAAAGTTGTTTTAGATAGAGATCGGGGGCTAAATGTGGGAGACCTCAATTCTTTTAACGTATATTTACTAGGTAAGTGGTAGGCGCGTTTTTATAAAGAAAACAAATCTTTTTGGTCTGTGTTATTAAAAGTATATACAGGTATTCGGGAGGGTTGGAATTCAATTTGGATGGTTAACAAAAAGGGGTCTGTCGGAAAATTATTAGGCCAGTATTGATCTTTGTAATCTAGGTATATCAATACCCTCTTTTTTGAAAATCAAAGTTGGCAATGGTATGAAAATAAGATTTTGGTTGGATAATCGGATTGGTGATGCCCCTCTAAGAGTCCCATACCTAATAATTTTCGAAGAGCATAAAAAAAAATTGGTGGGAGAATTGGGTTTTTAGGTGAGGGGTTCATCAAATTGGAACATTAATGTAAATGGTAGACCATTTTGGAAGGGGTTAAGTTGAAATAAAAGAGTTGCTACATACCATTAGCTCGTGTTCGTTACATGCCGAAAAGTAAGACAAATGGAGTTGATAATTGAAAGACGAAGATGGTTACTCAGTCAATTAAGTCATAAATTAGATAGCTGAAAGAAGAAGAAGGGTAGTTGACATACTAAAGGAAACATATTGGTCAATGATCGTTCCTAAAAAATTCCTTATTTTTGTTTGGAGGATAGACAACAACCGCCTTCTGTGTGTACTAAATTGGCGGATAAAGCCATTGACATACCTTACATACAATGTTTGTGTTGTGAATTAGAAAATGTTATTCAACTGTAAATCAACAATTTCAATGTGGGAGAAGATCTGTAACAGGTCGAATCTAAAGTTCAAGGGTAGGAACGATATTAAGGAGTTGTGGCATCCAAAAACTCATCGCTTCACTCATTGACACGATCAGAAATTTGGGACTCGATTTCACGAGTAGTAAGGTTTATGTTGTCGAAAAGATGCAATCAATGAGTTTTCGAGAATAAGAAAATAGGCGTTGAGAACTTGGTCTTTGATATTAAACTTTGCTTGTTCTATTGGATCAAAAAGAGGATAAAAATGTAAAACAAGGTCCTGGGCGGACTAATTAACAAAACCGGCGGAGAGGACTAAAAAACTAGGCTAAAATTTAAGGTTTCTAATGTTGAGTAATGTCCCACATAGGACGGGGAATGACTTTGTAATGAGCTTATAAGAGTCCTGGGCTACTCCTCTCATAAACAATTGGTTTTGAGTTAGAACCCCACAAACTTACATGGTATCAGAGCAAGGTTCACCCACTCCACTTAACCCACAAGTATCCACGTGTTAGGCGCGAGAAAAAAAGAACGCCACACGTGAGGGGGCGTGTTGAGTAATGTCCCACATAGGACAGGGAATGACTTTGTAATGAGCTTATAAGAGTCCCGGGCTACTCCTCTCATAACTAATTGGTTTTGAGTTGGAACCCCACAAACTTACATGTACAATGAGGGATGATAGTGAAAATTGATTCCATATGCTTATATGTTTTTTAAATGGAATTTAACTACCAGCTCCGCTTATCTCTTCTCCAGGCAGTGAGGTAAGATATGTAAACATTAGATATTTATTATCAATAATGTTAGTGCATACATGGTCACACATTGAGAAATGATCTCCTTATGTTGATGATGATAAATATATGAACATGTGATATTATTGCTTATCAGAATTATTCATATGTTCATATGTTACATTCTTAAAAGGTTAACAAACCTAAAATTAATGATCAAGTGAAGAACAAATAAGTGAAGACTTCAAATCAACAAGAAAAGAAGAAAACAAGATAAAAGCAAACATTCAACCTTCACGGTCGATCCCACGGTCGACCGTGAATCAACCGTCGCTGCATAGCCTCAACTCTTGAATATTGTCCTTCTTGAAGTCAACCGATCTCATACTCGACTATTGGAGCGAAGATATCTACAAACACACGTTCGGATAATATGAGCTTACAAGAATAAATAATTAAACAAGTTTAAGTTTTTATAAAATAATTTTTATAAAAACTTTTATAAAAATTGAAAAACTTTTTATAAAAATCACAAACTTGGTTGAAAAAGTATAAGACTTCTTATTTTGGCAAATACCAAACACAATCTAGCAATGAAATAAAACAACACCATATTTAGAAAATGGAATCACCCAAAGAAGCAAACATCCAACATGCTTTATACATTTGTTTTCTAAACTTCTATATTGGTGTTTAAATTCAAACACAAGAAGTATGTCCCCAACCCACCTTTTCCTAAGTCCCTTTTCAGCACATTTTTATGGTAAAAAAGGATTGTGTGTGGTTTTGGTAAAAGGCAAACGTCATTATTTTCAAGGCTCAAAAAGTTCCAACATGCTGACGGAAGATGCCACGGTCGACCTTGAATCAACCGTGCATCGACCATGGACAGTCTGGACACTTTTTGAGCTTGCACCTTTTTTCTTATTTAAACTAACTCAAGTCTTGTGTTTCATTCACCTCTTGCACAGCAAAAACACAGAACATATTTTCATATCTTGTGATATCATAATCTTTGATAATTCATCTATCATTCAAGATCAAGAATTAAGCAAGAGCAAAGCTTTCAAAGCTTAAATACTACATCATCTTTATACATATTTTGTAATAGTGTAAGGATCAAATCTAGCCTTTCTAATTAGAGTGAAGTGAGGATTATCTCTAGCCTATAGAATTAGAGAGAAGTGAGGATTAACTCTAGCCAACACAATTAGAGTGAAGTTAGGATTATCTTAGCCTTATTTACAAGAGAGAAGATTATTTCTTGTAAGCTAAAGAGAGAAGTTGTAAAGGTTTATCTCTACCTTCAAAGAGAGAAGGTTTAGTGGAGCAAACTCTTGGTGGGTGATGCCAAGGAGTGGATGTAGTGCAAGTTTGTTAACACTTGCATGAACCACTATAAATCTCTTGTCTTCTACTTGGTGATATCTCTCTATCTCTACTCTCTTTATTTCTTGCAAATGTTAGTTGTGTTATTATAATCTTCAAGATCAATCTTTAAAATACAACTTACTAAAATTTATTTTGAAAAATTGGTAAACTAAGTAAAAGAACCTATTCACCCCCCCCCCCCCCTAGGTTCCAACAAATAATAAACCAATGCTTTTAAATGGACCAAGCCAGTACAAGATAAACTTGATTTCATAAATTTGAAAAACTAGCTATCACGAGAACAAAATGATTAGTGCATGGCATGCACATGCACTCTTTGAAGATACCTCCATGCTCCAGGACATCCACACATTGTAGACACCATGCACCCTTCGAAGGTAACTAATGCATAACTTTTTTTGACGAAGACTCTTCGTCGTGCTCTCAAGTCCCATGTTGATCTCTTTTTTGGTTAGTTTCTAGTTATAAATCATTTGTACCACTAAATTCCAAGTGACACTCAACAATCTCACACTTGACTTGAATTTTCTTCAACCACCAAATAATTTCCAAAGAACCGTCTCTTTTTTGCCAACCGCCCCAAAAGGGACTTACCTCTTTGTACGAGCCACGAAGTTGGGACACTTGTCACGCAATTTCACCAAAGACAAACCTCATCCACAATGTCCTGACTTTGTCTTGTCATCATGTTACTCCAAGGACAAAACAAGTATCGTTTCCTTCATAGAAGTTCCTTCATGGACATAAATACCACGTTGCACGCTGCCCTTCATTACCACCAGAGCATCTTTAGAGACTTTCAATCAGCCACCTTTACTAGAATATTCATAACCATCATTGGCCAAAGTACCGTAGGAAATCAGGTTATTTTGGAGACTAGGAACATACCAATAATCAAAGTCTGACCATCCCATCATCACCCAACTTCATCTTACCGTTCCATTCCTTGAAAAAAATCACATGAGAAAGTCATATAATGAGATGAACCCCTGTCCAAGATCTAGGTATATAGACCTAGTTATGCATATGGTTAAAGCATCACCAATATCTCCTTCATCCCGAATCAAAGTAGCACTTCCCTTCCATTAAGGATAGTCTTTTTTCGTGAGTCCCTTCTCTTTCCGATGATAACATTTAATCTTAAACATGGATTTTGATTTGGAACGTGACCCACCCATGCCATCCTTTCTGTCATGCGTTCTTCCTGCCCATATATAGACTTGAACCAGACTCCCCCTCATTACTAGAATTCCTTCGTTTTTGTTCTTCCATACAAGATGGTATCAAGAAAATTCTCATTGACTTTGATAGAGAACACACCATAATCAAGACAAGATCTTCATTATCAATTTTAACATCCACGCCTTGTAGATCAAGGATAACGTGATTGAAATTATACAGATAAATTTTTTTTTGTGTACCTTCTAACATCCATAGGGTATACAAACACGGCTTCTGATAAACTTTGTTCATGAGAGTATTTTTTTATACTTTTCACATAACTTTTTTCATAAACTAGCGGCCATTGTTTGATCAACCACCTCCCATAACATTTCATCAGTCAAATATAGAAACATAGCGTTGTATACATTTTCCAGAACATCCATCTTCACACCCTCCGTCATATCCTTTGGAAGTTTATCTTCTCCTTTTAACATCATTGCACAACCCCGCCGAACCATTAGAGCCTTCATGATTATCTTGAGTGAAATCATTTGACCCATTGAACCTCTCTAGATCAAACTTGACATACATCATATTCAATCAACAGTTGTGAGCTGCTCAAAGAAATTGTGTCTCTCATAGCACTTGTTGAGATCTTGAATACGCGTTAAAGGATGCAGGTGATATAAAAAACACCAAAGATTTAAACGTCGGCAGCCAAAGTTGTGACCTACGTTCATGGGCAGGAACAAAGATTTTTTTTATTATGACCGAAAGTGTCTAATATGATGTTGATTGATGGGAACCCTAGCTATAAATATTTATAAGGATAACAAGAAACCATACTAGGCCAAGCCTGTACGAGATAAACTTGAAAAAAAAAGTTGTCACCCAAACAACATGCACCACGTCGTACATCCTTCGAAGATACCTCCATGCTCCATGTGATGCACACATTTGATACGCGAATATCAGTCTTAAATTTTAACACTAATCTAACCTAATTGACTGACACACTAACGGGCAAGCGCACCCGATCGTATAGCAGTAAACAGGGCAAGACCAGGATCGTATCCTCAGGGAACAGGAATTGAAAGTACTATAAAGAAATAAACTAATTAAACAAAATTACTGAAAATTAAATATGGGGTTTTTGAAAAGTAACAGCTAACCGCTGTCAAGGTATTGAGATATTTGAATTAAAGCAGTAAATATGAAAATAATTTTTAAGAAGTAGAAATCAGATGACAAAGCTGTATTTACCAATGAATTACTCCCCCTAGGTTCAATTTGTTTTAAGCACAGTTAATATGATAAGTTTCTAAGGGCGTTCGAACCAACAACCATCAGTCCTACTAATCCGATTATGACCTAATCGTTCCAAAACACACTTAACTCTCGTTGTATGGTGAATCAGACTCAAACTTTTATCTATGGTATTATTAAGTAATCTTAACCCTCATATCTCAGAAAAGTTATCTATCATATTGCATGCAAACGTCATTTCTCAGATCAAGCAAACAATAATCAAGAAGAAAATACACATACAAGTCATTATCTCAGATCATGCACAAACTGTATCTAACAGATTACTCAATAAAGATTAAGATCAAAAACTCAAGGATTGTGATTAAGCATAAACAAAACAAATCATAAAATAATAAATGTAAAGATTACATCTCAAACCTAGGGGTTGTTCATCATGGTAAATACATTAAAAGGTTTACCCCATAATCATATCAAAGATCAAACATAAATCAAGAATTGTATTAAATGTAAACATTGTTGAAAAGCTTACAAACAATAAAGAAATACTTAATTAATGACGAACTCGAATGATGATGACGGCTGTGCTCTTCCTCTGACGTACGACTGCTGCTTCCCAAACTTAATTGTGTTCTGCGTAAATTGTGAATTGTGAATGGCTGATGGAATGCGGCTGCCGTAGGTTTATTTAATTCCTTTTGTTACTGTTGGGCCGTGGGATTAGATAGACTTAAATTGGACCTAGGCCTTAAGCCCATGAGGTGGCCACTGGCCAGCAGTGCTCCACGTGAGAATTACTTCACAACTTAAATCACCCGATTATGAATATTGAAGGTGCATGGCAATTGACAAGGGAATTGAAGCCCACGTGGCTTCATACGAATTAATTGCTTGGCTATCAAAAAATTTGGAGGGGCATGGCATGAGCATTTCTTTCTTTCTTTTTCAGCTCTGTTTCTCGGCCCATTTATAGCAGAATCACGACCCAATTTAATAATACAAACATATTATTGTTGTGGCCCCTTTTGTCTAACTTCTGAAGCTTTTTGAATCATCTTGTTTCGAGTTCGTATGAGTGAGATACGATCCAAACATTGAAGAGGTGTCAAAGCTGTCAAATCCTCTTTTTTTCACCATCTCTTATCAAATTCTCTTTTTCTTCTCTCAAGAGCCTTAAAACATGTAATACACCAAATTAAGCCACAATTATCAGAATTTATTATAATAATGCAATCAAAGAATGAGATATCGTATATAAATAATATGTATATTTTAGACGATATCAAACACCCCACACTTAAACCTTGCTTGTCCTCAAGCAAACTATCTTTTAAAAACTCATTGCACCAGATAGATCAAATGAACAACTCAACAAATAACTTCCGTGGACACGTCAAACAGTTAAAAGAATCGTCAGAAACGTCACTTAACCCGGCAACTACAAATTACATTCAGAACAATGCACATGTTTGTGTAAAATCCTCCTTAACTTTTCATTATTCTAAATAATTTCTCACAACACTAACCAACCCTTATAATTCAAACCGTACTCATTCTTGCATACTTTTTTTTATTCCTCTAGAAAACTCCCGACCTCAAGGTTTATTGGTGATTCCAAAGTTAACTCGACAAATGCGCTGCTATTTTTTCTTTTCATTTCTCTTTTTTTCCATGCCTTTCTTTTCTTTCATTTCTTTTTCTTTTAATAGATCAAACGTGACTTTCTAATGGATCCATGTAACGGACTTTCGGCCAACATATCCAGACCAGTTGGCCTTGGTATGCTAGATTTGAAAATCCCTCGGGTCTACTTGTCCGAATCCAAAAGGCCACATAGTGTTTTTCACTATTAATTTAGGCATATAACTCTTGTAAGCAACACATAAGTCTTATAAAACTAAAGAATCAATCTCAACCTATTTTTGTCAAGATTCAGCTATCTCATTATGAATTGTGGTATCTCAGGATACCGACACGCTGATTATAATTTTCTAAAGGTTCTATCATATTTATTATGCAAGACTTTTTGTACTCTCCAAATTATTCAAGATTGAAAGTGAGCTCAAAATTTTTACAATGATGAAAAGCCACAAACACTGACACATAGAATCTGAACATAATCTCGCCACCAAGCTAAATTCTTTTTCTTAACAACTCAATTAACAAGTAACGACATGTTTAAAACTTAAAAATTTCTGGCACAATTGACAAAGCATAAACAATCTCAGCTCGAAGATAGTGCTCACAGGACAACAAGCAACTGGTTAAGTAATTTAACCCCCACCCCACACTTAGAAATTTGCATTGTCCTCAATGCAATCGGATAAGCATAAAAATGTGGACTCATATAAGAGTTTAAAGAAACAATACTCCCTGGGGGTTATCGGCGGCAGACCAACAGCTGGAACTCTGGCTTCTTCACATCATCAAGATCAACAACTGCAAGCAACACAAAAACAAAACAAGCACACAAAAAAAAAAAAAAAAACAAAGAAAACAAACCAAAAGGAAAAGAACAAACCGGGTTGCCTCCCGAAAAGCGCCTCGTTTATTTCCGAGTCCTGAGCTTGACTCGCCCCCGAGTTAGATTACTTGGGGTAGATTAGCATGACCTCCTCGAGGTCGGGTTCTTGGATTTGATTGTAGAGTTTTAGGCGATGTCCATTAACTCGGAATGGACCCCTTTCTGATTCAAGATCAACGAACCCCATTGGAGATGATTTGATGACTGTGTAAGGACCAGTCCATCGCGATCGAAGCTTTCCAGGCGTGAACTTCAGACGAGAATTGAAAAGCAAAACTTTGTCACCTGGCTTAAACTCTTTGACGATTTTCAAACGCTTATCATGCAGCATCCTAGATCTCTCCTTGTACATCTTTGAGTTATCATAGGCTTGATACCTCAACTCATCAAGTTCATTCAGCTGGAGAAATCTATGCTTTCCTCCCTCTTCAGGGTCGAGATTGGCATTTTTCAATGCCCAGAATGCACGGTGTTCAATCTCGATAGGGAGGTGACAAGCTTTACCGTAAACCATACGGTATGGAGTGGAACCAGTGGGTGTTTTGTAAGCTGTTCGAAATGCCCACAAGGCATCATCAAGCTTATCGGACCATAACTTTGGGTTAAACCCTATGGTCCGCTCAAGAATGCGCTTCAACCCACGATTCGTATTTTCGACTTGTCCGCTCGTCTGCGGATGATATGGGGTCGAGAAACGGTGCGTGACACCGTATCGTCTCAAGACTTTCTCCAACTGCTGATTACAGAAGTGAGAGCCTCGATCACTGATAAGCGCTTTCGGACACCCAAATCGCGAAAATAAGGATTTCAGAAAAGTGACAACTACTCGGGCGTCATTTGTAGGCAGGGCTTTTGCCTCAGCCCATTTCGATAGATAATCGACAGCCACGAGTATGTACTTGTTTTTGTGAGATGTAGGGAATGGACCCATGAAGTCTATCCCCCAAACATCGAATATCTCACAAACCTGGATGCCAAGTTGGGGCATTTCATCTCTTTTGGAGATGTTCCCAGCTCGCTGGCATGCATCACAGGTTTTGACCATGGCGAATGTATCTTTGAAAAGAGTTGGCCAATAGAAACCACAATCTAACACCTTTTTCGAGGTGTAGTTCGGGCCGAAGTGTCCTCCGGTTGGACCTTCGTGACATTCACGTAAAATTTGTTTGGCCTCAGTACCAAACACGCAACGGCGCAAGACATAGTCTGCACCTAACCTGAACAGATGGGGTGAGTACCAGTAGAAATGTTTGACATCAGTCAGAAATTTCCGCTTCTGCTGATGTGTCAACCCCTTTGGAATAAACCTCGCAGCTAGATAATTGGCTATGTCAGCATACCAAGGTTCTTCCTCTTGTTGAGACTCGATCATCTGTAAGAACTCGTCAGGAAAGGTATCATCGATGGCAGTCTCGTTGAGTTCTTCGAGATTTGGGTTCTCGAGTCGAGAAAGATGATCGGCGGCTAAGTTTTCTGCGCCTTTCTTGTCCCGGATCTCAATATCGAACTCTTGCAGGAGCAGAATCCAACGAATGAGTCTGGGTTTCGCATCTTGTTTGGCGAACAAATATTTTAGCGCAGAATGGTCGGTGTATACTATGGTCTTCGATAGGACTAAGTATGGGCGGAATTTGTCGAATGCAAATACCACCGCCAGGAGCTCTTTCTCAGTCGTGGTGTAGTGCTCCTGCGCATCAGTGAGAGTCCTACTCGCATAGTATATGGGCTGAAAATGATTTTTCTTTCTTTGGCCCAAAACCGCCCCGAGTGCATAATCACTCGCATCACACATGAGCTCAAATGGAAGTGACCAATCAGGTGGCACCATGATAGGGGCGTGTGTGAGCTCATGTTTCAGAAGATTGAAGGATTTCACACATTCTGGTGAGAAAACAAATGGTGTATCCTTCTCGAGTAGTTGGGTCATCGGCCGGGCGATCTTAGAAAAATCTTTAATGAAACGCCTATAGAAACCGGCGTGACCCAAGAAGCTACGAACAGCTTTAACATTCGTGGGTGGAGGGAGTCGTGAGATAACGTCGATTTTTGATTTGTCGACCTCCATCCCCACACTTGAGATTTTGTGTCCGAGAACAATGCCTTCTCGGACCATGAAGTGACATTTTTCCCAATTCAACACGAGGTGGGACTCCTCGCATCGAGCTAGGATACGATCAAGACTAGCAAGACAGGAATCAAAAGAACTGCCAAAGACAGAAAAATCATCCATAAAGACCTCCATGCAGTCCTCGATCATGTCATGAAAGATTGCCGTCATGCACCGCTGAAAGGTAGCGGGTGCGTTACACAGGCCGAACGGCATCCTCCTGTAAGCGAAAGTCCCAAAAGGGCAGGTGAAGGTGGTCTTCTCCTGATCCTTCGGGTCTATGGGTATCTGGAAATAACCAGAGAAACCATCAAGGAAACAATAGAACTCGTTCCCTGCCAGTCTCTCTAGCATTTGATCGATGAAAGGGAGCGGGAAATGATCTTTACGGGTAGCATCATTGAGTTTTCTATAATCAATGCATACCCGCCATCCCGTGACCATACGAGTTGGAACGAGTTCGTTCCTTTCATTGAGTACCACGGTCGTACCTCCCTTCTTAGGGACTACTTGAACGGGGCTCACCCAAGGGCTGTCAGAAATGGGATAGATAAGCCCGGCGTCCAGTAGTTTTATCACCTCTTTCTTAACTACCTCCTTCATATTAGGGTTTAACCTCCTCTGTCTTTGCACACATGGCTTATAAGTGTCCTCCATGAGAATTTTATGCGTACAATAGGAGGGGTTAATCCCCGGTATGTCAGCAGTTTTCCAGGCGATTGCCCCTTTGTGGGCTTTGAGAACACGGATCAGACTCTCCTTCTCACTCTCAGAAAGGGTCGAAGAAATGATGACAGGGAGAGAAGACTCTCCTTGCAGATAAGCATACTCGAGATGAGAAGGTAAAGGTTTGAGTTCAAGAGTAGGAGGTTCCTCAAGAGAGGTTTTGATCCGGATCTTCTCAGTTGGAGAGATTTTCTCGAATGCTCCATCAGTCGCTTGGGCATCTACGGTGTCAGCATGTAGGATATCTTCGAGCTCTCGCATCATGGCATCAGGGTTAATGGCATCAGTACCATTACCCATCAAGGTTTCCTCAGAGATGTCAGCCATCAGAAAGTTTTCCATTTCAGCATTGAGGCAGTGATCGATAGTATCCACAAAGTAGCAGGAGTCATCAGCAGTGTGTGCATGTGACATGGCTTTGTCTATGGAAAAAGTGACCCTATCATCAGCTATGCCTAGATTGAGTTGTTTCTTGGAGACATGGACTATGGCATCTGCAGTATTCAGGAAGGGTCTCCCTAGAATCAAAGGCACATGACTATCCTCTTTCATCTCTAATATGACAAAGTCAACAGGGAAGACAAATTTGTCCACCTTAACAGGGACATTTTCAGCTATACCTATAGGATATTTAAAGCTACGGTCAGCAAGCTGCAAGCACATCCTGGTCTGCTTAAGTTCTCCTAGGTCTAGTTTAGCATACAAAGAAGATGGCATTAGATTGATGCTAGCTCCTAAGTCTGCTAAAGCATTACAAACAGTATCAGAACCTAAAAAGCAAGGGATAGTGAAACTCCCTGGATCTCCTAGTTTAGGAGGCATGGCTGCGGTCTGCAAGATAGCTGAGCACTGCTCCCCCAGTGGTAATGTAGTCGCCTCCTCCAGCTTCTTCCGGTTAGACACCAAGTCCTTCAGAAATTTCCCATAATTGGGCATACCTGCAATCACATCAACAAGAGGCACATTAATCCTAATCTGTTTAAGCAAATCAACAAACTTACCATACTGCTCCTTCATGCGCTCCTTTCGAAGACGGCCAGGAAAGGGTAGTGGCGGCTGGTACTCCCTCAAAGGAGGTTGTGTGGCCTTCTTCTTGATGCTGGACTCTGCTGCAACGGTCTCCGGTTCCTTTTGCTTTTCCACCGGCGGAGGCTCGATCTCGTCATCCGATGAATCATCCTGCACAGTAGGAGGAGAAAAATCATCAGTAGCATCGATGTTATTACCAACGGATTTACCTGAGCGAGTTGTGATCGCTTGAACGTGCTCGTTCCGCGGTTTATCAGCATTCGGGTTCTGTTGGGTATTGCTCGGCAGGGACCCACTTTGTCGACTCGCTACGATCTCCGCCAACCTCCCCAAGTTGCGCTCTACAGTCTGAATAGAAGCTTGTTGATTTCTCTGAATCTGCTCGTTCATGCTCTGGTTCTGCTGAACAGTATTTTTCAAAGCTTCCACCGACTGAGTGGTTGTGATCATGAAGCTCTTTAGGAGGTCCTCCATGCTGGGACTCGACCCTCCTTGCGACTGAGCTGGTTGAAGATGAGGTTGAGGGTGAGGTTGGGGTCGAGGGGGAAGTGCATTATACCCCGGTGGAGGGTTTTGTCTTTGGAAGTTACCTCTGTTCCCATGCCAGTTTGATCCACCTCCCTCGTAGTTACCTCCGGATCTCTGATTAAGGTAGTTGACATCCTCAGGTTGATTCATTGGGCGATCCTCACAGTCTTTCGTGAGATGAGGACCCCCGCAAGTTGCACATCCTACCTGCATAGCGTGAATGGATTCGATCAATTTGTCAACCTTACGCTCCAGAGATTTCTGATTGTTTGCTAAGGATGCGACAGTGTCTCGGCTACCACCATCTTCTACTGCAGCGATCGTCCTTCGCGACGACTTCCTCTCAACATTCCATCCTTGCCTATGGATAGCGATATCCTCAAGCAGTGTGTATGCTTCTCTCGGGCTCTTGTATTGGAAGATTCCACCACAAGCCGAATCGATTTTCTCTCTGATGTCGTCATCCATTCCTCGGTAGAATGTCTGCACTTGATCACTTTTATTAAGCCCGTGATTTGGACACTCTCGTAGCATTTTCTTGAAACGGGCCCAAGCATCATTAAAAGATTCTCCAGACTTCTGAGAGAAGTTGAGAATATCGGCTTTCATCCTTTCCTCTTTAGCTGGAGGAAAGAAGTGATTGATGACGAGATTTTTCATGCCATCCCAGGTTGTAACGGAACCTGGTGCTAAAGATTCAAGCCACTCTTGAGCTTCCCCAATCAGGGTGAACGGAAAGACTCTCAGGCGAACAGCATCAGAGGTAGCTCCTCTGATTTTGAATAACTCACAGATGGCGAGGAAAGACTGGATATGGCGGTTCGGGTCATGCTTAATCCTCCCATCAAAGTTCAGTTCTCGAGCCATACTAACAAATTGTCCTTTGATCTCAAATCCGGGGTCAGTGATCTCAGGCACACGAATGGCAGGCTCTGGTGCGGGCGGTGCAGTCTCTCGGGCGGACCACATCGGTGTATCATCTTCGTTGGCCATTGGCGACGTTGGCTCCTCGTACTCCTCCTCTGAACTGGGTGTTTGACGGTTCTCCTCCGTGGTTGCAGATTTGAGCGCACGCAGACGACGATGAAATTCTCGCTCGGGTTCTTTAAATGGGATTTTCAAGAATAGCGAGGAACTACGGGTCATACACTAACGCGGCTAAAAGTGGAAAGAACAAGCAACACCAAAGATACTAACTATAATCTAAAGGAAAGAGAAGAACTACGGAACTAAAAAGCAATAAAGGAAAGGAAAGGAATTTAAACTAAGAAAGTAGCAACTTACCCGAGGTAAACCTCGAATAAGGATCGAATAACTAGTAATTTCTAAATAGCACAATCGGTCACCGTTCCCCGGCAACGGCGCCAAAAACTTGATACGCGAATATCAGTCTTAAATTTTAACACTAATCTAACCTAATTGACTGACACACTAACGGGCAAGCGCACCCGATCGTATAGCAGTAAACAGGGCAAGACCAGGATCGTATCCTCAGGGAACAGGAATTGAAAGTACTATAAAGAAATAAACTAATTAAACAAAATTACTGAAAATTAAATATGGGGTTTTTGAAAAGTAACAGCTAACCGCTGTCAAGGTATTGAGATATTTGAATTAAAGCAGTAAATATGAAAATAATTTTTAAGAAGTAGAAATCAGATGACAAAGCTGTATTTACCAATGAATTACTCCCCCTAGGTTCAATTTGTTTTAAGCACAGTTAATATGATAAGTTTCTAAGGGCGTTCGAACCAACAACCATCAGTCCTACTAATCCGATTATGACCTAATCGTTCCAAAACACACTTAACTCTCGTTGTATGGTGAATCAGACTCAAACTTTTATCTATGGTATTATTAAGTAATCTTAACCCTCATATCTCAGAAAAGTTATCTATCATATTGCATGCAAACGTCATTTCTCAGATCAAGCAAACAATAATCAAGAAGAAAATACACATACAAGTCATTATCTCAGATCATGCACAAACTGTATCTAACAGATTACTCAATAAAGATTAAGATCAAAAACTCAAGGATTGTGATTAAGCATAAACAAAACAAATCATAAAATAATAAATGTAAAGATTACATCTCAAACCTAGGGGTTGTTCATCATGGTAAATACATTAAAAGGTTTACCCCATAATCATATCAAAGATCAAACATAAATCAAGAATTGTATTAAATGTAAACATTGTTGAAAAGCTTACAAACAATAAAGAAATACTTAATTAATGACGAACTCGAATGATGATGACGGCTGTGCTCTTCCTCTGACGTACGACTGCTGCTTCCCAAACTTAATTGTGTTCTGCATAAATTGTGAATTGTGAATGGCTGATGGAATGCGGCTGCCGTAGGTTTATTTAATTCCTTTTGTTACTGTTGGGCCGTGGGATTAGATAGACTTAAATTGGACCTAGGCCTTAAGCCCATGAGGTGGCCACTGGCCAGCAGTGCTCCACGTGAGAATTACTTCACAACTTAAATCACCCGATTATGAATATTGAAGGTGCATGGCAATTGACAAGGGAATTGAAGCCCACGTGGCTTCATACGAATTAATTGCTTGGCTATCAAATAATTTGGAGGGGCATGGCATGAGCATTTCTTTCTTTCTTTTTCAGCTCTGTTTCTCGGCCCATTTATAGCAGAATCACGACCCAATTTAATAATACAAACATATTATTGTTGTGGCCCCTTTTGTCTAGCTTCTGAAGCTTTTTGAATCATCTTGTTTCGAGTTCGTATGAGTGAGATACGATCCAAACATTGAAGAGGTGTCAAAGCTGTCAAATCCTCTTTTTTTCACCATCTCTTATCAAATTCTCTTTTTCTTCTCTCAAGAGCCTTAAAACATGTAATACACCAAATTAAGCCACAATTATCAGAATTTATTATAATAATGCAATCAAAGAATGAGATATCGTATATAAATAATATGTATATTTTAGACGATATCAACATTGCAAAACATGTTCGACGATGTGTGCTAGTTATAAATCAAATGTACTACTAAATTCCAAGTCACACCCAACACTCTGTATCTAGGTTCTAAACCTATGAAGAAATATAGAAAATGAAAATTCTTGTACTAAAAATTAAATTAATGGACAAATGGCTTTAGATCAAAGTGAATCATGAGCATAATTTTTAATTATTACAAATGACGAAAAATAAATGTAGACGATGTTTTAAAATCAAATAATATAGAAGTATGTAAATTGATCTTAAGGACATCTACACTTCGTTTAACTCTATAACAGTTTAATGGATTATCATATCAACACTTAACTATTTATATATTTTTTCTAATTAACCTTTACATTCTATTAAACCTTATAAGATGTAATAGATTTTCATATTGACATCGTATATAATTTTACAAAAATTATAAAAACTATAAAAAAAAAGGAAATACGATATTAATTTAGTGATTTTACACACAAAACAAACTAAACTCAAAATATATTAAATAAAAATTATGAAACGTAAAAATATAATACGTAGACATAGTTCCATACAATAATAATACCATTTTCTTTCATTGTTGTCATAATTTATTAAACATGACCCTTAACTTGGGATGTGGTTAAATGGACACATGCTATGTGATATGTAAAAAGGTTTATTTTACATAATGATAAATCAAATTCGAAAATTATACTATCAAGATTGTTAATAGAAATTTTATAACGTAAAATAAATGGATAAAGATCTTAATAGAACATTCTTTTAATTGGATTGGGTTTAAATTTTCTTAGGATGTAATTTGGTATTGTGTTGTTTTTGTTTTGTCCATATGGACCATGTATGTAGTTCATGGTAGTTTAGTTCCCTTTTTCATGGAAATAAAGTATGTGGACTATGTTGTATTTTTGTGTTTTATTAAATAAAAGGGAAAACGACTATTTACTTCATAAAATATGTATTTTTTTCAAGTTAGTAGTTTAATTTTCTTTTATGTATTGGATACATGATATAGGAAGACCATGTAAATCAATTTGAGTCATGTATTTATTTAGGAAGTTTCTAGTTATAATATTTTTTCATTTCGGAAATAATATATAAGTTTAGGAAATATATTAAAAAGTTTTAAGAAATATGGTACTTAATGTATAAAATAAAAAATTTGAATGCTTTAGAAATTAGGGTAAAATATATTTTAACCACTAGAGTTTAGTTTGAAAAATGGTTTAACCCCTAAACTTTTTAAATGAACGATTTAATCCCTAAAATTTTTTAATGAATGTTTTAACCCTTAAACTTGTTACAATTCATCGTTTTAGTCACTTGACCTTCTACAGCAAGTTACCAAGTTTTTAAAGAGCATTTTAATCACTAAGCTTGGGGTGAAATCGAATCAAGCCGAACCAAACCTAGTCAAACTCTAACTCGTATAGTTGCACTAGTTTGATGATTGCACATCTTCGAATTCCTCTATCTCTATTTTTGTTTTCTAGTTTCTTTGGGAACCCATGAGATGGTGATTCGTGGCCTTGTAGATTGTCGAACAGCGGTTAATTACCACTAACCAATCGGTTCTTCAATCTTCACCGGCTTAAGTTTTAGAGGAAGTGTCGAGTTAGAGTTTTACTAGGTTTGGTTCGGATTGATTCGATTACACCCCCAAGCTTAGTGATTAAAATGCTCTTTAAAAGTTTGGTAACTTGCTGTAGAAGGTCAAGTGGCTAAAATGATGAATTATAACAAGTTTAGGGGTTAAAACATTCATTAAAAAAGTTTAGGGATTAAATCATTCATTTAAAGAGTTTAGGGGTTAAACCATTTTCAAATCTAAAGTTTAGGGATTAAAACATATTTTACCCTAGAAATTATATAAAAGTTAAGAACTAGTAAAGTTATTTTCTCAATAACATAAATCTAAATATATATGATAAAAAAAGTAGGACACTTACTTTAGTAAAAAAATGGAAGTTAAGAATTAATAAAGTAAATTTTCCCTTAAATAAAATGTTGTCTTTAACAAATAATGATTTTTAAGGTGAAAAAAAGGTACTTTTCTTATGGAATATTTTACTAATTAAAAAAACAAAATCTCCACTGAACCGGTTAATCACCCATTGAATCCCGCCACTTTCCTTCAAATCCATTCAACTCCTATTAAATGAAAGTTCACTCTTAATAAATTATAGATATTTGATTCGTACATAATAATTTTTAGCCATATACAACAGGATATAAACATTTATTGCACATGGGCACGTTGATGATACATAATGTTGTTGTGTATGACTATTTTTATTGTGTATGAATCACCTCCCATAAAATAAAGATATTATTCTGTAAGTGGATAAAGGAAATAATATACCCATTAATAAGTGATTTACATTTTAAAAGGCCAACACACGTATATAGTGTGTCGGTGAAATTGTAATAGTGTGTGTGAGAGAGAAAGAGTTTTGAAGGGGTGGTTCAAGAGTGTAAAGAGAGCGTAAAACCGCTTGAACATCAATATCAACCCAAACTGTGGAGATTTCTCTTTTGCATGTCGAAATTAGCAGCTGGAAAATAGAATAAGCAGCTTGAATCTTCAAGAGTCAAGGTTGTAATCCCATTGTTCATGTTCTTGAATTTGTTTGAATTTTTGCACCAATTAGAGATGGGTTTTGGTTAATTAGTGTTTATTGTTTTAAATTTGGTAGGTATTGTATAACTATTTGGTGGAAGTGATTATATGTAAATAAATCAGTAGATTGGCAGATTGTGACCCTTAAATTGTCTTTTGGGTTGAAATTCTTAATTTCTAGCTTAAATGATGCTTTGGACCTTCCATGTGTCTTAGGATTGATCAAGTTGATATTAGAAGTTGAGTTTTAGTTTATTACAAGCGA
Organism: Pulicaria dysenterica; assembly: GCA_947179395.2. Taxonomy (NCBI): domain Eukaryota; kingdom Viridiplantae; phylum Streptophyta; class Magnoliopsida; order Asterales; family Asteraceae; genus Pulicaria; species Pulicaria dysenterica. The sequence goes on from OX359293.1 coordinate 20,711,011, forward strand.
AGATTCAAGTTTGGTGTTATACTGTTATTTAGATAAACAACAGTGAATTGTTTGTTAGGTGAGAATTAATTAGCAGTTCGGTATTTAAAAACTATAATTAATTAGAAGCTTAACGTGAACGTAAATTGTCATGTTTATTAATTCAGATATTTGCATGGGATTAATATGCATGAAATTATTGTGCATGGATGGATTAATTATTTGCATGGGTTTGATTTAAGTTTTGATAAAAACGTGGAGATTGTTTTTGAATTCAAGATATAGATTAGTTTGAGATACGTACGGCTAAGAATGGTTTTTTTAAAGCTTATCTTGTATTCAAACTTGTAGTTATCATGTACGGCCAAGATGTTTAGTAGGAATTAGGATTCTAGTTTGTTTCCTATAAATATCAAGACTATGGTCAAGTTATATGTATATCGAAATATCTATTGAGTCATAATAAAGAAGTCTCTGGTTCCTGCCGGTGGACATAGGTCGTGTTTTGAGCGAACCACGTTAAATCTCGTGTTCGATTATTTTCTGTTTTCCGCATTATTCTAACGCTTGTTTTAGGTGTCTCGATCCTAACAAGTGGTATCAGATCCACGGTTATGTTCACCTGGCACGCATATTTGTTGATTGTGAAGATGCATCTTTGAAGTTTGATTTGGAGAAACTCAATGGCTCAAACGATTTCACGCTGTGGAAGGTAAAGATGAAGGCTCTTTAGGTTCTGCAGCGTTGCACGGTGGCATTAGAAGGAGAAGATAAACTTCCGAAGGAGATGAAGGAGGATGCTAAGAGAGACGTTCTAGCAAAAGCGTATTCGGCGATTTTACTATGTTTGGCTGATGAGGTTTTGAGGGAGGTGGTGGATGAAACAATGGTTGCAGGTATGTGGGAGAAGCTGTGTGAGAAGTATCAGAAGAATACACTCACGGATAGGCTTTATCATAAGCAAATGTTGTATACCCTCCGGATGTCATAAGGTACCCCAGGTAAAATATCATCTGGATTATTTTAACCGTATTATTCTTGATTTGAAGGTTGTGGATGTTAAAACTGATGATAAAGATCTTGCCCTGATTTTGGTGTGTTCACTACCGCGCTCGTATTAGAACTTTGTTGATACCATGCTGTATGGTAGGACAACAATTATTTTGCTGAAGTAAAGGATGCCTTGTTGTCAAAGGAACTCAAGCTTAGGGTTTCTAGTAATGAGGGGGAGTCCGGTTCAGGTTTATACGAGGGTAGGGGAAAGGCACATGGTGGAATGGGTGGACTGGGGGAGTCGCGTTCGAAAACAAAATCCATGAGAAAGGTAATGTGTTATCACTGTAAGGAGATTGGTCACATTAGGAGAGATTGTCCTAAAAAGAAAGGAAATGGTAATGTGGTTCAGGAAGATGAAGACATAGGCGATGTTTTGACTGTATGAACGGATAGTCCTGTAGATACCTGGATCTTTGATACGGGTTGATCTCATCACATGGCGTTCTCACGTGATATGTTTACTTCCTTTATGAAGTGGAACGGTAAGGTGAAGCTAGGGGACGATGGGATTCGGTGAGTTAAAGGTAGTGGTACGGTGAAGATTAAGTTGCATGATGGAGTGGTCAAGCGGTTTAATTGCTAGTATGTCCCGGATCTTCGGAAGAATCTGATTTCTCTTAGTACTTTGGCCAGGAATGGATATGATCAATATTCTGGTAAAGGGGATCGACTGAAGGTTTCTTGAGATGCTCGAGTGATAATGCGGGGCAGACTGCGACGTGGTATTTACGTTCTGGAGGGCAGTTCTGCTAGTGGAACGGCGGCTGTATCGACCTTAGAGCGGGAAATTGACCTGACGAAGTCGAGACGACACGGGTGGAGTTGGACTCCGGTGAAGTTGCGTGACGCGGTGTCGGACTTCGTGGCTCGTACAAGGAGGTAGTCCCTTTGGGGAGGCTGGCAGATGAGAGACGGTTCTTTGGTGATGCCTGTTAACGGTTGAGGATTTGGGTTATGGGAGATTGTTGGATCTCAGTTGACTGGTGAAGGGTACTCAAGTCAAGAGGGAGATTGTTGGATGTGACTTGATTAGCAGTACGGTATTTGAAACTAGAATTACTCACAAGCTCGACGTCAACGTAAATTGCCAGGTTTAATTAATTCAAATATTTGCATGGGATTATAATGCATGGAATTATTATGCATGGATGGACTAATTATTTGCATGGGTTTGAATTAAGTTTTGATAAAAACGTGGAGATAGTTTTTGAATTCATAGATTAGTTTGAGATACGTATGGCTAAGAATGGTTGTTTTAAAGCTTATCTTGTATTCAAACTTGTAGTTATCTTGTACGGACGAGATGTTTAGTAGGCTTGCTTAAGGCTGTAAGCAACTTGTGAAGCCATGAGTACGACAATATTCTGTTTTGTCAGTAGAGGCCGAACTTGAAAACATATTTTAAGGGAGCGAAAATCATTCTAACATGAATAATAAAGTATATAATAGGAATATAAATTAACACGTAATAATTTAAATTATATATAAATAGGCGATATACTTTATAAATTAAAAAGTAAAACTATAACTCGGCTCGACGACCCTTAAGATTTTCAGGTCCAATTGTTGATGCTTTGGAACGTTTGTATCTTGATTTGTAAAATCTGTTGTGTCATCGGCTTTTCTTTTGAAAAAAAAACCGAGTGTTTTTAAATTTCCCATGATAGCTCCTAAACCAAAAGTACAAACTCAAAAATGAAGATCATTATATATTATAAATATATAATTTATATTGTTATGTTAGTCTTTAATAAATAACATAAAACTAGTACAATAATAAACTATTATAATTTTATGACAACTAGTAAACTAATATAATTAATAGAAAACAATATTTAATGGCAAAGTAAATCTTTTCAAGAAAATATATAAAAGGGCCAAAATTTTATTTTTTAAATTTTGTGTTTCTCTCTAATTCAACATCTAGGTATAAATTATATATTTATATATAGTGCCGCCTAATCACATGCAATTCTAATCTATCTACTTTTATAAATTCACATCATCTTCTCTTCTTCATTTTCTCACAATTAAAAAAGTCTCACATTAAGGCTTTAATCTTTAAATCTAAGATTTGAAAACATACCTCCAGCGGCAGAGCATTCTCAGCGGTCACAACAACGGAACGGCGATAATCCCGGCAGAGCAGCGGATGTGTAGAGTGTGTCGGTTTCTCCAGCCAACAACGGTGAGAGTGTTGAGTTCTCTTGCGGTGGCGGTTTCTTGCAGCATTGCAGGCGGAGACGGGAAGACCACGGATGGTGGTGCAAATGTTGACTTTGCCGGCGGAGGCGGCGCCGTGCAATGGCAATTGATATAAAAGTGTGATCTATCTTACTCGCCGCCTGCCCCTAGGGTTCTTCCCGTGACTCCTATATCTGATTTCATTTTACTGTTATTTTCTTTTTTTTCTTTCTGTATTATATGCTTGATACCTCTAATATTTAGGGGGTTTAAAAGAAAAAATATATTTTTTATATAGATGTAATATTAATTTATACAAAACACATTAAATTTTTGTATGTTCCGCCATAATTGTCATTATATTACTCAATTAATATTCTAATCATTGTTTCTTTTCATATTCTGATTTACTTTTATCATTCCACTGCATTTTGGTATATAATACTTTAAATACCATATTTTCTATTTTGTTCTATACTCTTCTATGTCATTTATCTTTTCAGCAACTTTCTATTTTATCTGAATCTAAGCTTGCTCTTACGAGCACTCTGACAACTTTCCTTAGAAAAATCCATATACCTCATTACTTGATTCAGAAGATACTATCATGATAACTTCAAGTACAACTACATACCGTATGTCTGTTACAGACTTTAGCGAGAAGTTGTCACAAACACACTATACACATTTGTTCTTGACTTAAACAACTTTCCTAAAAATATGACTTTTTTCTTTTTCTATTAAGTAACTTTTTTAATAATTCAGTTTCCTGATTAACTCTGTAAGTGCCATATTAAGGCACTAACTTCATTAGATCTGACGGGTACCTATAATACCAAAAAATTAAATGCCAAATTAACAAAGCTCGTAAACCAATTATATTATTGATCTAGTGATACAGGACTCCATACGGACGGTTTACGATTGACTTAACGACCGTAAACCCTTACAACTTGTCCCTAACAGACACATTTATTCTTTACAGGCACCTTCAATCCCTTATACTCATAAAATATCTCATACAAACATAAACCTTGAATTTACAGTTATAAGGCACGTACTTCTCTTTATGATCGTAAAGGCTTATGATCATATCTTAATTCCATTTTGAAACTCATATATTACACACGCAATGACTTCTGAAGTTAGATTAGAGCATATAACTTCGATTTCAACTACTAGAAACAACATGCAAGTATGCAACCATAATTCTTGACATACATAAGCATTTATACCCTATTCTACCACATTTAGCTCAGGAAGGCCAAGAATATAACTAGTGTTATACACGTGCGTTGCCCGGGTACGTAAATATTTTTTTATATTTAGTACTTTTTATACGTACTATTTTAAAAAAATATAAAATTATATTTATCTAAAAATTTAGTGTAATCTTATGTGTATCGTGTTTACTATTTTTAATAAAAGAAACATTTTGCCTTTCAAAAAAAAAAAACATTTATGTAATAGATAAATGAAAAACCATCCTTGTCATGTAAAAACACGTGTATGTATACGGATGCATGCCAATTCTGAATTTCAAACACACACGCACGCGCGCGCGCGCACACACACACACACACACACACACACACATATATATATATATATATATATATATATATATATATATATATATATATATATATATATATATATATATATATATATATATATATATATATATATATATATATATATATATATATATATATATATATATATATATATATATATATATATATATATATATATATATTGAAAGGCATATATATATATAAGGGTTCCTTAAGTTCTTTATATAAGGGAGATTTTGCTTTGATCCTACACACACACACACACACACACACACACACACATATATATATATATATATATATATATATATATATATATATATAGGGAGGGTTAATGCGAGAACCATTGTTAGTGCGAGAACCGCGAGAACCAATCTAAGCCGTTCCTTGGATATGAGAAGTATCATGGATGAAGAGCATGGAGGGATAGGGTGTGGCATGGTGCATGTGAGGAATTCATGGGTGGACAATGAAAGAGGGGGAATTAAACGGCTTAGATTGGTTCTCGCGCTAACAACGGTTCTCGCATGAACTTTTGTCTATATATATATATATATATATATATATATATGTGATTCTTTAATTTTTATATTGATTGATGTTTATTATTCGGATTGAGTTATATTATGATTAGAATTTTTAATTTTAAGTTGGTACATTTACATTTTTTTAGTTTTCTTAAAGATAAATTTTTAAATATTTAATAACATCATATTATTAAACCTTAAGAAACCATTATGAACTATCAGATCTACCCATTAAGTATGGACTATATTGAACATTTCTCATATATGAGTTGTGTTCAATATAGTAGAAGTTTAATGATTCTCTCTTTATTTTTCAACCACTATATAATCTATTGCGTGATCCAAAAATTTTAAGTCGGTATATTTACATTTATCTAGTACTTTTAAAGATAAATTTTTAGATATTTAATAACATCAGGTTATTAAACCATGACATATCAATATAATATATTCTTAATAATATTTTTAATGAATCAACTATGTAACATACACATTTATTTATTATAAATCTTATCTATTTTTTATATAAATTTTGTTTAATAAAACATATATTTAAAAAATAATATATTTAGAATTCTTTTATGGAAAGACCAAGAAATCATTGTTATATCGACAATGATACGTAGATAAAATGAATATAAAAACATATAAATTGTTTCAAAAATTACCTACCCACTGTTACTAATTAATAGAGCTAAGATCCTCTCAGGTTGTGATCAAACATGACCTATCGTGTTCTCTCACAAACATGAGAGTGAGTCTTTTATTTTAAATCAAGAAATGGTCTTTTTTGTAGGTCTCGCTATAATGTTGGTGAGAGAACATGTTTGATTATAACATAAGATGATCTTAACCCTAATAGATAACAGAAAATTAAGAATATACTAACTTAAAAAAAGTGTCATATTACAATAAAATTTATAACAAAACGTAGATAAAAATAAGGCGGTCGCAAATATATAATCATTTTTTCTTTAAAAAGAATATATCAAAAGTTATTAAACATAATTTATAAACACCTACAATTAATTAAAACTAAATACAATTTTTATAAAAGCCCCTTACATTTTCATTAAAGTCCCTCAAATGTTTCATAAAACCCCCTAAAATTTGCTTCCAGCCCCCTTCCACTTCATTTAAAACTGAATCAAATTTGACGGTTTGGACACTTTCATCCAATCACAATACATCAATTGTCCATGTCACATTTCCACATCATCATTGGCGTGGAATTTTGTTCACTTTCTCTCTGCTCTGTAAACCATATATATATTTAATTTCTAACCTTGAATATGGAGAATTTAAGGCTAATAGTTGCTGTTACACCATGAATCTCCACATGTATAAGCTGAATCTACAATTTTGATGCTTGATATTGGCCTCCTTCTTCACTACAAAAAATTAGGATTTTTGTGTCGCCGCTAAAGCTCAATATGTCGCCGCTAAAAACCTATTCCGACGACATTTCGCCGCAAAAAAGTCGCCGCTAAAGCTTCGTACCCAAAAGTTTTTTGAGACGACATTTTTAACTTTTTGCGACGATACATAACGGACCATCAAGTGCCACGTGGACCATTTTTTGCGACGACTGTTGAATTATTTGCGGCGACATTTTTAATATAATTAAAAAAATATTAAAAATCTTTTTGCGGCGACATTTAAGCATTTGCGGCAACATATTAATTTAAAATAATTGATTTTTAAAATACAAATAATTACTTTTTGCGGCGACATGTCGCCGTTAAAACCCTAAAAATATTTTTTCAGCAATTTGATGTATTTTGCGTTTTCCACCCATTTTAAACCGGGCAATTACAAAAACCTGCTGTTTTAGAAACAAAACAACTGTAACACGACATTTTAAGATATATAAAACAAACATACATACCAATCAATAGTTTCAAAGTTAACATAAACGTTTTTAGACAATCACAACGTCGCCTAACAAGCTAACAGTCTAATCCTCATGATCGCTACACGCTTCATCACGAGAAGCCAAATCAGTGCTTGGTTCATGTTGGGAAGTTGAGGGAATATCGACATTTATACCTGCCGCACGTAATGCTTCAAATATTGCTTCTGTACGTTGAGAATTAGTATGCATCTCCTCCCGGACCTGCTGGATATCAGAAGAATGAGACGCAAGCATGACATCTACCTCGGCTTGTGTATATAATCTCCCTGTAGGCTGGGATTGTTCGGTAGATTGTGCAGCAGATACGGATGAAAAACTTAATGGTCTTCCCATTCCACGAACATGTCCTCGGCGTTCACCCAACACCGCCTTCAAGATTTCTTCTTCACTCAACGGATTTTGGCTCCCGACTTGACCGTCTCTAAAGAAAACCATACGGCGCTGTGTATAAATAAGATATAAAAACAATTAAAATCATATTATATATATATATATATATATATATATATATATATATTTAAACACATAAGTTTCATGAAGTATAAATAATTATTACATAATTTTCTTGAAGAGACTCGGATGTAAAGACGCCATTGCGTGAATGGTTTAACATGTACTGTTCAATCAAGCTAGGGGGTTCTAGCGTTTCCGGGTCACGCTATAAACAAATTTAATAAGTATATATTTAATAACGATTAATATATCATATAAACGGGTCAAACATTATATCAATAAAATGGGTCAATCATTATATCAACATACTATGTCAAAATTAAGATTTAAAGATAAATAGACTTACGTTCTCGAATCGATACTGACAGTATGATCTCCGACCATGCAAGCTTTGATCAGATGGTGGGAATACCCTTTAGCGGCGACATATGTCGCCGCAAAAAGCTTTTGGCGGCGACATCTTTTAATCAGATGGTTGTTGGCCCATTTTTTGTCGTTTAGCGGTGATTTAGCGGCGACATATGTCGCCGCAAAAAGCTTAAGTCGCCAAAAACCTTTTTTCTTGTAGTGCTTTCTCTAGGATGTCTCATTTAATACACACATGCTAACTTAATAACTTTGTGAAAATTGGGATGTTACATAGCTAGACTTGATGAAAGAAGGGAAGTTCAAATCAGAAGATCGTGTCATTGTATTCATGGCAGAAAAAACGTAATCGAATCAAAATGTTGGGCTAGTCGTTATTCAACACGAAGGCATTATCTGAGGAATTTAACCCATGAATAGTTTGCAGAAGTAGAACCAGTTCAAAAATTGGTTCTCCAATTGATTTCAAGGAATCTGCAATACATTTAATACAATCAAGTCTTTCTTTTATACAAGTAGAAGCATAATTTTCTAACTTTTCAAAGTTTGAGATGAAGGTGAATAAGCCGGAGGATGTGACAAATGTGGCCAATAAAGCTTTGCAAAGCAATGACTTTTGAGGTTGCTTACACTTTGATGTTGGTATTATAAACTTGTGTATACGAATAAAGATGAAATAATCACATAGTTGAAGATACCGTCATATGATCAACAGCTCTGACACGATTAAAAAAGTAAAAAAAAAACTAAAGTATAAGAAATAGAATATGTTTAATAGTCTGGTTTGATTAAATATTTCTTAACACCGAAGCTGACGATTTGATTATCAAGTTTAAACATAAACCGACCAGTTCACACCACGAACTCTCCCACCATCTAAACAACTTTTTATACACAAACATAAAAAATCAAGTTTTTTTTTAAACTTCAACAGTTTACCAATATTATAATATATGGCAACATATATAATAAAAACCTTAAATAAAAGAAACAAAAGTTAGAACCTTTTTATTTGAGAGTCAATGGTCATAATATAATTTTAATCGGATAGAGTACGAAAGTAGAAATGTTGGCCATGACCATCATCATATGCCATTGTTGCATGGGCCATCAATGTGTGACTAAAGCCTAACACTAAAAAGGGTAACTTTCCATTATGCCTTATTATCACTTTCATCATTGACTTTTTAATTTACCATTTTAACTTTTATTCATATACCTACAATCATAAAGTTTATTATCTATTTCTCTATATTTATAAAAAAAAGTCAAAGAACCCAAATTTCAAAATTCACCCCTCTAATTTCGTTTCCACCAAATTATTCCCTAATTTCCAAAACTTTATTACAATATTTCTTTACACATATACTTGACTTTAAAAAAAAACATGATATCCGAACAAAAGAACACAATACTTAAGCTAGGCCTTCACCTTGGCCTAGGTTGCGATGAAAACGATGGCCAACCGGTTTGAACCACGTTTGCGTGGGACCGGCTTACCATCTCGGTCATTGATGGAGTTTGATAGGCTTGAACAAGGCTCGAACTGTCAGTCGAGTCACCACGAGCCGTGGCTCGTTGCCATGAGTGCGAGCTTAGACCCGATAAGATATAAGCCCTTCCCGAGTGCTCATACACATGCCTACTAACCATTCTCTCTTGCATTTCCTTGAGTTCGGCATCTAATGCCATACACAAACGGTCTCCCGCTTTGGCAGAAACCGTTTCCGATAGAAGCTTCCGGAAGCTCTCCAGTGTACTCATAGCTCGTGTCAGATCACCCTCTTCTGCCGCCGTTCTTGCTCCGACCATCGCTTCCGCTGCTCGAACCCGGTTTTTCTGTCTGTCGACTTCAATCGAAGCCACATTTTGCTTACCAGCATCCTCTGATCTTCGGATCGCAACACTTTCACTCGTTAACTTCACACTCTCTTTACTAACCGGATTGGTATAATGACAATTCACCTTCAACAACTCGCTAAAAGTCAACCCTGACTCCTTCGGGACGTTGACCAACACGAGGAAATCCCGTTCTTCATCGGCATACAGATCTCCAACATCGATATAGCCCGATTTCCTATCGGGCATCAAATGATTCTTGTAGCTACCGGCTTTTAGCGACTGAAGTTTGATATTAGGGTTAACACTTTCCACTATTACTTGTAATCCTTTGACCATAACACTCAAAAGTCCACCAATGCATTGAGCAAATGCATCTTGAATCACACTTTCGGTCTCAATGAACGAAAACGTTCCCCCGGAGATCTCAGAAATCGAATGCATCGATTCCGCATCGTGATCGGTTCCGAACCCGAACGTGTGAACCGGAATCTTGATCCCGACCGGAACAAGTGAGCGGTGGTTTGACCGGTTTTGACCCGAACCACCGGTTCCATTGTAAGTATCTTGCCCGTCTGATAACAATATTATACTTGAAACCGGGTTCTTCTCGCGGCGATCTTCGATCACTTTCCCACCCTTTCTCAGCCCTTGGGCGATATTAGTGCCGCCGTTTGCTACCAACGAGTTGACGGCTTGAAGGGCTTGTTGCTTCCCTGTATCCGACATTTTCTTTAGCGGGAAGAGGCGGCGAGCGGTGGAGGAAAACGCGATCACTGACAGCCGATCCGCCGGTCCAAGATTCTGAATCACAAAACCCATTGCCCGTTTAAGCAACGCGAGTTTAGTTCCCGCCATGCTTCCACTGATATCGAGAACTGTAACGAGATCAACAGGAGCCCGTGAAGAAGTCGAAACCGGAGCTTTGAGGTGAATCAAAACCGTGAAGTTGTTCACCGCATGCAACCGTGGCACCGCCTGAAACTCGGTGTATGTTTTCAACAACACCTTTTCAAAAGACGAACCATCTGACATATTATCGTTATTAGTGTTGTTATTATTATTCTTGATTGAAGTTTGAAGGTCCAAAGGCTCATCATCATCGAAAACAGAAGGCTCGTAGGCCGGAAAAACAGGACGGTTGGAGTTCTGTGGCGGCGGAAGCTGGCGGATTACAGTCATGATCGGAGACGCCGCCGCCGGTGGAACTTGTAACGGAATTTGCTTCCATTGTTTCCGGCAAACCGGACAGATTTGGTTGCCATGTTTAACATTTGAAGCAATACATTGAAAATGGAAGGAATGTGAGCATTCAGCTGTGAATATCGCTTGACCTTCACCACGTTTCATTGATTCCAAACAAATCGTGCATTTCTGAAAGGAAAAGAAAAGTCAAAATTAAAAAGTCAGAAAAAACATCTTTTTTTATTATTATTTTTAAGTATTTTATATACTTACTGGATTAGTTGTAATAAGAACACAAGAACGATTTGGCTACTAGAACTTATCGTAAAAGTCAAATAAACATCAAAATGACTAAACAATTACACGAGGGGTTTGACCAAATTTGTAGGCTTGTCGAGTTGATTATTAGAAAGGTCAATATTAAGTAGTCAACAATTGAGGCTATTTTTAGTTTTCCCACAAGGGATTATAATGAAAATGAAAGGTGAAACGTGAGTAATTACTAAAAGAATTACCACACGTCATCAAATTTGTTAATAAGGAAAACCATTGGTGTGGTACACAGATAATTGAGAATGATGACGTTACAATCTTTTATTAAATCTTATCATCATTTTATAATGAAAAGAGAATTTATTCATACATAGTAGTTTTGGTCATACATGATAAGATACAAGTAATTATTGTATATGTTACAAGTTAATCACGTGCGGAATTGTTGTGTATGTCCACTTTTGTTGTGTAAGGATCAGTTCCCCCACTAAAAAGAAAGATGATTATTTTACTGAACAAATTGATTATGATTGTACAAGTTGATAAAACATTTATTTTTCGTGATGAATCAGTTTATTCCGTAAAAGAATCATTTCCCTGGTAAGAAAGTTTATAACATTAGGTCATTAGCCACATTCAGTTGTATTGTAAATTTTAAAATTTCTAAACAACTAAACACACACTACTAAGACCGGAGTCCACAACCTTACGTTAGAGAGCATATTTTCCGAACTCCAATAATACTAATAGTTGTAAAATTTATATGATAAATCTTCTTATAATATATATAAAAAGTCTACTAAAACAATTATATATATCACATTATTTTGTTGAATAGCACCACAATTTAATATATAATTTTTTTTTGGACAACAAAAAGCTTCGTTTATAGAAACAAGATTCTAGAAATTACATGTCCAAAAGTTAAAGATAATTAATCAGATTACAACACCAGTCTAATATATAATTAAGTTTGTTGTTCATGTTGTTATATTGTTAGGTTTAACTCTTTATCTTATATTTATTTACTTTTTGTTATAAAATATAAAATTCAGAAACAAGAGCTTGGATCAAAGCAAATGAATAAATTCTATAATTTTTCAAAGATAATTGTCAGAGAAAAAATTATACACTTACAACAACAATATAAATATTAATATTAACTAGTTAATAATAATAATAATCCTAAATCAAGTCTTATTTAGATAAATTAATTAATTTCGTAAAAATTAATTAAAATTTTGAGAACAAACCTTGGAAGATCTGCTCAAGCTTCTAGACAAGCGTAAGGCTGGAGACCACGGCCGAGAAGCAGTGGCGGAGCCAACGATGCTCCATTGCTCCGACGCCGGAGACAACAAGGCAGCGTCAGAAAACCTCTCCGACTGCGGTGGCGATTTATCTGTATCAGCCGTAGGCACATAAACACACAGATTAGAACCCAAAGCCATCTTCACTTTCTTCCATTTACTCGTCATTTCAAGTAAAAATCAGCAAGAACTTGTTGAAATTAAACAAGAATTCGAGGTGGGTGTCAGCCAAATCAGCTGAAATTGAAGGTGAGAGATGGGTTTTGAAGATAAATTGGGGAAAGTAGATGAATTGCACGAAAACTGATTTGGGGGTTTAAATGGTGGTTTTTATGGTGTACAAGACAATGAATGGTGATGGGGTGTTTGTACGTTCAGTATTTACTCTTCCTTCTTGGCGGGCATTTATTGAATTTCTAGAGAGAGAGAGAAGTGAATGAGAGAGAGAGAGAGAGAGAGAGAGAGAGAGAGAGAGAATGCTCTACTCTTTCTATTTCTATTTTCTTTTTATGGGTGATTTTGTTGACTTTTGTGGTGGAATATTATGCTAATGGTACAAAAACTTTACGTTAAAATATTAAGTTGTATGAATACTAAGTGAACTTTGATTATTTGTAGAAAAGTTTTTCGATTTTCTATTCTTAGTTTGATTAGTTGGTGGAGATGGTGGCTGGCAGATGAAGAGTACATAGGTTGAATTTGGACGTCAGACAATGACTGTGGATGATGATGGTGGCCAACGATGACAACTAGCGGAGTGAACCGCATCGGTAACCAACATATACATTTGTAGAAGAAAGGATTAAAAAGTTGAAGGTAAATTTTCATGCTTTTAAGCGTGATTAAATGATATATAAAAAGATGGATTATTTCTTCACATTTAAAAACATGGTAAAATTATCTTAGTTTGATTATTTGTAGAAAAGTTTTTTCAATTTTCTATTCTTAGTTTGATTAGTTGGTGGAGATGGCTGATGGTAGAGAAAGAGTACATAGGTTGAATGTGGACGACGATATATAACAGTTGTGGATGACGATGGGTAACAATGATAACTAGCAGAAGTGGTCGATAGTGGTCTGCGTCGATGACCAACTGTGGAGGTTAATGACGAACCTAGAAAGGTTGAAGAGGAGGTCGATGGAAAACGACCATGACGGCTAGCAGAGGAAATTTGTAGACATGATCAACAAGCTAACAAATTTAGCAGAATGGAGGTTGTTGAAGATAAGAGACAACAAAGCTGGTGGATAGTAATGGCTGACGATGGACAAAGATGTCAACTAAATTTATAATATTTTTCACATTCATAAACATGAGTTTTATATATTTTTCACACTTATAAGAATTTAGAAATTCTATATGCTTAAAAGCGTATACGTTGTAAAATTCTTTTAGGCACCACAAAAAATGGGCATTACCAATGGTTGAAATCCCGTTGAAAAGTTTTTAATATCCTTTTGTTTTTCAAATGTTTATATAATCATGTAATATTATGATAGTACGTACACAATATCTAAAATAACTAAATAAAATATCAAAGATACAAAATAAATATAAAGACATGCAGGGGCGGACCTGCCCTTGGTGGGGTTGGGGGGGGGGTCAAGCGCCACCGGTCTTTCGACGGTTCGCAGTGTTAATTTTTGACTTTTTGAGACGATGCTACCGGTAAATTTTCTGGGTGCACCGGTGATGCCACCAAAATCAAAGGAAAAATGAAAGTTTTCTAAAAAAATGATAAAAAATAGTTTAATCTTTCAATTTATACCTTTAAAATCAAGTTTTAGTTAACATGACTTCATATAAATTATGTTTTGTTTTAAATTTTGGCCCTAAAATACCAACATAACAGTCGAAATCTCGTTAATCCGACCCGATTAACCGGAAACCCGAGAAAAAACCCGAACCACACCCTCACTTTTTTTATAATTTTATTTTCGCATTATATGTTGCTACCGGTCAAAATATTTTCTGGGTCCGCCCCTGAAGACATGTAAGCAAATTAAAGTTTCAAAAGTATTAGCATACACGATATTCATAATATCTAAATTCAAAGATTTATATAGATCACAAGCATACTATAAATACTAGTCGTCGACGGTGACCGACGTTGTTGCCATAACATTGCATTTAATTCCTTCCTTTTCTCTTTCATATATCTTCCCCAATGCCTCTTGGCGTGCGACGTCAACCTTGATTCTTTCCATGTTAACTAGTATAGTTTTTTTCCCTTTCGACAGCTAATCGCTCACACTCATCTGTAGCTCTTTCCCTCTCCTCTACAGCTCTATCACGATCCTCTAATTGTTTTGTGAATCTTTCCATCTACAAATATTACATAATTAAAACTTACCAACACAACTCAATATGCTATATTCTCATACCGACCCATAATAACCGAAACGTGACTCATATCAATCAATATGATCTATTAAATGTAAATATGACTCTTATCGATCCTCTATCTATTACAAGTACACATGACACATAACAAATCATAACAAGTATCTATGCCCATTACGAGTAAATGTGAATTGTACCAACCCATTATGACCCGTTATAAGTAGATATGACTCATATCAACTAATAATGATCGGCTACAAGTGAATATGACTCATACCAACCTATTATGATCCGCTACATATAAATATGACACATATTAACCCATTATGACTAGTTACAAGTATATATGACCCATAGCAACTTATTATACTAATTATTACAAGTAAATATGACACATACTAACCCATTATGACCCTTTACATATAAATTTGACCCAACACATGAAGCTTTCTACAGATTTTCAACAAAATAATTAAAAATTAAAAAAACTAGTTACTTGTGTAGGAAACCGGTTGGAAACACATGTAGTTTCCTACAAATTTCCAACAGAATAATAAATAATTTAAAAAAACTAATTACTTTCTTAGGAAATCTGTTGGAAATACATATAGTTTCCTACCTATTTTCAACGAAACTATTAACATATTTACATTTTTTTATATATTTATACTACTATATAAACCATTTAATACTCTATATCATATTACTCATAAAACTTCTTAAAATTTAATTAACAATACATGCCCACCCTTATTTTTTATCTAAATTAATCTCATGTACTCATTCTTAAACTAATTTACTTTCTTAAATTACTTTAACTTTTTATTTATTTAAAATATACTCTTTCACAAACACAATTATCCACTCACATCAATATAATTTCCATAATCTTATTAATTTCTTTCTCCTTATTTCATAAATATAAATTTTTTTTTCTTATGTCAATGTTTTTTAGAATTTATTTTATAAATAATAAAGTAATTGATACAAATATAAGAAAAATTAAAAAAAAGTGACATGTTGCTCAAAACTTTTTCGTGACTTTGAATCCTACGAATAACATATCGTTACATTCTTGAAAATAACATATTGCAAAACATAAACTATTTACCGCCGCAGCATTGCGCGGGTACAATGCTAGTATATATACACATATGCATATGCTTCTACCACCTACGGTGTATAAAAAATATATACTATGTGGTATGTGTCTTTATACAAACATACATATTGTACACATTGTTTGCTCGTAAGGTTGAACAAGTGCAATGAGAGATGAAAGTGAAGGGTCTCGTCTCAGGGGGAATCCTCGAGAGAAGAAGAAACCTACAGCACAGCGGAAAATCTGCGTTAGAGAGCTTACAGGGACGAGGCCCTGTAAGCCACTCCGACGCTCAAGTTAACCATGGTAATTGTAAAGAGCTTAAGAGAGAATTAAGGGTTGTGAAAGGTGCATCCCTTAGCAGGAAACGGTGGTTTCCTATTTATAGTTGAGGGCCTTCTAGGATGGACTGTTGCGATAGAGGAAAAGTGTCACAATCTCTTGTGAGGGACCAAAAAGGGGTCGTACCTTTCTGCCAAAAAGGGGATCTGCTCCCACCCATCAGTGTCAGCCAATCGTGAGGCTGTTGGCAGTACCTTTCGTACTGCTGAGGATTTGCTCCCCACTATGGATGTCCACCTATCACAGTGAGCCTACATGTGTCCTCCTATAGACATGGCACGCCTGCTCTGGCCTATGATCTTGGTACACGTGTCATAGTTAACTTCGGGGCTAACTGCGCTATAGCATGTTATTGTTGAGCCAGGCCTGCTGTAGGCGGGAGTCTCCTATCGATGTTGTGAAGCACGCCAGGCCTGCACATGTCTCGTGGTTAATCGTTTGTTGTATTGCGATGTGACAACTTGGCCAGGCCTAGGCTGGGCCTGACTTCATGATGTTAAGAGGGCGTTGCTAGCAGGCCCTTTAGCCACTTATTGGGCCTGGACGAAGGTTGTACGTCATCAAGTCCCCCAGTCTAGTTAATTATGACTAGTCATAGCAGGCTAGACTCAAGTTTAGGGTAAGGTTTGCTTGTCGTGTGCTGCTGAGATGCGTTGCTTGATGTGGACCTAGAGTGGTTGACAACTTGTAGGGACGCGTGCTCGTGACGCGTGGTCTGTCACCCGGCGAGTGGATGACGTATTAGGACGGTTTGTCATGTCACACACTACTCGTGGCACGTGGTCTGACAATCGGCGACTCTGACATTTACTGCGTCATGATTGACAGCGACCAGAAACGGCTTGTCTTGTCACTTGCCCGACTTTTGAAATTCTCGCCCATTCAATGCTGTTGCGACACCCGAAGTTTTAGCGTGCCGGGTCGGGTTTGAACATTATCTATAAATATCCATCCTTGGTTGCTTCCACTTTTACACTTTGTTGAAAAATTTCAAAATCCTACTATTCGTCTTCTCCTTCTTCTTCTTCCGGGTTCATCGAGTTTCTTCGGGTGCCTATAAGTTTCTTCAGCAAGGTACCCTTTTTAATCCTTCTTCTTCACTTAATTTCTGTTTTGGTATAAGTAACGTAGGGTTTCCCGTTTTGGACGTTGCCCCGGATGTTATGCAGAAAAGTTTCAATACCTTTCTCCGTGATTATCCATGGCTGAGCAAGCTCAATCCTTCTATCCCTGAAAATCATGAGAGAGCCGATGCTCCTCCTCCGGGTCGCGCTGCTTTTTACATGTCTTTTGCTAAGGAGGGAAACCTTCGTCTTCCCTTTACTCGATTTTTTCTGAAAACCCTTCGCCATTACGGTGTTGGTTTCTCTCAGCTTCATCCTCTTGGGTTAGCAAGGCTGACTGCCTTTGAGGCTGCTAGTCGTAGTGTCAATAGTCGAGCCAGTCCTACCATTTTTCGGACTTTGTTTAATCTATCCTGCTCGAGTTCCTGGTACACCTTCAAGAAGAGGAAACATCATGCCAGGCGATTCGTACTGAGGAGTAAAGATAAGGGGTTAAAGGATTGGAAAAAGCATTGGGTATGGATTGACGTCACAATTGATGTTATCCCTGAGGGTTTTAAAAGCCTTCTTGTCTGGAGAGGGGAGGGAGAAGTGAGCACCAGGGTGAACAAGGAACCGGTGCTGAGTGGTAATAGAAAAGTTGTATACGAAAGCCTGGCCAGGCTTACCCTGAATTTCCGCCCGTTTCAAGAAGGTTTCCTTGTGTTGGTTGGGTTGAGCCAGCACTGGCCTGTTACCCGCAGGCATAAGATTCATCATGGTGGGCGGGGTAATTCCCTGCGATATACTTTTCTTTGAATACTCTTTCCTTCTATTTGTCACTTACCTGTTTTGTTTGTCTTGCAGTGATGGGGTTCCTGGAATATATGCAGGCTGCTGATGAGTCTGTGATCAAGGTCAGCCCTATGACCCAAGATGAGGAGGATGCAGCCCTGCAAGCAGATGTTGAGGCTGCCGCTGCTGCTGCAGCTGCTACGTCGGGTAGTGCAGCAAGAAATCGGGCCGATGAAGAGGCCAGTGAGGAGGAACATTTGAATGAGCTGCATCAGCGTGAACTTCGTGCCAAGCGCCATGCTGAGCAGGCTGCCGGGGTTGGCCAAGCAGAGGGACAGAGCGCCTCTGAGCCTGGTATGTGAATTCTTAACGTTTCGTTTTTCCTTAAATCGGGTTGTGTGCCTGCCATTTATGTTGTCGCTACCCTGGTGCAGAGGTTGTGGAGAGAGTAGAGCCTATTTTTGCCATCCCTTCCGAAGGTGCTACTGCAGGGGGTGGTTCAGAATTTCCTGAGGAGGGTTTTGTTGACCTAGAGGAGGGTAGAGACGATACCTCTGCTCCTGTTGAGAAGGTGAGCATGGAGACTGCTAGCCGGTCTACTGCGCCTGCTGACCCCTCACAGGGATCAAAGAGGAAGGGCAAGAAGATTGCCGGGGAGGAGAGGGCTGCCAAGAAGCCTTCTCAGGCTGCTAGAGAGACACCTCAGGACCCGAAGGGGGAGCGCAGGGGACGAGAGATGCTCCGCACTTTACTAAATCTGATGCGGAGCGCTTGGTTGCTGAGCTTTCTGCCCGGTGTAAGTCTCTATTCATCGGTTTTGTCAACCATACTTTGCCAGATTCTAACTTTGTCTCTTGCAGCTTCCCGTGTGCAAGCATCTCTTCTTCCTCAAGTAGAAGGAAACCATTGGTTACCTAGGTTTACCCTGCCTCCTACCTTCGATGGGTCTGATGCCACAAAGCTTCGTCAGTTTTTTGATGGTTTACTGCCGGCCGAAGCCCTGAACCAGGCAGCCGAGGACTCGTTACTGGAGACTTTGGACTGTGCTGATGAGAGTATGTTTCACATGCTCGTGAGCTTTGCGGATACCCGCCGGCAATTGATTAACAATGCCTTGTTGGCGCTGAAGGAGATGTTAAAGAGTAATGAATCGGAAGGGCACTTACGGAAAGAGCGCTTGTCGGCTCTCAATCTATCAAAAAGGGCAGGGGATGCTGAACTTCGTGCCCAGGCCATGGCAAAGGAAGTGGAAACCCTGAAACTTGAACTTCAGGAGGCTAATCAGAAATTGCAGCAAACTGGGGCCCTGGAGAGTCAGTTGCAGGAAGTCAGGTCCAAATTGCGGGAGGCCGAAGAGGTTGCCTTGGGCCGGGAGGCGGAAATTGCTCACCTGAGGCAGGATTCCTTTGCAGTCGGCCTGAAGAGGGACAACCTGGCGGCTCGTCTAGAGGATTCTAAGGAGTCCTACAAGAGTCTTGGCGAAGCCTTTGAAGGCTTGCAGGGTAATTTTTCGTCTCTTGTGCAGGGTATCCCTTCCTTGGTTGCCAAGCTACGCGCTTCCAGACAGTACTGTTAGCCATATGGATCTTTATACGACTTTGCAGTACGCCTGGGAAGGCACCAGGCTGCTTCTCAGTTGAAGGCTACTGCTCCTGAGCTCCCTGATCATTTGGTGTCTCAGTTTCTAAACCCAGGTGCTTTTCAAGCGCTGAGAGATGGGAGTGACAAGATTGCAGATATGCAATATCCCTATCTTCAGTAGTTGGCCGGTACGATTAACAGTACCTGGCCCGACATCTATAAGGTAGACCCTAACGCGTCTTCTTCTGGTTAGCGTATGTAATTTTTTGCTTTTTCCAGATGTACCCCTGAGGGGAGTTACCGTATGTAATATGAATATTAATGAAAAGGTGGGGTAGTCCCCGAGTTTGTTTTTGTATGTTTGTTTGTGGTTGCTTGCGCTAGTGATGATCAAAGACCATACCCGTGTTCTCAGTGGAGTCTATGACTCCGCTTTACTAGACTATTTTTCTAGAATGTAAACAAATAATGGCGGGTGAAAACACCCGGCTTTTATATATCTTACATATAGCACATAGGTAAGTAATGGCAGGCAGAACGCCCGGCTTTCATTAATAGATAACGGCAGGTGCGAACACCTGGCTTTCATACAATAGATAGTACAAGGAGCATGCTTGGGCTTTTACACATAGCATTTTTTCAAGTTGGAAATGTGCCACGACCGAGGAATGGGGGATCCGTCTACATTGCTGAGAAGGCAAGAGCCATTTAGGCTAGCCTCTCTTATTATGTAGGGTCCTTCCCATGTTGGTGTGAGTTTTCCTGGCGTTAGGGCCAAGCTTGCTTCATTTTTTCTGAACACCAGGTCTCCGGGCTTGAGAGTACAGGGTTGCACTCGTTGGTTGTAATACTTGGAGATTTCTCTTTTTCTTTCTGCTTCTCTGATGGTTGCTCTATCTCTTCGTTCCTCTACTAGCATTGTGTTGATACACAGTTCTTCGTTGTTATTTTCTTCAGAGTGTTCCTGGACTCGGTTCGTGACTACCAACAATTCAGGTGGTATGACTGCTTCCGTTCCGTATACCAGGCTAAAGGGCATTTCTCCAGTACTGCGTTTTACTGTCGTTCGATGAGCCCATAGGACACTCGGGAGCTCATCTACCCACGATGACTTTCGTCGCCCTAGTCTGGCCTTGATCCCGTGTAGCAGTTCTTTGTTAGTTACTTCCACTTGGCCGTTGGCCTGTGGATGCGCAACGGACGTAAATACCTGCATAATACCCATCTCTTCACACCAGGAGACAAGAGGTTCCCCGGCAAACAGTGTTCCGTTATCACTGACCAAGAAGTGAGGTAGGCCAAACCTGCAAACAATATGTTCCCAGACTAAGGCTAGGATTTTTCGTCCTGTGATAGTTGCTAGTGGTTTGGCTTCGACCCACTTTGTGAAGTAGTCGATCGCTACTACTAAGAATTTCACCCCTCCTAGTGCCAAAGGGAAGGGTCCTACTATATCAATGCCCCATTTGTAAAATGGCCAAGCGGAGGTGACAGGTATCATATCTTGCTTTGGTCTTCTAGACACGTTTGCATGTATCTGGCATGAATTGCACTTAGACAATTCCACTGTCGTGTCTGCATACATCGTGGGCCAATAGTATCCCAAGCGCATAATCTTTGTTACTACTGACCTAGGACCGGCGTGAAGAGCACAAGCTCCACTGTGTACTTCTTGAACAACGCTCATTGCCTGCTCCGGGTCCAGGAAACGAAGCAGTGATCCCAGGGTTGATATGCTGTATAAGTGGCCGTCTTTCAGTCTGTACATTGGCACCTTCATTCTTAGGATTCTTGCCTGTTTTTTGTCTGCCAGGAGAAGACCTGTTGTCAAATAGGCTTTTAATGGGGACATCCAGGTCTCCTTTTCTTCTGCTTGGTTGACTTCTTTCACATCTTTTATCGATTTCTTCTTTAGCACTTCGACCAACACCTCCTTGGTTAAGTGCTCAAAGGCAAATGTGGCTAGCTTGCCGAGCGCGTCAGCTATTTTGTTCTATGATTTTCTAACTTGAGAGATCTGATAAGAGGTAAAATATTTAAGTTTAGCTTGTACCTGGGTTTTGTAGGCTTTCATGGATTCGTCCTTGGCTTCGAAACTTCCATTGACTTGATTGGCCACCAGTTGAGAATCAACGAAAACCTGTAGGTGAATTACCTTAAGTTTGTTTGCCAGCCTGAGACCTGCTAGCAAGGCCTCATATTCAGCCTCATTGTTTGAAGCTGGGAAATCGAATCGTAAGGCGTAAGTGTGCTCTTTTCCTTCGGAGATTATCAGTATTAAACCTGCTCCAGACCCTTCCGAGCTAGCTGCTCCGTCTGTGTATAGGGACCAAGCATGTTCTTTTGGTTGCCTGAGATTCTGAACCACAACATCTTTTTCTTCTGCTACCTGCTCTTCTGTTTCAGCTATGAAGTCGGCGAGTACATGACCTTTTACTGCCGTTCTTGGTGCAAACTTAATCTCGTGTTCACCGATCTTCATTGCCCATTTGGCTAATCTTCCAGAGTTTTCGGGTCTGGAAAGTACCTGTCGTAAGGGCTTGTCTGTTAGGACCTTGACGGGATGGGCTTGAAAGTATCGCCTTAGGCGTCGTGTGGAATGCACCAGGGCATATGCTAACTTTAAAATGGCCGGGAAATTAATTTCTGGACCCTGAAGTGCTTTGCTAACGAAGTAGATGGGTGTCTGCTTGGTTCCTCTACTGGCCATTAGGACAGACGCAATTGACTCGCGTTAGCTTGCCATATATAGGGTGAAGGTTTCTCCTGCTTTGGGAGCGGTTAAAGTTGGCAATTGCGCCACACACTTTTTAATTTCCTTGAAGGCCTGGTCGGCCTCCTTTGTCCACGTGAAATCATTCTTCTTGATGTAGCCCTTCAGAGTATGGAAGAGTAGAAAAACTTTGATGCTGAGTTTCCCACGAACCTCCCCAGGGCTACTAATTTCCCATTTAAGCTTTGTACCTGCTTCTTCGTTGTCGGACTTCCTAGTGCCAAGATCGCCTGTACCCTTTTTGGGTTGACCTTGATGCCATCAGGAGTTACGATGTAACCCAGGAATTTCCCCTCTTCCATCCCGAACGAACATTTTGAGGGGTTCAGCGTCATATTGATTGATCGCAGGGTGTCGAAGGTTTCCTGGATGTCTGTCAGCAAAGACTCTTCAGCATGGCTCTTAACGACCATATCATCTACATAAGCCTCCAAATTCCTTCCGATCTGGTCGGCAAACGCCCGATCTACCAACCTCTTATAAGTGGCCCCTGCGTTTTTCAAACCAAACAGAATTTTGGTGTAACAAAAGATCCCCATATCGGTGTGAAAGGCAGTCTTATCTTCATCCCTTTCTGACATCTGAATCTGGTGATAACCCTTATAGGCGTCTAAGAAACATTTATAATGAAAACCCGCAACTTATTCTACCTTCCAATCTATCTCCGGTAGTGGGTAGTTGTCTTTCGGACATGCCTTGTTAAGGTCAGTGAAATCCACGCACATTCTCCACGATCCATCTTGATTTTTTACCATTACTGGGTTGGCTACCCATGTTTGGTACTTAATTTCTCGCATGATTCCCGCGTCCACCAATTTCTTCACTTCCTCGCAAACTGCCTTACTACGATCTGGAGCCATGCCTCGTTTCTTTTGCTTTACTGGATGTAGACTTGGGTTGACATGCAAACGGTGTTCAGCTAGATGCCTTGGAACACCCGTCATATCAGCGGGAGTCCAAGCGAAGACATCAGCGTTTCTTCTGAGTAAACTTATGAGGCTGGTCTTCATACCTAGGCTGAGGCTATTCCCGATTTGCACAGTCTGGTCCGGGAACCGATAGTTGACTATTATCTTGTTTTTGGTGACTACCAACTGTTAGAATCTGCCCGATAATATATGTACGCCTTAAAGCACTGCTGATGATGTATGAGCCTATAAGGGTCACACACCGGGGTCTAACATGACAGCAAATAAAGTTGAGGGATCAAAGATGGCAAAAGTGGAAGTTGGCAATGCAGGCCACGTTAGCGCCGCTAACTATAACGAGTTAGCGCCGCTAACTGTTAGAGGTTAGCGCCGCTAAGGCTGCATGTGCTTTATGTCATATCGAAGTCAGGCCGCGTTAGCGTCGCTAGCGGGTTAAGGTTAGCGCCGCTAACTCTTGGTTAGCGCCGCTAACCATGCATGGGCCTTATGTCATATCGACCTCCACTTGCAGCCAATTGAGGTGAGAGTCTAGAATAATCTTGGCCGGTTTTGGGGAGCTTAAGTGGCATTCCAGAAGTCTATATAAGGCTTGGTTGCTGGAACAAATTTTCTCTCTTGGCCAAATTTTCTCTCTTCTACCATAACTCACATATCTCTCTCTCACTTAATACCTAGTGTTGGTGATTTAGTGAGCAAGAAATTTCGAGTTCCAGTAGTCTATTTGCTGTCCTTGTGTGAGAATTCCAGTGAAGTTCTCGTGCAAGCTTGCTAGCACTTGTTGTTGGACTCATTCCCGGGGTGTGATTTCGAAGAAGGACAAGAAGAAGGAGGTTCTTGCTTTTACCACCAAGTTCAGCCAACAACAAGGACTTTGCTGGAGCTAAGGAGCTGGTATAACTCCCTTTCCTTCTTGTTTAGTTGCTATTTGTTACATAGAGTAGATCCATGCTTGGGATTTCATAGTTTTTAACACTTGCATGCATGTTTTATGTTGTTCTCGCTTCCGTTGCGTGTTCTTGAAATCCCAACAGTGGTATCAGAGCCACCTCTATGTTAGAATAGCACTTGGTGGCTTGAAAAACCCGAAATCAAAGTGTTTGTATTCTGCCGTTAGGGTTAGCGGCGCTATCCTAGAGTTAGCGACGCTAAGTCTCTAGGGTTAGCGGCGCTAACGCCACTGGAAATTTGTTTTCGAAAATCTTGAATAAAACAGCTTAGGTCTCGGGATTTTTAGCACTTGTACCTTCTGGAATTTTATTCCAAAGATGTTTTTCATGTTGTTCCAGTAGTAGCATGATTTGTTTGGTTGTATGTGTTAACATGAGTTGGTAATCTTGCCTTGGCCCATTTGGTTGATTTGTGTTGTGCATGTAATTTGGTGGTTTTGATCCACATTTGGGGCTGTAAATTTATTAAATTCAGTTTGATTGTAATAATTTGTGGCTTGCATGTCATTTCATTCATCCATGTACAAGTATTAGATAAATAGGAAAATTATGTGGCTTGTATGCCATTTATATTTTCTATTGTATTGTATATTGTATGATGGAGGGATGAAGACACAAGAGGAGGCAAAACAAGATGGAGCATGGTGCCCTTAGAAGCCAAAGAAATCCGATGGCGATGGTGGTTCTAGTGGGAGCTCGCGTCAAGTTTGTTTTGTCCCTTAGTTTGACCGAGTTCTTCCCGTTTTGGCTCACGGGAGGAACACATAGGTTTTATGGCAAGAATTACCGACTATGTTGTATTTTGCGTGTGATGTGATTTTATTATTCTATGCATGGATTGTAGGTTTCGCATGCTAGAAAATTTTTGATAAAATTAATAAAATCACAAGAGTTTTGATAAAAATGGTTTCCTCTCGCGCGCGATCACATATATTGATTAACCCACCTAGTGAAAATAGGATTTGTCACTAATAAGTTAATCAAAACCAAACCGAAAACAAAAGCCCGTTTTTCTACAAAACGTAAATCATGCACCATCCGTAAGTCGAT
This sequence comes from Pulicaria dysenterica, assembly GCA_947179395.2. Lineage (NCBI taxonomy): Eukaryota > Viridiplantae > Streptophyta > Magnoliopsida > Asterales > Asteraceae > Pulicaria > Pulicaria dysenterica. The sequence continues at coordinate 20,736,581 of OX359293.1, forward strand.
ACCACCCGAATCTAGTCTTATGAGATTTGGTTGTCGAGCTTAGCACGAGCCAATTCTCATGAAACTGTGTGGAAGGTGAGTGTGGCAAATTCACAACTTTGGTTGTCGAGCTAAGCACGAGCCAATTTTGGTGGATTTGTTACCGTATGTCTTGACGGACGATTTGCAATTTTAGGTTTGAAATCTTGTTTAATTGTCGAGCTTAGCACGAGTTAACCAAAATTTCAAGACTTAAAATTGGTGCAAGAAGGGATCAAACATGCCAAACGACCATTGGATGTCGTAGGATCCCGCATGTGCTAAGGATTGCGATGGAGATTGCAATTGGCAAAATGGTTGCCGACCTAAATAGTTTTATCATGTGATCCGCGGTAACCCCGTCACATGGTAGGATGAAATACGGTTCTTAGCCTTGTTTAACTAATTCTTATTGGGTAAATTATTAAACAAGATAAAATATCATAATAACTAATATCTACTTTGCAAATTTTAGATGGCATCAACAAGCGCAACAAACACCACCACCAACGTTTCTCTTAGGGTTTTCCTTGAAAAGGAGAAACTCGATGGTAGCAATTTCATGGATTGGCATAGACAACTGAGGTTGGTCTTACGCTATGAAGGAAAGTTGCATACCGTAGAGGAACCCCTCCCCGAGGCACCTCCTGCCGGTGCAACAAGGGCTATCCGTGAGGCGTATGAAAAACGCCTCAAGGAGACTGAGGAAGTCACGTGCCTTATGTTGAGCACGATGAACCAAGATTTGCAAAAGCAAATGGATCATCTTAGTGCTTACGACTTGCTCGTGCAGCTAAAGGACATGTTCCAGCAGCAGGCGAGGCAAGAGAGGTACGAGTGCCTCAAGACAACCCTTGCTTGCAAGATGCAAGAGAGTGGGAACGTGAGCGCGCATGTGTTGCGTATGAAAGCAAACATCGAGCGCATGGAGAAGTTGGGTTGTACCATCGGGAGGGAGATGGCGGTTGATTTAATCCTACAATCCCTGCCCGGTGCATACGATCAATTCGTTATGAGTTATCATATGCACAGCATGGATAAAACCTTGATGGAACTTCATGGTATGTTGAAGACCGTTGAGTCTAGCATGACCAAGAACAAGCCATCCTCCTCCACCTCTCATGTTCTCGCCATCCGGGAAGGCCGCATCACGAAGAAGAAGGCCGCCTCTTCCTCTAAAAGGAAGGGTAAGGGAAAGGTTGGCGGGGCCAAGCCTAACCCAGCCTCCGAGGGCAAGGGCAAGGGGAAACTTCCCCAAGCCAAGGCTCCGGAGGATGCGGAGTACTTTTTCTGCGGGGGCAAGGGCCATTACCGCCGTACCTGCCCAAAGTACCTGGAGGGACTCAACAAGCTCAAGGCAATGAGCATATCGGGTCCGGATACGTCAGGTACGTTCATGATAGAACTCCACCATACTTCTACTTCTAAAGGCTGGGTATTGGATACTGGCTGTGGCACTCACATATGTAATATGGTGCAGGTGCTAAGGGAAAGTAGGAGCTTGGAGCGGGGAGAACTGGATCTTGTCATGGGAAACTCGGAAGTTGTCCCAGTGGAAGCTAAAGAAGATTTGAAGCTTTCATTCAAGACCGGTTTTTCTATTTTGTTAAAGGATGTATGCTATTCGCCCTATGTGGCTAGAAACATTATTTCTTTTCACAAATTGTATGACGATGGTTTTGATTTTAAATTTGCAAGTGGTACAATCTTTTGTTTTAAAAATGAAGTTGAGTATTTTAAAGCTTTACCATGTCATGGCATCTATGAGGCAAATGCATACATTGAATCAAGACAATCTATCATGAATATTGATTCTGACTCCAAAAATGGTTTGGATAAATATTCCATGTGGCATAGTCGTCTTGGCCATATAAACAAGACTCGTATCACCAAGCTCCAAGTGGATGGGATCTTGGAATCATTTGATCAAGGATCAAATGAAGTATGCGAATCTTGCTTATTGGGCAAAATGACAAAAGCACCCTTCACGGGAACAAGTGAGAGGGGAAAGGACCTTTTAGACATAATCCATACGGATGTATGTGGACCTTTCAAGCATGTCACAAGGAATAATTCAAGATACTTCGTAACCTTTATAGATGATTATAGTAGGTACGGGTATGCCTATCTTATTAAACACAAGAATGAAACCTTTGAGGTGTTCAAGACATTCCAAAACGAAGTTCAGAATCAGTTGGGCAAGACTATAAAGATACTCCGGTCTGATAGAGGTGGAGAGTATCTTAGTACCGAATTCGTCGATCATCTTAAAAATTGTGGAATTGTTTCACAATTAACACCTCCGAGGACTCCACAATTAAATGGGGTCGCTGAGAGGAGGAACCGGACTTTGCTTGATATGGTAAGGTCTATGATGTGTCGAGCGGAGGTACCTATTAGTTTCTGGGGATATGCCTTAGAAACTGCGGTAAGAGTCCTTAACCTCGCACCAACCAAGAAAGTCGCTAAAACACCTTATGAATTGTGGCATGGTAAGAAGCCGACACTTTCATACCTACGAGTTTGGGGTTGTCAAGCCTACGTGAGACGTGAGGCTGAAGACAAACTTGAACCTCGTTCGGAGAGGTGTTATTTTATTGGTTATCCTCCTAACGGTGTTGGATATTTATTTTATAAACCTTCAGAGAATAAGGTTTTTGTTGCTCGAAGGGCATTCTTCCTTGAAAGGGAGTTGCTATCCAAACACGGCAGTAAGGAAGTTGACCTTGAGGAAGATCAAGGGTCGGCCGATAAAGGGCTTGAGGTTGGCACTAGCCAAAATACCGAGCAAGATAATGCTGCGGTACCTGACACTCTTGCTACTTCTACTCCTAGGCGTTCTAGTAGAACTCGTTTTGAGCCAGAGAGATATGGGTTTCTCATATCTGAGGGCAATGAGTTATTGGTGGATCATGATGATCCCACCAGCTACAAGGAAGCCATGGCAGGCCCTGAGTCTGGTCAATGGAGGAAGGCGATGGAGAGCGAGATGCAATCTATGTCGGATAACCAGGTTTGGGAACTGGTTGATCCTACACTAGGGATAAAACCCGTTGGGTGTAAATGGGTTTTTAAGAGGAAACCCGGCATAGATGGAACCTTGGATATCTTCAAAGCCCGACTGGTGGCGAAGGGTTTCACTCAGACGCAAGGAATTGATTATGATGAAACCTTCTCCCCAGTGGCCATGTTGAAGTCAATCAGGATACTACTTGCCATTGCTGTGTTTCATGATTATGAAATTTGGCAAATGGATGTAAAGACCGCCTTCCTTAACGGGAAGCTTTATGAGGAGGTGTATATGAGACAGCCTGACGGTTTTGAACATCCAAAGTATCCAAACAAGGTTTGTAAGCTTATGAAGTCCATTTATGGACTTAAGCAAGCATCTCGAAGCTGGAATCTTTGCTTTGATGAGAAAATCAAAGAGTTTGGTTTTTCAAAGAGTAAAGATGAACCTTGCGTATATGTCAGGGCTAGTGGGAGCACAATAGTCTTCTTGGTTCTATATGTAGATGATATTCTACTTATTGGAAATCATATCCCAAGCTTAAGAAGTGTCAAAGCTTGGCTAGGGAATTGCTTTTCAATGAAGGACCTAGGCGATGCGAGCTGTATTCTGGGTATAAAGATCTATAAAGATAGATCAAGAAGGCTGTTAGGGCTTTCTCAAAGTGCATACATAGAAAAGGTTGTGAGACGCTTTAAGATGGAGGAATCCAAGAAAGGAAATCTCCCTATGTTGCATGGTTTGACTTTGAGTAAAACTCAATGTCCTACCTCCAAGGAGGAGATAAAAGTAATGAAGCGAGTTCCATATGCTTCGGCTGTGGGCTCGATCATGTACGCCATGCTATGCACTCGTCCTGATGTGTCATGTGCTTTAAGCATGACTAGTAGATATCAGGCGAACCCAGGAGAACCTCACTGGAGGGCAGTGAAGAACATTCTCAAGTACTTGAGACGTACGAAAGAGATGTTCTTGGTATATGGTGGGGAAGAAGAGCTGAGAGTAAAGGGTTACTCGGACGCTAGCTTCCAAACTGACAGGGATGACTGCCGATCTCAATCGGGGTTTGTGTTCCTGTTAAATGGTGGTGCTGTCAGCTGGAGGAGCTCAAAACAAGACACGGTGGCTGATTCGACTACCGAATCGGAGTACATTGCGGCTAGTGAAGCAGCAAAAGAAGCCGTGTGGATGAAGAAATTCATCCAAGATCTACAAGTGGTTCCAAGCATCGCTGACCCTATTGAGATCTTTTGTGACAATGAGGGTGCGGTGGCTTTGGCAAAGGAACCAAGAGCTCACAAGAGGACAAGACACATTTCGCGAAAATACCACTTTATTCGGGATGTAATTGAAAGTGGTGAAGTCATCATTAGCAGAGTAGCATCGAATGGAAACTTGGCAGATCCATTCACTAAGCCGTTACCGCAAGCAGCTCATGAATCTCACACTAGAGGGATAGGTGTAAGATTTGCTAGCGATTTGGCTTGAGTTATATATATATATATATTAGTTTATTTGATATGTTTTAATTTATTTTGGGAACGATACAGACAGTATTGTAATTATGCTTGTTTCGATATGCGAGTGATTCGGTTACATTCATAAGACTTTACTGTGTTCCATCTTAGCATGTTTAACCACTTCCCAGAATGTCTATACATTCTAAATTTCCACAGTCAGTCATTCTTCAAGGGAAGGAAGTTTGAAATAAGGCTGAGGTTAGGTGTTGGTTATGCATTAATTCAGGATTGAATGCATGAAACGCAACAGTAACCTGTGCTTGAAAGGAGTTTCAAGTGACTGGAAGACCCACACCCAAGTATACTTCATGGATTATAGTCACGAGTAACTTGGGATGATAAAATCTTACATCCTCAGACCCGAGATGTATGAATCGCTATATCATAGTTCTTACTTGCTTTAGCCATTTTCAAAAGCAGTTCGTAAATGGCTGTGATAAAGGGAATGACTAGGTAAGTCAAGAGGTATGGTATGGGATTATGCAGTCAAAGGGATTTGTTCCTCCTGTATGAGAGATATCCCTGGGCCCCTCGATGATTGGGAGCTGACGCCAAAATATTGCATGGCCATGCACAAGGACTATTGATTGAGAATCAGATATGTCCTTACCTTTTGGTCACCACCAATCAAGATCGAGAAACATAATCGTGAACGATCTGGAGATTGACATTTATCAATCCATGTCTCGTGTTCACAAGGATATCGCGAACAAAAGGATGTCTAAGATCACTTATCTAGGACCACTACTTTGAGTATGATGGTTTTCTGCAGGTATTCAGAACTCATACAGACTTGGGGGCATTGATGCTTTGCTAGAGGCCGCTCTTTGTCTGTGCTTGCCTGGGTACAGTATATTATGTGCAAGTGGGAGTTTGTTAGAATCTGCCCGATAATATATGTACGCCTTAAAGCACTGCTGATGATGTATGAGCCTATAAGGGTCACAAACCGGGGTCTAACATGACAGCAAATAAAGTTGAGGGATCAAAGATGGCAAAAGTGGAAGTTGGCAATGCAGGCCACGTTAGCGCCGCTAACTATAACGAGTTAGCGCCACTAACTGTTAGAGGTTAGCGCCGCTAAGGCTGCATGTGCTTTATGTCATATCGAAGTCAGGCCGCGTTAGCGTCGCTAGCGGGTTAAGGTTAGCGCCGCTAACTCTTGGTTAGCGCCGCTAACTCTTGGTTAGCGCCGCTAACCATGCATGGGCCTTATGTCATATCGACCTCCACTTGCAGCCAATTGAGGTGAGAGTCTAGAATAATCTTGGCCGGTTTTGGGGAGCTTAAGTGGCATTCCAGAAGTCTATATAAGGCTTGGTTGCTGGAACAAATTTTCTCTCTTGGCCAAATTTTCTCTCTTCCACCATAACCCACATATCTCTCTCTCACTTAATACCTAGTGTTGGTGATTTAGTGAGCAAGAAATTTCGAGTTCCAGTAGTCTATTTGCTGTCCTTGTGTGAGAATTCCAGTGAAGTTCTCGTGCAAGCTTGCTAGCACTTGTTGTTGGACTCATTCCCGGGGTGTGATTTCGAAGAAGGACAAGAAGAAGGAGGTTCTTGCTTTTACCACCAAGTTCAGCCAACAACAAGGACTTTGCTGGAGCTAAGGAGCTGGTATAACTCCATTTCCTTCTTGTTTAGTTGCTATTTGTTACATAGAGTAGATCCATGCTTGGGATTTCATAGTTTTTAACACTTGCATGCATGTTTTATGTTGTTCTCGCTTCCGTTGCGTGTTCTTGAAATCCCAACACCAACTGGTTGGGTGGTGCTGTCTGTTGCTGCACCTGAGTACATTCAACAAGCCTCAATGGTGTGCCCATCACTGTGGCGATCCCCCTGGGAGTAGGAAACTTTACCATGGCGTGTACTGTGGATGGTACGGCCCTGAACTCTGATAGGGCCGGCCGGCCTAGGATAGTGTTGTACCTGGAGGGAGCTCGGATGACGGAAAATTCCAGGACCACCTCTCGGTAATAGGGATATTCCCCCAGCCCTACGACTAGGGGGACATATCCTATTGGCCATACCACGTCTCCGGCAAACCCTGTTAATGGTGTGTAGGCTGGCTTTAGCTGACTTCGGATTCGCTCGGGGAGCTGCTGGAAGCAGTGGTCGTAGAGGATCTCTGTAGAGCTTCCCCCATCCAAGTATACCCTAGACACCACAAAGTTATCCAGCCTGGCGGTGACAACCAGGTGGTCTGTGGACCTGGGTTTGAGGGGGTATTCGGGAATGTTATCTCGGCCCTTTGCCATTCCTCTTCATCTCTTGATCTCTTACCTCCACTACTGTAAGTCTGTATCATATGGATTTGCCCTTCCGGAGGTGGGGGAGGTGGTGTTCTAGGCTTGTTCCATTGTTGCCGATTCCTGTTATTCTTTGCCCTAGGGCTGTAAACGAACCGAACGTTCATGAACCGTTCGTGAAATTGTTCGGCGGGAAGTTCATTTATGTTCGTTTGTTTATTAAATGAACAAACATGAACAAAATTTTTCGTTCGTTTAGTTAAACGAACGAACACGAACAGAGCTCTCGTTCGTTCATTTATGTTCGTGAACGTTCGGTTATCCGTTCGCTTATGTTCGTGAACTGTTCGTTTATGTTCGTTTATTTATGTTCGTTCGTTCGTTTATTTATATAATACATACCTATTTATAATTTATCATTAAGTAATTTAAACTATATTTTATTTAAATTAAGATATTTGAAAACCCTAAATAAGTAAATAACCAAACACTTCAGGAAATAAAAAAAGAAGGGTTTGAGAATGGAAACCCTACCCTCTTTGAAATTATATATAAATAGCTAAAATATACTATTAGGGTTTTCATTTTGTTACTTTGTATTTTCTATAGCAGCCGTTGCCCACTTCCCTCATCCCTCTCTCCAGATTTCTCTGCTTGACCGAGCAGCAACCGGCCAACCGCCGCCAACCCATCGAACATCATCCGCCACCGACTCACGGAGCAGCAACCTTCGCTGACTCACCGTCTGCTTTGCTCCGTCTCACCGAACCCGTCTCGCCTCACCGAACCCGTCTCGCCTCACCTGTCGCCGATTGGCCATCTCACCGTCATCTCTGCTCCGCTTGGTTGTCGACTCGCCATCCCCGTTCACAAACCAGGCCCCGTCGTCGACTCGTCGTTCACGATCCAATCCCCGCCGGCGACGAGCCTAATACCCAACATTCATTGTTTTGTTCTAATAGTTGTTCTCTTGTTATCTGTTTCTCTAATTGTTGTATTACACACATTTAATACATTCTGTAATGTTCTTGTTAAACTGTTGTTGTTCTCTTTTTTTTATTCACTTAGATTTTGTATTTATTGTATTACACACTGTTTTGTGGATGCTTAATTTAGTTTTGCTGTTCTGCACTTCAGCAGTTTCAAGTCGAATAAGAAACAAATGTGAAATGTTGGTTCGTTTTCGTTTATGTTCATTTATGTTCGTTTCTGTTCGTTTATGTTTGTTTGTGTTTGTTTGTGTTCGTTTAGTATTTAAATGAACGAACACGAACATCCTCATTTCTTAAACGAACGAACACGAACAGGAATTCTCGTTCGATTAATTGTTCGTGTTCGTGTTCGTGTACGATTAAAATTAAACTAACGAACATGAACAAGCCTCGTTCGTGTTCGTTCGGTTCGTTTACAGGCCTACTTGGCCCCTTGGGCTACGAGGTCTAGCCTACCAGCTTTTACTGCCGCCTCAATTTCCCTTTTCAATTTTTTGCAATCATTGGTATCATGCCCGTTATCCCCGTGGAATTTGCAATATTTCTTTGTATCCTTATGCCTCCTGGCCATAGGTGGTGGGGGCCGGAATGTACTACTGATATGTTCAGTTTGTAATATTTCCAAGGGAGTTTTAGATAGAGAGGCGACTAACCTGGAAGTATCTTCCATTGCCCTGGAGTAAAGGCGGTGATAAGAGTGGCCTGGGAGATCATATCTCCCCTTTCTGTTGCTTTTCTCCTTCCAGGTCTTTCCCCCCGAGCTCTCTTGATGTGACTTCTTCGATGGTTAAATTCCCTTCATTTGTGCATTCACCTTCTTACCCCTGGCGAAGGCGTAGGCTATGTCTATGCACTCTTGGAACGTCTGGGGGACTTTTCTAGACAGCTCTTCAGTGAGGGCCCCTTTTCTCAGGCCAAAGATGAATCCTGAAATCCTCTGTGACTCCACCAAGCCCTTGATTTGGGAACTTTCCTTGGTATACCGTACTATATAATCCTCCAGTGCCTCTCCTGGTGCCTACCGTATCATGTGGGGCTCCAGGTGAGTCCTGTTATGTTTTTTCTGCTACATGAAGTGTGACGAGAACCTGGCCCTTAAATCTTCGATCCCCGTTATGGACCCCTTGGGTAGCGAGTTAAACCATTCCCGTGCTGCCCCCTTAAGCGTCATTGGGAACATATGGCAGGCTACTAGGTCGATCCATTTTTGAGTCTTCATTGCTCCTTCGAACAGGCTCTGGTGATCATCCGGGTCATCTTCGCCATTGTACGTTCCTACGTTGCTAGGGATCTTATGGCACATGGGGAGATCCCAGGTGGCGATCCAGGATACAAAGGGGGAGTTAATCATGGATGACGGCATCCCGTTATTCTCAGGAGGCCTAAGTCCATCCATTCCCCCAGAATTAACGAACTGCATGATATTTGGGAGGGCCTGGGCTAGTTATGTCCAGTACATTGGTGCTTGCTGGGTAGGTTGGGTGGGTTAGGTAGGTTGGGTGTAGTTTAAGTTTGTGAATGCAGTTCCCCCTACTCCTACCGGGTAGGCGTAGGCCTGGTTACCGCAAGGGAAGGGAGCGTGCCCCAAAAATGGTGGGTTATAGGTGAGAGGGTTCACAACTTGTTGATTAGGTGACAAGAAAGCATTTGGCCCTTGGTGAGCATACACTAACCCTGGTTGAAACAGGTTGGAGTGATGTTGGTGAGGGTTAGGGTGGCTTACAATTTGTCTTGGTGGTGAAAGGCTTGAAGTATGAGATTGTTCCCTCGTTCCTTGGATGCTAGTTGAGTTAAAATAATGTGCAAGCGTTTCCAGGGCCGCCGAAACTTCTGTACTTACATTTTGTCCCTGATCTCGCGCGTTGGGTGGTGGTGTGGCCAGGACCAAGGGACAAGCTGGCTGAGCCATTTCTGGCCTAGACGTCCCGCTTTGTAGGAGCTGCAGCAGATTAGTTGGTTGTATGCCCGACCCCCCCCCCCCCCTCCGGGGCACTGTGCAAGATAGGGGTTTTTGGGGTTGACATCCATGAAAACCATGGGGTATTAATGCTCTAGGGTGTATTTTGAGTGACATTTCTTGGAGTGCCAGGTTGGCTGGGAGCATTAGTAATTATAGGGGGTTCCCCAACGGTCGTGACAGTGGAGCCGGTTGGCGGTGTATTGAAAGAGGTAGGTCTATACATAGTGTTACAAAGGGATGAATGAAGAATGAAAGGCTGTATAGGGATGAGTGAGTCCTAGGTTACTGTGAGCAAGGATGCGGACAATGTATTCAAGAACAGGGTCCCACGGATAGCGCCATTTGTTTGCTCGTAAGGTTGAACAAGTGCAATGAGAGATGAAAGTGAAGGGTCTCGTCTCAGAGGGAATTCTCGAGAGAAGAAGAAACCTACAACACAGTGGAAAATCTGCGTTAGAGAGCTTACAGGGACGAGGCCCTGTAAGCCACTCCGACGCTCAAGTTAGCCATGGTAATGGTAAAGAGCTTAAAAGAGAATTTAGGGTTGTGAAAGGTGCATCCCTTAGCAGGAAATGGTGGTTTCCTATTTATAGTTGAGGAGCTTCTAGGATGGACTGTTGCGATGGAGGACAAGTGTCACAATCTCTTGTAAGGGAACAAAAGGGGATCTGCTCCCCACCATCAGTGTCAGCCAATCGTGAGGCTGTTGTGTTGGGGAGATAGCAAAATCAAACCTGTCTATTAATTAAAATAGGATTTGATGTTAACAAAACCACATATTCAGTTTTGGACTTAGATTAATGAAAAACATGTGTTGTTTTTCATATTAGACTTAAAGAATTTTGTACGAAAGAAATGTCAGCTGAAGAACAAAAGTGTCAGCTGAACACCGAGTATCAGCTAAAGGACAAGCTTCGAAAAACATCAGCTGAGGATCTACAATGGATCAGCTGATGGTCCAAAAGCATCAGCTGAGGATCTACAATGGATCAGCTGATGGTCCAAAAGCATCAGCTAAGGAAAGCTTCAATTTCAGCTGAGCTGTCTAAGATTAGCTGACACAATCACATTGATCAGCTGATGCCTCCCATCTGTCAGATAAGGTATTTGTTACCTTTCCAATCTTTCCTTTATAAGCTGATGATACTAAGATGATTAGCTGAGCCCTTGGGATCAGCTGATAGTTTAGTTAATTAGTCTATTAGTTGTACTTTGAGTTGTATTGTTATCTGAGCTGTTAGATGAGCTGAGCAAATCTGAGTAGCTGAGTATTTATACGATATCTCAGTTAATAGTTTTTTATTATAAAATTCTCTTTAGTCAAAGGCAGAACATGTGTTGTTCTTATTATGCCTTAGATCTTTCTTTGTAAAAGTACTTATCACTTTTTGTATCTGCAAAGAGACAAAAAGGATAGATCTTTATCCTCTAGAAAAGGAGAAGATACTTTAGAAGAGAAGATCTCGAAGATATGCTTCAACAACTAAGTATGGTTGGCAACTCTATAATTGGTTAAGTCAAGTCTTCAAAAAGCATGGTGTTGATAAAAGTACAAGCATGGAAAGAGAAGCTCACTCTCCCAAGACATAAAGGTAGTACTTTAATAATATAATAATAGATAGTGGGTAAACACCTTACTGAAAAGTATGTTCACTTTACACACTTTGTGTACAAAGTTAACTTATCTTTCACCCACTTACTTTATCTATTATAATATTATTAAACCAAGTACCTTTGTCTCCTTCTCCACTCCATCAACCCGGACACCATATAGCTTATATATACTCATGCTTGGAAACATGTTAAGTACGCGAATAGATAGTTGAATACTAAAATCTCATCTGTTGAGAATTAGAAGAGTTAACATTTTACTTTCAGTATAACAAACTTGTTCATGTGTTGAACATCTTAGACATAAGTTGTTTAAGATTAGCTTAGTTTATGTGTTAGACGAATTTAGTTGCCACCTTTTATTGAACTTAGATTTTCCGCATCTAGTTCATGTAATTCTTGATTCACATCAATTAGAATCATATAAAAGTAAACAGTGTGTCTCTTAAATTTTTATTTGCTAAAGTTTGTATTCACCCCCCCCCTTCTACAAACATTTGTTGTTGTAGTATCCATTCAGGACCAACAACTGGTATCAGAGCAGACTAGATAATTCATATCTAAGATCTGTTTTGTTTACTTTTCAACTGCTTCTACCCCACACTAAAAATGGCCACTCCTGTTGCTGCTTCAAACAATCTGAATAACAATGGTTTATTATCTAGATGTCCCATGTTCGATGGTGACAACTTTTCCCTTTGGAAAAGTAGAGTCCATCTCTATATGTCAAGTTTAGATGATGTGATGCTAAAAATTATGTCAGAAGGTCCTTATATTCCTTCCTCAACAATTCAAGTTACTGAAGCAACTGATGAAGTTCCTGCTGTTGAAAGACTGATCATAAAGCCTATAAATCAGTGGTCTGATGAAAACAAAAGGCTTGTTAAACTTGATATTAAAGCAAGAACAGCCTTAGTCTCTGCACTACCAAATGATGTCTATCATCAAGTACTAAACTGTAAATCTGCAAAAGAGATGCTAGACACTCTCACTGTGGCTTATGAAGGTACAGAGGAAGTTCAAGAAAACAAAAAAACTCTTTTGGTTAGAGAATATGAGTTCTTCTTTGCTCATAAAGGTGAAAGTCTCACTCAGACCTACACCATGTTCAATTGCCTTATTAATGATCTACGTAGGGCAGATGTTCCCAAGAGCAACAAGGAACTTGTTACTAAATTTCTAGACTCTCTCCCAGAATCTTGGGATCATTTTATCACTGTGCTAAAACATGGTGAGAAAATAAAGGGTCTTTCACTGGTTGGTCTGTATGGAAATCTTATGAATCATGAACAATCAGTGAAGCAAAGGAAGATTTCTACCAAAGAGATGAAGGAAGTTGCTAAGGCTCCCACTACAACTCTTGTGTCCAAGGATGCTAGATCAAGAAGCTTTGCTGCAGTGGTAGATAAGTCAAGTGATGAGGAGGAGGAAGAGGAGACCTCTAAAGAAGAAGAGCTCGAGGCTGATGGGGATGAAGATCTGGAGGACATGGACATCATTAAAGCTACTGTTGAGCAAGCTGCCATGTTGGTTAAAAGGTTTAAACCTTTCTTGAAAAGAAAGGGTGTCAAGAGGTTTGAGAAGAAACCCTTCAAAGGAGAAAAAGCCAAGTTTAAATCAAAGGCTTCTGAAGGATGCTTCTCCTGTGTCAAGACTGGTCACTATGCCAGTGAATGTAAGTCCAGAGGAAGCACAGGCTTCAAGGGTTCCTCAAGCTCAGACAGCAAGATTGATTATGAAGCCAAGTATAAGAAGCTTCTTGCTGCTGTCCTTGACAAGAAAAAGAAGAAAGCTCAGAACAGGGTGTTAGTGGCTGAAGAAGAAGATTGGGCTGAGAAAGATCTCTCAAGTGATGAAGATGAGGTCCTCACTGCTCAGCTCAGCTTGATGGCCAACACAGAAAGCACAAGTTCCATTGATGAGGACATGAAGAAAGCTGCTAAAGCTTGTACTTCTCCTAACTGGGATCCTTCTTTTCTGTATCAGGTTGGAAAATTTATTAATTATGAAGATAATGAAAAGAACACTATGTTTGATTATCTGTGTGTTGAGTTTCAGTCAAATATTCAAAGAGAAAAGAAGCAAAAATTAGAAATAGAATCACTAAAAGAGAAGTTGAGTCTTAAAGATGAGAAACTGAAACAGATGATAAAGATGGAAGATGATTTAGCTAATCAAAAGATAATTAATCAGATCTTGGTAAAAGAAAACAATGAAGCAACAACGAAGTTTAATGACCTTCAAAAAGTAGTTAAATCTTGGTGTGTTTCTGCTGTAAAGACCACTCAGTGTGTCAATGAGCAGATTCCAAAACAAGTTCAAGATATTATTGGTGTAAATTACTCCCAAGCTGCTAATTGTGTTAATTTTAGCAAGGACATAAATATCTTAGAAAAGACTGATATTTTACCTCTTACTTTTCAAAAGATTGTAAAAGGAAAAAGTATTATCACTAACAGATTTGTCAAAAGTAAAAGTACTCAGCTAAAAGACTCAACCACTTCAAAAGTTGGTTCAAGTTCCATTGTTTTGACAGAAAACAAAAGTACTGATAATTTAATTGTAAAGGAAGTTAGTAAAGGAATGGAATCATTTGTTGATACCAAAGAGACATCATGTTGTCAAACCTTGAAAGGTGATACATTAAATTTAGGAACTCAGCTGACTGATGAATCCTTAGCTAATGATGTTACATCAGCTGATCAAAGAGTAGATGATAACTGCTCAGCTGATGGTCTGTTAGCTGATCATGGATCCTCTTCTACTTGTTTAGCTGATCAAATATCACTTCAAACTCTTTCAATAGGAGAAACCAAGAGAAAAGGACTTTCTGTTCACAAAAAGTCTAAGTCTGCCACATTTAAAGTTGATCAAAAACTCATTTTAACCAAGGGTTAACCTAAGATGACTGTAAACAAAGACCTCATTAGTTTACAGAATCAGCTGCAACAGCTGAATGGTGAAATCTGTTAGCTGATGACCCATAGTCATCAGAAAACAATTAAGACATCTCATGGGCAATTACCAAAACATGTTAAAGGCTCCAAAAATAAAAAATGTTACAAATGTGGGAGCAAAGAACATAAGGCAAGTAATTGTTCTCTTGAAGGTAACTCAAGACAACGGTCTGATATTGATAACACAGTAGTTTCTTTCATTCATAAACAACCTAATATGAAGTGGATGGCTAGGTGCAATCTACAAGGATCCACTTAATAGTGGATGCCCAAGTGTCACTAACCTTCTTTCAATCTTATCTATGCAGGGTCTAAACACATGGCATCTTGACAGTGGATGCTCAAGAACCATGACAGGTTGTAAAGCTTTGCTTAGTAACTACAAGAAGGAAAAGGGTCCAAGAGTGACCTTTGGAGATAACAATTGTGGGCAAACAAAAGGCTACGGTGAACTTCATAATGGGAACTTAACACTGTCTAAGGTCTCATATGTTAAAGGACTCAAGTACAATCTCATCAGCATAAGTCAGTTATGTGATTGTGATCATAAAGTCCTCTTTACAAAGACAGGTGGTTCCATTTTAAATCAAGAAGGTGAAACAATAATTTGTGCAAAGAGAACAAAGGATGTATATACTCTTGATATGTCCTCAGGTGATCCATCCAAGTTAACCTGTTTGTATACAAAATCTGTAACTGACACAAACTAGTTATGGCACAAAAGGCTTTCACACTTAAACTTTAAAAACATAAACAAGTTGAGCAAGGGTGATCTAGTGTCAGGACTACCTTCACTGACTTATGTTAAGCCTAAACCTTGCTCTGCCTGTGAGAAGGGAAAGCAGCACAAGACATCTTTTCCATCTAAGCAAGCCTTCTCCATTACTGAACCATTCTACATGTTGCACATGTACTTATTTGGTCCTGTTGCTACTGCAAGTATTGGTGGAAGTAAGTATGCACTAGTTTTGGTTGATGAATTCTCAAGATACACTTGGGTCATCTTTCTTAAGGTAAATAGTGAGGCTGCTGAAGAGATAATTAGCTTTATCAAAAAGAAGGAAGTGCTAAACGGCAATCTGGTAAAGATGCTTAGAAGTGATCATGGAACTGAGTTTAGAAATCAAACTCTAGAAGGTTTCTGTGATGAAAAAGGAATATCTCAAAACTTCTCTGCTCCAAGTACTCCACAACAGAATGGTGTAGCTGAAAGAAGAAACAGAACTTTGATTGAAGCTGCAAGAACCATGCTGTGTGAGAGTGGGTTAGGATTCAACTTCTGGGCTGAAGCTGTCAATTGTGCTTGTTTTACTCAGAACATATCCCTAGTTATCAAAAGGCACAACAAAACTCCATATGAAGTGCTCAAGGGAAGGAAGCCTAACATCAGTTTTCTGCATATCTTTGGTTGTCAATGTTTCATTCTAAATCAAAGAGATCAATTGCAGAAGTTTGCACCCAAAGCTGATGAAGGTGTGTTTATTGGATATTCTGTGATCTCCAAAGCTTACATAATCTACAACATCAGAAAAAGGTCATAGAAGAATCAATCAATGTAAGTTTTAATGAAAATGACTTTGTTGCTTCATGTTCTACTAATCCATCTACAGGTGAAGAATTTAATGATCTACTTCATACTGAAGAAAATATTCCAGTATTAGCTGATCCACTCCCATCAGCTGATGTAGAGGATCTAGATGAACTTGTTCCAATTCTACAAGAAATCAATGCACAACCTATTCTAAATCAACCCACTCTTCTATAATTGAACCAAAGAAGGTAGATGAAGCTCTTAGTGATCCCCACTGGATAAATGCCATGCAAGAAGAATTGGCTGAATTTACTAGGAACAATGTATGGACTTTGGTACCAAGACCAAAGGACAAATCCATCATTGGTACTAAGTGGGTGTTCAGAAACAAAATGGATGAACAAGGGCTGATTATCCAAAACAAGGCAAGACTAGTTGCTCAGGGGTATTGTCAAGAAGAAGGAATTGATTTTGATGAAACTTTTGCCCCTGTTGCAAGACTTGAAGCCATAAGACTGTTTCTAGCATATGCTGCCTTCAAAGACATCAAAGTTTTCCAAATGGATGTTAAGAGTGCTTTCCTCAATGGAGAATTGAAGGAAGAGGTGTATGTCAAACAACCTCCTGGTTTTGAGGATGCAAGCAAGCCAGACCATGTATATTTCTTGAACAAAGCTTTATATGGTTTGAAGCAAGCTCCAAGAGCCTGGTATGATACCCTCTCTTCTTTTCTAACTACAAAAGAATTTACTAGAGGAAGCATATATAGCACTTTGTTCATAAGGAAATTCAAGGGTGATGTGATCCTTGTACATATATATGTAGATGATATAATATTTGGGTCTACAAATATTGACCTTTGCAAAAAGTTTTCTAAACTCATGTCTGATCATTATCAAATGAGCATGATGGGTGAATTAAACTATTTTCTAGGTTTTCAAATCAAACAAGAGGTTGATGGAATTTTCATTCATCAAACAAAGTATGTTAATGACTTACTTAAGAAATTTGAGTTATAAAATTGTTCCTCAATGAAAACACCCATGTCCACTGCCTTAAAGTTTGGAAAGGACACTGATGGCAAATCAGTGAACATTACAGCTTACAGAGGTATGATAGGGTCACTTTTATATCTCACAGCAAGCAGACCCGATATTATGTTTTCAACATGTCTCTGTGCTAGATATCAAGCAGATCCCAAAGAATCTCTCTTAGCTTCTGTTAAAAGAATTTTCAAGTATCTCAAAGGAACTCCTAATCTAGGTCTTTGGTACCCCAAAGACTCTGACTTTGAGTTAGTTGGATACACTGATTCTGATTTTGCAGGTTGCACACTAGACAGAAAGAGTGCATCTGGTGGTTGTCAATTATTAGGTGGAAGGTTAGTCAGCTGGTCAAGCAAGAAACAGAACTCTGTTTCAACTTCAACAGCTGAGGCAGAATACATTGCTGCTGGAAGCTGCTGTGCTCAACTACTATGGCTGTAGAACCAACTACTTGATTATGACATACAGTTTGAAAACTCCCCAATCCTGTGTGACAACACTAGTGCCATTTCTATCTCTAACAATCCTGTTTTGCATTCTAAAACCAAGCATATTGAAATCAGACATCATTTTCTAAGAGATAATGTGCAGAAAAAGAAAGTTTCAATGCACTATATAAGCACTGATGTTCAATTAGCTGATCTTTTCACAAAACCTTTGGATGAGTCTCGGTTCAATTTCCTAATATCCAAACTTGGCATGTTAAATCTGTAAAATATTCTTTTCTTAGGTAGTTAGTTTAGTGTGAGAAAGTAATTTTACTTGTGTGTGAAGTGAAGTACTTATTTAAGCTTCTTCATGTCTTGTTAATGGCATATCAGCTAATGGAATTATGTCAGCTGACGACCACCAGCTGATGATATACCTCAGCTGATAAACCATCAGCTAAGACTTAGACGCTCAGCTAAGTGCATTCATTAGCTGACACTTACTTTCTCTCAACAAGGATCAGCTGACACTTTCTTCTGTCAGTTGATGATACTCAGAGTTAAGATTATTGTGTCCCCACACTTATTTTATTGATTTCTCATTTGTATTTAATATGTTCCTAGATAGTATTTAATTTCTTTTTAGTATCCGTTAGTTATCTGTGTATTTATTAACTTTTCCGTTTATTACCTTTTGCAGAAGTGACAGTTACTTTTTGAAAAAGATTTTTCTGTGACAGTATCGGTTTCCCAAAAAGATATAAATGATGTTTTGAGCGGTTTTCATTTCTTACGCTTTCAAAATACTCAAGACTCTTATTTTCTGAAATCCTTCTCTCTCACTGCTTTCAAGTAACTATGTCTCCGTGATCTCAAGCTCTGCAACAATGGTGATGTTCAACCCTACCGAGGTTCCCAACGCTGTTTCAGGTGAGAATGTTTCTCCTAACTCTCCCTTCACCATTTCCCTAACTAACATCATAATCAACACCGATATACCTCAATCCAAGGCAAATCAGGGCTTTGAACCCATAGTTAACTTCTTAAAAGCACACCCCTTGTTTCCCTGCCTTTCTGCTCATCCTCTGTTCATCTTCCCTCGCATTATTGGGGAGATGTGGTACACTGCTAGATACCACCCTAATAATCAAACAATCACTTGCACTATCTAGAATAATCAAACACACATTGTCATCTCTGTTGAAACCCTCAGACAAGCCTTATCCATACCAAATTTTGCCCCATACCAACCTTTTGCCACTGCTGATCAAACCTTGGGGTTCTGCCACTGATTGGCTACAATGAACCTATATCTCATGGGCGATATAAGCTGTCAGTTTTAGGTCACCCTTGGAAGTACTTGGCCGGGGTTATCATAAGATGCTTTGGTCACAAGTCAGGAAGCCATGACCTACTGAATCAAACTGAACTCATGGTTCTTCACGCTCTGGTAACTGGGAGAAATGTGAATTTTGCTCAGGTAATATTTACTGAGATGGTGGATAAGATCACTTTGGCCACTGCCAAAAAGACAACCAGGACCCATGTGCCCTACATTAGATTTCTCAGCTTGATTGCACTACAAGCTTTGCAGTGGGAGGCATATACACATCTAAATGTTACACATAATACAATGCCAATCCCACATATGGGTCAAAAGGTGTTTCACTTAGTAAGAGATGATGCTGGTCCTGCAATCACTCATGAGATGTAGAAGTTAATCGATGATGCAGAGGATAATGGTGATGAGGAAGAAGAGCATGTGGCTGTAGATGATCAACCAGCAGAACTTGTGGTTGAAGAACAAGATGAGATAGGTGAAGCACATCCAACAGAGGATGTGGTATTGGAAGATGTGGTTGTTACTGATGATCCTGTTAGTGAAGGATCAGTTAGATCTGAGGGTATCCATCAAGATGATCCTACTCATCTAGAGGATCAAGATGCCCAAGAGGATATGGAAGTTGGTCATGAAAGTGATGAAGATGATGATGAAGGAAATGATGATTTTCATGGTGGTGATGGTGGGTTTATACCTGTTGAAAATATTCCAATTTCCACTGCTAGTTCCAGTTCCAGCACAACACAAATTCAACAAAGTGGAGGTGCAGCTGATGGTGATGATGCTGAGGATGATACCATCTATGACAATCTCATTCAACTGATTGAGATCAGCAAAACTCAGCACATCTCAGGTATAATCTCTACTACTCTTGAGGACACTCACTTGGTAAACCTCACCAGTAAGAACCCATCCTCTCCTCTAGTTGTAACACCCCCACAACAGCCAAGCTCTAGTGTACTCCTAACAGTCACTAGTTCTACTCCCATCTATACCTATATAGAATCAAGGTCACAAGAGCTTGTGCCTTTTTCACAAGTCTCTGAGGTAGTGTTATCCACACCTCTGACCTTAACTCCTATAGCTACCTCTTATGTTGAGGGGGAGCTTATGGATGTTGATTTAACCCAATTGCCAGTGGATGTGTCCTCACATCAGGTCACATCTGTAAATATGGGACTCCTACAATCTGGATCACCCTCCCAGCAGGGTGATGCCATTGAAAGACATACCTTCTCCCAAGGTCACACTATGTCTATACCTATATTGAGTCTGCCTTTACCTTTGGTAAGCTCCCAACAGCTTACTAATGTAATAAGGGAAACCCCACTGAGTGCAACCCTCACTCACACTCACATACTTGCACCTACATTTGATACCCTTCTAACACATACTAGTGCACTACCTGTCAATGCTAGTGGCATAAACCAGCCATTGGTACAGGGTACAACTTCTGTTCCCAGTGATCTTAGGCTTACACACCAAAGTCTAAGTGAGGGACCTCAATCATTTCCTATAATTGGCAATCTCTCTCAATCAATCCCTGTCCAACCCATTCCCTCTACCTATTCTGAACCCTCACCTCAAATACTCCAAAACTTATTGTCCATCTCTCAAAAGATAGATAGTCTTCAAGCCTCCTTCACCTCTTTCCAAACCAAAACAGAATCTCAACTCTCTCTTCTAACCCAAGAGGTTGAGTCACTTAAAGCTACCCAACCCCAATCCACCCCTGCTCTAGTTGATCTTTCTCCAATTCTTACCAAATTGGATCAACTGCTATCCCAATCCTCTACTTCTGTTCCTACCCCACCTCCTACCATTTCAAACCAAACACTTACCACTCTAAACCAGACTATTTCAAACCTTCTTACCCAACTTCAAACACTAAGACCTTCACCTCCTAACATTTCTGTAACCATTCCTGACTCTCTTCTTAGATTCCATTCTCTTCTGAAAACCATAGATGATGAGGTCACACACTTAAGCCACTACTCCAGACAAAAGCACAGTGAAACCCTTAAATAATTTACCAACATCACTGATGTTATCCTAAGGTTGAGACAACCTCCGCCATTCACCCACCCTCTTATTCCAACTGCCTCACCCTCAACATCCTTTATTCCACCCTTTGCCTCCTTTCCTACTCCATCTCCTTTCTCAGCTCATACTCCAACTGCTCCTGCTAAGCCTGCCAAGCCTTCTGATAAATTTCCTTTCTTATTTGTTGATGACAAAAAGGGGGAGAAGTCAGACTCGGATTCTACTAGTTCAAGCTTATGACCAGATCCTGTTCAAGCAGATTTCAATGAAGCAGAAATTCTAAATCAATCAACTGCTGAGAGGGAAAATCCATCTGAGGGGGAGCAACCTGCTCAAGATGAGCAGAGGCCTAAAAGAAGGGTAAAACAAATGGCCAGAAGGAAGAGTGCCAAAAAGCCTAGACAAGATGAATCTTGTGCACCAATCAAAGTGTCATCAGAAGATTCTGATGATGATGATGATGATGATGATGAAGATAGGGTGTCTCTATCCTCTCTGCTCAACTTGAAAAATTAGAGTCTCTCTACAAAAGCTCCTCCAGTCCAAGCTTCCTCTCTAGTACAACCAAGTCAACAAACTCCCAGCAGTACATCAAGAAGAAAAGGAAAGAAAATTATGTCTGCTGAGGAGATTGAAGCAGAAGAAAGAAGAGAGGAAGAACTTCAACAAGAAGATGAGAGTCTCAGAGAGTTAAGTGACTTAGCTGCTGCACTTGGCACCTCCATTGAAGAAGTTTTAAAAGCCAAGGAAAGGCATCAGGATTTCACTACTCCTGAAGATCTTGCTGCAATCATTGGTGCTACTGATGATGAACTGAGAGAAATTCAAGAAGAAGAATTGACCAGGCTGTCCTCTCAAACACATCAAGTACAAGCTGTACCACAGCAAGATGACCCTTCCACCAAGAAAGCACTTAAAAGAGGAAAGACTTACAAGGAAGTCATTCAAGCTTTGCTCAACTTCAAATTTGGAAGCACTGCTCAGCAAACTGAAAGGCAATCCAAGGAGTTCTGGGATAATAAAGAAAATTTGGTGAATAGAAGATGTGCAGACATCATTTCAAGGGTTACTCCTTACAGAGGTACATATGAAGGTCCTTATCTCAGAGTAGTGAGAAGAGATGAAAGAAACACTTATGAAGATACCTATCTACTTCACTGCAAACTGCTATCCTTCTTTGAGATGATTGAGATCCTATACCATCTCCTAAAGTCCAAAAGTGATATTGTTCAAAGATTCATGGGTAAGTTTGAGTACTGGATCCGAATGTCAATATATCATAGACTCTTCACTCATGATCAATTTTTTGCTCATGTTCAAGCAATTGAGGATACATTCAAGAAATCTTCAAAAGTCTTTGTTGCTGCTGAACAAATCATTCTCAATCCTGGTCATCTCTATCTCCCTGCTTATGAGAATCTGAACACTGCTCTTCCTCCCAATACTCATCCTAAAATGTTCAAATATATAACTGAACCTGAAAGAGGAATGTTCTTCATGAACAGAGCTGGTAATTGGAGATTTCTGAGAGAATCTGAGATAGGTAAAGCTAAAAAAGAACTGATATTTCAGGCTGTAATAGCTATAAGAGATTTGAAAGGAAATGAGCACTTTGAACAATTGATTAAATCAAGAGCTGATCAACTTCTAGCTGAAAATCCACAGATCAGAACTTTTGAAGTCAAGGAAGAACCTTGGTGGGAAGACAACTGATACTTCATAACTAGACTAGTTGTAGTTTAAATTTCTAGAATAGTTTAACTTCTGTACTTAGTTAATTCTTAGTTAGATTACTCTGTACAAACTCTTCTGTAATTATTTGTTTTGTAATCAAGCTTGAAACTTTGATCATGGACTACTTAGCTAAAACTGCTAGTATAAATGATTCTTAGTAGATAGCTCACCTAGTGTAGATATAGAAAATCAAAAATCCTAAAAACAGAAAAAGGATAGAAAAGATACCACTAAAACAGAACAATGGTACTTCATAAATGAAAAGATTCCCAAAAACAGAATATCAGGGAACATATATTAAAGAGTTACCAAAAACACATAGTTAGGTAACCAAATTGCACTTAAAAGTTTTATCTTTACAAATCCGAGTCAAACTGATTCTTCTTAAACAAGATAAGGTTTTGTCATCACCAAATAGGGGGAGATTGTTGGGGAGATAGCAATATCAAACCTAAATCAAACCTGTCTATTAATTAAAATAGGATTTGATGTTAACAAAACCACATATTCAGTTTTGGACTTAGATTAATGAAAAACATGTGTTGTTTTTCATATTAGACTTACAGAATTTTGTAAGAAAGAAATGTCAGCTGAAGAACAAAAGTGTCAGCTGAACACCGAGTATCAGCTAAAGGACAAGCTTCGAAAAGCATCAGCTGAGAATCTACAATGGATCAGCTGATGGTCCAAAAGCATCAGCTAAGGAAAGCTTCAAGTTCAGCTGAGCTGTCTAAGATCAGCTGACACAATCACATTGATCAGCTGATGCCTCCCATCTGTCAGATAAGGTATTTGTTACCTATCCAATCTTTCCTTTATAAGATGATGATACTAAGATGATTAGCTGAGCCCTTGGGATCAGCTGATAGTTTAGTTAATTAGTCTATTAGCTGTACTCTGAGTTGTGTTGTTATCTGAGCTGTTAGATCAGATGAGCAAATCTGAGTAGCTGAGTCTTTATACGATATCTCAGTTAATAGTTTTTCATTATAAAATTCTCTTTAGTCAAAGGCAGAACATGTGTTGTTCTTATTATGCCTTAGATCTTTCTTTGTAAAAGTACTTAGCATTTTTTGTATCTGCAAAGAGACAAAAAGGATAGATCTTTATCCTCTGGAAAAGGAGAAGATACTTTAGAAGATAAGATCTCGAAGATATGCTTCAACAACTAAGTATGGCTGGCAACTCTATACTTGGTTAAGTCAAGTCTTCAAAAAGCATGGTGTTGATAAAAGTACAAGCATGGAAAGAGAAGTTCACTCTCCCAAGACATAAAGGTAGTAATTTAATAATATAATAATAGATAGTGGGTAAACACCTTACTGAAAAGTATGTTCACTTTACACACTTTGTGTACAAAGTTAACTTACCTTTCACCCACTTACTTTATCTATTATAATATTATTAAACCAAGTACCTTTGTCTCCTTCTCCACTCCATCAACCCGGACACCATATAGCTTATATATACTCATGCTTGGAAACATGTTAAGTATGTGAATAGATAGTTGAATACTGAAATCTCATCTGTTGAGAATTAGAAGAGTTAGCATTTTACTTTCAGTATAACAAACTTGTTCATGTGTTGAACATCTTAGACATAAGTTGTTTAAGATTAGCTTAGTCTATGTGTTAGACGAATTTAGTTGCCACCTTTTATTGAACTTAGATTTTCCGCATCTAGTTCATGTAATTCTTGATTCATATCAATAAGAATTATATAAGAGTAAACCGTGTGTCTCTTAAATTTTTGTTTGCTAATGTTTGTATTCAACCCCCCCCCCCCCCCTCTACAAACATTTGTTGTTGTAGTATCTATTCGGGACCAACATGTTGGCAGTACCTTTAGTACTGCTGAGGATTTGCTCCCCACTATGGATGTCCACCAATCACAGCGAGCCTACGTGTGTCCTCTTATAGACATGGCACGCATGCTCTAGCCTATGATCTTGGTACACGTGTCATAGTTAACTTCGGGGCTAACTGCGCTATAGCATGTTATCGTTGAGCCAGGCCAGCTGTAGGCGGGAGTCTCCTATCGATGCTGTGAGGCACGCCAGGCCTGCACAGGTCTCGTGGTTAATCGTTTGTTGTATTGTGATGTGACAACTTGGCCAGGCCTGGGCTGGGCCTGACTTCATGATGTTAAGAGGGCGTTGCTAGCAGGCTCTTTAGCTACTTATTGGGCCTGGACGTAGGTTGTACGTCATCACACATATTTGTGAGTTTATTAATACCTTGAAATGTTTTTAGTGCGACATTGATTTCATAATAAGTTATTTATCTTTAAGTTTATGTTAGAAATCTGTTGAAAATGACACACTTTCTAGAGATTTTAACGGACCAATTACTTATATAAAAATTAATTTTTTTTATAAAACTAATTATTCCATGGGAACTCGGTTGGAAACGTACTTTAATTTTTCAACGGATTTCTAACAAACATTTAAAATTAATTTAAATACTACGAAAATATTAATCTTCCAACAGATTTCCTACGAAAATTGGTATTGTAGGTAATCGATATGAAATTTCTTGAAAATTTTCTTTATATTCCACGAATTTCTAATGGATTTTCGTTTGTTGCTAAGTCGTTGGAAATCTCTAGCAAGTTTGTTGCTATCTGCTAACACTATTTGTCGTTAGAAATTTCTTGAAAATCTATTGCAAATTTCCATCCGAATTTTGTCTGTTGGGAAATTCTGTTGATGATGCCCTCTTTTCTAATAGTGACGTGTTTCCATGATGTGCGAGGAAAAAAACGGGAATAATTAGTATATTTGTTGTGTAAATCGCCCCTCTAATATAACTTTCACTAGATAAATGACAAGAAATAAAATAGCTGAATGAACTTGACTGATTTCAAATATAGATATATAGATTAAAAAAAAGTTTACTCATAGACTATACATCTAGTCATCAGTCATACATGGATATATATACGATATATATACAAAATATTGTATCCAACATTTAAGATTCTTAGAGCATTTGAGTGGAGTTCCTATTCCCACTTTAATCTTTCATAAAGGCAAGACTTTCAAAGAAAATGCTTCATCTTTTTAGGGTTTTCAAAAGTTAAATATTCCTCTCCCCACTAAACAACATCAAGAAAGAAGCAGCTTCTGCCTAGCCTGAATAAAGGAGAGAATTAATTATAGGGTTTGTGGAAGGGGATTGGATTCCCTTAAACACCTCAAACTTTGAAAGACTTTTGTGAAGTCAACTAGAAAGCTGACTTTATATCTTCTTCTTTATTCTTTGATGACTATATCTTGTGTAGTCTGCTCCTCCACTACCCTTATTTATGTATGTAGACACCATTTCGACATTATTGTTGTTGTTATTGTTGTCCACCGGTCATATACATTAATTTTCACACGTGAAATCCCTAAAAAGTTCCATTTGTTTATGATGTACTAGACCGAAAACCTTGAATCTGTTGTAAGATATGTAAACACTGTTTTATGAAACAAAACTAAATAGTATATCATGTCACATAGACAACCATAACATAACCCAATCTCATCTACCCGAGCTATGAAAAGTAAGATTATAGATAGTCATACTTTTATTCATAGATAGAGAGATCGAACTTAAAGCTTCATATATAAATTTGTAATAAGTTTTTCAAATAAGAAGTAATAATTTGTTGGTGGGAAGCAAGAATATGCTTGCAAAAGACACCAAACCAAGACCTACAAATAGGATGCCACTTCTAAAACAATGAAAGCATTATCGCTCACATATAATTTGGTGCATTTCTATGATCTATTAGCTAGACAAATAGATATAGTACTGTTTAGAAAAACAATACACATATAGTAGGATTAAACAAAAGATATATTCAAGTAATTGGAAGTTTTTGACAAGAGATTGCTTGAGTGCTACTATTTGAACCTTGTCTCTCTAATATACTAGATATGTCACATCAATCAATTATAATTTTTAATATCGGTCATACATTACATATATCATATCATAATGATCAATTTAGATTATTAAGAAGTTCAAATAGAATCACCCGATTAGCTAGAGTTAGTTGTCTTTTCCCTATGAATTGAACGTCTAAAAGATCTGGTTTTGACCAATTCCTTTGGAATCCTCATACACATGTTTGTGTTTTTGTGTGCCTTTGAGAAGCACAACCAATGATACCATAGAGATAGTGGGTGACATGATATATATTTGTGCTCCTCCTCCTTGATTCTAGTGTTTTAAGCATGCATATATTGTCCCATTAGGAGGTTAATTGGGATTTTAGATTTTACAAGTTTAAAGGCGATACTTTTTTCAAAGAGTAATTGTTATATCCTCCTAATAAAGCTAGAAATGAGTCTATACGTTTTTCTTTCTCGTTACTATTTTACTTTTTATAATTTTAATACTTGAAACATAGTTAGGGATATATAGTATATCATTATCATTTTCAGTATCTTTATTAATCAAACCACTAATTCTCATTCCTTGTTTTACCACTTAATTTAATATCTGTCTTGATCTAGTGAGTATAAAGACAAGTAAAAACTGATATGAATAGTATGAAGATAGAAAACCTCTCACCATATTTAAATCCGCATATCTAAAATAGTATAGAGACCTTAGTCTTGACTAGAGTTTGTATCTTTGATGTTAAAAAAGACACCTTAGTGGCTTTAAGTTTAAATCTCATCACCAACGTCCATCCTTCAATAAAATTGTTTTTATTGATAAACAAATGCCGAATTAATGATTAAGCCGTGGCTTCTAGTTAATTGGTAACCAAATTAAGCTTCAAAATAACAAACTTTCTTAAATGTTCTACATTGTTCTAATTTTGATTTACATATCAAGACAAATAACTCTAGAATAACATCCCTATCGTAACGTCACATCAATATTTTCTCAAAAATATCTACTAGGGGTATTTAAAATATCCGAAACCAAAAACTAAAAATAAAAACCAATAAACTGTACTGAAATTAGATTAACAGCTCGAATAGTTTAATTTTTTCGGTTTGGTTAACTGAACATAAAGTTTTTTTTGGTTATTCGGTTCGGTTACGGTCATAATCTTAGAGACGGACGGTTAACCGAAAAATCGAAAACTTGAAATATTCAAAAGTTATTTTTTACATTTATCAATAATAAGAAATTAATCAATATTTGCATACGATGATTATATACTAAAACAAATTGTTACCTAAAGTCAATATCTATATTTCACTTTTCAATATTATTAGTGTATATATATATATATATATATATATATATATATATATATATATATATATATATATATATATATATATATTTTATTTAAGTTTACGAGTCAACTAGATTTATGAATCTTATTATTTACTATTTATTTACTTAGTTTCACTTTAACGTAGTCATACATGTTTTTATTCAAAATATTATCTTATGGCATAATTAGTTGATACATAAATAACACAGTTCCTAATGTTTTATAAATTTCTCTTTATCTTTTGTTCGAGTTGAGATATTAATATTAAATTTTGAAACCTTTTGTTTTAGAAATATATTTAGTAGTTAAAAATGGTTATGGTTAACCGGAAAAGCCGAACCGAAAAACTGGTACGTTAACCGATTATTGGTTAACGGCATTTTTTGTTAGGTTTAGCTAGGTTCACGAAAGTTACAAACTGAAACTTCGGTTAACCATCCATAAACACCCTACGTATCCAACATACTCAATCACATTATACCCTTAACTATATTAGCAATGAAATCAAAGGTCCACTAGCTAACTCATATAATCATAAGACGCGAACTCAGCATGTTGGGGATCACTCCGCGTGATGATGTTGGTGATCGATCACCCGTCCCTGCTATTATATCCTGTGGTGGTAATAATGTTATGGGGTTATTACGTACATTATGTGATCGATGGCTTTCCACACTGCCCCTCTTAAAGGTACGTAAATGGAGAATTAAATTTTAATTAAGTTAATATGCTAGAAGGCATGCTATAACTCCAAAATGTAATGCAATATTGATTGATGAGTGAACCTTCTTTCTCTTTTTTAATGATGATATCCATTTGTATATATGTAGTGGTCATCTACATCACTGGAGCCAAACCCTAATCCATTCATGAGGGACCAAACCCCAGTCATACTCCATGATGAATTTTTAACATCCTCTTATGTTTATAACATATATTTATTATAAAGATTATCATATCAGCTAATAGAGTTAATAATAAAAAGGAAAAAAAAATATTATAAATCATAGAAAGTTACTTAATTAATTTCTAAAATATATACTGGCTTCGCGTGTATTATATAATAGATGAGAAATGATATATTTTCATACTTTTTGTTTATACTTCATCCTCATACCTATTCAATTTTTGACCCGTGCAGTGTATTAATTCTCTTTTCTCATATCATTCCTTGATTTTAATACTTGTGTTGATCAAGTGAATAGCATATATATAAAAAATAAGTAGGAGGATGTATTATTTTTCGTAATAGATATTAAGATAATAAGGTTATAGGCATACTAACACAAGAAGTTGACGTCACTCTTGATAACGCATATATAGCCTATTAATCATCTATCTATAGTAGCACAACTTGACTCCTGGATGGTTGGAAAAAAGTTGTGTGTAATCATTATGGTCATCATTCTAGATAGAACCCCACAAAGAGTTTTTGGATGCCACACTGGTAAGAGACTAAGAGCACATCCATGTATATATTGACCCATGGTCAACCAAAGTCAAGTTCATGTGCCCAGAATAGGCCGTGTTAATTTGCGTTAGTAGTATTAGCACATGCACTGTGCACATAGCCTAAACTATAATGTCAAACAATGTTAAGACACTCTCTGAGCTAGATTAAACTGTTTGTAGGATTTATGTCTTAAACTTGTTACCAATAAATAATGTTAAAGGGTTTAACTTGAAATTAATAATATTGATCGAATATTGTTACTAGCCACAAATATAGAAAGAAATTTAGGGTGGTGAATTTTATCAATTTTTATATTTTAATTAATCACTTTTGGTATTCTTTAGCTTCAAGTATCTAAGAGGTTGAAAGAAAAGAGAGCTTAGAATGGCCCATTTATACACAAACTATTTACATAACCAAAAGCAGGGGAACAAAAAAATAAAGTGTGCGCCATAGCCATGACCTATTGGGGTCATACATGTATTACATCTATTTCAGACTTCTTGACTGATGCAAACATCTTTGTAGGATGTGGGTTTAGAAAAATCCTCTTTATTTTGAGCTATTAGAATCTTAGCTAATTATCCAGCTCTTAACGCACCCTACTTGACCTGAGAATGTCTTGTGTTTGCATATCTTTCCACTACTACAAAATTGACTTTCAGCCCCGCCCATTCAAACCCGATTCTAGTAAAAAGAGCAAAAAACCGGGGCTAAAAGGTGTGCTTCCAGGTAAAAAAATAATGGAGCGAGATTCAACCCCGGTAACCCCGGTTTTTTAACAGAAAACCGGGTCTAAAAGTTTCAAACTTTTAACCCCGGTTCTTTTAATAAAAAACCGGGGTTAATTCCGGTGTTAGGAGCAAAGCACATTTTTTACACCACTTTTTATTCCCGGTTTTTCACTAAGCAACCGGGGTTAAAAGTTTTTATTCTCCTGCCTAAACCCTAAAAAATTGCCAAATGTTTTTTATTTACTCCCTCCACCAAAGTTACTCACGTACGTACATACGATTTCACAAAATCCCATTCCCACAATCTTCACCAAAAAATTTCATTTGGATTTTGACTCTACGCTTCCTGTTTTGTCTTAGATTTCATTTCCACTTTCACAAAAGGTTTGAAGGTTTTGTTTTCATGTTACGATTTCATTCCCTTTTCACCAAAAACTGCCGATTTCTAATGCTAAATCTCGAAGGTTTCGAAGGTTTCTGTTTTTTGTTTCGGAGTTGCTGAATCTCGAACGCTGAAGATTTTGATTTTCGAAGGATATCGATTGCTGGAGGTTTTGAATCTCGATTGGGTCCCTAAATTCATTTATAAATTTAGCATAATGTTAATATACGTGAACAAACCCTTTAATTAATCTTCAAAATTTGTGGTTTATCATTTTCTGTAATTGCTGGTGTTTAAATGGAATTTGGAGTCTATGCTTTGAGAATATTTATTTGCATTTGCAGCAATTTGGTTTTAATTGCCGGTTACAGTTCCCTTATAGATATAAAGTTGTGTATATTGTAAAGGTTTCCAATGGAAGTTATGCTTTGATATATAGTTAGGAAAAATAATATTATATATCATTTTGTTAGATTCATATCTCTTTATGGTCTTTATTCTTTATAAATTATTTAAAATCAACCCGTGTTACACACTGAAAAACGAGAGAGAAAGAGAGAGTGAGTCGGCGATTAGCAGTATAGCGAAGGACGAGTAGCAGTGCAGCGAAGAGCAGAGGTCGATTAAGAACTGAAGCTACGTTTAAGGGATGAGATCAGTGTTTTCATTCATAGTCAGCAACCAATTAAGGTTAGTATCTGCTGTCTCTTTCGATTGTAGCTTAAGAACAACCGAAATCAAACCAAGTTCTCTTCTTTTTTAACCTGCAATTTAGCAATATATCAATCTGTAAATACTATATAAATTCCGTCATCTAAGTTTATACATCTGTTCAATTTCGCAACTTACTTGATTCTGTCCACTGATGCTTCTAATTTGTTCCACTGCTTAAATTCTTAATTGAATCAACTATGAAGTACAGTAAACCAAGTTGCTATCTTCTTAATGCACTGTGACTACATTTAAATGGTGAAAGTATTGGAGTATGAACTGCTTCCAGTAGGTTGAGTTGCTGTAGGACTTATTTGACCGTGAATACAAGGTACGGATATCCATCTCTTGAATTAGAGATTCTTATTGAGTTATTGTTCGATTCATGTTATTCGTATGGATTCCTCCGAGTTAGTTTGGGGTTAAGTGGGTTGAGTATAACTTATTTGTTGATGTGAACTAAACTTTTTTATTTGTTGAATTAGAACATATGGGAGATGATTTTTTACTACTCTTGTTTATTTATTTATTATTATTTTGTTTTTTGCAGATTGTGAAACTATGAGATGGAGTAGATTCAAGCCTCAAAATGATCAAGTGGGTTGTTAGTTGATCTTGTTTCATATATTTACATGATGATTATTGATTCATTTAGCAACTCAATCTATTATGTTGTTGGACATCCACCGGTATACCAGAAATTAAAACTTGTTAGGTTCATATATCATTACGTATTTTTCAGTTTTGCAATGATATTTTGTATTAAGATATTGTTATGTAGTGATTGGGTTGATTTTGTTGTGTAAATTAGTAGAAAATTAAGAAATTAATTGTATAATTTTTTTTTTGTTTTTTTACTCACCTTTAGCCCGGTATTTTAGCTAAAGAACCGGGGTAGAAGTATATTTCAGACCTGTTTGAAACTACTTTTAGCCCCGGTTTTTTAACCGGGGTTGAAGGGTTTTTAGCCCTGGTTTTTTAACCGGGGGTAAAGGGTGACCTTTAGTCGCCCCCCATTCAGCCCCCCCTCAAAACCGGGGTTAAAAGCCTTTAAAAACCGGGGTTAAAAGCCTATTTTGTACTAGTGTTCTCAACCACTTCCTTTGGCTCTTCACGCACCCTACTTTGACGCAATCATTGAACCTGCCGCCTAAATCCCGCATGACCTCATGAGAAGGCTTCTCTCTAAGCTCACCCGCAAACTCGGATGAGACTGGGAGAATAAGAATTGATTTGAATATACCTTAAATATTTAGAATCATGATTAAATAAACCTTAAATCAATATAATAACTAATTTGAATAAAACTTTAAATCTCTTAATCTTCTAATCGTTTTCTAATCTTTTATATATGATAGTTTGATTCTAAAAAGTTAAAATTGATTTTTTGATTTTAAATGAATATATTGAATGGTCAAGATTGAATATTATACTAAATGAAGAGTTTAGATCGTCTAATAAATTTTATTTAATTAATCTTTTATTTTTATTAGAAGATTAATTATTAAAAATATGTTGTGAGCTTAGAAATAAAGGATGTATATTGTGGTTATATTTAAAATTTGTATGATCGAATTGGTTGTTGGCTAGCATCAGGATTGTTTGGGTATAGGAGAGTGTACCGGAGGGTATAAATACCCTTTTAAGGCATAAAAACCTAAGCATGTAGCTCTATATCCGTTTGCTTGAGTGTGTGAAAAAGGTGAGGTGTGTGTTCTTCTATATTGCCGAGGAGAAAAGGTAATTAGATCATCACGTTTTCATACCAAATCGAAGACAAATCATCAGGTAATAATGTCTAGTCTTCTTTGATTAATTGTATGTAGTTCTTACATCATTTCATGTGTATTGAATCAAGTTCGTATGGTTTTGGGGTTGTTCGAGAAAGGGGAAGAAAACTTGGAGTAAAGTTGGGATTTGAGCACTCGACATTTTGTTGTTAGCTCTATTGATTAATAAGGGTTGGTTAATTGATGTGAGGGATACAGTGAATAAAAAATGGCTGAAAATAATTAAGTATTGAGTGAGTTTTGGATTATTTAAAACTCGATTGTGAGCGAGTGTGTGTGTTAATCGTAAAAGTTGTTAGGGGTTTAAGGAATCATAAATCTCATGGCCTTGTCGATTGTAATTTAGGTTGTCTTTTCGTGAGATTCCTAACTCGCGAATCGTAAACCATCTCGTCATGGGAATCTAAAATAGTGAATCGCAATTCGTCCCTAGCTTTAATCGTAAATTATAATCCTAGAAATGAATCGTCAATCTCATAATCTTGCACCGAATTGAAAAATCTCTTAGTAGAAGATTTGTAAATTGAGCTATGGACTAAATCGTATTTCGTAATCGAAAATACAGAATAGTATTTGCGGTATGGTACGGATCGCAAGTCACTAATCAAATTGCACTTATTATAAATCAGGGAATCGTAATTCACAAATCGCAATTTGCATGTATGTGAGTGATCAAGAGAATCGTAATTCATTTTAACCCCAATCGTAAATCAGGGTGAGTTGGAACCAAAGGTGAGTTACATCAACTTACTCTTTATTTTGTGATATATACTCGTAGTTTATGTTTTAAATTGTGTTTGAGAAATGTGTAACTGTTGAAAGCTATATTGTTACGTGTTATTTGTTATAATCTGTTACTATGTGGACCAACCGAGCCAGTGTGTCTAACTAGGAGGTGATGACGACATCTGAAGGTGAGACATGTGATGTGTCATAACGCGCAGGGCCCGAGTTAGGCATCAAACGGGTGGGACCCGAGATGCGGCAGTAAGGACGGAACATTTGCAGTGTGTGATCATTTATGGTGTGTGATGTCTACTATGAAGTGTAATTATAATGTTAGCTTATTAAGCTTTGTACATACCCGTTATTGACTTATATTTTTCAGGATCATCGGGTAAAGACAAATGCAAGGCTCCTGTGTGATGGTAGCGACAACAGCGTGGAAGATTTTGATTAAGTAACGAAACTCATTTATTTCTTAGCTCCCATTAAATCAAACAATTTGTGTACTCCGATTTGAAATGATTGTAATTTAAAGATGATGTATGGTTGATCGTTACAATTTTGACCTATGATATATGCTTTAATGGCTACGAAATTTTTTTTTTGGGACGTTACAAGGTTGGTCATCAACTATGTAAAGCTTTCGCTGTGTACTTAGCACATTTATGAAGTACAACTTCCAAATTAAGAAATTTGACCCGAAAGCTTCCATTTATTCACTATGAGGTATAGAGACTCTTGCGATGAATAAAATGGAATAACAAAGAATAACGACATCAATAAGAAAAAAAATAAAGAAACCGATTTAGTAGGTAGCCTTTTTACCAATCGTATTAAAACTAAACACGACTTCAAGATTTTTGATACATCGGATACATAACCGTGCATTCTTTAGTCCCATTCTAGTGCATTTGGCCCGGAACTATGAGGATCCACTAGTACAAAAAGGACTTTTAACCCCGGTTTTTTAAGGCTTTTAACCCCGGTTTTGAGGGGGGACCCGGAACTATGAGGATATCACCAACAGATCACACCTCCTAGGACACTCCGGCCCATCAACAATCAGGAAATCGTAAAGCCTCACCCTATCCAACAAAAAATTTGACAAAGGTTACTCACGGGTTGGACATATCAAAAGACCAAGATACCTTAGGCAGGATATGTGTATTACATATGTTTCACTACCGACCTATGATTATTAAAAAGAGTTTAAGTTAAGAACTTTATAGCCACTTTTCTTATTTCAATTACTTTTGAAATTGATATCTATATGCATATAAAGCTTGCAATACGTCCTTTACGTCAAAAAAGCGTTTCGTCTTAAAATATATTTTATAAACACTTATTAAAATAGTTTTATTTTATCATGTAAATTACAACCATGCATATAGCAAGAATATGTAAATAAATAAAACAACTATACCATACGCCTTTTACTAATGTCGGTTTTATGAGTCAAACAAAAAACTTGACGGCCCAAACCTAAATACATAAACAACACATATGACATGAATCTGGTGCTCCCACCGGCTCCAAAATCCAAGGCTATCAAGATCGGGATTTTACCTCTGATCGTTTTCGTCTTTGTAAGATCGGAATGTAAGATCGAGATCAGGATCGTAAGATCCTACCGCAAGTCACTAAAGTTTTTTAGTTTTAATATATGATATATCTTTTAAGAAAATCTCAGTATATAAATAGACAGATATGTAGCATAATCAGTCTACGGAGAAAAAGACTAAATATTCAAATGCTTAAAATTGTTTAATTCAAATTTTCCTAAGCATAAAGAAATAACAATGTTTAAATTAAATTTTCTCTTCAAATCTATATGTAGTAAACATAAAGAAATAACAATGACTAATCTAAGTTTATCAACTTCTACATCACTACTCATCCACAAAAAGATCAACTTTCTCGATTACGACTTTGTGGTTTGTTATTTAAACCATGTTGTTTTTCAGTTTTACTTTCTTCATTCTCGTGTAGATCAGCAGTGTTTTCATATCTACAAAGATTATATTAATAGCATTTATTACTGTTATCATTGTATTTTTTACATTAAAGGTGAAGATTGTCGTTTTAGAATTTGATTAGATATTAGAATGTTGTTTTGGGTAAAGTTTATTTAATCTTTTGAACAGGTTAACTTAATTAACCTATAAAGCCAGAACAAAAATGGATCACATAGGCTTAATGCATAAAAGTCATGTATATATTTTTGTTAGAATTATGAAGATTATACTATTGTCATAATATGTTACCAAGCATCACCAAGGCATAATTGTCTCATTTGAATACCAGAAAAAAAACATATTAAGGTAATTGTTGGTATTTTATAACAGTTTAAGCTTATTAAAAATAAGCTTAAACTTTTCAGCTTATTTTTCTAATTTAGTATTTTACCCGCGCGATGCGGCGGAGTAAAATAGTTTCATTTGTCGACATAGGGGTGTTCAAAATTCGGATATAAACCGTTTTAACCGTAATCCGAACCGCTCTGTAACCGAAAAAGCCGAAACCGTTTTCAAATTCGGTTTAAAAACCGAAACCGATTACCATAAATACTTTAATTACATAAAACTGAAACCGTTTTCAACTTCAGTTTAAAAACTGAAACCGATTATATAAAATAGTACAACTCAAATAGCATTATTTACAATATGTTTCAGCAATGATCTTAAACACTTTAAATACTTTAATTACATAAAACTGTTAAAATTTAAATACATAGTTAATGCTTTAAAACTGTCAAAAAATTAATTACAAATAAATGTCCTGAATTTAATGACAGTTGTAATATTTTAAAAGTGTTAAGATTGTTACTCAAATTTTTGTAAAACATGTCATATTACTTGTACTACTTAACTTAAAAAATTGTCTTAAAAAAAGAGCTAAATGCTTTATAGAGTAGTAAAGATAAAGTATAAGGTTCAAATGAGAACCTTAAATTAATTGAGAATGGGAGACTCAATCCTAGCCGTCCAATTCCCCTCCTTCAATGTCATTGCCCCACCCATGAATTCCTCACATGCACCCTGCCACACTCGATTCCCCCACGCTCTCCATCCATGACTTCCACTTACAAAATGAACGACTAAGATTTAGTCTCTCATTCTTAATTAACTTCCAATTCTCATTTGAACCTTCTCATATATATATATATATATATATATATATATATATATATATATATATATATATATATATATATATATATATATATATATATATATATATATAGGAAGGATCTAGAGAGAACACCCCTTAATTAAAGAATGGTGAGAACAATTCTACACCAATCATTAAAAAGGGCACAATAGGAATTTTGAATGTTCTCCCCCTCTCTCACATGTCTGATAAAACCTTTCCATAGATAACATATTTTTATACCATTGATTTTAAAATATATATATATCTTTTGCGTATGTAATTATTAGATCAAAATTTTTTACCATTAGATTCATATTTAAATTCTCTTTAATTTGATATCACTTTTGATATATTTCGGTATACGTGAACTACATGCAATCATTAGATATAGGCACAACAATTTAGATGCAATTAGCCCCAAAAAGTATGTGTTGCAATGAGAATCATAAAAAAAACTTGATAGAAGTAGAATACTTTGATGCAACACATATATAACTTGAATCAATAAACAAATGCAAACAAAATCAGATGCAAGATGTAATATGTAGATGTAGATCGATCGATAAACATATGTAACTCGACGTTAAAAAGATATCGTCAATATAAACAAACGCGATATAACTAAAAATATATGCATTTTATCATTCCAAACCACATACAAATGCAATCGATATTTTAAATCAACGAATTAAAGACTTGCATCCTAAAAATCATTGATGAGAACTACACAATCAAGCTTCAAAAGCATGTACTCTACCTCATTTCAAAACCGATATTCAAAGTAATTTGTATATATCGTAGTAATATTAAAAAATTATAGAATTCATATACTTGCATCCTAATTTGTTTTAATTTATTCAAACGACTAATGCTTAGTAGGATTAGTTGACTTCTTTAAAAATATAAAATTAATACAAGATAAAAATGGGATGGAGAGAGAATTTTTTATAAGGCTAAAATACCTTATTTTTCTTATATTCTATTTAAGGAAAATAAGAAATATATGAATTAAATGCAACCATAGATTAGAAAGATTTAGTGGCTAAGAAGTATTCTCACGGTTCTTCAAATAAGAGGTGTTCTCATTGGATCCTACCTATATATATATATATATATATATATATATATATACTAATTTAAGGAACCTTTCAATCCTAGGTGGCAATACTTAGAAGGTATTTTTTTTTTCAAATTGAAGTGAATTAGACTACCCGCATCGGGTCGCGAGGGAGGGCTGCGAAGGCTCCTCAAGGATGTGAGGAGTATCTCCGGTCTTCGTGAAAGCCGACTCACGGTCACGCAGGTGAGTGGGATCGCGAGTGTGAGCGGGAGGTACGTGAGCGGGCGGCTTTTTTTTGGGTGATGTGAGGGCATGTGATGGATGCAGGAGTTGTGTGATGTGATGAGAAAGTGGTGAGGGAATGATGTGGCGCTGATGTGGAGATGATGTGGCTGTGTGAAGGGTATGATGGATGCTGGTAGTCTTAGTGATGGGTGTTTGATGATGTGGTAACATTATAAGAATTGAGGTTTTATTTATATTTTGAAATGGCCTAAAGAATTTACGTTACATTATTTACCCATTGAATGAATCGAATGAATCGGCGGTTTTATTCTCTTCTGGATGTCGACATCCATTCGTCTCCTCTTAGCAACCCTTTGGTTGCACTTTGCCATTTGGAACCACCATTTTTGCACCTATAAACTCCTCGAAGTCTAGAGCCAGAGACATACTAGAATTGGAAATTACCAAATCGGGACCAGACAGCGGTACCACCGTGAATTATCAATGAACTCTGTTTCTACCGTCGTTCCATGAGCACCGACTAGAGGACGAATAAACTCACGTTAGGTATGTTAAATAATATGAAACCACAACCGAATTATTTGAAACCATTTCATCAATTTATATTCTATCGTAGTATTTGGTTAGCTGCTTTAGATGGTGATTATTCATTTTTGCTCTCGCTTATGATACTTCCAATGATATCACATCAATTCATATGAATTTGTTTCTGCTTCATTGATAGATTGGTATAAGCAGTATTCGATTTGATTTTAAAACATAATGCAGGATTTGTTTTTGTTTAATTCTATTACGAACATTGTTCCACTGGTAAATCTGATGTTGCTTAATAAATCACAAAAAAGGAGCAGGAGAAAATCTATTAGGAGAAAACTGAATGCAAATCGAGAAGATTCATAGCTCTGTATCACATGACACATAATTACGTTTTACTAATATAAATTCCGGGAATATATGCAGCGGATAACAACCAAAGCAGCTCTCAACCATGAGTGGTTTCGTGAAGTTCCTCTTCCGAAGTCTAAGAATTTTATGCCAACTTTTCCTGCTCAGCATGCTCAGGACAGGTGTCGTAACCATAAAACTCAGAACTTTATTATACGACTGATTCTTATTATAGCATTTTTGTTGAAGGAATATAATGGCTCATTTCTTAATGGAATGTTATTCCTTCTATTTTGCTGATTTTCGTTCATGGGGAAAGACTTACTTTTTCTCAGTTTCATCTTGAAACGAAATGAAAGCTCAAAATATGATCTTTTTTTCTGTTTAGTTTTTATTTACGAGAAACCTGATAATATTTATAATATTTGATTTAACTTTATCTATCAATTTCCAGCAATAACAAAAGTATTTTATTAACCATAAACGTATATCTTTATGTGATGTTTCATCTTTATTTGATTTAACTTTATCTATCAACTGTATTTTAGCATGCACCCACCATCATTTAGGTTGGAGATGACCCCTACTTTGACTTTCAACTCAATACATAGCAGGTTCATTTCTTTGAGCAAGGTGTTACTTCTTTGTGCAAGGTGTTACTTTTTAGCAGAGGGTCATTTTGGAACTTGTGTATGTAACATATTTTAGTTGACTTACTGTTAACCATTTAAGGAATTGGATTTGATACCAAAAACTGTATCATTTTTCGTATTTTGTATCTTATCTTTTCGATATTGTGTTTGCAAGAGGTGGTTGGTGTAGCAAGAAATGGAGTTCTTACCTTTTCATTGACCGTATTATGTCAGAAATTATGCAATTTCAAGGTAATATCCTAATAACATGGAATGACATAAAATACTTATAATTGCTTGAGAATTGACAATTGAAGTTTAAATTTTGTGTTAATCTTTGTTTTCAAGCTCCCCCCCCCCCCCCCCCCCCCCTATTTATGCTTGGGATTGAGCTAAATAAGTATCATTCATTTCAGGCTCTGATTTAAGTACTCCCAAATTTGAACTATAACTATTTGGAGTTGCAATTGCACTCTTTTGGTCAGTGGCGGACCTCCATGTTGTGGGGGGGGGGGGGGTCAAGCGCCACCGGTCTTTTGGCGATTCGCAGTGTCGATTATCGAATTTTTGAGACGTTGCTACGGGTAAATTTTTGGATTGCACCCGGTGATGCCATCAAAATAAAAAAAAATGATACTTTAAAAAAAATGATAAAAAATAGGTTAATATTTCAATTTATACCTTTAAAATAGCATTTTAGTTAACATAACTTCATATAAATTGTGTTTTGTTTTAAATTTTGGCCCTAAA
The DNA here is from genome assembly GCA_947179395.2 of Pulicaria dysenterica. Classification (NCBI taxonomy): domain Eukaryota; kingdom Viridiplantae; phylum Streptophyta; class Magnoliopsida; order Asterales; family Asteraceae; genus Pulicaria; species Pulicaria dysenterica. The sequence goes on from OX359293.1 coordinate 20,776,775, forward strand.
ATACCAGAATAACCGCCGAAATCGCGTTAATTCGACCTGATTAGCCGAAAACCCGAGAAAAAACCCGAACCACACCCTCAATTTTATTTAATTTTATTTCCGCATTATATGGTGCCACCGGTGAAAAAAATTTCTGGGTCCGCCACTGCTTTTGGTTGATGCTTGTGATTGTAAAAGTTTATCATGCACAAGCTTAGAGAAGGATGCTAATGTATGTTTTTTAGTATGTAATAAGTGTGAAGCTATTCTATTTTCATTTTTACTAGATAAGTCCTTTCACGACTTGAATTTATTGTATCGCGTGATAAAGTTTGTAGTTAGAGTCTTATTTTGTTTATTTTATTTGTTTATAGGATCTAAAATATACCAATAAATCGATTACTATGTGTGGGTAGTAGACACCTTATAAGCTTACTTCTTGGACAATATGTATCATCTTAGACAAAAGGATTATGACTACTTTGGAGAATATTTTGATTATCAAATACTGTTTATATCATGTTTCAATTAACACCAGTTCAGAGTCTGCTTTCGTATGACTTTCCGCAGAAGAGGCAGTTAATTGAAAGAGATGAATCTCCGTTGCGTCTAATGTGGACATCTTGTAAAAACTCTCTACATCCAATATTAACCGGGAAACATCTACCTCATGAAATGCGTAAGTTTTTTTATTTTTATTTCTTCGTATTTAATCATAACTGCTTTTGTCTTGCATATTTGAAAGCTAATTTACATAAACGATTCATTAATTAAAATCGTGATAATAGCAAAATTGTAAAGCAGTTGTAGACGAGTACATTGAATGTAAAATCATGGTAAAAAATGCCTATTATTATTATTATTATTATTATTATTATTATTATTATTATTATTATTATTATTATTATTATTATTATTATTATTTTTAATGACTGTGCCATATTAGTATTAATTGGTTTATTATATCTAACTTTCATTCAATTTTTTTAAATTCTTCTAATTGATTCGATTCCTCACAAGGCAAAGGCATACAGATGAGTGGGGATGCATGAAAATGATGTGGTGATGCTATGGTAAGCCCCTTCACCACCTTTGCATTTGCTACATATTTAGAGGAAAAAAGGTGAGTGCCTTATTTTCAGAACATTAGCTGTTAAAATTATATGCAGATTGTTTTCCGCTCTAAGAAAACACGAAGATATAACTCTACATGTGTGATTAGTTTGACCTTTTAAAATATTACAAAACATAGATCGAGATTATAATCTTTTTTCATGGTTATATTATATTCATGATCAATAGTGATTAAATTATACTTTTGAGAGTCATACTTACTTTTCTACTTTATTGTCATAATTTCCAACTTTTCATATCTTTAAGGTGTTGTATTTGGTGGCTGCTTGAATGTATTTTTTATATTATTATTCCATCATGCGTAGGCTCTTACGGTGAGTTGGTTATAGCATTGAAACTGATTTCATGCACTATTAATTATAACGATGGACTACTAAATGCCAAAGATCAATCTTTATGTATCACATGTTACTTAGGCTTCCCTGTTTTAGAGAGTACATGAGATGTTGTCTACGATATAGGATTCACTTTGCAGTTGCAGCCAGATTATGAATGTAAAGATTGTGTCCTTAAATTGGCCAGAAGGAAGAAAAAGGGTATGAAGTTGAATTTCTAATTTTCCTCATCTTTCTCGCTAGCTGGGTTTGAATGACGAGTGATACGTTTGGTTTACAACTATAAATACACTATTTGGATTAACAAACATTATCCTACTTAAAATGTAGAAATATAAAATTATATAAAAAAATCTTACATGCTGTCTCGTGTTTACATGCTTGAAACCTAGTTATAACTTAAAAATAAGAAAATAAACCAGAAAAAAGGATATTAGTGCCAAGTGCCAACGTACAGTTGAACATATAACTAACAAAATTTAATTGTTAGGTTGGGCCTTTCTGGTTTAGGAATAATTGGGTTTGTGGCCTATTTACCTTGGGCTTTCTAGTTTTTGGATAGATTATTGATGCATTTTATATACTAAGAATGTTTGTTGTGCATTTGTATATTTTAGAATATGCAAGTTTGATACTCAATTTAAGACGTCTACGTCTTGTGTATGAATTATTTTTAATACATTTGACTCACACCTTTGTAACACCCAAAATTAAAAAAAATAAAATTTAAAAAAGACTTTATACGACGTGCTAAGATTAATGTCTAGTTCATTCAACTGATAGATGAATATTTACATGATAATGGAAGACTTAATCTTTGTCTTTTATTTAATTTGATCAAATAGACTACATATTTTCGTTATTTTATTCATTACCCAACTATTAATTGCGACAGGTGAATTGTGACAGTTAGATCTAATAGACCAACATTTAATTAATGTCTAGGATATATTCTCACATTCTCACCTAAATACTCATTCTCACAATAATCTTCCCATATATATATATATATATATATGTAAAAGTTAATTTGAAAACCTTTTTTTATTACGAGAACCGTGAAAACAAATCTGAGCCGTCCAATTTTTCCTCCTTCAAAGTCATCACATACCCATGAATTCATCACATGCACCATGCCACACTTGATCCTTCCACGCTTTACATCCATGAATACCACATATCAAATCAACGACTAAGATTAGTTCTCGCGGTACTTACAATAAAATCGGTTCTCAAATGAACCGTCCCCTATATATATGCAAAAGTTCAAACGAGAACTGTTATTTGTAAGAGAACTGCGAGAGCTATTTCTGACGCCATTAATGACTCATTAATAAGGGTATTTTGGTAATTTATATATTTAACCAATCGTGTATTACGTCCGGGTGAGCCGTTATTAATTTCTGAGGCTTGATTTTCTCCAAATAACCCTCATTAATGTGTCATTAAATAAGCTATTAATGAGCCATTAATGAAGCATTTATGATCCGCCAAAAAATCTTAGTTGTTGATTAACTTTAATCAAGGGTTAAGATTGGTATTCACAGTTCTCTTACGAAAAAAAGTTCTCGTTTAAACTCTCCCCTATATATATATATATATATATATATATGTATATATATATAGTAAAGGGATCAATATAGTCCCTATGTTTAAACGTAGTTCCTGTAGTCCAAGGGTGCAGTTTGTAAATTCCAAGGGTGCATTTTATAAATTAACCATTTTCTTATTTAAATAAAGGGGGTAAATAGTAAATTACATTGAGATCGTGTGTGTATAACTGCTTGTATGTATTCTGCGCAATTTGTATTCCTGCGCAATTTTTTATTACAGACTTCTAGTCGTATTTTTTTAAATAATTCTTGATTCTTCATATTGTCAACAAATAATTCATTATTATGTCGTTTAATTCCACTCGTACAGTCGTTGACGATAACGATAACGAAACATGAAAGATGCATTTTCTAAATTTTTTTACAATCTGCACAACCGTTGATTTAGAAAAAAGTTAATTCATTACACTTGAATTTTCGTTTTGATCCTCTTTCTCTTTAATTCATTTACTAAATTTTTTTACAATCTGAACAGTCGTTTTGATCCTCTTTCTCTTTAAAAGTTAATTCATTACACTTGAATTTTCGTTTCGATAACAATAACGAAACATGAAAGATGCATTTTCTCTTCCATAATTAGAAAATATTTAAATCAAGTTAATGCCAATTAACTTTATTATTATAAAATATTTTAACAATTAAACATTATATTATAAATAGTCTATCACATAATAAATAGTTAAACCTAATTATTAGAAAATATGTATAAACAGACTCATGAATTTGAATAACATTAACCTAAGTTCATAAACATTTATGAAATTTAAATAACTCAATAGTTAAAAAGGACAAGTTGCTGAGCCAAACTATTCGTCGCCGCCGTATTGGCGCGGGTACTATGCTAATATATATATATATATATATATATATATATATATATATATATATATATACACACACACACACACACACATACATATAGGCACAAGTTCAAAAGAGAACTATTTTTCGTACGAGAACCGCAAGAACCAATCTGAGTTCCACTCTTGATCCCCTCACGCTTCACATCCATGAGTTCCGCTTTATCAAATCAACGGCTAAGGTTGGTTCTCGCAGTTCTCGTACGAAAAACAGTTCTCTTTTAAACCGTCCTCTATATATATATGATGACATATGCTTTCATTGTTTCTCAAAAGGGGTAGAATTTTTTTTAATCTTACAAGTATATATATGAACCTGTTTGTATATATAATCATAAACAAACATAAGATATAGGAAAAATTATATCTTTGTACCTTGGATACTCAGATTAGTCCACTAGTGATGAACCACACGAGTCCCGTTAGGAGGGGTAGGCAAACCACGCTTCAAAACAACGAACCCGGTTGTCTTGCGTATGTGTGTACTCGAGATCAACAAAACCGAGCCTTACGGTTTCGTCTATTTGGTTTTTGGCCGAACAAAAGAAGAAAGGAAGAGGAGATAAAATTTTCTAACCTTTGTTTTGTACAACTTTTAATCCTAAATATAAAACCTCCTATTTATACTAAAATGGATTTTGGTTAATTTTAGGAAATATTTAAACATATCTTTAAATAGATTAAACAAATTAAAACTTAACAACCAAGTTATCTATTAGTGATAATAGTTAACTAAAATTAGAAACACACACACACACACACACACATATATATATATATATATATATATATATATATATATATATATATATATATATATATATATATATATATATATATATAATCCCCTTTTTAATGTTCTTTTATAAATTAATCAATAAACATTATCCAAAATAAATAATTTAAACTTAAATTATTAATCTTGAATATAATTAATTAAAAATATATATTTGTTAACTAATAAGTATATACATTTACTTGTTAATTAACTAACTTGATGTAATCTTTCATACGTAAGTTAAAATTGTAACTTACAATACTTGAGTGTCTTATTGCGTTTCATAGTTCGCTGACTATGCACACAAATCTAACTGACTCTTACCTGTGTAAGTCGGCAACCGTACTTGATGACACTGGCCTAAAGAGGCCTTTAGACAGACATTTATGCTAATCAGGCCATAAGAACTCTTATACCCAGGTAACGTGATAATATAAACATATAAATAAACAACTTATAAAACTAACTGTTTTTTTATTGCGGGTATACTTTTAGGCTTTTCTCTTTGTAAAGAGAAATTTCAATTATGAGTGTGAGCATGGTAAGATTCAACTCTTGAACACTCAAAATATTCATTTCTCGACTATCCGACTTTGATTATGTGATAAACGACAAAGAAGAAATCAATTCGTTTGGGCATGACCATGCACTTCATCTGTCTTAATCAATCAAGGTACCCAGAAATATCTCACTAAAAGGAGGTGCAAATACCTGTTGCATATTTTCATTTAGCAATACGGCTTCCACCAATTCTAGACACATCCCGTATGATCACCCTTTTACGGTGTGACGTTAAGATGCACTAAGTAACCAGAAGTCCCCGCATCCCACAACAGGCTTGAGGAAAACCTACGTGATAAATACCTTTGACTCGGACCACGAAGTATTCTTCACCGTGGGTCTATCCAATATTCATTTCTCTAATGAATATCCGTCAATCCTTGGCCTACATAACCTTGTAGCTATATTCAACAAATTTGAATCTCCACCAAGGATTACGATGACGTTACAAACTTATCGAGGTTCCCACCAAGATAAATAGTCACACATAAAATTTCTTAACAAAAAATTTTATTCATGGATATTACCAAAATATGCAAAATTGCAAAGAACAATGAGATTAATAATGTACTCTCTATGTTCCAACAAGGAACTAAGTACAGAATTAATACTGGTTCATTGTTTCAATTCACGGTGTCTATAGTATTACCCTACCGGTTTCAAGTGTAACTTATCATGAATTACAACTTGTAACTACAATATTCTTATGAACCAAAAACAAGTATAGCTTAAATAAAAAATTTAGTGCTCACACTTTCTTTGCTAGATAAATTGTTTTTGCAATCCTTATACCAATTCCAGACTTTCCAATTTTATTATATTCCTTAAACTTGGAGAGCTAGAATAACTCCTTGTTTCTGAACATATAAAATACTCCCGTAACTAAAACTTAGTTACATTGTAGATGTATGAATACTTTATATTCCAAAAAATAGATGAAATAATAAACTCTCTTTACAAAAACCCGTAAACATGAAATTAGGTATATACTGTTTGCACTTCTCTAATAATCTGTTTGTTATTTTCAACACTGAGTTCCTTAATGACATTGAATTTTAATATATAATTATGACATTCAAGTTGAAACTTGACTTCAATGATTATAACACCGTATTTTCTAACACAGCTTTGGAATACACGCGGAAGCTAAATTACATACTATAATAATATTATGATGAAAATACAACTTTGAACTAGTTTAATTTACAAAATGCATCTACAGTGTTACACAAAAACAAGCTCTTTACAAAAGAAACAGATATCAGAGTTAGATCAGTCCACAATTCCAGTTTCACCTCTATCTTCCACATACCAGGAATATCCTATAAAAGAGTTCAACAGTGGGGGATTAGCATAAAGCTAAGTGAGAGAATAGATATAAAAAACATACAAGGCATAAAGCCCAAACAACCAAGCTCAAGTAACAAGAGAACCGGCGGTCTTGCGGGACCTTCAACCAAATGCCAGCCAAAGCATAGGTTTACCAATGGCCCAGTTAACACAGATAACAGTACTAGCACCTCTTGATTACAACAAATGCTTATCAAGACTATTACTATAACTGTATATCCCTAAACATAGGCCCAGCTGAAAAACAACCGCCAAGCTGATCTCCACAACAACATGTATATATACAGTAAACAAGAGATAACATCTCAAAGAGCAACCAATCAGGAGTTATATCTTATACATCCAAGATATTTATCCACTCACCGATATCTTCAACAGTCAGGCAACTCAGTTTTTACTTATCTACTGAGTTTTGTCTCCACCTGAACAAACAACTAACAATCAGTATTTGCTTAATCATTGCACAATAAGCACAATACTATAATCAACCACATATGCACATAAAATCACAAGTACATATTAAATTCATGTATATTCACATCAATATACCGTAATTCACTATTACCCATTACAATATGTAATTCTGTGAATTCATCCATCTCCTTAGCTTAGACAATACATACATTCCTTTCATATTCCAAGGCCATACTGAATGTACAACTCATGTTCATCTTCAAATCATCAAAGAGTTGTTCTTTAATCGGATTCCTCATAACAATTCAAATTCCGAGCAAAGGTAAAATTAGAACTCCGACCAAATCTCAAATTCCGAGTGAGGGTCAATTCCGATCAAACCAATTCCTATTGAATTCCCAAATTCCGATCAAAGACAATTCCGATAAAATCAAATCCGAGCAAAGGCTCAATTCCGAGTAAAGGCAATTCCGATTTAATCAAATCCGAGCAAAGGCTCAATTCCGAGTAAAGGCAATTCCGATGGAAATAACAATCCGATAAACAAGAATTCCGATTAAAAGTCAAGGCAACAGTTCCAATCTCTCGGATTCCTATCAAATCCGATAGATTTAATCGTATTTCATCAATTCCGAGCCATTCATCCATGAATTCTGACTGATTCATACTTATGAATTCCGACTAAATCAAAATCATTCATAACTTCAATTTTAATCTGATTTTAAGCATGCAACATCATCTAAGTTTCCAGAATTGATTTCTAAACATGTTTGATCATAACTAACATCAATTCTAACATTCATACAACTTAGATTATAAATTCATCAAATCAAGCATTCAATCGGATTTCATATATATATAATCAAAACCGAAATTAAACATCAATTTAACACAATGATTCAGAATTTCTAACCTCTTGATGATGTTAACACTTCACTTAAACAGATTCACAATTAAGATCAACAAAATTCAATTCTTTCTTCTTTCTTTCTTTCTTGCTCTCGGCCGTACACAAGAACACACACACAAACACTTTTCCAATATTGCATGTATGAGGTAATGTGGTGGCAAGGATGGGGTTATGTGTCATAAGACACATCACAACCCACTCACACATAATATTCATATTTAACTAATTATTTGTCACAATTAAATTAAATTAATTAATTAAACACACAAAGCAAATAATTAACCAAATAAACTAAGATTAATCAACTTAATTAAAGTAAGCCAACTTAATTACCTTAATCCTACTAGGCCGGTAAGGAGGGTGTTACAATGATGCTTCAAGACTTCGAAACACTCCTATTTTGAGTAACTCTCAAAACTAGATTTCACTTTGACTTTCTGAGATTAGTCCTATCACTTGGACTGTTTTGAAACCTTTCAAAACCCCGTCCTGAATTATATATGTTCCTAAAAATTCAATAAACTAATCCTTACTATGTTGCCCGAACATTATTAGTTTCTACGCTATATGATTTACTTTATCAACATTTGATGACTTGAGAAATATTATAGCGTAGGTCAATTCCTCCCACTAGTTATTATGAAAGCACGGCATTATTTAAAATACCCTATTGACTTAGTAAAAAAAATTTGACTTCCTAGTCAAAATAATGATTTTAAGTATTGAATCTAAAACTTAGATATTTGATAAGAATCTCAAAGTTGACGAAAACCCCAAACTTGGATTCTTCTTATGTCCACTATTTCCAATTAGGGAAATTGGTTTCTCGAAACTTAATGTTATTACAAGTATAAAACATTTGTAAGAATACTTAGGATTGTTATTTAAAACATGTGAGTATTTTAAACCTTGGTTACAATTTTTATTATAATCATTTCATACTCAGAAATCAAGTCCCTTATAAATAATATCTATTATTTCAAGTGTTTGATTTTGAAATTCAAAATTTGAACTTGTTTTCATAATTCATTATTATAATACATGATTAGAAAAACCTTCTAGTAATCAACAAAAATTGTATTGTTACAAGTAATTCTATAAGTTTAGTTAAGCAATTAATATTAATATAATATAATGACAAGTAATGCATAAGATCTAAATCATTTTTTAATAAGTCCATACTTTGAGTTGTTAGACAACTTCTAGTCAACCTTGACTAGATAGATTCATAACACACGTGCAAGTATATATCAACAAATAATTCATTAAATCATAATTTCAAAAATATAAATATCCCATACTACTAGAAATAGATATCTAAATGTTTTCTTAAAAACTAAAAAAGTGAATTATTTAATATCCTTGATCTTCGTGCGGGATCTTTGCATTCTTGGATTCTTCACTTTCTTGACCTATTTGCAAACGTCAACATACTTATAACAAATATAAGTAGAAAATAAATATTGAAGTAAGTCACAAATTTTACCTGGGTTGTTGAATATATCACTGCTTTCGTGACGCTTCGGACAGTTGACCTTGTACTTGTTAGATTATGTGCAGAGATAATTAGTGGATACATTGTATCCAATGTTATAAGAGACTAAAGGGTCATACTGCTACACACCCAATTAGAACATTTTGGAATTTACCAATATCTGTGTGAAAATAATTAATCAGTGGAATTAATTATTTGAGAAAAGAAATAAATAATAAATAGTTATTTATTATTTAAGGGAAATTAAATATTAAGTTTAATATTTAACGGACCAGTTAATTAATAGTTAATTAATTAACTAGTAAATTCCAGGGGGTCAAAGTGCAAGGAATGAAACTTTAATTAAAGTCATGGACTTTAATTAAACGGGCTTAGGATTAGATAAGGTTTAAGTATTTAAACCTAGAAAAAACTTATTTTATCCATAAGTGATTTAATCCTAAATCAAGGAAAACCTTAGCCACCTTACTCCCCCTCTGCGTCGACCCCTTCCCTTCCTTGCGTCGACTTCGAGAAACCCCAAAGGGGTTTTCGGCTTATGCGATTAACGCATATACACACACGCGGTTCGTGTTGTTCGGGTAATTCCAACAGCGGTCTAGCAGCTAGTTCGTTGGTGGTGCAGTAGTGGTGGACTAACTTTAGCAATCTCAAGACTCAAGAGGTATTGTTTTTCGTTAACCTTTTATCTGGATTGTAGATAAGAAACTGATGTGATCATAAGAAAGATCCAAACCCTTTTAGGGTTTAGGGGGTTGTATTCAATCCAGTTCCGCTTTTGGATTGAACCAGTAGTATCAAACCTAGGGTTAGACCAGTTTGTGTCTTAGGGTGGTTTGGTCTGATCAAAACCCTTCGGTGGTATCAGAGCCTCGGCTCTAAGATCTATAGTTTCTAGTTTTATCTGTTTTTAAATTTAAGGTTTGTTCTTGATCTCCTACTTGTTCCTTGTATTTTTCGAAAATCAAGAAGGACAACAAAACAGTTTGTTTTTGTTATCCAATTGATAAAAGATTTAATCCTACTAATCAGAAAGTTTAAACAGTTAGTTTGAACGGTTAAAAGGATTATATTTTTTGGTAAAAATAAATTTGATCAAGAAAATTAAACAGTTTGTTTAATTGATAAACCTAGTTAATCTAGTTAGTTGATTCGTTTAAGTTATATCATTGTCTACTTCATCTTGTTTCTCCTTGTAAAAATCGAAAACCAAAGAGATGATTAAAACAAGTTTTTGTTTTTCATGTAGAATATAAAAGGTTTATTTTAATCAGATAAGTTTAAATAAATATAAACAAGTTTCTGTTTAAACGGTTAAAAGATAAATATTTTATTTAAAAACTGATCTTGACCAGGATTTTAAACAAGTTTTGTTTAAAAGGTTGAAATCTAGTTTTAGGATTATTAATTATTAGTGGGACAAAGTTTTTGGTCAAATTAATAATTAAAGGATTTTGGTTTTTTAATTAAATCCAGATTTTAATCAGGATATTAAAAACTGGTTAGTTTTTAATAGATTAAAAGGATTAGATTTTAAAAGGATTTATTGTGTTAATAGGAAAGAAACAAAAACCACCACCGTAGCCGGCGGCGTTTGCTGGTCGGCGGCGATCGCAGGCCGGCAGCGGCAACCCAGGCGGCAGCGGTGGTTGTTGACGACGGCCGCGGCATGACCAGTCGGTCGGGGGCTGTCGGTCGACAGTGGACCGTCGGTGGCGTGGGTGTTCGGCACAAGAGGGCTTCGGCCCAAGGTGGGTGTTCGGCTCAAGAGGGCTACGGCCCAAGGTAGGTGTTCGGCCTAGGTGGTCTACGGCCCAAGTAGGTTCCAGCCCAAGTGGCTCTTGATCCAAGTGGGATCCGGCCCAAGTGTAGTCGGCCCAAATTGTTTTTCCGATTAAGTACAAAGTTGTTAATTTTAAAGCGTTAAAATTAATAAGTTCTTATATAAACTAGTAATTTATATATTTTAACTAGTTTAGTTAAAATATATAGTTTTTGGATATTTATTAATCACGACCAGTTGATACATTATAAATAAACTCTAAAAGGTAAGTTTATATAAAGGGAAAACGAAACAAGATGGTGTTATTTGAATTATGATTAAATTTTTGTCGTGTTTGGTTTTTGGTAAAACTAGTACCAACTCGACATAAGGTTTATTGAAGTTTTGAATAGAGTTATGTTTTTCAAAGTTTGTTGAAAGACTATTTTGATCAAGTTGATTAAATAACTTAGATGATTATAATTCTCATTTTTGATTAATAGTTATTAGTCAAAAGGGTAGATGAGAATAGTTAACGAATCAGTTTTTTTTTGTTTATCGCTTTTATATCGTTTATATATATAACTGCTTAATTGGTTGTTGTATATATATATGTATATATATATAAATATATAAATAAATAAATAAATAAATATATATATATATATATATATATATATATATATATATATATATATATATATATATATATATATATATATATATATATATATATATATATATATATATATATATATATATATATATATATATGTTGTTTACATATATTGCATGATTGTGATATGTAACTATAGTTTTGCCGACTTAGGACTCGTTTTTTCTTTTCTTTCTTCTTTTTGGTTTTGTGAAGACCTGCGTGCCAATTACAATCCCTTTCTCATTTTTAATATTTTACTGGTTCGGGGAGGCCTGCGTGCCACTTACAACCTCTTTTATTATTGTAATTGTAATAGTAGTAGTTGTACTTTTGTCTCATAATCAAAATGGAGTACGAGAAGATATTCAAGATGATGACTTGCACAGTGCTCGGGGTACTTCGGAGGAGGTGTCAAGGCAAGTGGGACCAGTGCATAATGAAGGCGAATCCGAGTTCTTCTTATCCTTAGGATTGACCTTAGGATTAGTTGGCAAAACTATAGGTTTTTATGTGCGTGGTTGTGTTTATTTTTAATGCTTACTCATGTATGTGTGTGATGCTAAATAAACAAGTTTAATAATAGGCAATTATTAAACAGAGAAAAACCACGGTTTATGACAAACTAGAATACGACTTCAGTATGTTAGTCGTATTAGTTAATTTTTTTTTATAAATTTAAAGTTTTGTCAAGGATATAAGTTTGGAACTTATAAAGCCGTTTTGTGCACCTAGCATAGGTACACATGTAAATCGTATTTTTTTAAAACAGATAGTTTTAAAATGGTTTTTCAAAAACTAGAAAGTTAACTTTTTCTTTTAAACTTAATTATAAAACCCAAGAAAATCTTAGATCAGTGTGCTACTCATCTAATGGTACACCTTTGCTGTTAAACGGTACTCGGGTGTCGAAAGTGCCCAAACCTTGGGCATCCGGGTTCAAACCATTGCCGTAAAGGGTATGAAAGATTCTGCGATAATCGGGAGTCTCGGCCAGAATTCATATTGTCTTAGGTGGTGCGATCTATTTTGGTGATAATCATGAGTCCCGGCCCAAAATGCACTAGAGTAGAGTTAAACATAGTAGAGTGGGTCTAAGTGCTCTACGAGGTTCTAGGAGTCGTATCAGCTAGGTACGATTGGTACAGGGTGTTACCTACCAGAAATAGCATGACTTGACGGGAAGTGACCAAACCTTGCGTCAAGTATGTGAAATACGGGTCCTAGGTCTGATATATATTATTTAAGGGTTTGATGATATATATTAGAAAGGTTTATTTGCAATTACTAATTAAACCGAGTTTTAATTTGTAGATGGAAACCAACGTTACCAACACTAACAACCTCTCTCTTCGCTCAATCTTAGAGAAGGATAAGCTCACCGGACCAAACTTTCTCACTTGGGAGAGAAATCTACGAATCGTGCTGAGGCATGAGAGAAAGTGGTACGTTCTAGAACAACCTTTGGGAAATTCCCCTGCCAACAATGCTAGGGCAGACGTCAAGGAGGCTTATAAATAGCGCTCCAATGACGCCCTGGATGTGAGTTGCCTCATGCTTGCAACGATGAGTCCTGAGTTGCAGTGAAGCATGATGGAAACTCCTGCTTACGACATGATCCGCCAGCTGAGGGACTTGTTCCAGGAGCAAGCCCGCACGGAACGTTATGATGCCACTAGAGTATTCAACTCGTGCAAGATGGTGAAGGGGACATCGGTCAGTACCCATGTCATGAAAATGAAAGGGTATATGGACCACCTAGAGAGACTTGGGCACCCAGTACCGTTGCAGCTAGCAACGGATACGATACTCAATTCGTTGTTAGACGGCTATAAGCCTTTTATAGTCAACTACAACATGAACAACATGGAGAAATCCGTGGCAGAGCTGCATTCTATGCTTAAGACTGCGGAGCAGAGTATCGGGACCAAGTCTAAGGACGTTCTCATGATGGGCAATGTTGGTAATAAGAAGAGGAAGGGGCGCAACGGAAAGGGAAAGGGTAGGACCCAACCCAGCCAGAATGCACCCAGGGCTTGTGATAACTACAAGGGCAAGAAGCCAAAGCCGAACAAGGCAAGAACCGAGAATCGGTGCTCAGGTGTGGCGAGACCGGACAGTGGAAGAAGGATTGTCAGAAGGCTCACGAAGCAGGAGGCAAGTCTGGCTCCTCAGGTATCGTGTGACTAGCTTCTTTGTCACTTTCCACTTGTAAAGTTTCTTACGAGTTTTCTAATATCTTGCAATCGTTTATTGCAGGAGGTGATGGAAAGTGAATCAGCCCAGCATTCAAGATCCTACGTGCTTTATCCGGATATTTAATAATTCTTTTTCTTAGTTATTAAACTTTTTTTAAGTTTTTGGATTTGATTGGTTTGTTGCAAACTATTGGTTAACTTTTTGGTTTTTTTGAAATTTGAATTATGTGACTAATATCAGTGCCCGTATGTTTTACATGAATCAAGTTAGTCCAGCTATGACTAAAGGCTACTAATAAGTCAAGTTTTGACTAAATAGGTGATTTATAGTGATCTTATGCATTAATTGTTATAGTTACATTAAATCTCACTATATAAATACTTAGATAAACAAGTTGTGTTTATGAAATTAGAAAGTCTTTCTAATTTATAAGTATTTAAGGATTTTATTAAAGATAAATGTTCAAAGCATTGAGCATGATCATATAAGAAATAATAGTTATTATTTCTAGATAAAAGTTTTTGGATAAAACATTTAAGAAAGTATAAGGTGATTATAATAGTTATTATGATCAAGGGTTTCTTATACTAAATGTTTTAAGCAAAGAAATTTAAAATACCTTTACAAGTGTTTCATTCTTGTAATCGTGTTTTGGGTTTAATGAAACCGTTTTCCATAATTGGAAAGGTGGATATATGAGAAATCCAAGTTCTGGTTTCATGAAACGATTAAATTTCTCACAAAAACTGTTTTTAAGAGCAAGTGTTTAAAACACAAGTTTCAGGCGTATTAGTCAAAGATTGACCGAGTCTAAAAGGGTATTTTAAGGTAATGCACTTTTTCATAAAAGTGTTGGGTTTCCATGAACATAGCAGCGGAAGCATAGCCCAAGAATATGAAGCATAAAAGGCTTGAAACCCAAAAAGGACCAAGAACTCCATAACTATAAAATGCAACATGTAAAAGAAAGAGACGGAATATGGAATTATACCATGCTCCAGCTTCTGAAATCTTCAAGTTGGGATGAACTCTAAGTCACAAGAGAGCAAGTTTCTATTGTTAGTCCACACCAAGTTTGTTTGATCCCCAAATGCTAGTATGCCAAGTTGTGATCTTCAAGACTTGAAATCACTCTTTGGAACAATTCACAACTACCATAAAATCACTAAACACACTTATGATTTTCTGGAGATACACAAGAACACTTAAGAACACTTAGAAAAGTGTATGCACGTGTTCTTGAATGAGAGAAAGAGTTTCCTTTTGCAACTTGATCAATTATTCAACCTCATCACATGTGAAAGACCTCCAAGACTTTTATCACCCACTTCAGCAGATATGAAAGGCAACAAAGTCGTGGATATCATTCCTAGATGTCCCATAAGTCAATAACTTGAGCCAAGAAATAACCAAAAAGTCAAGTTACTGTCAGACGGTTTACGCGTCGCGGAAACCAAAGGTTACGCGACGCGGAAACACCGTTTCCAGAATATTTGTTTCTCTCTTCCTGTTGCGGGTTGTCGGGATCAATCCTTGGCGTGTGACCCAATAGGCTCGTGTATCATCAGTAGCATTACTAATATATGTATGTCAGTGGGCATACTCCAACAAACTCCCACTTGCACATGACACAACATATCGATAAGTAACACAGACAGAGAGCGGCCTCTAGCAAAGCATCTCTGCCACCCAAGTCAACGCGAGTTATGTCATCCCAAGACAAGTACCAAATCACAACCCTATAGGTTTGATATGGCCCTATTGATAAGTGATCAATCATCCTTTCTTTCGCGATATCCAAGTGAACACGAGACATGGTTAGATGTCAATCTCCAGATCGTTCACGATTATGTTTCTCGATCTCAATTGATGGTAACCCAAAATCTAGTTGCAACCGATCATATATCATTGCAACTTTGAGCATGGCCATGCATTTTACGTCAGCGCTCAATCATCGAGGGGCCCATGGATATCTCTCTAAAACTAGAGGAACGAATCCCTTTGACTACATTGCTCCGCCACATACCCCATACTTTACCCAAAAGCTCCCCTTATAACAGCCAGTTACGAACTGCGTTAGAAAGCAATCAAAGCAAAGCTGGACCATGCTTTGGAACACATGTATCTCCGGTCTAAGGACGAAATGATATTATCATCCTTAGTTACTCGTGACAGAAACCATGAAGTAATCTCAGGTGTGGGTTGTCCAGTCACTTGACCATTGCAAGCACAGGCGAATTGTTGCGTTTCTTTTATCTAATCCATTATTAGATAGCGACCAACCACTTCCCTCAGTCTTATCTCAAACTTCATTCCCAATTAAGAATGACCGAATGTGGACATTTAGAATGAAAAAGCATTCTGGGAAGTATTAAACATTCTAAGATGGAACACAGTAAGGATTCATGAAAATATCCGCCCTCAGCGCATTATTAAATCCCCATTTAATAATCGATATAGTATGAAGTACAATACTGCTTAACGTTCCCCAAAGAAATATATATATCAAACTTATAACTAAAACAAACTCTAGCCTTGTTCACCTAGGCCTAGTATGACAATCATCAATAGCCTGTAACAACAGCTTAGTTAACGGATCAGCCATAAAACTATCCGTGTGTTCTCTGCCAGTGACCATATCTCTTCCTCAACTGATCACTCATAAAGTATGCGTTGGAGATATTATGGTCCTTCGTTCAAGCCATTTTACCTTCATTGTTTCAGAAGATCCCAATAAGGTAAATGAAGCTCGAACTCCAAGCCATCATACCTTCATTGTCTCAAAAGCCCAATAAGGTAAATGATGCTTGGGATTTTAGTTCTTATATGAAAGCCATCATACCCTCATTGTTTCAAAAGATCCCAATAAGGTTAGCGATTCTTTTAAGAACAATTTATGATCAACAACACCAAATTTTGTAGGATCGTTATCTCCGATTAAAATCGGCAGTTATCCCTTTCTATTCAGAAGACAACACTTGAGTAATAATTTACTCCTAGCTTCTTCTTGTATAGAGCACCAAGAACATATCTCAATATTTCTTGATCCCCTAAACTTGTTTTGTATATTCTATAGTCGTTATGGATGCATAATTCCTTAACTTATCTTTTAAAGTAAGGTCAGGACATTAACTCCATTACGTTGTATGTAAGTACAAATATAGAATTACAACAACGCTCCCACTAGCCCTGACATTAATCCATGTTTCATTCTTGCTTATTGAAAACTCAAACTATTGATTTTCATATTGAAGCAAGTATTGAACTTTGAGATGCATATATATATATATATATATATATATATATATATATATATATATATATAAGTCCATCAATGGACTCCTTTTTGTTTGTAGATTTTAGAAGGATACGCTTGATGTCCCTCGGAAAGTGTTGTCAGCACATCCTCAGAGAATTCCTATTAAGGAATGTGGTTTTTACATCAAATTGTCACAGCCATAAAAAGGCACAATTAGTATCCGAGTAAACTTCAACATAACCACCAATAGAGAGTTTTAGATAATACCTTCCTCATGGTCAATTATCGTAAAACCATCTCCTACTAGTCGGTATTTGAAGTTGTCTACAAACTTATTATTCGACATAACCACTGAGATAACGTTTCCAGATGATACCTTCCATATGGTCAATCATCACTAAAACTTTTCTTATCAGTCGGTATTCGAACTTGCAAATTTATCCATATTGGTCTCTTTCTACAAAGAACCATTTTCACCCTTTGGGTTGCCACCTTGGTGTAGGATTAACCAAGTCCAATACTTGGGTATCCACATGGATTGCATCTCACTATCACTACCTGTTTTCTCCTAGTGGACTTTGGGCCTACTCTGGTTTATCAGTAGTTGATGTATTCATCATTAAGTTGTGTCCCTCAGATATAAAACTATATCTTTCTGGACTTATGACAACTTCTACTAATTCTATAGAGAGGTAATGAATTTAATGTCAGGTACTCCAGCATTGCCATGCTAAGTTACAATCATTTCTGATTGTGTGCTAGTGCCAACATCAGGTTCTTTTGTTTAAGGTATATTTACTCTCATTTGCCTTAGTAAAATACCTAACACAGTAGCACCTCTAGATTCCGGGTTCCTCCACCTCACGTCTAAACGCAGGCTGGATAATCCAGACTTCATGATGAACTAGCAAAGACATTCTTTCTAGTCTCATCATCTAAGGTGCGTATTTAACCATCTTTGTTGGTATGAGATTAAGAACATTGCCCACCACTTTCATAGTATACTCCATCAAAGACGGACCATATCTAAAATGTCTGATTCCTCCGCTTGGCGACTCATTTCTCAATGTGTCATAGGAGGAATGAATTATGAGATAACATCATAACTCTTATGATGTTCATTTAAAATCCAGAACTAAAGCACTCAACATCTTTATTAGATTTGAGTATTGTAGTCCTTTTGCCCTCTTATTCATATACTTTTTCACAGGTGTGTCTAGAACACCTCTCAAGGTTTCAGACGCGTATCTAACAAGTTAGACATTCCCATCCCTTCTACCTTTATTGGTAAAGGTAACAATGTATCCAAAATTACCCCTTATGATATGCTTGAATAGTCTTCACAAAATTGTGAATGCTAACCAACAAGCCTTCATTCCTCTCACATACACAAGTGAAGGATGTCTTAGTCATCTTAGCCTAATAAACAGGATTTGCACTCAACAATTGATACAAGATCAAAAGATCCCAAGTTCCTAACCACATGGAGCTTGGTGATGCAAGCCTTGTTTATATGGTTAAATTGACTATTGTCATAAGAATAACTTATATAAATCATTCATGATCATTCAATCACTTCTTAAGAAAATGCCACAACATGGATGAACTTTGAAATAAACCACGAAAAATACATAATTCAAAGCAATATCCATCGTTATCAATGGCATAATAGATTTATGGTTTCTTGCCACGCAGGGCATAAAACATAGATCTTGTAAAGTAATAGTCTAGCTGGAAGGAGTGGCAAGATCCTGTCTTTCAATCCTTTTCAATAGGGGGACAACCATATTGTTTCCTGTTATGAAGTCCAGCTCTCCACATCTTATATTTCTACTTCTTACCTACACTTTGCAACAATCAAAATTGTAACAAGCGTGAGTATTATGGCCAGTATCCAAAACTTGCCTATAGAAGTATAAGATCAGTGGAGTTTGGTCATGAATGTACCTGAAGCCGAGGAACCACCATTTCTCATTTTGTGTGTCCTTAGCTCTTCCAGGCACTTAGGGCAGGCGTGGTGGCGCCAATTTCCAATCTTCCCACAAAAATAGCAAACTTCCCCATTAGGAGTCTCATCAAGAGGCGCAATCTCATTGCCCTCAGACTCCATGGTCATAGTGAGCTTAGTTAGACCAAGCTTCCCATTTGAGGTAGTTTGCTTGTTGGTAGCCCTAGTGAGAGTGGACAAGGTGAGCTTACCATTGGCCATGTTAGACTCAAAAGTCTTCAACATGCCGTGAAGCTCCATTAAGGATTTGACCATACCATGCATGTGATAATTCACAATGAATTGCTCATATGATGGTGGAAGGGATCGTAGGATAATATCTACTGTCATCTCCCTTTCAATGGTAAATCCTAACCTTTCCAAGCGCTCCACAAGTGCTTTCATCTCAAGCACATGAATGCTTATGTTCTCACCATCCTGCAACCGGCAACCAAGTAGGTCGTTCAAACACCCAAACCGTTCTTGCCTCGCTTGTTGTTGGAACATGTCCTTCAACATAAGCATTATATTGTAAGCACTCAGATGATCCAATTGCTTTTGCAATTTGGGGCTCATCATGCTTAACATGAGGCAAGAGACCTCGTTGGTGTCCTTGACGCATTTCTTATAGGCATCATGAACGGTCTTACTTGCGTGGTAGCAGGGGCTTCCGGAAGGGGATTCTCAATGGTGAGTACCTTGTCTTCGCATCGTTGGACAATATTCAATTTCCTAGACCAATGCATAAAGTTACTTCCATCGATTTTCTCCTTCTCAAGAAACATACGTAGAGTAAAGTCGGTGTTGTTGATGTTTGTCGATATCATCTATAAACGCAAAGTAGTTTTAGTTAGTTTGATAAACCTTGTTAGAATAATTATCCCATGTGTTTAAAAACAACTATTTTTGACAAGGGTTAAGAACCCTATTTCACCTTGCACCGTGACGGGTTTTCCGCGGATCACGTGACAAAGCTATTTAGGCCGGAAACCATTGACCGATTGCAATCCATTATTGCAACTCTTAGTTCCTTGCGGGATCCTACTAGAAAACTATTGTTTCTAGTTTGGCATACTTCAAACTAAGATTTTGAATAACTCGGCTAAAGCTCGACAATTATCCAAAATGTTATTTTGAAATCGTAAATCAACCATCAAGATACACGGTGGTACTCTTGCCCAATGATCGACTCGGCTAGAGCTCGACAATCGACCTTGCGAGTTTCCACACGCGCCTTCCACACAACACATACAAAGGTCAACTCGGCTAGAGCTCGACAATCAACCTTTGCACGGCTAGATTCGGACGGTGTCATCTTATGGGTGGTGTGCAATTTACATATAGAAAAAGGGATTTAGTTTTCCAATTATAAAACCATTTTGAGTTTGATTAACAAAAGTGACAATAACCAAAAGTTTTCACTAATCGGATACTAAACCAATTTTATATCCGTCTTGTTAATCATGTATACGCGCGAGAGTTTGTTAAACCATTGTTAAAAACTCTTGTGTTTTATTATTTGTCAAAAATTGTCCAGCATACAATCCTATAATCCATGCATTAACAATAAATAATAAAACAACCACACGCATACAATAAGATTGGTAACCATGCCCCTAAAACTTATGCGTTTTCCGTGAGCCACTACGGAAAAACGAAGTCATCTAAGGACATTTCCTTGACTTGGATATGCTCCCACTAAACCCGCTACCTCCATTGGGCCTCTCGGTTTCGTGTTTGCCAAGAGGTCACTCCTTAACTCCCGATGGTTGCCTCTATATTAATTTTACATAGAAAATGAAATAAATGGCATACAAGCCACAAATCCTATTTTCTAGTACAAAATACATAACATGGAATTTAAATGGCATACAAGCCACAAAATAATTTACATACCAAATAAATTAAATAAATTAATTATTACATACCATGTGACATATAGTCACCAAATGAATGAATAACTAATTTAACACAACCAAACATCCACAAGGTCTAGGGCATCTATTGGTTACAAACATCACATAAACAACATGAACAACATGGTGTGCCACACAAAACCATGTAAACTTATGTATCTTGATCAAGATTATTTCTCAAAACTCAAGGCACTAAATAATCCCATGTATATAAGCATTAGTAACAACAAACCATTTTTGATGAAACATATTCATATATACATAATGTAAGTATATGCAATTATTATTTTTATGCCAAAAATAATAATATATATATAAATACACCAACCAAGATACAAGGCATCTTAATATACCAAAAAATAATTTCTGGAACAAAAATTCCATAAACCATTTTTAGATGCCAAAAACCCGACTGCAAAACTGTTTTTAAAAATTTTAAAACAATCTATCAGACCAAATAACGCGTCGCGTAACCCAAGTGCTTCCGCGCCGCGTAATCTACCTGGCAGCAAAACCAGTTTTTCGATTTCGTGTTTTTCAGGCCACCATGTGCATTTTTAGTATAGAGGTGGCTCTGATACCACTGTTGGGTTTCCATGAACATAGCAACGGAAGCATAGCCCAAGAATATGAAGCATAAAAGGCTTGAAACCCAAAAAGGACCAAGAACTCCATAACTATAAAATGCAACATGTAAAAGGAAGAGATGGAATAAGGAATTATACCATGCTCCAGCTTCTGAAATCTTCAAGTTGGGATGAACTCTAAGTCACAAGAGAGCAACTCTTTATTGTTAGTCCACACCAAGTTTGTTTGATCCCCAACTGCTAGTATGCCAAGTTGTGATCTTTAAAACTTGAAATCACTCTTTGGAACAACTCACAACTACCATAAAATCACTAAACACACTTATGATTTTCTGGAGATACACAAGAACACTCAAGAACACTTAGAAAAGTGTATGCAAGTGTTCTTGAATGAGAGAAAGAGTTTCCTTTTGCAACTTGATCAATTATCCAACCTCATCACATGTGAAAGACCTCCAAGACTTTTATCACCCACTTCAGCAGATATGAAAGGCAACAAAGTCGTGGATATCATTCCTAGATGTCCCATAAGTCAATAACTTGAGCCAAGCAATAACCAAAAAGTCAAGTTACTGTCAGACGGTTTACGCGTCGCGGAAATCAAAGGTTACGCGACGCGGAAACACCGTTTCCAGAATATTTGTTTCTCTCTTCCTGTTGCGGGTTGTCGGGATCAATCCTTGGCGTGTGACCCAATAGGCTCGTGTATCATCAGTAGCATTACTAATATATGTGTGTCAGTGGGCATACTCCAACAAAAAGATAGTGGGATTGATTGACTAGTGTATTTATCAAGTTATCAAGGTTGATTTAACTAGTATGATAAATACAAGTGTGAACATTTAAAGTATATAATTGTCGGATGATTTTAGGATTGGTCTAAAATAAAAGGTTCTTGAAAGGGAACTAATCCGAGGAACGCTTAACTTATTGAAAGGTTCTCAATAAGGATGTCATTGCAAGTTTATTTTTTTAAGTCAAGTTATGACTTAAATAGAATTATATATTATTAAAAAGGGGTTTAAAAGTCAAAATAAT
Source organism: Pulicaria dysenterica (assembly GCA_947179395.2). Classification (NCBI taxonomy): domain Eukaryota; kingdom Viridiplantae; phylum Streptophyta; class Magnoliopsida; order Asterales; family Asteraceae; genus Pulicaria; species Pulicaria dysenterica. The sequence continues at coordinate 20,799,607 of OX359293.1, forward strand.
TAATGTTGGTAGTTGATTAACGTTAGAGATGATAAAATAGGATATTTTTCGATATCCTTAGTAATGAAATTAGATAAGTGCTAGTGTACACTGGGGATCTAATCTCAAGCTTACAAGTATGTGTAAATGGATTTATCGTTTCAAAACGGGTATGAATCTAGTAAGATTTAATACATCTAAAAGTGTAATTAAAGTTTTAATTACAAGGGGATTATTTTATAAACTCCAAAACTTTGGAGTTATTTACAGTTCTCCTAGTTTAAGGAATTTATAAAATAAGTAAGACTATAATTATTTTAGGTTGCAAAACAATTTCTAGCAAAACAAAGAAAGAGTACTTCGAGGTACTAGTCTTGAGTTTTTGGGTTTATAGACATATTATTTTCTTTGTAATCCGTGATAAGTCACAATGTAAAATAATAAGTAATTCAGATAAGCGCTGTGAATTGAGTCAATGAAATGGTAGAAATTATGCATCTTTATTCCAGGGTGAAATATGTAGGGTGCATAAATTAGTTTCATTGTTCTTCACCGTTTTGTATGTTTGAGACCATCCAGGAATAAACTTGGTTTATTCAAAACATCATCCGTGACTACTTATCTTGGTGGGAACCTTGATAGGGTTGTAAAGTCATCGTAATGTTGGGGTAGGTTCGATTGTATATCGAATATAGCTGCAAAAGTTTTTGCGGACCAAATTGACGGATATTCGTTAGGGTTACGAATATTGGATTGACCCACCATGAAAAATACTTCGTGGATTCGTGTCAAAAGTATTTATCACATAGGGTATGCTTACACCTGAGGTATTTGGTTTGGGATGCGGTAACTGTTGTCTCCTTAGTGCGTCCTAACATCACGCCGTAACAGGGTGGCTATAAGGGGAGTATCTAGATTCAGTGGGAGCCGTATTTCAAATGCAAATATGCAAGAAGGTATTTGTACCTCTTTTTTAGGAGAGATATTTCTGGGCCCCTAGACTGATTAGAAAAACTGGTAAGTGCACGGTCGTGCCCAAACGAAATGATCTGTTCTTTGTCGTATATCACGCAGTTTTGAAATCAAGTATGTCATGAAATAATTCTTGAGATTTTGAGTTGACACTCTCCATTCTCATGCTCAAAAATTGAAATATCATGCTGCAAGGGACAAACCTATAATAACCGTACCCATTCATAAACAGGTAGTTAATGATAGTTAGTTCATGAACAGTTAGTTTATGATAGATTGCTCATAAACATTATGAGAGTTTACTTTATCACACGTTACTTTGGGTTATAAGAGTTCTTATAACCTGGTTATCCTAAGTGTCTGGCTAGGGACCTCCTTAGGCAAACAATGTACAGTAACTATTACTTATCTTGCACAAGTGGGAGTCTGTTAGATTATGTGCAGATATAATTAATGAGTACATTGTATCTAATGTTATAAGAGACTAAAGGGTCACACTGCTACACACCCAATTAGAACATTTTGGAATTTACCAATATCTGTGTGAAAATAATTAATCAGTGGAATTAATTATTTGAGAAAAGAAATAAATAATAAATAGTTATTTATTATTTAAAGGGAAATTAAATATTAAGTTTAATATTTAACGGAACAGTTAATTAATTAACTAGTAAAATCCAGGGGATCAAAGTACAAGGAATGAAACTTTAATTAAAGTCATGGGCTTTAATTAAACAGACTTGGGCTTGGATAAGGTTTAAGTATTTAAACCTAGAAAAAGCTTATTTTATCCATAAGTGATTTAATCCTAAATCAAGGAAAACCCTAGCCACCTTACTCCCCCTCTGCGTCGACCCCTTCCCTTCCCTGCGTCGACTTCGAGAAAACCTGAAGGGGGTTTCGGCTTTTGCGATTAACGCATACACACACACGCGGTTCATGTTGTTCGGCTAATTCCAGCAGTGGTCTAGCAGCAAGTTCGTTGGTGGTGCAGTAGTGGTGGACTAACTTTAGCAATCCCAAGACTCAAGAAGTATTGTTTTCCTTAACCTTTTATCTGGATTGTAGATAAGAAACTGATGTGATCATAAGAAAGATCCTAACCCTTTTAGGGTTTAGGGGGTTGTGTTCAATCCAGTTCCGCTTTAGGATTGAACCAGTAGTATCAAACCCAGGGTTAGACCAGTTTGTGTCTTAAGGTGGTTTGGTCTGCCGACCTCACCTCACTTGAAGCACCGATTATCGGCTCTTGCTTTGTTTGGTTTGACTTTATTACCCTTTCCATTGCCATTCCCATTTCCCTTGGCCTTTGTCATTCCCAACTCAGTAGTCTTGAGCATCGAATGAAGCTTAGCTATGGATTTCTCCATATTACTCATGTTGTAGTTGACTATAAAAGGCTTATAGTTGTCGGAGAACGAGTTGAGTATCATATTAGTTGCTATCTACAATGGGACTAGGTGTCCTAGCCTTTCCAGGTGGTCCATATGCCACTTCATTTTCATCACGTGGGCACAGACCGAGATATCCTTAGCCATCTTGCAAGTATTGAGGGCTTTTGTGGCGTCATAACGCTCAGTGCGAGCTTGCTCCTGAAATATGTCCCCAGCTGACGGATCATGTCGTATGCAGAAGTATCCATCATGTGTGTCTGTAACTCTGGACACATAGTTGCACGCATGAGGAAGCTTACATCTAAGGCATCATTGACGTGTTTCTAGTAAGCTTCCTATACTTCATCTCTTGCATTAAGTGCAAGGGTATTTTCCACTGGCTGCTCTAGGACATACCATTTCCTCTCATGCCTAAGCACAATCAGGAGACCGCGCTCCCAGTTGAGAAAATTATGTTCGGTGAGCTTATCATTCTCAAGAATTGAACGGAGATAGAGGTTATATGCGTTGGATATGTTTATCATCTACATAATATAGTATGGTTCAATAAGTAACACATAGTAGAATTTTCCTAATATATATTGATAAATACCCTTATACGATAAATATTAGACTATGATCCATATTTCACACGTGTCGGTGCACGGTTTGGAACGACAACACTGACCCCGTACTATTTCTGGCAGGTAGGTTCCATTATCAATCATATCTAACTGACACGACTCCTAGACCTCGTAGTGTTTAAGATAAAAAAACCTAAACATGTTTATCGTTACTCTAAGTGCATTTTATGCCCGTCACATCAGGGAATCACCAAAATAGACCGTACCACTTAAGGCTGGATGAACTCTGGCCTGTCTCATCCGAGAATTGCAGAGTCTTTCATCCCCTACCATTAATGCTCACGGATTGGGCATGACAAAGCATCGAAGTATCTTTTAATAGGTTGGGTGTACCATTAGATAGGTAGCACATACTATTGATCTAAGATTTTATGGGTTTTATCCAAGTTTTAAATTTTTTTTTATTAATTCCAGTTTTTGTGAAAGAATTTAAAAACTATCTGTTTTAAAACCCGTATTATAAGTATACCTCAAAACTAGGTACACAATACACCTATAAGTTAAACTTATAGTCCTTATGATAAAAGTTATTTTTAATAAACTTTTAAAATGACGATACAACAAACATAAAATAATTAATTTTATAAAACCGTTTTCGTATGTTGATTTATCATAAACCATGGTTTTACTATGATTAACAGTAACTGTTATTAATCGCACTTGAAATTTAATATCACATGTGAACTATAAAGATAAAGCACAACCACACAATTAATATAAACATGTTATAGTTTTGCCAAATTGTCCTAAGGGGTCAGCTAAGGACAACCTAAACTATCGTGATCCCGTGGATAGAAAGTAAAGCCTCATCTTGCTCCAACTGGCCTTGACACATCCGGTCTTGACTTGAGCAATATCCGTCTTGTTTCAAAGTCTTGAAAAACTCCGTCTTCACAACAATATAAATAAATAACCTATTTTATTACATTTACATTATACATGGGTTGTAAGTGACATGCATGCCTCGGGAACCAAAAATAAAAAAAGAAACGAAAAACACATACACAGGTCTAAGTTGGCAAAAAAGCTATAACCTACATGTCCAACTAAAACAAGTAAGAATATAGTGTTGACTTGTTTAAATCAAGCATTTGCAGTTGACATGTACAAAACTGCAAATATGAATTAATACTAAGCGACTAGTATACAATTTTTGAATTCTTAACTTGTTAAACCTACCTGATTTAATCTTTGTAATTAAGATTAAAAACTTTAAGTACTATAATTATTCAAAAAAATGTTTAAGATTAATAAAAATTATGAATCTTATATACTTGATTTTTGAACATATACATAAAACAAGGAAAAAGAAAAATTTTATAATAGATCAATGTATATAACGTTGAGATTAACAAGCCGAAACTCTGATACAACTATTGGGTTTTAAACCATCTTGTGAAGCCGAATCAAACTCAATTGGTTCGATTGGGACACAAAAGACATGAACTTGTTAATATTCACAAAGGCGCAATCTTGAATGTAACATTAATCCTTAAAAACCCGAAAGGGTTAGGTTCTTTTTTAATCTCAGAAGTCTATATATAAACATGTATGTATATATGATCATAAACAAACATAAGATATAAAAAAAATTAGATCTTTATACCTCAGATACTCAAGATTAGTCCATGAGTGATGAACCACACGAGTCCCGCCAGGAGGGGTAGGCAAAACACGCTTCAAAACAACGAACCTGGTTATCTTGCGTATGTGTGTACTCGAGATCAACAAAACCAAGCCTTTCGGTTTTCTCTTTGGTTCTCTGCCGAACACAAGGAGAGGAGAGAATTTTATTTCTAACCTTTTAGTTTTGTACAACTTTTTATCTACACCTAATCCTCATATTTATACTAGGGATTTTGGTTCATTTTAGGAAATGTCTAAACATATCCTTAAATTGATTAAACAAAAATTTGACAACAAGTTATCTATTATATTAATAATAATTAGGGTTTAGTATCAAAAAATGTATCGAATTTGTCACTTTTTGCTATTGTGTATACTCAACTTCAAAAACTATCATTTGATATACAAAAATCTTCAAAACTACCATTTGATGAATCTGGTGACCTCTTCAAGAGGTAACAGGTCATATTTAAAATAAAAAATTAATTTGCTATGCCATGTCATTATTTACTATGCCACGTCATTATTTGCAATGCCATATCAATAAAAAAATAGAAATTGAAGAACATGTTAAGAACGAGGGTTTTATCTTCATCATTTCATGAATCTAGACAAAAGAAATAATCAAAATCGAATAGAACCTTGTGAACGTGAAAACATAATGAAGAACAAACCTTGAAGAACCCTAAACCTTGAACAAACCTTGTGAAGAAACCCTAATGAAAAGCCCCAAATTGAACAAATGAAAGAATCAAAATCGAACAAAAGAATCAAACCAATGAAGAACCCCAAATCAAAAATCCTAAGATGAAGAAGAATCAAAATCGAACAAAGCATACAACATGAAACCCAGATCTTGAAGTCGCGAAGGTATCCCAGTTGCCGTCATTATTTCGATGAACTTGTTCTTTGCAGAAATCGCAACCTAAATTTGGATTTGGATTTCGATTAATCGCAACCTAAATCTGTTGGTGGTGTTCGGTTGAAGTCGACCTTAGGGTAAAAATGTGTTCTTCGATTTGACCTCCGATGTAAAAAATGTGTTCCAGATCCATGGTATACGAACAAATCGATCGGTAAAAATGTGTTCTTCGATTTAAGGGTCTCCTTCATCTTCCCAGATGGTCGCCTGATTTCTTGACCTCCGACGGTGAACCCAGATGGTCGCCGGTGAGTTTTTGACCTCCGATTTATAGATCTGAGAAACCCTCGATGAGAATCCCACGTGTAGATCTGAGAAACCGTCCGATGGTGGTGATGGAAATCGGGCAGTACGTGGAAATGAAAAAAGACAGGCATCGATGGAAGAAGATGAGGCTTTTATTATTATTATTATTATTATTATTATTATTATTATTATTATTATTATTCCATGTCACCTGCCACATAAGCAAAATTGATGACAAATCACTAGTCATGTCATCTTCACCTGATACACATAAGCACATAGCAAGTAACACGTTCCTTGATATATTAAATGGTAATTGTAGTAAGTTTGATACATTAAATGGTAGTTTTGAAAGATGGGTATACACAATAACAAAAAGTGACAAGTTCGGTACACTTTTTGAAACTAAACCCTAATAATTAAATTAAAATTAAAACATATATATATATATATATATATATATATATATATATATATATATATATATATATATATATATATTATAGAACTAACTCTTAAACATATAACCTAAAAAATCATTCTGAATCTTTAAATTAACTTGATCAGGGCTAATATTATTTGTGACAAAGTTGTAATTATAATATATTAATATTTAACTTAAAGGGCAAATATGGAAAATATTCCCCCTCTCCCGCCACATGCAAACCAAGAGAATTCCCTCAATTCAATAAAAAAATTTACCCTCCAAAATTTTAATTTGTCATACTTAATTAAGTTTTGCGAATTTAAGTAATATATATATATATATATATATATATATATATATATATATATATATATATACCAATCTTCTGGTTTTTTAATCCTTTTTCAATCAAGACCACTTTTCCTATATTTTTCTAAATTTTTTTTGAAAATACAAATTTTGAATATGTAACGGAGATGAAAATGCAGACTTGAAAATGCAAATTTGAATTTAAAATATGTATAGTTGAAAACTGAACATGAAAATGCATATACCATTATATGTATCTACAAACATGGCATCACAAAACAAAAATCATCTTTGTTCGTACCAACACTGAAGCCTACGTGAAAGCAGCAATTCGACAAAAGCAGTCTCGTTGCACACCCTATTGGGCTCACCCACTTCCCTGGTTCTTCGCCTCACTTGCTCCCGATGATCTACTAGACCAATGGCGTTTTTCGATTAGTATTCAACGTAGGGCCGATATACAACTACATAATTAGCAATATATGTGATACGACCGTCGATCATGATCTCAATCGATCATGTTATTCAAACGTACATATAATTTTGTAATGTATGCTTTCTTTAATTTGTCACACGTACGACAACAAATAATTGAATTCTTTGCATATCTTATTACAAAGGTGTACGTATTACATTTGTTTACTTGTTAATTAGCACTTATTACTATGTATAACATGCATGACTATATGTTAGATTCACGAGTTCAAATATATACAGATCAATAAACATGAAAGTGCAGATTTTTTTTTAAAAATGCAAATTTTGAAAATGTAACTCAGATGAAAATGCAGACTTGAAAATTCAATTTTGAATTTAAAATAATTACACTTGAAAATGAAAATGAAAATGCAAATTTTGAAATTACAAATATATACAGAAAAATGCAGATTTGAAATTACTAATATGTAGAGATGAAAATTGCAGATGAAAATGTAGATTTCGAAATTACAAATATGTATAGATGAAAATGCATATTTTGAAATTACAAATGTGCAGATTTTGAAAATGCAAATTTATGTACAAATGAAAATGCAGATTTGAAATTACAAATATACAGATTTTGGGAATGCAGATTTGAAATTACAATTATGTATAGTTAAAAATGCAGATTTGAAAATGCTTATAACCAAAGGGTGTTTCAAAATACACCCTACTCTATTTTCAAAATACACCCACTCTATTTATTCCATTAACTTTTTCAAGTTTCAAAGTAGTTGACTTTATTTAAAAAGTTAAGTTATAGTAGTTATTAGTAAATTAATATGTAATAAATAACACCCTATTAAATGACCAATTTAACATAAATTTCAAACATACCATCGTGATAGCGTAATAACTCAATGCAGGTTTTCAAAGAAAGAGGATAATAAAAATGACGGTGAGAGTGATATGTGAATGAAGAAAACAAGATATGAGATTGAAATTTATCTTAAGATTAGTATTTTTTTTATTATCAAATATTTATTCAAATTTATTTTTCTTTATAAACTAAAATACATATATGGGATAGGTACCCGCGGGTAGGAAATTTAGAGAACTGAAACCGACCTGCTACTCAGCTAGTACCTAAGGTTGTGGTTTTTTGGGTCATGACTTCCTCGAGTATCGGTCTTCTCGATTTCGGATCTTACGGATCGATCAAATTCGGTTACTGGATTTTCCAATTTTTTTAACACCTCTAATAAGAGATTTCACGATGGATTTTTTATAAATACTAAATGTTAGTATATACTCATTTATCATGGGTTTAAATTTTACTTTTTTTATTATGTTAGCATATTTTATTATTTAGTAATGATACCAACGTAGATATTTTTTAAAGCTATATAATTTGTGTATTCTAAAATAATAAACTAAAGTTTAAGCAAAAGAATATATAAATTCAAACTTAATTTAAACTCTTAATTAAAAAAAGAAAGATATAAAGAAAAGATAAAGAAAAGCCTATGATGATTAATAAAGTGGGGTTGCATTAATTACTTTATAATTTATTAATGATTACAAAATTATGGATTATATTAATATGCTATGATTATTAAGTAATGCATTAATATCCTAGGATAATTTAGAGTAGGGTGTATAAAGCAACACCCATTTCAAATATATACTCCTACTAACATACTCTCTTACACAAACACAATTATCCACACATATTAATATGATTTTCAAAATTTTATTAACTTCTGTCTCCTTATTTCATAAATATAAATCTTTTCTAAATTTTTAGTGTTTTTATATTTTTTTAAATTAATAAAATAGTTGATACAAATATAACAAAAATTGAAGAAAAAAACGGACATATTGCTGAAATTTTTTCGTGACATTAAATTACGCATTACATCTTTAAAAACGACATGTTACAAAACATAAACTATTTACTATCGCAGCATTGTGCTGAAATTTTTGTAACTATACATACAACTTGGAATGTTATATAAAAATTTAATTGTCTAAGTTTTTTTATTTTTTAACTAATAACTTAGAACATAAAATAAATTTTATTAAATGGATATTTGAATGAAGTGAATCTTGTGTTTTCAATTATATTTAACTGGATAATAAATTACACTTACGTTATTTATGTATGTATATACATAATCTATTCTATGTTAGAATCTTATTTTTATGTGATCTAATTTGCGTATACTTTGATGAATGTAATCATTATTTAACTTTTAATAAATTTAGTTTTCACTTTCAAAGATTCAAATATATAATTGGCTAATACAATGTCGGGATAAAGCTCAATCACGATAAACACATTAATATTATACTAAAAACTTTGTAGACATGTAATATAACTTTATCTTTCTCAAAAAGAGTATTTATGAAAAGTATTAAAAATACACGTTTTCACTCATTGAAAATTATATGTGTCGGTTACTTGAATGAAGTGTAACGAGGGGTTAAAAGTTTTAATTTGCGATGATTAAGGAAACCTTACTAATAAAACCTGAAGGGTTTTAATCAGACCAAACCACCCTAAGACACAAACTGGTCAAACCTGGGTTTGATACTACTGGTTCAATCCTAAAGCGGAACTGGATTGAACACAACCCTCTAAACCCTAAAAGGGTTAGGATCTTTCTTATGATCTCATCAGTTTCTTATCTACAATCCAGATAAAAGGTTAAGGAAAAACAATACATCTCGAGTCTTGGGATTGCTAAAGTTAGTCTACCATTACTGCACCGCCAACGAACTAGCTGCTAGATGTAAATTCATAATATTGTATAGAAATAGGAGTTTAAATGTAATATACCCATGGGGTATATATAGGGATATGACCTATTGTAATAGGTAAGGGTTTGGGCATAATGAATGAAAGAACTATGTGTTTTTCATGGTGTAAACCATATTCTCTCTAGTTCTACATACAAACCTTCATATATCCTACACATTATACTTGAACCACTTGTTATATGGGACTAACACTAGACCGCTGCTGAAATTACCCGAACAACACGAACCGCGTGTGTGTGTATGCGTTAATCGCAGAAGCTGAAAATCCCTTTGGGGTTTCTCAAAGTCGACTCAGGAAAGGGAAGGGGTCGACGAAGAGAGGGAGTAAGGTGGCTAGGGTTTTTCTTGATTTAGGATTAAATCACTTATGGATTAATAAGCTTTTTCTAGGTTTAATTACTTAAACCTTATCCAAACCCAAGTCCGTTCAATTAAAGCCCATGACTTTAATTAAAGTTTCATTCCTTGCACTTTGACCCCCTGGACTTTACTAGTTAATTAATTAACTGGTCTGTTAAATATTAAACTTAATATTTAATTTCCCTTTATATAATAAATAACTATTTATTATTTATTTCTTTTCTCAAATAAATAATTCCACTGATTAATTATTTCCACACAAATATTGGTAAATTCCAAAATGTTCTAATTGGGTGTGTAGCAGTGTGAACCTTTAGTCTCTTATAACATTGGATACAATGTACCCATTAATTATCTCTGCACATAATCTAACAAACTTCCACTTGTGAAAGATAAGTAATAGTTATTGTACAGTGTTAGCCTAAGGAGTTCCCTAGCCAGACACTTAGGATAACCAGGTTATAAGAACTCTTATACCCCAAAGTAACGTGTGATAAAGTAAACTCTCATAAAACAACTTTTTATGAGCAATCTATCATAAACTAACTGTTCATGAACTACCTATCATAAACTATCTGTTTATGAATGGGTACGGTTATTATAGGTTTGTCCCTTGCAACACGATATTTCAATTTTGAGCATGAGCATGGAGAGTGTCTACTCAAAATCTTAAGAATTATTTCATGACATACTTGATTTCAAAAACTGTGTGATAAACGACAAAGAACCGATCAGTTCGTTTGGGCACGGCCTTGCACTTACCAGTTTTTCTAATCAGTCAAGGGGCCTAGAATTATCTCTTCTAAAAAGGAGGTGCAAATACCTTTTTGCATATTTGCATTTGGCAATACGGCTCCCACTGAATCTAGATACGCCCCTTATAGCCACCCTGTTACGGCGTGACGTTAGGACGCACTAAGGAGACAACAGTTACCGCATCCCAAACCAAATACTTCAGGTTTAAGGATAACCTATGTGATAAATACTTTTGACACGAATCCACGAATTATTTTTCACGGTGGGTCAGTTCAATATTCGTAACCCTAACGAATATTCGTCAATTTTGGTCCGCAAAAACCTTTTGCAGCTATATTCGATATACCATCGAATCTACCCAAAAATTATGATGGCTTTACAACCCTATCAAGGTTCTCACCAAGATAAGTAGTCATAGATGTTGTTTTGAATAAACCAAGTTTATTCCTGGATGGACTAAAACATACAAAATGGTGAAGAACAATGAAACTAATTTCTGCACCCTCCATATTCTACCCTGGAATAAAGATGCATAATTTCTATCATTTCGTTGACTCAATTCACAACATTTATCTGAATTACTTATTATTTTACATTTTAACTTATCACGGATTACAAAGAAAATAATATGCCTATAAACCCAAAAACTCAAGACTAGTACCTTGAAGCACTCCTTCTTGGTTTTGCTAGAAATCGTTTTCGCAACCTAAAAACAATTCTAGATTTACTTATTTTATAAATTCCTTAAACTTGGAGAACAGGAAATAACTCCAAAGTTTCTGAGTTTATAAAATAATCCCCTTGTAATTAAAATTTTAATTACACTTGTAGATATATTAATTCTCACTAGATTCATACTCCTTTTGAAACGATAAATCCATTTACACATACTTGTAAATTTGAGATTAGATCCTCAGTGTATACTAACACTTATCTAATTTCATTACTAAGAATATTAAAAATATCCTATTTTATCATCTCTAACGTTAATCAACTACCAACATTAATTATTTTGACTTTTGAACCCCTTTTTAATAATATATAATTCTATTTAAGTCATAACTTGACTTAAAAAAACTTGCAATAACATCCTTATTGAGAACCTTTCAATAAGTCATGCGTTCCTCGGATTAGTTCCCTTTCAAGAACCTTTTATTTTAGACCACTTCTAAAATCATCCGACAATTATATACTTTAAGAGTTCACACTTTTATTTATCATACTAGTTAGATCAACCTTGATAACTTGATAAATACACTAGTCAAGCACTCCCACTATCTTTTATGAAAAAGTGCATTACCTAAAAACACCCTTTTAGACTCAGTCAATCTTTGACTAATACGCCTAAAACTTGTGTTTTAAACACTTGCTCTTAAAAACAGTTTTTGTGAGAAATTTAATCATTTCATGAAACCAGAACTTGGATTTCTCATATATTCACCTTTCCAATTACGGAAAACGGATTCATTAAACCCAAAACACGATTACAAATATGAAATTCTTGTAAAGATATTTTAAATTTCTTTGCTTAAAACATTTAGTATAAGACACCCTTGATCATAATAACTATTATAATCACCTTATAATTTCTTAAATGTTTTATCCAAAAACTTATATCTAGAAATAATAACTATTATTTCTTATCTGATCATGTTCAATGCTTTGAACATTTATCTTTCATAAGATCCTTAAATACTTGTAAATTAGAAAGACTTTCTAATTTCATAAACACAACTTGTTTATCTAAGTATTTATATAGTGAGATTTAATGTAACTATAACAATTACTGCATAAGATCACTATGAATCACCTATTAAGTCAAAACATGACTTATTAGTAGCCTTTAGTCGTAGCTGGACTAACTTAATTCATGTAAGACATACGTGCACGGATATTAGTCACATAATTCAAATTTCAAAAAAACCAAAAAGTTAACCAATAGTTTGCAACAAACCAATCAAATCCAAAAACTTAAAAAAGTTTAATAACTAAGAAAAAGAATTATTAAATATTCGGATAAAGCACGTAGGATCTTGAATGCTGGGTCGATTCACTTTCCATTACCTCCTACAATAAGCGATTGCAAAATATTAGAAACCTCGTAAGAAACTTTACAAGTGGAAAATGACAAAGAAGCTAGTCACATGATACCCGAGGAGCCAGACTTGCCTCCTGCTTCGTGAGCCTTCGAACAATCTCTTTTCCAGTGTCCGGTCTCGCCGCACCTGTAGCACTGATTCTCGGTTCTTGCCTTGTTCGGCTTTGGCTTCTTGCCCTTGTTGCTATCACTAGCCCTGGGTTCATTCTGACTGGGTTGGGTCCTACCCTTTCCCTTTCCGTTGCACCCCTTCCTCTTCTTATTACCACCATTGCCCATCATGAGAACGTCGTTAGACTTTGTCCCGATACTCTGCTCCGCAGTCTTAAGCATAGAATGCAGCTCTGCCACGGATTTCTCCATGTTGTTCATGTTGTAGTTGACTATAAAAGGCTTATAGTCGTCTGACAACGAATTGAGTATCGTATCCGTTGCTAGCTGCAACGGTACTGGGTGCCCAAGTCTCTCTAGGTGGTCCATTTACCCTTTCATTTTCATGACATGGGTACTGACCGATGTCCCCTTCACCATCTTGCACGAGTTGAATGCTCTAGTGGCATCATAACGCTCTGTGCGGGCTTGCTCCTGGAACATGTCCCTCCTGCTTCGTGAGCCTTCGGACAATCCCTCTTCCACTGTCCGGTCTCGCCACACCTGAAGCACCGATTCTCGGTTCTTGCCTTGTTCAGCTTTGGCTTCTTGCCTGGGTGCATTCTGGCTGGGTTGGGTCCTACCCTTTCCCTTTCTGTTGCCCCCTTCCTCTTCTTATTATCACCATTGCCCATCATGAGAACGTCCTTAGACTTGACCCGATACTTTACTCCGCAGCCTTAAGCATAGAAAGCAGCTCTGCCACTGATTTCTCCATGTTGTTCATGTTGTAGTTGACTGTTAGAAATATTAAAGTGAGGGGTGTAATATATAATTACTCAAAGTTGGGGAAATGCTATATAAAGGCATTTCCCCCACATTTCTAAGTAAGCTTTGCATTATTCTCATTACTTGTGTTTTGTGTTCTCTCTACTCCTACTCTCGGTTCTCTCTCTCAAACCGTATACAAACACACACTAGAAGAACAATATTCTAAGCATTGCTTCATCCGTATAATAATACGGGACCATCAATTGGTATCAGACCCAAACTTGTTTTTGGCTCGTGATTGTTCGAAAGAAGACAACGAAATCTCGAAGTGTTCAAGCTTTCAAGAAGAAAAAGCTCTCGGTTTTACAAAGGCTCAAGAACGTCAGTTTTCTTCAAGATAAACTCAAGCTCAAACGAATTTTAAAGGTAGAACTCATTAAAGGTATAAACTACATCTTCTTTAACTTTCTTTTGAGTTGTTTCTATATTCTTACAAAGTGTATAAAACATTCTTTAAAGAAAAACACTAACCGTGGGGGTTTTTATACACATTAAGTTAAGAAAGTCATTAAATACCCACCTTTTTCAACATTAAATTTTCTGGGTATTTAAGCATTTATGGTGTTCTTGGTCTGAAAGTATAACTAAAAGAAGAAAAAAATCGGATTTTGTAATTTATTTTATTATAAACTTTTAATAGATTAAGTGTTGTACAAGGAAAATCAAGTACTTGCCATACCAATCAAGTACAAGTAGTTAGACACTATTCAGGGTATGGCAATCTGATTTAACAAGGACACATCAGAGTCTATCAGCCGGTTCCTTGGTCAATGCGATTGACTCTTGGGGCGGCTTATAGAATTTTGTCAAGTTGGAACACCTAAGTGTTGATCAAATAGCTATAAGCAGGGTTCAGTGAATCGCATGCGATTGGACTGTGCGGCTTATAGAAGCAGTTGATAAGATAGCCTAAATACCGTGTGAATCGCATTGGGTTGAATCGCATACGATTAACACTTACCTTTCAGCCTACTATTGGAATCGCATTTGATTGGATCACGATTATACATTGCAAATTGGCAATCGCATGCGATTGACAGGACTAACCGTTTATTTTCTAAGTGATTGATGAAACAGGATTGATTCGCATTCGATTAACAATCAATACTAAGTTCTTTTTCTGCTTGTTTTCAAGGACACCTAATCGCATTCGATTGACCTGTATTCGCACTCGATAAGACAAATTCCAATCAGTTATTCCTCAGACTTGGACAAGTGATTGACTCTTTGGACTTGACTTAAAGAACTTTAAGACAGCTGGACTTAATCAAACAATCTAATTCATAATTGAATTTAATTTAAATCAAATTTAATTCAAAGGTGAATTACATTACCACAAGTCTAGTTAGTTCAAAGTTGAATTTAATCCTTTTAAGATCTAATTCAAAATTTTAATCAAACTCTCAAGTCATTTCTAAAATCAAGCTTTCGAACAATCAAACCATCTTACAAGTGAACGATCATTTCTTACAAAAATCACTAATCATGTCAAGCACAAATGAGATGATGTCCATTGGTTCCGACACAAAACCACCTGTTTTGTTTCGGGGGGAATACAATGTTTGGAAAGGAAGGTTCATGGACTTCCTTGAGCACAACGAACTCTACGGAGATAAGATGATGGAATGCATCGACAAAGGAAACTCCAAGTTCACAAGGATCGTTGAAGCTGACTCAACCAACAATCCCCCCATTCTCAGACATGAAAGAGAAAAGACCAATGACGAGCTGACCGCTACTGAGAAGGAAACAAAGAAGGCTGAGAGACTGGCCAAGTACTATTTGAAGCAAGGTCTCTCATCTGAAATCTATCTGAAGATAGACAGCTTGGGTATTGCCAAAGAAATTTGGGATGAAATCAAGAAGCAGCTCCAAGGCACTGAGGAGGGAGCATACATTAAACTTACTCAACTGGTCAACAGTTACCATGATTTCAAGGCCCGTGAAAATGAGCTTCTATCTGAAACATATGGCAGATACTGCAAATTGCATAATGAGATGAGGTCTAATCAAATTGTCAGAACTGACCTTGATTTGAACTGTGTTTTTCTGAATTCATTAGGTTCTGAGTGGAAGGGCTATGCTAGGCTGTACAAACAGATCAACAAAGATCTTACTTCTGTCACCTTCCACAACATCTTTGAAGACCTAAATCAGTATCAAGATGAAATCTTGCAGTCTCACCCTAAACAACCAGTTGCTGATCCTCTTGCTTTGGTTGTAGCTGACAGGACCCCCAGGGAATCTTCATCAAGGTCTGCCAAACTCAAACATGTGGTGCTCAGTGAATCTGATCATGATGATGATGATGATGACTCTGTAGAGGCTGCATTTAATGCACTCACAGTTGCCAACAAGAACTTCAAGAACCGGTTCAACAAGACTAACAACAGACAACGGTTCACTTCTGGATCGAGAAGACCTGAAAGGTTTGCTCCTGCTGACAAGCCTAGGTTTCCAAGAGAGGAGAGGAAGGAGGAAAAGAAGAATGATCTCAAATGCTACAACTGTGGGAGATCGGGACACATGATCAGGAACTGTCCCCAGAAGAAAGTCAAAGATGCTGAATACTATCGACAAAAGTACCGCCTGTCAAAGCAAAAACAGGCTGGGAATGAACTCATGGTGGAAGAGGACCAGTTCCTGGAAGATACAGACTCAGAGAGCGATCCAGATGGTGAGGATCATGCTCAGTTTTGTTTCATGGCCAATAGTGAAACGAGTGGTAGAGAGGAATATGATGGTTATCTCTCAGATACTGCGGAGGAGATCGTTGACAGTGGAAAGGTACCCTCTATTTCTAATTCTAACATGGGTTTTAAACATGAACACATACAAACCATATTAATCCGAATGAAAGAGTTAGAAAATCAGGTAATAGAGTTAACCACTAGAAATCAAGTTCTAGAAGATGTTTCACGCAACAAGGATAAAGAGGCACAAATAGTAATTAAACAGTTAGACAACGATTTAATTAGCCTTAAGTCTCAATTAGTTGTGAAAGAATCTGAATTCTTAGAATTAACCGATAAGACAAATAGCACTATAATAGATCTTAAAGCAGAATGTGTATGTGCTGAAAAGGATTCAGAAATTCTAAAAAATGAACTTAGGAATGAACTAAGTACTCTTTACTCTAGAATCAATGAACTTGAGTATCTTCTGTCCAAACGTGATCAAAGTGAACAGACCATCTCGCAATACAAAGAAAAGGAACGTCCTTTCTCCAGATGGAATTTCGATGGGCTGGGCTTCAAATTGAGCAAGATTACATCCAAACAATTATACAATGCTGGTCTGTTTGGCAAAGGCCTTACCCAACGGATGGTTTTTATTGGTCAAGAATAGGAACGTATTGAAGAAGATGTCAAACGAACCCTTAATCTCAGAACTGCAATTCCATTTGACTACTGTGATCTCAATGACTCATACCTCACCTGTCTCACTTCATCATCTGATACTGATGTTTCATCTTCTGTCTATTCTGATGAAGAACTCTACTCTCCTGTTTCACCAAAGCCCAATGTTGAATACATTCCTCACAAAGAATTACAAGACAGATTCAACACCCTACAGGAATTTTGTTTTATCCACCTTGTTCAACAGGATCTCACCAAAGCCTTCCAATCAGAAACCACATCTGAACCCTCTCCACTAGTTCAAGAAAACGCCATCCTCCACAAGTGTCTCCAAACAGTATTCAATCTTGATGGCAAGATCATTGACGACTTGTGCAAAGAAAATTTTGAATTGCTTGAACGAATCAAAGAAAACGCCATCCTCCACAAGCCCACCCACTCCATTTACCTTCTCACCACAGGGAACCATATTAGATGAACGAATTGAAGGTTCCAAACGTATGTCTATATCTTCTCAAAATGTCAAACTAGTAAAATCTGTTAATCATACTGCGGTAACAAATCTTAAAATTAAACAGATTTACTAACCAAAACAACTTTCTACTTCTAATCACAGTTCTCGTGTGCACTTAGACGTACCTGAATCATCATGAGCTGCAGCCAGTCGACCACGACTTCATTCTAATCTTTTACCCTATGCTGTAGATGTGAAGAAGGCTGGAAACAAGAAGTATGAAATAAATACATCATGGAAAAGAGCTATTCCTAGATCCACTAGGAGGTGTTCAAATTTGAAACCTGTCTGTGAAAACGTTTTGATGTTTGATTCTGTTTGTAATCATTCCAGTTCACAAGGCAAAACTGCTTCTACCATGTTTTGTATAAGTGATGGTTGTACTCATGGACACTGTGAATTTAATTGTTGTTATGATCAATTGAGAAAGTCTTTAGGTGTTAAACCATGTGCTGATTGGACTGATTTTTATGCTAATCAAGTATGTGTTCCATTTTTAAATACCAAAGGCTACATCATTAATCAATGGATCACCACTCGTCAATCTCATGCACTTAAACGCTTAAACAAATCCAATCGATTGCTCACGATCAAGGAACTGGAAGTCTACAGATGGCAGGGCTATGAAGCATTTAAAAGGGCGTGGATTGCACAGGAAAAACACTTGCATTCTCAAAAGCGTTCTCGCAATTCCCCTTCCAAAATCTCCAAACCTTCAAAACCCAAGCCATCATCCATTCAACGAGTAGCAAAACCTACTAATCACAATGCTCCAGTTCAGCAAAAGCAAGTTGATGCACCGAGGCCACAGAGAATTCTTAAGAATTCCTCGCAACCATGGATTCGCAAACATAACGCTCCCGCAACTCTACCGAATCCAAAAACTCCGATTCCATCAACTGTCAAACCAACAGTGGTAAAGAAACTTTCTTCTCAGCCAATTTCTTCCAAATCTATTCCTTCACGACAACAGATTAAATCCACATGGGTACTCAAGAATAGATCAGTAGAAGTTTCATCACCACAAGTAGACAACATCACCACTCAATCACTTCTAGGGACTAACAATCAATGACCCATTCAGATATGGGTACCTAAACGTGATTTATTCTCTTTTTGCAGGTGCCTCACTTGTGTACCTTGACTCCGGCTGTACCAAACATATGACCGGCAACAAAAGTCTTCTCAAGAATTATGTTCCTAAGTACTCCGAGAATGTACGTTTTGGGAACGATAATGTTGCACCAATAATGGGGTACGGAGACATTGAGAAGAAGCACATCAAGATCAAGAAAGTCTCATATGTTGAAGGGTTGGGTCATAACTTGTTCAGCATTGGACAGTTCTGTGATAAAGACCTAGAGGTCGTGTTCAAAAAGAACAAATGTTCAGTTTTAACTGAAAATGGAGATGAGTTGCTTGCAGGTTCCAGAAATTCTAACCTGTATTCCATTGACTTGGAAAAATATGACTCTCCTACCTCTGTGTGTCTACTGTCCGAAGCATCTACGGATCTGACTTGGCAATGGCACAGAAAACTCTCTCACCTGAACTTTCAAAATATTAACAAATTAGTCACTGGTGACTTGGTGAGAGGCATTCCCAAGTTAAGGTTCAAGAAGGATCATCTGTGTGCAGATTGTGAAAAAGGAAAAATGAAGAAGGCTTCTCATAAATCTAAACAAGTATTTAGCACTACGAAGCCTTTGGAACTCCTGCACATGGATCTGTGTGGTCCTATGAGAATCCAGTCCAAGAATGGGTTTAGGGTTTAGGGTTTAGGGTTTAGTCACTGGTGACTTGGTGAGAGGCATTCCCAAGTTAAGGTTCAAGAAGGATCATCTGTGTGCAGATTGTGAAAAAGGAAAAATGAAGAAGGCTTCTCATAAATCTAAACAAGTATTTAGCACTACGAAGCCTTTGGAACTCCTGCACATGGATCTGTGTGGTCCTATGAGAATCCAGTCCAAGAATGGGAAGAAGTATATTTTAGTCATGGTGGATGACTACTCTAGATATACTTGGGTCAAATTTCTGCGCTCAAAAGATGAAGCCACTCCCACAATCATTTCCTTCATCAAACAACAGCAGAACAAGCATAGTCAGAGTGTTGTCTCTATCCGAACAGACAATGGAACGGAATTCAAAAACAGTACTCTGAAGAGCTTCTGTGACCTCGTGGGAATCAGCCACCAGTTCTCTACTGCATACACACCACAACAAAATGGTGTAGTGGAACGAAGAAATAGAACTTTGGTTGAAGCTGCCCGAACAATGCTTTCATATTCCGGGCTCCCACCTTCCTTCTGGGCTGAACCAATCAGCACTGCCTGCTATACGCAGAACCGCTCTTTCATTAACAAACGCTTTAATAAAACTCCATATGAACTGGCCAATGGCATAGTGCCTAATATAAAATACTTCCATGTATTTGGTAACAGGTGCTTTGTACTAAATGACAAAGATAATCTATGAAAATTTGCTCCCAAAGCGGATGATGCTGTTTTCCTAGGTTATTCTACTGAGTCCAAAGCCTACAGAGTAAACAGAAAGATTGATGGGATCACCAAAGGTTTCTACACCTCTCTTTCAAAGGTGACAGACCGCCTGACTAGCCTAGAAACAACCTGTCAGGCTCAGGCACAGGGGAGTAAGAGGAGGCGGGATGATCAGGATCCGGATGGTCAAACCGAGGGGGAGAAAAGGAGAAAATACATATCTGCTCCCTCCTTTGTTGCTACTATACCTGTTCCTCAATTCAGTTCATACTTATCTGCAGGTAAAAGTTCAACTGGGACCGGAAGTCAACAACAACAACAAATGGCCGATGAAGTTCATGAACGACAACAAAAGGAAGATGCTAAAAAACAAATTGTACTTTATGTACCTCAGCAACAATCTGAACCGAGGCCAAGTGATCTTGAAGAAGGTGAAATACCTTACGAGCAGCCCCATGCTAAGATGTTTGACTGGTCTAGTGACTCAGAGGAACAAGTGGAAGATTTATATGAGTCTATTCACACATCACCAGCAAGGCATGTGGGTGAAGGTAGTTCTGCTCAACCGGAGGAGGAGACTGAGGATTCTGAGATGGAAAGACTATTCAAAGGCATTGATGAATATATCGAGTTTGCTGCACGTCCAGATTCTCCTAGAATTGTCCACAAATTTGATGATATTCCCAGTGAAAAAGAACTTGCACTTAAAAGAAAAGAAAGGGAAGCAATTTCTAGAAGGGAAGCTTGGAGAAAGCCCAAACAAAAGAAACCTATCTTCGACGTGTCCAGAGTTCTCAGTGGGATTAATGTTGAAGTTCATGAAACTTTCCCTCCTCCTCCTGGTCGGTTTCAAGAATCAGCTGCCGATGTACTTGAAAGAAACAAACAAAGAGAGGCAGTTGAGAAAACAAGACAAGAATATGAATGGCCCTTGCCAAGGAGCTTCATTGTGCCACCTGCTCCTCCAGTGTATCGTGGGGATCCAGGACTTGATGCAGGCAACATGTTCACAAGAAGTGCTGCCCAACAACCTATATGGAAACCTTATTTTGTCAATGCTGCTAATCTTGAAGAAAGAATTCCAGACATATTCAGCAATGAGCTAATACAGGTTATTTCCCCTGAGTTGCGGAACATAGACAATAAACAGAGAAGAAGATATGAACACATCCTCTCTCAGTCCATGACAAAACCCGAAGAGATCAAATCAGAGTATCCAATAGTTGAACTTATCAATATCTATACTCAGACAACCTTCAGAATAAAGTATGTCATCTTTCATGTCAGAAGAGCAAACAACCTGTCATTCTTCCTCAACGAAGCAGACTTAAGGTTTGTAAGTATTGAAGACATCAGCTTCATCTTTGACACCCTCTATCAGAAAAGAGGAAACTGGCCAGAAGAAGAGTTCGGAAGGGTTGCTCTGATGAAATACATGAGAAATTTAATGGAATACTTTGAGGAACATGATCTGCAACTCGGAGCTGAAAACAACTATCTGAAAGTCAATCTCTTAAAGCCTAACCAGAGCCATCCAGATCTAGAAAAGCTTGAAGAATTGACAGTTATCTATGATGGGCATCCAAACTTCAAAGGTGATCGAGGGGTCGTCTCAAAGAATACAAAAGGCGAAAAGATCTTCATCAGACTTGATGAACTCATGGCGTATTCAGACGGCACCTTGAAAATTCTCCATCATAAGATACATAAGAAAGTTTGGGAAAACCGGGCAGCCTATACTGATGAAGAACATGCTGAAGCCTATCGTGCTATAGAAAGGATGAGAACGACACTGGCAAGCAGAAGGCAAATTCGCAAGTGGCAAGTGGCATTCGGGATTTGCAACAAATCAGCCTATGAATAGATTAATGTATTTATTTGTTGTGAATGATTACATGCCTCACTTAGGGGGAGATTGTTAGAAATATTAAAGTGAGGGGTGTAATATGTAATTACTCAAAGTTGGGGAAATGCTATATAAAGGCATTTCCCCCATATTTCTAAGTAAGCTTTGCATTATTCTCATTACTTGTGTTTTGTGTTCTCTCTACTCCTACTCTCGGTTCTCTCTCTCAAACCGTATACAAACACACAAACACACACTAGAAGAACAATCTTCTAAGCATTGCTTCATCCGTATAATAATACGGGACCATCATTGACTATAAAAGGCTTATAGTCGTCTGACAACGAATTGAGTATCGTATCCGTTGCTAGCTGTAACGGTACTGGGTGCCCAAGTCTCTCTAGGTGGTCCATATACCTTTTCATTTTCATGACATGGGTACTGACCGATGTCCCCTTCACTATCTTGCATGAGTTGAATGCTCTAGTGGCATCATAACGCTCCGTGCGGGCTTGCTCCTGGAACATGTCCCTCAGCTGGCGGATCATGTCGTAAGCAGGAGTTTCCATCATGCTTGACTGCAACTTAGGACTCATCATTGCAAGCATGAGGAAACTCACATCCTGGGCGTCATTGGAGCGCTTCTGATAAGCCTCCTTGACGTCTGCCCTAGCATTGTTGGCAGGGGGATTTCCCAGAGGTTGTTTTAGGACATACCACTTTCTCTCGTGCCTCAGCACGATCCGGAGATTTCTCTCCCAAGTGAGAAAGTTTGGTCCGGTGAGCTTATCCTTCTCTAGGATAGAGCGAAAAGAGAGGTTGTTAGTGTTGGTAACGTTGGTTGCCATCTACAAATTAAAACTCGGTTTAATTAGTAATTGCAAATAAACTTTTCTAATATATATCATCAAACCCTTAAGTAATATATATCAGACCTAGGACCTATATTTCACATACTTGGCGCAAGGTTTGGTCACTTCCCGCCAAGTCATGCTATTTCTGGTAGGTAACACCCTGTACCAATCGTACCTAGCTGATACGACTTCTAGAACCTCGTAGAGCACTTAGACCCAGTCTAGTATGTTTAACTCTACTCTAGTGCATTTTGGGCCGGGACTCCCGATTATCCCCAAAATAGATCGCATCACCTAAGACAGTATGTGTTGGTCCTGTATTATACTACGGATGAAGCAATGCTAGATGATTATCTTTCTAGTGTGTTTTTGTGTGTGTAATCGGTTAAAGAGAGAGAGCCGAGAGATTCTAGAGAGAAAACACAAACACTAGTATGTTGTAAATGCAAAGCTTAACTTAGAATGGTGGGGCAAATGCCTTTTATAGCATTTGCCCAACTATACAAGAATTACATATTACACCCTCACTTTTTATAATCTAACATTCTCCCCCTAAGTGAGGTGTGTAACGATTCACAACAAACAAATACATAAATCTATTCATAAGCTGATTTGTTGCGAATCCCGAAAGCCACTTGCCACTTGCGTATTTGCCTTCTGCTTGCAAGTGTCGTTCTCATCTTCTCTATAGCACGATAGGCTTGAGCATATTCTTCATCAGTATAGGCTGCACGGTCATATGATGTTTGTGAATCTTGTTTGTCTGGTAAAATGACAAAACAGCCTTTCAACAGTGAGAATGAAAGGGCCAGTGAGTTATTAGGGATTATACACACAGATGTGTGCGGACCCTTTACTCCGGAGGCTAGAGGAGGATACCGGTATTTCATAACCTTTACTGACGACTTCAGTAGGTTCGGTTATGTCTACCTCATGAGACTTAAATCTGAAAGTTTTGACAAGTTCAAACAGTTTCAGAATGAGGTACAAAATCAGCTGGACAAGAAGAAAAAGTCGCTTCGATCGGATCGAGGTGGAGAGTATCTGAGTCAGGAATTCGACGATCATTTGAAGGGATGTGGGATTGTTTCACACCTCACACCTCCGTATACACCTCAGATGAATGGTGTATCAGAAAGGAGGAATCGTACACTGCTTGACATGGTACGATCAATGATGAGTCGAAGTTCACTACCATTGTCATTTTGGGGACACGCACTCGAGACAGCAGCATTCATGCTGAACCGGGTTCCAACCAAATCGGTTGAAAAGACACCGTTCGAGGTATGAACGGGGAAAAAGCCCAAAATGTCTTTTCTAAAGGTTTGGGGATGTGAGGTGTATGTTAAGAGAACATTCACGGATAAACTCAATCCCAAATCAGATAAGTGTATCTTCGTAGGCTATCCCAAGGAAACAATGGGATACTATTTCTACAACCCAGATGAGAACAAAGTTTTTGTTGCTCGTAAAGGGGTATTCTTGGAGGAGAAGTTTCTAAACTCAGAGACTCCAAGAAAAGAAATAGTTCTTCAAGAAATTGAATAGGAGGAGATTATACCACCACCGATAGTTGAACCTGTAGTTCAATAGAGAATTGTTGAACCTCAACCCGAGTCTGTGGTTGAGGAAGAGGTGCAAACACAAGACCTTCGCAGGTCTAGTAGGCCTCGTATTGAGCCAGATAGGTATATAGGATTCCTAGTTGCTCAAGACGAAGGGGATCTTTTAGAACCCACTACCTACCAAGACGCTGCCTCAGGTTTAGAATCTGAGAAATGGCTAGAAGCCATGAAGGCAGAGATGCAATCCATGTATGACAACCAAGTTTGGGAGTTAGTAGATTTTCCTCAACACAGTAAAGCTGTTGGGTGCAAGTGGGTCTTCAAGAAGAAGATAGACATGGATGGAAAGGTGCATACTTTTAAAGCAAGGCTAGTGGCAAAAGGTTTCACGCAAACTCATGGTGTTGACTATGATGAAACTTTTTCCCCAGTGGCAATGCTTAAGACTATTAGGATCCTTGTGGCCATATCAGCATATTTTGATTATGAGATATGGCAAATGGATGTCAAAACCGCTTTCCTTAACGGGAAATTGACAGAGGATGTATATATGATACAACCGGATGGTTTTGCGGATCCAAAGAATCCTAATAAAGTATGCAAGTTTCTTAAATCCATCTATGGACTAAAGCAAGCATCTAGGAGCTGGAACTTACACTTTGATGAGCGCGTCAAAGAGTTTGGTTTTACCAAAAGTGAGTTCGGGTCGTGTGTTTACACTAAATTCAGTGGGAGCGCGGTAACCTTCCTAGTCTTGTATGTAGATGACATACTGTTAATAGGGAACAATATACCAGTATTACAAGGAGTAAAATCCTGGTTAGGTAAATGTTTCCAGATGAAGGACTTGGGAGAAGCTGCTTATATACTGGGTATTAGGATCTATAGGAATAGATCTAAGCGGCTTATCGGACTTAGTCAGAGTACATATATTGACAAAATCGTGAAAAGATTCAAGATGGATGAATCCAAGAAAGGATTTATTCCTATGCAATCTAGCGCGATTTTGAGCAAGGCTCAGTGTCCTGTTTCTAGTCAAGATCAGGATAAGATGAAATTGATACCATATGCCTCGGCAGTTGGTTCAATCATGTATGCCATGCTGTGCACTAGACCCGATGTTGCCTACTCTATCAGTGTCACGAGTAGATATCAGCAAAATCCTGGTGAAGCCCATTGGGTAGCCGTCAAGAATATTCTCAAGTATCTGAGAAGGACGAAAGACATATTCCTAGTATATGGAGGTTCGATGGATGAGCTCAGTGTAACTGGTTACACTGATGCTAGTTTCCAGACCGACAGGGACGACTTCAGGTCGCAGTCAGGATTTGTTTTTACCCTAAACGGAGGAGCCATATCTTGGAAGAGTCAGAAACAAGATACAATAGCAGATTCTACTACAGAGGCAGAGTATATTTCGGCAAGTGATGTGGCAAAAGAAGCTGTCTGGCTGAAGAATTTTATCTCGGATCTTAGAGTTGTTGCCAGTATCTCTAGACCGATCGATATATTCTGTGATAACTCAGGGGCTATGGCGCAAGCTAAAGAGCCTAGAGATCATCAGCGGACTAGGCACGTACTCAGGAAATATCACCTCATCTGAGAGATCATTGGAAGAGATGATATTAGACTACAAAAGATACCGACGGACGACAACGTTGCTAACCTGTTGACGAAGCCGCTAGCTAGAGCTAAGCATGAGAGGCATGCGAGTTCTATAGGAATGCAGTACTTGGAACATAGCAGCTAGTTCGTGTTTTTTGATTTTTACTATAGATATAACTTGAGACTCGTTTATTATGTAATTACATTTCATGGGATTGAAATAGGAGGTTTTTACATAATTGTTTCTAGTTGTCTATTTTTAGCATGTTTAACCTATCCATGACAAGTCAAGTGATGAATTGTCTAAATGCCCGTAGCTACTTAATGTAATGGGAGCTACATTAGGGAGGTAACGCTATTATGGATATTTGATGATTTATTCGGGTATGAATAAAAGCATAAGGTTGTGACTAAATATTCATAGATATTTATCAGGGGATAAATATTGGGGTGATCCGCATCGAGTTTACTTCATGGAGCGTTAACATAAGTAAACTTGATAGGTTGTCCTTAGACCTGAGATATTTGGTTTGGGGCATGGTAACTTCTGTACTTTAGCATGTTCTAACGTCACGCCGTAACAGGGTGATCATAAGGGGCTTGTCTAGGTGTAGCGGAAGCCATGTGCTCAAATTGCAAATAGTCAAGATGTGATTTGCACCTCCTTTTTAGGAGAGATATTTTTTTGAGCTCCTCGACGATTAAGACTACTGAAAATGCGTGGCCGCGCTCGGTTAGAATGATAGTTCTTCATTCGGTAAACCGTAACTGCAGAGTGTCGAAATCAGATTCGAGAAAATCTGGGTATTTAATAAGATCCCTGCTCCATGTCAAATACTCACATTATGTCTCTAGATGTAAGAGATTTCATAGTCTGGTTAACTTAAGTGTCTGGCTAGGGACCTCCTTAGGCCAACGATGTACAAGGAGTGTTACTTATCTTGCACAAGTGAGAGTCTGTTAGATTATGTGCATAGATAGATAACATGTACTATCGTGTCCAATACTATGTGACACTAAAGGATCACACCGCTGCACACCCAATTAGAACCTGTTGGATTTTACCTATTTATGTATCACAATAATTAATAGTTTAATTAATTATTGATAAAGAGAAAAATAATAAAAGTTATTTATTATTTAAAGGAGAAGTTAATATTTAGTTTAAATATTAACGGGACCAATTAATTAATAGTTATTAATTAATTAGAAAGGTCGAGGGTATATTCTGTAATTGATTAATAGTTTAATTAAAGCTGGGCTTTAATTAAACGGGCTTAGGCCTAATAAGAGTTTACTATATAAACCATATTAAGCCTCATTAATCACATAAGTCATTTACAAGTTAATAAAGAGATAACCCTAAAAAGGCTCTCTCCCTCTCCTCTCCTCTTCTCGGCGGCGGCGCAAAGGAACCGGACCACCGAGGGCGGCGGCCGGCGGCGACGCGGAAACACACACACACACGCGGGTCATAGTTTGATCCAAGGTTTAATCCTTAGGCGGTCTAGCAGCCAGTTCGAGGTGGTGCAGTAGCGGTGGATAACCTGCAGCTGTCTAGAGGCTTAAAGAAAAAGTTTTGGTTTACATCAAGGTATAACTTTTTAACCCTCTTCCTCTTTTAGTTTCTGTACGAGTTAGATGAGATCACTGGACGAAGTTTTTTATTCCGCTGTGCATGTTTAATAATATGTTTTATACCATACAAAACCCTTCACAATAGGTCTAACTCCCGATTGGGGTAGACCTAGTGTATGTGCTATAGCCCTGTGCAATGAGACGGTGCCTGTTGAGAGACACCGTAGTAGCTTGGTGGGGATGAAAGCTGCACGGGTGGGATAACCGCGACTTGTTCAATACGAGACCCAACAATGCCAGGTCTCATAGTAGATGTGGCTTCCCGGCTTTCTAGGTTTAGGGGACCCTCAGCACTATGTTTTCCTTTTCTCACCTCCTCTCTGTCACTTTTACTCCTAACTACAAAACTATCTTCATCTTCACCACTACCAGCACCATACCCGCATATTGATCAGGTTGTAGTAGAGAATCAGGGGTGACAGAGCCAGTTTCAACAAATAGGCTATGTGTTGGAGAAGTGACTGGAATGTCATGTTCTGGTGCTACAATTGCCATGGTAGGAATTTCAGTAGGTTGGGTAGGAGGATTTAGGGTTATGACCAGACTACCGGGTTGAGGAATGATAGGTTGAACTGTTTGGGTCTGGTCAGGAGAGGTAGTATGTGGATCTATTAGTTTCATGAAGGAAGGGGTGCTTTCAACTGGCTGTTCAATTGGTTGTTCAGGGGTGCCCAAAGGTGATGGAATAAATTCAAGAACAGGAGCACCAACTGGCTGAGAGATAGACTCAGCATGAGAAGATTAGGAACTGGATGACTCAGAGGTGTCAAGACCAAGTTTAGAAAGTACAGCTTTGGTTCGGGTGGTTTGAGATATGGATTGAATAATGGTTTGAACTGTGGTGGGATCATATGCATCCCCTCCCTCTCTAATAATTTCACATTCACCTTCTTTTCCACCCCTCTCTTCATTTTCTCTCTCCTCTTCCCGCTCAGCATCTCCCATAGATGTCTGAGGCCTATTCTCTAAGTCCTCACCTGGTACTACTCCTCCCTGGGCAGGTATGGCCGGTTCTGGCACAACCATGAGAGGTATTCCTACACTCGCCCTATAACTCACCAGAATATCATTTTGTTCACAAAGATCAAGGAGAGATATAGGGAATGGTCTTGAAATAGGTAAATTAGCCTGAATGGCAGGTTTAATATGTATGAATAGTTGAGGAGTAATAGAAGGTAAACCTGCCCGGCGAGGAATTTCTGCATTCTGATCCATCACATACTGGATGATCATGGGTATAAAGCGGTGGTACGACAGCATGTTGGCATCCTTCTTCTTTTGAGAGTTCTTCCGAAGCATAGTAGCCTTGATATCCTGGAAGAGAAGGAATGCATAGTCCACATGCAGATGATTTGCCGCTGCCACAAAGATTTTGAGCTGATGCTCCGTTGGAAATTCATACCCTGAATGCTTGGGAGTGAGACACCTTTGAAGCACCTTCATAAGAGTGTTGTACTTTGGATGTAGACCGGTGCGTTTGAACTGATTCTTTTTTGTGAGCTCTCCATCATATCCCATTGCTCGAGAAAGAATAAAACTGCCATGACTTAACTGCCATAACTTAACTGCTTCATTTGGAGTCCGAGAAAGAATGACATCTCCCCCATCATACTCATTTGAAATCTGTTTGCCATGATCTTAGTAAACTCGTCACTGTATTTTGGATTTGTAGACCCAAAAAGGATATCGTCCACATATATTTGAACCAAAATCTTGTCCCTACCCTTCGTCTTTGTGAACAGAGTGGTATCAGTATTTCCTTTGGAGTAGCCTTCACCAATCAAATATTCAGATAAGACATCATACCATGCACGTGGAGCTTGCTTTAACCCGTACAAGGTCTTATATAAGATATAGACATGATTTAGATGTTTTGAATTGATGAACCCCTCAGGTTGTGAGACATAAACTTCTTTTTTTAGTACACCGTTAAGAAAACCTGTCTGCACATCCATCTGAAAGACACGGAAGCTTCCGGAGGCTTCATATGCAAGAAAGAGCCTTATAGCCGCAATACGAGCAACAGGGGCAAATGTTTCATCATAGTCAATGCCCTCTTGTTGATTGTAGCCTTTAGCAACCAACCTAGCTATATTACGAATGATCACTCCATCCGAATCCCTTTTGATCTTGAATACCCACTTAGTTCCGAAAACCGATTTGCCATATGGAAGAGGAACTAATCTCCAGACTTTGAGACGATCGAATTGGTGTAGTTCTTCTTGCATCGCAACTACCCAATCCGGATCATCTAATGCATTAGAAGTCTTGATGGGCTCAATGATGCTTAGAAAACCCGAAAATTGACATTTGTTTGTTGTTGCTGCTCGTGTTCGAACGCCAACTGAAGGGTTTCCTATGATGTTATCCTCAGAGTGATGTCTTGTCCACTTTTTCTCGTGGGAAGTAGAAGATGAAGGAATAAGATCTTGTAAGTGTCGTGCTTCCTCTTCATCTTCACGGGAGAAATGTGGGTCTGAATCAAACACAGGTGGGCTCTCTAGGTTAGAAATCTGAGAGGTCACAGGGGGACGAGTGACAGAGACAGATGTAGAATCCTCAGCATATAGATCTGCAAATGGATTCGTTTCAGTGACCGTGGGAGCCGTAATAGAAACACTTGTGTGTACAGCTGTGTTGTTCCTGTTGTCAGTTAAAACAGGGGTTGATTCAGATATAAAGAAATCAAACAAAAAATCAAACAAAAAATCAAGATTAGTATTTGAACTGGACGGATTGTTTGATTCTTTATTTTGAAGCACCGGTCCTGAACAGGTATGTCCAGAAACGTTTTGTGTTACTTTAGGTGGAAGATCTGTAACAGTTAATGCATCATCAAATGTTACATTGATACTTTCCACAATGCTCTTTGTTCTTTTGTTAAAAACTCTGTAGGCTTTGGACTCAGTAGAATAACCTAGGAGAATAGCTTCATCAGCTTTGGGAGCAAATTTTCCTAGATTATCCTTGTCATTAAGTACAAAACACCTATTACCAAAGACATGAAAGTATTTGATATTAGGTACTATGCCATTGGCCAGTTCATATGGAGTTTTATTAAAGCGTTTATTAATAAAAGAGCGATTATGCGTATAGCAGGCAGTGCTGATAGCTTCAGCTCAAAAGGAAGGTGGAAGCCCGGAGTATGAGAGCATGGTTCGGGCAGCTTCAACCAAAGTTTTGTTTCGTCTTTCCACAACACCGTTTTGTTGCAGAGTATATGCAGTAGAGAACTGATGGTTGATTCCAACAAGGTCACAAAAGCTCTTCAGAGTACTGTTCTTGAATTCAGTTCCATTGTCAGTACGGATTGAGACAACACTTTGACTATGCTTATTCTGCTGTTACTTGATGAAGGAAATGATTGTTGGAGTGGCTTCATCTTTTGATCGCAGAAACTTGACCCAAGTATATCTAGAGTAGTCATCCATCATGACTAGAATATACTTCTTCCCACTTTTGGACTGAATTCTCATAGGACCACAGAGATCCATGTGCAGGAGTTCTAGAGGCTTGGTAGTGCTGAATACCTATTTTGATTTATGAGAAGCCTTCTTCATCTTTCCCTTCTCACAGTATGCACACAGATAATCCTTTTTGAATCTTAACTTGGGAATGCCTCTCACCAAGTCACCAGTAACTAGCTTGTTAATAATTTGAAAGTTCAGATGAGAGAGTTTTCTGTCCTTTGCCAAGTAAGATCTGTGGAATCTTCGAACAGTAGACATACGGAGGTAGGGGAATCGTATTTCTCCAAATCAATGGAATACAGGTTAGATTTCCTAGAGCCTGCCAGTAATTCATCCCCAGTTTCAGTTAGCACATAACATTTGCTCTTCTTAAATACTACCACCAAGTCCTTATCACAGAACTGTCCGATGCTAAACAAATTGTGACCCAACCATTCAATATAGGAGACTTTCTTGATCTTGATGTGCTTCTTTTCTATGTCTCCGTACCCCATGATTGGTGCAACATTGTCATTCCCAAAACGTACATTCCCGGAGTACTTAGGAACATAATTCTTGAGAAGACTTTTGTTGCCGGTCATATGTTTGGTACAACCGGAGTCCAGGTACCACAAGTGAGGCACCTGCAAAAAGAGAGTAGAGCACGTTTAGGTCCCTATATATGAATGGGTCCTTGATTGTTAGTTCCTAGAAGTGGTTGAGTAGGTTGAGTAGTGACTATGTCTATTTGTGGTGGTGAAACGGTGAGTGATCTATCCTTAGGTACCCATGTGGGTTTGATCTTTTGTCGAGAAGGAATAGATTGAGAAAGAGTTGGCTTAGTTGGAATCTTTTGAACCACCTTTGGTTTGACAGTTGATCTACTCGGAGGCTTAGGATTCGGTAGAGTTGCGGAAGTGTTATGTGTATAATTCCATGTTGGCGAGGAATTCTGAAGAATTTTCATTGGCCTCGGAGCATCAACTTGCTTTTGCTGAACTGGAACTTTGGGGGAAGTAGGTTGTACTACTCTTTGATTGGAGGAGGGCTTAGGTTTAGAAGGTTTGACATTTTTGGAAGTTGGATTGCTTGAACGTTTTTGAGAATGCAAGAGTTTCTCGTGAGCAACCCATGCCTTTTTGAAAGCATCATAGCCCTGTCTCCTGTAAACTTCCAGCTCTTTGATTTTTAGTAAGCGCCTTGATTTGTTTAAACGTTTGAGTGCATGTGACTGATGAGTGGTGATCCACTGATGAATGATATGTCCTTTAGAATTTATAAATGGAACATAGATCTGATTAGAGTAAATGTCTGTCCAGTCCTCACATGGTTTAATGCCAATTTGTTTTCTTAATTGATCATATTCACAATGAAATTCACAATGACCATGGAGGCAACCATCACTAATACAAAACATTGAAGAGGCAACATTATCATGTAAACTTGAATGATTACAGACTGAATCAAACATGAAAATTTGTTCACATGTTTGTCTAGTGTTTGAACATTTCCTATGTGACCTAGGAATGTCTCTCTTCCAGGTTATGTTTATTTTACGCTCTTCACACCCGAGCTTCTTCACATCTGCAGCAGAATGTAATATGTTAGAATTGAGTCGTGGTCGACTAGCAGCTGCTTTTGATGATTCAGGCATGTCAGTGTTCATACGAGAAATGTGGTTAGAAGTGGAAGTGGAGATCTGTTTGAAAATCTGTTTTTGCTTTAAAGTTTTCAACGTAGGATTGTTAACAGATTTTATTTTGGGTTTGACATCCTGAGAAGATATAGACGCATGCTTAGAGTGTTCAATGCGTTCAGCATATGGAGGGAGAGTAAATGGAGTAGGAGACTGCATCTCAGTTTTAACCTGCTTGATTTGCTCTTGCAATGCGAAGTTTTCTTTGCACAAGTCGTCAATGATCTTGCCATCAAGATTAAATACTGTTTGAAGACGCTTGTGGAGGATGGTGTTTTCTTGAACCAGTTGAGAAGGTTCAGGGAGTGGTTCAGATACTGGGATGATTTCAGGTGTGATTTCTGTTTGGATAGCGTTGGTAATGTCTCAGTGTATCGGATGTGTGAAACAGAACTCTTGTAAGGTTTGAAACCTAAGCTGTAGTTCATTGTGGGGAATGTATTGAAATTGGGGTTTTGGCACTTCAGGAGCATAAAGTTCATCATCTGTATAGATTAGAGTGGTGACAGGTGAGTTCAGTGTTTGAGATAGGCAAGTGAAGTATGAGTCATTGAGGTCAGAATAATTGAAGGGAGTTTCATTTTTAAGATGTAGGGTTCGTTTGACGTCCTCTTCAAGTCGTTCTTCCTCTTGACCAACAAATACCATTCGTTGAGTTAGTCCTTCGCCAAAGAGATTTGCATTGTATAATTGCTTGGCAGATACCTTACTCAGAACATTTGGGTTTTCAAAACCAAGTCCATCGAATTTCCATCTTGAAAAAGGTCGTTCCTTTTGTTTGTACAAAAAGATGGTTTGTTCACTTTACCCTCTTTTAATTAGAAGGTCTTCCAATTCTTTAATTTTCAAACAAAGAATGTGTTGATCATTTTTAAGAATTTCTGAATCTTTTTCTGCACCAATACGTTCTGCTTTGAGATCATGTATGATGACATTTGTTGTATTTGTTAATTCAAGAAATTCAGATTCTTTCACAACTAGTTGAACTTTAGATTCATCTATGTTTTTCTCCAACTGTTCAATTGTAGCTTGTGCTTCTTTGTCTTGTGTGTGAATGACCTCTTTTAACACTTGATTTTTCTTAGTTAGTTTGGTCACCTTAAATTCTAACTTTTTCATGAGGTTTAGTATGGTTTGTATATGTTCAAAATTAAAACCCATGTTAGAATTAGAGATAGAATGTACCTTTTAGCTTTCAACGATCTCTTCTTCAGCATCGGAGAGATCACCACCATCTTCATCTCTACTACTTGTTTCACCATTAGCCATGAAACAGAACTGTGCGTGATCTTCACCATCTAGATCACTCTCGGAGTCTGTGTCCACCAGGAACTGGTCTTCCTCCACCATAAGAGCATTCCCAGCCTGCTTTTGCTTTGACAGGCGGTACTTTTGTCTGTAATACTCATCATCCTTGACCTTCTTCTGTGGACAGTTCCCTATCATATGGCTAGATCTCCCACATTTGTAGCACTTCAGACCAGTCTTCTTTTCCTCCTTTCTCTCATTCCTTTGAAATCTAGGCTTGTCAACAGGAGCAAGCCTTTCTGGTCTTCTGGAGCCAGAAGTGAACCTTTGTCTGTTGTTGGTTTTATTAAAGCGATTTCTGAAAGTTCTACCAACAACTGAGAGGGCATGAATAGCAGCTTCAACTGAGTCTTCATCATCATCTTCTGGTTCTGATTCACTAAGAATCACTTGCTTAAACTATATGGATCTAGATGAAGATTCCCTTGGAATTCTTTCAGCTGCTACCAAGGCTAAAGGATCTGCAGCTGGCTGTTTAGGGAGAGACTTCAGAATTTCATCTTGGTATTGATTGAGGTCTTAAAAAATGTTGTGAAAGGTGACTGTAGTGAGATCTTTGTTGATTTGTTTATACAGTCGAACATATTCCTTCCACTCTGGACCCAGTGACTTCAGAAAAACACAGTTTAAGTCTAGGTCTGTTCGGATGATTTGATTGGACCTCATCTCATTTTGCAGCTTGCAAAATCTACCATAGGTTTCAGAAAGAAGTTCATTCTCTCTGACACAAAAGTCATGATAGCTGTTGACTAGTTGGGTACGCTTGATATACTCTCCTTGCTCAGTACCCTGTAGTTGTTTCTTTATCTCATCCCATATTTCCTTAGCAGTGGCTAAGCTATCTATTTTGGTGTAGATCTTTGAAGAGAGTCCTTGTTTCAGATAGTACTTAGCCAATCTTTCAGCCGTCTTGATCTCCTTTTCTTGAGTTGTAAGCTCATCAGCAGTCTTTTCCCTCTCATGACGGAGAATAGCGGGGTTGTTGGTAGGATCAGCTTCAACAACTTTGATGAACTTTTTGTTCCCGTTATTGATACAGTCTATCATCATTTCTCCGTGTATCTCGTTGTGCTCCAGGAAGTCCATAAACCTTCCTTTCCATACATTGTATTCACCTCGAAACAAAACGGGAGGTTTTGTATCGGTACTGATGGACATCATTTCATTTGAACTTGACATTGTGAGAGTTTAATTAAGAAATGATCGTTCACTTGTTATATATGGATTGATTGTTCGAAAATGAGGAGCTAATTCACTTTAATTCAACTTTGAATTAGATCTTGTAAAGATTAAATTCAATTTTGAATTATATAGAATTGAGTTAATTTTAATTCACCTTTGAATTATATCCGAGTTAGATTAAATTCAATTTTGAATTAGAATTTTAAGTTTTAAGTCTGATTGTCCTCTTTGTTCAAAGTCAAGTCCCAATGGTTCTATCACTTGTCCAATAAGTTCAAGGTATGCAATAGGTGTTATGCGATTAGAGGAAACCCTTGAAAATTGAGCAGAGTAACTTCTTGGTAGTAATTGAATAGGGTAACCAATAGAGTGCGATTGATTCCTGTAGCACCAAACACTTGGAAATACTGTTAAGTCACTACAATAGAATGCTATTCAAGTTAACTGAATAGAATGCGATTGCCTTTGATGTGTGTGATTGAACCCTTGAATCGCACTGGCCAATAGAATGCGATTGATGACAACACTTAGAATTGCAGTTCTTAGTATGGCTGATAGAAACCTTAGAAGCACCTCAATCGCATGCGATTACCCTGAACCCGGCTGATAGATTTAATAGTAACACTTACTAAATTCAGCTTTGAAAGAACTCTATAAGCCACCTAAAACAGTCAATCGCATTGACCAACAACCCGGCTTATAGGATCTGATGTATCCCTATCAGATCTGAAGGCCTTACCCCTTATGGTGTCTACCCACTTGTACCTTGATTAGTATGGGTAGTACTTGAGTTGCCTTGTTCTACACTTAAACT
The DNA here is from genome assembly GCA_947179395.2 of Pulicaria dysenterica. Taxonomy (NCBI): domain Eukaryota; kingdom Viridiplantae; phylum Streptophyta; class Magnoliopsida; order Asterales; family Asteraceae; genus Pulicaria; species Pulicaria dysenterica. Next base: position 20,835,811 of record OX359293.1, read on the forward strand.
TTGAAGAATAAATAATTATTTTTAATCAAAAATAGAATTCTTCTTCTTCAAGTCTGCATTTACACCTCAAGAACACCATAAATGCTTAATTTCCAGAAAATTAAATGCCATGAAATCGAGAATTTAATGAACTATTGGACTTTTTTCTTTAAAATTACCACTCGGTTTTGAAGTGTTCTTGAAGAAAGCCTTATAAAACAGTAGAAAACTTCGAACAAAACCCGGAAAGATGATGGAGAAAGTAGCGTTTTATACCTTAAATGTGTTCTATCTTCGGGAAATGTTTGAACTCGTACCTTTCTTGAACAAACCTTGTTGTTGTATGCTTTTGTTAAACCCGAATGCTTGTTCTTCAACTTGAGTTTGAATTTTTCGAGATTCTCTTTGATGTTTTAGAACAATCAGGAGCCAAAAACAAGTTTGGCTCTGATACCAATTGTTGGTCCCGTATTATACTACGGATGAAGCAATGCTAGATGATTAGCTTTCTAGTGTGTGTTTGTGTGTGTAATCTGTTAAAGAGAGAGAGCCGAGAGATTCTAGAGAGAAAACACAAACACTAGTATGTTGTAAATGCAAAGCTTAACTTAGAATGGTGGGGCACTTTTATAGCATTAGCCCAACTATACAAGAATTACATATTACACCCTCACTTTTTATAATCTAACAGTATGAATTCTGACCGGGACTCTCGATTATCACAGAATCTTTCATACCCTTTGCCGCAATGGTTTGAACCCGGATGCCCAAGGTTTGGGCACTTCCGACACCCGAGTACCGTTTAACAGCAAAGGTGTACCATTAGATGGGTAGCACACTGATCTAAGATTTTCTTGGGTTTTATAATTAAGTTTAAAAGAAAAACTTCACTTTCCAGTTTTTGAAAAACTGTTTTAAAAATATCTGTAAAAAAAAAACGATTTACATGTGTACCTATGCTAGGTGCACAAAACGGCTTTATAAGTTCCAAACTTATAACCTTGACAAAACTTTAAATTTATAAAAAAATTTAACTATTACGACTAACATACTGAAGTCGTATTCTAGTTTGTCATAAACTGTGGTTTTTCTCTGTCTAATAATTGCCTATTGTTAAACTTGTTTATTTAGCATCACACACATACATGAGTAAGCATTAAAAATAAACACAACCACGTAGATAAAAACCTATAGTTTTGCCAACTAATCCTAAGGTCAATCCTAAGAATAAGAAGAACTCGGATTCGCCTTCATGATGCATTGCTCCCACTTGCCTTGACACATCCTCCGAAGTACCCGAGCACTGTGCAAGTCATCATCTTGAATATCTTCTCGTAATCCATCTTGATTATGGGACGAAACTACAACTACTACTATTACAATTACAATAATAAAAGGGTTGTAAGTGGCACACAGGCCTTCCCGAACCAGTACAATATTACAAATGAGAAAGAGATTGTAATTGGCACGCAGGCCTTCCCAAAACCAAAAAGAAGAAGGAAAAGAAAAAACGAGCCACAAGTCGGCAAAACTATAGTTACATATCACAACCATGTAATATATGTAAACAACATATATATATATATATATATATATATATATATATATATATATAGAATCAGGATCAAATAAAAAGAGTTTTAGGGTAAAAAGGGTAAGGAGAAAGGAGGAACTGACACATGGCATAATAAAAAAAAACTAATAAAAGAGTTTCAGTAGCCCCCACCCTCACAAAAAACCTAATTGCAGAATAAACCCGTTCTCTCGTTTTTCCGCTGTGGATGCAGTTCTGCGCCGGTTCTTTATCCGGCCACCGCTACTTTTTCCGTCCTCGCTACCTCCGCCGTCGGTATTGACGCTCGCTTCCTTCTTGTCGCCTTCATAGATCTGCCCTGTGTACTCGTTATCGCTGATTCCTCCCCTTTGTCATCACCTTTATCGATTTTTAGGGTCTATGCGGTTGTGCATCAACGCCGGTGACCACCGCCTTCTGTGGTTGTGCATCGACACCGGTCAGGATTAATGTTGTCGCCACCGCATCTCGCTAGGATTTCGATCGGTGTTTGATATCCGCACGCCACCACACAAATTACGGTTTCGCCGCCGCCGCCGCCACAGATTAGGGTTTCACCAGCGTCCCCCCATCTCTCCGGCCTGATGGTTTCAACACCGTCCCCTCCATCTCTAAGGTTTTGCTTTTGATTTCTTTTGTTGATTATGTAATTTCAGTTTTGTGACTCTAATTCTGATGCAAACAGAAGGTTACATCGAGTTTGTGTACATCATTGATTCAAGGTTTTCATTTTCTGTTTAAGTTTATGTGCATCAAGTTTATTTGCAAACAGAAGGTTTACATCAAGATTTAATTTGGTTGATATTTTCATCAAATTTTCTTGAAGAAATACAGTTGATTATTAATTTATATGCATCAATTTCATATTTCTGTGACTATAATCGAATTAAATTGTTGTTTGGATGTTTATTGTTCATCCAATTTTGAGTTCTATGATGATTTGTGCATCTGTTTCTATGATGATTTGTGCATCTGGTTTCATCTGTTCTTATGAATATGGATTATTTTCTATCTTCATCAAATGTTTTCTAGCATGAATAATGGCTGTGAATCAAATCTTGTGTTATGTTTTGGATAAATCTGTCGATGCACAATCTGTTTGATGCAGAGGGTGTATGTGTATTAATTTGGGTTCATGCTGCCTGTGTTCCTGGAGAAACGATTTTTGAAATCTATTTGTAAATATCAGGAACTGAATTTTTAAAAGGACAATTATGCCCTTTAGTGCATTTTTTTAATTAAAAGAAAAAGAAAAAAACCATTTTTTTAGGAGGCGGTTATTGAAAATGATTGGCTGAGATTTCTCCTTACTTTTTGTAGAATAAGATTCTTTTTAGTGGATCCCCTCCCTATATATATATATATAACAACCAAGCAGTTATATATATAAACGATATAAAAGCGATAAACACAAAAAACTGATCCATTTAACTATTCTCATCCACCCTTTTGACTAATAACTATTAATCAAAAACGAGAATTATAATCATCTAAGTTATTTAAATTAACTTGATCAAAATTGTTTTTTAACAAACTTTGAAAAACATAACTTTATTCAAAACTTGAATAATCCTTATGTCGAGTTCGTACTAGTTTTTCCTAAAAACCAAACACGACTAAATGTGATCACTATTTAAATAACAACATCTTGTTTCACTCCTATTTATATAAACTTATCTTTTAGAGTTTATTTATAACGTTTCAACTGGTCGTGATAAACAAACATCCAAAAATTATATATTTTAACTAAACTAGTTAAAATATATATGATTACTAGTTTATATAATAACTTATTAATTTTGAAACTTAAAATTAATAACTTTGTACTTAAACGGAAAACCAATTTGGGCCGACTACACTTGGGCCGAGGACCCTCCTGGGCCGGATCCCTCTTGGACCGAGACCCACCTGGGCCGGAACCTACTTGGGCCGTAGACCACCTAGGCTGAACACCCACCTTGGGCCGAACACCCACACCACCGACGGTCCATTGTCGACCGACAGCCGCCAACCGACTGGTCATGCCGCCACCATCGTCAACAACCACCGCTACCGCCTGGGTTGCCGCTGTCGGCCTGTGACCACCGCCGACCAGCAAACGCTGCCGGCTACGGTGGTGGTTTTTGTTTCTTTCCGATTAACACAAAATAAATCCTTTTAAAATCTAATCCTTTTAATCTATGAAAAACTAACCAGTTTTTAATATCCTGATTAAAATCTGGATTTAATTAAAAACCAAAATCCTTTAATTATTAATGTGACCAAAAACTTTGTCCCACTAATAATTAATAATCCTAAAACTAGATTTTAACCTTTTAAACAAAACTTGTTTAAAATCCTATTCAATATCAGTTTTTAAATAAAAGATTTATCTTTTAACCGTTTAAACAGAAACTTGTTTAAACTTATCTAATTAAAATAAAACCTTTTATATTCTAGATGAAAACAAAAACTTATTTTAATCATCTCTTTGGTTTTCGTTTTTTACAAGGAGAAACAAGATGAAGTAGAAGATGATATAACTTAAACGAATCAATTAACTAGATGAACTAGGTTTATCAATTAAACAAACTGTTTAATTTTCTTGATCAAACTTGTTTTTATCAAAAATTATAATCCTTTTAACCGTTCAAACTAACTGTTTAAACTTTCTGATTAGTAGGATTAAATCTTTTATCAATTGGACAACAAAAACAATCTGTTTTGTTGCCCTTCTTGATTTTCGAAAAATACAAGGAACAAGTAGGAGATCAAGAACAAACCTTAAATCTAAAAACAGATAAAACTAGAAACTATAGATCTTAGAGCCGAGGCTCTGATACCACTGAAGTGTTTTGATCAGAACAAACCACCCTAAGACACAAAATGGTCAAACCTGGGTTTGATACTACTGGTTCAATCCTAAAGCGGAACTGGATTGAACACAACCCTCTAAACCCTAAAAGGGTTAGGATCTTTCTTATGATCACATTAGTTTCTTATCTACAATCCAGATAAAAGGTTAAGGAAAAACAATACCTCTTGAGTCTTGGGATTGCTAAAGTTAGTCCTCCACTACTGCACCACCAACGAACTAGCTGCTAGACCGCTGCTGGAATTACCCAAAAAACACGAACCGCGTGTGTGTATGCGTTAATCGCAGAAGGCGAAAACCCCTTTGGGGTTTCTCGAAGTCGACTCAAGGAAGGGAAGGGGTCGACGCAGAGGGGGAGTAAGGTGGCTAGGGTTTTCCTTTAATCATGCATTCATCCTAATTCAGTTAATCAAGAATCATGTGGTTTTTTCATATAATTTCTATAAAACCGAATTTAAATAACAAGTACCAATCAATTATGCCAACCTTCAGGATTAAATATTGCAGAATTCAAATCAATATTCAAATATAAATATGATTGCTCTTGATCCTCCCTTGTCTTCTTTCTTTCGGCCGAGAGCATCCACAACACACACATACACTTTCTAATTTTTGATATTTTGCATGAAATGAAGGATGGTGGCAAGGTTTGGTGACTAAGTGTCACCACATGGACACCACATAATGCACTAACTAATATTTTAAATTAATTAAATACACATTTAAATAAACACATAGTAATCAAATAATATTAATAATTATTTCACATAACCAAATATAAGTCTTAAGATTAACAACTTATTATCTTGTTATTCTAGGCCGGTAAAGAGGGTGTTACAACTCGCATACTTGTTAGGCCTTGATAACAAGTGATTCAACTATCATGTAGGATAATAAAGGATTGCATATGTAGAACTAGAGAGAAAGTGTATTTACACCTTAAAAACACCTAGTCCTTTATTTCAACTATGAGCAAAACCTTCACTATTACAATAGCCATATCCCTATATATACTCCATGAGTATATTACATGCAAACTCCTATTTCTATACAATTTATGAATTTACGTTCTCCCCCTTTGTATTGAAATAGGAGTGTACACGCCAGTAATCTATGTCTTCCTTAGATTATATAAGCAGTTTTGGATATAGCGTCCCACCAAATACATCAGTCTGAAATAATGCTTTATCCTGAGCTTTTGACAGCGGAAGCATAAACACTTTTGATGTGTTGGGAAGAATCTTCTTTTTGTCTCCCCCTTCAATGTAGCTCAGATTGTTCCCATGTCTTCATATGATAGATCTTTACCCCCCTAGACATGACATAGACTGATGATCTCTTCCCCATGAGTAAACACAATGATTTTATCAATAAAACATTTAAACTCCCCCTCAACAACTGAATATCTTCAACAATGTAAAATTTCTTCACTTTTTATCTCCCCCTCATGATGATTATGATTCTTCATGAGCATCATTCACAAAAGTTATCAACATGAGATTGAGTTGCAAAAACATGGACGAGGGGTGGGGAAAATCCTACAATGACTTGAATAAATACTTGAACCACTCTTGATCGTTGAGGAGTGGTAATGATTTGATCTGAATTCTTGAAGATTTATAACTCTGTGTTGGATGTAATCTGATATTGGAGTTTGATATAGTCAAGAAAGTCTCCCAATATCGTTAAATCAACCTTGTCCAGATCACAACAAGTGGAAAAAATCTGGAAGACATACGGGTGCAAACAAACTTGGGTACACATGAGAGGATATTTGACTGTGAACTGTAATAAGATCAGGGAGTTGGATTCATCCTTATTTGAGAGCACACGAATGAACTTTCAAAATCTTAAAAAAACTGAAGTAACCTGGTGTTGGTCAATTCTTAAAACAATTTCACCAACAATGTGATCTGGGACTTCAGAAATGACTGATAAAAGATAACCAAGATTCAAAAGAAACAAGGGATGGATGGCAAAAATCTGGTTTTGAGACCAAAAATTGGTGACACTAAGAAAGAAGACCCAAAAATCAGTTAGGAAAGAGCAGGATGACTAGACATAAGGGTACTAGGAATTAAGCACCTGGTTCACGGGAAAACAGAATATGACCCAAATCTAGAAACATCAGAATGATAACTAAAACTTTGAGAACTCCTGACTTAGCCAAAAAAATCCATACACTTGACATAGAAATCAAGGTGACAAGACAATTCAGTTAGAACAACGACGACGGGGGTTGGGGGCAGCGCCCCTGATAGCGGAGTCCAAGGGGCAGAGCCCCTAGCTGGGGTCGAAGGTCAGCTTGAAATTTTTTGAAAATGAAGAATATTGCTATGGCAAAGATGACAAAAATCCTAAAAATCTCGAAAAAATGAGTGTAAATCCGGATGATCAAAAAGAGTGTAATTCCGGATGATCAAGAAAGAGTGTAAATCCGGATGATTGAAATGAGTCTAAATCCGAATGAACACTTATGCGGAATTATGAATTCGGGATGAACACATGCGGATTTATTGAAATCCGGATGAACACATGCGAATTTATGAATTCCAGATGAACACTTGTGCGGAATTTTGAATTCCGGATGAACACATGCGAATTTATGAATTCCGGATGAACACTTGTGCGGAATTATGAATTCTGAATGCACACTTATGCGGAATTATTAAATCCCTGATGAACACATGCGGATTTAGTGAAATCCAAATGAAACACAAAGAAATTCCGGACACACTATACGGATTTCAACAAATCAGGATGATTCAAGAAAATTCCGAATGCTTCAAAACTGAAATTCCGCATGCTTCAAGATCTCAACCCGCTCAGATTCAAAAATCTCAAAATTTTGCCCAAATCTGATAATTTCTTGCCCAGATCACTTCGCCTACCCCCGATTTACACTTCTTAATCAACAATTATCATAAACATCGATCAAACAAGCAGATTCAATCGAATTTCTTCATGAACTTCAAAAACCCATAAACTCAAAAATCTACAAATTGATCACTGATATGTATTCGAATGGATGTTTGGTTGATTTTCATTGATTCTATCATCAAAACCGAATCTAATCCAATCCTTATAACATCAAAAACATCACCATTTGATGAATTTGCAACAAACCCGAATGAATAGTGACTTTTTCTTCAAAATCTTCAAAAATTTGACTTTTGTTGTTGAATTCAGATCAAAATCTTCACTCCCTTGGCTCTGATACCACTTGTTAGGCCTTGATAACAAGTGATTCAAGTATCATGTAGGATAATGAAGGATTGCATATGTAGAACTAGAGAGAAAGTGTATTTATACCTTGAAAACACCTAGTTCTTTATTTCAATTATGAGCAAAACCTTCACTATTACAATAGCCATATCTCTATATATACTCCACGAGTATATTACATGCAAACTCCTATTTCTATACAATTTATGAATTTACATTCTCCCCTTTTGTATTGAAATAGGAGTGTAAACGCCAGTAACCTAAGTATTCCTTAGATTATATATGCAGTTTTGGATGTAGCGTCCCACCAAATACATCAGTCTGAATCAATGCTTTATCCTGAGCTTTTGATAGCGGAAGCATAAACACTTTTGATGTGTTGGGAAGAATCTTCTTTTTGTCTCCCCCTACAATGTAGCTCAGATTGTTCCCATGTCTTCATATGATAGATCTTTACTCCCCTTAGACATGACATAGACTGATGATCTCTTCCACATGAGTAAACACAATGATTTTATCAATAAAAACATTCAAACTCCCCCTCAACAACTGAATATCTTGTAAAATTTCTTCACTTTTTATCTCCCCCTCATGATGATTATAATACTTTATGAGCATCATGCATAAAAGACATCACCATGAGATTCAGTTGCAAAAACATGGACGAGGGGTGGGGAAAATCCCACAATGAATAGATACTTGAACCACTCTTGATCGTTGAGGAGTAGTAATGATTTGATCTGGATTCTTGAAGATTTATAACTCTGTGTTGAATGTAATCTGATATTGGAGATCGATGTTGTCAATTAAGTATCCCAATACCGTGTAATCAACCTTGACCTGATCACCGCAAGTCCCAAAATGATTTTGGAAGACAAACGGGTGCAAATGAACTTGGGTACACATAAGTGGGTAGGTGACTTTGATATAATAATCAGAGAGTCGGATTCATCCTTATTCAAGGGCACAAAAAGAATGATATGCAATGTGCATTCGCATGTAATACAAAATCTTCTCAAAAACCTGAAGCAATTTGATGTAGGTCAATCCTTCAAACAAGTGAAATTAGCCAAAATTAGCTAAATCTTCAGCCATTCAACGCAAGCGCTTACTCTCACGTGCGGCTCTTCTCAAACGTCGGAATTCTTGCTCGGGTTCTTCAAAAGGCTCGACTAGCTCGGGAGACGAGGCACGGGACATAAACCAAAAGCAAACCTAAGGGTGTCTAAAGGCAGAGAACACTAACCTAACAGGCCTGGAGAACAGAAACTAAACCTAGAAACAGAAAGCCAGGAAAAAAAATGAAAACGAACAAACTGCCAGCGGCGATCACGCCGCTAACTATTACGGTTTAGCGCCGCTAACCGTAAACCGTTAGCGCCGTTATCTAACAGGCAATAAACAGAAACTTTTCGTTTTGAGCCGAAACTCGCAGAAAAACTAGTTTAAACTATAAATTAATATAATTATATCAAATAAAACCGTTCCCCGGCAACAGCGCCAAAAACTTGATGTGCGTTTTACGTACTAGTTTTTTATTTATAAATCCGTGTTAATATGTACCCAAAACGCCACGAATAGGCAAGTGTACCTAATCGGTTTTCTTAGTATAATCAGTAAGCACAGGTGTCGAACACAAGGGGAACGTGAATGATTTGATAATAATCATAGAAATTTAAAGAATAAACTAAATTAAACTACTAAAGCAAATAAACAAAGAAAGCAATAAAAGGGGGATTTGAAATTGAGTTTTTGAGAGCACTAATGAACCAAAATTACCAACACAAACCTAATCAAGCACTAAAGCAGACAAAGTAAGCAAGTGGGAAGAAAATAATCATATTTACTTACGATTTCACCCTTTTCCAAGTTAACAATATTTTAGAGAATGTGTGATGTTTAAAAATTAAGACCAATTATCGAATCCTAAATTGATTAGACTCTTGTTCCGAAAATCTTACCCTATAATTGTACTCATTAACAACCCTTATGGTCAAAGGATTAGTTAACTCGTTCAATTAGTCAATTAAATTCGATTCATGAAAATCTTTAATCTACATGATTTGTTAAGAAACAAAACATGAAACCAACATACAAAGGTCATTATATGTTGAACCACATGCAAAAGATCTGATTTTTAATTGTCTAACCTAGGATTAATCAACCACTAGTCAAGATTACCTAATGATCATAGATAATAAAGTTCCAAGCTTTATGAAAAACAGATTGATCATCTCACTTTTAACAAAACTCAGATTGCAAACAACCAAAAACAGAATCTAAAACATGGATTATTAATTGATTAAGAGATTCATAACATAAACAAGATTAAAAAGCACACAAACTCATTAAAACTATCAACTTGTCATTGGGTTCATTTCCTCTAGGGAGGAAAACAGAGATCTAGCCTAGCATGTTCATACAATCACTCTGGAAACAATGAATTACGAAAGACCCAGATATGGAGAGGAATGTGAGTATTTATGTTGGGAAGATGATCTCATCAGTTTAGATTTGATGAGAAAAAGTTAAGTTTGTAAGATGTGTTCTACATATAACTTAAACAGAATTATGAAGCTTAGTCAGACTGAACACTTATAGTGATTCAGACTGAGTATAAGCTTAGTGTAAGCTGTAAATATGTTTGATCAGCTTAGACTATATCTTAGTTAGATTATCAATATGTTTGATAAACTCTGTGTGTTACCTAAGATATATATAATGAGTTTCAGCTTGATGAGTTTCAAGGTGAGTGACTCGGCGTGAATACTGAGTCAGCTCAATAGAGTTGCTAAATAAGTTCTAGCTAACTCTTAAGACTTCTAAGGATGAGTTAATAATTATACTTGTTAATCCATGTTTGAATTCAGGTTTGTTCTCGAAGAACTCAGCTTGATGAGTTTCAAGCTGAGTAACTCAGCCTGACTAAAGAAGTCAGTTTAAAAGAATTTAAATATGTTTTAAATTCTGTTTTAAATCTCTATATCTACGGGAAGGATAAGAAGACTTTAGAATCAAGATTGAAGATTGAAGACTCAAGATAAGAAGATTCAAGATTCAAGATTCCGAGTCATCCAGTAGTTAGTTAGCAAATTAGGATAAGTCCAAGTTGTTAGGAACCGTAGGAACATGAATAAATACTTATCTCCTGATAAGTTTAGAGGTACGACTCAGATACGAAAACAACTAAGTGTTGCAGAGCCAAATACCTCACCTCAATCGTATGTGTTACGATTCTTGAATCACTATTTGTCAGTCCAACGTGATCAAGATATTCACAGATTGCCAAGTTATTCGTGTGTTCGAATACTAACATTAGTTGTGATATTGGTAAGTTATCAATCTGTGTAAATCCTGTTTAGAGAGTCTTCAGTATCAATAATAATAAGTTGATTATAGATAGCTAAGTTTGAAAGATTGAGAGATTTGTATTAGGTGTTTACATATCAAGATTTGCATACTTGATAGAGTCTGTAATCATTTTCTTATTAATGAAAAGCAAAGCATTCGATTGTGGTTTGATTTACTTTGTGTAACACTTTTATTTGATTTGTTCAATTTCCGCAGAAAGTGTATTCAACCCCCATTCTACACACCTGTTGCTTGTTGTTATGCTCACCAGGGGACCAAAAACTGGTATCAGAGCAGGTTGAACGATTTCATAAGTTGAAAGTTCAAGATTCTGAGAAAGTTTAAAATATCTACAAGTAACAATACTTCAAACTTTCCACAGACGTCTGCCAAAGGTTGTCCCATATTTGATGGATCTGACTATCCTATGTGGAAGTTCAGAGCCATGCTATTCCTCAAGTCCATTGATAATCTTATGTTCGATGTCATTACAAAAGGACCTATCATCCCCAAGATTCCTGCTACTATCAGTGATACGCTCCTGGTAAAACTGAAAAGGAAACAAGAAAGCCTGCTGCATCCTGGAGTGATGAAGATTGGAAACTCTACAATCTGGATGACAAGGCAAAAAGTGTTCTGGCAAATGCCCTGACCAATGAAATCTTGTGTACTGTGACTGGGTGTCAATCCGCAAAAGATATCTGGGATACGCTGAGTGTTACATATGAGGGCACAGATCTGGTCAAGCAGCAAAAGAAGAATCCATTGAATAGATCTTATGAAAACTTCTTTTCAAAGAAGAATGAAACCTTGCTAGATTTGTTCACAAGGTTTCACTGCTTGATAAATGACCTACTAAGTGTGGGTGTAAAGAAAGATGAGGCTGAACTCGTGCTGAAATTTCTGGATGTGTTACCAGAAAAGTTTAATGAAGTAACCACGGCACTGAGGGCTGGAGGAACACTGCATGTGTACAACCTACAGTCCATTTATGGGTTCTTGCTAAATCATGAACAGATCACTGAACACAAAAGAACTTCTCAACAACAACTTAAGGAGTCTCTGGATAAAACTGAAGTTGCATTGGTTGCATAGAAAAAGAAGAAAAGTTCCAAGGCACTGGTTGTTGAATCTGAGACTGAGTCAGAATCTCAAGCTGACCACTCAGACTCAGACTCAGGTGATACTGATGATGTTCAAAATATCACTGAGCAAATGGCAATTTTAGCCAGACGTTTGAGAAGAGCGCAAAGGGGAAGAGGAAGATCTGATAGGGGCAACGGGAAAAGTTCCTTTGATCCCAAGAATGCTGTGTGCTTTAACTGTCAGAAGAAGGGACACATTACTGCTGAGTGTAGATCCAAGAAGGTGGAATCAACATCAATTTGTGATAAGAATGCTTATAGAGCTGACAAATACAAGAAGAAATATATTCAGCTCAAGAAAGGAAAGCCTGAAGACAAACCCAGTGCAAAAGGACTATATGCTGAAACCTGGGATACAGAATCAATCTTTGAAGCTGAAGAAGAGGTTGATTATGTTTTGTCCGAATCAATCTTTGAAGCTGACATGAAGGAAGCTGAGGAAAACATCAAGCTCAGTGATTGGGATTCTGCTTCCATGTATAAGGTTAGTAATTTCAACTCTTACACCGATGAAGAAAAGGGTCTTGCCTTTGACTATTTGCTAAATGATTTCAAGACCATCCTTAAGTCTCAAAAGGACCTCAAAGCTGAGATAGCTAAACTAAAAGATGAGATTAAGGAAAATCAATCTATCATTGATGTTGGTAAGAAAGCACAATGTGATCTTGAATGACAAAGACACATTAACAAACTTCTAAGTGAAGAACTTCAGGAAGCTAAAGACAAAGCTGACCAACATCAAAAGGTCACTAAGTCTTGGTGTAAGTCATCAAAGCTTGCTGAAAAATGCATAAACCAACAAATTCCTTAACAGGTAAAGGTTGTACTTGGAGGTGACTATCAAACAGCAGCTTATGTAGCTGATGATGAGATAGCAAGTACAGATTCTGAGAAGGATAGACAACTGATTGAGTCTCAGAAGTCAGCCTCAGAGAAAAGACATGATCCAAACTTGAAATACAATATGTTTGTGAAAGCTAAAGATAATGGAAATGAGTGCTCAACATCCAAACAACATGGTAAGTCTGTGCTGAAAAGATTAAGCACTCAGCCTATTCAAAGAACTTTAGTCATAGAAAGGCTTAATCCAAATCCTTTCAAAAGACAGAATTCTCTATCTGGCTCGGAGAGAAGTTACAAGAATAGGAAGACCACTGTAAGTCAGAGGTCAAATTACAACAATGGTAAGTCCAAAGTTGTAGATCTTGGTAAGTCCAAGAAGATCAACAGTGGTAAGTCCAAACCTGTTGAAACTGGTGAGTCCAGTAGTCATGACAAAGGTAAGTCCAAGGTCATGGAAAAGAAGTCTTCTAGTCAAACTTCTAACCAAAGGGATAACAAACATAGGCCTGGCAAAGGTAGGTCCAAAGTCAGTGATCACCAAGTGAATCAACTTGCAAAGAAAGTTGAAAAGTTATCCACTACATATAATCCCAAGACTGAGAGCAAGTTCTCACAAGGATTATTAGACACTCTACCTCCTGTAATCATTGGAAGAAGGAGATGCTACAAGTGTAGAAGTAGAGGTCATGAGGCTAAGGATTGTGATGTTGAAATCTCAAGGCCTGAAAAAATCAGGCTGATCAGTCTACACAGGACTCAGCTCCTGCTCAAGCTGAACAGTCAGTTCAACAAGATGGAGATGCTAAGTGCTCCTCATCTGAACCAACCAAGAAGTGGGTTCCCAAACAAAACTTATGTGTTTAGTTTTCATATCATGTGCAGGGTTCAAGTAAATAGTACTTGGATAGTGGATGCTCAAGGCACATGACTGGGTGGAAAGGACTTCTTAGTGATTTCCAGGAAGATGAAGGTCCTAAAGTAACTTTTAGTGACAACTCCCATGGAATAACTAAAGGCTATGGGAAGATGCAAGCTGGCAAGGTCACTTTCCAGAAAGTTGCATATGTCAAAGGTCTCAAACACAACCTGATTAGTATCAGTCAATTGTGTGATGAAGATAATATAGTTACTTTTAGGAAGAGAGCAGGAACAATTTATAAGGCTAAGGGAAAGCCTATATTAATAGCTAAAAGAGAAAGAGATGTGTATCTACTTGATCTTAATTCTGCTGATCCGTATAATGAAACCTGCTTGTATTCCCAATCTGTTCCTAAGCTGAGTTGGTTATGGCATAAACGTTTATCTCATCTAAACTTTACATATATAAATATGATGTCCAATAAAGAGTTAGTCTCTGGATTACCAAAGATCACATTTGTCAAAGACAAATTGTGTTCAGCTTGTGAACAAGGAAAACACCATAAAGGGTCCTTTAAATCAAAGAAAATTTTTTCAATAACAGACCCACTACATATGTTGCATATGGATCTGTTTGGACCCATAAGTACTCCAAGCCTAAGTGGCAAGAAGTGCACACTGGTGATAGTAGATGAGTTCTCAAGATTCACCTGGGTAATATTCCTTAAAGCCAAAAGTAAGGCTGCCCTGGAGATAATCAGTTTTATTAAACAGGAAGAGTTGCAGAAAGGTTTGTCTGTAAAGCAACTTAGAAGTGATCGTGGGACTGAGTTCAGAAACTCAACCCTTGAAATCTTCTGTGAACAAAAAGGGATATTACAAAATTTCTCATCTGTCAGAACTCCACAACAAAATGGAGTTGCTGAAAGGAGAAATAGAACCCTAATTGAGGCTGCTAGAATAGATCAATCATTGTCAAAAGACATGCTATACCCAGAATAGATCAATCATTGTCAAAAGACATGGAAAGACTTCATATGAGATGTATAAGTCTAGAAAGCCCAATATAGGTTATTTCCATATCTTTGGTTCAAAATGCTATGTGCTGAATCAAAGAGATCAGCTCCATAAGTTGGAACCTAAAGCTGATCTTGGAATATTCGTTGGTTATTACTCAATCTCCAAGTCTTATAGAATATATAATACAAGGAGAAAGGCCATAGAAGAATCAATTCATGTATCTTTTGATGAAGACTATTTTGATCAAGCTGATAAAAGTCA
Organism: Pulicaria dysenterica; assembly: GCA_947179395.2. Classification (NCBI taxonomy): domain Eukaryota; kingdom Viridiplantae; phylum Streptophyta; class Magnoliopsida; order Asterales; family Asteraceae; genus Pulicaria; species Pulicaria dysenterica. Next base: position 20,850,920 of record OX359293.1, read on the forward strand.
AGCTGACCTGGTCAGTCTGAGTGAGCTTGAAAGGCCTAAGGAAACCAACTTATCAAATCCTATGTATGTCATAGGAGATGATAGTGATGATGATGTGTGTCCATCCAAGAAATCATCACATGCTCAAATGGATTCTCAAGCTGAGAAAGATGATGAGTTCGTCAATCCGTTTGGAGCTGACATTCCTCAGACTGAAGATCTTGGTCATCAACAGTTTGTTGACAATGCTGCTGTTGAGACTGAGGAGATAAGTTCACCTCAGGGCTCTCAACATCACTCAGATTCTGAACCAGGCTCTCCAACAACAACATTTAAATTCCTCAAAGACCATCCTCAAGATCAGATAATTGGAAATGTCCAAGAAAGGGTTATGACACGATCCAAGGCAACAGCTAACTATGCTGCTCACTTTGGTTTCCTATCTCAAATGGAGCCAAAGAGAACTGAAGAAGCCTTAGAGGATGAGGATTGGATTGATGCTATGCAAGAAGAATTAAATGAGTTTGAGAGAAACAAAGTCTGGAACCTTGTCCCTGCCCCCGAAGATCATACAGTTATAGGCACTAAGTGGGTCTATAGAAATAAAATGGACAAGGATGAATTGATAGTTAGGAACAAAGCCAGGCTGGTAGCACAAGGGTATAAGCAAGAAGAAGGAATCGATTATGATGAGACCTTTGCCCCTGTTGCTAAAATTGAAGCCATAAGGCTGTTCTTAGCTTATGCAGCATATAAAGACTTCAAAGTCTATCAAATGGATGTGAAGAGTGCTTTCCTGAATGGAAAAATTCAGGAGGAAGTCTATGTGAAACAACCTCCTGGCTTTGTAAGTTCAAAGTTTCAACATCATGTCTATAAGTTGGACAAGGCTTTGTATGGTCTTAAACAAGCTCCATGAGCTTGGTATGACACTCTGTCCACTTATCTACTATCAATGGACTTCATCAAAGGTAGTATAGATAAGACACTCTTTATTAAAAAGAGTAAAGGGCAGGTGATTCTTGTACAAATCTATGTGGATGACATTATCTTTGGTTCTACCAATGAATCTTTGTGTGAGTGGTTCTCTAAAATAATGTCACAAAAGTACAAGATGAGTATGATGGGTGAGATGACTTATTTCCTGGGCCTACAAATTCAACAAAAGCCTGATGGAATATTCATCAATCAAAGCAAGTATGTTCTTGATTTGATAGAGAAATATGGTTTTGATTCAAGTTCAACCATGAAAACACCCATGTCACCAGCTGTCAAGCTGAGTAAAGACTCAGATGGTAAATCTGTGTGTCAGTCTACCTATAGAGGAATGAAAGGTTCATTGCTCTATTTGACAGCTAGTAGACCTGATATCATGTTTGCTACATGTGTTTGTGCAAGATATCAGGCAGATCCTAAAGAATCACATCTTCAAGCTGTGAAAAGGATCTTTAGGTACCTTAAAGGTACACCAAATCTAGGACTTTGGTATCCAAAGGACTCTGGGTTTGAGTGAGTTGGTTTCTCTGATGCTGACTATGCTGGGTGCAAGTTAGATAGAAAATCAACAACTTGAGGATGTCAATTGCTTGGAGGGAAGCTAGTAAGCTGGACCAGTAAGAAATAGAACCCAGTGGCTACTTCAACTGCTGAAGCTAAGTATGTTGCAGCAGGAAGCTGTTGTGCTCAAATCCTGTGGATGCAGCATCAGCTTCAAGACTTTGGCATGAGTTTCAAGAAAACTCCTATCTTCTGTGATAACCAAAGTGCAATAGCTATCACTTACAATCCAGTCTTCCACTCAAGAACCAAGCACATTAAAATTAGACATCACTTCATCAGGGACATTGTGAAAAAGGTAAAGTTGACATTAAATTTATTTCCACTAATGACCAATTAGCAAATATCTTTACTAAACCACTTGATGAAAAGAGGTTTATGTATCTAATAAGTGAATTGGGTATGCTCAACCCCTAGCTTATTGTCTAAAATCTGAGTTTTCAGTTTGAAAAAGACTAAGTGTCTTAAGCTGAGTGTACAGTTTATATGTAAGCTTTCATAAACTGAATAACCTGTCAAGCTGAATGATGAGTTCACATGTTTGGTGTGTTCCAAACATACTTTAACTACTCAGTGTAATTAAAATGTAAGTTTGAGTTAGTCTCAAACGATAATGACTAAGTGTCATTGAGTCTGAGCTATGTGCTTAACTCAAGCTGTGTGATTGGTTCACACGTTTGGTGCGTTCCAAACATACTTTAACTAGTCAGTGTAGTTAAAATGTAAGTTTGAGTTAGTCTCAAACGATAATGACTAAATGTCATTGAGCCTGAGTTGTGTGCTCTACTAAAGCTGAGTTTCATTCTCAAGCTGAGTACTCAATTCAAGCTGAGTGCTTGATTTAGTCTGAGTGATTAGTTTACTCAGCTTGGTGTGTCCAAACTATGATTTAATTACTAAGTGTAATTAATTCATCTATACATGTGTATTTGAGTACGTTTCAAATCGCATCGTATATCAATTGTGTATTGGTATACTTTACCAGTGTTTCTAATATTATTATGAGTTAGTCATATTGTGTTACACTTGTATCCGTTGGAAGATGATGTGTTTCTACCCTCTCACTGTTACATCAAGCCGTAATTTTTACGGTGTAACGGATAAAAAGGGACTTCAACGGTAACTTTTCTCTCTCCTAAGAAAGGTATATATATCGATCAAAACCGGTTTAGAGAAGTTTATGCTTACAAAACAAACTTCTTACCTTCTAAAATACATTTCGGGAACATTGCTCAGTGCATACGTCCGTTCAAACCCTGAATTGCTAATTGCTATTTTCCACTCGCTCAGTGAGAATTTTCATTTGCTACGTGCTTCTTCACAAAATTACTCTGTGGAATTATACGATAATGGACGGAACCATTCTCATTCTTAGTGATAGGATGGCCAGAGGTGTTGTGCTCAAGAACAACGGGATGCCGGTATTCAAAATCAATAATCAACGTGCCTGTTTGGTAATCCCATAACGCAAAAGGAACAGAGGCTATGAAGCCTGGGTGAACTACATCAGGAAATGCCCATTGGCATTCGCTTTTACTGGCGCACCACTCCATATAGTTCCACAACATCTGCTGGAGTTCTGGTACACCTGTACATACAACCAGAATAGGGGAGAGATCAGTAGCACTGTTCTAAATGGAAATAGAACAGTTGTTATTACTGTCCAGAGGTTGACGGATGTTCTTCGACTCCCTCCTAATGATGTGTTCGAGCCTGCTGTGACACGACAGGTGGCAAGGTCTGTCCTACCCCATATGGGACACCCACAAACAGAGGGTGTGATAAAAAAAGGCAACCTTCCCAACGAGTTGGGGTTTTGTGGTTTCTACGGTGATTCGTTCACTAGGAACAAAGGTGGGAGGCTTGGACCAAGTAAATGAGTTCGAGATGCAGCTGCTGTACAACATGTTCTTTGCCAGAAATCTCGACTATGCACTGCTCTTCTTCAATGAGCTCAAGGTCCAAGTGTTAAAGACACCAAGGGATCTCATGTGTCATTTATAAGGTTCTTATCATTGGTGATTGAAGTTGAGTTGGGAGACCAACTATATGAAGCTGGACAAGATTTGTTCCCTGCTCCAGCACTCAGCTCCAAGATGTTCAACAATGACATATTTACAGAGCAAGAAGGTCTGAGTGACCCAATGTGATGGATAGCTGAGCAAGCTTCATCAGAAAGTGAAGTAGAGGGATCTACTGAAGGGGGAACTTCTCACGCTGACACTGAGGTTCAAGCTGAGCATTCTGTTCAAGCTGAAGCTGCTTCTGGTACAACCTCTCCACTTTCTCTTTCTTCTCATTATTCTCCATCTACATTTGGAGATAAGGTTGTGGTAATGTTGGGAAATTTGCTAAGTCATTGAAACTGTTGAACATGCAAAGGTAAAACTGTTAGAGTATTTTGGGATAACAGTTGAAAACTGTTAGATGGATACGAAAACAGTTGTAACTAACAGTTGCTGCAAGGTTTACAACTGTTAGTACAAAAGCTCAGAACTGTTAGTTCACAAAGTCAAAACTGTTAGAAGGCCTTGAAGTGAAGACTGTTAGAAGACATGCAGAACTGTTTCATCAACAAACAGTTTCTGTTGAGCGAATCATGGAAGATGCTATCTTTGAGGATCTTTGTTATCAGAATTGAAGATTATCAAGATTATCTCGGAAGATAGAAGATTACCTAACTGTCAACATTTCAAGGAGGATCAAGAGTCTATATATACTTCATTAGATGATCAATTTAGCACGACGGCTTGATCTTATTATTAAAAGCATTTGTTCTTATTGTTATTTATTTTCTGAAAGTGTTTAGCCTCTAAGTTTCATTGAATCCTAAGAACAGTTTGTGTTCTTCGTCTAACACAAAAGTTAGATTAGAGGTGTAAGTGAATATTGTAATCATCATTGGTTATTAATAAACATCTGACGGTTGAAAGTATTCTTATTGTGTTGATTGATTTGAATTGCTATTGTGTTAAAAACCTTTTAATCGATTAAGTGTGATTCCGCAACTTCTTAGTTGATTGTGATCAAACTTTAAGATTATCTTTAAAACAACTTTGATTCAATTTAAAAGATAGTTCTTGTTTTTTTGATATTCGACATATCCGATCCTGACAAGTGGTATCAGAGCCTTATCATTAAGGTTCCTTTGATCACTAGTTAAAGGTTTTTCACAGATCTGCTGTGTTTGTTTTTCAATTGTCTTTTCAATCAATTTACTGCAATGGAATCCGGTGGATCTTCTGACAACACTGGATCTGGGTCAAACATTCGTGTTCCCATGCTCAAACCAACTGACTTTGAGATGTGGAAGTTGAGGATCAAGCAGCATGTCCAATTAATGGACTATGCTGGTTGGGATATCATCGAGAGTGTTCCTACTGCTACTGCTGATCTTGATGAAATAGGAAAACCAAAGAAGAAACCACCACCAAAGACTGATGCTGAGAAGAAAGAGAGAATGATCGAGATGAAAGTACTCAGCATCCTTCAAATTGCTATTCCAAATGAGTATCAACATTAGTTTAAGAAGTTTGATAATGCTCATGAACTGTGGAACGCATTGGAGAAGAGGTTTGCAGGGAATGCAAGTTCCAAAAGAAACCAAAAGGATCTTATGAAACAGGCTTATGAGAACTTTGCTAGTGGAAAGAATGAGAGTATAACTCAGATTTTTGATAGGTTCTATAAGCTGGTGAGCCAACTTGAAAGTGCTAAGGTTAGGCTAGAACAAGATGAGATTAATAGGAAGTTCCTTAGGTCTTTAAGTGAAGAGTGGACTGTGTATGTTGCACAATGGAGAACCAAAGATTCTTTGGAAGATATAGAGTTAGATGATTTATATAACAGTCTAATTGTGTTTGAGGGAGAGATAGAAGGAAAAAGAAAGTCAATGACTTCAAGTCACAATGCTGCTCTCCTTTCATCCTCAGGCATGGACTCTAACCATTCATTATCTAAAACTGTTGATGTGTGTGCAGGTAACAGTTCTGCAGCTGTTGATATAAATACCCCTGATGCTGTGCTTGAAGCATTCCTTGCCAGCCATGCAAATTCAACCCTCACCAATGAGGATCTTGAGCAAGTGCATCCTGATGATCTTGAGGAGATGGACCTCAAATGGCAAATGGCCATGTTAACTGTCAGAGCAAAAAGGTTCATTAAAAGAACTGGCAGGAAAAACATGAACTTCAGGGCTGATGGTAAGGCTGGGTTTGAAAAATCCAAGGTCAAATGCTTCAAATGTCAACAACCTGGTCACTTTGCAAGAGAATGCAAATCAGGTGGACAAGGTCAGAATCACGTACAAAGGCCAAATCAAACCTCAACTGCATTGGTCTCACAGGAAGGTCATGGATTTTATTAGAGTGATCAAGCAGAGGAAGCTACTCATAATGCTACTTTGATGGCTTTGACTGACTCCTCCATCAAACTGGATTCACCAGAATCAGAAGAAATACAGGTATCTTCTAAATTATGTCCTGGTGAATGTAGGGCTATTGTTAAAAGGTTTAGGGAGCATAATAAAAAGGTGTGTGCTGCTCTAAGCAAAATGGAGGAAAGAAGGTATGAAACAAGTGCTGTTATTGAAAGCTTTGAACAGAAAATCAAAGATTATCAAGCTAATGAACTGCAGATGGATTATGATAGAAAGTATCATAAGTGGGAAAAGGAGCAACTTCAAGAAGAGATTGACAACCTTAAGAAGAAGTTGATTGAGAAAGAAGGTAAAGTAGAGGAGCTAACAAAGAAGTTGGATGGTGTGGATATGGACTTGAGTATGTTTAAAGCTACAAATCTTAAGCTTGAAACCTTGCTACAATCTCAAATCAGAGATAAAGTTAAGACAGGTTTAGGATACAAAGAAACCCCACCTCCATACAACCACAATTACATCACACCCATGTCTGATATAGCTGATAGGTATGTCAATGAACCATTGAAAGATGGATTGAAGTCAGCTGATCCACAATTTGATAGTGAAGAGGAAGTGTCAGTGGAGGATGTAAATGATGATGAGGGAGTTGTGAAGAAAGATGAAGTTATTCCTTATAAAAATCACATCTGTTGTGAACCTGAAGCACCAAAATCCTCTTTACAACCTGTGATGTTTGTAAAAGCATCCTCTAACCCATTCAGCAGTGAACCAAAACCATTCAAAGAAGTGTTTGCTATAAACAGTTCTACAACTGTTGCAAACAGTCCCCAACTTTATACTAACAGTTCCAAACAGAACCCAAACAGTTCTAAGCCAAAAACCTCAGCTGTTGGTATGAAAACCAAGGGAAAAGAAAAGGTGAATGAATTTGAAGTTGAGAAACCAAGGTTGAAAGCCTCAAAACCACAGGTTCAACCCAAATCAGTAAAAAGGCATACTGAAAAGCCTATTTGCACATGCAAACAGCATGGTGTGCAAAAATTTCCTTCTTCAGCTCATGTGAGAGGAAATCAAAGAAACAGGAACCAACTGTGGGCACAAAGAACTGGTGTGCCTATTGTCAAAACCAAAAGATGTCATATTTGTGGGAGAGCAAATCATTTGGCTCAAAACTGTTATCATAACCCACAGGTCTATAGCCCCCAGAAGCCAAAGCACAGAAAACAGACTAACAGTTCTACAACTGTTAGGCCAAAACCCAACAGTTCTACAACTGTTCAGCCAAAACCTAACAGTCCTACAACTGTTAGACCAGAACCAAAAACTGTTGGCCTTGCTTGGAAACCAAAAACTGTTATTCTCAATGATTCAAATGCTGTTTGTTCCAAAGATTCAACTATCAATCACAACAGTTGGAAACCACACGTTCTCACTAAATATTCTTCCCACAATTTAGAGAAATCTAATTGGGATGAAATCAAACAAACTCGAACTGTGTTTAAATATTATGATTCAAATGGTGTACCTAAGACCTGCATGGCCTGGGTACTTCCTGCTACTAATTAATTGTTTACTTGTGCAGAGCATTCATAGGGCCAATCAAGGAGGAATTTGGCATGTGGATAGTGGATGCTCAAGGCACATGACTGGAAATCCACAATGTTTGAAGGATTTCAAAAGAATCAATGGAGGATTTGTAGCTTTTGGAGGAAATCCAAAGGGAGGAAGGATCACAGGTAAAGGAGCTGTAGAGGCAGGTACACTTACTTTTAATGATGTTTTCTTTGTTGAACAGCTTAAATACAATCTGTTGAGTGTATCTCAAATCCGTGACAATGGAAACAAAGTCATATTTTCTGATACTGAATGCATTATCCTTGCAAAAGATTTTAAACTTGATGAAAAGGATGTTCTTTTAAGAACACCTAGAAAGGATAATGTGTACTGTCTTGATACGCAAAAGATTGCAAAACAAAATGTGTTGAATTGTTTACTCTCAAAGGCATCTCATGATGAGTCTGCTATTTGGCATAGGAGGATGTGTCACATGAATTTTAAAACCATGAATTTGTTAGCTAAAAACAATTTGGTAAGAGGTTTGCCCCAAAAAGAGTTCTCATGTGATGATCATTGTGTGGCATGTCTTAAAGGCAAGCAACTCAAAACTTCTTATAAGTCCAAAGAGATTTCTTCCATTACTGCTCCTTTACAACTATTGCATATGGATCTTTTTGGTCCTACTTCTGTAGTGAGTATAGGGAAGAAAGCCTACTGTTTAGTCATAGTTGATGATTTCACCAGGTTTACTTGGGTTCAATTTCTCAGAACTAAGGATGAGACTGCTGAGTTGGTTAAGTCCCTTATTCTTAGAATAGAGAATCAATCTGATTTGAAAGTGAAAGTCATTAGATCTGACAATGGTTCTGAATTTAAGAACTATGAGCTAAACATTTTTTGTGAGGAAAAAGGAATTGAAAGATAGTTTAGTGCACCTAGGACTCCACAACAGAATGGAGTGGCTGAGAGAAGAAATAGGACGTTGATAGAGGCTGCTAGATCAATGTTAGCTGATTCTAGGCTCCCAATGACCTTCTGGGCAGAAGCAGCGAACACTGCCTGCTATGTGCAGAATAGGGTACATGTAGTCAAGTCCAAAGGAAAAACTCCTTATGAGTTGTTTCTCAAAAGAAAACCATTGATTAACTTCCTCAGACCATTTGGATGTCCATGCACTATACTAAATACCAAATCACAATTAGGCAAGTTTGAGAGTAAAGCACAAGAAGGATTCTTTGTAGGATACTCTATTCAAAGTAAAGCATATAGAGTGTTTAACAATGTCACTAGGATTATAGAAGAGAGCATGAATGTCTCCTTCAATGAGAATAGGATCAATATGACAGGTACTGGTCCTGATTGGTTATTTGATATTGATGCATTGTCTAAATCTCTTTCTTTTGAGTATTCTACAGAAACAGTTGCAGGTACTCTTACAACTGTTAGTGAAGATTCACAAACTGTTCTAAACAGTTCTGCAACTGTTAGCACAAGACCAACAACTGTTGGTGAAAACAAAGCCACTGAATACTTTGTAGTGATCCCTGTGCTTCAAAATGATTTGTCCAATGCTGGTAATCCAATGAATGATGCTACTGACTCTTCAAAGGATTTGGAATCTCCTGTTTCTCAACAATGCACTGAACCTGAAAATCAAACAGTTACAGATCAGGTAAGTAATTCTTCTGTGAATGATAGTGAATTTGAAATTGATTTGTCAAATTTAGGGCATGTACTAACTGAAGAAAACATCCCTACTTCAAGAGTTCACAAGAATCATCCTATAGAACAGATCATTGGTGATCCAACCACTCCTGTTCGAACTAGAAGTATGCTGCAAAGTGAAGGTAGTGGTGTGAATCTTGACCAATTTGATGTGAATGTCTGCTTTCTATCTCAGATAGAACCAAAGAAAGCAATAGAGGCATTAAAAGACCCTTTATGGGTGGAAGCTATGCAAGAGGAACTGTTACAGTTCCAAATTCAACAAGTTTGGAAGCTAGTTGAACTTCCACGAGGCAAAAGAGCAATTGGCACCAAGTGGGTGTTCAGAAATAAGAAGGATGAGAGAGGGATTGTCATCAAGAACAAGGCTAGGCTAGTTGCACAGGGTTATACACAGGAAGAAGGCATTGATTATGATGATGTGTTTGCACCTGTTGCAAGGATAGAAGCCATCAGAATATTTCTTGCCTTTGCAAGTTTTAACGGGTTTAAAGTCTATCAAATGGATGTCAAATCAGCATTTCTCTATGGTACTATCGATGAAGAGGTATATGTGTGTCAACCACCTGGTTTTGAAGACCCAAAATATCCTGATAGGGTGTATAGGTTGGATAAGGCCTTGTATGGGCTACATCAGGCTCCTAGAGCTTGGTATGAGACATTATCCTCATATCTACTTGAGAATGGATTCAAAAGAGGCACCATTGATAAGACTTTGTTTACAAAGGTTGTTAAAACACAGATCTTGCTTGTTCAAATCTATGTTGATGATATAATCTTTGGATCAACAAATGACAGTTTGTGCAAAGAGTTTGAAGGTATCGTGCAAAAGAAATTCCAAATGAGTTCCATGGGAGAACTTACCTTCTTCTTGGGATTACAAGTTAAGCAGATGCCAACAGGTATATTCCTTAGTCAGTCTAAGTATGTCAAAGACATTTTGGACAAATTTGGTTATCAAGATGTGAAGCTGGCCAGTACTCCAATGGAAACACACAAACAGTTGGGAGCAGACCCTGAGGGGGAGGATGTAGACATACACTTGTATAGGTCTATGATAGGTTCTTTAATGTACTTAACTGCTTCTAGACCAGATATACTGTTTGATGTGTGTGTTTGTGCCAGGTTTCAATGCAGTCCAAAGATGTCACACCTATTTGCTGTAAAGAGGATCTTTAGGTATCTCAAAGGCCAACAAAAGTTGGGTCTTTGGTATCCTAAGGATTCACCATTTGATTTGGTGGCATACTCTGACAGTGACTATGGAGGAGCAAATGTGGACAGAAAATCAACCTCTGGAGGCTGTCAATTCTTTGGCTCAAGGTTGGTCTCGTGGCAGTGCAAGAAACAAACAACAGTTTCAACTTCAACAGCTGAGGCTGAATATGTTGCTGCTTCGAGTTGTTGTTCACAAGTGTTGTGGATTCAGAATCAGCTTCTGGATTACGGTTTGAATTTTTTGAATACACCTATTAATGTTGACAACACAAGTGCTATTAGCATTATCAACAATCCAGTGAAGCATTCCAAAACAAAGCACATTGAAATCCGATTTCATTTCATTCGAGATTGCAATGAACAGAAGTTAATTCATGTTTTAAAAGTTCATACTGATGATCAGTTGGCTGATTTGTTCACAAAAGCATTTGATGTGAGCAGGTTCACCTTTCTGATCTCCAATATTGGAATGATTAACTTAGAATAATAGTTGTTTGTTTTAAAAATTTTCTCACTAACAGTTTGCAACTGTTAGTCTTAAGTCTAACAACTGTTTGTGCTTGTATTCAGGGAACAGATGTGAGTGATTCAACTAACAGTTCTCAACTGTTAGTACTTGGAGTCCACAACTATTAAGCAAATTGCATGTTCATTTGAGGGGGAGTATTTCATTTCAATAACAGTTGAAGTTCATCTCAAAAAAAGTTCACAACTGTTAGGTAAACCTAACCCAGTCTAACCCATCTCCTCCACCTTCCATTCAAATTCAGTCTGAAGCCACCCCTAGTCTGCCCACTGCTGCTAGGGAGAATATCCGAACCTATACAAGGAAAACTGCCATAGGTGGTGCCACTCCTACATGCATCACTGGAGCTGAGATCACCTTGATCCCTCCACAGGCAGGAGTTGAGGGGGAGACGCCTACTCTTAAGGTGTCAACCTCGAGGCTCATTTCAACCCAAAAGCCTTATCCGGGTATGGTGTCTACTCAGCCCACACTCTCCAGTGCCATGGGAGAGCCCATTACTGTGCCTGAGAAGACACACTTAGGTAACATTGAACATATGACCAATCCGCAGGGTCAATCACCCCCTCCAAACCATTAAGCCAACCACCTACCCATACACTTCACGTCTCGAGTCCCATTACTTCTCTTCATTTCTCACACCCACACGCACGACCTGTCAATGTTTCATCTTCAAACCAAGGTGATTTACAGGGTCTAGACTCTGGTGCAAATGAATTTGAAGGTAAACACCAACCTTTGGATGATGCACCCAAAGACTCTCCTCACACTGACACTTCCTCCTCAGGCATCCAGCAGCTGAAAGATTATGTTGCTGCTCAGTTTGGTTTGTTCTATCTCAAGCAGAAGAAGCAAAAATGTAAAATCTATCAAAGGCTTGAGAAGCTGACCATGGATGTTAAGGAGATTGCCTCTGCAGTTGTTGCACTCCAACAACAAAAAACTTCAACCCCTAGTGATGATGACAAAAGGGGGAAAAGGTTCAAGCTGATACTGAAGCTGAGCTAGTTCGAGCTGAAGCTGAAGCTCTACTAGTACTAGCTAAAGGAGTATAGAGGAAGACTCAGGCTGAGGGGGAGTTGGAAATGAACAAAGAGGAACCTGTAGCTAAAAGACAAAAGGTTGAAGAATCTGAACCTGAAGCTGACAGTGTTTCTGAAATTGAGGAAGAAACAGAGGAGGATAAAGACACAAGGCTTATGATTGAAATGCTCGAACAAGAGGAAGCCAATGAGTTAGGTATTTCACTTGAAGAGCTAAGAAAGAGAAAAGAGAAGGAAGTAAAAGACCAAGAAAAGGAAAAGGAAAGAAAAGCTTTGGCACAAGCTGAAGCTACATACACTGGTCCAAGACCTGATCTAATCCCATACTCAGATGCAGAACTGCAGGAGTGTTACTTCAGAAGAAGCTTCAACGAAGAGATAAGAGGAATGACTCTGAGCAGAGTAAATGGAGTTGTCATTCTTACTTTTGAACTTAGTGACAAATCAACAGTGGGAATGGACCTGAGATACGTTCACAGGATGGGCAATATTGAATGGCAAAGAATAATGATGATGCTCAGGAAGTTCAAAAGGAGTCAAATTAAACAAGAAATTATATCTGAGGTCTCCAAGTTGATTGCTCGAGCAGAAGAACTGAGGTATGTTCCAGTTCCTGGTCTGCAATGGGAAAATATGTTCAGAATGCCTGGGGGTGTAGAATTCAAGGAAAATCAAAGTGTCAACACACCTATTCAAGGCTTTATGTTTAAGGATTAGGCAAGCAATCCTAGCTTTATCAAACTGAATGAAGTATGTTATCTGAAAGCTGAGGATGCCTTGAGAATTAGAAAGTGTTGTGGTGATGATGCTTCTAATCAACTAATGAAATATAGACTGAACAAGATCATCAGGGTACAATAGAAGGAACTCAGTTGGAATGAAGAAGCTGAATGACTGTTAGATGAGATTAACAAGGAGATCAGCATCTGGGAGCTTCTACATCCTGAGTTCATAAGATAAACTGTATAATAGATTAGTTCTATTGTAAATATTAGATTAGTTCTAATATTTTTGTAAGCACTTAGTGTGCATGATCTATGTGATCAATATTTTTGTATTATGATATGTTCAATTAATACAAAATATTTGTTTGATATGTTCAACTGTGTTGTGATATGTTCATGCTTAATTAGTCTGATAAGTTCAACTTAATGAAAGAAAGATTAGTTCTTATTCATTAATATGTTTAGTTGGTGTGTTCAACTAAAAGTTGGTTTGTTCCACATATAATTAATAAGTTCAATTGATATTTGATTAGTTCAAATTTAAAAAATCTTGATAAGTTTAAGATTTAAAACATAATTCTATTAAACAAACTTAGTAACTGTTTGATGGTTTTGTCATCATCAAATAGGGGGAGTTTGTTGGGAAGATGATCTCATCAGTTTAGATTTGATGAGACAAAGTTAAGTTTGTAAGATGTGTTCTACATATAACTTAAATAGAATTATGAAGCTTAGTCAGACTGAACACTTATAGTGATTCAGACTGAGTATAAGCTGAGTGTAAGCTGTAAATACGTTTGATCATCTTAGACTATATCTTAGTAAGATTATCAATATGTTTGATAAACTATGTGTGTTACCTAAGATATATATATATTGAGTTTCAGCTTGATGAGTTTCAATAGAGTCAGCTCAATAGAGTTGTTAAATAAGTTCTAGCTAACTCTTAAGACTTCTAAGGATGAGTTAATAATTATACGTGTTAATCCATGTTTGAATTCGGGTTTGTTCTCGAAGAACTCAGCTTGATGAGTTTCAAGGTGAGTAAGTCAGCCTGACTAAAGAAGTCAGTTTAAAAAAATTTAAATATGTTTTAAATTCTGTTTTAACTCTCTATATCTACGGGAAGGATAAGAAGACTTCAGAATCAAGATTGAAGATTGAAGACTCAAGATAAGAAGATTCAAGATTCAAGATTCTGAGTCATCCGGTAGTTAGTTAGCAAATTAGGATAGGTCCAATTTGTTAGGAACCGTAGGAACAGGATTATAAATACTTATCTCCTAATAAGTTTATAGGTACGACTTAGATACGAAAACAACTAAGTGTTGCAGAGCCATATACCTCACCTAAATCATATGTGTTACGATTCTTGAATCACTATTTGTCAGTTCAACGTGATCAAGATATTCACAGATTGCCAAGTTATTCGTGTGTTCGAATACTCACATTAGTTGTGATATTGGTAAGTTATCAATCTGTGTAAATCCTGTTTAGAGAGTCGTCAGTATCTATAATCATAAGTTGATTATAGATAGCTAAGTTTGAAAGATAGAGAGATTTATATTAGGTGTTTACATATCAAGATTTGCTTACTTGATAGAGTCTGTAATCATCTTATTATTAATAAAAAGCAAAGCATTCGATTGTGGTTTGATATACTTTGTGTAACACTTTTATTTGATTTGTTCAATTTCGCTGAAAGTGTATTCAACCCCCATTCTACACACCTGTTGCTTGTTGTTATTCTCACCAGGGGACCAACAATTTATAGTTGAAAGCCCCTGCGAGATCGTGCGGCTAACCATGGGATAGCGCCGCTGACTATGAGTTAGCGCCGCTATCTCTATCTTATCCCATGTTCATCGCAAATTTGATATTCAAAAACTCTGATCCTTATCTTCCGCGATCGCGGCGCTAACCACTAGGGTTTAGCGCCGCTAACCCTCAACTGTAGCGCCGCTATCTCTTAACTTCACATTTTTTTTCATCCTTTTCTTGGTCTTTCAACTTTTGGCCTTCTTTTTGCATTCTTTTGTATACTTTAGCATGAATTCAACAAAGAAAGGTAAAACACACCTTTTTGACATTAAAAGAACAATTTCTCGGCTAAAACTACCCGGATATCGCGCAAAATATATAGCTAAAACCCGCGATATCAAAATACCCCACACTTGAACTTTGCTTGTCCTCAAGCAAAACATAATTTTATACAGTCTAAGGTATTTAAACAAATAATATCATTCTCATAAACATTAATTACCGCTGAAAAATGTCAACATGTTTGATTAGGAACAAGTCATCGGCTACACCCAGACCTACGCATATATCCGTGTTATGGTCCTTTCTTAACTTCTCACCATCCCAAATGCTTTCTCTTTTTATCAATAACTAACCCTTAATTAATGAATCTTTTATGGTTAATTTACCCCTTAAGAACCCCCCAACCTCAAGACTTATCGTAGATTTCTCAATTTTACTGAACATATGCTTTTGAGCTTTGCAGCTCTTATTACTCATATAAGTCCATGACTTTCGATGGAACCCATGTAGCAAACTTTCAACCCAACCGATCCCAAACCAGATGGCTTTAGGTGATTAGGTGTAGAACACCCCTCAGAGTTTACTTGTTCGAGTTCCAAAGGCCACTTTTTTGACTTATAGATTAGCCATTTGGCTTTATTCTATTTTTTTGATTTTTTTTATTATCTCACAACTTTTGAAACTTTTGCAAGTATATGATTAGTAAAAGAGGAAATTCACACTCAGCCTATTTTTATCGAGCTTAGATTCAGAAAGGTCTTAACCATTTATTTAAATTCAAAAATTAAAAGTTGGTTACCATAAATGGAAATTTCTTTGGAACGGTGAAAAGCCACTAAATATTTTGCATATATACCAAGTATAACCTCTAAACTTGTTCACAAATCAAACATTTGACACCTTCAACCAATACTTAACACTTACTCGAATGACGTTAAAATTTTAAAAATTATAGCCCAAATACCATCATAATTTAATCAAGGACAAATTAAGTTCAAGCTAGGAATCTTTTTTTAACCCCCTACCCCACACTTATAATGTACAATGTCCCCATTGTATGCAAAATCAAACACTAAGGTAGAAAAAGATTAGAAATAAACTCCCTGGGTATCAACACGGCAAATGGAGCAATAATGAATTTCGCTAAACTGACAGCCAGCATATACGCATGTACTCCATACATCAATCAAACAACCACTGTAAAATAAACAAGTCAGAGCATAGATCAGACAATCATTATAACATCAAAAGATATGTACATCAAAGTTCAAATGTCTGAATACATCAAAATATAAAAGATAACAAGGCATAAACATCAATCATCATCATCACTGGCATCTCGGCCTCCGTGCCCTGATGGTACCGGCATGTCTAGGTTGGGTTGTGTAGTACGCGTCCACCAGTCTGGACATGGTGGTGGCAACCGAGGCAGGTCAATTGGTGGGCCCCCACATCTGAATACCAGATCAGATATTCCTCTACCCATGGCCTGTATATACCCCATGAGGAGACGCTGATGGGTTCTCAAATCAACCAAGTACTGGCCCACCTGCGCAACATTCCGCTCCACCCTATTTACTCGGCTGTGGAGGCTATCATCCTCAGCCTGCTCCGGTGCCCTCTCCTACGGCGCACCTGCCTCGTAGGCTGCTCCTGAGCAATCTGGGCCTTTACTCCCGCACCCTCTGCTGGGTGGGCCTCCTCCTCCTGGGCGCCCTGGCAGCCATGGGGCACTAGCCTGTATGCGCATGTCGGCAGCTGCTCGATGACTCGCATCATCTCAAGAAATGCAACTTCGATGATTTTGGACTCGAGCCGGACCAGGTGTCCCTTCTCCTGCTCTATGAGGAGCCCATAAGATCGTGCCAAAACGGTGACAAACTGACCAAGCAGATGGGGCTAGCCTGCTTGGACCCAACGTCCCGCTTAGCCAAGTAGAAAGCTATATGATTAGGTATATCCAGGCGAAACTCCGGGTCGAGAATGGCAAACTTATAGAGCAGGTCAACACCGGTGACCTTCTCACCGCTACGACGATATGCGATGGTGGTACTGATGAGGCGGTGGATGAGATGGTGCGCTAGCTGGCGAATGTTGCTCTCTATCACCCGTCGTGGGTCATAATCACCATTGGCTATGGTAGCCCATAACTCAGAGACCCGGTATCTCTCCGACGCCACTCGCTCACACGCCGCCATGAAATCGGCGAAGTAAGGGCTCTCTATCTCCTCCTCAGTATAAAGACCCATGCGGCGGCTAAAATCGACCAGATCGCACTCGCGACTCTGGCCTCCAAGGAGGAATGTCAGAAACCGCCGGTCATAAATGTCGTTGACGGTGGCGTTGAACCGGACGGTTGCAAAGAATTCGAGACACAACTCTCTATACACCGGCTCACGAGTGCGAAAAAGCCTTTCCCAAGCCCGACAAATGAATATGGGCTCGCCGTCCTCGCCTCGAATATCCTGACGCAGGAAGGCGTAAGTGCAACTGTCAACCCTACATTGTCAATCATCCCCCAGTCAAGCGCGTGTGGAAGGTCAACCTCCTTCGGTAGATGGGATGCCAGCCGCGTCGTATACTCAAGGCATAACCGGGCAGAGATGGTGGTTGGGAAGACCAACCACGGATGGTGGACCGGTGGAGCTGGTGGTACTGGCACCTCTGGCTCTGGCTGCCGAGCCCGCTGTCCTCTACCTCGCAGCCATAATCTGCAGGAAAGATAGAACCTAAGTCAGTATGCAGATAGGACCCTAAAAATAAACATAATCGCGGGTGGTATGTGGCTCATGCGGAAAAAGAATCGGATTTTGGGTAGCAGGGCGTAGCGGCGCTATCTCAAAGAGGTTAGCGGCGCTAACCCAGAGAAGTTAGCGGCGCTACGCGACAGGGACGAAGAACAGTACTCGGTGTTGACACATTGCGAAAAACAGCTCGTTTGTAACAGAAAACAGCTCAGATCAGTACTAGGGTTCAAAATAAGCTACGAGTTATCGATTAATTGCAACAGGAAAGCCAAGAAATGAAAACCCTAATTTGGTTCTGAACAAAAACGAACCCTAGAATAGTGAATCGACTTAACTGTGCATGGACTAAAAATCTAAGCATGGATGTGTGCGTATGAATCATAAATGAGCATAAAGGTACGATATTTGAGCACATTGCAGCCGAATCGACCGAAAAACTTTTAAAAAAGCCTAACTGTGTTCGAGTTTGAAACGCAATGCAGGGGAGAAAGAGGACTTACCGGTGATGAAAAGTGGCCGGAATGTGATGTCAGCGGTCGTCGGCGGTCGTCGGAGGTCGGCGGTGGAGCGGTGGTCTGCAGTGGTAGTCGTTGGAGGTGGTTCGAGAGATGGGAAGAGTGAGAGGGTTAGCGGCGGGAACTAGGGTTTGGGGGAAAGTATGGGTCAACAACGAGTCTAATCGTTTTTAAATGATCGCCGAAGATAGCGCCGCTAAACCACACATGTTAGCGGCGTTAAACCCAAAGGGTTAGCGGCGCTATACCCCCCTGAAGCAGATTTTTCGATTTTGACGATTTGGATCCCGTTTCTCGATAGTGAGTTAGTGACCAACTGAACTTGACTTTTGAGAGATACCAGAGATGTTTGACATGCTCAGACAGGCTACAAACACACAAGAATGAAACAACGAACGAAAACACAAACAAACGAACGGAAAGAACGGAAAGAAAACCTAACTCACTTTCGTAGGAATCACGGTTGCATTTAGAGTATGCAACAAGCCTTTAAACCCCTCGGTAGCCCGAGAGGACGAGTTGTAGTCTTGTGAGGGTTTCTAGGAAACACACCCACAAAGTTGGAACGAAAAACGGAAAACGGAAAGAACAGAAACCTAAACTACACACGGGTTGCCTCCCGCGAAGCGCTTCTTTAAAATGAGTCATTAGTTGGACTCCCACACCACATTTAGGGGTCTGGCATTGTGAGGTTGATATCCTCACCTTCCCTCTCTTCGGACATTGTTTCCAAGTAATGCTTTACTCGGTGCCCATTGACTTTGAAGGTAACTCCCTCGGTATTAAGTAATTCGATTATGCCATAAGGGAACACCTTATTTACCATGAATGGTCCGTACCATCGGCTTTTGAGTTTACCGGGAAACAACTTTAAACACGAATTAAACAAGAGCACTTTATCCCCAGGTTTGAAGTGTTTGTTTCCTTTCAACCGAGCATCGTGCCATTTTTTCGTTTTGTCCTTATAGATCAAGGAATTCTCATAAGCTTCGTTTCTCAATTCATCTAACTCATTGAGCTGCATGAAACGATGTTCTACTTCCACCGGAAGATGACACGCCTCACCATAGATCAACCTAAAGGGCGTGGTACCCAAAGGTGTCTTATAAGCCGTTCGAAATGCTCAAAGCACGTCATCGAGTTTGTCGAACCATTCCATACGATTCCCATTTACCGACCGTTCAAGAATGCGTTTAAGCGCGCGGTTGGTAATCTTGGTTTGGCTGCTGGATTGTGGATGATAAGGGGTCGCAAATCTATGTTTCACACCATATTTTTGCAAAGCCCTCTCCAATTGAGTATTAGCGAAGTGTGTACCCCTATCATTAATTAAAGCTTTCGGGATACCAAACCGAGAGAAAAGTCTCTTCAAAAATTTCACCACGACTCGTGAGTCATTAGTGGGTAGGGCTTGAGCCTCAGTCCACTTCGACACATAGTCGACGGCTACCAAGATATATTTATTTCCTCGGGATGAAGGAAATGGTCCCATGAAGTCGATACCCCACACATCAAAGATCTCGCAGACTTGGATGTTGTGTTGAGGCATCTTATTTCTGGAGGAGATATTACCAGCCCTTTGACATGCATCACACTCTTTCACCAGAGCATGCGCGTCTTTAAAGATCGTGGGCCAATATAATCCGGCTTCAAATACCTTCTTTGCGGTGTATACCGCACCGTGGTGTCCCTCGGTGGATCCACTGTGGCAATCCCTCAGTACTTCCCTCGCCTCTTCTCCCCAAATACACCTCCATATCACGTTATCTGCACAATGCCGAAACAGATAGGGGTCATCCCATAGGTAATATTTCACATCACTCAAGAATTTCTTCTTTTGCTGATGTGACATTCCCTTAGTGAGAACTCCTGCAGCGAGATAGTTCACGAAATCGGCAAACCAAGGAGGTTCGGTGCATACCCTCATCAGATACTCGTCGGGAAGATTGTCAAGGATATCCGACTCGCGTAATTCCTCCAGATTCAGGTTCTCCAGCCTCGATAAGTGATCAGCTGCCACATTCTCAACCCCCTTCTTGTCTCTGATCTCGATATCAAATTCTTGCAAAAGCAAGATCCATCTGATGAGCCTCGGCTTTGCGTCTTGTTGCTAAACAATTATTTCAAAGCAGCGTGATCAGTGAAGACACTGGTCTTAGAGAGGACCAAGTAAGAGAGAAACTTGTCAAAGGCATAAACCACGGCTAGAAGTTCCTTTTCAGTTGTAGTGTAATTCTCTTGAGCCGGGTTTAGGGTTTTACTAGCATAGTAAATCGGTCAAAACCGATTGTCAACCCTTTGACCTAAGACAACACCAACCGCATAGTCGCTGGCATCGCACATGAGTTCTAATGGTAGGTTCCAATCGGGAGCTGCTATGATCGGTGTGGTGGTGAGTCTCTCTCTCAAGGTGTTGAAAGCTGCTAGACACTCGTCAGAGAACTCGAATTTAGTATCCTTCAAAAGGAGTTGCGTCATAGGCCATGTGATTTTGGAAAAATATTTTATGAAACGGCAGTAGAACCCCGAATGACCTAAGAAACTCCTCACCCCTTTCACATTGTTGGGCGGTGGTAGTCTAGATATCGTATCTATTTTGGCTCGATCCACCTCAATCCCAGCTTGTGAAACTTTGTGTCCCAACACTATACCCTCTCGTACCATAAAATGGCACTTTTCCCAGTTTGGTACAAGGTTGGTTTCTTCACATCGGGCAAGCATTTTGTCTAGATTGGCTAGACATGAATCGAACGAATCACCGAATACCGAAAAGTCGTTCATGAACACTTCCATAAAATCCTCAACCATATCGTGGAATATGGCGGTCATGCAGCGCTGGAAGGTTGCTGGAGCATTGCAGAGCCCAAACTGTAAATTCTTAATATTGTATAGAAATAGTGGTTTAATTGTAAAATACCCATGGGGTATATATAGGGATATGACCTATTGTAATAGGTAAGGTTTTGAACATAATGAAATAAAGAACTATGTGTTTTTCATGGTGTAAACCATATTCTTTCTAGTTCAACATGCAAACCTTCAATCTATCCTACATTATACTTGAATCACTTGTTATATGGGACTAACAAGTGGTATCAGAGCCAAAGGAGTGAATATTTGATCTGAATTCAACAACAAAAGTCGAAATTTTGAAGATTTCTTGAAGAAAAAGTGACTTACGGCCTTGAGATTGAAACTGAAGATCTGATTAATTAAATCTGTGAATTTGTGGTTGTTTAGAAAGGAAATCATCAAAGAAACCTTCATGGATTAACATTGGGTTGAATCTAACATCATATTTGAAGTTGTATTGATTTTTGAGTTTTCGAAGTTCTTGACAAATTTGATCGATTTGGCTTGTTTGATCAATGTTAATGATAATCGATGATATAGAAGTGTAAATCGGGGTAGGCAAAGTGATCTGGATAAGAAATTATCATATTTGGGCAAAATTCGAGATTTTTGAATCTGAGCGGGTAAGATCTTGAAGCTGTCGGAATTCCAGGTTTGAAGGTGTCGGGATTGCCCTTTGAATCAGTCGGTATTCCTGAATTCCGAGAATAATTTGGTCGGAATTGTTGAATACCGAGAAGAAATATGTCGGTATTGCTATAATCCGAAAAGAAATATGTCGGTATTGCTATAATCCGAGAAGAAATATGTCGGATTTGCTGAATTCCGAGTAGAATTGGTTGGAATTGCTATAATCCGAGAAAATTGTGTCGGATTTGAAACTTTACCGGAATTCAACTTTCTCGGATTGTCCAAGTTTCTCGGATTTCTCGGATTTCTATTTTCTCGGATTGTCCAAGTTTCTTGGATTTCTCGGATTTCAATTTTCTCGGATTGTTAAAGTTTCTCGGATTTCACAGAGTGTTAAATTTTTCTCGGATTGTTCAAGAAGAATTCATATTTTCTCGGGATTCTCTATTTTCTCAGAATTCTCTATGTTCTCGGAATTCTCTATTTTATCGGAATTCTCACAGTGCTCGGAATTGTCAATTTTATCGGTATTCAAGATCACCCGAATTTACACTCGTTTTTTCAAATTTTTAAGATTTCTGATCATTTTTGCCACAGCATTTTTACACTTGATAATCTTGGTTTTGCCCCTTGGACCCCACTATCAGGGGCGCTGCCCCCGAACCCCCGCCGTCGTTGTTGTGACTGAATTATCTTGGCACCTTGATTCCTAAGTCATGTGTATGGATTTTTTGGCTGAGTCAAGAGTTCTCAAAGTTTCAGTTATCATTCTGATATTTCTAGATTCGGGTCATATTCTGTTTTCCCGTGAACCATGTGTTTAATTGTCTAGTACCCTTATGTCTAGTCATCCGGTGCTTTCCTAACTGATTTTTGGTTCTTCTTTCTTAGTGTCACCAATTTTTGGTCTCAAAACCAGATTTTGGCCATCCATCCCTTGTTTCTTTTGAATCTTGGTTATCCTTTATCAGTCATATTTGAAAACCCAGTTCTCATTGTTGGTGAAATTATTTGAAGAATTGACCGACATCATTTTACATCAGGTTTTTGAGAGGATTTTGAATTACATGCGCGCTTGCTCACGTGCATATCAATCCGACTCACTGATTATTATATCAAAGTCAATCGTTTGGTGCTCTTGAATAAGGATGAATCCGACTCACTGATTATTATATCAAAGTCACCTACCCTCTTATGTGTTCCCAAGTTCATTTGCACCCGTATGTTTTTCAAAATCTTTGTATCATCCGGTGATTTGGTCAAGGTTGATTACACGGTATTGGGAGACTTACTTGACAACATTATTCTCCAATATCATACTTCATCCAACAAAGATTTATTAATCTTCAAGAATTCAGATCAAATCATTACCACTCCTCAACGATCAAGAGTGGTTCAAGTATCTATTCAAGTCAGGGAATGTTTGAAGATTATTTTGACTTGAAGTGTAGGATCCTCCCCACCCCTCTTCCATGTTTTTGCAACTGAATCTCATGGTGATGTCTTTTATGCATGATGCTCATAAAGTATTATAATCATCATGAGGGGGAGAATAAAAAGTGAAGAAATTTTACATTGTTGATTCTGTTGTTGAGGGTGTCTACTCAAGGGGGAGAGAGAAAAAGAAACAGCAGTCTATATCATGTCTAGGGGGAGTCAAGATTATCAGACTTATGAAGACATGGAAACAATCTGAGCTACATTGTAGGGGAAAACAAAAAGAAGATTCTTCCCAACACATCAAAAGTATTTATGCTTCCGCTGTCAAAGGCTCAAGATAAAACAATGTTTCAGACTGATGTATATGGTGGGACGCTACATCCAAAACTGCTTATATAATCTAAGGAAGACTTAGGTTACTGGCGTGTACACTCCTATTTCAATACAAAGGGGGAGAATGTAAATTCATAATATTGTATAGAAATAGGAGTTTAATTGTAAAATACCCATGGGGTATATATAGGGATATGACCTATTGTAATAGGTAAGGTTTTAAACATAATGAAATAAAGAACTATGTGTTTTTCATGGTGTAAACCATATTCTCTCTAGTTCAACATGCAAACCTTCAATCTATCCTACATTATACTTAAATCACTTGTTATATGGGACTAACACAAACGGCATCCTCCGGTAAGAAAATGTCCCATATGGACATGTGAACGTCGTCTTTTACTGGTCTTCGGGATCGATAGGAATCTGGAAGTGTTGGTCCCTTGTATGAGAATAACAACAAGCAACAGATGTGTAGAAGGGGGGTTGAATACACTTTTTGCGGAAATTGAACAAATCAAATAAAAGTCTTACACAAAGTAAATCAAACCACAATCAATCGAATGCTTTTTATTAAGAAGATGATTACAATGCTTTGAATAAGATGATGATTACAACAACTATCAAGTAAGAAACTCTTGATATATAATCACCTAATATAAATCTCTCAATCTCTAAAACTTAGCTATCTATAATCAACTTATGATTATAGATACTGACGACTCTCTAAACAGGATTTACACAGATTGATAACTTACCAATATCACAACTAATGTGATTATTCGAACACACGAACAACTTGGCAATCTGTGAGTTTCTTGATCACGTTGAATTGACAAACAGTAACCAAGATTCGTAACACATACGGTGAGGTGAGGTTTGGCTCTTCAACACGTAGTCGTAATCGTCTCTTGAGTCGTTCCTCTAAACTTATCAGGAGATAAGTATTTATAATCCTGTTGCTACGGTTCCTAACAAATTGGACTAATCCTAACTTGCTAACTAACTATCCGATAACTCGGAATCTTGAATCTTGAATCTTCTTATCTTGAGTCTTCAATCTTCAATCTTGATTCTGAAGTCTTCTTATCCATTCCGTAGATATAGAGAGTTAAAACAGAATTTAAAACACATTTAAATTCTTTTAAGCTGACTTCTTTAGTCAAGCTGAGTTATTCAGCTTGAAACTCATCAAGCTGAGTTCTTCGAGAACACACTCGAAAACAAACATGAACTAACATGTATAATTGTTAACTCATCCTTAGAAGTCTAAATAATTTACTAAAACATATTTAGTAACTCTATTGAGCTGACTCAGTCTTCACGCTGAGTCACTCAGCTAGAAACTTATCAAGCTGAAACTCAATATGTATATCTTAGTTTACGCACACAGCTTATCAAACATATTGATAATCTTACTAAGATATAGTCTAAGCTGATCGAACATATGCTCAGCTTATACTCATATTATACTCGGTCTGAATCACTATAAGTGTTCAGTCTGACTAAGCTTCATAATTCTGTTTAAGTTATATGTAGAACACATCTTGCAAACTTAACTTTGTCTCATCAAATCTTAACTGATGAGATCATTTTCCCAACAAACTCCCCCTATTTGATGATGACAAAACCATCAAACAGTTATTAAGTTTGTTTTACAGAATTATGTTTTAACTCTTAAACTTATCAAGATTTTTACTTTGAACTAATCAAATATTAATTGAACATATCAATATTAATTGAACTTATCAATTTTAAGTGGAACATACCAACTTTTAGTTGAACACACCAACCAATTACATTAATGAATAAGAACTAATCAGTTATTCATTTAAGCTGAACTTATCAGACTTATACATATGAACACATCACAACACAGTTGAACATATCAAACTTTATACTTTTATTAATTTGAACTTATCATAATACAAAATGTTGATCACATAGATCATGCACACATAGTGCTTACAAAAATATCAGAACTAATCTAATATTTACAATAGAACTAATCTATTGAGGATGCAGTCCTTCAAATTCCTTTATCTCCTTGTTAATTTCTTCAAGGACTTCTTGCATATTAGGAATGTGTTGAAGCTGATCCTTTTGTGATCGTATTGCTCTGTTTAGTCTATATCTGAACCTTGCATTTTGTTCAGTCTTTTCAACAATTTGTCTCAGAGCAAATACTTGAGATACCCCACATGTATAAATTGATGCATCAGCCTGGAAGCATTTTTCACCATTTATGTCCAAGTACATGAACCCTTTCTGAGGCTTTTCAACATATGTATTCTCTTTAAACTCCATGCCTTCAGGAAGAGCTAAACTGTCCTTGTTTGCTTTTGCTAAACCAGCTGGCTTTTTCAGTTTATCCTTTCCTATTTTGTGAAAGGAAGTCAGTAGGGTAGCTATCTCTTATCTGGGTATGATTTGCATCGTATCAGCTTTAGCAAGTATTCTTAGAATTTCATCTTTGACTTGATTCCTTGCAGAGGACTTTTCCATCTGCTTGATAAGAATAGCTACTTGCTTCCACTCTTCATAACCCAGCTTATGAAGTTGATTCATCTCCAGAGAAGGTGTTTCACCATTCTTTAAGACGAACTCCATGATGATGATCCCTTGAACTGAATTCAACTTGAGTGAAAGTATTTGAGAAGGGAAGAATAGTTTTGCATAGATATCCATTATGTTCTCCTCCTCTGGTTGATCTTCCATCAGAGGTTCTTCTTCCTCTTCTTCCTTAGGCACTATGGGTAGCTTGAGTTTAGCTAGTTCCTCATTCTGCCTTTTGATTTGCTCAGCCCAAGCCCTTTCTCTTGCCTCTTTTTCACTGACCAACACATCTTGAGCATTCTTTTGTCTTTTTCTTAATTCATTAACAGAGATCCCAAGCTGGTCAGCATCCTCCTTCTCCATTCTTCTAACTGCCAGCAGTGAAGCTCTTTCTTGTAAAATCATTTTATCCGCAGAGTCTTCATCTGAGTCAGATGATTAACTGAGAATCATTTTCCTTCTTTTCTATTGAGGAGGTTCTGATTCTTCTGAGCTGACTACTACAGGTCTCTTTTCTTTAGCCTTTTCAGTCAGCCCAGCTTATATTTCCATTTCTTTCTCCCCCTCAACTTGATCTGCTCCCTTTGCCAATAGTAATAAAGCTTCAGCTTGAACTAGCTCAGCTTCAGTATCAGCTTGAACCTTCTCCCCCTTTTTGTCATCATCAATAGGGGTTGAAGTGTTTTGTTGTTGGAGTGCAGCAACTGCAGAGTCAATCTCTTTAATATCCATTGTCAGCTTCACAAGCCTTTGACAGATTTTACGTTTGTGCTTCTTCTGCTTGAGATGGAACAAACCAAACTGAGCAGCAACATACTCTTTCAGCTGCTGGATGCCTGAGGAGGCAGTATCAGTGTGACGAGAGTTTTTGGGTACATAATCCAAAGGTTGGTGTTGACCTTCAAATTCATCTGCACCAGAGTTTGGACCCTGTGAATCACCTTGGTTTGAAGATGAAATATTGACAGGTCGTGCAATAGGGTGTGAGAAGTGAAGAGATTTAATTGGGCTCGAAATGTGAAGTGTATGGGTTGGTGGTTGGCTTATGGGTATAGAGGGGGTGATTGACCCTGGGGATTGGTCATATGTTCAATGTGACCCGAGTGTGTCTGCTCAGGAACATAAATAGGCTCTCCCATGGCTAGAGTAGGTGTGGGCTGAGTAGTCACCACACCCGGTATAGGATGTTGGCTTAAAATGAGCCTCAAGGTTGACACCTTAAGAGTAGGCGTCTCCCCCTCAACTCCTGCCGGTGGAGGGATCAATGTGATCTCAGCTCCAGTGATGCCTTTAGGAGTGGCACCACCTATGGCAGTTTTACGGGTATAGGTTCGGATATTCTCCCTAGCAGCAGTGGGCATACTAGGGGTGGCTTCAGAGTGGGATTGTATATGGAATGAAGGTGGAGGAGATGGGTTAGACTGGGTTGGGCTTACCACAACCTTATCACCAAAAACGGATGGAGATTAATGAGAAGAAAGAGAAAGTGGAGAGGTCTTACCAGAAGTAGCTTCATTTGTTACTGGTTCAGCTTGAGCAGAGTGCTCAGCTTGAACCTCCGTGTCAGTGTAGGAAGCTCCCCCGTGAGGTGATCCCTCATCTCCACTTGCAGATGAAACTCCCTCAGCCACCAAGAACATTGGACCACTCAGACCCTCTTGCTCAGGGAAGATGTCATTGTTAAACATCTTGGGGCTGAGTGTTGGGGTAGGGAACACATCCTATCCAGCTTCATATAAATCCCCCAACTCAGCTTCAATCACCAAGGACAAGTACCTTATGATTGGCACATGGAGGTCCCTGATGGTCTTCAATACTTGGACTTTGAGCTCGTTGAAAATGAGTTGTGCATAGTCTATACGTCTATCGAAGAACATATTGTATAACAACTACATTTCAAACTCGTTAACTTGGTCCAAGCCACCAACTTTAGTCCCCATTGAACGTACCACTGTTGAAACCATGAAGCCCCAGCTGGTTGGGAAAGTGGCCTTCTTAATCACCCCTTCAGTTTGAGGGTGACCCATTTGAGGTAGAACTGATCTCGCCACTTGTCTAGTCACGGTGGGCTCGAACACATCTTGAACAGGGAGCTGAAGAACATCCCTTAGTCGTTGAACCATGAGGGATACTGTTCGATTGCCATTGACAACAGTGCCTGTTATCTCTCCTTTGTTCTGATTGAAGGTGCATGTGTACCAGAACTCCAAAAGATGTTGCGGAGCAATATGAATCGGTGCTCCAATGAAGGCAAATTCCAAAGGGCATTTCCGGATGTAGTCTAACCAGATTTTATAACCTCTGCCCTGTTTCCTCGGAGGAATAGCAAGGCAGGCACGCTGATTATTAATTTTGATCAACGGCACTCCGTTGTTTTTGAAAGCAGCACCCCTAACCATTCTATCACTAAGAATAAGAGTGGTTCCTTCCATCGTCAAATTTCAGATTACACTGAGTAATTTTTCTGTATTCGCACTAAGCAAATGAAGACGCACTGAGCGATGTAGGGTTTTGAGAACGATGAAACGAGTAATCGCACTGAGCAAATGTAGAGTTTGTTATGTAAGCGTAAACTTCTCTAAACCGAATGGAGTCGGTATATATACCTTTCCGAGGAGAGAGAAAAGTTACCGTTGAACTCCCTTTTTATCCGTTACACCGTAAAAAATTCCGGCTTGATGTAACAGTGAGAGGGTAGAAACACATCATCTCCCAACGGATACAAGTGTAAAATAATAATATTAACGAATAATAAGATTATAAACACTGTTGAAATATACCAATACACAATTAGTATAATACGTGATTTTGAGACTTACTCAAATACGCACTTGCATATGAAGTAATTACACTTAGTAATTAAGTCATAGTTTGGACATACCAAGCTGAGGAAACTAATCACTCAGCGTGAATCAAGCACTCAGCTTGATATCATCACTCAGCTTGAGATTGATACTCAACTTGAGTTTGAGCACTCAGCTCGATTTTGAGCACTCAGCTCAGAATCAGTGACACTTAGTCATATATGTTTGAGACTCACTCAAACTTAGTTCTAGCTACACTGAGTAGTTTAAAACTTGTTTGGAACCTACCAAACGTGTGAACATATCACACAGCTTGAGTGAAGCACATAGCTCAGACTCAATGACACTTAGTCATTTATGTTTGAGACTCACTCAAACTGTATCATAACTACACTAAGTAGTTAGAATATGTTTGTAACCGACCAAACATGTGAACTCATCATTCAGCTTGACTTGTTATATAGTTTATGAAAACTTATTTATAAACTGTGCACTCAGCTTAAGACACTTAGTCTTTTTCAAATTGAAAAACTCAAATTCTAGACACTTAGCTAGGGGTTGAGCATACCCAATTCACTTAGCAGATACATAAACCTCTTTTCATCAAGGGGTTTAGTGAAAATATCTGCAAGTTGATCATCAGTGGAGATAAATTTAATATCAACTATACCTTTTTCCACGATGTCTCTGATGAAGTGATGTCTAATTTCAATGTGCTTGGTTCTTGAATGGAAGACTGGATTGTAAGTGATGGCTATTGCACTTTGGTTATCACAGAAGATAGGAGTTTTCTTGAAACTCATGCCAAAGTCTTGAAGCTGATGCTGCATCCACAGGATTTGAGCACAACAGCTTCCTGCTGCAACATACTCAGCTCAGCTTCAGCAGTTGAAGTAGCCACTGAGTTATGTTTCTTACTGGTCCATCTTACTAGCTTCCCTCCAAGCAATTGACATCCTCAAGTTGTTGATTTTCTATCTAACTTGCACCCAGCATAGTCAGCATCAGAGAAACCAACTAACTCAAACCCAGAGTCCTTTGGATACCAAAGTCCTAGATTTGGTGTACCTTTAAGGTACCTAAAGATCCTTTTCACAACTTGAAGATGTGATTCTTTAGGATCTGTCTGATATCTTGCACAAACACATGTAGCAAACATGATATCAGGTCTACTAGTTGTCAAATAGAGTAATGAACCTATCATTCCTCTATAGGTAGACTGACACACAGACTTACCATCTGAGTCTTTACTCAGCTTGACAGCTGGTGACATGGGTGTTCTCATGGTTGAACTAGAATCAAAACCATATTTCTTTATCAAATCAAGAACATACTTGCTTTGATTGATGAAAATTCCATCAGGCTTTTGTTGAATTTGTAGACCTAGGAAATATGTCATCTCACCCATCATACTCATCTTGTACTTTTGTGACATTATTTCAGAAAACCACTCACACAGAGATTCATTGGTAGAACCAAAGATAATGTCATCCACATAGATTTGTACAAGAATCACATGTCCTTTACTCTTTTTAATAAAGAGTGTCTTATCTATACGACCTCTGGTAAAATCCATGGATAGTAGAAAAGTGGACAGTGTATCATACCAAGCTCTTGGAGCTTGTTTAAGACCATACAATGCCTTGTCTAACTTATAGACATGATGTGGAAACTTTGAACTCACAAAGCCAGGAGGTTGTTTCACATAGACTTCCTCCTGAAGTTTTCCATTTAGGAAAGCACTCTTCACATCCATTTGATAGACTTTGAAGTGTTTGTATGCTGCATAAGCTAGGAACAGCCTTATGGATTCAATTCTAGCTACAGGGGCAAAGGTCTCATCATAATCAATTCCTTCCTCTTGCTTATACCCTTGTGCTACCAGCCTGGCTTTGTTCATTACTATCACTCCATCCTTGTCAATTTTATTTCTATAGACCCACTTAGTGCCTATAATTGAGTGACCTTTGGGGGCAGGGACAAGTTTCTAGACTTTGTTTCTCTCAAATTCATTCAATTCCTCTTGCATAGATCAATCCAATCCTCATCCTCTAAGGCTTCTTCAGTCTTCTTTGGTTCCATTTGAGATAGGAAACCAAAGTGAGCAGCATAGTTAGCTGTAGCCTTAGATCTGGTCATGACCTTTTCTTGGACATTTCCAATAATTTGATCTTGAGGATGATCTTTGAGGAATTTAAACGTTGCAGTTTTAGAGTCTGGTTCTGAATCTGAGTGATGTTGAGAACTCTGAGGTGAACACACATCCTCAGTCTCAACAGCAGCATTGTCAACAAACTGATGATCACTGAGATTCTCAGTCTGAGTGACTTCAGCTCCAAATGGATTGACGAACTCATCATCCTTCTTAGCTTGAGAATCCATTTGAGCATGTGATGGACACACATCATCATCACTATCATTTCCCATGACATACATAGGATTTGATAAGTTGGTTTCCTTAGGCCTTTCAAGCTCACTCAGACTGACCAAGTCAGCTTGACTCTTATCAGCTTGATCAAGACAGTCTTCATCAAAAGAGACATGAATTGACTCTTCTATGGCCTTTCTCCTTGTATTATATATCCTATAAGACTTGGAGATTGAGGAATAACCAACAAATATTCCAAGATCAGCTTTAGGTTCCAACTTATGGAGTTGATCTCTTTGATTTAGCACATAGCATTTTGAACAAAAGATATGGAAATAACCTATATTGGGCTTTCTAGACTTATACATCTCATATGATGTCTTTCCATGTCTTTTGACAATGATTGACCTATTATGAGTATAACAGGCTGTACTGACAGCTTCATCCCAGAAATAGAGTTTCAATCCTGCCTCACATAGCATTGTTCTAGCAGCCTCAATCAAGGTTCTATTTCACCTTTCAGCAACCCCGTTTTGTTGTGAAGTTCTTACAGATGAGAAATTTTTTAATATTCCTTTTTGTTCACAGAAGTTTTCAAGAGTTGAGTTTCTGAATTCAGTCCCATGATCACTTCTAAGTTGCTTTACAGACAAACATTTTTGCAACTCTTCTTGTTTTATAAAATTGATTATCTCCAGGGCAGCCTCACTTTTGGTTTTAAGGAATATTACCCAGGTAAATCGTGAGAACTCATCTACTATCACCAGTGTGTACTTCTTGCCACTTAGGCTTGGAGTACTTATGCGTCCAAACAAATCCATGTGCAACATATGCAATGGGTCTGTTATTGAAAAAATTTGCTTTGATTTAAAGGACCCTTTATGGTGCTTCCCTTGTTCACAAGTTGAGCACAATTTGTCTTTGACAAATGTGATTTTTGGTAATCCAGAGACTAACTCTTTATTGGATAGCATATTTATATATTTGAAGTTTAGATGGGATAAACGTTTATGCCATAACCAACTCAGCTTAGGAACAGAATGGGAATACAAGCAGGTTGCATTATAGGGATCAGCAGAATTTAGATCAAGTAGATACACATCTCTTTCTCTTTTAGCTATTAATACAGTCTTTCCCTTAGCATTATAAATTGTTCCTACTTTCTTCCTAAAAGTAACAACATTATCTTCATCACACAATTGACTGATACTAATCAGGTTGTGTTTGAGGCCTTTGACATATGCAACCCTCTGGAAAGTAACCTTGCCAGCTTGCATCTTCCCATAACCTTTAGTTCTTCCATAGGAGTTGTCACCAAATGTTACTTTAGGACCTTCATCTTCTTGGAAATCACTAAGAAGTCCTTTCCACCCAGTCATGTGCCTTGAGCATCCACTATCCAAGTACCATTTACTTGAACCCTGCACATGATATGAAAACTAAACACATTAGTTTTGTTTGGGAACCCACTTCTTGGTGGGTTCAGATAAGGAGCACTTAGCATCTTCATCTGGTTGAACTGACTGGTCAGCTTGAGCAGGAGCTGAGTCCTGTGTAGGCTGATCAGCTTGTTCTTGTTCAGGCCTTGAGATTTCTGCATCACAGTCCTTAGCCTCATGACCTCTACTTCTGCACTTGTAACATCTCCTTCTTCCAATGATTACAGGAGGTAGAGAGTCTAACAATCCTTGTGAGAACTTACTCTCAGTCTTAGGATTGTATGTGGTGGATAACTTTTCAACTTTCTTTGCAAGTTGATTTACTTGATGATCACTGACTTTGGACTTACCATTGTCAGATCTTTGTTTGTTATCCTTAGAAGTTTGACTAACAACCTTCTTTTCTATGACTTTGGACTTACCTTTGCCATGGTGACTGGACTCACCAGTTTCAACAGGTTTGGACTTACCACTGTTGATCTTCTTAGACTTACCAAGATCTACAACTTTGGACTTACCATTGTTGTGATTTGACCTCTGACTTACAGTGGTCTTCCTATTCTTGTAACTTCTCTCCGAGCCAGATAGAGAATGTTGTCTTTTGAAAGGATTTGGATTAAGCCTTTCTCTGACTGAAGTTCTTTGAATAGGCTGAGTGTCTAATCTGTCCAGCACAGACTTACCATGTTGTTTGGATGTTGAGCACTCTTCTCCATGATCTTTAGCCTTTACAAACATATTGTATTTAAGGTTTTGACCATGTTTCTTCTCAGAGGCTGACTTCTGAGACTCAATCAGTAGTCTATCATCCTCAGAGTCTGTACTTGCTATCTCATCATCAGCTACATAAGCTGCTGTTTGATAGTCACCTCCAAGTACAGCCTTTACCTGTTTAGGAATTTGTAGGTTTATGCACTTTTCAGCAAGCTTTGATGACTTACACCAAGACTCAGTGACCTTTTGAAGCTGGTCAGCTTTGTCTTTAGCTTCCTGAAGTTCTTCACTTACAAGTACGATTGAGCATGGTACTGTACCGGTACTGACCGGTACCGGTACCGATTTTACCGAATACCGAATTTGATTTAAAGACAGTACCGAATACCGTACCGAGTATTCATATACGGTACCGGTTACGGTACCGAGTCCTTATTTTACCTAGTTAGTTCGGCACTAGTCCCGAATACCGAGAATACCGAGTCCCGAATACCGATTTACTAATATTTCAAGAACCGAATACCGGACCGAAAACACTAATTCGGTACCGGTACCGGTACCGGTACCGGTTTCGGTACGGTGCCGGTACGGTTCAGTATTTCCGGTACCCATGCTCACCCTTACTTAGAAGTTTGTTGATGTGTCTTTGACATTCAAGATCACATTGTGCTTTCTAACCATCATCAATGAGAGATTGATTTTCCTTAATCTCATCTTTCAGTTTAGCTATCTCAGCTTTGAGGTCATTTTGAGACTTAAGGCTGGTCTTGAAATCATTCAGCAGATAATCAAAAGCAAGACCCTTTTCTTCATCAGTGTAAGAGTTAAGGGTGAGCATGGGTACCGAAAATACCGAACCGTACCGGCACCGTACCGAAACCGGTACCGGTACCGGTACCGAATTAGAGTTTTCGGTCCGGTATTCGGTTCTTGAAATATTGGTATATCGGTATTCGGGACTCGGTATTCTCGGTATTCGGGACTAGTACCGAACTAACTAGGTAAAATAAGTACTCGGTACCGGTACCGTATATGAATACTCGGTACGGTATTCGGTACTGTCTTTAAATCAAATTCGGTATTCGGTAAAATCGGTACCGGTACCGGTCGGTACGGTACAGTACCATGCTCACCCCTAGTAAGAGTAGAAATTACTAACCTTATACATGGAAGCAGGATCCCAATCACTGAGCTTGCTGTTTTCCTCAGCTTCCTTCATGTCAGCTTCAAAGATTGATTCAGACTGACCATAATCAACCTCATCTAATTCTAACTCTTCATCTTCTTGACCCATAATACATACATCATCATCTGAGGTGGATGATTCTGTATCCCAGGTTTCAGCATATAACCCTTTTGCACTGGGTTTGTCTTCTGGCTTTTCTTTCTTGAGCTGAGTATATTTCTTCTTGTATTTATCAGCTCTGTAAGCATTCTTATCAACAACTGATGTTGATTCCACCTTCTTTGATCTGCACTCAGCAGCAATATGTCCTTTCTTCTGACAGTTGAAGCACACAACATTCTTGGGATTAAAGAAACTCTTCCCTTTGCCCCTGTCAGATCTTCCTCTTCCCCTTTGAGCTCTTCTCAAATGTCTGGCTAACATTGCCATTTGCTCAATGATATTCTGAACATCATCAGTATCACTTAAGTCTGAGTCTGAGTGGTCAGCTTGAGATTCTGACCCAGTCTCAGATTTAACAACTAGTGTCTTGGAACTTTTCTTCTTTTTCTGTGCAACCAATGCAACTTCATTCTTATCTAAAGACTCCTTGAGTTGTTGTTGAGAAGCTCTCTTGTGTTCAGTGATCTGTTCATGATTTAGCAAGAACCCATATATAGACTGTAGTTTGTACACGTACAGTGTTCCTCCAGCCCTCAGTGCTGTAGTAACATCATTAAACCTCTCTAGTAACACATCCAGAAATTTCAACACAAGTTCAGCTTCATCTTTCTTTACACCCACACTTAGTATGTCATTTATCAAGCAGTGAAACCTTGTGAACAAATCAGACAAGGTTTCATTCTTCTTTGAGAAGAAGTTTTCATAAGATCTATTCAAATGATTCTTCTTCTGCTGCTTGACCAGATCTGTTCCCTCATAGGTAACACTCAGCGTATCCCAGATATCTTTTGCAGATTGACACCCAGTCACAGTACGCAAGATTTCAATTAGTCAGGGCATTTACTAGAACACTTTTAGCCTTATCATCCAGATTGAAGAGTTTCCAATCTTTATCAGTCCAAGATGCAATAGGCTTTCTTGTATCCTTTTCAGTTCTGCCAAGAGACGTATCACTGACAGTAGCAGGAATTTTGGGGATGATTGGTCCTTTTGTAATAACATCTAACATACGAATGTCAATGGACTTGAGGAATAGCATGGCTCTGAACTTCCACATAGGTTAGTCAGAACCATCAAATATGGGAAAACCTTTGGCAGACATCTGTGGAAAGTTTGAAGAATTGTTGCTTGTAGACATTGTAAACTTTCTCAGAATCTTGAACTTTCATCTTATGAAATCATTCAGCCTGCTCTGATACCAGTTGTTGGTCCCTTGTATGAGAATAACAACAAGCAACAGATGTGTAGAAGGGGGGTTGAATACACTTTCTGCGGAAATTGAAAAAATCAAATAAAAGTGTTACACAAAGTAAATCAAACCACAATCAATCGAATGCTTTTTATTAAGAAGATTATTACAATGCTTTGAATAAGATGATGATTACAATAACTATCAAGTAAGCAACTCTTGATATATAATCACCTAATATAAATCTCTCAATCTCTCAAACTTAGCTATCTATAATCAACTTATGATTATAGATACCGACGACTCTCTAAACAGGATTTACACAGATTGATAACTTACCAATATCACAACTAATGTGATTATTCGAACACACGAACAACTTGGCAATCTGTGAGTTTCTTGATCACGTTGAACTGACAAACAGTAACCAAGATTCGTAACATATACGGTGAGGTGAGGTTTGGCTCTGCAACACGTAGTTGTAATCGTCTCTTGAGTCGTGCCTCTAAACTTAACAGGAGATAAGTATTTATAATCCTGTTGCTACGGTTCCTAACAAATTAGACTAATCCTAACTTGCTAACTAACTATCGGATAACTCGGAATCTTGAATCTTGAATCTTCTTATCTTGAGTCTTCAATCTTCAATCTTGATTCTGAAGTCTTCTTATCCATTCCGTAGATATAGAGAGTTAAAACAAAATTTAAAACAAATTTAAATTCTTTTAAGCTGACTTCTTTAGTCAGGTTGAGTTATTCAGCTTGAAACTCTTCAAGCTGAGTTCTTCAAGAACACACTCGAAAAAAAACATGAACTAACATGTATAATTGTTAAATCATCCTTAGAAGTCTAAAGAATTTACTAAAACAAATTTAGTAACTCTATTGAGCTGACTCAGTCTTCACGCTGAGTCACTCAGCTTGAAACTTATCAAGCTAAAACTCAATATGTATATCTTAGTTTACGCACACAGCTTATCAAACATATTGATAATCTTACTAAGATATAGTCTAAGCTGATCGAACATATGCTCAGCTTATACTTAGATTATACTCAGTCTGAATCACTATAAGTGTTAAGTCTGACTAAGCTTCATAATTATGTTTAAGTTATATGTAGAACACATCTTGCAAACTTAACTTCGTCTCATCAAATCTTAACTGATGAGATCATTTTCCCAACAGGAAGTAACCAGAAAACCGGTCGAGAAAGTAGTAATAAGCATTACCAGAAAGAAGTTCAAGCATTTGATCTATAAATGGAAGGGGAAAGTGGTCCTTACGAGTAAAATCATTCAGTCGGCGGTAATAGATGCACACCCGCCACCCGGTCACAGTTCGGGTGGGAATAAGTTCATTTTTCTCGTTCGTGACCACTGTCATGCCTCCCTTATTTGGAACCACGTAGATTGGGCTAACCCACGGGCTATCGGAAATCGGGTAGATCATACAGGCATCCAAACGTTTGACGACCTCTTTCTTCACAACCTCTTGCATTTTAGGATTTAGTCGGCGCTGAGGTTGAACTACCGGTTTGGAATCATCCTCCATAAGAATTTTATGCGAGCAGAATGACGGATTGATTCCCTTGATGTCGGAGATGGACCAGGCTATCGAATTTCTCCTTTTCTTCAGAACATCGACCATTTTGATTTTATCAGACTCGGAAAGGGTCGATGATATGATGACGGGGAATTGAGAGTCTTCCCCCAAATAGGCATACTCCAGATGCGGAGGTAGCACTTTCAGTTCAGAATGAGGTGTAAGACTAGGGGTAACATCTTGTGTTGTGTCGGTCCCCACCTCAGCGATCTCAACTCGCGATGACTTAAGTGGTCGCGACGCATTCAACGCGACATGCGCCGCGACGGCCGAAGATCCTGCGCAGCGGGTTCAGTTCCTTGCCCTTCAGTTAGTATCCGTACTAACTCCTTGTGGTCTCTCTCAGGGTTGATGAGACCTTCTCCGATGGGCATTTGGCCATTCGCCTCTTTCATACTCGTCCCTCGCAGCTCATTCTCGAACATGGTGTCAAAAATATCAACAAAGAACGTGGAATCATCGCAGCTCTTAGAATAGCGCATGGCGTGGTTAAGACTGAAGGTGACTGCATCGGTCCCTACCCTGAGTGTCAGCTGAGATTCTTGTATGTCGAATAAAGCATGAGCTGTACTCAGAAAAGGTCTCCCTAAAATGATAGGCACCTTGTCATCTTCCTCCATATCGATGACGATAAAGTCCACAGGGAAGATGAATTTGTCGACCTTTACCAGCAAATCTTCCACTATCCCTTGTGGATAAGTAACAGATTTGTTTGCCAGATGGATCGCCATGCGCATCGGTTTTGGTTCGGGCAAGCCGAGTTTGGCGAAGAAAGAATAGAGCATCAAATTCACACTCGCCCCAGAGTCAGCCAATGCGTCGCTAACAGGCAAGTTGCCAAACTGGCACGGTAAGGTAAGACTCCCGGGATCCGTCATCTTCTTCGGGATCTTATTTGGCATAGCTGCAGAGCACTGATCGTTGAGCGTGACGTTCGAGACCGCTTCAAGCTTCTTTCGATTCGTCAGGAGGTCCTTCATGAACTTTGCATACTTAGGCATTTGAGCCATAGCCTCAACAAAAGGGATGTTGATGTGCAAAGATTTCAAGTGCTCTAAGAACTTGCGATACTGCTCATCCTGCTCGTCTTTTCGGAGACGATGCGGATATGGTATCGGAGGACGGTATGGTGGAACCAGAGGTGGAGCAGAAGGTTAACAACTTAGTAATCAACACATATAAGTCTTAAACCCTATATAAGTCTAAACCCTAAATCCTATATAGTAATCAAATAATATTAATAATTATTTCACATAACCAAATATAAGTCTTAAGATTAACAACTTATTGTCTTATTAGTAGGCCGGTAAAGAGGGTGTTACAAATATCTCCCCCTTAAAAAGATTCCGTAAATCTCATCGCTCTCGAATAAGGAAGGCTTCTACGCATCAAAAGCATAAGTCAAATAATACGCGCACCCTTTGGCTAGTGATTTTCTAGCCTTCATAAACGAGATGATAAAAAAAGAGAATTGAGCCCTATCTCCACGAGCCACGACATGTGACCCGTCAACCAAGGAAATAGTGATGAATTTTCTTATGGTACTAAATACTAGCTTTATGGTAACTTAACCAATCCATGCCTAGTACCAAGTCAAACCCATGTATAGGCATAAGCAAGCATTTAGCAAGGAAACTAGTACCATCCATATCTATTTGTACTCCAGTCACTGAGGAGGTAACAGGCACTAACTTACCATCTGCTACTTCTACTTCTACTTCTAAGAAAAAATCAATCACAGTAGCAAGCAATTTCAATTTATCATATAAGAACATAGATATGAAAATTCTATTTGCACCAAAATCAAATAACACACGAGCAGGCACAGAGTTTATCAGAAACATACCCGTAATCACATCCTCATCTCCGGTGTCCTCATTCACTGTCATTTTAAAGGCCCTTCCTTCAGCAGAAGGTGGATTCTTTCTTTTCTGACCTGCAGAAGACAATCCCCCTACATTGACTACCCCTTGCCCTGTCCCCGTTGATTTCTGCTTAGAACAAGCTCCAGCTCGATGACCTTCTTCGTGACAGTTCAAACACACGTTTGTTCTAAACCGGCAATCTGACGGTTCATGACCAAATTCACCACAACGCAAACAACGTCGAGTCTG
Source organism: Pulicaria dysenterica (assembly GCA_947179395.2). Taxonomy (NCBI): domain Eukaryota; kingdom Viridiplantae; phylum Streptophyta; class Magnoliopsida; order Asterales; family Asteraceae; genus Pulicaria; species Pulicaria dysenterica. The sequence goes on from OX359293.1 coordinate 20,890,323, forward strand.
CGGTGTGCACGGACCGGTATGACTAGATTTACAACTTCCACACCACTATTTTCCTTGACTATACCCCGAACCCTTTGATTCCTGGTCTTCCTGATTCTGGTTACTTTGCCACTTTCCCTTATTCTGATTCCCACCAGACTTGTGAGACGATCCATTCCCTCTGTTCATCTTCTCCCTTGCTCTAACATCACCTTCAGTTGCCCTAGCTAAAATGAACGCCTGAACAAAAGATGTTGTCATTCGGGTGTTACCCCGATATTCAGGTAGTAGTGCTTGCACAAAGTGTTGGATTTGTGTTGGTTTGTCAGGTACCCACTGCTTCGCAAATCTCAGAGTTTCGTTAAACTTAGTTATCAATTCATCAACCGACATCTTATCATTCTGTACCAAATCCATGAATTCCAGCTTTACCTTTGCCAAATCATAAGCATTGCAAAAGTGCTCACAAAACTTAATCTGAAATTGTTCCCAAGTTACAGAGTTCACAATTTCTCTGGAAAGATGTGCTGTCAAAGAATCCCACCAAGTTGCAGCTTGACCTTTCAGTCGCCGAGTCGCAAACTTCACTCTTTCAGACTCTTCGCAGTTACAAGCATCCAACGCCTTAACAGTCTCTCTTAGCCAGTTCAATGTAACCGTAGGGTCGGAGCTTCCAGAATACTCCGGCGGTTGACAATCCATGAAATCCTTGTATTGACTCCTCGGCTTGAAACTTTCCTGTGGTGGATGCCAAGGAATAAAGAAGTTCTGTTGATGTGGTTGCTGAGGCTGTGTACCTTGTGGAATAGGTACAAAAGGTAAAGATCCAAATGGTGTTGACACATTACTGAAGGGATTTGCAGTATATACAGGAGGTGGTATGGTTTGGGAAAACACAGTTGTTATCCTGGGCATATGGATTGTTTGGGTTTTTTCAGAAGATTGAGTTTGATGTTGCTGCTGTTCAAGCTGTTGAATCCTGTCTCTCAAAGTTTGCAGTGTATCTTCCAACTGAAGCACATAGTCTTGCTGATCAGATTCACCATTATAAGAAGTACCAGCCCGGTTGTACTGTTCATTTGCTGCCGTAGAGGACTGATTGTTGTTTCTTCTGGGGGACGCAGGGGTAGTTGTCCGGTTCACGTTATCAGCCATATTATGTCTCATACACAACATCTCACCAGTTGTCAGATTTAAATCTGTTAGTATAATCACACTAACTACTCACAAAGCTATACTACTAATTACTCACCCTCGGAATACTAGACTGACCAGAGCCTTGGTTCGAGTTTTGCATGAAATCATCAATGCAAATCCTCAAACCATTGCTCTGATACCAAATTGTAACACTGTACTTTTTAATTAACATAAAACTGCATGTGGAAGCTTAATTAACATAATTACATATAAACATAAGTTAAAAGATCATTTGTCTAATTTGACATCACAATATTTCACTACAGTGTTAATTACAAAACAGGCTTTTTTCACAAAATATTAGACATCAGAGAAGTGGTCTGTCCATATTCCCAGCATTGACATTCAGAAACTCACCTAAACGAATCTGCAAAATATAATAGTGGGGAATTAGCGCAAAGCTAAGTGAGGGAATAAATATCTAAGCACATACAAGGCAAACAGCCTAAACACATAGCTCATAACCCCAGTAGAACCAGCGGTGTTGCAACCACCTACAACCATATCCCGGCTAAAGCATAGGTTTACCGATAGCCCTGCTAACATGGACAACAGTACCAGCACCCTTGAGTACAACAAATGCACATCAAGATCAGATATTGTAAATCCCCCAAGCAAAGGCCCAGCCGCTCAACTCATGTTAATCTCCAAAAAATAAACATGTATACATATCAATCAAGACATAAAGTCCAATGAGCATAGTTACAATCAGGATATTACATCCCGCATATCCAAAGATATGAATCCACTCACCACAGTCTGCACAGCTGTAGTACACTCAAGTGACTAACTCACTGAGTCTTCTCAGTTCCTGAGAATATAAATACAAGTCAGTATTGTATCATAATACTGATCCATGATAAGTAATACACTTATTCATACATCACATGTATACATTCATATTACATATATCACATATATACAATCAAGCTCACATACGGTTTTTATATCCAATTCCGTATCTTCATTATTCTTGATAAAATTCACTAACTCCATAGCATAGGCAATACATATGTTCCTTCCATAAATCATGATCACCAGTGTTTAGAAATTCCAAGTCAATCTCCAAAACCGAATAAGGCTTCATGCGGTTTCTTGATCATGCGGTTTTATAGTAATAAGTCTAAAACCGATCAAAGTATTAGAGGATATATCCAAGTCTCAAATCCCGTATAAGTCATGCGGTTTTAGTACAAATCCAGATCAAATCATCCATTCCGTATAAGTTAAGGCACTTCCATACGGTATTATACCAATTCCGGATAGATCATGCGGATTGTCAAAAAACCGGATCTTTTTCTCAATCCCGGATAAGTTAAGGGAATTCCATGCGGTTTTATGTAAATACCGGATAACATGCGGTTTTCCAAAGTGTTAAGGCAATTATTTGTGTTATGCCGTTTTTACCCCATTCCCGGATGTCATGCGGTTTCTAATAAATCCTGAATAGCCAAGGCAGTACATGTGGTATTGTTCAAATTCCGGATATCATTCGGATTTCCTTAAAAACCGGATAAGTCATAATTCCGTATAAGTCCATGATTCCAAACAAGTTAAGGCAAATTCATCCGGTTTCCATGAATTCCAATTAAGCATGCAGATTCTTAATCATTCCCAGATAACACATTCAGTTTCTTTACATTCCGGATATAATTTATGCGGTGTTTCACCAATCCCAGATGTTCCCATGCGCTATTTACAAATCCCGGATCATTCAAATCTTAATCCCGAATATTTCATAGGTTCTTGGCTATTTAATCCATTACTTCGATTCTGAGCTAACTTATGTACATGCATAACAATCTATATTTCCAGGAAGCATTTTAAATACATAATATACATGAATCCTTACAAGAAACTAACATGCATTCATCCTAATTCAGTTAATCAAGAATCATGCGGTTTTTCATATAATTTCTATAAAACCGAATTTAAACAACAAGTACCAATCAATTATGCTAACCTTCAGGATTAAATATTGCAGAATTCAAATCAATATTCAAATATAAAGATGATTGCTCTTGATCTTCCCTTGTCTTCTTTCTTTCGGCCGAGAGCACCCACAACACACACACACTTTCTAATTTTTGATATTTTGCATGAAATGAAGGATGGTGGCAAGGTTTGGTGACTAAGTGTCACCACATGGACACCTCATAATGCACTAACTAATATTTTAAATTAATTAACAATTTCTTAATTAATCAAATACACATTTAAATAAACACATAGTAATCAAATAATATTAATAATTATTTCACATAACCAAATATAAGTCTTAAGATTAACAACTTATTATCTTATTATTCTAGGCCGGTAAAGAGGGTGTTACAACTCGCATACTCCTAAAGGGACAAATTAGCCAAATCTCCAGCCATTCTACGCAAGCGCTCTCTCTCACGTTCGGCTCTTCTCAAACGTCGGAATTCTTGCTCGGGTTTTTCAAAAGGCTCGACTAATTCGGGAGATGAGGCACGGGACATAAACCAAAAGCAAACCTAAGGGTTTCTAAAGGCAGAGAACACTACCCTAACAGGCCCTGAGAACAGAAACTAAACCTAGAAACAGAAAGCCAGGAAAAAAAACGAAAACGAACAAACTGCTAGCGGCGATCACGCCGCTAACTATTACCGTTTAGCGCCGCTAACTAACAGGCAATAAACAGAAACTTTTTGTTTTGAGCCGAAACTCGCAGAAAAGCTAGTTTAAACTATAAATTAATATAATTATATCAAATGAAACCGTTCCCCGGCAACGGCGCCAAAAACTTGATGTGCGTTTTACGTACTAGTTTTTTATTTATAAATCCGTGTTAATATGTACCAAAAACGCCACGAATAGCCAAGTGTACCTAATCGATTTTCTTAGTATAATCAGTAAGCACTGGTGTCGAACACAAGGGGAACGTGAATGATTTGATAATAATTATAAAAATTTAGAGAATAAACTAAATTAAACTACTAAAGCAAATAAACAAATAAAACAATAAAAGGGGGATTTGAAATTAAGTTTTTGAGAGCACTAATGAACCAAAATTATCAACACAAACCTAATCAAGAACTAAAGCAGACAAAGTAAGCAAGTGGCAAGAAAATAATCGGATTTACTTATATGAATAAAGACTTCCCTCCCTAGATTCGATTTCACCATTTTCCAAGTTAACAATATTTCAGAGAATGTGTGCTATTTAACAATTAAGACTAATTATCGATTCCTAAATTGATTAGACTCTTGTTCTGAAAATCTTACCCTATAATTGTACTCATTAACAACCCTTATGGTCAAAGGATTAGTTAACTCGTCAAATTAGTCAATTAAATTCGATTCATGAAAATCTTTTATTTAAATGATTTGTTAAGAAACAAAACATGAAACCAACATACAAAGGTCATTATATGTTGAACCACATGCAAAAGAATTTTTTTTAATTGTCTAACCTAGGATTAATCAACCACTAGTCAAGATTACCTAATGATCATAGATAATAAAGTTCCAAGCTTTATGAAAAACAGATTGATCATCTCACTTTTAACAAAACTCAGATTGCAAACAACCAAAAACAGAATCTAAAACATGGATTATTAATTGATTAAGAGATTCATAACATAAACAAGATTAAAAAGCACACAAACTCATTAAAACTATCAACTTGTCATTGGGTTCATTTCCTCTTGGGAGGAAAACAGAGATCTAGCCTAGCATGTTCATACAATCACTCTGGAAACAATGAATTACGAAAGACATGATGAGATGGAATGATAGAACCCGTAAAAGATGAATCATGCAAGCCTTGATCTTCGATTTAAACACCAAATCCTTGAAATCCTTGAAATCCTTGCTCCAAGCTGCCCTTGAATGCTCCTGGAGCGTAATTAGGGTTGTATGACGGCAAAAGATGGTGCAAAAGTCCCAGATACGGAGAGGAATGCGAGTATTTATAGTTGAATGCCCCTGCGAGATCGCGCCGCTAACCATGGGATAGCGCCGCTAAATATGAGTTAGCGCTGCTATCTCTATCTTATCCCATTTTCATCGCCAATTTGAAATTCAAAAACTCTGATCCTTATCTTCTGCGATCGCGGCGCTAACCACTAGCGTTTATCGCCGCTAACTCCTCAACTGTAGCGCCGCTATCTCTTAACTTCACATTTTTTTCATCCTTCTCTTCGTCTTTCAACTTTTGGTCTTCTTTTTGCATCATTTTGTATACTTTAGCCTGAATTCAACAAAGAAAGGTAAAACAAACCTTTTTGACATTAAAAGAACAATTTCTCGGCTAAAACTACACGGATATCGCGCAAAATATATAGCTAAAACCCGCGATATCACTATATATATATATATATATATATATATTAACATATAAATTTTTTGGAATGATTAGGTAGGTAAATTAGGCATGAAAAATATATATGTTAAAGAGTGTTCATATACATTAACATTTATGTTTCTCTCTCCTTAAATTATTAAGATTACTTAAATTTAAGTAGTTCAAACAATTATGCACAATGTACAACCTTTAATCATTAAGACTCCTTTAATCCTCACCATTCTTTTTATCTAAATTAATCTCATCCACTCAATATTTAACTATTTTACACTCCTATTTTACTTTTACTTTTTATTTATTTAAAACATACTCTTCTACTAACACACTCTCTCACACAAACACAATTATACACTCACATCAACATAATTTTTAAAATCTTATTAACTTCTTTCTCCTTATTTAATAAATATAAATCTTTTTTCTTATTTCAATGTTTTTTAGAATTTTTTTAAAAATATTATCAAAACAGTTGATACAAATATAAGAAAATTTAAAAAAAAGCGGACATGTTACTTAAAACTTTTTCACGACATTGAATCACACGAATAATATATCATTATATTTTTGAAAAATAATGTTGCAAAACAGAAACTATAGCCACCGCAGCATTGCGCTGGGTACGTTGCTAGTATATATGTATGTATATATATATATATATATATATATGTATTATTACTATATAATATATTTATGTTTCTCTCAACTTAAATTATTAAGACTACTTAAATTTAAGTAGTCCAAACAATTATGCACAATGTACGACCTTTAAATTATTAAGACTTCTTTAATCCTCACCCTTCTTTTTATCTAAATTAATCTCATCCACTCAATATATAATTATTTTACTCTCCTATTTTACTTTTACTTTTTATTTATTTAAAACATACTCTTCCACTAACAAACTCTCTCACACAAACACAATTATTCACTCACATCAACATAATTATTAAAAACTTATTAACTTCTTTCTCCTTATTTAATAAATGTAAATCCTTTTTCTTATTTCAATGTTTTTAAGAATTTTCTTTAAAAATATTATGAAAACAGTTGATACAAATATAAGGAAATTTGAAAAAAGCGGACATGTTACTTAAAACTTTTTCATGACATTGAATCGCACGAATAATATTATATTATATCTTGAAAAGAACATGTTGCAAAACAGAAACTATTGCCGCCGCAGCATTGCGCGGGTACGTTGCTAGTGTGTGTGTATATATATAGAAATTTGATCAAGTAAGGCCCCCCTCTTAAACAAAGTCCAAATCTAGACCATTAGATTTATCAAATCAATGGTCAAGATCTTATAATGGTATTATTGTAATTAATTAAACAATTATATGATTTAATTATAGAAGTAAGGGTATTATGGGAATCACTAGGAATTGCAAAATTGTTTATAAGCCACGAATTCTTTTAGTCATCTCAAAGCCCCCTTTTTTTATTTTTTTTACTCTTTAGATCATTAAATAACCATAACTATTTTAATTTTTAGAATTTGAGAAAAAAATTATACAAATCTACTCATTTTTTAATACTCTTTCAAACGACACCAATTTTCCTATATTTCTGAATATTTTATTTTTAATGAAAATGATGAAAAGTGGCTGACTGTTATAGATATGAAAGTGATAATGAAAATGATGAAGATCGGTAGTTGTTATAGATATGAAAGTGATGACGAAAATGATGAAAATTGGCTGACTGTTATAGATACGAAAGTAATGACGAAAATGATGAAAACTGGTAGCTCTTATAGACGAAAATGATGAAAACCGGCTAACTGTTATAGATATGAAACTGATGACGAAAATGATGATAATTGGTATCTGTTATAGATAAGAAAGTGATGACAAAAATGATAAAACTGACTAACTGTTATAGATATGAAAGTGATGACGAAAATGATGAAACTGGTAGCTGTTATAGATTTGAAAGTGATGACGAAAATGATGAAACTGGTAGCTGTTATGGATATGAAATGATGACGAAAATGATGAAAACTGGTAGCTGTTATGGATATGAAAGTGATGATGAAAATGATGAAACTGGTAACTGTTATAGATATTAGTGTGATGAGGGAAATGATGAAACTGGTAGCTGTTATTTTCTTCCAACAGCCGAAAATGATAATTGTCAAAACAGCTACCAGTTTTCATCATTTTCGTCATCACTTTCATATCTATTATAGTAAGCCAGTTTTCATCATTTTCTTCAAAAATATTTTTTTCTAGAAATATAGGAAGAATGGTCTTGTTTGAAAAGGGATTAAAAAATGAGTAGATTAGTATTTTTTTTTCTCAAATTCTTAAAAATGAAATAGTTATGGTTATTTAAAGATTTATGGGGTAAAAAAATAAAATAAAAAGAACTTTGAGATTGGTTGAAAAAAGGCGCGTGAGTTTTCTAAAAATTTGCAATTCCTATTTTGCCCTTTTAAATGAGTGGCAAAGGAATGTAATAGTTCATTACCATTACATCTGCATGTTTGGTTGTTCCTCGGAATGGAATGAATCATTACTGCAGTATGTTTGGTAAAGAAAAATAGACATTGGAATGGAATAAAATAAATAAACAATTACCAAAATGCCCCTTAATTAAAAAATATATATAACTTAAATTTAAATAATTTAATATATAAATATTTATTTTAAATACATTTTACACATTTTAAAAAAATTGATAACTATCAAAACTACGAGAGTCATTAATAAATAATGTCAACCTAATAATAGCAAAACCATAGTCACATAAATCGCTGCATCATCTGCTATCTTCGATCTGGATCGAACGTTCTCAAACGCGGTACGAACAGTTTCAGTCGCCAATCGATGCGCGACTCAAAAGAATGGTCAATGCAGTCCAAATTGATGGTCAAATCGATCCAATTGATCTTCAATTTGGCAATTGGAACGCGATATTGAACGATTAATCTGCTACAAGTACGTCAATTTAACAATTGACTCTCTAGTTTAATGTCTTTCTTCAATTTGATTGAGCGTGAAAAATAAAGAATCATTTTTTCACACTTGACTCCTCGTTTCTGAATACCTACCATCTGATTTATCTCTTCTCTATCATTAATGATGATTACATTCTCATTCCAACATCTATTAATATGTTTACATTTTTTTCAATTTCATATATTGACATCATCCTCCTCCTCCCCTATTTTTTTTTTTTTGTTATTATATTTTTAACTCACCGAATGTTTTTAAGTTGTTTTCCTTTAAGTAAGTTTACAAGATGTTTATTTCAGATTTTGAGTATTAAGTATAAATCACATTTTGAAAGTATAAATATTAATATAGTTTGAAGTTTGGTAACTTGGTTGTGACTTGTAGATTTATAAAATGTATAGAAAATTAATATTATTATTTATTGGGTACCATGTTATATGATACATCGTACCAAAGCGATCCGGAATGAGCATACCCTCCTCCGTATCGAATTTTAGAAATTAGCGAAGGGCGTTCCCGATCCGTGTTCCCGTACCAGAGCGTTCCGCGATCTATGTGACTATGAGCAAAACCATATAAAAAATTATATACAAGAGTACCACGTCAATTAAGAATGCGATAAAGGGCATGTTGTTAAAGGGCATGTTGGTCATTTTATATCCCATTACCCACGGAATGAACAAAGAAAGAGAGTTGAGGAAGGAATAAAATAGAAGGAATGACATTACTTTTGTAATGCTTCATTCCATTCCCTAGTAGTAAACAAACATGTTATTAGTAAAGAAATGAAATGAGTGTTTTCATTCACACTTATTCTTTCATAACAAACATTGCATAAGACTTTAGGAGCTTTGTTTAAGCAAGGAGCTTTGTTGATCCTTACACACATATATACACTAACGTATAAATATTTTGAAATGATTAGGTAGGTAGTTTAGGCATGAAAAATATATATATGAAACAGTGTGCATATATATAGATATCAAGTTATTAATGCTTGTTACTTATATGTTCTAAGTTTTATGAAATAGTGTGCACATCATGTTGAAAATTTGTGGATGAATCAAATCATAAAGGTTAAAGAAGGAATAACAAATGTAAGAAAGTGGTGGGCGAGGATAAAAAAAAGGCCAAAAACGGTTTCAATTTTGAGGCCATAAACAAGTTGATTATGGTTTAATCTTAATCAAATTTTAAAACTTTACCCGTAGGAAATTTAAACTTGCTTTTTCGTTTTGTGATTATCGAACAAAAAGAAAAGAAGAAAAAGATAAAAGATTGTAACTTCGTAACTACAACAGATAAAATAAAAGTGTACTAGTTTATAATTTATAAAATTCGAGTTATTTACGTAACACTACGACATGAATAGACAAGAGGACCTAATCGTATTACAGTATACTTAAAATACATATTGGTGTCAAACACTAGGGGAACAAGTATGATCTTGATTATAACTATACTAATAAATATTAAACCAATTAAAACTAATAAAGCAAATAAAGCAAATAAAAGGGTTTTTTGGATTTAATCACTTATAATCAAGTAAATTAAACTTTAATCACTAACAACCTACGAAAACACAAGCAGCTGGATGTAATTAAAACTATTGAAATAAAGAATTTCCCTTCCTAGATTCGATTTCACCTTTTTAAATTAAATATTTTCAATTAATCATGTGCAATGAACAATTTAACATCATATACCCGATTTCTAATATGATTAGACTTCATGGTGAGAACATCTAACCATATAATCATGCAATCTACAAACTATAGTCATGTGATCAATAAGAAGCACAATTAGTCTATTTAATTCGAATTAAGAAAGACTTAACCTCTATTGATTGTTTTTAACATTCAGTTATTCAATTAACATATAAAGGTCATCATATGTCATTGCACACACATTAGTTCTATCTTTGGTTATTTAACTCTAGGATTGGTTAATCACTTGTCAAAATTACCTATTGGTCCTAGATAATCATGATTTAAGTTACATAAAAAGATCGGTCCTCTAATTTATGAAAACTCAGATTGTAAAAACCAAAAATACAGATTCTTAAATACGTGTAGATCTTTGGTTAAGCTTAACAAGATATATATATATATATATATATATATATATATATATATATATATATATATATATATATATATATATATATATATATATATATATATATATATATATATATATATATAACACATCTAAATACATTGAAATCAAACAACTTTAACAAGGTTCATCTCCTCTAGGGAGGAAAACTGAAAACTTAGCCTAACATCACCATTTTAAACATTCTGGAATCATTTAAGAGCATAGTAAAGTTTAGAACGAAAAAACGTGATGAAAATATGATGCAAACCTTGAATCTTCACTCCCAATGCCTTAATTTTTAAGCTTAATGCTCCAATCTGCCTTGGGATACCTCTGGGATGTTCTTAGACATTTAATGGGGGTTAAAGTCGGGTAGCATTCATCCTAACCGATCTGGAAGTAAATTAAATAGTTTTGGATAAATGTCTATGACACGTCGCCACCATGAGAGTCCTCGCGACATCCATATTCCTTTTTTATTTAATTTTTAATCGGGTGGAAATTAACTCCGACGCTTCGTGATGATTGTCCGAACGCGTCACGATCTTCTGAACTTCATAAAAACTTGTTTTTTCTTAATTTTTTTTCTCTTTTAAGCTTCAAACATCTTCACGTTTTAACTTTTAGCCTGAAAAACAATTAACAAATGTAAAACACATCCTTTTGAACTATTTTGCATAATATATGGCTAAAAATACCCCGACTGCATGTAATATATATATATATATATATATATATATATATATATATATATATATATATAATATAAAATCCTCTAATTCCCTCATTGACCAACAGGTGTTGCTTAAATAATTTCAAACTTTTCATAGTTTGACTATAAGTCCTCCTAAGTCGTAACCTACTTCTATCCAGTCTCCAGTTCTTCTACTGTTTCTCCCCACAGTTCCACACCCATCAGCACGTCGTTGACCGGCAACGAAAAACCACCCTTCCACCGCTTCCTCTTCTTCACGTCAGTGCAACCCTCTTCTTGAGAGGCTTGTAACCTATCGGGGCTACTACTAAACACATTCCCGAACACGATCACCGATCATCTTTGTGTTTGGTTGTTCCAGCCGATGGAACATGATAAAAGAAAATACAACAAACAACACTAATAAAACAAGAAAATACAACTTGATGTTTACAAGCTTATGACATAAGACAACACAATTGATTTCTAGTGGCATAGAAGTAACAAATCAAAGCATACCAACCGTATTAATGACTTCATCTATGGTGGTTATAGTGGTGGCAGTTTCATCACGAGGTTACAACCGTTGCGGCTTCACCGACGGGTACGGCGGCAGCGGCTATTTTAGAGCATACGAACCTAATAACGACCATTATTGGTGTGAACCCCAACAATGGTTGCAGTAGTGGTTACGTCGCGGGCTACTTCATCGATAATGCAAGTTCCGATGGTTAAATGGTATTCAGAGGACCACATAAAGAGAGTTGGTTTCAGGGTTACATCCAATCCAAGGCATGAGTTATTAGGGAAAGAAAGATAATTGATGGGTAATAGGTTATAGCTGTTAATGTGTTCATTGAGAAAGAGATATAATTAAATATAGGGATAATTTCCTATATATCCTTATTAATCACTTAAATATCTTATTTGTCCATCTTAAATTTGAAATATCCTATATACCCTTCTTAAACACTTAAATATCTTATTTACCCAAATCATCATTTTTATTAATTTTTTATTATTTTATAATCAATTTAAATCATTTATAATTATTTAAAAAATGAAAAAGACCATATTGCCCTAGCCTTATTCACGTAAGATACACTTACCCTAATCCCGATCGATAATACAGTTGGTTTCTACGTCGATCAAACCAGCGCCTCTCCATTCGCCGCAGGCCTCTGCACTGCCACCGTTCTCCTCTGCCACTGCACTGCCTCCCTTCGCCACCGCCGATAATACGGGTTCAGGTTTTGATTTCCGTCGTTTGCTTTATGTTGGTTTTCTAGTTTGTACGTATATCATATATTGACTTGATGTCATCATGATTTGATTTTGAGTTCAATCTTGCACTGCTCCCTCGCGTCGTTTGCTTTCGATCTGTTAGTTTTCTAGTGAAATGAGACCATCATACAATAACATTTGTCGAGGATTCTGCACCATGTATAATTCTTGATTTTAATTCATTGTAATTAGTGCTTCAGAAAGAATTTATTAACAAACACAATTCATTGTACGTAATTAGTGCTTCAAAAAGAATTTAGAGTAGTACCAAAACTTAGTCCACTTTGGGTTTCCCTCACGGTTTTAAAACGCATCAGTTGGTAAGAGTAAGATCCACCCTCCTTATAAGGAGAATGAATTTCCCTTGCATCACCAATGTGGGATGCTCCTGCATTGCTACAGGAGCGGTGGGTTTAAGAGTCGCGGATTTGACCGGCTCGAGGGAACGCTGAGCCCCATAAACCCAACATCCCCCCCCCCCCCACATTGGTGCGGCCCCCCGGCTCTGATACCAATTCTTAGGACCGTAACTAGGGAACCGACCAACGATATTGTCCGCTTTGGGTTTTCCTCAGGGTTTTAAAACGCGTCAGTTTGTAAGAGTAAGATCACCCTCCTTATAAGGAGAATGAATTTCCCTTGCCTCACCAATGTGGGATGCTCCTTCATTGCTACAGGAGCGGTGGGTTTAAGAGTCGCGGATTTGACCGGATCGAGGGAACGCTGAGCCCCATAAACCCAACAGCATCTTTAAAACTTAGTCTTTTATCAATGTCAACGTGAAAAAAGTTCGTGAAAATGTTGATGTTTTTTATAATGGTCGGTTAAACTTTTTTCTTTCAAATATGGTGTCTATCGAATAGGTTTGAGACTTTGAGTATTGTTTTCAATGGTTTTCCGTTATCAACTACGAAGACTGTGTGTTTTCCCTTCAATTGATTATATTTCAGCTGCTATATGCCATAATTGAAGTAATTTTGATGTTTTTATGTGATAAACGATAGTAGGTTTTCCAAGGTTCTTATTAATCAACTAGTTTATTGACCCGTGCACGCACAGGCATTTCAGAAGTGTATTTGAGATATTAAAATTTTCAAATAAAAATAATGCAATAAATGAAATATCACCGAACATTTTTAATCTTTTTTTTACTTCTAACACGTGCAACGGCAACATATAATTGACCATGTGTAAACACAGATTTCATGAGGAATAAACCGACTTCTGAAAGTGACTGTACCTAACTTTTGTTAATCGTCATAGCAAAACACAACATTAGAGGAAATTATCTTCTTTGAAACTTAAACGAAAGTTTTGTATCTGATGAAATCATTTTCATTTAGGAATACCCACTACTATTAATGGATAACAAAAAATTAAGAATATATAATTTTAAAAAAGTGTCATTTTACAATAAATTTTACACCAAACCGTAGATAAAAATGAGACGGTCGTAAATATATAACTATTTTTTATCTAAACAAATTATACACAAACTATTAACATAATTAATTACATTAATTTACAATTTTTATATAACACCCTCGTATTTACTTAAAAGTCACCCTCACAATTTTCATCAAACCCCCTCCAATTGATTTAAAATTGATTCGATCAATTTTGTAATTGATTTAAAATTCGGAATCTTGCCAAAATTGTTTTTGATAATAGATTAATTTTGCAATTGAGGGTTTCTATTGGTTAATTAAGATTGATTTGATTAATTTTGGAAATTTTGCATGTCTATTATATATAGATATAGATTTACCTTGTGGGTTGTGTTTAATTTGTTTTAAATTGGTGCATTTTGATTTGAAGTTTAAGTTAGTTTATCTTATTCAGATCGTTTTTTAAGGGATAATTAGCATATTTATATAAGTCCCGGATATCTCGAAAAGAAATGTTATAACCGACACCTAAAAGAAAAACGATCGTGCTTAAGTACTAAATTGTAATCCAGCCGGGTTTATTAACCAATCTTGCCACCAAAGAAATTTGTGTTTCATCGATCTTCCCTTTAGCCATTGAAACAGGAGCGACTTTGTATCAACCAAAATAGAGTTCATTCACGATTTATCTGTTACGAATACTAGTCGATTTCTATCAATCCAGATCAAGTATGCCGCCACCGTAACCGTCAAGCTCCAAATAATCCGTGCTTTAGTGTTTAACCAGCGATTTGCATTAAGTTCCAAATCTTTGAAATCTTCGAAGTCTTGCAGCGGTACCCCCCACCAGCCATGTATATCCGCCCATATCTGTTTTAATTTGAAGCAACTGAAGATAGCATGTTCCACCGTCTCAATTTGATCCCCACATCTTAGACAAAGCATGGAGTGAAGATCGATACCTTTCTTATCTAAATTGACCCTTACCGGAAGTCTTCTACGAACCGTCCTCCACTTGAAAATACAAATCTTCTTCGGGACTAAATTCGACCAAAATGTTTGATGACAGCTTGAAGACCCTTCAAATTGTAAATCTTCTAGAAGTCCTCTTACTCTTTTTACCGAATAGTTGTTGTCATCACTAAGTAACCAAATTCTTTTATCCGGTTGACTTTGAATCAGTAACACTTGTTCCAGTTTTGTCTTCAACCTTGCAAGTTCTGAAGCAGATCTTCCTCTAAAATTACTGACTTGTCCCAAATTCCATGACCAAATCGCATCTGACCACATACCCCATTCTGCTACTTTTTTATCTTCCCTTCCGAGTTTTGCGAAAACCCTCGGAAACTCTTGGGCTAAAGTAGACGTACCCAACCAATTGTCATGCCAGAAACTAGTATCTTGACCATTACCCACTTTTATCATCTGCAAAGAATTGAAATCTATCCCAATGGAATCAAAGTACGTACGTATGTTAATTATACCCGACCAAATCCCACCACCCCTTGATGGAAATGATAAATGAATATTCGTTTGATTTCCCCTACCCGAACCCCCATAAATACTCTTGATTATGTGAACCCAAAAAGCATTTTTTTTTTCTTTCCAAAACCGCCACCACCATTTACCAAGTAAACTTGAATTAAAATGGTTTACATTTCCCAAATCAAGCCCACCCCTCTCCCTACTTACGACTATATCCGACCACCTCACCCAATTTATCTTTTTTGGAAGACCCTTCCCCCTACCCCAAAAAAAAATCACGTCTTAACTTATCTATAGTACAAAGGATACCGGTAGGAACCCGGAACAATGACATGAAATACACCGGCAAGCTGGATAGTACGGATTTGATAAGTGTCAACCTTCCCCCGGACGATAGTGTTCTCGACTTCCACCCTGCTAATTTTGATTCAAACTTTTGGACCACCGACTCCCAATGGGATTTCTTCTTCATGGACATGATGATCGGCACCCCTAGGTACTTGAAAGTACCTAACCCCTGTTTGAAACCCAATAAATCTGCCATTAGCTTACCTTCTGTGTCCGTAACTCCAAAACTCCAAACACTGCTCTTTGTGAAATTTACTTTAAGACCCGAAGCTCTTTCCCAGTTCTTTAGAAGTCTGACCAACGCTTGCATGTTTTTAGTATCCCATTTGCCGAAAACAATCGTATCGTCTGCATACTGTAGGTGCGACACTCTCACCTTATTTTCTCCAATTAACAGTGGTCTAAACACCCCTTTATCACAAGCTTCCTTTAACATAACGTTGAAACCTTCAGCTGCAATTACGAAAAGATAAGGTGATAATGGGTCACCTTGTCTTACCCCTCTAAAAACACTAAACTCTTTTGACGGTGAGCCATTGATTAAGACTGAAATCTTCGCCGAAGAAAGACACATCTCCATCCATCGAATCCACTTTTTACCAAATCCCATCTGCGACATGATATCAAACAAAAAATGCCAGTTTAAGCTGTCTTATGCTTTTTCAAAATCTATTTTAACCGCTGCTGCCTTATCTTTTGTTCTTTTAACCTCTTTTACAACTTCTGCCCCAATTAAAATACTATCTAAGATCTGTCTATGCTCAATAAACGCCGATTGTTCCTTTCCAATTAACTTGTGCATCACCCGTCTTAGTCTTTTTGACAACACCTTAGATAGAATTTTGTAGTAACACCCGATCAAATTGATTGGTCTGAAATCCGCAAAACAGGTTGTATCCCCAGATTTCGGAATTAAAGTAATAAAAGAAGCATTACAACCTCTAGAAAGCCTTCCATTCCAAAACCATTTTAACGCTAGTAGAATATATGTTTTTAACAATTACCAGAAATGCTTTAGGAAAGTGAAGTTGAAACCGTCTGGACCCGGTGCTTTGTTACTCCTACAATCCCAAATTGCGTCTTTGACTTCAATATCTGAAAATTCTTTTTCCAAATCCCACATGTCCAACTCCGAAATTTTGTTGAAACTGTTGCTTTTAAAAAGAAGAGAAGTATCATTCTTTTCTTTATAAAAGTTACTAAAGAACTCCACCGCTGCTTCTTTGATTATTCCGGGATTTGTTTCCCAAATCCCACCGACCATTAAACCTGAGATGTTATTTGATCTGAACCTGGCTTTTAAGGAGGCATGAAAAAATTTGGAGTTTTCATCACCCTCTAACTGCCACCTAATTCTTGATTTCTGTTTAAGCATCTCTCCTCTTTTGAAGTCTAACTCCGCCAATTTCTTATTTTCTTCAAGCCAAGTAAATCTTTCCAACTCTGATAATTGACCGTTCTCTGCCCTCAATTCCCACCCCAATACCTTATCTTTCAACAAAACTGATTGAGCTTCTAAATCACCAAACTTTGACTTGGCCCAAACTTTCAAAACTTCTTTTACATTTCTTAATTTTTCCAAAAATATTCTATCCGGTTCGTTGTTCTTAACTTTTTTAGACCAAGCTTCCAAAACGATAGAATTACAATCCTTATCTCTTAACCAACAGTTAAAAAACTTGAACGGTTTTGGTCCAAAATTGATCAGATTATCAAAGCAGACAATTGGACAATGATCAGACAGTTTTCTATGTAAAGCTACACAAGTCAAGGCCCCCCATATCTCAAGAAAGCGTTCCCCAGCCAAGAATCTATCTAATTTGCTAAATTTAACACCTTCCGAACATACTCTTGTAAACTTTCTATTGCCCATAGGAATATCGAACAAGTTGTTAAAAGCAATAAAGTCTTTAAAGTCACTTACATTGGTTGGAATTGTCGCTGTGTTTAGTCGTTCTGCGGAAGAAGTCACCTCATTAAAATCACCAAACAATAAAACATTACTGTTGCAATCTGCTAAACAATCCGAAATTGCTTCCCAACACTCCTTCTTTGCCGGGCTATGGGGGCCGTATATGTTGAATAAGAAAAAGTTTTCATCTTTACCTTTCCACTTTGCTGAAATCGCGACAAAAAAGTTTGAAACAGTAGCTTTTACTTCATGAATCCACTCCGTGTCCCAAACGAGTAGCAGCCCACCTGCTTTCCCTATAGCCCCCCATTGCGCAAAGCCGAAATTCGGGGCTCCCCAAATTTGTTCGACTAAATTTTCGTCAATGATCTCCATCTTTGTTTCTTGTAGACCCAACACCAAAGGCTTTTCTTTTATGCAAATCTCCTTTACCCAATTGATTTTATCCACCGAACCCAACCCTCTTACGTTTAATGATAGAATCTTCATTAAACCTCTGAATTAAAGGATCGACCACTACTATCTTTCAAGTGTTCACCGATAGCGACCTCTTTTTGTAGAACCCTACTTTTTCCATTTCTTCTGTTGAGTTGGTGATTGAATCCGATGAAGAAGAATTAATTGCGTATATACCTGAATTTGCAATTGTTATTTTCTTTTTCTTACCTTTGGATCTAGCAAGATTCTTCATCATTTTTAGAGACAATTTTCCAGCACCCAGGTTTTTCAACTTTTTAATTTTTTTTTCACATCTGTGCTAAAAGAAATTGTTTGTATATGATTCTGAGTCGGGTCCAAAGTGTCTTGATCTTTAATTTCTTGGGCTTCAAAAACAGGCGCATCAAAAAGAGATTGTTTACTATCATGGGCTTTCTCGATTTGGGCTTCACTTTCAATTGTTGTTGTCTCTAAAAAGGCTTTATCACTTTGGGCCCCACTTGAATGAGTTCCGAAATACCTAGGCTGTGCCTCCTTCTTTTCAGAAAACGAGTGTTGTACTTTTTGCCTTCTGAAAACTTTTTCCCCTGCCGGCGTGAACAGCTTTTCTTTCGTACAACCTCTGTGCCCTGTACCTGCAACGTCGGCTGAAGTCTCCTTTGTACCTGCAACGTTGGCTGAAGTCTCCTCCTTCTCCGTAGTATTTTTTTGACTTTCGATTTGAATTCTTGGGAAAAGAGCCTCTTCCCCCGAGATGTTATCCGGCGAGAATCCACCACCGATTAAGGTTTCTGCTTTCGACCTCCCTTCTTCGTAAACCTTTGTTTTTTCTGTTACAATTATACTATTGATTGACCTTACTAGCTCCTCGTTTCCATTTGTTTCGAACTCATCCGCCGAATCCTCCATTTCGTCTTCCTCTTCTGACCGAGACCCATCAGATGAGCTAGCGTCTTCATCCTCATCTAGTTGGTCAACCCAACCCTCTTCCCTAAGCAAAATTTCTCTTGAATATCCCTTGCATTTAATCACATATCTCTCCATTAGAGGAAATTCATATGAGGTATTTATTAAAACTCTTCCTGCAACTAAAGCTTTAGAGGTCTTCCATGTACAGTTTTCGACACCGATTGGGTCTCCCCATCGTGAGGCAATCTTTGTGAAGTTATCCTCCGACCATAGATCAAGTGGGACTCCGTAGATCTTAATCCATGTGGTTCTTCCATCTCCATGGTTGTAGTATTTGGACCATAATCTGACATTTTCAAACCATAATAACAGTTCTGGGTCTTTACTGTTGGAAATTTGTTGTGCTGTAGATTTGGAATCGCACACCAGTAATATCTCTGCACCACCAAGAAACTTCCAATCTAGGATGTTTGGGTTAACTGCTCTGATGATGTTTGACAAGTTGTCTAAGGTTTCTTTTCCTCTTGCTTTTGCCACCAAACAGTATGTCAATAAGGAAGCAACTTCATTTACTTCCTCTAAGTCTTTAATGTATTCCCACGAGTTAACATTAACTCCACTGTTTATCCCAGGAATGTTCTTACCAACTCCTTTAGTACTTTGTTTTATACCTGTAACAACCTCTGCATAGGACCTGTCATCTCTACCTTTTTCTTTGTTGAAATTTCCAGTCGAGTTATTCTCCTGACAATGATGGCTCCATTGGTTTGGTTTTAGATTTTGACCTTTGTTTCTAGCCTTGTAACATCTTAGTTTAAAGGATCCTATCCATAATCCATTTAACAATCTTAGTAGACTCCCTTCATTTTCGTTGATGTCATACCTCACGAACCCAAACCTGCTGCCATTTCTTAAGTACCTTGCTGATAAGAATACATCCACCACCTTTCCACAGTTCTTGACAAGTGCCCATAACTTGGATTTTTCTGTGTTGTTTGGAATATTGTAGAAGAAGAATGACCTTGACCTGCTGTCACTACTACAAAATTGACTTTCAGCCCCCCCCCCCCCCATTCAGACCCGGTTATAGTAAAAAGACTAAAAAAACCGGGGCTAAAAGGTGTGTTTCCGGGTAAAAATTTGTGTAGCGAGATTCGACCCCGGTTTTTTAGTAACAAACCGGGTCTAAAAGTTTCAAAACATTTAACCCCGGTTCCTTCACAAAAAACCGGGACCAAAAGGAGGTGAGGTGCGAAGGGTCGCGCTAGTTTGCGGGATTTAACCCCGGTTTCTTTACAAACAACCAGGGCTGAAAGTTTAAAACTTTTAACCCCGGTTCCTTTAGTAAAAACCGGGACCAAAAGGAGGTGAGTTGGGAAGGGTCACGCTAGTTTGCGGGATTTAACCCCGGTTTCTTTACAAACAACCGGGGCTGAAAGTTTAAAACATTTAACCCCGGTTCCTTTACTAAAAAACCGGGACTAATAAGGTGCAATAAATGCCTAACGGGTCGCTCAGCTACCTCATATATTTAACCCCGGTTATTTATAAAAAACCGGGGCTGATTATGTCTATTTTTGGCTGCTGAACATTTAACTTCCTCTTCTTCTCACTTCTTTTCAATTTATACCTCTCTATCTACCACCATTAATACCATTCGAAAATTCTTAAATTTCTTCCAAAATTCTAAGTTTTATTTATTAAATGCTTCTCAAAGTTTACATTTATTGTCTATGTGATTAAATATTCAAAGGTAATATATATATATTATACATATTCATTATTTTTTTAGATTTTTTTGAATGTTTCATCCATTTTTATAATTTTTGTTGTTTGTTATATATTGTAGGTATCTATGTGAGAAATCTAATTGAATTACATGCTTGATAACATTCAAATTTTAAGGTATGTTAATTTAATTCCAATTGTCTTAACTTTTAAGAATCATGTTTATGTAGTTTATACATATATATATATATATATATATATATATATATATATGTGTGTGTGTGTGTGTGTGTGTGTGTGTATGTGTGTATGTATGTATATATATATGTGTGTGTGTGTCTTAACCTTTTACAATCATATTTATATAGTAATTCAATTAGATATGATTATATATATATATATATATATATATATATATATACACACACACACACACATTATCTTAGTATGAATTGTCAATTGTTAGGCAAACCTAGGATATGACATAGCCTTTAGTATGCATACCCATCTGTAATTAATCTAATAGGGGTTAATTTCGGATTGTCCCCATTTGGGACTGCTTTTTGAATATTTTGTCTCGTTTAGGATGTGGATGCGTATTAACAGATTTGGTATTTATGAAAAAATCAGCACATTTCTCTTTACTCCTACAAGTTTGTGTTTTTATTGACAACCTTGAGGAGTTAAGGGGAAATGCTGCTGATTTTTTCTTAAATACTTAATTTGTTATTACGCGTTCACATACGAGAGAAAGTATTCAAAAAGTGGGTTAGGATAGACCACCCTTGGCCTTATTCATATCTACAAATGTCATACATGCATATGCATCATATTAATTATACTTGTTTTTAATTTTTAGATGGATCGTAATACATGGATGTACAAGATACCACGTGGTTCAACTATATATCTTGATCATTTGTCTAGTTTCATGAAAGCTCTTGAGGATTATAAGGATAGAGAAAGAAAGCGTGAAGTTTTGTGTCCTTGTAAAGTTTGTAAAAATTGCCATTTGTTTGCTAATTCTAATGAAATTTATGGACATCTGATAGTGGATGGGTTTGTGGATAAATATACCACTTGGTCACATCATGGTGAATTATTATCTGATAGTAACACGACTCTTTCACATTTAAATAACGAAGATAACCAAGAATCGATCTTGAATGATTGCGATAATTTAGAAGAGATGCTTCATGATTTGGAGGATAACGTGACTGAAAAAGATTACGATAAATTTCAACAATTGTTTGAAGACTCTGAAAAACCATTATATGCTGGCTGTACGAAATTTACCAAACTTTCTGCCGTTCTTAAATTATTTCATTTAAAAGCCGAAAATGGTTGGAGTGATAAAAGTTTCACAAGTTTGTTAGAGATTTTACATGAAATGCTTCCAGAAGACAATGAATTACCAATTTCATTATACCAAGCAAAAAGAATGATGTGTCCAATGGGATTGGAAATCAAAAGAATACATGCTTGCCCAAATGATTGTCTATTATATCGAAATGAGTATGAAAATCTACATGAATGTGTTAAATGTGGTACATCTAGGTACAAGGAGAAAAAAGAAGTAAATGAAACAAATATGGATGTAACAAAAAATGGACCACCAGCAAAGTTATTGTGGTACTTGCCCATCGTGCCAAGATTAAGAAGATTATTTGCAAACCCCAAAGATGCAAAGTTATTGCGTTGGCATAAACAGGAACGTAAGAACGATGGAAAACTAAGACATGTGGCCGATTCTCCTCAATGGAGAAATATTGATCATGAATTTGTAGAATTTGGCGAAGAGCCGAGAAATATAAGATTGGGTCTTAGTTCAGATGGTATTAATCCATTCGGAAACATGAGCAGTCGACACAGCACTTGGCCGGTTCTTCTGTGTATATATAACCTTCCACCATGGCTATGCATGAAACGGAAATACATCATGATGTCATTGTTAATTCAAGGTCCAAAACAACCCGGTAATGACATTGATGTTTATTTGGCTCCGTTAGTTGATGACTTGAAAGAACTGTGGAGTGTTGGTGTCGAAGTTTATGATGCATACAAGATGGAGAATTTTCGTATGCGGGCATTGATTTTTTGCACTATCAGTGATTTTCCGGCATATGGAAATTTGTCAGGGTATAGTACAAAAGGAGGAAAAGCTTGCCCTATTTGTGAAGACGACACACATTCCTTATGGCTTAAAAACTGTAAGAAAATGGTGTACATGGGACACCGGAGATCACTTCATAGGAAACACCCTTACCGTAACCACACGATCCAGTTTGACGGTAAAACTGAGAAACGAGTGCTTAGGCGACCGTTGGATGGACAGTCTACATTTTCCCGAGTTGAAGGTATAATTAATCAGTTTGGCAAGAAAAGTGCACCTCCTCCAAACAATATATGGAAGAAAAGGTCTATTTTTTGGGATTTACCGTACTGGAAACATTTACAAGTTCGGCATTGTCTTGATGTTATGCATATCGAAAAAAATGTTTGTGATAGTTTAATAGGCTTATTGTTGAACATTTCTGGAAAAACAAAAGTGCACCTCCTCCAAAAAATATATGGAAGAAAAGGTCTATTTTTTGGGATTTACCGTACTGGAAACATTTCTGGATCCAGTTTGTGATATGTTATGCATATCGAAAAAAATACATTGTCTATATGTATTTTTTTTTTGTTTCAGTTTCCTTATCAGATTTTGCTTAGAGATATTAATGGAATCAACAGAAACCAACAGAAAGTTAAGTAAAAGTTCATTAAGTGGTATACTATCAGTTGTGTTAATGTGCACACCAGGTGTTTGATAAAATGCCTCTTTGAATAGTTAACTGAAAGTTCATCAACTAGTTTAAGTTTTTTTCCCAGCTTCTGATACATGTTGATTATAGCGAATTCTCATTTCTTGACTCCAGTACTGAGTCAACAAGACACCCTTTCTTGCATTTTATGGTGAAAAAGGAGTAGCATTTAAGTTCATAAAAGATGCAATATATTGAGATAAAAGCACAAAACCTGTTTAGTCATATTCAATATTAATTTAACACATTTAATCACCTGAAAAAGTAGAAGTAAGCGAAGGAGACCAACAGGGGCAGCTACTAATAGATTATCTTCATACACTAAGACACCAGCTAAATCTGTTTATCATGATCTCACATTTAATTCTTAAAGTACAATCAATATTATTTTCAATAATTTGCCATGTAAAAGAAGAGGATGGAATTAGTGCAAACCAAGAAGAGGAAAAACAAATACATGCCGTAGCTTGAGTTACCAAATCATTTCAAGCTAATTAGAGGCAAATTACTTTTGTTCTTTTGTGTAATTTATTTGCTTTCATGTAAACTACTTTTGTTCTTTATAACAAGTTACTTGAACCATATAATTTCGTTTTCAACACCTCTAGTTCAAAATTGGGATTTGAGTTAATTAAAGGCATGACTAACTTTATGTTTTATCTATTAACGCGTGTAATATATATTTTGTTTGCAGATTGTTGAGGTTGTGCTAACTACTATACAAGTTCAAATAATTAGAGTAGATCAACGTGGATGGTATGCTTATTTGTTTTTTAATGGGTCAAATAATATATGATTTGGTAGTTACTTTTATTTACTTTATTATAGGCTTCCTCCGATAGTTCAAGTAGTCAAGAACCAACAATTAAGAAAAAAAGAGGAAAGACATTTTTGAAGGACCTAGAAACAGAGGTAGGTATTGAATTTAACGAGCATAATCAAGCGGTTGGAAAGTACCAACCGAGATTCGCAACATATATAGGCCTTACAACAAGAAGTACGATTTCTATTAACATTGATTCTTGGAAAAAAGTGGAACAAAAAGAAAAAGACCAACTATGGTTAATTATAAAGGTATAATATCTAATGTTCTTTTTATGTGTTTTTATCTATTTATTATCTGTAGTAGAATTTAATAAATTTACTTTTCCAAAAAATAGCGTCGTTGGAATATTGGAGACGATAAACAAAAAGATCAAGTGCTTAAACAGTGCAACCACTCTTGGAAAAACTTCAAGAAAATACTTAGAAGATTTATTGATGAAGGAAAGGATGCATGTAAAGAGTACAAATATATATCACCGCAAGATTGGAAAACTTTCATCGAGTTACAAAAGAGAGATGAAGTGGTGGTATGTGTGACTTCATAACAGTGTGTGTGTGTGTGTATATATATATATATATATATATACAAACACACACGCATATTACTCTAATTTGTTTGTTATTTATAAGTATAGGAACAACGTTTAAAAGGTAAGGAACATGCAAAGAAGAACATGAATCCCGCTCGACTAGGCCCAATAGGATATCGTGGACATCTATCTACATGGGAAAAAGAGAAGAATTCAGAGCTATGCTCAAATATTCATATGATTGAAGATGAGCGTGCGAAAAACTTTTTGTTGGCTAGGAGAATACACGATAAAGATGGTCAACTTAGGTTACCAAACGAGCTTGAAAATTTGGCTGAACAACTGGTATGACCTTGTTATGCATACAAAACTTATACATAGTTTTTAACATCATTATAAATAATAGTTTTTAACATCATTATAAATAACTTGCTATTTAACAGATGCAGAAGGATAAAGAAGTATCTGAATGCTTAGAGCAACCTGGCACAAATCCTTTAACAATGGTGTTAGGACCGGAGCATCCTGGTCGTACAAGGGCAGTGGGACATAATATTGGCTTGAAAAAAGGCATGCCACATATTATTGGAAAAAAAAGAAAGGCCCGTCAAACAAAGGATGTGTCTGAAGAAGTAGCAAGACAATTACAATTGATGAAAGAAGAGATGCGGGCCGACCTTCAGCGCGAAATGAAGGAAGAGATTCAAGCCGACTTTCAACGCCAACTTAGGGGAGAGATGGAGGCGTTCAAGGAAGAGATGTTAAGGAATCAAGAGGGCTTACGAGGTGACAGCCCAGGGATGAGGAAAAGTAGTGTAGGTTCAACCCAACACGTAGTTGATGATAATCCAGATGAGATACGGGTAATTATGTCCTTCATTCATGATACAATACTTGTATTGTGTATACTTACATACAATTTTAAATTAAATTGTAGGAGCCCATGGGTTGCTTTTTGCTTCTCCCTCATTCCAAGAAGAGATGTGGTAGAGGGATGGTATATCCCAAAGGAAATGGTATGGTGCACGGTGTTCCTTTACTTCATGGACATATGAAGGTGCAAGTAGATAATGTAGATCAAAGTTATCTTGACTTTGAGCTACTGGTGAAAAATCAAGCGTTGGAGACACTTCAAGATGCAATAAATACATTTATTCAATGGCCACGGAGTGCAATTGTTCTCTCTACGGTAAACCTAATCATTTTTGTTTGTGTAATATTTTACTATGATTTAATGACATTAATCTTTAAGTTTTAATAGGTCTCCAAGTCTATGGGTACATTGAACCAACAAGCATCAATAACATTACCAATTAAAAAGGGAGTAGTGACGGCACCTTTGAGGGGTATTTCAAATAAGAAAAAAAATGAAAAGGAAGAAAATTTAAAACGTTTGAAAAGTAGACAAGCTATAATTATGAAAAAGGAAGCTTGTATATCCAACCCCTATAAGATGATTATGTCACGACCTGACCCTACAAAATGGTTTGATGTTATTATTGAGGCCGGTATCTTTGGCATGAATGGATATGAATTCACTTTAGAACCCGTAGATATAGTGGATATGATGGCAGGTAGTTGGATTGATATGACTCTCATGATTTGGTTTGCAAGGTACGTATGTATGTTACTGTTAATTGTATTACAATAAGCACAACATTTGGTATTCATGTCCTTATATATATATATATTTATGCTTGTAGATCATTACACATGATGCAAAATAAGAAATCTAATTGTGCATTTTTTAATCCGGAGATGATTCGTTCGTCCCAATGCTTGAAATACGGTGATGAGGTCACACGTTACTTGATCGAGACATTGCAATTTCATGGCCATAAAAACTTTTTCCTCGCACCGTATTGGCAAGGGTATTATTATATGCTACTATCTTGATTACAATATTATTCATATGTGTATTATACTAATTTATAAATTTGTTATTAGTGAACATTGGACATTATTTATACTTCTGCCTTATGTACATAAGGGATTCATATTGGATTCAATGAAGAATGGAAAAGATTTATACAGCTTCTACATTACAAAACATCTAGAAACGTAAGAATACTCAAATTGATTTATATTTCACGTAAGAATAATAGAATGTAAACAAAGCCATTTAATTTGGTTATTTCTTTTTTAGGGCTGTTAGAACTTTTATGAATGATTCCGAGGAGACACAAATATCGTGGACATTTGCGAAGGTAAATTATATTGATTAATTATCTTATTTTGCATATATACTAAACTATGCGCATGTTTAAGTTTGTTAAATGTATAACTTGGTATTAAAATTTAGTGCAATCAACAAACCGGTGGTTTGGAGTGTGGATACTATGTCATGCGTTGGATCCATGAATTTGTCTTCGATTATCAGTTTCAATTTCCAGCTCAAGTAAGTAATTTGAAAAAAACTTTTGAATGTTGCCTATTACGTTAAAGTGTCATTTGTTAGATAACTATTATTGTTTTAACGTTTGTATATCTATTTATAGATCCCCTGGAACGACACATCTCCATTTGACCAAAAGATTTTAGACACCGTCGTTCTTGTTTGGCTTGGAACATTTTTGCCGGATTTCTTAAGCAAGTGATCATATACTCAGGTATATATATATTTTTTTGAAAGGCAGGTACAAATGGGTCGGGTACAAATGTATTGGTGATGTGAACTAACATTCTTTTATTGATTTAGAGGATATGGAGCTTATTTTTACTTCTTTTGTTTGTATTGATAGTTTGTGAAGCTATTGTAGAAGATTTGAAGCGATAAAATATATTCAAGTCTTCAAATGAACAATGAAGCTATAACTTGCTCTAGATGTTTCCATTTTGTTGATGGTATTGTTTAGGAAGTTAGTATTGAACATGTAGTTTGTTATAAGTTAGGAAATTACATACGGTTTCTTGTAATTGCTTTTGGAATTCAAAACTTGTATGGTTTGTATAGAATCATGTATATTTAATTGCAATGGTTTATTTCTGTAGTTATAATTGTTGTTAGTTAATTGGGTTACGGTTTGTTGCTAAATACCAGCAGGAAATATGGAAATTAATAGTAAAAACGAGTTTTTTTTAATTTTTTAAAACTATTTAGCCCCGGTTCTTTAACTAAAAACCGGGGTAGAAAGTCTTCTACAGACCCGGTACCAAGCTCTTCAGACGTGTTATTTAACCGGGGTTAAAAACTCTTTAGCCCCGGTTTTTTAACCGGGGTTAAAGACTATTTAGCCCCGGTTTTTTAACCGGGGTTGAATGCCCACATTAAGTCGCCCCCCCCCCCCCCCCCCCCCCCCCCCTTTAACCCCCTCTCAAAACCGGGGCTAAAAGGGTAAAAAAACCGGGGCTAAATGTGTATTTTCTAGTAGTGTGTTGTCTTCCTTCCTTACCGTACATCCAGCTTGCTTGAGTAAACTATGTCTTGAACCTTGAACTTTTCCAGGATCCTGCACTCTCTCTCTCTCACTCACTGTCTCTCTCATCTCCTTGATCTTAGGTTTCTTGAACCTTGAACTTTCCCGGTTTAATCTATTCAAAAACTCACACACTGCTCCAGATCGCTACTATTGTTGTTGTTCACCTCGGCTGCTGTCCATCCCAAAAGATTGCAGTTTGCTGAGCTTTAAATTGTGGTGTTCATCATGTTAAATGGAAACTAACTACCGCAGAGAGGTACTATTATGTGAGCTGTAAAACATGGACACGTGCACAACTTTATAGTGTGTATTTATATAATTTTTATAGGTTTAAAATAAGGGATAATTTTATATATACCCTTATTAAATATTTAAATATCTTATTTGTTCATCTTAAATTTAAAATATCCTATATATCCTTCTTAAACACTTAAATATCTTATTTACCCAAATCACCATTTTTATTAATTTTTTATTATTTTATAATCAATTTAAATCATTTATAATTATTTAAAAAATGAAAGAGACCATATTGCCCTAGCCTTATTCACGTAAGATACACTTACCCTAATCCCGATCGATAATACAGTCGGTTTCTACGTCGATCAAACCAGCGCCTCTCCATTCGCCGCAGGCCGCTGCACTGCCACCGTTCTCCTCCGCCGCTGCACTGCCTCCCTTAGCCACCGCCGCCGCCGGCTATAGCCACCACCGCCGATAATACGGATTCAGGTTTTGATTTCCGTCGTTTGCTTTATGTTGGTTTTCTAGTATGTACGTAGATCATATATTGACTTGGTGTCATCATGGTTTGATTTTGAGTTCAATCTTGCACTGCTCCCTCACGTCGTTTGCTTTCGATCTGTTGGTTTTCTAGTGAAATGAGACCATCATACAATAACATTTGTCGAGGATTCTGCACCATGTATAATTCTTGATTTTAATTCATTGTAATTAGTGCTTCAGAAAGAATTTATTAACAAACACAATTCATTGTACGTAATTAGTGCTTCAGAAAGAATTTAGAGTAGTACCAAAACTTAGTCGTTCCTTTTGAGTTTAATCTTGCAAGCATCTTTAAAACTTAGTCTTTTATCAACGTCAACGTGAAAAAAGTTCGTGAAAATGTTGGGGTTTTTTATAATGGTCGGTTAAACCTTTTTCTTTCAAATATGGTATCTATCGAATAGGTTTGAGACTTTAAGTATTGTTTTCAATGGTTTTCCGTTATCAACTACGAAGACTGTGTGTTTTCCCTTCAATCGATTATATTTCAGCTGTTAAATGGAGATATTTTTGCTTTTTTTTTCATGCTATTACTAACTGTGTTGTTTAAGGCGAAATTGTCTGCCTGGAATTACTAACTGGATAAACACAAAGAATGCTGTGAAGAAAAAAGATTAAATGGGAAGATTGGTGTTCAAATACCTTGGAGTCTGTTTTTATGTAATACATTTTTTGCAGTTCCTTTTATGTTCGGTGTTTTTGGAGTGTTATTTTTGGTGCTTTAACTTTCAAACTATGTATTTCTAGCATCTTGCTAGATTGGTTTATTAATAAATTTTTTGTTGAGTTCTAAGAGAGTTTTGGGGCTGAAGCTCTCTTTTTAGTTCCTATTTGTTGTTTTAAAAAAAAACTAACTGTGTTGTTTATTCATATTAAAATTTAATGTTTATATTATTTAATTAATGCAGACAGTTTGTATACGTGTATGACGTTTAACAAATCAAGCGTAATCAATAAGTTTTACTAAACACATGCATACATCTCTATTTACCTATCACATTTCCAACTCCAAATCTTTCATAACTTTATTTATTTATTTTTCTTTTAACCACCTAATTAATCATAAATATGAATATCTATAATCATAAATAATCACTGCTTAATTTGATGAGTTATACATCACGCATAGTTATTTTTTTAATGTTTTTTTAAATTATTTAAATGATACATGCAACATGTAATGAATGAAGAAAAGAGAAATTCGGGGAAGTGAGATTTGAGAAGAAACAGAAGTAGGATATATTTAACATAATTCAAACTATGTATTAATTAATATTCTAACTGATATTTTAATATTTCATCCATTTTTATTTACTTTTAATTTAGTTAGAAATTTATAATTGACAAAGTATAATAATTAGAGATAATCGTACCTTTAAAGTTCAAGTTAAACAATTAAGTGATTTAATTTGATATTAAAATTTGTTTTATTTAAATTAATAAAATTAAACTCTGTAACTTTGTAAAATTAATTATAAGAAATGACTTACATTAATAAACATTTATCTGAAATTATGAATGCTTATCACCATTCAAATTTATATACGTACACACACAACACTTACCCACGTATACACACATATATATTATTATTAATACATTATTATTATATATTTTGCTAAAAGATGACCACAATTTTAACAACAGAAACATTGAGAATGACAATATTGTTATGTTGAAGGTTAACTTTATATTATATATATTTTTAAATGAAGTAAGTTACAAATTAATTAGTTGGTTAATGACATTTATGTTTGTAATTTTCTAAAATCAGTAGTAAACCTACAAATTTCATGCTTTTAGTATCATATAATATATTTGATTGCAAGCGTTATACCTTTTTTATTTGTTTTCACAAGATCGTTTATTTCTTTTTAGAAAAGTATCATAATAAATTATGGGCTATGCATAGCACAACCTTCGAATCTTACTAGTATATATATATATATATATATATATATATATATATATATATATATATATATATATATATATATATATATATGCAAAAGTTCAAACGAGAACTGTTTTTCGTACGAGAACTGCGAGAACCAATCTGAGCCGTCCAATACCCCCTCCTTTAATTTCATTGTCCACCCATGAATTCCTCACATGCACCCTGCCACACTTGATCCCCTCGATGCTCTCCATCCATGAACTTCCCATATTCAAGGAATGACTAAGATTGGTTCTCGTAGTTCTCGTACGAAAAACAGTTCTCGTTTGAACCCTCCCATATATATATATATATATATATATATACACCTTGAACAGTCATATTTTCTATTTGTTCTGCTGGAAGCTTGTCCCACCACTTGACTCGAACAATTCTTTGAAGTAAATGAGGAGATGTTCCAGTGCTAGGAATAACCTTGAATGTCCATGCCATAATCCATGGGATTTTGAATATAATTGGTATCAGAGTCATGTGCTCTTAGTCGTTCTTCATTATTCAATTTATCCTGATTATATTATTAGATTATAATGAAGTCTGATATTTGTTTCCATAATGAAATAATTTTACTAGCAGTCATGATTTTAAAGAATATTAACTCTTTTAATGATTTCAAAATAATAACGTTAGAAGATCTATTATTGTCAGTGTTAGTCATTATTGTTGGTTGGATTAGTGTAAGAGGCGCAGCAAGGTCTGTAAGACGCCCAGCCGGACCACAACAATAAAGCACTGTAGGTATTCTTCGTTATTTATTTAAAAATCATTAGAAGAAATTAATTTCTTTCGAATCATACTACTTTTAAAATTACAATTTATGATTACAAATAAAATGATGAATTTATTTTCTAAATAACATAATCTTGATAGAGAAAATAATGAAGAAACTGATTTACATATGAATTCTGTGAAAATTCATATCGAACAAAATTTATCAAATTGGACAATTCCAAAACAAGATTTTAATACTATTTATAAGATTGGAACTTTTGACTTCTTACAGGGGTATTCAATCAAAGCATCTGAACAAACTATATTTATTAATAAAGATTATGATAATTTACATTTATTATCCAAATCTGCAATAATTCAACATAGAAATAAATACAAATATTTACATGTTGGTCTTGTTCAAGTAGTTGTTAAACCATTATTTAGATTAGGTATAGATGCTCCAGTCCTATTAATATTAAGGGATGCTAGACATACTAATTTTCAAAATTCAATATTAGCTATGGCAGAAACTAATATCTCAAATGGTCTTATATATTTTAATTGTTATCCAAATTTTTCAGTAGGATTATTTGACCCAAATATTATTGACACTCTAGTTTTAACAATTAAAACAAGAAATCTAGAGTTCAAAGAAGAAACAAAGGCTATTGCAGTTATATATAGGGTTTGTTATAAAACTATGTCTTCAACAATAGAACCTAAATCTAAAATAGTTAGTCCTAAAAATGAAACAACAATTTTTGAATCCAATCCACAGCATACCAAGGTTCAAACACCAAAACGTCTCAAATGGAATGAAATAAGTCAATCTTGTAATTGGAATCTACAAGATATTAATATACCCAAACCCATAGGAGAGTCTAATAAAGCATCTAGTGTGATAGAACACGAAGATGGTTCTGTACAAATAAGTTTTGAAAATACTCCAATTATTTCTTCAAGATTATCTACAGGTTCAATTAGTAGTACTATTGACCTAAGAAATCCTTCTATCAAAAAATCAAAGTCGTTAAGATATGTAGATTTTAATCAAAATATCCCACAACCCATTTATAACGAAGATAAGCAAAGTGAATCTGAAGGATATAGTCCAACTCGATCAGATTTTATAACAGAAATTAATAATTTAAGAAATCAAATATGAGTAATAAGACTCAAGTTTTATGTAATTTTAATTCTACAAAAATAACAGAGATAAAATCATATTGGAAAATTATTCATGAATATGAATTAGAATTAATAGAAATTGAACAAGAATTTCAACAAATTATATCATCCTCTAAAGATCAAGAAAATATTCAATGGGAACAACCTAAAGACTTAACAAATGTCCAATGGGTACAACTAGCAAATCTCACAGTAAGAAATAATCATATAAATGACAGAATTAGATTACATCTCTCATGGATTAATCAAGTTAAATCTGAATTGGTTATTTGTTTATATGAGTCTTTATTCAGAAAAACTTAAATTAGAAATAAAAGATACAATTTCTAGGATTAAACAAGTTAATCATAATATAGAGATACTAAATCACGAAATTATAACTGAAGAAAATGTTTTTAGCAGATTTGCTCATATTCGGGTTTTAAATATACAAAATATTGCTCATACATTACTAATAAAAAGACTAAAAAATTTAAAAAATCAAATTTACTAAAAATATGAGTTTGTATTCAAACAGAATTACAAAACAAATAAAATATTTAAAGAATAGAACAAAACAATTTAATAATGATATAGAAAGGCTCGAAATTGAAATTGTTAAAGAAATTAGAGCAAACCAAATAATTAGTGTCTCATCACCATACTGGGATAACTCACTACTCGTCATGGATTTAAATGCAACTAATAAACTTCACAATTATGCAATTAAAACAATTGAATATTTAAAAAGACAAATCCATTAATAAAATGAGTGAATCAAATATTAATATGATTAATATGGAATATCTTAAAAATGAATTTTATGCAAATCATAATAAAGAAAAAAGAGAATATTATTATAATACTATTAATGATAGTAAAAAGGAATTTATACATCAATTAGAATGGAGAAATTATATAAATCAAAATAATATTCATTTAACATTTTTTGAATGGTACGAAATATATTGCAAACAAAACAATATATCATATCCTTTTTTAAACGTATACGAATCTCCAAAAATAACTCAAGAATATGTAGACCTAATCACAGAAGAAAAGGTAACAGCTATTCATCCTCCAAAAACTAAAATATTAATTCAAAATAAATATTTAGCCACACCATTTACCACAATTAATGAAAAAATGAATAAAGAAGAATTAACCAAACAAACCATATATCAAAATAATTATACAAATGAGATTCTTAATACTATGAGTCAACAACTTAATAGAATTGAAAGCAATAAAAATAATAAGACAGAAAACAGCAAAACTGAAAACAGTAATACAATAAAATATTATGAAGAAAAACCCATTTTTACACCACAACAAATTGATTCAACAATTAATTTAGGATACAACAAAAAATTAGTTAGTGAATTAGAACAAAAATTAAGTGATATAAAAATTAATGACATTAATCAAACTGATGAATCTGAAGAAGACTCTACAGATAATGATGTAAAAATTTCTCAATTACAAGAACAATTCTTAATTAATGTTAATAAACTTAGAAATACAAATACTTATAATAGACCAACTATACTAAACTACTACCCAAGACCTAGTTTTCCAGATATACAATATGAAGAAAAAGAATTCACCTTACAAAGAAGTGCTTATGATGGAACATCTGTTTATGAATGGAACATAGATGTATTTTCTGAACATCAAATTTTAAATACACTTCAAGAAATGAATATGGCTTCTAATGCTTACTCAATAAAAGGAAATAATCAAAGAAAAATAGCTGAACTATTAACTTACAGATTTACTGGTAATTTAAAAGGATAGTGGGATTCATATGTTACTAATGAAGAAAGAACTCATATACTTAATGCAAAAAAGGTAGTTATAAAACAAGAAAATAATGAGACTGTTACAACTCAAGAAGATGACATCATTCCAACTCTCATTTATGCAATAATAAAAAATTATATAGGAGATCCAACATTACTTCAAGAAAAAAGTGTTGAAATATTACTCAATTTAACTTGTAGAAAACTTCAAGATTTTAGATGGTATAAAAATATGTTTTTAACAAAAGTTATGTTAAGAACAGACTGTAAAGAAGCATATTGGAAAGAAAGATTCATTGCAGGGTTACCTAACCTATTTGCCGAAAAAATTAGAAATAATTTGAGAGAAAAATATAATAATCAAATTCCTTATAAAGACCTTACCTATGGAGAAATAATTAGTTATGTTAATAAAGAGGGATTATCCATATGCTCAGATTTAAAATTAAAAGCTAAACTCAAAAAGGATAAGATCACTAGTAAAAATGAATTAGGAGACTTTTGTCAACAATATGGTTATCAACCAATTTCTAAACCTTCTTCTTCTAAACCTAAGAAACAATTTTACAGAAGACGTTTTCCAAATAAAAAATATGTTTCTAAACCTAATAAAACAGAAAGGTATACTAATAAGAAGAAAAACTATAAAAATAAACAAAAATTTAAAGGTAATCAAAAGGATATAATAACAATCCTTTTAATCTTCAAGAAATTTATCAAAGATTTTCAAAACCAAAAACTACAATTACAATTCAAGATTTACAAGAAGAACTAAAAACTGTCAAAACAGAAATAAGATTAATAAAAGATAGATTAATTAAAGTTGAAAAGGAAAAAGAATTTGACATTAATAAAAAAGAAGATACTAATAAAATCAATAAAATTAATAAAAGTCAAAATAAAATACCAAAAATCATATCATATCAAAGATGAAATACTTATATAAATCTTTGTATAGCAAATGAATTCAAAATAACAGTTCTAGCATTAATGGATAGTGGTGCAGATATAAATTGCATTCAAGAAGGAATTATTACAACCAAGTACTACGAAAAAACTACTAATCGAGCTGCTACTGCTGATGGATCATCTTTAAATATTAAATACAAAGTTACAAATGTTCATATATGTAATAATGATTATTGTTATAAAACCTCTATTGTTCTTTCAAAAACTTTAACCTCTACTTTAATATTAGGAACACCATTTCTTAATCAACTTTATCCTATTACAATTGACGAAACTGGAATTAGTACTAAAGTTTTTGACAAAGAAATAATTTTCAAATTCACTAAGCCCATTGCCTTTATAGAACTTAATAACCTGAATAATAAAATTAATCAAGCAAAATATTTAATAAATGAAATCAGTGTAATAAAAATTCCTAATCAAATACAAGAGAAAATTACTCAAAACAAAATTAGACAGTTAAAAGAAAAATTTGAAAAAAATGTTTGCTCTAATATCTCAAATGCTTTCTGGGATAGAAAGCAACATATTGTTAGATTACCATATATAAAAGATTTTAATGAAAAAGATATACCTTCAAAATCAAGAGCTATTCATATGTCTTCAGAATTACAAGAATATTGTAAAAAAGAAATTCAAGAATTATTAAATAAAAAACTTATAAGAAAATCTAAATCTCCTTGGTCATGTTCAGCTTTCTATGTTATGAATGCCGCTGAGCTTGAAAGAGGAGCCCCAAGACTAGTAATTAATTACAAACCATTAAACAAAGTTTTAGAATGGATAAGATATCCAATACCTAACAAAAGAGATTTATTAAAAAGATTACACGATTCAAATATTTTTTCAAAATTTGACATGAAATCCGGATTTTGGCAAATACAATTTCATGAACAAGATAAATACAAAACTGCTTTTAATGTTCCTTTTGGACATTATGAATGGAATGTTATGCCTTTTGGGCTTAAAAATGCTCCTTCAGAATTCCAGAATATCATGAATGACATTGTTATTCCTATAAGTAGCTTTGCTATTGTGTATATAGACGATGTTTTAATCTTTTCAAAATCCATTGATCAACATTTTAAACATTTAAATATATTTTATGAATTAATTC
Organism: Pulicaria dysenterica; assembly: GCA_947179395.2. Classification (NCBI taxonomy): domain Eukaryota; kingdom Viridiplantae; phylum Streptophyta; class Magnoliopsida; order Asterales; family Asteraceae; genus Pulicaria; species Pulicaria dysenterica. The sequence goes on from OX359293.1 coordinate 20,927,165, forward strand.
ATAAAAATGGATTAGTTGTTTCTTCCTCAAAATGAGTTTGTTTCAAACACAAATTAGATTTTTAGGACATGAAATTATTAATGGAACTATTAGACATATTCAAAGAAGCTTAGAATTTGCAAATAAATTTCCTGACGAAATCAAAGACAAAACACAACTTCAAAGATTTCTAGGATGCTTAAACTATGTTCATAATTTCTTCCAAAATCTAGCAACGATATGTAAACCCTTAGACATAAGAAGAATCCTGAGCCTTGGACTCAAGAACATACTAATGTTGTCAAACAAATTAAGCAAAAAATTAAATACTTACCATGTTTAAATATTCCTCAACCTAATGCTAAGATTATAGTTGAAACAGATGCTAGTGATCTAGGATTTGGTGGCATACTCAAACAAAAAATTAATGATCAAGCTACAAAAGAATTGGTTAGATATTTTTCAGGTGCTTGGAATGATACCCAAAAAAATTATTCAACAGTCAAAAAAGAAGTTTTAAGCATTGTTTTATGTATTAATAAATTCGAAGACGATTTATATATGAAACCATTTTTATTAAGAATTGATTGCCAATCCGCAAAACCCATTTTAGAAAATGATATTAAAAATGTTATTTCAAAACAAATTTTTGCAAGATGGCAAGCCTTGCTTAGCAATTTTGATTTTCAAATCGAATTTATCAAAGGCAAAAATAACTCTTTACCAGATTTCTTATCAAGAGAATTTCTACAGGGCAAATGACGTCTCAAAATAATACTCAAAATTCTACTCATGATCAAAAGAAAAAATCAGTTCTTTCCCCGTTCAAAAGTCAAACACCTACTCCTTTACCTATTCAAAATAGATTCTCCCCAATCACCCCTCCTTCACAAAAACCATCATATTCATCGTTAGTCAAAACACCTATCTCAATACCAGGATCTTCAAGTTCTTCGATTGTCAAACCTTCTACTACTATTTCTCCGTTTCAGCAAAAAACCAGACCTTTTCCTTCAAAACATACCACTAGCTCATATGTAAATAATCCAAATTCCCAAACTGTTAAAATTCTAGAAGACTATGAATTGCAACTACATGCAAGAAGTTTTCTTACTTTAACAGATTTCATTTTCCCAAGAGATTCATTCTTCATTGGAGATATTCACAAAACGAGAGAATATTATCAGGCTATATTAATAGATACAAGATCTATTAAAGTTATTCATTCCTACAAGGAAAACGAAGATAGAACTAAATCTGATGTTATAGAATACAGTAAAGCTCAAATATTCCATATCATGACTATTCAAGAATGGAGAGCTAGACCATACACTAACAAAACTTTATCAAATTTTCCTCAATATTCTTCTTACAACTGCTATGATTATCAAGAGGCTTGGTTCAATTTCCTTTATCTAAGAAGTTTTGGCCATTCTTGGTTCCTCTTCTTTGATAAGAATTTTGATGGTTCTTATCCAAGATGGTTCGTCAGATGGTTCAAATATTCGGAAAATCTTCTTGACACATTTCCTGCATGTGTTAGAAGGCTTTTCAAAGTTCAAAGATATCTTTATTCAAAACATTCCTGATTTTGAATATGTGCTCCAATACTCAATTATATTCAAAATCCCATGGATTATGGCATGGACATTCAAGGTTATTCCTAGCACTGGAACATCTCCTCCTTTACTTCAAAGAATTGTTCGAGTCAAGTGGTGGGGCATGCTTCCAGCAGAATAAATAGAAAATATGACTGTTCAAGGTGTATCAAGATATCATCAAATAAACTTTGGAGTTGCAGCTGCTTCTATAGCACCACCTCCAAGTCCTCTAGAAGAAAATGAAGACGATCAAATAAAGCAATTTATGGCTGTAAATTCAAGAGATGAGATTAGAAGATTAATTCAAGAAATCAAACAAAGTTCTCCTACAAGTTTTACTCAAGACATGACTCAAGATGCTCAAGACCCATATGAAGAATTTAGTCCTTTTGATTAATTCAATGTAAAGCGTTGCGTGAGTTTGGTGATTTGTCTTTGTAGACAAATTTGTTTGTTTATTCAAAATAAATTATTCAAACGTATGAAATACGCTCTTTGGTATTTCAGAAGAATGTATTATTCAAACAAACAGATTTCTCAAAATATCTACAGGTACAAAAGAAGGATCAATGATAGATGCCAAGACAAATGCCAGGACCATCAACTTTTCAATTTTTCAAAAGAAGTGTCGGCCAATTACTCAATCAATTGGCTCAATTATTAATAAAAAGACAAAAGACAAAATACTTTTCAAGATTCCAAAGCAAAAGCAACGGTGCGTAATCAATTATCAAATGAAGACAGACAACTTTTCAAAAGCAAAGGTGACAAATGACTCAGTGCCTATTATTCAAAATTTAAGAAGATTTGAAATCCGTAACCGGCTGTTCAAGGTAATCAAGTTATGGAAAATGCCTATATAAGAAGACTCAAGACTTAGTGTTAATCATCCCTTAGTTTTACAAAAATGTTATGCAACCTTCTAAGAAACCCTCTCTCAGATTCTCAACCTCTCAATGTTCAAAATATTTAGATTTTCAGATATTCATATCTCCCGATGTATGTCAAGATTGTCGTAAAGACAAGTGTAATCAAGATTGTTTAATCAAAGAAGGTATTTTATCATAATTCTTCTTTAGCTTGCCTTACTTGTTTCATCTATATAAGATCCTGTATCAATTTGGTATCAGAGCCACAACCCGGGTTCGAATCCCGCTGGTGCTGAGTATTCTTAAAAATAGTTCTGCTCAGTGACCGGTAGTATCGTTCGAATGAATTTACGCGAAGCCACTACGAGAGGGTAGGGATCGCTCGGGGGGTGGTTATGGGACTATATAGATAGTTTAGTGGAGCCTTGGCTACTAGGTATTACCTTTTAGCCTAGTGGTATATATATATATATATATATATATATATATATATATATATATACACACACACAATAAATAAGATATCAGCAATTGAGATATAACAAGCCTAAGATCTCATACTGTCGTTGGGTTTTAATTGTCAAAACAACTTTTTGGTTCACAAAGATGAACACACTGGTGTTAACACAAAACTATTAAACTTGTTTTTAGCAAATATCGAAAACTAGAATTAATAACGAGCGGAAGCGTTTTATATAACACTTGAATAACACTGTAACAACAAGAACTCAAAACAAAAGTAAAGAAGAATCACCCTTGAAGCTCAAACTTGATGCACTTGTGATGATGCCAACAAACTTTTTTTATCCGCAAAGCTAACCCTGAACAATTACGAACCTGGATTGTATATGTATGACTTAAGAAAACGAAGAACCCGTTAGGTGTCGAACACACAATAGAGATATGAGATGAAACTTTCTAAAACTATTAATCTTATTTTGAGTGGTTGAACACCCTTTTTATTATTTGATAACCTATATATTTTTGGATCAAATCAAATTCTTCATAAATTAGATAACTATTATCAACTTCGTCATCCCACTATGGTGGGTTCGTCATGTAGCTTGTCATCCGGCATCTCGACTGTTGGGTTTTACAGGTCACAATTCATATTTGAGTTATCCTGATTCACAACCAAACTTGGTTTGAACCAACTCAGAATTGTATAATTAAACAGTTATTATTCACATAGGCGGAAACAGAATAATAATCTTAATCCTAAAACCCTAAAGGATTAAAACAGATCTTAGTTTACCACATGTGTATATATCCAATATATATGAAATCGAAAATCATGATCACAGGCGTATAGCCTTTTGCGCAGAATGCATAAAGGGCAAACCAGGATTGAATTAAACATAAAACTAAGCATGCAATCAATCCCATTATCATATACTAGAAATCAATATATGTGTCAATCACATATTGAGTCCATCGATTTCACCATACATCACCAAGAACACATTAGATGAGAATATACCTGAATTGGTCAAGCTTAATCCACCCGTGATGAGGTATTACAAGCACCCGCTAGAAAGGTTTAATCCACACTTGATTTTGACTTGATTCATTGCATCAAGATTCACTAAAATCGACTACACCCTTGGGAGGGGGTGCCTTCGGCCGTCGAACACAAGGAGAGAAGGGAGAGAGTGATTGTTTAGCATTAACCCTAATTGTTATGATTTAACCCCTATTTATAGATAACTTATCTAGTTATCTTTAATTAGGAAACCTTTTAAACCATTTTTATTATTAATATAAAATATATTAATATATATATATATATATATATATATATATATATATATAATCCTTTAATATATTTTATTATTTTTTAATAATAATAACAATTAATAATAATAACCTTTTTAATTAATATCCAAGATATTAATCCAATAATTAACAATATATATTTATTAACCAATAAATATATATATTCTTGTCAATTATATATACCTGGTTATTTTCTCAATTCCCAATACTGGTTTATGACTAAAATCGACTACATCCTTGGGAGGGGGTACCTTCGGCTGTCGAACACAAGGAGAGAGGGGAGAGAGTGATTGTTTAGCATTAACCCTAATTGTTATGATTTAACCCCTATTTATAGATAACTTATCTAGTTATCTTTAATTAGGAAACCTTTTAAACCATTTTTATTATTAATATAAAATATACTAATATATATATATATATATATATATATATATATATATATATATATATATATATATATATATATATATATATATATATATATATATATATATATATATATATATATATATATATATATATATAATCCTTTAATATATTTTATTCTTTTTTAATAATAATAACAATTAATAATAATAACCTTTTTAATTAATATCCAAGATATTAATCCAATAATTAACAATATATATTTATTAACCAATAAATATATATATTCTTGTCAATTATCTATACCTGGTTATTTTCTCAACTCCCAATACTGGTTTATGACTAACTGTCATAATACCCGTCTCCGAACCGTGTGGATTTTCCTACTTGAATTACATACCCTCACAGGTGTGACCCTTGAGTGTCCTATGGCATTGGGCGTATCATCAGGGTTCGATGGTTGTGCACACAAATGATTTCCTATTACGGAAAAAGGTTTCCAAACTTTACATTATCACAAGTATAAAAAACACTTGTATAGATTCTTACTTAAAACATGTGAGCTCTCCTTGATTATAATTCATATCATAATCAAACTCACAAATGTTTTTCCTTAAACACATCCTTAGAAAATAATGACTATCATTTTCTAGTGTTTAACTATAGTTCAAGAACTTGAACTTGTTTTCATAGACACTTACAAATATTTGATTAGATAGGCTTTCTAATATACATAACACAAGCTGTGTTATCTCAAGTAATTCCATAAGTCATAGTCAAGCAATCAATATTAATCACATTATTCAAAATGGCAACCAATGCAAAAAGACTAAAACACTAATAAGTCAAAGCTTTGACTTGTTAGTCATCCTCTAGTCAACCTTGACTAAATATAATCACAGAGTGCGCGCGAGAATATATCAATCAATAATTCAAAATACTTTTAAAAGAAACCAAGAGTCTCAAAAGTACCCATTACATATTTTAAAACAACCAGTTCAAAATAAGTAAATTTGAATTATAAATATCCTTCATCCGTACGCATCGTCTTTTTAGCATCCCAAGGCATCATTTACTTCTTATTGACCTATTTGCAATAAACGATTGCAAAAGTCAAAAACACCACTTATAAAAAATAAGTTGAAAGAAAATATACTGAATTTAGTCAACGAAAGTACCTGTGGCGTATCCGCCACCCTCGTGACACTTCGGGCAATTGGCCTTGTAATGGCCAACTTCACCGCACTTGAAGCACCGGTTCTCGGCCCTCGCTTTGTTCGGTTTAAACTTCTTGCCCTTGCCTTTGCCTTTGTCATTTCCCTTGGCCCTGGGTGCAGATGGTGATGGCTCGGTTTTACCCTTACCCCTGTCATTGCGCCCCTTCCTCTTTTTAGCAGCTCCAGTCTCCACCACCAGGACATCCTTGGACTTATTACCCAGATTTGACTCCACTGTCTTAAGCATGGAATGCAACTCAACAATGGATTTTCCATGTTGTTCATGTTGTAGTTCATAATGAATGGCTTGTAGTCGTCCGATAGCGAGTTAAGAATCAGGTCCGTTGCAAGCTGCAATGGAACCGGGTGTCCGAGCCTTTCCAAGTGGTCCATGTACCCTTTCATTTTCATGACGTGGGTACTAACCGAAGTGCCCTTTGACATCTTGCAAGTGTTAAGAGCCTTAGTGACATCGTAACGCTCTGAACGAGCCTGCTCTTGAAACATGTCCCTCAGCTGGCGAATCATGTCATAGGCAGATGTATCCATCATGCTAGTTTGCAACTCTGGACTCATTGTCGCAAGCATGAGGCAGCTTACATATAGCGCACCATTACATGCTTCTGGTAAGCCTCCCTAACATCTGCCCTTGCATTATTGGCCGGGGCATTTCCCACTGGTTCCTCCAGAACGTACCATTTCCTCTCATGCCTGAGCACGATCCGAAGATTGCGCTCCCAGTTGAGGAAATTAGGTCTCGTAAGCTTATCCTTTTATAAGATGGAGCGGAGTGAGAGGTAGTTTGTGTTGGTAATGTTTGCCATCTACAATTTTTACCATATAGTCCAATTAGTAACACAAATAAGACTTTGCTAAATACAAATTCATAAAAACCCTTAAATGATTAAGTATTAGCCCTAGGATCCTTATTTCACATGTGTTGGTGCACGGTTTGGGCACGACAACACCAACCGTATATCAGGTAGGTAGGTTCCTTTACCAATCGTATCTAACTTGATACGACTCCTAGACCTTGTAAAGATATTTAGATTAAACTATATAAGTATGTTTATCTCTACACTAAGCGCATTTTGGGCCCGTCACATCAGGGAATCACCAAAATAGACTACACCACCAAGGACGGGGTGAACTCTGGCCCGTCACATCAGGGAATCGCAAAGTCTTTCACCCCCTCCCCACATCAGTTTGAACCCCAGTGAGAACGGTTTGTGCACGACAACACACCAAGGTACCGGGAGCAGGAAAGGTGTACCACTAGATGGGTAGCACTACTGGTCTAAGATTTTTGTGGGTTTTATCCAAGTTTGAAAAAAAAACTTGATTCCGGTTTTGTAAAACCATTTTAAAAACTATCTTGCTTTTAAAATAACCCGTATATCTTAGTATACCTTTAAACTAGGTACACAATACGTCTTATGACAAAATCATTTTTAAAAACAAACTGTTTTAAAATGTTGTTACGACAATCATAAAATATCCAATTTTATAGTGCTGTTGTCGTCCCAATTTTATCATATGAGTGGTTTTACCTCTTGATTAATAAAAGCCATTATTAATCACCTACTTCAATTTTATAGGTGCATATAAAAACATAAAATTAAAGTACAACCACGCAGTTAATAATGTGTTAGAGTTTTGCCAACTATGTCCTAGGGGGTCAATCTAAGAAAAACTATACTAGTTAAATCCCGTGGCTGGATTTAAAAAGATTGCTCCCACTGGCCTTGACACCTCCGGTCTCAACCCGAGCAGCTCCATTTTGTTCCTCTGTCTTGTAAAGTCTTCCTTCTTTGGTAATGAACACAACTGTCTAATCTAGAATAGACAAACCTATTCTATTACAATTACATTATAGAAAGAGGTTTAAAGTAGCATGTAGGCCTCCCCGAAATAATTTAACATTGTAGAAGTATACCACCTTGGGCCGAGAATGGGCTTATTGGGTCAAACCCCAATAACCGGTCGCGACCCAGTGATTCGCGCCGCTAACTAGGTCGAATACCACCTTGGGCCGTGGTCCTCCTTTTTTTTAGGCCATGAAGCCTCCTTGGGCCGTAGGCTCCCTTAGGCCGTGGAAACCCGTAGGGCCGAGGACCCCTTTTGGTCGTGGACCCCTTTGGGCCGTGGAAACCCGCAGGCTAGATAATCCATATCTAAGATCTTTTTTGCTTACTCTTCAACTGCTTCTACCCCACACTACAAAATGGCCACTTCTGTTGCTGCCTCTAATGGTTCTTCTAACAATGGTTCACTCACAAGGTGTCCTATATTTGATGGAGAGAACTTCTCTCTCTGGAAGAGTAGAGTTCTTCTCTATATGTCAAGCCTTGATGATGTGATGCTTAAAACTATTACTGAAGGTCCTTATGTTCCTTCCTCAACTATCCAAGTAACTGAAGCAACTGATGAAGCTCCTGTTGTTGAAAGACTGATTATAAAACCTATAAATCAGTGGTCTGATGAAGACAAAAGGCTTGTTAATCTTGATGTTAAAGCAAGAACAACCTTAGTCTCTGCACTACCAAATTATGTCTATCATCAAGTTCTTAACTGTAAATCTACAAAAGAGATGCTAGACACTTTGACTGTTGCATATGAAGGCACTGAAGAAGTGCAGGAGAACAAGAAACTCCTTCTGGTTAGAGAATATGAGTTCTTCTTTGCTCATAAAGGTGAAAGTCTCACTCAGACTTACACCAGGTTCAACTGCCTTATTAATGACTTAAGAAGGGCAGATGTTCACAAAAGCAATAAGGAACTTGTAAACAAGTTTCTAGACTCTCTCCCAGAATCTTGGGATCATTTTATCACTGTGCTTAAACATGGTGAGAAAATCAAGGGTCTTTCACTGGTTGGTTTATATGGAAATCTTATGAATCATGAACAATCAGTAAAACAAAGGAAGATCTCTACCAAGGATATGAAGGAGGGTGCAAAAGCTCCATCTACTGCCCTTGTGTCTAAGAATACAGGATCTAGGAGTTTTGCTGCAGTTGTGGATGAGTCCAGTGATGAGGAGAAAGAGGAGGAATCTTCTGATGAAGAGCAAGTGGCTGATGGGGATGAAGTTCTGAAGAACATTGACAGCATTGAAGCTGCTGTTGAGCAGGCTGCCATGTTGGTTAAAAGATTCAAACCTTTCTTGAAAAGAAAGGGTGTCAAGATGTTTGAAAGGAAACCCTTCAAAGGAGAAAGAGCCATGTCAAAACCAAAGGCTTCTGAAGGTTGTTTCTCTTGTGGCAAGACTGGTCACTATGCCAGTGAATGTAAGTCCAAAGGAAACACAGGCTTCAAGGGTTCCTCAAGCTCAGACAACAAGATTGATTATGAAGCCAAGTACAAGAAGCTTCTTACTGCTGTCCTTGACAAGAAAAAGAAGAAAGCTCAGAACAGGGTGCTAGTTGCTGAAGAAGAAGATTGGGCTGAGGAATATCTCTCAGTTCAGTTTGATGGCCAACACAGCAAGTACAAGTTCCTTTGATGAAGATATGAAGAAAGCTGCTAAAGCTTGTACTTCTCCTGACTGGGATCCTTCTTCTATGTATCAGGTTGGAAAATTTATTAACTATGAAGATAATGAAAAGAACACTATGTTTGATTATCTGTGTGTTGAGTTTCAATCAAATATTCAAAGAGAAAAGAAGCTAAAATTAGAAATAGAATCACTAAAAGAGAGATTAAGTCTTAAAGATGAGAAACTTAAACAAATGACAAAACTAGAAGATGATTTAGCTAATCAAAAGATACTTAATCAGATCTTGGTAAAAGAAACCAATGAAGCAACAATAAAGTTTAATGACCTTCAAAAAGTAGTTAGATCTTGGTGTGTTTCTGCTGAGAATACCACTCAGTGTGTCAATGAGCAGATTCCAAAACAAGTTCAAGCTATTATTGGTGGAAATTATTCCCAAGCTGCTAACTGTGTTGATTTTAGCAAGAACATAAATATCTTAGAAAAAGCTGATATTTTACCTCTTACTTTTCAAAAGATCGTAAAAGGAAAAAGTATTGTCACTAACAGATTTGTCAAAAGTAAAAGTACTCAGCTGAAAGACTCAACCTCTTCAAAAGTTGGTTCAAGTTCTATTGTCTTAACAGAAAGCAAAAGCACTGAAAATTTAAGTGTAAAGGAAGTAAGTAAAGGAATGGAATCATTTGTTGATACCAAATAGACATTCTGTTGTCAAACCTTGAAAACTGATACATTAAATTTAGGAACTCAGCTGACTGAAAATTCTTTAGCTAATGATGTTACATCAACTGATCGAAGAGTAGATGATAACTGCTCAGCTGATAGCCTGTCAGCTGATCATGGATCCTCTTCTATTTGTTTAGCTGATCAAACATCACTTCAAACTCTTTTAATAGGAGAAACTAAGGGAAAAGGACATTTTGTTTACAAAGAGTCTAAGTCTGCCACACCTAAAGATGATCAAAAACTCATTTTAACTAAGGGTCAACCTAAGGTGACTGTAAACAAAGACCTTATTAGTTTACAGAATCAGCTGCAACAGCTGAATGGTGAAATATGTCAGCTGATGACCCATAGTCATCAGAAAACAGTTAAGACATCTCTTAGCCAATTACCAAAACATGTTAAAAGCTCCAAAAATCAAAAATGTTATAAATGTGGAAGCAAAGAACATAAGGCAGGTAATTGTTCTCTAGAAGGTAACTCAAGACAGCGGACTGATTATGATAACACAGGTGTTTCTCTCATTTATAAACAACCTAATATAAAGTGGATGGCTAGGTGCAATCCACAGGGGTCCACTTAAATGTGGATGCCCAAGTGTCACTAACCTTCTTTCAATCACAACTATGCAGGGTCTGAACACATGGTATCTTGACAGTGGATGCTCAAGGACCATGACAGGATGTAAAGCTTTGCTTAGTAACTACAAGAAGGAAAAAGGTCCAAGAGTGACCTTTGGTGATAATAATTGTAGGCAAAAAAAGGCTACGGAGAACTTCATAATGGGAACCTAACCTTATCCAAGGTATCATATGTTAAAGGACTTAAGTATAATCTCATCAGCATAAGTCAGTTATGTGATGGTGATCATAAAGTCCTCTTTACAAAGACAGGTGGTTCCATTTTAGATCAAGAAGGTAAAACAATAATTTGTGCAAAAAGAACCAAGGATGTATATACTCTTGATATGTCCTCTTGTGATCCATCCAAGTTAACCTGTTTGTATACTAAGTCTGTAACTGACACAAACTGGTTATGGCACAAAAGGCTTTCCCATTTAAACTTCAAAAACATTAACAAGTTGAGCAAGGGTGAACTAGTGTCAGGACTACCTTCACTGATGTATGTTAAGCCTAAACCTTGTTCTGCCTGTGAGAAGGGAAAGCAGCACAAGACTTCGTTTCCATCTAAGCAAGCCTTCTCCATTACTGAACCTTTCTACATGTTGCACATGGATCTATTTGGTCCTGTTGCTACTGCTAGTATTGGTGGAAGTAAGTATGCATTGGTAATGGTTGATGAATTCTCAAGGTACACCTGGGTCATCTTCCTAAAAGCAAAGAGTGAGGCTGCTGAAGAGATTATAAGCTTTATTAGAAAGATGGAAGTACTCAATGGCAATCTGGTAAGGATGCTTAGAAGTGATCATGGAACTGAATTTAGAAATCAAACTCTTGAAGGTTTCTGTGATGAGAAAGGAATATCTCAAAACTTCTCTGCTCCAAGAACTCCACAACAGAACGGTGTAGCTGAAAGAAGAAACAGAACTTTGATTGAAGCTGCAAGAACCATGCTGTGTGAGAGTGGGTTAGGATTCAACTTCTGGGCTGAAGCTGTCAGCTGTGCATGTTTTACTCAGAACAGATCCCTTATAATAAAGAGGCACAACAAGACTCCTTATGAAGTGCTCAAGGGAAGGAAGCCCAACATCAGCTTTCTACACATCTTTGGGTGTCAGTGTTTCTTCTGAACCAGAAAGATCAATTGCAAAAATTTGCACCAAAAGTTGATGAAGGTGTGTTCATTGGATATTCTGTGATTTCCAAAGCTTACAGAATCTACAACCTCAGAACAAAGGTCATAGAAGAATCAATCAATGTAAGTTTTAATGAAAATGACTTTGTTGCTTCCTGTTCTACTAATCCATCTACAGGTAAGGAATTTAATGATTTGCTGTGTACTGAAGAAAACACTCCAGTATCAGCTGATCCACTCCCATCAGCTGATCCAATCTCATCAGCTGACATAGATGACTTAGATGAACCTGTTCCGAATGTACAAAACACCTCTGCACATTCTATCCTAAACCAACCCACACTTTTACTAAATGAAGGGAATCATGATTCAACATCAATGGACTCTAAATCCATATCAAACATTCCCTCATCAGTAGAAGTCTCATCAGATTGTAATCAAGAAATTCTGTTAGCTGATCAACCAGAAGTCTCATCAGCTGATCCAAACCAAAGAATTTCAACTCCTAGAATCCAAAATGCCTACAAGGACCTCAGAAATCATCCAATTGATCAGGTCATAGGTAACATAGAAGCACATATACTAACAAGATCAAAAGCTTGTAACTTCTGTTTATATACAGGTTTTGTTTCTATGATTGAACCAAAGAAGGTAGATGAAGCTCTAACTGATCCTTACTGGATAAATGCCATGCAAGAAGAATTGGCTGAATTCACAAGAAACAATGTATGGACTTTGGTGCAAAGACCAAAGGACAAATCCATCATTGGCACTAAGTGGGTGTTCAGAAACAAGATGGATGAACAAGGGCTGATCATCAGAAACAAGGCAAGATTAGTTGCTCAGGGGTATTGTCAAGAAGAAAGTATTGATTATGATGAAACCTTTGCCCCTGTTGCAATACTTGAAGCAATAAGACTATTTCTTGCTTATGCTGCCTTCAAAGACTTCAAAGTATTCCAAATGGATGTTAAGAGTGCCTTCCTCAATGGTGAATTGAAAGAAGAGGTGTATGTCAAACAACCTCCAGGTTTTGAGGATACAAGCAAACCAGATCATGTATACTTCTTGAACAAAGCTTTGTATGGTCTGAAGCAAGCTCCAAGAGCCTGGTATGATACCCTCTCTTCTTTTTTGACCAATAAAGGATTTATAAGAGGAAGCATAGATAGCACTTTATTTATAAGAAAATTCAAGGGTGATGTAATTCTTGTACAGATTTATGTAGATGATATAATATTTGGGTCTACAAATGTTGATCTTTGCAAAAAGTTTTCCAAACTCATGTCTGATAACTATCAAATGAGTATGATGGGTGAATTAAACTATTTTCTAGGTCTTCAAATTAAACAAGAGGTTGATGGAATTTTCATTCATCAAACAAAGTATGTAAATGACTTACTTACTAAATTTGAGTTTGAAAATTGTTCTTCAATGAAAACACCCATGTCCACTGCCTTAAAGCTTGGAAAGGACACTGATGGTAAATCAGTGAACATTACAGCTTATAGAGGTATGATAGGGTCTCTTTTATACCTAACTGCTAGTAGACCAGATATTATGTTTTCTACATGTCTTTGTGCTAGATACCAAGCAGATCCCAAAGAATCTCACTTAGCTGCAGTTAAAAGAATTTTCAGGTATCTCAAAGGAACTCCTAATCTAGGTCTTTGGTACCCCAAAGACTCTGATTTTGAGTTAGTTGGATACACTGATTCTGACTTAAGATTAGTCAGCTGGTCAAGCAAGAAACAAAACTCTGTTTCAACCTCTACAGCTGAGGCAGAATACATTGCTGCTGGAAGCTGCTGTGCTCAATTGCTATGGCTGCAAAATCAACTACTGGATTATAACATACAGTTTGAAAATTCCCCAATTATGTGTGACAACACAAGTGCCATATCTATCTCTAACAATCCTGTTTTGCATTCAAAAACTAAGCATATTGAAATCAGACATCATTTTCTTAGAGATAATGTGCAGAAAAAGAAAGTTTCTATGCACTATATAAACACTGATGTTCAATTAGCTGACATTTTTACAAAACCTTTGGATGAGTCTCGGTTCAACTTCCTAATATCCAAACTTGGCATGTTAAATTTGTAATATATTCTCTTCTTAGGTAGTTAATTTTGTGTGAGAAAATAATTTTATTTGTGTGTGAAATGAAGTACTTATCTAAGCTTCTACACATTTTACTTATGGTAGATCAGCTAATAGAATTATGTCAGCTGACGATCATCAGCTGACACTATACCTCAGCTGATAAACCATCAGCTAAGACTTAGAAGCTCAGCTAAGTGCATTCATTAGCTAACACTTATTTTATCTCAACATGGATCAGCTGACACTCTCGTTTGTCAGCTGGTGATTTTCAAAAGTCAAAAATATTGTGTCCCCACACTTATTTTATTAATTTCTCATTTGTATTTATTGTGTTACTAGGTTATTTAATTTAGCTTATTTGTCCGTTTATTGTCCGTGTATTTAATATCTATTCCGTCTATTACCTTTTTGCAGAAGTGATAGTTACTTTTTGCAAAATATTTCTGTGACAGTTTAGGTTTCCAAGGAAGATTTAAAGGTGTTTTCGAGCAGTTATTCATTTCTTAAGCTTTCAAAATTCCCAAACACTCTTTCTCTCTCAAACTTTCAAACCCTAAACTCTCGTTGCTCAAACTTCATTCACTCTGTAATCATGGTGATCTTCAACCCTGCAACTTCTCCAAACGCCATTGCTGGTGAAAATGTCACACCCAACTCTGAAATCACAATACGCCCAAACAACTTTCTCATAAACACTGACATTCCCGCGAGCAAAGCAAACCAGGGATACGAACCTATGGTGGCTTTCATAACTGCCCATCCCCTGTTCGCATGTCTATCTGCTCATCCTCTGTTCATATTTCCAAACATTGTTGGTGAGATGTGGTACACTGCAAGGTACCATGCTAATCAAGACTTAATCACTTGCACCTGCCTCAATGGTACCATCAACATAAACATCACTACTGATTCTCTTAGACAAGCGATCTCCATACCCCATATGGCCCCATTTCAACCTTTTGCTACAATGGATCAAGTTCTAGAGGTTTTGCCCCTGATTGGCTACCAAGGGCTGTTTCCCATGGCCAGTATAAACTGTCTGCTCTAGGACACCCATGGAAGTATTTGGCCAGTGTAATCATTCGATGTTTTGGTCACAAGTCTGGCAGCCATGACCAAATGAATCAGTCTGAATTGATGATTCTTCATGCTTTGGTCACAGGGAGGAATATTGACTTCTCACAAGTCATATTCTCTTAAATGGTGGATAAGATCACTTTGGGCACATCAAAGAAATCAACCAGAACCCTAGTTCCTTACATCAGGTATCTAAGTTTAATTGCACTTAGAGATGTTCAGAGGGAACACTATGTTGGGTTAGCTGCTCACTTGCACATAATGACCATCCCTCAAATGGGTCAGAAAACTTTCCATTTGATAAGGGAATTTCGAGATCCTGCTATAACTGCTCAGATGCAAGAATTGATAGATGTTGCTGCTGAGGAGAATGAAAATGAAGAGGAAGTTGTTGCTGAGAATATTGAGGGACAAATGGCTGATGATTCTGAGTCTCCTGATTTAATTACTGATCATTCTGAGGAGTCTATAACTCATGCTCCAGATGAAGGCTTAGTGGAAGAAGAATTGATGTTTAGAGCAGATGTATTTGATGAACCAGCACAGGATGAGCCTATTAATCCTGATGCTGAGGGTAATAATGACAATGGTGCTGACAGTGGTCAATATGATCATGATGAGGGAGATGATGACTTGCATGGTGGTGATGCTAGAATTCCTTATGCTGAAAATGTTCAAGATACCACCTCCTCATCTTCTCAAATTGGGATCCACTCTCACATTTCCCTGTTCCTTCCAGCTCAAGCACTCCACAAGACCAACAAAGTGGTGATACAGCTGATGGTGATGATGCTGAGGAAGACACAATTTCTGACAATCTCATTCAACTGATTGAGATCAGCAAGACTCAGCACATCTCAGGTATACTCTTACTCTCTGAGGATACTCATTTGGTTGACCCCACCAATGAGAACCCATCATCTCCTCTAGTTGTAACACCTCCACAACAGCCAAGCTCTAGTGTACTCCCAACAGTCACTAGTTCTACTCCCTTAGTAACCCAAATAGAAACAAGGTCATTAGAGATGGTGCACACTGCACTTATCTCAGAGGTATTGCACACTGCACCTCTGACCTCAACTCCTATAGCCACCTCTTATTTTGAGGGGGAGCTCATGGAAGTTGATATAACCCTACAACCAGTGGGTGTGTCCTCACAACAGGGCACATATGTAAATATGGGATTGCTGCAATCTGGGTCACCCTCCCAACAGGGTGATGCCATTGAAAGACAGACCTCCTCCCAAGGTCATACTGTGTCTACACCCCAATTGAGTCAAGCCTATCCCCTAGTAAGTTCACAACAATTTGCTACTGTAATAAGGGATACCCCTTTGAGTGCAACCCTCACTCACACTCACTTACTTGCACCTATTTTTGATTCAATTCTGACACATGCTAGTGCACTACCTGTCAATACTAGTGGCATAAACCAGTCATTAGTACAGGGTACAACTTCTGTTCCCAGTGATCTTAGGCCTCTATACCAAGGTCTAAGTGAGGGACCACAATCCATTCCAGTTCTTGGTACCATACCTTAATCAATTCCAACTCAACCCATTTCCTCTACTTATTCTGAACCCTCACCCCAAATCCTTCAAAGCTTACTTTCTATCTCTCAAAAGATGGATAGTCTTCAAGCCTCCTTTACCTCTTTCCAAACTCAAACAAAAACTCAAATCTCTCACCTAACCAATGAGATTGAGTCACTTAAAGCCAACCAACCCAAACCCCAATCCACACCTGTCCCTGTTGATCTTTCCCCTATTCTTACCAAACTAGATCAACTTCTAAACCAAACCTCTACTACTATTCCTACACCCTCCCCTCCTATACCTGCCCAAACCATTTCTACCTTAAACCATACCATTTCCAATCTCCTTTCCCAACTTAAAACCCTTAGACCCTCGCCCCCTGATATCTCCATTACCATTCCTGAATCTCTTCTAACTGTCCCCACTCTCCTAAAAGACATTGATACTGAGGTCAATAGGTCCAGCTTTTGTGCTAGGATAAGGCATAGTGATACTCTGAGAGAATTCTCCAATCTCACTGAAGCTATCAACAGCCTAAAACCTCTTATCTCAACTTCCATTCCTTCTTTCTCTCATATTCCCTCTCACCTTAGACACTCAACATCACCTTTCACTCAGCCTCCCATACCCACTGCCTCACCTTCACCCTCAACCATACCACCCTTTACCTCTACACCTACCCTAACTCCTTATTCTTTCACCACTCCTGATGCGCCTGCAAAGCCTACTGTTTTTCCCTCCTCTGATGATGACAAAAAGGGGGAGAAGTCAGTTAGGACAAAGTCAGTTTTACAAGCAGAGGATGCATCAACCCCTGATAAAATAGGATCAGCTGTTGAGGGGGAGAATAAATCTGAGGGGGAGCAACCTGCTCAAGAAAAGCAGAGGCAAAAGAGAAGGCTAAAGCAAATGGCTAGAAGGACAAAGAAATCAAAGCAAGGTGAATCATGTGCTCCAATTGAACTACCATCTGAGGATTCTGATGATGATGATGAAGATGAAATGCCTCTGTCCTCTATGTTCAACATAAAGAAGTAGAACTCCTCCACTATAGCTCCACCAGTCCAAGTT
Source organism: Pulicaria dysenterica (assembly GCA_947179395.2). Lineage (NCBI taxonomy): Eukaryota > Viridiplantae > Streptophyta > Magnoliopsida > Asterales > Asteraceae > Pulicaria > Pulicaria dysenterica. The sequence continues at coordinate 20,944,736 of OX359293.1, forward strand.
TCCTCTCCAGTTCAATCAAGTCAACCAACTCCCAGTAGTTCATCAAGAAGAAAGGGAAAGAAGATAATGACTGCTGAGGAGATTGAAGAAGAAGAAAGAAGAGAGGAAGAGCTAACACAAGAAGAAGAGAGTCTCATAGAGATCAGTGAGTTAGCTGCTGCACTTGGTACTTCCATAGAAGAAGTTTTGAAAACCAAGGAAAGACATCAGGACTTCACTTCTCCTGAAGATCTTGCTGCAATTATTGGTGTTACTGATGATGAGTTAAGAGAGCTACAAGAAGAAGAGCTGATTATGATGACCTCTCAATCACATCAAGTACTGGATACACCACAGCAAGATGACCCTTCCACCAAGAAAGATCCTAAGAGAGGAAAGACTCACAAGGAAGCCATTCAAGCTCTGCTAAACTTCAACTTTGGAGGATTAGCTCAGCAAACTGAAAGGCAAACCAAGGAGTTCAGAGACAACAAAGAAAACTTGGTAAATAGAATATGTGCAGACATCATCTCAAGGGTTACTCCATACAAAGGTACTGATGAGGGTCCTTATCTCAGAGTGGTGAGAAGAGATGAAAGAAAGACTTATGAAGATACCTATCTTCAACACTGCAAACTTCTCTCCTTCTTTGAAATGATAGAGATCCTGTACCATCTCCTCAAGTCCAAAAGTGAAATTGTTCAAAGGTTCATGCCAAAATTTGAATACTGGATTCGGATGTCAATCTGCAATAGGCTCTTCACACATGATAAGTTCATTAAACACATCAATCTGATTGAAGATGCTTTCAAAAAGAATTCAAAAGCTTTTGTCACCATTGAACAGATCATTGTCAATCCTGACTATCCTTTTCTTTTTGCTTATGAAAGTCTCAACACTGCTCTACCCTCCAACATTGAGCCAGAAATGTTTAAGTACATAACTGAGCCTGAAAAAGGGATGTTCTTCAAGAACAGAGCTGGTGATTGGAGATTCCTAAGAGAAGCTGACATAGGAAGAGCGCCAAGAGCTTTAATTTTTCAAGCTGTAAGACTGGCAAGAGGACAGACAGGAAGTCAACACTTTGAAAGTCTGATGGAGACTAGAGCTGATGAACTAATTGCAACTATTCCAGTTGAACATCGTCTAGACATCAAAGAAGAACCTTGGTGGGAATGAAGACCACACTTCATAACTAGATTAGATGTAATTTCAATTCCTAAAATAGTTCAACTTCTGTACTTAGTTTAACTCATAGTTAGATTGCTCTGTACAAACTCTGATGTAAATAATTTGTTCTGTAATCAAGCTTGAAACTTTGATCATGGACTACTTAGCTAAAATGCTAGTATAGATGACTCTTAGTATATAGCTCACATAGTGTAAATATAGAAAAGATCAAAAATCCTAAAAAAAGAAAAAGGATAGAAAAGATACCACAAAAACAGAACAATGGTACTTCATAAATGAAAAGATTCCCAAAAACAGAACACCAGGGAACATACTTAAAAGAGTTACCAAAAACAGATAGCTAGGTAACCAAATTGCACTTAAAAGTTTTATCTTTACAAATTCGAGTCAAACTGATTCTTCTTAAACAGATAAGGTTTTGTCATCATCAAATAGGGGGAGATTGTTGGTGAGATAGCAATATCAAACCTTAATCAAACCTATCTATTAAGTAAAATAGGATTTGATGTTAACAAAACCATATATTCAGTTTTGGACTTAGATTGATGAAAAACATGTGTTGTTTTTCTATCTGAGACTTAAAGAATTTCTAAGTAAGAAATGTCAGCTGACGAATCATAGTGTCAGCTGAACACTGAGTATCAGCCAAAGGACCAGCTTCAGAAAGATCAGCTGAGAAGAAAAGATCAGTCAAAGAGCATCAGCTGAGGAATCACACTGGATCAGCTGATGGCCTAGAACCATCAGCTGATGAAGATTTCAAGATCAGCTGAGCAGTCAAGGATCAGCTGACACAATCACACTTATCAGCTGATGCCTCCCATTTGTCAGATAAGGTATTTATTACTTATCCAATCTTTTCCTCATAAGCTGACACTACTTAAAATGACTAGCTGAGCCTTTGGGAACAGCTGACAGTTTAGTTTGATCAGTTTATTAGCTATACTTTGATTTGTATTGTTAGCTGAGCATCTCGATCAGCTGAGCAAATCTAGTCAGCTGAGTCTTTCACTTTTATCCTTAGCTGAGCAAAATTACAATTGCAGTTCAGTGTCCGTTAGCTGAGTCTTTATTGTATATCTCAGTTAATAGCTTTTCTATGTAATATTTTCTTAAAGTCAAAGGCAGAACATGTGTTGTTCTTATTATGCCTTAGATCTTTCTTTGTAAAAGTACTTAGCACTTTTTGTATCTGCAAAGAAACAAAAAGGATAGATCTTTATCCCCTAGAAAAGAAGAAAGATACTCTTGAAAAGAAGATCTCGAAGATATGATGTTAAGTATGGCTGGCAACTCCATACTTGGTAAAGTCAAATCTTCAGAAAGCATGGTGTTGATTAAAGCACAAGCATGAAAGGAGAAGTTTACGTTTCCAAGATATAAAGGTAGTAGTTTAATAATATAATAATAGATAGTGGGTATACTCATTACTGAAAAGTATGTTCACTTTACACACTTTGTGTATAAAGTTAACTTACTTTTCACCCACTAACTTTATCTATTATAATATTATTAAACCGAGTACATTTGTCTCCTTCTCTCTTCATCAACCCGGACACACCTTGCTTATATATACTCATGCATGGAAACATGCTAAGTATGCGTTGAAGAAGCACTGAAATCTCATAAGTTGAGAATTAGAAGAGTTAGCATTTTACTTTCAGTGTAACAAACTTGTTCATGTGTTGAACATCTTAAACATTAGTTGTTTAAGATTAGCATTGTCTATGTGTTAGACAAATCTAGTTGCCACCTTTTATTGAACATAGATTTTCCGCATCTAGTTCATGTAATTCTTGATTTACATCAATAAGAATTATATAAAAGTAAACCGTGTGTCTCTTAAATTTTATTTGCTAAAGTTTGTATTCAACCCCCCCCCCCCTCTACAAACATTTGTTGTTGTAGTATCTATTCGGGACCAACAGTGTAGGTTTTTTTTTTTTTTACACTCTTCATAGTGACCCTTTTCATCATACAAATCTAATTAATTTTGCAGCAACAATCTGTTAAAATTTTATTGATTCTTCATTGTGGGTTTACAGGTTGATTTTGTATAAAACCACATATGTTACTTTATATGATTAACATCCTTTTTGTATTTTTTTTTATCATGCAATCGTTGCAAAAGATCATCCAGTTCTTCATTTGTGTTTATATATTTTAATTAGTTTATTCTTTGATTTAGGTTTCATAATCAATGTCTTGTTCGTTGGATTTATTTATTAAGGACAATTCCAATGGAAGTTTACCGAGGGAGATGGAACATCTTGCTTCTAATGACCAAGGTAAGTTTATTATGTATTTTTTGTAATTAGTAAATTCTTGGGTTTAGTATTCTTTTGATTTACTGAGTTCCGTATTTGTTCATTGATGAACATAACAGTGTTTTGAAACCTGTTTTTATTTAATCATTTAAATTTAATTAATAGTGAACACATCAATTTACGATACATAGTATATTATAAGTTTTGTATCGTTTTGTAGATCATATTTTGGAATCAGACGATAATTCGGATTCAAATGCTAATCCGGATTCAGATGCTACTTCGAATTCAGAAAGCGAATCAAATTGTAGTAATGTTGTTGAATCGCCTAACGGAACAAAGTTCTGGATTCCTGATGTTCCAGATGAGTTCAAACCAGTTGAAGATACATTATTTCATTCTCTTGATGAAGCTCAAACAATGTATAAATTGTATGCTTCCAAGGCTGGTTTTGGTACTCGTAAAGGAACCTCGAATATACTTCGTTATAATTTTAAAAAATTCAATTAAAAATCATCTTCATTATCTATATTTTTTTGGTTTACATTTTCCTATTCTATGTGATAGTAAAACTTTTTTCTAAAACCAAGTTAAAACATAGGTTTGATAGCAATGTAAGTTATTTTTATCTACTAGTATTAATATAATATTGGTACTATTAAACGAATTTAAGTATTTTCAAGCTGTTCACTAATAAACACCAAATAATATCATTATAAACACCAAATCTCTATTGAAGTTGGTCTAATTTAATACAAGTCCCAACTAGAATTAGGAACAAAGGATGTGGAACCGGGAAAATAATATCATTTTGTATCTTATAAGAATGCTTTTTATTCACTATTGAAGTTGGTCTAATTTAATGTTGTGTTAATACTTACTTTTATTCACTATTGACATTTAGTTCTCAACGTGTTCATTAGTGAATATATTTATATAATGAATATACTTAGTTCACTATTGACATTTAGTTCTCAACATGTTCATTAGTGAATACATTTAGTTCTCAACGTGTTAAGTCTTCTTAATAATACGTTACATTTTTCTTCATGTAGATAAATATATTTTGTTATAATTTTAAAAAGTTCAATTAAACATCATCTGGATTTACAATTTTTTTTCGGTATACATTTTGTTATTCTATATCATAGTAAAACTTTTTATAATACCAAGTTAAAACATAGTACTGTGTTGATAGCAATGTAAGTTATTTAATCTATTAGTATTAACATAATATTGGTACTATTAAACAAATTTAAGTATTTCAATCTTTTCACCAATGAACTCCAAATCATGTCATGATAAACGCCAAATCTCTTAAAAATACTCATTCAGAAGTTGTAAACATGCAACCTACGCAACTTAATGTCATAAAATCCATTAATAATCTTGGCTAAGATAAAAGAACAAGAAATATTTAAATTAAGCTACTAATGTCACCGACTTCGACTTCTCAGACTGTTCAAGCATTTTGTTTCGTAATATGTTGTTATCCGACAGCAACATCTTCACCACATATTTTTTTCTCAATTTTTTCAGAATTGTCTTCTGCTTACGTTTATCCGCTTCAAGTCCAGAACACCATTTTGATATCCCTCCACCCATGTACGTCTCCATATGCCTCATAAGATATATTCCTCCACTCATTTCATCACTTTTTGTTCTCCAACTCATTTCAAGTACTTGTGAATGTGCATTTTCCATTATTACAACTTTAGGATGATCAACCAACTTCATATAGCATATGAACGCGTTATGCTATAATGAAAACATATTAGATCACTAATAACTTGTGTACATACATTAGTAATTCATAAGACAAAAACCTTTTACTTACGAGGTATGCAGGCAATCCCCTATACTTCATTTCATTTGTTTGATCATCACACTGGTGGTCAATTATATCGAACGCGGCATTCTTTAAATCAAAGAAAATCAAATAATAACGAGTATCCATAACCGGAAAGAAAACCTAAAAATAACATAATACGAAATATGTTAATTGTAAGTTAAATACAATGTTTTAAACTGTTTATGTTCACTAGTGTTTTAATACAGAAAAAAATATTAACTTTTTATTTGATAGAATAGGGCACCTGGACATAAAAAATGTAGTTTTTCTAGTAAATATAAAAGTACTTACCATATCAACTGTCCTGAGTTTCATTAATTGTGAATCTTGATTCAATACGTCTCCAAACATTTTCGTTAAACAACTTTTAGTTCTATATGCTTTTATACAATTTAAAAAAGGATTGTAATAATCAATTAACATATTGGAGTTCACTAGTGAAGCCTAAAAAATCACCTTTTGCCAATCTCGTCTTGCTTACACCAACTTTTCCGTTGCCTTTTGACACCTTACAGCTAGTCTTACCCTTCACTTCTATACACAATAATCAAATATCCAGGAGTTATCTTTTGAACTAATATACTAGAAATATATAAAATTACAAAAAAACAAATTACTTTTGCTTTATCTATTAAAGTTTTACACTAGACATATATAAATTTATAGGTTGTTGATTATACCTTCTACACCCACCGAAGTTTCAGATTGGTGTTCTTGTTCAGTAATGATCAAATTTGTGTTGTTGTTTTCTTCAACAACCAATCCTTCAGCTTTTTTTTATTTCAAGAACAAACTTGGTAACTACATGTTTTTAAAATAAGGTTAATAAAAACTGATTGATGCCAACCAAAATATAAATTTAATCAAAACCGAGTACCTAAACCTTTGGTGAATCCTCTATTAACCACCTCTTTGTTTTTAGAATGTTCTTCACCTATACATCATGATCATATAAATCCTTATAACTTGCAATTATAATTTAATTGCAAAGAGTAATAGTAATGTAAGTTCACCTATATATCATGATCATAGAAATTATAATTTACTTCAGCAAAATTAAGACAAATTTTTAACCTGTGTATATCCCTAGTATTCGGATATATACAAAAAACAGAGTAGCCCATATATTTACGAAGAACAACAGATAATCTATCACAAAACAAGAGATAATCCATCATGAACTAAAATCAGAGAAAGCCATATATGTACGAAAAACAGAGTAGGCCCATATATATCAGAAAAACAATAGATAACCTAAAATCAGAAGTTTGCATATCCCCTACAAAAAAAATCGAACGATTATTGTGCTTCCTTGGTTCATTGGGTTTTCCGCACCTTGGTTCAACGCCTACAAACTTGTCAACTGAACCAAGAAGAAGAGAAGGTTATTGTGGTTAATCTTCAATCGATTTGATGTTTGCGTGTGTCAGGATGAAGATCGATAAAGGGAGAGGGAAGGAGATATGCTTTGGTTGAAACAACCGAGATTTTGGGGGGGTTTTGAAATTTGTGATATTCTATTTCCTTTTTTAAGGATATTAATTTTATTTTTTAAAAGATATTTTACAATTGTACCCTTGAGCTTTATTACGTTTCTTAATTAAGGTTCACTATATTTACAAAAATGCCATCCCTAATCCTAGCCCTTGATCACTAAATTTAATGGTCAGGAATGCTTCTCGCACTTTTCGCATTAAGGAGGCTTCTCGCATGAACCTTCCCCTATATATATATATATATATATATATATATATATATTAGAAATCCTTTATTATTCAAAATTCAAATAACTAAAACATAACTTGTTTTATTAATTAAATATTGAAATCAAGATTATCAACATAGAATTCGTTGATAAAATGAGATTTCTTTAAATTTAAGGTTTATCCTTTTAATCTTAAGCTCAACTAGTTTTTGATCAAAAACCTTAAATAATCCATATTAACACAATCTGGTTAATATATATACATATATATGATCAAACACATAAAGTTCAACTTTTTATAGTTTTAATTCCCTTTTTAACCAGTCAAACCTAACTGGTTTAACTTTTCTGATTAAAAACATAAAACTATAAAATATACAACTTAAAAAAAAACTGGAATTGACTTTAAAGTCTATCCTCAGGATCGAAATATGCATATCAAACATAGAAACATGTAATTTTTCAAAAATAACCAGTTTGTTGATTTAATTTTTTAACCGGTCAAACCTAACTGGTTTAACTTTCTAATCAAAGATTTAAATCTACAAACCTTATCTAAAAACAAACTGTGTTTTGATAAACTAGGATTCAACATAGACTTGTTCAATTCTAATGATTTTCGAAAAAACATATACACAAATAATATCCAAAACATGATAATAACAGATATTCCAACACACTGTGATAAACTGAGCCGAGGCTATGATAACACTGTTGGGTTTTACAGGTCACAATTCATACTTGAGTTATCCTGATTCACAACCAAACTTGGTTTGAACCAACTCATAATTGTATAATTAAACAGTTATTATTCACATAGGCGGAAACAGAATAATAATCTTAATCCTAAAACCCTAAAGGATTAAAACAGATCTTAGTTTACCACATGTGTATATATCCAATATTTATGAAATCGAAAATCATGATCACAGGCATATAGCCTTTTGCGCTGAATGCATACAGGGCAAACCAGGATTGAATTAAACATAAAACTAAGCATGCAATCAATCCCATTATCATATACTGGAAATCGATATATGTGTTAAACACATATTGAGTCCATCGATTTCACCATACATCACCAAGAACACATTAGACGAGAATATACCTGAATTGCTCAAGCTTAATCCACCAGTGATCAGGTATTACAAGCACCCGCTAGAAATGTTTAAGCCACACTTGATTTTGCACTTGATTACTTGCATCAAGAATCACCAAAATCGACTACAACCTTGGGAGGGGGTGCCTTCGGCTGTCGAACACAAGGAGAGAGGGGAGAGAGTGATTTTTTAGCATTAACCCAAATTGTTATGGTTTAACCCTTATTTATAGATAACTTATCTAGTTATCTTTAATTAGGAAACCTTTTAAATCATTTTTATTATTAATATAAAATATACTAATATATATATATATATATATATATATATATATATATATAGACATTTATATATATAATCCTTTAATATATTTTATTCATTTTTAATAATAATAACAATTAATAATAATAACCTTTTAATTAATATCCAAGATATTAATCCAATAATTAACAATATATATTTATTAACTAATATATACATATATTCTTGTCAATTATATTAACCTTGTTATTTTCTCAACTCCCAATACTGGTTTATGACTAACTGTCATAATACCCATCTCCGAACCGTGTGGATTTTTCTACCTGAATTACATACCCTCACAGGTGTGACCCTTGAGTGTCCTACGGCATTGGGCGTATAATCAGGATCCGATGGTTGTGCACACAAATCCTATCATCGACGTCATGATGACAAGCTGCTAGCTCGTTATCCTTTTTGTAATTTTTTCAACCACTCATATCAAGGTAAAAAAATATTACATGAATCCAGTAATGACAGTAAATATCATGTAAAGGTTAATACGTAATAATTATGACCATTTAGCCATTACTTAGTCATATGTTAAAAAAACTGACATAAAATTCTGTTATAGTTGTCACATATGTCATAAGTACGAGTGAACTAATTAAAAAAAACTTTTTATTAATCTTGATTCATTAATATACTTCTAGACATAAGAATACGAACTTTATCAAATCTACACAATTATAAATGAGTCCAAATCATGGTAACCTTATAACTTTTGTTGCATCCCCAAGACACCTCTCCCCTAAACCATAAATTAAAAAAATAATAATAATAAATAACACAAAAGAAAAATACCCCACACACACTCACCAACCCCCAAACCCCTTTTTCTATATAATCAAAGTTTGGTGGGAAAATGATGGATAAAGCCATAAGGATGATTTCTTCTTTTTTATAACTACATATATTTTTCTTATTTGCGAAAGGTTGAATGATACGATGTTATGCTTTCGTACACCAACTCTCTCTCTATGTCACCAACCACCTTCACACCATTTTCCTCTTTCCTTATGTTATGACGAATTTCCGGTCTTTATATCTTTTTTTAGGGTTTGGTTTTATACACAAATTGAAGGCTCATAAGTCTTCATAGGAGATGAGTTATCTAATTAAGTAGATGTATCTTAATTTGATGCATCTTTGGTTAGAAACTTATTTATAAAAAGTTTATATATATATATATATATATATATATATATATATATATATATATATATATATATATATATATATATATATATAAACTCCCTTAAATATAGAACCTAAAGAACCATTATGGTAATGACACCTGACACTTTGATTAAGGACAAAATTGGAAAATAACAAAAAAAAAAGCAACTTTATAAATAAAAAAACCCCACTCAACTTTAAATGATCATAACTTATTCGTTTTTAAGAATTTTTGCAAAAAAAAATATAGCGTTAGATTCAGTTTTTCGTCCTCTTTCAAAGAAGACCAGACTTGATATATTTCTAAAAGTTTTTTTGTTTGAAATGCAAAGTTTGCATTTTGAGCTAGGTTCATTTAAAATGCAAAATGCAAAAAACGAAAAACGCAAAATATAAACATGCAGGTCATCTAGATGCTTCCAAAATGCAAAAATTATGAAAATGCAAAATGCAAATCCAACATGATTCAATGAAAATGCAATCTAAAATGCAAAATTACACATTCGAACCCAAATCCAAAATCTGTACAAAACACTAAATACTGCCCAAAATGCAAACAAAAATTTCATGTTCAACAAAAATTTAGAAAAATATGAGAAGAGTGATCTTGTTTGAAAGCGGATTAAAAAACTAAAAGATTAGTATAATTTTTTTGTTTAAATTCACAAAACTTAAAAAGTTATGACAATTTAAAGTTTTTGGGGGGTTTTTTTTAAATCGTGGGTTGTTGGAGGGGGGATTTTCCATGTTTGCCATTTTCTTCCTATATTAATACATTATAATTACAGTTTTGCCATCGTTAAATCTTATCCATTAATTTTGATAATTCAATAGTCCAGATTGATTCTTTAGGTTCTTTGTTTAACACATGGTTCTTTATTGATCCAATTTCTATATATATATATATATATATATATATATATATATATATATATATATATATGCAAAAGTTCAAACGAAAACTGTTTTTCGTACGAGAATTGTGACAACCAATCTGAACCGTATAATTCCCCCTCCTTTAATATCATCACCCACCAATGAATTCCTAACATGCTTCCTATCACACTTGATCCCCCACGCTCTACATCTATGAATTCCACTTATCAAATCAACGGCTAAGATTGTTTCTTGCAGTTCTTGTACGAAAAACAGTTCTCCTTTGAACACTCTCATATATATATATATATATATATATATATATATATATATATATATATATATATATATATATATATATATATATATATATATATATATATAGGAAAAAGTTCATGCGAGAACCATTGTTAGTGCGAGAACCGCGAGAACCAATCTGAGCCATCCAATTCCCCATCTTTAATGGCATTGCCCACCCATGAATTCCTCACATGCACTCTGTCACACTCTATCCCTCCACGCTCACCATCCATGAAACTTCTCATATCCAAGGAACGGCCGAGATTGGTTCTCGCGGTTCTCGCACTAACAACGGTTATCGCATGAACCCTCCCCTATATATATATATATAATTACACAATAAGAAAGGATAAAGAATCTAATAGAAGTACATGGCATGCATTCAATGTATGAATATATATCATATATCTATAGATATACTGATATACAAGTTTACACAGTATGAAACTATCTCAAGTTTTGAGTATTTGTTTTATTATGTGAGAGGCAAAGAGTGAAATTAGAGAAATATATATTTTTTAGACACTTTGAAAGTTTCATATGATGTTTACTCATGACTTGATCTATTCATGGCTCAAATATTTTATTTCAATTTCATAATACAAGCTTACTTTTGAAGTTGAAAACTTCCATCAAGTCTTTGCAATAAAATAATTCTTTTAATAATGGTAAAAATTAAAAATAGGAAATTGGTGTGCATGTTTGTACATACACTTGCAATTGGAATTTAGTAGCAATATCCAAACCAATAAGATGAGACCAAATCAAGTCCAGATCATTTAAAGAAATGTCAATTAGATCACCAAACTTTTTTCATGTATATTTATTGCACTATGATATATACTATAAAAACATCATATATTTGAAACACTGATTGAAAATGAAGTAGGGACAATAAATCTATATATATATATATATATATATATATATATTTCTTGTGAACTTGTAAATAGTTGGGTAACTATATAATTTGTAAACAAAAAAAAATTTACTAGAATATTTATGTAATACCATTAACCAAATAAAGTCTAAGCCAAAGAAAAACTATAAATTGATTGATATAATTTGATGATATCTACTCGTTTGATGAATTAGTAACTATCCTAGTAGTTTTGATTAACCGATGTTACGGTTAATATATGAAAAAGATAAACTTAATATATGACCATATATCATATGTCAATTTTAATCTATGAAATTAACTCGACTATCTCCCTCATTATAACATCAATTATAAATAATTATAATTTTAAATCAAATTAATTAATTAGTAATACTTTGTGCCGTCAATCTACTCAAGAAATATTCTTGTCTTCGATTGCAATAGCCGACGTGGCATCACAATCTGCCGTCAATTTGAATGACCAATCGAACGGCTACATTCCTTTTCCAACTAACGCATTGGCCTGCCAAACCTAACACTAAATTCTATATAAACACTTGCATCTCTAACAAACCATTTCAGGAAATTCAAAGCTTTAATTAAAAGCTTCTTAACTTCCTACCCACATTTTATCCACTTGTTTTGTCACCAAAAGTTCAATCTTTTTCACAAAATATTTCTGGGATTCTCGAAATATTCAAAAATAAATAAACAAAAATGGAGCACACCAATGGAAATTCAAGAAACGGGAGCTTATGCACGACGACGGAGGACCCATTGAACTGGGGTGTTGCTGCGGCGGCGCTAAGCGGTAGCCACCTTGACGAGGTGAAGAGAATGGTGGAGGAATATCGGGATCCGGTGGTGAGATTGGGTGGTGCAACGCTGAGTATTGGTCAGGTGGCAGCCGTAGCCACCAAGAATGCAGCCGGCGTTACGGTGGAGCTGTCGGAATCTTCTCGTGCTGGAGTAACGGCGAGCAGTGATTGGGTGATGGATAGCATGATGAGAGGAGGGGATACCTACGGGGTTACCACCGGCTTTGGTGCAACCTCTCACCGGAGAACCAAAGAAGGTGGTGCACTTCAAAAGGAGCTCATTAGGTATAAATTTAATTATATAGCTAATGTGAATAAATGCAATTAATTATTTTAATTTCATATTACATTTTCATCGTAAGTTATATATTTTATAGCAAAGGATATATACTATTATCAACACTTAATTAAGTCAAATATATTATTGTCACAATCACATATCTTTTTAATAAGCTAATTAATAAGTAAATACTGACATGACAAAACTATTTTTTATTAAAAAGTTAAATGAATATGATAACATCTAACTTAGATGTTACAACTGAACAAGTCTTTTTTTTCTGAATTTTATTGCTCAATTAAGCATGAGGGTTTGGGCTATTCGTTAGCTAGCCAAATCTATTTCTAAATGACTCTAGGGATATATAAGAAAAAGGGGAAATAACGGTGCAGAGTAAGTGTGGTGAGGTGTGTTATACTCATAAATACATAATTAAGTGTTAATATGACTGATATACTCCTTATTTAATGTGTTTCTAGCTATAATAGCAGATATAACAGGTGTCAATATTAACATATAGATCTTATCCCCTACGAAAAATACATTTTTCATCTAATTGTTTACGTCTAATTCACCTAGAAACAACTACTTACATGTACGCACTTCTTTTGCCCTTTCTTTATTTAATCTATTGATTTTCTTATGAGTCACGTATACATCATCACATCAAATACATGTTTGTTAAGGTTATCATATAGGAGTATCACAATACCAATATATGCAGCCAGATCTTTTGCCTATTCTAGAGTTTAAGATCCTCTTATGTTATAATTAAATATAACCTATTTTGTTTTCTCACAAATATGAGAGTGAATCATTTATTTTAAGTCAGTTGAATCCCTTATTATTCTACTTATTTATTTACTCACTAAATAATAACATATAAAATTCATTAAATTTTTTCCATATCTTTTTTTATTATAACAATCGTTTTATCTAACAATAAAAATATAAGTAAAAAGATTTTAAATAAAATATAAACCCCCTGTATATAATTACTAATACATACATTTACAAGGATAAAATTTTGTCTTTTAGTGGTAGGCAATTTTTTATGTCTTTTAGTTATTATTATTATTATTATTATTATTATTATTATTATTATTATTATTATTATTATTAATATTATTATTATTAATATTAATATTAATATTATTGTTATTATTATTAATATTAATATTAATATTATTATTAATACTATTATTATTATTATTATTATTATTATTATTTCACTATTATTATGTTTATAATAATAAAAATAATAAAAATTATTATTATTATTTATTATTATTTCTATTATTAATAACAACAACAACAACAACAATAATAATAATAATAATAATAATAATAATAATTATTATTATTATTATTATTATTATTATTATTATTATTATTATTATTATTATTATTATTAAAGAATATTTAAAAATTATGGAGCAAATAGACATATATAAAACATCTTTTATTATCAAAACTTATTAAATTAGATAAATAACAGTCACCACAAAATTATAATTATAATTATTACTAATATTATCATTAGTATAACTATTACTATAATTTTTATTATTGTTATTATTATAATAATAATAATTATTATTAGTATTAGTATTATTATTACTATTATTATTATTAATGTTATTATTATTATTAGTATTATTATTACAATTACTATTATTATTATTATTAGTATTAGTATTATTTTCTATTAAATAACACCCGCCGCAACACGCGGGCTTATAACCGCTTGTTGTTACTATGTTTGATAAGCCTTGTATAAGAGTTGGTGGGCTTAGCCAACTAAAAAAGAGTTATTTACACATTTGTTACATCTCATTTTCATCGACACTTTATTCCTACATTTTTTTATTATATTTACCTAGAAAATATATTAGGATTAAAATTGAATTTCATAATATTTTGATAAAAACTACGATTGATACAAGATCAATCATCAGAAAAACAGAATCACAAATCGTGACCTGCAAACCAATAGATGCGGAATACAAAAACAAACTAACACTCAAAATAAGACTGAATGACCTGAACTCTCAAAAGAACTCATACGAATCTGAAAATATAAACTCTATATCAATGGTGAATCTTGCTGTACGAACTGGAACTCAGAGAAGATGAAGTCTATCTTGGAAGTTCGCTGTCCAACCACCATATACCTTATTCACACATATAAGCCCAGCTTTGCAAAATGAGGCCCATTTGCACATGAAGCCCAGTAGCATATAAATCACAAATAGGCCTAATAAAACCAAACAAGACAAGGCCCATTAACATTACATGAGTTATGAAATACACCTAAATAAAAGGCAGCTAAGGGGAGAATCCGGGCCACATCCGCACTAGGTGCGCACCTGACACGGGTCTCAACCCGGTCTCAAGCATGCCCCCTTCAATCCTTTTGCAAGCCCAACAACTATCAGCCCACGTACAACCTTCATAAGCCCAGTTACACTTAACCTACACAAAACAAACTCAAATAACAAAACACTACACAATAAATAAATAAATAAAATGTATCAATGTTGGTCTTAGAGAATATCATAATTTCAACATATTTTTTGAACAATAAATACACAAACATCTCACTAAATTACATATATGCTTACAACTAGACTTGAACGCTCAAGTTTATAGTGAGAGACATCTTAACTACATCATAGTACCGCTACACCGTTAGCGCTTTGGTTGAATTTCATAATTATTTCATTGACTTTGTTTAAGTTTTATAAGTTCACAACAACTAATAGTTATTGAAACTTTATGTTGTTTTTAAATTTAAAAAAAAAATGTTAATTTTTTATGAAATAGCAAAATATTATTTTTTTTACTATTAGATAACTCATTATTTTTTATAAATAAACGAAACAACTACTTGTTATAAATTAATTCATTTTTTTGTCCTTAACCCGAAAATTTAAGAAATCGTTGTGATTACATTAATCTTATGACATCACTTAAAGTATACAATATTATCCAAATGCCCAATTGAATTCTTCATGGTCTTAGACGTCACTTTATACAATTAAATTTGTAATATTGTTATCATATTTTATAAGAAAATAAAAATTGTTGCTTCATTTTGCTATAATAATAATAATAAAATAATAATAATAATAATGAAAAATATTTTGTCTCCCTTTCTTAATTTACAAAACATTTTATATACTCAAACCACAAATTTACCACCAATTGAATAACAACAGTATGCCTAATGGAATGCTTTGTGTCGTCTAATACGGTTGACATTCTTCTTGTATCACTAATGGATGTCTTAAAAGACATGTATAAGAAAAAACTTATTTTAGAAAGAAAACGTAACAGTATCTCAGTAAGTTAAACTAACGTAACTGGATCACTACGTGTAGGCCTGTAAACGAACCGAACGAACACGAACGGGGCTTGTTCGTGTTCGTTCGTTTAACTTTAGCCGAACAAATAAACGAACACGAACGGATAAACGAATGGAAATCTATGTTCATGTTCGTTCGTTTAACTTTAGCCGAACAAATAAACGAACACGAACGATAAACGAACGAGCATGTGTTTTCGATTGTTTAAGGATTTGTTAGTTCGTGTACATTTTTGTTCGTTCATTTAAGCAATAAACAAACGTAAACGGATGAACACACACTAAAATACAAATCCAATATTATTAAAAACAAATAAACACTATATTTAAACACACATGTAATATAAATGTATATATCTATATAAAATATAAACGAACATAAACGAACGGATAACCGAACGTTCACGAACATAAATGAACGAACGAGAGCTCTGTTCGTGTTCGTTCATTTAATTAAACGAACGGAAAATATTGTTCATGTTCGTTTGTTTATAAAACAAACGAACATAAACGAACTTCCCGCCGAACAATTTCACGAACGGTTCACGAACGTTCTGTTCATTTACATCCCTAAGCTACGTGGTATCCTCTTACACTATTTTAAAGCTAATTATGAGACCCATTTATATTTTATTTTTCTTAAATTTTGTTGTTTAATGAGATAATATATGAATCTTATTATTTGACGCTGTAAAAAATGATGAAAGATACAGCTATATGACTAAGTAATTAGTTAAGTGATAGAAAAAATAATATATGAATCTTATTATACATGCATGCTCTTATTTTGCATTGATGGGGTTCAATTATCTTCATACTTACTGATAAATGTTTTCCATCTTAACCCTGTAGATTCTTAAACGCCGGAATCTTTGGTACCGAAACGGACTCCAACCACACGCTGCCGCAATCCACCACAAGAGCCGCCATGTTGGTCCGAATCAACACCCTCCTCCAAGGCTACTCCGGCATACGATTTGAGATCTTGGAAGCCATCACAAGTTTCCTCAACCACAACATCACCCCAATCCTACCCCTCCGCGGCACAATAACCGCCTCCGGCGATCTCGTCCCACTCTCATACATCGCCGGAATCTTAACCGGCCGCCCCAACTCCAAAGCCACCACACCCACGGGAGGTTCCCTCGACGCCGCCGCTGCCTTCCATCATGCCGGAATCAAAACCGGGTTTTTTGAACTACAACCAAAAGAAGGACTCGCGTTAGTCAACGGCACAGCCGTTGGATCAGGAATGGCGGCTGTGGTTCTTTTCGAAGCTAATATCCTCGCCGTATTATCAGAAATCTTGTCGGCGCTTTTTGCCGAAGTTATGCAAGGAAAGCCTGAATTCACCGATCATTTAACCCATAAACTCAAGCATCACCCCGGTCAAATTGAGGCGGCGGCGATCATGGAGCACATTTTAGACGGCAGCTCATACGTTAAAGAATCAAAAAAGATTCACGAACTCGACCCACTTCAAAAACCAAAACAAGATCGCTACGCTCTTCGTACATCCCCACAATGGCTCGGCCCATTAATCGAAGTGATTCGTTCATCAACAAAATCGATCGAACGAGAAATTAATTCGGTTAACGATAACCCATTAATTGATGTTTCAAGAAACAGAGCAATTCATGGTGGAAACTTTCAGGGGACCCCAATTGGTGTATCCATGGATAACACCCGATTAGCAATTGGGTCAATCGGAAAACTTATGTTTGCGCAGTTTTCCGAGCTTGTAAATGATTTTTACAACAATGGGTTGCCGTCGAATCTTTCCGGTGGGCGGAATCCAAGTTTGGATTATGGGTTTAAAGGAGCTGAGATTGCAATGGCGGCTTATTGTTCGGAGCTCCAGTTCTTGTCTAACCCGGTAACCAATCATGTGCAAAG
The DNA here is from genome assembly GCA_947179395.2 of Pulicaria dysenterica. NCBI lineage: Eukaryota > Viridiplantae > Streptophyta > Magnoliopsida > Asterales > Asteraceae > Pulicaria > Pulicaria dysenterica. The sequence continues at coordinate 20,962,729 of OX359293.1, forward strand.
TGCAGAGCAACATAATCAAGATGTGAATTCATTAGGGTTGATTTCTTCAAGGAAAACAGGGGAAGCTGTTGAGATTTTGAAGCTTATGTCATCAACTTACTTGGTGGCATTATGTCAAGCAGTTGACTTGAGACATTTGGAGGAAAATTTGAAGTCAACGGTCAAGAATGTGGTTAGTCAAGTGGCTAAGAAAGTGTTGACCATGGGTGACAATGGTGAGCTTCATCCATCTCGTTTTTGTGAAAAGGATTTGTTAAAGGTTGTTGATCGTGAACACGTGTTTGCGTATATTGATGACGCGTGCAGTGCAAGTTATCCTCTTATGCAAAAGCTAAGGCAAGTTATAGTAGACCATGCACTAGTGAACAGTGAAGGTGAAATGGATGCAAAAACTTCAATCTTTCAAAAGATTAGGGCTTTTGAGGAAGAGATTCAAACCCTTTTGCCAAAAGAAGTTGAGAAAACAAGGGTTGATCATGAAGATGGGAAATTGGCAATATTTAACAGGATTGAGGAATGTAGATCGTATCCGTTATATAAGTTTGTGAGGGCAGAACTTGGAACTGGTTATTTGACTGGAGAGAAGACGGCGTCTCCTGGTGAAGAGTTTGATAAGGTATTCTCGGCGATTTGTGATGGAAAACTGATTGATCCATTGCTTGAGTGCTTGAAGATGTGGGATGGGTCTCCCCTCCCCCTTTCCTAAGTGAAGATTCAATTCATAAATTTGAATTATTGTTTAATTTATGTGTTTGTAATTCACATGAAATGACGGTTTTTTAATTTAAAGTATGATATTCGATAGATATTATGTGAATTTTGTAACCATTTGTCAAAAGATATTTTAGTTCTTTTTCTTATCTGTCTGTCCAGACAATCTCGTATCTTTTTCCTTTCCTTTTGTTCTTATTTAACTTTCTAATTACATTTAGTATAAGTTCTTATCTAACTTTCTAACAACATTTATTTGTATTAAATGTATTATTTAATAGATATAAATAAAAATTAAGATTTTAATTATTCTTTAAACTAAATTAAGATTTTAATTATCATTTAATATAATATAAAAGTTTAGTTGATGCACACAACTGCAGATATACGATGGACACAAATCCACACTCTCGTAAGTATATCTTCAAATATAAATAAAAGACTAACATAATCAAATATTTATTTTTGTCATTTGAACATTTCGATCTCGTTTTGTTTTTGTGGTTGGAACATTTCATTTATCAATTAGGGCACTTCTACTAGTGGGCTAGGAGATGACGGTGGTGGTTGTGACACCATGAGTGGTTGTGAAGTTCAAATCGGGTGAACTATCGTGATTTAATTAGAGTTCCGGCAAAGGTCACGCTTTGAAGAGATAAGGGTCCGCTAACTTTAGAGAGAGATCCTGACAGATGGAGGAGGTGAGAAAGGAGTTCATATCTAATGAGCGATCATGAGAGAGAGGTTTTCAGATTTGGTGATAATGGTGGTTGTGACACAAAGGGCGGTGAATGGAGTTCTGGCAACAGTGGTGGTGAGATCAAGGGCAGTGAGTGGAGTTCCGACGGTGATGGAGCCTTATAGACAGGTGATTTTAAAGAGAGAGAATGAGAGATGGAGATAAAACAAGGTGAGAGATAAATATAGTGGGTGATAAACGGGGAATTTGAAAAATGGTGTTTTAAAGGACTGAATCTGCAATTTAGATGCAAGCACAGAGAACATCTATGTAATTAACTCTTATAATTAGTGTCATAAGGGCTGGTCTCCCTGGGTTTTAAATTGAATAAAAATTGACCCAAAAGGACCCCAATGTATATTATATATACTCGGTTACTAAATGCATCGTTGTTTGATTGAATCAGGTAAGTAGTATAGTGTATCAGAACGTTCATGTTCTTTATTTGATATTTATTAGGGGGTGATATTTATTAACACGACATGAAACATGAGATGAAAATAAACATGTTTGAGTTTAAGATAAATAAACGAGTCATGTATGCTCGACAACATACATCGAAGAAAAGAAAAGAAAGGAACAGTTTAAAGACTTTATTATATCAAATGCCAATAATATTTGGATTTTATTTGAAGACTTTAAAGAGGTCAAAGAAGCACACGAGAGAAAGGGTACATATTTAAATATGAAATAAAATGCGGTCGTAATTTTTATGATTTTTGGCGATATTTAGTTGTTCTGATTATCTCTAATGCTGTGTTTCCGGTTTTATTTTGGAGATAAAGAGAAATATTTGAAACACAATAAAAAAATTATGTGTTTCTGGGTTATTTTAAAGACGGAAAGGAAGTAAAATAAAAGAAAAGTTTGGTTAATTTTCTCTCATAAACTTTCATCTCAAAAGCAGGATGATGTGAAAGAGCAAAGGAAAATGTTTATAATTTTACGAAGGACTAAATTATCCTTATCACGATAAATAATTTTTAATAATTAGGATACTATTATAAAATGATCATCTTTCTTTCCTTCGTATCCAACTCTAACTATAGATTGTATATTTGCACATGACTAGATCATAACATAACATATTTACTCGACTTCATATGAAATTATAAGAAATAAGTTATATCACAAAAGAAAAGATATAATTAACCAAACGAAGTCATGTGTGCCTCAAATAATGAAGACTTCATAGTTGCTATTTCTAGATAACAAAAGAGTGATGACAAGAAGATGAACAAATTTTACACGAGAATGACCAATTAATACTAATCTAGAAGTGAGTATTAGTTTAAAAACCTAGATAACTTTCATTTATAACAAGGTTTACGTTATATATATAAGATTACAACCAAAGAGCTTGTAGCCCAACAGTATTTAGTGTTTGTGAAGTAGTACCTTTTGTTGGGTATGACTTGATTAGCGGGGTATTTGAAACTAGAATTAATTGGAAGCTTGACGTGAACGTAAATTTCCGGGTTTTATTTTAATTAATTAGAATAAATGTGCACGTGCTTGCGTGGAAGATTCCTTGGTAAATATGGATTTGCATGGGATTTGCATGGAGTTATTGTACACTGTTGAAGAGATAAAGCATGGGAATTGATTTAAATTTCAAGATTCAAATCATGTTTATCTTGTTTTATCATGTATTCAAGTCAAAGTGTACGGCCGAGGATTTTAATATTTACTAATTATTTCTACGTATTTGATTTGGAGATAGATTAGGATTTCTAGTTTGTTGCCTATAAATACTAAGGCTAGGGTCAAGTTATATGTACATCGAAATATCTGTTGAGTCATAATAAATAAGTCTCTGTTCCTGCCCGTGGACGTAGGTCGTGTTTGGACCAAACCACGTTATATCTCCTGTTCGTTAATTTCTGTTTTTCGCATTATTCTAACGCTTGATTTAGGTGTCTCGATCCTAACAAGTGGTATCAGATCCACGGTTCTGTTCACCGGGCTCGCGTATTTGTTGATTGTGAAGATATCATCTTTGAAGTTTGATTTGGAGAAATTCAATGGTTCAAATGATTTCACACTGTGGAAGGTAAAGATGAAGGCTCTTCTGGTTCAGCAGGGTTGCGCGGTGGCATTAGAAGGAGAAGATAAACTTCTGAAGGAGATGGAGGAGGATGTTAAGAGAGACGTTCTAGCAAAAGCGTATTCGGCGATTTTGCTGTGTTTGGCTGGTATTGAGGGAGGTGGTGGATGAAACAACGGCTGCGGGTCTGTGGAAGAAGCTGTGTGAAAAGTATCAGAAGAATACCCTCCGGATGTTCGATGTTACCCAGGACAAAGATCAGCTGGATAATTTTAACCGTATTACCCTTGATTTGAAGGATGTGGATGTTAAAATTTAAGATTAAGATCTTACCCAGATTTTGATGTGTTCACTACCGCATTCGTATGAGAATTTTGTTGATACCATGTTGTATGGTAGGACAAAAATTTCTTTTACTAAAGTAAAGGATTCCTTGTTGTCGAAGGAACTCAAGCGTAGGGTTTTTTTTGTAATGAGTAGGAGTCCGGTTCAGGTTTATACGTGGGGACACATGATGAAATGAGTGGACTGGGGGAGTCGCGTTCGAAAACAAAATCCACGAGAAAAGTAATGTGTTATCACTGTAAGGAAATGGGTCACATCAGGAGAGACTGTCCTAAAAAGAATGGAGATGGTAATGCAATTTAGGAAGATGAAGACATATGCGATGCTTTGACTGTTTGCACGGATAGTCCTGTTGATACCTGGATCTTTGATACGGGTGCATCTCATCACATGGCGTTCTCACGTGATATGTTTACTTCCTTTAAGAAGTGGAACGGTAAGGTGACGCTAGGAGACGATGGGATTCGGAGTGTCAAAAGTAGTGGTACGGTGTAGATAAAGTTGCATGATGGAGCAGTCAAGCGGTTTAACTGCTGGTATATCCCGGATCTTCGGAAGAATCTGATTTCTCTTGGTACTTAGGCCAAGAATGGATATGAATATTCTGGTAAAGGGGATGGACTGAAGGTTTCTCGGGATGCTCGAGTGATAATGCGGGGCAGACTGCGACGTGGTATTTACGTTCTGGAGGGCAGTTCTGCGAGTGGAACGGCGGCTGTACCGGCCTTGGAGCGGAAAATTGACCGGACGAAGTCGAGACGACACGGGTGGAGTTGGTCTCCAATTAAGTCGTGCGACGCGTTGTCGGACTTCGTGGCTCGTACAAGGAGGTAGTCCCTTCAGAGAGGTTGACAGATGAGAGACGGTTCTTTGGTGATGACGGTTGACGGCTGAGGACTCGGGTCATGGGAGATTGTCGGATCTCGATTGACTGGTTAAAGGGTACTCAAGCCAAGGGGGAGATTGTTGGGTGTGACTTGATTAGCGGGGTATTTCAAACTAGAATTGATTGGAAACTTGACGTAAACGTAAATTGCCGGGTTTTTTTAATTAATTAAAATAAATGTGCATGTGCTTGCGTGGAAGATTCCTTGGTAAATATGGATTTGCATGGGATTTGCATGGAGTTATTGTACACTGTCGAAGAGATAAAGCATGGGAATTGATTTAAATTTCAAGATTTAATGTTTATCTTGTTTTATCATGTATTCAAGTCAAAGTGTACGGCCGAGGATTTTAATAACTTATCTCATAAAATGAGCTTTTTCTAGGTTTAAATACTTAAACCTTATCCAAACCCAAGCCCATTTAATTAAAGCCCATGACTTTAATTAAAATTTCATTCCTTGCACTTTGACCCATTGGAATTTTCTAATTAATTAATTAACTATTAATTAACTGGTCCATTAAATATTAAACTTAATATTTAATTTCCCTTTAAATAATAAATAACTATTTATTATTTATTTCCTTCTAATAATTAATCTAACTGATTAATTATTTATTTCTTCCTTAAATAATTAATTCAACTGGTTAATTATTTCCATACGAAAATACTAGTAAATTCCGAACTGTTCTAATTGGGTGTGTAGTAGTGTGACCCTTTAGTCTCTTATAACATTGGACACAATGTACCAATTAATTATCTCTGCACATAACCCAACAGACTCCCACTTGTGCAAGATAATTAATAGTTACTGTACATTGTTAGCATAAGGAGGTCCCTAGCCAGACACTTAGGATAACCAGGTTATAAGAACTCTTATACCTCAAAGTAACGTGTGATAATGTAAACTCTCATAAAACAATTGTTTATGATCAATCTATCATAAACTATCTGTTCATGAACCAGCTATCATAAACTACCTGTTTATTAATGGGTACGGTTATTATAGGTTTGTCCCTTGCAGCACGATATTTCAATTTTGAGCATGAGCATGGAGAGTGTCAACTCAAAATCTCAAGAATTATTTCATGACATACTTGATTTCCAAAACTGCGTCATAAACGACAAATAACAAATCAGTTCGTTTGGGCACGGCCGTGCACTTACCAGTTTTTCTAATCAGTCAAGGGGCCTAGAAATATCTCTCCTAAAAATGAGGTGCAAATACCTTCTTGCATATTTGCATTTGGCAATACGGCTCCCACTGAATCTAGATACATCCCTTATAGCCACCCTGTTACGGCGTGGTGTTAGGACGCACTAAGGAGACAACAGTCACCGCATCCCAAACCAAATACCTCAGGTTTAAGGATAACCTATGTGATAAATACTTTTGACATTAATCCACGATGTATTTTTCACGGTGGGTCAATCCAATATTCGTAACCCTAACGAATATCCGTCAATTTTGGTCCGCAAAAACCTTTTGCAGCTATATTCAATATACCATCGAATCTACCCTAAAATTACGATGACTTTACAACTCTATCAAGGTTCCCACCAAGATAAGTAGTCACGGATAATGTTTTGAATAAATCAAGTTTATTCCTAGATGGTCTAAAACATACAAAATGATGAAGAACAATGAAACTAATTTCTGCACCCTCCATATTCCACCCTGGAATAAAGATGCATAATTTCTACCATTTCATTGACTCAATTCACAACGTTTATCTGAATTACTTATTATTTTGCATTGTAACTTATCACGGATTACAAAGAAAATAATGTGCCTATAAACCAAAAAACTCAAGACTAGTACCTCGAAGTACTCTTTCTTGGTTTTGCAACCTAAAAAACAATTCTAGACTTACTTATTTTATAAATTCCTTAAACTTAGAGAACCGAAAATAACTCCAAAATTTCTGAGTTTATAAAATAATCCCCTTGTAATTAAAACTTTAATTACATTTGTAGATATATTAAATTTCATTAGATTCATACCCCTTTTTTTTCTTTTTTGAAATGATACATCCATTTACACATACTTGTAAACTTGAGATTAGATCCCCAGTGTACACTAACACTTATCTAATTTCATTACTAAGGATACCGAAAAATATCCTATTTTATCATCTCTAACGTTAATCAACTACCAACATTAATTATTTTGACTTATGAACCCTTTTTAATCATATATGATTCTTTTAAAGTCATAACTTGACCTAAAAAGAAAACTTGCAATGACATCTTTTTTTAGAACCTTTCAATAAGTCATGCGTTCTTCGGATGAGTTCCCTTTCAACAACCTTTTATTTTTAGACCACTTCTAAAATCATCCGACAATTATATACTTTAAAAATTCATACTTGTATTTATCATACTAGTTAGATCAACCTTGATAAATACATTAGTCAAACGCTCCCACTATCTTTTATGAAATAGTGCATTACCTTAAAACACCCTTTTAGACTCAGTCAATCCTTGACTAGTATGCCTAAAACTTCTGTTTTAAACACTTGCTCTTAAAACAGTTTTTGTGAGAAATTTAAACGTTTTATGAAACCAGAACTTGGATTTCTCATATATCTATCTCTCCAATTACGGAAAGTGGTTTCATTAAACCCAAAGCACGATTACAAGTATGAAATGCTTGTGAAGGTATTTTAAATTTCTTTGCTTAAAACATGTAGTATAAAAATAATCTTGATCATAATAATTATTATAATCACCTTTATACTTTCTTAAATGTTTTATCCAAAAACTTTCATCTAGAAATAATAACTATTATTTCTTATCTGATCATGTTCAATGCTTTGAACATTTATCTTTCATAAACTCCTTAAATACTTGTAAATTAGAAAGACTTTCTAAATTCAAAAACACAACTTGTTTATCTAAGTATTTATATAGTGAGATCTAACTATAACAATTTCTACATAAGATCACTATGAATCATCTATTAAGTTAAAACTTGACTTATTAGTAACCTTTAGTCACAACTGGACTAACTTGATTCATTTAAAACATACGTGAATAATTCAAATTTCCAAAAAATTTAAACCATAAAGTCAACCAATAGTTTGAAACCAAACCAATCAAATCCAAAAACTTTAAAAGGTTTAACAACTAAGAAAAAGAATTATTAAATATCCGGATAAAGCACGTAGGATCTTGAATGCTGGCCGATTCACTTTCCATCACCTCCTGCAATAAACGATTGCAAGATATTAGAAAACTCGTAAGAAACTTTACAAGTGGAAAGTGACAAAGAAGCTAGTCACACGATACCTGAGGAGCCAGACTTGCCTCCTGCTTCGTGAGCCTTCGGACAATCTCTCTTCTAGTGTCCGGTCTCGCTGCACCTGAAGCACCGATTCTCGGTTCTTGCCTTGTTCGGCTTTGGCTTCTTGCCCTTGTTGTTATCACTAGCTCTGGGTGCATTCTGGCTGCGCTGGGTCCTACCCTTTCCCTTTCCGTTACGCCCCTTCCTCTTCTTATTGTCCCCATTGCTCATCATGAGGACGTCCTTAGACTTTGTCCCGATACTCTGTTCCGCAGTCTTAAGCATAGAGTATAGCTCCGCCACAGATTTCTCCATGTTGTTCATGTTGTAGTTGACTATAAAAGGCTTATAGTCGTCTGACAACGAGTTGAGTATCGTATCCGTTGCTAGCTGCAACGGTACTGGGTGCCCAAGCCTTTCTAGGTGGTCCATGTACCCCTTCATTTTCATGACATGGGTACTGACCGATGTCCCCTTCACCATCTTGCACGAGTATAATGCTCTAGTGGCATCATAACGCTCCGTGCGGGCTTGCTCCTGGAACATGTCCCTCAGCTGGCGGATCATGTCGTATGCAGGAGTTTCCATCATGCTTGACTGCAACTCAGAACTCATCGTTGCAAGCATGAGGCAACTCACGTCCAGGGCGTCATTGGAGCGCTTTTGAAAAGCCTCCCTGACGTCTACCCTAGCATTGTTGGCAGGGGGATTTCCCAGAGGTTGTTCTAGGACGTACCACTTTCTCTCGTGCCTTAGCACGATCAGGAGATTTCTCTCCCAAGTGAGAAAGTTTGGTCCGGTGAGCTTATCCTTCTCTAGGATAGAGCGAAGAGAGAGGTTGTTAGTATTGGTAACTGATCGCGCATCTTCCTCCTGGATCGTCGGAAGGATGCGTGAGGTGGTCCATGTACCCCTTCATTTTCATGACATGGGTACTGACCGATGTCCCCTTCACCATCTTGCACGAGTTGTATGCTCTAGTGACATCATAACGCTCCGTGCGGGCTTGCTCCTGGAACATGTCCCTCAGCTGGCGGATTATGTCGTAAGGAAGGTTAGTCCAGGACAGGCAGGTCACTCCACGTGACTACAGGCCAAGGCAGGTGATTACATGTTAAGGAAGGTTAGTCCAGGACGGGAAGGTCACTCCAGGTGACTACAGGCCAAGGCAGGTGATTACACGCTAAGGCAGGTCAGTCCAGGACAGGCAGGTCACTCCACGTGACTTCAGGCCAAGGCAGGTGATTTCATGTTAAGGAAGGTTAGTCCAGGACGGGAAGGTCACTCCACGTGACTACAGGCCAAGGCAGGTGATTACATGTTAAGGAAGGTTAGTCCAGGACGGGAAGGTCACTCCAGGTGACTACAGGCCAAGGCAGGTGATTACACGCTAAGGCAGGTCAGTCCAGGACAGGCAGGTCACTCCACGTGACTTCAGGTCAAGGTAGGTGATTACATGTTAAGGAAGGTTAGTCCAGGACGGGAAGGTCGCTCCAGGTGACTACAGGGCATGGCAGGTGGTTACCCTCCTGGATGCTCAGGGTCCAGAAGACAAACGTCCGGAGGCGGGCAGGTCAGTCCAGGACAGGAAGGTCACTCCAGGACAGGCTGGTCACTACAATTCTGACAGTCTGAAAAAGTAGCTGAAAAGATGAAAAAGTAAGTTTGTGTGGTGCCCTCTCATTGGCTTAGTACAATTTTGCTTTAATAAAGCTGTCATGTCTTGTCATGCACTATTGTCCTTCCCTTTTCCTTTCTTTTTTTTCTTTTTTTTTATATCAGAATACATGGGAGAGGCCTGGATTGGTGCATCTAACAATTTCTAGATGTCTGGATGACGAATGTTGTAACATTTAAAGGTCTGGAATGACTAATTTTCATGGTTTCTAGGCCTGGAATGTGTTCATTACTTCTGTACATGTGTGTATATACATATTCAAGTTGCACTCTATTGCTTGGAACATGTGAAAAACAACATATATAATGATTCATGCTCAAATATTAATAAATGGACATGAATATTCATGAGGGTGATAACAAAACAGCATGGTTTGTAGATAATAAACCTCACCCATGATTTTTCACCAAAATAGTAGGTTTATAGATAAAATAGGAAGGCTTGACCCGGAAGCAAACATGAACTCCCTGGGCAGGAAATCAAGAACACGAACTCATGGAGTTATTCTCGTGACTTCTTGTCAAGGTCCCACGGATGGCGCCATTTGATCGCACATCTTCCTCCTGGATCGTCGGAAGGATGCGTGAGTGCTTGATGTAGATGATTCTGCTGAAGAACACTCCTGCGAAACAATCAAAACCTAAGGTTAGAGGAAGATGAGGATGGATCCCCGTATCCCTCTCCGAAGCTTAAGTCAGTGGAGTGTATATGGAGAGAGAGTTTATGTTTGTGGTATGTATGCATGAGATGATAATCATAATTGTAAGTGATGTATGTTCCTAATTTATATTAGAGGAGGTCATACCTGAGCCCTTGGATGATTATCCAATTGTTGAGCATCAGACGGCTGTGATGTACTTAGGTGTCAGGACAGCTGGATAAAGGTATGGCAAGATCTCCCTCCGTACGGACAGGTATGACAAGTGTAGCTTAATGTCAAGTCCGCCATACTTATCGTGAAATGCAGACAGATATGTAGACCTGCGTCTCGGGAACATGGAACTCTCCTATCTTCGGTCCAGGAGTTCCTCTCTCCTGGATATGCTTGCTCCTCCAGGACATAGGCAGAACTCCTAATTTGGGTTATCATTGCAAGGGCTGTCTGGTGTAGGTCCAGGAGTGCCTTGTACAGGACCTCACATCATTAGTAACGTTGGTTGCCATCTACAAATTAAAACTCAGTTTAATTAGTAATTGTAAATAAACTTTTCTAACATATATCATCAAACCCATAAATAATATATATCAGACCTAGGACCCATATTTCACATACTTGACACAAGGTTTGGTCACTTCCCGCCAAGTCATGCTATTTTGGTAGGTAACACCTTGTACCAATCGTACCTAGCTGATACGACTCCTAGAACCTCGTAGAGTACTTAGACCCAGTCTAGTATGTTTAACTCTACTCTAGTGCATTTTGGGCCGGGACTCCCGATTATCACCAAAATAGATCACACCACCTAAGACAGTATGAATTCTGGCCGGGACTCCCGATTATCGCAAAATCTTTCATACCCTTTGCCGCAATGGTTTGAACCTGGATGCCCAAGGTTTGGGCACTTTCGACACCCAAGTACCGTTTAACAGCAAAGGTGTACCATTAGATGGGTAGCACACTGATCTAAGATTTTCTTGGGTTTTATAATCAAGTTTAAAAGAAAAACTTAACTTTCCAGTTTTTGAAAAACCGTTTTAAAACTATCTGTTTTAAAAATACGATTTACATGTGTACCTATACTAGGTGCACAAAACGGCTTTATAAGTTCCAAACTAATAACCTTGACAAAACTTTAAATTTATAAAAATTTAACTAATACGACTAGCAAACTGAAGTCGTATTCTAGTTTGTCAAAAACCGTGGTTTTTCACTGTTTAATAATTACCTATTATTAAACTTGATTATATAGCATCACACACATATGAGTAAGCATTAAACACAACCACGCAGATAAAAACCTATAGTTTTGTCAACTAGTCCTAAGGTCAATCCTAAGGATAAGAAGAACTCAGGATTCGCCTTCATGATGCATTGCTCCCACTGGCCTTGACACCTCCTCCGAAGTACCCGAGCACTGTGCAAATCATCATCTTGAATATCTTCTCGTACTCCGTCTTGATAATGGGACAAAAAACTACAACTACTACCATTACAATTACAATAATAAAAGGGGTTGTAAGTGGTACGCAGGCCTCCCCGAACCAGTACAAAAAATACAAATGAAAAAGGGATTGTAATTGGCACGCAGGCCTTCCCAAAACCAAAAAGAAGAAAGAAAAAAAAAAGCGAGTCCTAAGTTGGCAAAACTATAGTTACGATGATAACCACGCAATATATATAAACAACAGATATATATATATATATATATATATATATATATATATATATATATATATATATATATACAACAATCACGCAGTTATATAAACGATAAACACAGAACCTGATTCGTTTAACTATTCTCATCTACCCTTTTGACTAATAACTATTAATAAAAAATGAGAATTGTAATCTTCTAAGTTATCTAAATTAACTTGACCAAAATAGTTTTCAATAAACTTTGAAAAATATAACCTTATTCAAAACTTGAATAAATCATATGTCGTGTTTTACTAGTTTTTAAAAAAAAACTTAAGCATGACAAAACTTGATCATAATTTAAATAACATCTTGTTTCAATTCCTTTTATATAAACTTACTTCTGAGGTTTATATATAACATCTAAACTAGTCGTAATAAACATAAAAAATATATATATACTTTAACTAGACTAATTAAAATATATATAATACTAGTTTATATAAAAACTTATTAATTTCAACGCTTAAAATTAATAACTTTGTATTTAATCGGAAAACTTATTTGGGCCAACAATCCTTTGGGCCGAGGACCCTCTTGGGCCGATTGCCCTCCTGGACCGTTTGCCCCCTTGGGCTGAATGCCCTCTTGGGCCGAACACCTACGTGGGCCGAGAGCTACCTGGACCGGGACCCACGTGGGCTGAGAGCCATCTGAGCCGAGAGCCACCTGGGCCAAGAGCCACCTGGGCCGTGAGCCACCTGGGCCGAGAGATACCTGGGCCGTGAGCCACCTGGGCTTCCAATTGGGCTGCGACCGCCGCACCTGGGCTGTTGCCGCTGTCTACCACCGCCGTGCCTGGGCTGCTGACCGGCCTGTGACCGCCGTCGCCCCCGGCGGTGGTGGTGGTCTTGGTTTATCCGATCAAAAAAAAAAAAAAATCCTTTTAATCCCAATTCTTTTAACCTATTAAAAACAACCTTGTTTTTAATGTCCTGATGAAAAATGGATCTAATAAGAAACCAAGAACTTTCAATTATTAATGTGACGAAAAAAAAAACAGTTCCATTAATAATCAATAAATCTAAAACCAGATCTTAACCTTTTAAACAAAAACTTGCTTAAAAACCTGGTCAAAATCAGTTTTAAATAAAAGACTAATCTTTTAACCGTTTAAACAGAGACTTGTTTAAACTTATCTGATTAAAGTTAAACATTTTCTATTTTAGAAAAACAGAAACTTATTTTTCTTATCCCTCTTAGAAACAAGATGAAGTAAAAGATCACATAACATAAACGAATCAATTTTCTAGATTAACTAGGTTTCTAATCATCAAACAATCTGTTCAGTTTTCTTGATAAAAAACTTGTTTTACCAAAAAATCAATCCTTTTAACCGTTTAAACTAACTATTTAAACTTTCTGATCAATAGGATTAAACCTTTTAGTAACTGGATAACAATAACAAACTGTTTTTGTTGCCCTTCTTGATTTTCGAAAATCACTAGAAGCCAGTAGGAGATCAAGAACAAACCTTTAATCTAAAAACAGATAAAGCTAGAAACTTTAGATCATAGAGCCGAGGCTCTGATACCACTGAAGGGTTTTGATCTGACCAAACCACCCTAAGACACAAACTGGTCAAGCCTTGGGTTTGATTCTACTGGTTCAATCCTAAAGCGGAAACAGATTGAACACAACCCTCTAAACCCCAAAAGGGTTAGGATCTTTCTAATGATCAAATCAGTTTCTCAACAACAATCCAGATAAAAGGTTAGGAAAACAATACCTCTTGTGATCTTGGGATTGCTAAAGATAGTCCACCACTACTGCACCACCAACGAACTGGCTACTAGACCGCTCCTGGAATTACCCGAAAATCAACACGAACCTCGTGTGTGTGTGTGTGTGTGTGTATGCGTGGATTGCAAAAGCCGAAACCCCCTTGGGGTTTTGTCGAAGTCGACGCAGGGGAGGGAGAGGTCGACGCAGGGTATGGAGCAAGATGGCTAGGGTTTTCTTAATTTAGGATTAAATCACTTATCTCATAAAATGAGCTTTTTCTAGGTTTAAATACTTAAACCTTATCCAAACCCAAGCCCATTTAATTGAAGCCCATGACTTTAATATAAGTTTCATTCCTTGCACTTTGACCCCTTGGACTTTTCTAGTTAATTAATTAACTATTAATTAACTGGTCCATTAAATATTAAACTTAATATTTAATTTCCCTTTAAATAATAAATAACTATTTATTATTTATTTCCGTCTAATAATTAATCCAACTGATTAATTATTTATTTCTCCCTTAAATAATTAATTCGACTGATTAATTATTTCCACACGAAAATACTGGTAAATTCCGAACTGTTCTAATTGGGTGTGTAGCAGTGTGACCCTTTAGTCTCTTATAACATTGGACACAATGTACCAATTAATTATCTTTGCATATAATCTAACAGAAGATACCCAGGTAAAAGATCATCTGGATAATTTTAACCGTATTACCCTTGATTTGAAGGCTGTGGATGTTAAAATTGAAGATGAAGATCTTGCCCTGATTTTGATGTGTTCACTACCGCATTCGTATGAGATTTTTGTTGATACCATGTTGTATGGTAGGACAACAATTTTTGTTGCTGAAGTAAAGGATACCTTGTTGTCGAAGGAACTCAAGCATAGGGTTTTTTTTGTGATGAGGGGGAGTCCGGTTCAGGTTTATACTTGGGGACACACGGTGGAATGGGTGGACTGGGGGAGTCACGTTCGAAAACAAAATCCATGATAAAAGTAATGTGTTATCACTGTAAGGAAATGGGTCACATCAGGAGAGACTGTCCTAAAAAGAATAGAGATGGTAATGCAGTTCAGGAAGATGAAGACATATGCGATGCTTTGACTGTATGCACGAATAGTCCTGTTGATACCTGGATCTTTGATACGGGTGCATCTCATCACATGATGTTCTCACGTGATATGTTTACTTCCTTTAAGAAGTGGAACGGTAAGGTGAAGCTGGGAGACGATGGGATTCGGAGTGTCAAAGGTAGTAGTACGGTGCAGATAAAGTTGCATGATGGAGTGGTCAAGCGGTTTAACTGCTGGTATATCTCGGATCTTTGGAAGAATCTGATTTCTCTTGGTACTTTGACCAAGAATGGATATGAAAATTCTGGTAAAGGGGATGGACTGAAGGTTTCTTGGGATGCTCGAGTGATAATACGGGGTAGACTGCGACGTGGTATTTACATTCTGGAGGGCAGTTCTGCGAGTGGAACGGCGGCTGTACCGGCCTTGGAGCGGAAAATTGACCAGACGAAGTCGAGACGACACGGGTGGAGTTAGTCTCCAGTTAAGTCGCGCGACGTGTTGTCGGAATTCGTGGCTCGTACAAGGAGGTAGTCCCTTCGGAGAGGTTGACAGATGAGAGACGGTTCTTTGGTGATGACGGTTGACGGCTGAGGACTCGGGTCATGGGAGATTGTCGGATCTCGATTGACTGGTTGAAGGGTACTCAAGTCAAGGGGGAGATTGTTGGGTGTGACTTGATTAGCGGGATATTTCAAACTAGAATTGATTGGAAGCTTGACGTGAACGTAAATTGCTGGGTTTTTTTAATTAATTAAAATAAATGTGCATGTGGTTGCGTGGAAGATTCCTTGGTAAATATAGATTTGCATGGGATTTGCATGGAGTTATTGTACACTGTGGAAGAGATAAAGCATGGGAATTGATTTAAATTTCAAAATTTAAATCATGTTTATCTTGTGTTATCATGTATTCAAGTCAAAGTGTACGGCCGAGGATTTGAATATTTACTAATTATCTCTACGTATTTGATTTAGAGATAGATTAGGATTTCTAGTTTGTTGCATTTAAATGCTAAGGCTAGGGTCAAGTCATTTGTACGTCGAAATATCTCTTGAGTCATAATAAAGAAGTCTCTATTCTTGCCCATGGACGTAGGTCGTGTTGGACCGAACCACGTTATATCTCGTGTTCGTTTATTTTCTGTTTTTCGCATTATTCTAACCCTTGATTTAGGTGTCTTGATCCTAACAAGTGGTATCAGAGCCACTGTTCTGTTCACTGGGCTCGCGTATTTGTTAATTGTGAATATGTCATCTTTAAAGTTTGATTTGGAGAAATTCAATGGTTCAAACGATTTCACGCTGTGGAAGGTGGAGTTGAAGGCTCTTCTGGTTCAGCAGGGTTGCACAGTGGTGTTAGAAGGAGAAGATAAACTTCCGAAGGAGATGAAGGAGGATGTTAAGAGAGACTTTCTATTCAAATCAAAAGCCTAAGAAATAAACGATTTTAAAAGAAAGTATTATACACAGACCCAAGGAAGGTTAGAATATTATGTTCAACCAAATACAGATCAAAGTAATCGTAAGGATCATACACAATAATATAACATAAAGATGATTAATGTTATAATTGGTAGCAACTTATTTATAAAGAAGTAGAAAAATTGAGGGAAAAATGTCTTCATTTTATAAATTCTAGAGGGATTAATGGGGGCCAATTAAAAAAAAAACAATATGTGGTATACAAAGTTGAAAAATAATAATATTAATAGTTGATTGGAGGGGACTTGATGTATAAAGAAGAGTTTTACATTCCGTGGGTTTTGAGTTAGGTTCTAGATGTGCATATAGTTTGTAATAAGGGTTTGTTTAGAAAGTTTTTTACGACATTAAACTTGAATGGAGTTAAATACGAAAATATCATATGTGATTCAATATACAATCATATGTGATTTGTAAAAGCCTCAGATGTTAAATACGAAAATATCACTTCATCTAAAATTTTAAAATTCAATCTGAACCATTAATGGGCTGATTCAAAGAATACAATTAATCATTTAAAACGATAAATTAAGTATGAATTATACTGACATTTCTCATGCATCTAAAATACCAGTAATTTACTTTCAAGTAATGGTGGCATTGTGACTTGTTAAAGAAAACAAAGGGTGTTAATTGTATTTCACCAAACTCTAACAAGTTTCAAGTTTTAGCCTTATGCCCACAGCTTTCACCAAAAGCGACATAAATATATTTCTGAGAATCCATCCTTAAACCCCCAATCTCAACCCCCTTTCATCTCCATGATAATTCCAAGATTGTGTTTCAATCTCAACCCCTGTTCCCTTGCCAGAAATCGCATAAACCCTCTTCTACTTTTCAACCAATTCAATTCACAAATACAAAATACCCTAATCAACAACCGCTTTTCATCAACTCCCGGCATGGGCGAGTCCCGTAGACCAGCCGCCGTTTCAATTCCGCCGGTGGAGACCGCCGACCGGTTGGAATTGTACCGGGCTCTCGAATCATCTCTGGGTTCAACCTTCAGTTCTGAGCCGTTGGTCCCAACACCAAGGCCTTTGATCATCGTTATCAGCGGGCCAAGTGGTGTGGGCAAAGACTGTTTGATAAAATGCCTCAGAGAAGCTCGGCAGAATATTCACTTTGTTGTAACTGCAACAAGTAGGCCAATGAGAGCTGGTGAAGTTAATGGTAAGGATTACTTCTTTATGAGCAAAGAAGAGTTTCTACAAATGGTGGAAAATGATGAGCTTTTGGAGTATGCATTGGTGTATGGAGATTACAAAGGAATACCAAAACAGCAGATTAGGGATTACATGGCAAAAGGGTATGATATAGTGTTGAGAGTAGACATACAGGGTGCAGCTACTTTGAGAAAGATTCTTGGAGATTCTGCAGTTTTTGTGTTTCTTGTGGCAGAGAGTGAGAGTGAGTTGGTAATGAGGTTGATCAATAGGAAAACAGAGAGTAAAGAATCATTGCTGGTGAGGGTTGCTACAGCTAAAGAGGAGTTGAGACAGATGAAGAATTTTGATTATGTGGTGGTGAATGCTGAAGGGAAGTTAGAAAGTTGTGTCAAGACTGTTGAATCAATCATAGATGCTGAGAAAGCTAAAGTTTTGCAAAGGAGAGCAATGGTTTAGATGCAATGGCAATGGCAGAGTATGTTGTCTTTACCTTATTGCATTTGGTTCATGATTTGTTGTTTTTTTTTCTTAAAAAAAGGGGGAAAAAGAGGTTCATCACTTGTTATTTAAATATTTGTTTCTCTGGTTTATGGGATGAGAGATTATATTTCCACTTATAAAGTTAATTCATCCACTACAAACTCATGTTTTACTAACTTGTAACATAGCTTCAAAGATATTGTACTTTTAGTGGATGAATTAAATTAATAAGTGGAATAATCAACTCCCTTGTGGGATTGCAATAGTTAAAAAGTGTTTGTTTCACTTTTGAATGTAACATATCATTTGTTAGACCATCAGCTTTCATAATGAATTTGTCTGAAGTTATCCGCCACATCAACATACACATCATCTCCCACCTTTAACTCTCTTTAACCCACAAACCTTCACATCCAACCCACATATATTATTTTTATTATAAAATATATATTGAAGAGAGAGAATAGGGAGTAAAAGAGAAAAAAAAAGGAAAAAGGCTTGAACCAGGGCTGGTTGAAGGGATAGCCGCTGGTCGGACCACTGTCAACCAGTTGCACCGTGATGGTGTGCAGCGCTGGTTTGGGGGCCAACCAGCTCGGGTTTAGGCACCGATGCGGATGGTCTTAAGACTGCAATTTTGTCTTCACCTTTACCAACTCAGCAACATGTCATTCTGTAGTTGTAAAGTGAAATTTTCTGGCTTCTTTTAAATTTTATTACATATACAAATTCAAGATCCCGTTTGATGATTTGAGCATAACATAAACTTTCCAATAAAATGTTGTATGCATTTATATCAAATTCTCCCTCATAAAAGCAAAATCCTCAAGTTGCATTATTTTTTTCTTGAGAAGGTTAAAAAGATCGAAAGATTTCTAAGAAGCGTTATAGAAATGAAAGATTTGTGAAAAAGTATATTAAATTGAAACCAAATTAAGTCAGGGTAATGTTAGGGTAATGTTACGGGTGTGTTTGGTAACGGGTTATGGGGGATTAACTGGCTTGAGATTCTAGTTTTCATAAGGGGGCGTTTGGTTCAAGTATTGATTTTGGGAGGAATGAGATTTATAGTGGGATTGGGATTTGGTGGGATTTGCATTTTGTAGGATTTAAAATCCATTCCTTTGTTTGGTTCCCCTCATCCATCCAAGACCACAACCCCACCACCAAATCGCCGGCCACCACCAAACCGCCGGCCTTCTCTGTGAACGCCGGCCACCACCTCACCCTACGCTCCCAGATTTGCGAACGACGGGGTTGCAGCGGCGAATGACGGGGTTGTGGATCTGCGAACGATCGGCCACCACCAAACGGCTAGGGTATCTTCGTCTAGGGTTACAGAGAAGGCAGCGGCGACGGGTTTCTTCGTCTAGGGTTACAGAGAAGGGCGGCGGTGACGGGTTTCGTCTAGAGTTTTCGTGGGTTTCTTCGTGAGAAGGGCGACGGTGACGGGTTTCTTCGTCTAGGGTTACAGAGGCGGAGAACGACGAAGGTTTCTTCGTCTAGGGTTTCTTCGACGGGGTTACAGGCGACGGGGTTGCATAATCTTGAAGGACGGGGTTGTAGATCTGTGAACGACAGGGTTGCAGGCGACCGAGAACGACGAAGGGTCGCCGGAGGGGTCACCGGAGTTACAGAGAACGACGGCGGTTACAAGCGACGGCTGTGGGGAAGGCAAAGGGTCGCCGGAGATGTCGCTGGAGTAAATCCTTCAGACTTGGGATTTCCAAATACCATGTGGTGTGGGGGGATTGAAAAATCCATCATATGTGGGATTCTTTATAATCCTGGGAATTTGAATCCCTTGTCAACTTTACAAACCAAACACAAGATTTAGAGGGATTTCAAATCCCATTCCTATTAAATCCCATGAATTACCACGAACCAAACGCCGCCCCCTAAGTGTTTGGTAACGGGTTATGGGGGATTAACTAGCTTGAGATTCTAGTTTTCATAATCTTCAGCCTTCTAGCCTCGTTTTGGTGTTAGAATCTTGAGGAGATTATTAAAAACATAATCCTTCATAATCCCCCAAAATAAAAATCTTTCCAAGTAGCTTATAGATTGTGCTGTAAATAGAAAAGTTTACATAGAATATTACTCTTTTCAACATATTGGCTAAATTTCACTAGTATTTTGAGAAAGTTTACAAATTGAGAATCTTGTGACAAAACTGGGATGATTGTTTATTCTCTCCATTATATACAAACATCCAAAACCAACAATAACAAAAGGGTGTGCTTCCTATTGTCTATGCCCATTACTCTAAGCCAACAAAAGATCCATGAGAGAACAAAAGGTTAAAACTTTTTCTTGTAGATTATGGTTGAGCCTCATCTTCTATCATTTCACGAACCTCGTTGACAACTATATATGCTTTGTGACCCCCAATCACCTCTGCCTGCTTCTTGCTATCTTTCCAAAGCTGTAATACCATAAACTAAAGCTAGTTACTTTTGCAGTCCAGTAACACCTTGCAAACATGATGAATTATATCGGAAAAACTGTTTACAAACCTGTATAGTTGGCATTTTCTGCTTCGTTTAGAGATCCGGAAGGTCCAAAGTAACATGAAATTGCACTAGTCAGATGTTAAATCAAGAATGTCCGTAAATACTGCTGATTAAATTGCATGCTATTAAGCGATCATTGATTATAATTGTACTAATTATGTTGTTATGAGGGACTTACAGTGACACCGGCACGAACCACGAGCTTATATGGGACATAGTTGACATCAATGCAATAAAACCTTACTCTGCTTTCAACACCAACATGAAACTTTATCAATATTCAAAACAACATGGAACTTTATCAATGGTTAAAACAACTGATGATCTTTAACACTCAAATTTTGTGTTCGTTCTTGTATTTATAGACAGACACCCAAATTCACTAATTTTGGTGTCATAATATAATATGCAAGGATTGGTGATAACTTATAACTACCTTCCAATAGTTATTTTGACGGGTACCATCATTCTAGTTATAGTTATAGAAAGTGGTCTTGAGCACTCAGCTCTAATGTCAGCGAGCACTCGCTTTACCATCAGCTCTGGTGACCAAAACCACATACACGGACAGAATCTGATGCATGTCCTCTTAACAATTTCTATTTAGGTTTCAGGGCTCTGCCCCTAGGACCTCACAAGGGGAAGCATACCGCCTTCAACCATCTTAAGATGGTCTAGTGATATGATGTCTAGAAGTCTCATAAGAGATTTGGGTTCAATCCTCACTGGGTAAACATCTTAGGAGTATAGAAAAAGGCCACACAAATGGTTAAGCTGCGTTCATCAAAACATAGATCGACTCCTTCAGGGACCTGCTTGGCAGGGAATCCCTTTTGATTATATATCACTTCAGCATGTAGCTTGTTACCAAGTCATACCAACTTAGTATTACATTAAAAGTTACTTTCATTAATGATAAACTAATAATACTCAGAAAGTTCCAAGCTGAAGGTAGGAAAACTAAAAGTGATGAATGAAACAGTTGCAAGAAACAAATGCTTGAGTAAAAAGGTGATGTTTAACCTTGGGTGGTAATAAGCTGCTAATTTTTCCAGTTTTGGTTTCAAATATATACATTTCCTGCACCAATTTGCCATCCTGCAAATACAGAACAAGATGAATAACATCAGTTCAACAATGTTCTTGCTAAACCATCAATCACTGACTTTAAACAGCAGAACCGCAGTTATAAGATCACCCTACCGAAGAGAAATCTTATGGAAAATATATATTATTAAGTCTTCAAAAAATTAAAAAATTTGGATGAATTTCGGATTTATAAGCATCTGCACCCAACGGATATAACTTGTAAATGCAATTACGGAAATCATAGAAAGTAACAAAAACACATTCGCAATTCAGAGCAAGTATCATACATTCATACCATAAAACAACGACTGATTCTTGGAGCTGTTCAGCTTCAGCAATCACCCGATCAAATTGAATTTCATTTAGGATAGGTTTCAGCTCGATTGAAACAGGGGGAGAAGAATCCGCACCAGAAATCGATCCTTGCTGACTGAAATCAGTGAACGCGTTAATCCGTCCTCCATTTGCATTACCTTTACTCTTCAAGCAATCACAGAAATCTGAAACGAAAATTGAAGATCCGAAAGTTGAAAACGCAACACGATTAGATGGAAGATAGCGTGGTTTAGGAGTTTGAAGAGGTGAAATTGCTACAAATCGAGCAGCGTCGGACATGGCTGTGCATGTAGATCGGAAATTTGATTCGAAGGAGAAATCAAATTGAGAGTTGAAAGGGAGGGGCGGCTTGGGAGTTGTGTTGTTGACGGAGTTGTTGAGGAAGACGAAGTGGAACAATGCGCTTGCTGCGCATTTTAGCCTCGTTACAAGACTTTAAATAGATTGTGGGGGCATCATTATTCCTTTCTTATATACGAGAGAGGGATGGAAATTGAAATAATTAATTTAAATTATTTGGGGTTATATTTTTATATACGCGTTAACTAGTTATATCTTTCTTGTTTATTTTCTTTATCCAATACTATATAAGTGTCAAATCATTTTTCCTCTTTTTTTTCTCCTTATCCAATTAACTACTTATATTTCTCCTTAAAACTTTCCAATTATAATTAATATATTAAAGAATTAGATTAAATATGTGTGATTGTGATTGGTTGAGAGGGGATGGGATGGGGAGTGGCTTCTCGTTGAGCTTGGAGACCCGAAGGACCTACTCGATTGGGGTACCCGGCATTTGCGTTTTGGTGTTCTCGATGACACCTGAAGCTACTCGATGGGATCGAGTAGTGTATAATGACTGACCTGAGAAATCTGTGTTTTGTAAAATGCGGTTTCAAGAATCTATTTTAAGTTGTTTTTTCAAATTGATTATCTATTATTTTTGTTGTACTCTTTAAAAATTAATTAAGTTACTTTGTTAAGTAATTTTAAAAAATTAATCATCTGATTATTGTAATATATAATAGCATAATCAAATCTAAATATTATTTTTTTGTAGCACTTGTTATTCCTGCCGATTATCTGAGTCTGATTATTATAAACGTATAGTCTATTTTCAAATCGTAATCCTAAACACCCCCTTAATCCTATTATTTATCAGATCAAGACAAGTGTCGAAATTAATAAATGAGATGAAGAAGATTCAATAGGAACAAATAGAATTTTTCTAAATATGTTTATACGGATTTTTATCTTTACCCTAAAGTTTTTAGTTAATTTGAATTTTAAAGTTAAAATCTTCTATCTTCTAATATTAATAAAAGACTAACATGAATAAAATTTAGAAATAAATTACATTTTGATCCTTGTGGTTGTCAAAGTTTTGGTTCCTAACTTTTTAAGAATTAACTATATTTTTGGTTGGTTATCAACTCACATCATGATAATTTGTTGAGCTACAGATATTAAAAAAGCTTTTTAAGATAGCATAATCTCTTCCTCTTTTCCATAAAATACCGGTAACGTACATTATTGTTTTGAGATTTTATTAGATTTTCTCTAATGATTTATCTTAACATAAAATAAAAGGAAAATATATTATTTTAAATTTATTTATGTGTGATTTTCTATACTCACGACTGCGATACAGACAAAGATTTTCGGTGACCCATCTTGGGTTAGTATTTATTGAACCTTTCTTTTAATGATTTCTGGTTGTGTAAATTTGTGTTTCTATTTTATGGCACATTGAGATGTCTTAAAGATATATGTCAATGTATAGGCTTTTATTATCTGCTTCTTTATAGAGTTTGATTAAGATATTTGAAATTCAAGACCTGCTATCCTTGTTTGCATAGAGTTTATACATAATTACGAAATTGGTATTCTCTGTGGAATAATTATGCAGAGTTTAGGCAGGACTTGATATTGTTTATGCCTTGATCCATCTTCATATCTTAATATAGTTGAAGAATAGTTGTAGACTCTTCATGGTAAACTTGAAATGATAATTTCATTTTACGGCAAAAATCACCCAACTTTGATTCTAATTAATAGTCGGGATTAAAACTGGTACTAGAGTATGTTGTTTATATGCTTGTGAGAATGCAGACATGTTACTAATAAATTTTATTACTGATGTATGCAATGAAGAGTCAAGAGATCAACAGATATGTCTTTGGGCTCCCTAAATTTATGACCTTAGGTCACATATGAATCATCTGGTTTTTAATTCCTTATATCAAGCTATAAAATATATAACAAAAAATTCTAAAAATCAGGTTAGGTCACATGGTTTTGTATGCTTATTGTTTTTCTAATTTTTTTTCTTTCCAAATTAGTGGTATATATATTGTTGTTTGCCATATTTTGCCTACAGTATATTTTTAGATTCTCATTTGACAATAACAACAATAACGATTATTGTAACTCTAAATTTTATTTGTTATAATAATAGCATTAATATTTGTGGGCCGTGCAAATGCGCGACCGAGAATGTAACTAATATTAAAACAAAGACTAAATGAGTCTTGAACTCTTGATGATACAACAACAACAACAACAGTACCCAATCCCACAACAGTGGGGTATGGGGGAGGTAGAATGTAGACAATCATACCTCTACCCGTGGGTAAAGAGATTGCTTCGAGGAATTGACCTCCGGCATCGTAGATAAAACAAAAACAAAAAGGAAAAAGAAGAATGACTAAAAAGAAGAAACAAAAGTCAAATATAAAAATATCAAAAAAAAAAAAAAATATATATATATATATATATATATATATATATATAAATCTAATAGAAAAAAGAAATAACATTGGAAAATAACAAATATATATATATATATATATATATATATATATATATATATATAAAGAAAACGGAAGTAACCAAATATATAAGTATATATATAAACAAGAGGAAGCCAAATAAGTAAAAGCAAAACAGCTTTAACCTAAGCTCAAACCTTGATGATACATCTTTGAAATATTCCTTAACCATCCTTATCTAAAGTTCTAAACAAATTTTTTTTTTTATGCTATATTCACATCATATCGTTGTTTTCCTTTGAATAACAAACCTTAATAGAAAAAAGAACTCTTGATGATACATCTTTGAAATATTCCTTAACCATCCTTATCTAAAGTTCTAAACAAAATTTTTTTTTTATGCTATATTCACATCATATCGTTGTTTTCCTTTGAATAACAAGAAACATTTTTTTTGGTTCCGTATACATTAACTTTCTAACTAATAATTAGATAGTTTAAAGCTGCTACTTATTAAATAAATGGTTTAGCTAATGGTAAGGGCGATGGTGGAAAATGAAGCTAAGGTGAGAAATATCGAACCAAACTGGTACCGTATCGTATATTTATATTTGGTTCGGGATTTAATACTTAATTTATATGGTATTTGGTATTCAGTATTTTTGGAACTGGTGTTATCGATTCCTCGTAAATTTGGTACTAATCCTGAATTTATACATTTATCTTGGGTATTTACTTTTTTGTTAAACTTTGAGCAGTCATAACTATCATATACGAATTCGAATTTGGTTGATTTTCTTCCTACACAATTTTTTGCTGTGTGAACTTGCATTCTAGAATTAAAGTTACTGTTATGTGGCATTTAAATATGTTCTGCATAGCCTCAAATCTAGGCAATTGGATTTTTTTCAGTATTTGACTATTTCCAAACTTGCATTTTTTTCATGATTGTGCATATTTTTGTTGAACTTTGATCAATCATAACAATCTCATAAAAACTCAGATTCGACTGATTTTTCATGTTTATTTTTTGTTGTGTGAGCTTCATTCAACAAGTAAAAACTTAAGTCGAGTCGAAGCAAGTATATCGAAGCAAGAAAGACAACTTTCTCTTGATAATTAGTGTTTCCTCGGGTTTGGATTTGTTGATTGTAGTCAACAACAAGTTCAGAATGAAGAACAAGAAAGATGAAATTAACTCTCTAATACTTGAGTGTAATTGTTATTGAAATTGAAAGTCTCTGAACGTACATGTATGACCTCATACCTATACAACTCAATGAAACAGTAACAATAACAAACTTATAACAACTTCTAACTAGCTAAGCTAACAAGGAATTAGCTATCTCTTAATCACTACTTAACAATCTCCACCTTGATTAAGAGATTACAAATCACCAACCACATTCAAACAACTCAAACATTTAGCAAACTTAGGACAAGCCAACGGTTTAGTCAAAATATTAGCAAGATTATCCTCAGTGTGCACCTTATTGACTTGAACATCTCCTGCTTCAACCACTTCACGAATGAAATGTAATTTCACATTTATATGCTTGGTACGATCGTGAAACACTTGGTTTTTAGATAAGCACAATGCACTCTGATTATCACACCATACCATAACACGTTCTGCTAATTAACCCAATTCATTCATCAAGCCCTTAAGCCACAAGGCTTCTTTAACTCCTTCACACAGAGCATAAACTCTGATTGATTCAGTCATTGATAAAGCCACCACCTTTTGTAATGAAGACTTCCAACTTACTGTACAACCAAATATTTAAAACACATAGCTAGACAAAGACCTGCCTTTATCTGGATCTCGAGCAAAATCAGCATCAGTATAGCCATTAACCACCATACAATCTGTTGTACCCATCACTTTAGACCTTTGGTACATAAGACCAACTCCTCTAGTGCCAGACAAGTACTTTAGTATCCACTTTACTGCTCTCCAATGCTCAAAACCAGCATTAGAAACATATCTGCTGACAACTCCAACACTATACGCCAAATTAGGTCTAATACACACCATAAGATACATAAGACTACCTACTACATGGGCATATGGAATACTTTGCATCTTTGTCTTTTCCTCATCAGTTTTAGGACAATTCAACAAAGACAATTTAAAATGTTGAGCCAATGGTGTTTTCACTGCTTTAGAACTTGTTAGTGCATACATGGTCACACATTAAGAAATGCACTCCTTATTTTGATGATGATAAAAATATGAACAAGTAATATTATTGCTTATCAAATTTATTCATATGTTCATATGCTACATTCTTTAAAGATCAACAAACCTAAAATTAATGATCAAGTGAAGAACAAATAATTGAAGACTTCAATTCAACAAGAAAAGAAGAAATCAAGATAAATCAACATTCACGGTCGATACCACGGTCGACCGTGAATCAACCGTCGCTGCTCAGCTCACAACTCTTAAATGTTGTTCTTCTTCAAGTCAACCGAACTCGTACTTAACAAGTGAAGATGATATCTTCAAAGCCGATGACGAAGATATCTACAAACAAGAGTTCGAATTATATGAGCTTACAAATAAAATAATTAAATTAGTTTATGTTTTTATAAAATTATTTTTATAAAAACTTTATAAAAATGACAAAGATTTTATAAAACTCAATTGTGTTGGTTGATTAAATCTAAGACTTCCTATTTTAAGCAAATAACAAACACAATCCTACTTTGAAACAATACACCACCATAATTAGCAAAGGAATCTCCCAAAGGGGTAAAATTCCAACATGCTTTGTGTATTGGTTTCCAAACTTCCATATATGTGTTTAAAGTCAAACTTTAAGAGTATGTGATCAACTAACCTTTTAAACATATACTTTTCAGTTGATTTTTATGGTAAAAATGAGTTGAGTGTGGTTTTAAATAAAGTCCAACGTCTATATTGCAAAGAACAAGAAATTTCAGGTACCTCACGGTTTTAGCCACGGTCGACCGTGGATCGACCGTGAGGGTACTGGACAGCTTTTGGACTTTTACCTTTTTTCTTATTTAAACCAACTCAAACCTCATTTTTTAGTATCTCTTGCACAAGCAAAAACACATAACATATATTCTTATCTTGTGAGCTCATATTCTTTGATAATTCATCTATCATTCAAGATCAAGAATCAAGCAAGAGTAAAGCTTTCAAAGCTTAAACACTACATTATCTTTCTATACATTTTGTAATAGTGTAAGGATCAACTCTATCCTTTCAAATTAGAGTGAAGTAAGGATAATCTCTAGCCTTTAGAATTAGAGAGAAGTAAGGATCAACTCTAGCCTATAGAATTAGAGTGAAGCAAGGTTATCTTTACCTTACTTGCAAGTTTGAAGTGTTAATTCTTGCAAGTGAAAAAGAGAAGTGTAAAAGGTTTATCTCTACCTTCAAAGAGAGAAGCTAGTGGAGCAAACTCTTGGTGGGTGAGGCCAAGGAGTGGATGTAGTGCAAGTTTGTTAACACTTGCATGAACCACTATAAATCTCTTGTCTACTAATTGGTGATATCTCTCTACCCTTACTCTCTTTATTTCAAGTATATATATTTGTTGTGTTATAAACTTCAAGAAAAATATTTTTAACACAACTTACAAATTTATATTTGTGAAAAATTGGTAAACTAAATGAAATAACCTATTCACCCCCCCTCTAGGTTCTAACAGAACTGTACATACCAAACTTATCCAAAATCTTCTCAATATACCCTTTCTGAGTTAAAGTCAAACAACCATTAACTCTGTCACGACATATCTCAATGCCTAGAATCTTCTTGGCCTCACCCAGTTCCATCATATAAAAAACATGTTTTAACATACACTTAACTTCTTCAATTATTGCTTTGTGCTTGCAAGCTAACAACATATCATCTACATATAACAGTAGATACACAAAACATCCAACTTCATACTCCTTGAAGTACACACAACTATCATAGCTGCTTCTATGAAACCCTTGTTCAATCATATGTGAATCAAACCTTTTATACCATTGTCGTGGGGACTGTTTAAGTCCATATAAAGACCTTTTAAGAACACATACCTGTTTACATGGATCACCAACCTCAAACACCTCATTATAATCAATCCCTGCCCTTTGAGTAAAACCCATTGCTACTAGTCTAGCCTTATACCTAGGCTCCTCCCCTGCAACATCTTCCTTTATTTTGCATATCCACTTGCAACTCACAAGTTTTTTACCAGCAGGCTTGTCTACCACTTCCAAGTGTTATTCTTACTCAAAGATTCCATTTCCTCCCTCATGGCATTCAACCACTTGTCCTTATCTTTTGATAACATGGCACTCTTAAAATCAACAGGTTCATCTTGTTCTAAGCTCCCATTAATAGCAAAAGCATAAGACAACAAACTTTGACTTTCACTTCCATCATCTAAAATAACATCAGCATGACCAAACCTAGTAGGAGGTCTAACAACCCTTCTTTCTCTATCCCTAGTCAACTGATAGTCCCCTAGTGCTCCACCCTGATTAGCTGATGAGCTCACACTAGAATCAGATGATGTATTCAATGGTTCTTGTACTTGCTCCACCTCAATTTGAAATTCCTTATAACTTTCATTTGTGTTATTTGAACCCAACAAGTCACAATACATTTGTTTTTCATTGAACACCACATCACGACTTATGACCATCTTATAAGAATCAGTGTCACACTTCCACAAGTTATATCCCTTTACACCATCTGGATATCCCAAAAAAATACACTTCATAGCCCTTGGATCTAACTTATCTTGTTTAACATGAACATAAACTAGACAACCAAATACTCTAAGATGGCATAACTCATTTGAGTAACACTACATTTTTTCATAGGTGTTTTAAAACCTATGGCTGAGGAAGGAGACAAATTTATCAAATAACAAGCAGTCACAACAGCTTCTGCCCAAAATACCTTTGGCAAACCAGATTGAGATAACATGCATCTAACTTTTTCCAACAAAGTTCTGTTCATTCTTTCAGCCAAGCCATTTTGTTGAGGGGTACCTGCTACTGTTCTGTGTCTTGAAATTCCATTTTGTTTAAAAAAAACTGTAGAACTCCTTATTACAAAACTCAAGGCCATTGTCTGTTCTTAGCTTTTTAACTTTCAAACCAGTTTGATTCTCAACTAGCAACTTCCACACCTTAAATCTTTCAAATGCATCTGACTTGGATTTTAATACCATAACCCACACTCTCCTTGAAAAGTCATCGACTATAGACATAAAATATCGAGCACCACCCAATGAAACCACTCTAGATGGTCCCCATAGATCAGAGTGAATATAGCAGATCTTGTCAAGAGTGTTATGTTTACCAATAACAAATTTTACTCTATGAGACTTACCATAAACACACAGTGCTCACAGAATTCCAATCTTGTATTCTTCAAACCACAAAGAGATTCAGTTTTGCACAACTCCTTTAGCCCCTTTTCACTGATATGCCCCAACCGTTTGTGACACAACGTTGTCATATCGTCATATTCAACAACATTTGTTTCTTGAGACAATGCATTTCCATTCAACAAGTACAGATTATTACCCTAACAAGACTTCCTTATTCTTAAAAACCTTTAACTGTCCATCATGCAATAACACCTTGTAACCTTGATCATCAAAAGTACTCAGAGACAACAAATTTCGTTTCAATTCAGGTACAAAACGTACATGTTCAATTTTTAACTTCTTTCCATTTATCAGTTTGAACCAAACAGTACCTTCACCATCAACTTTGCATGGCTTGTTATCTCCTAGCAGTACTAAACCTTTATCAAGTTTCTTAAATTCATATAAGATGCTCTTATTAGGTGTCATATGAAAAGAACCCCCTGAATCCAATACCCACTCATTTGTATTCTTTAATGCTGAGGCAACTAATACTTCAGCAATCAACACTATCATACCCATCTGAATAGGTTTCAGAATTACTTGAGTCTCTTTTTTTCCAACTTGAACTACCTTTGGTCTTCTTGCGTTCAGGACAGTCCCTTTTGAGATGATCTTCAGATTGGCAAATAAAACACTTTCTCTTATACTTGGTCTTTGTCTTAAACTTGTTCTTGAAGTCCTTCCTATCATTCTTTCCTCTAGTTAAAAGACCTTCTCCAAATTCTTCCTTAACTTCATTTCTTCGTTTAAGTTCTTTTGAATTAAGAGCAGCAAGAACCTCTTCCATTGTTAAACTATCTCTGCCATACATTAAGGTTTCTACAAAATGTTCATATGTTTCAGGCAAAGATGTGAGAAAAATAATAGCCTAATCTTCATCATCCAAAGTCACCTCTATGTTTTCAAGATCCAAATCAACTTTGTTGAATTCATCCACATGATCCTCAATTTTCATTCCATTTGACATTTGAAAGTTGTACAAACGTTTCTTTAAATACAAACGATTTGCTAATGACTTGGTCATGTAAAGGATCTCCAATTTTACCCAGATACCGGCCGCTGTAGTCTCTTTCGTGACTTCTCGTAATACCCAATCACCAAGACTCAGGATGATTGAAGAATGAGCCTTCTCCATAATCTCTTTATCGGTTAATGTAGCTGGTAATTGTTCTTCGCCGGCAAGAGCAGCAACTGTACCTTGTTGTACTAACAACGCTCTCATCTTAACCCTCCATTGACCGAAATCATTTTTACCATCAACTTTTTCCAAATCTAATCTTGTGGAACCCATCGTCTTTCGTATCAGTGATCACCCTCTTTATGTTTCTTTGAACTCACGTTTGAATCAATTGCCCCCTAGGGCTCTGATACCAATTGTTGATTGTAGTCAACAAGAAGTTCAGAATGAAGAACAAGAAAGATGAAATTAACTCTCTAATACTTGAGTGTAATTGTTATTGAAATTGAAAGTCTCTGAACGTACATGTATGACCTCATACTTATACAACTCAATGAAACAGTAACAATAACAAACTTATAACAACTTCTAACTAACTAAGCTAACAAGGAATTAGCTATCCCTTAATCACTACTTAACAGGATTTAAAAAAGTGGTAGGAAGTATATTGTATGAATTTCTTTTTGAACAGGATTCTCATGTTTTCACAAACAACAAAAACAAATTAAACACTTACCTCCAAACATGTACACAAACTGTTTTCCTATTTACCTTGACGACCCGTAAGAATTAATATCAAAACATGTAAAATCTAATGTGAAAATGACATTATAAACTGTCCCGAACGGTAGGAAAGCTAGTTCCGTCTTTCACATGGCTCAATGCAGACGGCCATAGCCATTTATACATGCTTGGACCTAAAATCTGTCAAGAACAAAGTAGAATCAGTATATGTACTCTGTACCATAAAAACTTGTAAACAAAATAGGGAAACAAATAAAATTACCACAGTGAGATTTTTGTATAGACCAACATCGTATGTATGCTTGTAAACCTGCCCGGATTTCTTCGCTAACCATGCTGCTCTAGTCCCTTCATAATACTGGCAAGAGAACAAATGCCCAATTCTTATTCATTATGTTACAGTAATCATTCAAGAGATCGACTTATGTAAAGTTTAAATTGTTAACTGCTTATGATGCTTCCGCTTAAAGTAAAAAATAAATAAATTTATGTTTTGAAATTGAGTTTCAAAAAGTTTAAATTTGTACTGATTTTCAGGGTGTTACAAGTTGAAATATAAAAACGGAGAGGTTTTCCCTGTTCAGGGTTACTCAGAGAGGGCGAGTCTTTGACTCAGATGTATGCGGCCTAACTGGGGTATCCCCGTGACCGTTTCCTTACCCTTCCTTGGCCACCCTCAAGATGTTTACCTAGTGAGGTTTGAACCCGTGACCTCTATTCTTAACCAAATGTCATAATTACCCTTTAGTAATGACAACAATACAATTTGCTACTAGTTTTTACTTTTTACCTCTATTGTTGTCATATTATGGGTCAAAAGATAGATATGCCAGCCCAAGAGAGTTCCAAGTGTCAAACTTAAAAGAGAAATCATCGCGCCTGATGTAATCTAATAACAGAAAACTGTCATTACAAGATTTATAGTGTAATCGAACATATTAAGTTCAAACAAATAATTAAAATCTTACATAAAAGGTTTTGAGGCGGGTCATCCCGGTGAAATCCTTTTGAACTCCACAGCAAATTATTATCACCTAATATAATTTTGAAAATATTACAAAAATGAACATTGAATGATTATTTATTAACCTAAGAAGAGCGGTTACACATACCGTAGAATAAAGACTTGATATCGTTGCGTAAAAAACAAGAAGGAAAAAGGATTTATAGTTCCTTTGACCAACGCAGTTGTTTATCCACGTACAATGATGATCCTGAACCAAAAACTAAGTATGAGAAAAAACATCATGAATTAATATAAGATATCAAGGTGATTCAGTATACAATCACATGTGATTTGTAAAAGCATCACATGTGAATTACGAATATGCACCTCCGCCCAAAATTTTAAAACGCAATCTAGACCATTGATGCCATTGATCCAAAGACTAAAATTAGTCTCTTTTGACTATGACTTAAGTATGGACTATACTGAACATTTCACAAGATATCAAGATAAAATATGAACGGCAAGCTTCTTAAGTTGCGAAGATAAGATATCATATTAGTTTTTTGCATTTGAAGCGATGAAGTTTGACCTCAAAGTCAAACCATACCTCTCATTCCAACAAAGAATGTTACTATATTTTCATACCCACCATTTTTAAGACACACCTTCTGCAAACACGACAATGGTGTGCTCTTGGAGGCTTGTATGCAGAACACTTGTCACATCGTTTTTTAAGTGCTTCCTGAAATAACATCATATGCTATTAGCAAGCAAAAACTAGGCACACAACTCCAATGAATATCAACCAAATCAACAAGTGTTTGGTTTTTCTACTGGTTAAGGATAGAAAGAAAGGTTGATTATGTTACGCTATTAAACTTAATTCAAATATAGAAAAAAATGTGAAGTCACAAGAAATCTAACAACTTTGATACGAATAAACTTGTTTATAATGAACATCAACTTAAGTTTATAATGAACATAAACTTGTTGATCTAAAGATGCCAAAAATGAGTTTAAACCATTTTTATGATTTTATAGTTGGGTATTCTGGATTACAGTAGTTTAAACCAATTCCAACAGTTCATACATAATTGTGTGTAAAGATCAATCATATCTCATGATATTCAAAGGTTTATACAGGCCCTAACTAATTTCACATATTTAGAGCTGATTCTCAATGTTGAACTACAAATTTTACACCTTGATCATGCAATCCTAACAAGAAATAGCAGCTTTGACTTTAAAGGTCCAAATTGAACACCAAGAACCACCAAACTCAAGAACACCAACAAATCTAAATACGAAACTCAAACGGTTCACATCAAAATTTGAATGAAGGATTCAAAGGGTGAAGAGAAAAGAGGGGAAATCTTACAGTTGCCCTCGATTCTTGATCTGAGCCATCGTTGTTTTCGATATCGGGGAAATACCCAGATGGAACACCACCAGGATCAGTGAAAACACAAACCAAGAATGAGAAAAGAGTGAAAGATGCCAACAAAGTGAAGATCAAATTGTTCGTCAAGCCTACTGAGCTTTGTAACCCAATCCAATCATCAAGAAATATGAAAACGGTGCCGTAGTAGACCGATTCCATCAGTATCAAAACTGCTAGTATTGGTAACGACGCAAATCTTCGCCATTTCATTGCTTGATTTATTGATTTTGGGAGAGAACTGCAGACGCAAGTCGGAATGGGTTTTGCCCTTTTGCTTCTCCACAAGAAAGAATAGGAAATTTCCAATCGGGTCAATGCATTCAATTTGGGAGAATACAAAATGGCTCCGATTCACTGTTTCAACTGATTCATACAAAACTGGACTCTGCCCCTCATTTAAAATAAATAGATTTAAATGAACTAGCACCGCATCCGCGCAATGTGGCGGCGATGACAATAGTTTGTGTTCGATAACGTGTTTGATTTAAAAAGTAGGGTATGGTATGTGAAATGCGATGTTAGTCAACCTATCCATGTATTTTCTATATTTTCTGATTTCTTTACTTTTTTTCCAATTAACCATTTTATTAATTGTTAAAATAGTTTTTGAAAATCAACTAAAAAATTATTATTATTGAATAATTACAGAAAATATATTATAGCCTTAAAATTGTATTAATGTAAGTAATTTAGCCATAATGAGATAAATAAAATAAGAGTTAATTACAAAGATGGTCCCTGTGGTTTGCGTTCAATTTCACATTTAGTCCTTTAAAATCGAAAATTACACTGGTAGTCCTTATGGTTAACGTTTTGTTTCACTTTTAGTCTTTTAGACTAACTCCAGTTATCTTTGACTGTTAGTCAAAGGGTATATTAGTCATTTTCCTCCTTATCCTTGCACCCAAACATATTTTATCTCTTATCTTAATGTCCAAACATGTTATTTTGAGTTATTCTCCTTTTATCCTTAAACAAACACGCCCTTCCTAGCAAACACTTAAACACCCCCCTCTCTCTACAAACACTTTACTGAAACAACTCTCCCCCCCCTCTCTACAACGTCTCTCCTTCTCTCCCTCTCCCCCTCTCTCCTTCTAGCCGCCGACGGAAAACTCACCCTCTACTTGCCGGAAACTAAACGCCGCCACCCTCACCACCACACGACCTTGCATTCTCTCTCATCGCCGGAAATCCAAACCAAACCTCACACCGCCTCCCCCGGACCACCATCATACAACACCGCCTCCATCGACCCCAACCGCCTCCATTGTGCTTGTTCTTTCTTCAATCATCGATCTTCATATATCTGCTCGTAAAACAGATTTCTTTTTAGTGATCGTTTTATATTCTGGTCTGCAGATATATAATATATCTTCAACCATCATACAACACCACCACCACCGCCTCAGATCCGTAGAAATCAACCACCGCCGTCGCAAATCTGAAGAAACCACCACCACTGTCGCAGATCTGAAGAAATCAACCACCACCGCCGTCGCAGATCTGAAGAAGTCACCACCACCGTCGTAGATCTGAAGAAACCACCACCGCCGCCTCAGATCCGAAGAAATCAACCACCACCGCCGTCGCACATCTTGAAGAAACCACCACCGCTGTCACCGCCTCAGATTCGAAGAAATAAAACCACTGTCGTTGCACATCTTGGTTTGATTAGGGTTTTCATTCGATTAGGGATTTCTTCATATCTATTTGTATGATTTAATACGATTTGTAGTGTTATTTGATCTGTGATTTTATTCATAGTCGATTAGAATTAATATTCATATGATTTTCATTCGGCTTATGTGTTCTGTTTCATATGATTTGCATTAATTACTCTGTTTTACGATGAACATGAATAAGAAATGAGAGTTTGTATTTTTTTATAATTTTTAATTAATGAGTAATGTGAATGGCGTTTGGTAACAAGGATAAGATGTAAAATGACCACAATACCCTTAGTCTATCCTTTGACTAACGGTCAACTTTAACACCAGTTAGTCTAAAGGACTAAATGTGAACTAAAACGATAACCATAAGGACTACCAGTGTAATTTTCGATTTTAAAGAACTAAATGTGGAATTTGGGCAAGACCACAGGGACCATCTTTGTAATTAACTCATAAAATAATTTTTGTGATGTTTAATGATTTATTAAAGTAATAATTATTTTAAATTAGTTGAGATAATCAAGGGAATGATTTGTTAGACTATTGCTTCAAGTATTTGTATCTTAAGCAAAAAAATTTGTACTACTTAAACTTAAGTAGTCTTAAAAATTTTAAGAGAGAGAAAGTTAAATGTTTTATAATGTAGTATAAATTAACTTTTAACTATGGTCCTTTAACTATCTTATAGTTCTAAGTTTAGTTTTTATTTTTTAATATTACAAGGAGAGTCCTCTAAATGTTTAAAAGTTGTACTCATGATCCTTTCAAATGTTTTCTGTTTATAAGATCTGTTAGTTTTTATAAATTGACTATTTTACCCTTATTCTTATTTTTTATTTATTTTTTTAATAATTATATAATAATAAAAATACTACTACTAATAATAATACTAATAATTTAAAGCTCCCACCCACCCACCCCCATCCTTTCTTTCTCTCCTCTCATTCTTAATCCCTACCACCACCACACTCTTTTCTCCGGAGAAGACCGCCGTCGCCACCTCACCAAGTGTTCAAGCACCACATCGCATCCATCATTGTACCCCTACCACCGCCTCACTCTCTAGTCTCCACCCACCAAGTGTTCAACACCACCATATCTTTCTCCCTCTGTCAAACTCCGACCTCCTCAACATCCCACCATAGTTGCTTTTAGTAGATTCGCCATCACACCGCCATTTGGTTGGTGGTTTTCAATTTTGGGCGGCGGTAGTTTAGTTTCTTGTTGATTTTGAACTTTCTAGATCTAAGAGCAGGGATTGGGTTCAAGAATAACCAGATCTTCAAATCTTCATCATCTTTTCAGTTCTTGAGTTTCCCGTATATCTAATATGTGATAGGTTGTTTATGGTGGTGGTGGTGGTGGTTTATGGTGGGTAGGGACTGTGAATTTCCTTGCTAGTGGATTTAGGAGTTTTTGTGTAGTTGGTGATTTTTGAGTTAATGGTGTTATTGATTTGATGTTTCTAGTGGCGTTCAGGTGGTGATGGTTGGATGAAGATGGGGGAGGCGATGGTTCTACGTAGAGGGTGAGGGAGGGGTGGTTCCAGTGAGTGAGTGAGAGAAGAGCGTGTGAAAGAAAGAGAGAGAAGAGAGAGAGACAGAGAGAGATTGTGTATGTGTGTGTGAGAGATAGAGAGAGTTGACAGACTATTACTGTAAGGAGATAGTGTTTGTAATTGATATTTATTTAAAAAAAAGATTAACATATTATTCTAATTTAAGTAAAATCTTAAAAAATGGTAAAAAGACCTAGATACCCTAGACTTTACAGATTTGATAAACAAAAAATGTTAAAAAGGACAATGGGTGTAACTTTTAGGCAATTAAAGGATACTCCTTGCAAATTTTTTTAAAATTAAAGACTAAACTTGCAACTATGAGATAGTTAAATGACCATATGTGCAATTAACTCTTTAACTAACGAAAAAGTTAGAATGCTACTGAATTGGAATTTAATTAAAGCTTTTTTTTTGCGAAGCGTGCAAAGTTGTTTAAGTCTTAACTGAAGTTATAGACTCAAATCAATGAAAGTCAATAGGGTTGTGTCACTTATGGGATTCTAGAGGCAGCATCCTGAAACCTAAACGAAATTACGAAATGAGTATGTATATGATTTGATTATTACGAAAGCTGATCAACACAACTAAAGTTGAAGTTCGGTGTTGTTGGACTACACTACCAAAGCTGTGTTTACCACGTGTAAAGCTAGTCAGTGTAATACCTCAAAGGCCACGTTCTAGATTAATTTATGGATGTGTTCGGTACACAGTTTTTTGGAGCTTTTTGAAGCTCGTAGTTTTTTGTTTAAAAAAAAAATCTACAAGTAATGTTCTGGATACTTTTTCTTAAACATAAAGCTCTAAAACAAAAGGCTACTTGAAGTATAAATTATATTATTTGTTTTCAGCTACCTGCTATTACCACTAGTCGCTAAACATACCGTACATTTTCAGCTTTTAAATTATAGAAGTATAAATTATTATTATTTGTTGAATAATTAATTTGACTTGCAGACCGTTGTCAAAATTTTAGCCCCTCTGGTTATATTTATTATATTCTAGTTCCCGATTGCTCAAAGCCTACTATATATATATATATATATATATATATATATATATATATATATATATATATATATATATATATATATATATATATACGTTGGATTTACATAGAGAATAACCAGATTCGTAATTTTGGAATAAATGAGAGCGCGGTGAGAAGAGATATTTAAAGCCGCGAGTTGATAATCAAGTGCCAGGTACCCTTTTTTGTCGAACACCATTATTATGGGTGTGAATTCCAAGCTCTCCCCCATCAGTAGCTGGAAGCAGATAGTAATCGGGTAGGGCATAATTGCAGTGCAGCGTGATTTACGGCCATGAGAAATGATCTTTGTGTCTGTTAAAGAACCACGAACACATTGCAGTTGAGGTTGAGAAGAGGATAACCTTGAGCTTCACGCTTGTGAGGGGGCGAAAGGCTTTACACCTGTTGAAGGATTATGGCCCATGAAGAGTTTATGAACGGCGAATAGTCCAATCGGCTTTACAAGGTCAGTGTCAATATCCGGTCTTTGTGACCGTGATAGTAAGTGCCAACTAACAAACATGGAACGTTTTAGTATTTTGTGACCATGCATGATGAACCTCATGCAGCATCAGCTATCACCAAAAAGTATCATCTCTTAGTTTCAGTATCAGGTCTTTGTTACCTTAACAACATCAATTATTGTTATCAGCTATTAGTATTGAGTTCTTAGTCAAAGCATTTGTTATTAGGACATGGAAGTAGTCAAGTCGATGTTCAGTCTTTGTGACTATAGTTAGATGTTAGTAACCTTGTAATGTTAGTATGCTCACATATATAGCCATTTGCTTATATACCAATTGGTATCTATTATGTTGAAGAATAGTCAAAGTTTAAGGTAGAAGAAGGGCAAACCCCGATTAAAACTTGTAAAACTCTACACTTAGTCTAGTTTAATCTCAAATACTTATGAAAGAACATACAAAAAGGGTTATGATAATTTACCATGGTTGTTCAAGCTTATTCCCACATGTAATGATGTCCCACAAGCTCCTTTAACTTGATCTTGCAAACCCTTAATAAATCCGAAGTTGGTTCATCAAATATTTACTAAGAAAAATCGAAACTTGAAGCCTGGTGAGAGGCTCTAATAAATCGCCCTTTTGAGATGGAGAGAAAAATGTGTAACCTAATTATGAGACGTTGATTCCTAATTATACAACATCCACTAAACCTATTCTTATAAATCTACTTTATCGTCCATAACATGACTTGAACTCACAATCTCTACAGAGGGGGCACTACTCCATAACACCACATACCGCTGAGCTACAACCATTTGTTATTAGAAAATCATATGATAACCATTTTTTTCCAACTTAAACTCAAATCAAACTCTAATTTAGAATGAGAATTACATATCAACCTTAATTAAATAGATACTTGCCATATCTATTTTATATATATATAAATTGGATCAATAAAGAACCATGTGTTAAACAAAGAACCTAAAGTACCAATCTGGATTATTGGATCATCAAAATTAATTGATGAGATTTAACGATGACAAAACTGTAATTATGATGTATTAATATAGGAAGAAAAAGGCAAACATGGAAAATCCCCCCTCCAACAACCCACAATTAAAAAAAAACCGACAAAAACTTTAAATTGTCATAACTTTTTAAGTTTTGTGAATTTAAACAAAAAATTATACTAATCTTTTAGTTTTTTAATCCTCTTTCAAACAAGATCACTCTTCCCATATTTTTCTAAAATTTTTTTAACATGAAATTTTTGTTTGCATTTTGGGCACTATGTAGTGTTTTGTACGGATTTTGCATTTTGGGTTTGAATGTGTAATTTTGCATTTTAGACTGCATTTTCATTTAATCATTTTAGATTTGCATTTTGTATTTGCATAATTTTTGCATTTTGGAAGAATCTAGATGACATGCATGTTTATATTTTGTGTTTTTCGGGTTTTGCATATTGCATTTAGAATGAACCCAGCTCAAAATCCAAACTTTGCATTTAAAAAAAAGTTTCAGAAATATATCAAGTCTGGTCTTGTTTGAAAGAGGAATAAAACTGAATCTAATAATATAATTTTTTTTGCAAAATTCTTAAAAACGAATATGTTAAGATCATTTAAAGTTGAGTGAGTTTTTTATTTATACAGTTGATTTTTTTTGTTATTTTCCAATTTTACCCTTAATTGACACGTAGGTTGTATGTTTAAGAGATGTTCTATATATAACCTCACCCTATATATATATATATATATATATATATATATATATATAGTGGGAGGTTCAAATTAGAACCTTAAATAAATTGAGAATGGAAGACCAAATTCTAGCCGTCCGATTCCCCTTACTTCAATGTCATTACCCAATTCCCCCTATATATATATATATATATATATATATGAGAGTTCAAACGAGACTACAAATACGAGAACCGATCATGGCCATTGATCTTGAGGATCAATGGTTCAAGATAATAGAGGGTTAGTTAAACAAACATAAATTAGGGTAATGTACTAATGTTTGTAAATACATACACGGCAATTTTGACCTTTCGACATTTACCGCCATTTTCTTTAAAGTAAATATCTCCAAGACGCAAAATAAAAAAATTGTACCAAATTAAGAAAAAAATTATGATATTTAATCTTAGAGCTTAATTTCTTAAAGGAATAATATCGTTTTTGCTATTTTTTATCACAACTTCGATTATATGTACATCTGCACCATAAGTGCTCATGTCTGCACTTACTATTGTTCCAACACAAGTTTGCCTAGGTGCACATAATGATACACGTGTGCATATATGCAAAGGAGTATCTTGGCACACATGAGCAACTTGGAGGGTAATCCTATGTATAATTTGTGTTTTAGATAACCTTGACTAAAATCGAATAACATATTAGGAAATCAAATCATAACAGCAAAATCACTTATAAATATACAACTCGCAAACAAAATTTAAATAAATATATTTATATGATTGGACTTGTTTTATTAAACTTGTTTTCAATACCCAAACAGTTTACCTCAATTAACGGTGTAACCTTATAAAAGGTGTGTGAAGATTTTTTACCAAACATAATGAACATCGAGCCTTTAGATGATGTTTGAGAAAAAGAACAATATTATTATATCTGTAGGACCGTGGGGGGTTCTAAACTAACACCCTAATGCTAGGACTGATCTAGGATGAGAAATAGTGCGGAATATCTATTTCCCAAACCTCCTAAGGATTCTAAGATCTGCTTAGGTGTCCGGCACACAGTTAACACGAAGAACACACAGAGTAGGATCAAGAACAACTCTAAGAACTCCCACAGAATGCTTAAGGCTGCCCTTGGATTCGAGAATAACACTAAGTTCGCGTTTATCGAGGTTATACGTACGATTACGAAGGCTCACGAAGGCTTAAGGTCGATTACGGACGATTACCGGTGATTATCGATCATTCCTCGCGCTAATACGAGGTTAATACGTATTTATAGTATGGAAAACGCGTATTTGAGTGTAACACGTCACTTCCTTAATTTATTTCAACTACGCACGTAATGCTCTGCAATACGTACGTAGTCAATCCAGTACGCACGTACCGGGTGTTTTAATAATAATTAATTAAACATTAATCGTCTACCTCACCACGCACGTAGTGAGCTCCACTACGCACGTAGTGAGCTTCATCACGCACGTGGTAACCTTCACTTATACTTAAACTTCCAAACACAAATCAACACATGACTAAGTACTTGTAAGCTTAAAACAAATATAAGGAAACACTTAGAATATATAAACATGTAAACCATTAATCAAAACACATTTGAATTAACATTTCAAGTAAACATGTATGTATTGGATTGATAAGAACTAGGGATTTACAATTATGCACCAACAAGTGTTGAATTGTCAAAGAGCATAAAATGCAGTGACAAAAGCTCAACAGAAAGATCTATTAGTGTTGAATTGTCAAAGAGCATAAAATGCAGTGACAAAAGCTCAACAGAAATTATCAAAAGAGGTGAAAAATTGACCTCCATGTCAAAGAGCATAAAATGCGTTGACAAAATCACAAAGCACATATGCATGGTGGTTGGGTACTCAAGTTGTGCAACCTACTATAATGAGTTAAAACACTGTGAGATTTTAAAAGAGATAGACGGTGCATCAACCTTGGAAGGAAGTTGGCCAGCTTCAGTAAAGACATCTGTTTGCACCAGTTGATTTAACACTGGTGGTGGACATTTAGTATATGCCTTTTTGTCTTTTTCTGAATCGGAACCTTGAGGTCTCCGGTCGATTATGTGCTCAAATAGATAAGATGAAGTTGAATAACTTTTTAGTTTCTGATTGAGAGTCTCATAATCTACCTTAGAACTAGCAAGGTCTCGCTTCAGTGTATCTATCTGATTGATGTAGAAAGCTATGGCATCCTGTTTGTTTAGCAAAGCTACCTCTAGTTCTCTAATCTGTTTGTTCTGGCTTTCAATTTTATCTTTTAGTGTCTTTTCCCTACCTTTAATGATTGAATTTTCATGCAATTTAGAGGTAAGATCACTGACTTGAGATTTCAAAGATAAAATATTTTGCACATAGTCATTGCACGAAGCACAAGGAATGCCAGAATTGTTACTTACCTTTGAATCAGCAGGTTTGCCAGTCATGCACGCCTTAAGATCTTCTGATTTAGTTTGAACAATCACTGGCGTTGGTTCGGCAGCTGGCACTAAAACTGGTTTGTCAGCAGGCATTACTGAGTCTTCCTTACTAGCAACAAATTCATCATCAGCTTCCTGCACACTATCTGCTTCAGATTGTGAATCATCATTCAGATCTTGAACACTGGCCAAGTTGGTCTCTGCAACCTCAAAAACATCATCATCTTTAAAATGCACAGACCAATCAATCCCCTCATCCTTTTGGACAACTGCCATTGCCTTGGTTGAACTTTCAGGAGATGCTTCTGTTTTCTTATGGGATGTACGGAAAGGGTACTTAGGTCCTGAGTTCTTTGGTTTGTCACACTCTCTAGCAAAATGACCCTTTTCACCACAGTTGTAGCACGTGACAGCTGATTTATCAAAACCCAACTTGGTATCTTTGGTTGCTGTCAGCTCTATCCCGGTTCTCTTCACCAGTGCCTTGGCTCTCCTTACCAGATTAGCATAGGACCATAGAATGTCCTGCCTTTCCATCTCATCATTGTCTATCTGGTCATAATCTTCCTGGGTCAGATATGCATTTCCAATTTTACCCTTCAGCAGATCATCGTAGGAAGAGACCAAAGCACTAAGCATCCCCATATGCTCCTTTACTTCTTCAGTGCTGCCATGTTTGAAATGTTCCGTGTTTAAAGCTGGCACAGACTTTTTGCTTGAAGGAGCAGAGTATGGTGGTCCACTTGTAGTTGCAGAACTGGTTGACCCACTGACACTTGAAGTAAATGTAGTCTGCAACGGAGCATTTGACGAGGTTGTAGGAAAAGGAATGGATCCAGAGCAGTACAAGGAAGGATTCTGAACATAACTACTCAATCTATCTAGATTTTGTTCCTCCTTGTGATGCTCTTTTAATTTGGTGATGAAGTCATTTAGGTCCATACCCTCGAAACCTTCACCATTTTTCAAGATCATTATAAACGGCCTCCAGCTCTTTGGTAATGCCTTAGATAAAGTCTCTACCTGCTGTCTCTCAGATACTTGCACACCTAGGCTATCCAACTCACTCAGAAGATGGTTATATCTGTTAATCAAATCAGGAATCTTTTCATTCACGTATGAGGTGAAGTGGTCAAACTCCTTTCTCAACTGTGAGGCCTTGAGCTCTTTCAGAGATGCATTCCCCTCGTTCCTCTTTTGTAGCGCATTCCACAAGGAACGTGACGTTCTATACTGTCGGAACTGGTGGAAGATCTCATTAGGAATAGCTTGGATAAGATAAGAGTAGGCTTTCTTCTCAGCATCATAAGCCTTCCTCTGATCGTCACTCATATGATCATAGGGAACTTCGATATTCCCTTCACCTTTAGGCACTATATAATCAGCAGAGATGGCCCTGTGCAACCGTGGATCAACCCCATCGATAAATATCTCAAAACGTGGTTTCCAGAATGGGTAGTCTTCCATGGTTAACAGTCGAGGTACTTTGTTAATACCTCCTTGTTCATTGTCCATTATAAGGTTACTTAAAGCAGTGATAGTTTGTTTGGCAGCCATAGCACTCATGTCAGACATTTTGATTAAGACCTAAAACAAACGTAAACACTACGCACGAAGTGAGAATGATTCGAAAGAAGTGAACACACTACGCACGTAGTAAACTGTACTACGTAGGGACTGACAAAAGGTCACACAGACTCAGGTACGTA
This sequence comes from Pulicaria dysenterica, assembly GCA_947179395.2. Lineage (NCBI taxonomy): Eukaryota > Viridiplantae > Streptophyta > Magnoliopsida > Asterales > Asteraceae > Pulicaria > Pulicaria dysenterica. The sequence goes on from OX359293.1 coordinate 21,007,527, forward strand.
CGTAATGGGGACCTAGTACGCACGAAGTGACTTCACTACGTACGAAACAAGTAAATTGCTTTTTAAGAAAATATTTAACACACAGATTCAATACGTGCGAAGTGTGAAGCACTACGCACGTGTTGATGACCCACTACGCACGGACATACACACAAGCTACCGAAGATTCTAGAGTACCAACGACCCACTACGCACGCACTGAAAATCAATACGCACGTAATGCTAGACACTACGCACGAGTAAACTGCAACGATTAGGATTAAATTACGTAAAACACAAACCTTTTAACGCAAAAAGACCTGTTTTAGACTAAACGACGACCAAAAACCGGGAAAACGACAAAAACTAACAAGTCTAAACGACACCTAGATCACGAAACCTAAGGAAAAGTGATCAATCAAAGCACAAGGCTCTGATACCACTTTGTAGGACCGTGGGGGGTTATAAACTAACACCCTAATGCTAGGACTGATCTAGGATGAGAAATAGTGCGGAATATCTATTTTCCAAACCTCCTAAGGATTCTAAGATCTGCTTAGGTGTCCGGCACACAGTTAATACGAAGAACACACAGAGTAGGATCAAGAACAATTCTAAGAACTCACACAGAATGCTTAAGGCTGCCCTTGGATTCGAGAATAACACTAAGTTCGCGTTTATCGAGGTTATACGTACGATTACGAAGGCTCACGAAGGCTTAAGGTCGATTATGGACGATTACCGGTGATTATCGATCATTCCTCGCGCTAATACGAGGTTAATACGTATTTATAGTATGGAAAACGCGTATTTGAGTGTAACACGTCACTTCCTTAATTTATTTCAACTACGCACGTAATGCTCTGCAATACGTACGTAGTCAATCCAGTACGCACGTACCGGGTGTTTTAATAATAATTAATTAAACATTAATCGTCTACCTCACCACGCACGTAGTGAACTCCACTACGCACGTAGTGAGCTTCATCACGCACGTGGTAACCTTCACTTATACTTAAACTTTCAAACACAAATCAACACATGACTAAGTACTTGTAAGCTTAAAACAAATATAAGGAAACACTTAGAATATATAAACATGTAAACCATTAATCAAAACACATTTGAATTAACATTTCAAGTAAACATGTATGTATTGGATTGATAAGAACTAGGGATTTACAATTATGCACCAACAATATCAAACATTGAAATGCAAACAGAATCAAAGTATATTAAAATGTCCCAAAATTTTAACCACTGAGAAGTGAAAAACAATGTTTTGTTCAAAAGAAATTAAGCCCAAAAGTTTAAAAACGTAATATAATTAGAAAGTACAAGTGTTCAACAAGAACAATGCCAAAAGAAAAAAAAAGCTATCCTTGCATACTTCCACCAAATTATTTAACCAAAAATTAAATAGTAGCATTATGAGTATTTTAGTAACAAAATCAGGCATTTAAAAAGGGGTTTAGTTTATAAATATCTATTCAACTTGTGACAGTTTTACTATTTTATATATCAAACTTTAATTTTTTTATTATATATGTATATCGAATATATAATTAGTCACACCATTATTTACTTTACTTGACAATAAATCTTACTTTACTTAACAGCCACACAAAATTCACGTTTATATCATCTCCTACCATATTTCCCATATGAGGCAATGACTGCATATTCATTTTACTTACTAATTTCTAGACGTCTACCCTTCATCTCAAATTTACAATTCTGATTGGGTTATAAATACAAACATCAAGTTTATATTATGTAAGAAAAAGTAACTCGAAGTCGACTATAATTATTAGGTTTGTTACATTTTTATTCGAGAATTTGATGAACTATCTCAATGTAAATGGTCATGGTAAACACGATACTCAGAAATTAAGATATGATCTCATGGTGACGATTAGAAGGTGTTGGGATCATCAAAAAGCAACGGAAGCTAAAAGGTATAAAAAGAATTTTTCTCTTTTGACCACCAATGTCCACCAAATGGACCAAAACTCTAAGCATGAGCTAAGTAACATAAAGAAACAAGAAAGATACGAGATATACCCTTGATGCTAGAATCCTTTCTTGTTGTTATGGTGTACTTGGAAGAACTAGTGCTCAAAGTAGAACACCCTCTAGTAGTATCCACACCACTCCCACTTGCTAGAGTATTGGAAAGCCTCCCAAAGCACCACCACTTAGCCTTGTACTTGAAACTAACAAACCTTGCAATTCAAGTGTGTTTAGAGAGAATATATGGCACCAAAAGTTCAAGTCAAGTAACCATGACTCATAAGCTTCTCATGACTTATATAGAACCTCTAATGTGGTTCAAATTCGTGCATTAGAAGCCAGATATCAATTACATGCAATTCACACCATTTAATCTAGCTTAAAAGCCTAATTAAGATGGCTGTTACTGGACTGGGCACGGCCGTGCCTTCAAAAGGCACGCTCGTGTTAGCCCAAGTGAGCACACCCATGTCACGTCAGACTTGGGATCGTGCCTTAGCACTGGGCACGACCGTACCTCCACGAGGCATGGCCGTGCCGGCCCAAATGGTACGCCTAAAGGTACGTCGACCTTGGGCCAGTGCCTAGCCATATGGCACGGCTTGTACCTATACAAGACACGCCCGTGCCTGCCTACCAGAGTCAAATATGGGTTTCTCTCTCCTTTGACCAGTGGTGATACCTGCACCAATACTTGGCGTGTGACCCAATAGGCCCATGCATTATCAGCAATAACACTAACTCGTGTGTGTCAGTGGGCACACTCCAACATAAGGATCATTGTTATTGTTGTGGAGAAAGATAGAGAAAAATAGATTCACTTATACCTTCAGAAAGATTTAATCAAAACGACGTTAATAAAAAGCAGTTCTCATTGTTTTAGTTACTATTATATATAATAAACTTTACCATAACTTTCATAGTATACAACTAGTTGCATACAATGTGAGGATTATGAAAGTTGATTGTAATATTTTTAAGAAAATATATTTGATTGCATAGAATGGTAGCTAAGATAAAGTTCATTGTATTTTAATGCAATTTGCCCATATATATTTATATAAAGTTTAATGGAGAACTGTTTAACACAACTAATGACTCATTTATTGGGATATTATGGTCTTATATATATTTTACTAACCGTGAATTGCGTCCGAATAAGTCTTCATTAATTTGCGAGGCTTAATTTTTCCAAAATACTTCTTGTTAATGTGTCATTAATGAGCCGTAAAAATTATAAGCGATTGATTAATTTTTTATAAAGAGCTAAGATTGGTTCTCATAGTTTTATACAAAAATAGTTCTCGTTTAAATCTCTCCTAATATATATATATATATATATATATATATATATATATATATATATATATATATATATATATAGGGTGAGGTTCAATAGAAACCCACCCTTAAACAAAAACCCAAAGTCCCAATCTTAGCCACTAATCTAAAAGGGCAAGATGGGAAATTAATAAATTGATCAAAAAACCCACGCCATGTTCCAGCATTCTAAAAAACCCATTTTTTTAAAATTTTTTTACCTCTCAAATCTTTAAATGACCATAACTACTTCAATTTTTTGAATTTGAGCAAAAAAATTATACCAATCTTCTCATTTTTTAATCCTCTTTCAAACGAGACCACTCTTCCTATATTTCTGGAAAAAAAAATTCGACGAAAAATGACGAAAATGATAAAAATGACGAAATTAATCATTTTCGTCACCTGCTGTTATATCATATAAAAGCAGGTCCCGAAAATGATAAATTTTGTCATTTTTATCATTTTGGTCACCTGATATCTAAGGGCACGAAAATGATTAAAAATGACGAAATTTATCATTTTCGACTGCCCTTATATATCACGTAACAACAGGTGACGAAAATGATGAATTTTAGTCATTTTCATCATTTTCGTGTCCCCTTATATATTACTTAAACAACAGGTCCCGAAAATGATAAAAAATGACGAAATTTATCATTTTCGTGCCCATTATATATATCATGTAACAGCAGGTGACGAAAATGATAAATTTCGTAATTTTAATCATTTTCGTGTCCCCCCTTATATATCACTTAAACAGCAGGTCCCGAAAATGATGAAAATGACGAAATTTATCATTTTCGTGCCCCTTGTATATCATCTAACAGCAGGTGACGAAAATGATAAAATTTAGTCATTTTTATCATTTTCGTGTCCCCCCTTATATATATATATTACTTAAACAACAGGTCCTGAAAATTGTGAAAATAACAAAATTTATTATTTTCGGCTGCCACTTCTATATAACTTAACATTAGGTGATGAAAATGATAAAATTCGTCAGTTTCATCATTTTCGTGTCCCCTTATATATGACTTAAACATCAGGTCCCGAAAATGATAAAAATTTCGTCATTTTAATCATTTTCATGTCCCCTTATATATCATGTAACAGCAGGTGACGAAAATGATGAAAATGATAAAGTTTATCATTTTCGCGACCTGCTATTATGTAATATAACAGCAGGTGACGAAAATGTTAAATTTCGTAATTTTAATCATTTTCGTGTCCCCCTTTATATATCACTTAAACAGCAGATCCCGAAAATGATGAAAATGACAAAATTTATCATTTTCGTAACCCTTGTATATCATCTAACAGCAGGTAACGAAAATGATAAAATTTCGTCATTTTCATCATTTTCGTGTCCCCCTTATATATTACTTAAACAACAGGTCCTGAAAATGATGAAAATAACGAAATTTATCATTTTCGGCTGCCCATTCTATATAACTTAACATCAGGTGACGAAAATGATAAAATTCGTCATTTTCATCATTTTCGTGTCCCCTTATATATGATTTAAACATCAAGTCCTGAAAATGATAAAAATTTCGTCATTTTAATCGTTTTCGTGCCCTTATATATCATGTAACAACATGTGACGAAAATGATAAAAATGACAAAATTTATCATTTTCGGGACCTGCTCTTATGTGATATAACAGCAGGTGACGAAAATGATTAATTTCGTCATTTTTATCATTTTCGTCATTTTTCGTCGAATTTTTTTTCCAGAAATATAGGAAGAGTGGTCTCGTTTAAAAGAGGATTAAAAAAATGAGAAGATTGGTATACTTTTTTTGCTCAAATTCAAAAAATTGAAATAGTTATGGTAATTTAAAGATCTAAGGGGTAAAAAAAATAAAAAAAGGGGGGCTTTGACCATAATACCCTTTCTTCTAAAATTAAATCTTATAATGGTTTACTTATTTACAATAATGTCATTATAGATCTAAACCATTGATTTGATCGATCTAACGACCAGCAATGAGACCTTGGGGACTTTATTTAGGGGGGGGGGTCTTTGTTGATCCATTTTCTCTCTCTCTCTCTCTCTCTATATATATATATATATATATATGTTTCAAATAAAATATGTTTTGGAGAGATAATCATTTAAACCCAATAATCAAATCCGTCTTTTGAAATAAATAGAATTTGATGATAAGGAAATGTTAGAGAAATAATCATTTCAGCCAATAATAAAACATGATTACTGAAATATGCAAGATTTGATGATTGCCAAAACACAATTTCAGTTTGACTGAAATTAAACATGCGTTGTTTAATTTCTAACTTACATGTTACAAAACGGTATAATAACTATAAGGACTCATTTCAGTAAAGCGTTTCAGTAGGAAACAAAGGTAAAAGACTTTGAAGCACTTTAGATGCATCAAAGACTTCGAATCATATCATATGCGTAAAGAACTCTGAAACCTTTAAGATGGGTAAATTTCAGACATCAGCATGAACACCTATTTTATGGACACGTTTATCACTTAAATACATCACTAAAGACAATATCCATTTTGGACGATCTTATATACACTTTAGTGAAAGCCTTGTATTATTGACATTGTGTATGGCTTTTAACTTTTTGGGGACGATGATGAAGAGGATTTCACGAATTATAGTATCCGTTATGATGGTTAGGGTTTATGATATGCATGGTAAACAGTTACGTGTTAACAGATATGGGTTATGGTTATAGGTCATGGGTTATGGTCAACTATTACGGGTTAACCGTTATGGTTATGGTCAACTATTACGGATTAGCGGATATGGGTTATGGTTGTGGTCAATAATTACGGGTTAACGGATATGGGTTATGGTTGTGGGTCATTGGATATGGTTATGGGTTATGAGTTATGGTCAATTAACTATTACAGGTTAACAGATATAGGTTACGTTTAGGGGTTATATTTTAATGTTTAGGTTAATGGGTTATGGTAAGCTATTTGGGTTAACGGATATAGGTTATGGTAACCAAGTTTATGGTGTATGGTTATGTTAGATTATGTGCAGAGATAATTAATGGGCACATTGTATCCAATGTTATAAGAGACTAAAAGGTCACACCGCTGCACACCCAATTCGGAACAGTTGGATTTCACCTTTATTCTGTGTGGAAATAATTAATCAGTTAGATTAATTATTAAAGAGTAAGAGGAAATAATTAATCAGTTAGATTAATTATTAAGGATAATTAATCAGTTGGATTAATCATCAAGAAAAGAGAAATAAATAATTAATCAGTTTGTATTAATTATTAGAAAGGAATAAATAAATAGTTATTTATTATTTAAAGAGAATTAAATATTAAGTTTTAATATTTAACGGACAGATAATTGATAGTTAATCAATTAACTAGTAAAGTCTAGGGGGTCAATATGAGAAGAGTTGAAAGTTTAATTAAAACCAGCGGACTTTTAATTAAACGGGCTTAGGTCCAAGTTAATCCTTATAAATATCCTTAAGGCTTAAGGATTAAGGTGTGTGTTACACAAGGGACTAAACCTAGCCGTCACTCTCCCTCACTCTATCGATCTCGGCTCTCTCTCTCCCGATCTCTCTCTCTCTCGTCGCAAGCTCTCTCTCGGCTCTCTCTCTCTTGCCATCGAACAAAGAAGAACACCGCAAGGGTGTTTGCGTTTCTGGTGATCGACGCAAGTGGACACACACACACACATTCTCTATTTCGAAAATTGAAGGCTTGGTGATCCAGGAGCGGTCTAGCAGCCAGTTCCAGTTAGGTGCAGTAGTGGTGGACTATCTTTAGCAATCCTAAAGTTTTTGTTCAGGTATAATTCTATAACCTTATCTATGGGTTGTTTGTTAAGAAACTATGTTGATCATGTAAAAGTTTTAAAGATCCTAACCCTTTTCGGGGTTTAGAGGGTTGTGTTCAATCCAGTTCCGCTTTTAGGATTGAACCAGTGGAATCAAACCCAGGATTGACCAGTTTGTGTCATAGGTGGTTTGGTTAGGTTTCAAAACCCTTCAGGTTATGGATTTGGGGGTATGGGTTATGGGTTAATTATGGGTTATGGTTATGGTTATGGGTTTATTGGTTATGGTTAATGGTTAAGTGTTATGGGTTTATGGTTTAGGGGTTAATTATGGGTCATGGTTATGGTTATGGGTTTATTGGTCATGGTTAGGGGTTAAGTGTTTTGGGTTTATGGTTTAGGGTTTAATTATAGGTTATGGGTATGGTTATGGGTTTATTGGTCATGGTTAGGGGTTAAGTGTTATGGGTTTATGGTTTAGGGGTTAATTATGGGTTATATGTATGGTTATGGGTTTATTGGTCATGGTTAGAGGTTAAGTGTTATGGGTTTAGGGTTTAGGGGTTAAGTATGGGTTAGGGGTTTATTGGTCATGGTTAGGGGTTAAGTGTTATGAGTTTATCGTTAAGGGGTTAATTATGGGTTATAGGTATGGTTAGGGGTTTATTGGTCATGGTTAGGGGTTAAGTGTTATGGGTTTACGGTTTAGGGGTTAATTATGGGTTATGGGTTTATTGGTCATGGTTAGGGGTTAAGTGTTATGGGTTTATGGTTTAGGGTTATGTGTCATGGTTATGGTTATGGGTTTATTGGTCATATTTAGGGGTTAAGTGTTATGGGTTTATGGTTTAGGGGTTATGTGTTATGGTTATGATTATGGGTTTATTGGTCATGGTGAGGGGTTAAGTGTTAGGGGTTTATGGTTTAAGGGTTAAATGTCATGGTTAGGGTTTAGGCTACTAAACCCTAAACATGACGCATGACCCATATTAATTACCCATTGTTACTAGTCATGGATGGGTCGTAACTGACACTGTAAACAAATATAAATTGGTGCACATAACCCATAACCCACGGTAATTACCCTTAATGTGAATAGTCATAACCCAATGCACATGACCCATGACCCATGACCCATGACCCATGACCCATGACCCATGACCCATGTTAATTACCGATTATCACTGGTCAAGGTGGTAGTAAACGTTCTAAAATTAATTTCTATAATTATATTATCTAATATTTATATATACTATAGATTAAAGTAATCTGAAATTTTCAAATATTGTTAATTACGCCTTGTAAAAAATTGAATTGTTAATTAATTAGGCCTTGGAGCCAAAATTTTCTAGGTTTATTTTTAAAAAAGCAATATTTCAAAAAAAAAAAAACAATTAATTTTTGAAAAAACTGAAAGTATTAATTCCTTGGAGCCAAATTGCTGCCGACGATTCAGTTTCCTGAATTTTCGATTTTGGTACATCATGATGAGGAAATAAAAACAATTCAAAATTTTCGTTCTCCCTGCAACCAAAATTTTAAATCTTTTTACACATTTTTGCCAGTCATGAAGACGTGTTTGTTGGTCCCTTGTATGAGAATAACAACAAGCAACAGATGTGTAGAAGAGGGGTTGAATACAATTTCTGCGGAAATTGAACAAATCAAATAAAAGTGTTACACACAGTAAATCAAACCACAATCAATCGAATGCTTTTTATTAAGAAGATGATTACAATGCTTTGAATAAGAATATGATTACAATAACTATCAAGTAAGCAAATCTTGATATATAATCACCTAATATAAATCTCTCAATCTCTCAAACTTAGCTATCTATAATTAACTTATGATTATAGATACCGATGACTCTCTAAACAGGATTTACACAGATTGATAACTTACCAATATCACAACTAATGTGATTATTCGAACACACGAACAACTTGCCAAATGGTGAGTTTCTTGGTCACGTTGAACTGACAAACAGTGATTCAAGAATTGTAACACATACGGTGAGGTGAAGTTTGGCTCTGCAACACGTAGTTGTAATCGTCTCTTGAGTCGTACCTCTAAACTTATCAGGAGATAAGTATTTATAATCTTGTTGCTACGGTTCCTAACAAATTGGACTTATCCTAACTTGCTAACTAACTATCGGATAACTCGGAATCTTGAATCTTGAATCTTCTTATCTTGAGTCTTCAATCTTCAATCTTGATTCTGAAGTCTTCTTATCCTTTCCGTAGATATAGAGAGTTAAAACAGAATTTAAAACACATTTAAATTCTTTAAAGCTGACTTCTTTAGTCAGGCTGAGTTACTCAGCTTGAAACTCAACAAACTGAGTTCTTCGAGAACACACTCGAAAACAAACATGAACTAACATGTATAATTGTTAACTCATCCTTAGAAGTCTAAAGAATTTACTAAAACATATTTAGTAACTCTATTGAGCTGAGTCAGTCTTCACACTGAGTCGCTCAGCTTGAAACTCATCAAGCTGAAACTCAATATGTATATCTTAGTTTACGCACACAGCTTATCAAACATATTGATAATCTTACTAAGATATAGTCTAAGCTGGTCGAACATATGCTCAGCTTATACTTAGTCTGAATCACTATAAGCGTTCAGTCTGACTAAGCTTTGTAATTCTGTTTAAGTTATATGTAGAACACATCTTACAAACTTAACTTTGTCTCATCAAATCTTAACTGATGAGATCATTTTCCTAACAAACTCCCCCTATTTGATGATGACAAAACCATCAAACAGTTATTTAGTTTGTTTAATAGAATTATGTTTTAAATCTTAAACTTATCAAGATTTTTACTTTGAATTAATCAAATATTAATTGAACATATCAATATTAATTGAACCTATCAATTTTAAGTGGAACATACCAACTTTTAGTTGAACACACCAACCAATTCCATTAATGAATAAGAACTAATAAGTTATTCATTTAAGATAAACTTATCAGACTTATACATATGAACACATCATAACACAGTTGAACATATCAAACTTTATACTTATATTAATTTGAACTTATCATAATACAAAATGTTGATCACATAGATCATGCACGCTAAGTGCTTACAAAAATATCAGAACAAATCTAATATTTACAATAGAACTAATCTATTGAGGATGCAGTTCTTCAAATTCCTTTATCTCCTTGTTAATTTCTTCAAGGATTTCTTGCAGATTAGGAATGTGTTGAAGCTGATCCTTTTGTGATCGTATTGCTCTGTTTAGTCTATATCTGAACCTTGCATTTTGTTCAGTCTTTTCAACAATTTGTCTCAGAGAAAATACTTGAGATACCCCACATGTATAAATTGATGCATCAGCTTGGAAGCATTTTTCACCATTTCTGTCCAAGTACATGAACCCTTTCTGAGGCTTGTCAACATATGTATTCTCTTGAAACTCCATGCCTTCAGGAAGAGCTAAACTGTGCTTATTGCTTTTGCTAAACCAGCTGGCTTTTTCAGTTTATCCTTTCCTATTTTGTGAAAGGAAGTCAGTAGAGTAGCTATCTCTGATCTGGGTATGATTTGCATCGCATCAGCTTTGGCAAGTACTCTTAGAATTTCATCTTTGACTTGATTCCTTGCAGAGGACTTTTCCATCTGCTTGATAAGAATAACTACTCTCTTCCATTCTTCATAACCCAACTTATGAAGTTGATTCAACTCCAGAGAAGGTGTTTCACTATTCTTTAAGACAAACTCCATGATGATGATCCCTTGAACTGAATTCAACTTGAGTGAGAGTATTTGAGAAGGGAAGAATAGTTTTGTATAGCAATCCATTATGTTATCCTCCTCTGATTGATCTTCCATCAGAGGTTCTTCTTCCTCTTCTTCCTTAGGCACTATGGGTAGCTTGAGTTTAGCCAGTTCCTCATTCTGCCTTTTGATTTGCTCAGCTCAAGCCCTTTCTCTTGCCTCTTTTTCACTAACCAACACAGCTTGAGCATTCTTTTGTCTTTCTCTTAATTCATTAACAGAGATCCCAAGCTGGTCAGCATCCTCCTTCTCCATTCTTCTAACTGCCAGTAGTGAAGCTCTTTCTTGTAAAGTCATTTTATCCGCAGAGTCTTCATCTGAGTCAGATGATTCACTGAGAATCATTTTCCTTCTTTTCTGTTGAGGAGGTTCTGATTCTCCTGAGCTGACTACTACATGTTTCTTTCCTTTAGCCTTTTCAGTCAGCCCAACTTCTATTTCCATTTCTTTTTCCCCCTCAACCTGATCTGCTCCCTTTGCCAATAGTAATAAAGCTTCAGCTTGAACAGACTCAGCTTCAGCTTTTGGAACCTTTTCCCCTTTTTGTCATCATCAATAGGGGTTGAAGTCCTTTGTTGTCGTAGGGCAGCCACTGCAGATTTTAACTGTTGTACATCTTCCTCTAGAGAATCCAAGATCATTAGCATGTTCTTCTTATCTTGTTTCCTCTTAAGGTTCAGCTTGTCAAATTGACTTTTGAAAAAGTTCATTAAGTCGTCCAAGTCAGCTTGAGAGGGTTGGAATTTGGGTGCATCATCCAAAGGTTGTTTTCTACCTTCAAACTCATCTGCACCAGAGTTTTGACCCTGTGAATCACCTTGGTTTGAAGATGAAACATTGACAGGTCGTGCAATAGGGTGTGAGAAGTGAAGAGAAGTAATTGGGCTCGAAATGTGAAGTGTATGGGTTGGTGGTTGGCTTATGGGTTTGGAGGGGGTGATTGACCCTGGGGATTGGTCATATGTTCAATGTGACCCGAGTGTGTCTGCTCAGGCACAAAAATATGCTCTCCCATGGCTAGAGTAGGTGTGGGCTGAGTAGACACCACACCCGGTATAGGCTGTTGGGTGAAAATGAGCCTCGAGGTTGACACCTTAAGAGTAGGCGTCTCCCCCTCAACTCCTGCCGGTGGAGGGATCAATGTGATCTCAGCTCCAGTGATGCCTTTAGGAGTGTCACCACCTATGGTAGATTTGCGTGTATAGGTGCGGATATTCTCTCTAGCAGCAGTGGGCATACTAGGGGTGGCTTCAGAGTGGGATTGTATATGGAATGAAGGTGGAGGAGATGGGGTAGACTGGGTTGGGCTTACCACATCCTTATCTCCAAAAACAGATGGAGAATAATGAGAAGAAAGAGAAAGTGGTGAGGTCTTACCAGAAGCAACTTCAGTTTGTGCTGGTTCAGCTTGAGCGGAGTGCTCAGATTGAACCTCCGTGTCAGCGTAGGAAGCTCCCCCGTGAGGTGATCCCTCACCTCCACTTGCAGATGAAACTCCCTCAGCCACCAAGAGCATTGGACCACTCAGACCCGCTTGCTCAGGGAAGATGTCATTGTTAAACATCTTGGGGCTGAGTGTTGGGGTAGGGAACACATCCCATCCAGCTTCATATAAATCCCCCAACTCAACTTCAATAACCAAGGACAAGTACCTTATGAATGGCACATGGAGGTCCCTGATGTTCTTCAATACATGGACTTTGAGCTCATTGAAAATGAGCTGTGCATAGTAACTATGTCTGTCGAAGAACATATTGTATAGCAGCTGCATTTCAAACTCGTTAACTTGGTCCAATCCACCAACTTTAGTCCCCAGTGAACGTACCACTGTTGAAACCATGAAGCCCCAGCTGGTTGGGAAAGTGGCCTTCTTAATCACCCCTTCAGTTTGAGGGTGACCCATTTGAGGTAGAACTGATCTCGTCACTTGTCTAGTCACGGTGGGCTCGAACACATCTTGAACAGGGAGTTGAAGAACATCCCTTAGCCGTTGAACCGTGAGGGCTACTGTTCGATTGCCATTGAGAACAGTGCCTGTTATCTCTCCTCTGTTCTGGTTGAAGGTGCATGTGTACCAGAACTCCAAAAGATGCTGCAGAGCAATATGAACCGGTGCTCCAATGAAGGCAAATGCCAAAGGGCATTTCCGGATATAGTCCAAACAGATTTCATAACCTCTGCCCTGTTTTCGCGGAGGAATAGCAAGGCAGGCATGCTGATTATTAATTTTGATCAGCGGCACCCCGTTGTTTTTGAAAGCAGCACCCCTAACCATTTTATCACTAAAAATAAGAGTGGTTCCTTCCATCGTGAAATTGCAGATTACACTGAGTAATTTTTCTGTATTCGTACTGAGCAAATGAAGTCGCACTGAGCAATGTAGGGTTTCGAATGCGATGGAACAGAGAATTGCACTTAGCAAAGATTGTTGAAAGGTATATAGGCAGATGAGAGGTTTAGAGATGAGAAGTGTAAGTGTAAACCTCTAAATTTCAGTTATAATCGTTATATATACCTATCTGAGGAGAGAGAAAAGTTACCGTTTAACTCCCTTTTTATCCGTTACACCGTAAAAAATTCCGGATTGATGTAACAGTGAGAGGGTAGAAACACATCATCTCCCAACGGATAAAAGTGTAAAATAATAATATTAACGAATAATAAGATTATAAACACTGTTAAAATATACCAATACACAATTAGTATAATACGTGATTTTGAGACTTACTCAAATACGCACTTGTATATGAAGTAATTACACTTAGTAATTAAGTCATAGTTTGGACATACCAAGCTGAGTAAACATATTACTCAGTTTATGTCAAGCACACAGCTTGATTTAAGCACTCAGCTTGAGTTGATCACTCAGCTTGAGATTAGTACTCAGCTTGAGATTGAGCACTCAGCTCAATTTTGATCACTCAGCTCAGAATCAGTGACACTTAGTCATATATGTTTGAGACTCACTCAAACTTAGTTCTAGCTACACTGAGTAGTTTAAAACTTGTTTGGAACCTACCAAACGTGTGAACATATCACACAGCTTGAGTGAAACACATAGCTCAGACTCAATAACACATAGTCATTTACGTTTGAACTGACTCAAACGTACATTTTAACTACACTGAGTTGTTAAAGAATGTTTGGAACTGACCAAACGTGTGAACTCATCATTCAGCTTTACATATTATACAGTGTGTGAAAACTTCTTTATAAACTGTGCACTCAGCTTAAGACACTTAGCTAGGGGTTGAGCATACCCAATTCACTTAGCAAATACATAAACTTCTTTTCATCAAGTGGTTTAGTAAAAATATCTGCTAACTGGTCATCAGTGGAGATAAATTTAATGTCAAATTTACCTTTCTCCACGATGTCCCTTATGAAATGATGTCTAATTTCAATGTGCTTGGTTCTTGAATGGAAGACTGGATTGTAAGTGATGGCTATTGCACTTTGGTTATCACAGAAGATAGGAGTTTTCTTGAAACTCATGCCAAAGTCTTGAAGCTGATGCTGCATCCAAAGGATTTGAGCACAACAGCTTCCTGCTGCAACATATTCAGCTTCAGCAGTTGAAGTAGCCACTGAGTTCTGTTTCTTACTAGTCCAGCTTACTAGCTTCCCTCCAAGAAATTGACATCCTCCAGTTATTGATTTTCTGTCCAACTTGCACCCAGCATAGTCAGCATCAGAGAAACCAACTAACTCAAATCCAGATTCTTTTGGATACCAAAGACCTAGATTTGGTGTACCTTTAAGGTACCTAAAGATCCTTTTCACAACTTGAAGATGTGATTCTTTAGGATCTGCCTGATATCTTGCACAAACACATGTAGCAAACATGATATCAGGTCTACTAGCTGTCAAATAGAGTAATAAACCTATCATTCCTCTATAGGTAGACTGACACACAGACTTACCATCTGAGTCTTTACTCAGCTTGACAACTGGTGACATGGGTGTTCTCATGGTTGAACTAGAATCAAAACCATATTTCTTTATCAAATCAAGAACATACTTGCTTTGATTGATGAAAATTCCATCAGCCTTTTGTTGAATTTGTAGACCTAGGAAATATGTCATCTCACCCATCATACTCATCTTGTACTTTTGTGACATTATTTCTGAAAACCACTCACACAGAGATTCATTGGTAGAACCAAAGATAATGTCATCCACATAGATTTGTACAAGAATCACATGTCCTTTACTCTTTTTAATAAAGAGTGTCTTATCTATACTACCTCTGGTGAAATCCATGGATAGTAGATAAGTGGACAGTGTATCATACCAAGCTCTTAGAGCTTGTTTAAGACCATACAAAGCCTTGTATAACTTATAGACATGATGTGAAAACTTTTAACTCACAAAGCCAGGAGGTTGTTTCACATAGACTTCCTCCTGAAGTTTTCCATTTAGGAAAGCACTCTTCATATCCATTTGATAGACTTTGAAGTCTTTATATGCTGCATAAGCTAGGAACAACCTTATGGCTTCAATTCTAGCTACAGGGGCAAAGGTCTCATCAAAATCAATTCCTTCCTCTTGCTTATACCCTTGTGCTACCAGCCTGGCTTTGTTCCTTACTATCACTCCATCCTTGTCCATTTTATTTCTATAGACCCACTTAGTGCCTATAATTGAGTGACCTTTGGGGGCAGGGACAAGGTTTAATACCTTATTTCTCTCAAATTCATTCAATTCCTCTTGCATAGCTTCAATCCAATCCTCATCCTCTAAGGCTTCTTCAGTATTCTTCGGTTCCATTTGAGATAGGAAACCAAAGTGAGCAGCATTGTTAGCTGTAGCCTTAGATCTGGTCATGACCTTTTTTTGGACATTTCCAATAATTTGATCTTGAGGATGATCTTTGAGGAATTTAAACGTTGTAGTTGGAGAGTCTGGTTCTGAATCTGAGTGATGTTGAGAACTCTGAGGTGAACATACATCCTCAGTCTCAACAACAGCATTGTCAACAAACTGATGATCACTGAGATTCTCAGTCTGAGTGACTTCAGCTCCAAACAGATTGATGTATTCATCATCCTTCTCAACTTGAGAATCCATTTGAGCATGCGATGGACACACATCATCATCACTAGCATTTCCCATGACATACATAGGATTTGATAAGTTGGTTTCCTTAGGCCTTTCAAGCTCACTCAGAATGACCAAGTCAGCTTGACTCTTATCAGCTCGATCAAAACAGTCTTCATCAAAAGAGACATGAATTGACTCTTCTGTGGCCTTTCTCCTAGTATTATATATTCTATAAGACTTGGAGATTGAGGAATAACCAACGAATATTTCAAGATCAGCTTTAGGCTCCAACTTATAGAGCTGATCTCTTTGATTCAACACATAGCACTTTGAACCAAAGATATGGAAATAACCTATATTGGGCTTTCTAGACTTATACATCTCATATGATGTCTTTCAATGTCTTTTGACAATGATTGATCTATTCTGAGTATAACAGGATGTACTGACAGCTTCATCCCAGAAATAGAGTTTCAATCCTGCCTCACATAGCATTGTTTTAGCAGCCTCAATCAAGGTTCTATTTCTCCTTTCAGCAACCCCGTTTTGTTGTGGAGTTTTGATAGATGAGAAATTTTGTAATATCCCTTTTTGTTCATAGAATTTTTCAAGAGTTGAGTTTCTGAACTCAGTCCCATGATTACTTCTATGTTTCTCTACAGACAAACCTTTCTGCAACTCTTCCTGTTTGATAAAACTGATTATCTCCAGGGCAGCCTCACTTTTGGCTTTAAGGAATATTACCCAGGTGAATCGTGAGAACTCATCTACTATCACTAGTGTGTACTTCTTGCCACTTAGGCTTAGAGTACTTATGGGTCCAAACAAATCCATGTGCAACATATGCAATGAGTCTGTTATTGAAAAATTTTGCTTTAAATTAAAGGACCCTATATGATGCTTCCCTTGTTCATAAGCTGAGCACAATTTGTCTTTGACAAATGTGATCTTTGGTAATCCAGAGACTAACTCTTTATTGGATAGCATATTTATGTATTTGAAGTTTAGATGAGATAAACGTTTATGCCATAACCAACTCAGCTTAGGAACAAAATGGGAATACAAGCAGGTTTTATTATAGGGATCAACAGAATTTAGATCAAGTAGATACACATCTCTTTCTCTTCTAGCTATTAATACAGACTTTCCCTTAGCATTATAAATTGTTCCTGCTTTCTTCCTAAAAGTAACAACATTATCTTCATCACACAATTGACTGATACTAATCAGGTTGTGTTTGAAGCCTTTGACATATGCAACCCTCTGGAAAGTAACCTTGCCAGCTTGCATCTTCCCATAACCTTTAGTTCTTCCAAGGGAGTTGTCACCAAATGTTACTTTAGGACCTTTATCTTCTTGGAAATCACTAAGAAGTCCTTTCCACCCAGTCATGTGCCTTTAGCATACACTATCCAAGTACCATTTACTTGAACCCTGCAATTGATATGAAAACTAAACACATTAGTTTTTTTTGGGAACCCACTTCTTGGTGGGTTCAGATTAGGAGCACTTAGCATCTTCATCTGGTTGAACTGACTGGTCAGCTTGAGCAGGAGCTGAGTCCTATGTAGGCTGATCAGCTTGTTCTTGTTCAGGCCTTGAGATTTCTGCATCACAGTCCTTAGCCTGATGACCTCTACTTCTGCACTTGTAGCCTCTCCTTCTTCCAATGATTAAAGGAGGTAGAGAGTCTAACAACCCTTGTGAGAACTTACTCTCAGTCTTAGGATTGTATGTGGTGGATAACTTTTCAACTTTCTTTGCAAGTTGATTTACTTGATGATCACTGACTATGGACTTACCTTTGTCAGGTCTTTGTTTGTTATCCTTAGAAGTTTGACTAACAACCTTCTTTTCCATGACTTTGGACTTACCTTTTCCATGGTGACTGGACTCACCAGTTTCAACAGGTTTGGACTTACCACTGTTGATCTTTGGACTTACCAAGATCTACAACTTTGGACTTACCATTGTTGTGATTTGACCTCTGACTTACAGTGGTCTTCCTATTCTTGTAACTTCTCTCCGAGCTAGATAGAGAATGTTGTATTTTGAAAAGATTTGGATTAAGCCTTTCTCTGACTGAAGTTCTTTGAATAGACTGAGTGTCTAATCTGTCCAGTACAGACTTACCATGCTGTTTGGATGTTGAGCACTCTTCTCCATGATCTTTAGCCTTTACAAACATATTGTATTTAAGGTTTTGACCATGTTTCTTCTCTGAGGCTGACTTCTGAGACTCAATCAGTAGTCTATCCTCATCAGAGTCTGTACTTACTATCTCATCATCAGCTACATAAGCTACTGTTTGATAGTCACCTCCAAGTACAACCTTTACCTGTTTAGGAATTTGTTGGTTTATGCACTTTTTAGCAAGCTTTGATGACTTACACCAAGACTCAGTGACCTTTTGAAGCTGGTCAGCTTTGTCTTTAGCTTCCTGAAGTTCTTCACTTAGAAGTTTGTTGATGTGTCTTTGACATTCAAGATCACATTGTGCTTTCTTACCATCATTAATGAGAGATTGATTTTCCTTAATCTCATCTTTCAGTTTAGCTATCTCAGCTTTGAGGTCATTTTGAGACTTAAGGATGGTCTTGAAATCATTCAGCAGATAATCAAAAGCAAGACCCTTTTCTTCATCAGTGTAAGAGTAGAAATTACTGACCTTATACATGGAAGCAGGATCCTAATCACTGAGCTTGCTGTTTTCCTCAGCTTCCTTCATGTCAGCTTCAAAGATTGATTCGGACTGACCATAATCAACCTCATCTAATTCTAACTCTTCATCTTCTTGAGCCATAAGACATACATCATCATCTGAGGTGGATGATTCTGTATCCCAGGTTTCAACATATAACCCTTTTGCACTGGGTTTGTCTTCTGGCTTTCCTTTCTTGAGCTGAGTATATTTCTTCTTGTATTTATCAGCTCTGTAAGCATTCTTATCAACAACTGATGTTGATTCCACCTTTTTGATCTGCACTCAGCAGCAATATGTCCCTTTTTCTGACAGTTAAAGCACACAACATTCTTGGGATCAAAGGAACTCTTCCCTTTGCCCCTGTTAGATCTTCCTCTTCCCATTTGAGCTCTTCTTAAACGTCTGGCTAACATTGCCATTTGCTCAGTGATATTCTGAACATCATCAGTATCATTTGAGTCTGAGTCTGAGTGGTCAGCTTGAGATTCTGACTCAGTCTCAAAATCAACAACTAGCGTCTTGGAACTTTTCTTCTTTTTCTGTGCAACCAATACAACTTCATTCTTATCCAAAGACTCCTTGAGTTGTTGTTGAGAAGCTCTCTTGTTTTCAGTGATCTGTTCATGATTTAGCAAGAACCTATATATGGACTGTAGGTTGTCCACATGCAGTGTTCCTCCAGCCCTCAGTGTTGTAGTTACATCGTTAAACCTCTCTGGTAACACATCCAGAAATTTCAGCACGAGTTCAGCTTAATCTTTCTTTACACCCACACTTATTAGGTCATTTATCAAGCAGTGAAACCTTGTGAACAAATCAGAAAAGGTTTCATTCTTCTTTGAGAAGAAGTTTTCGTAGGATCTATTCAAATGATTCTTCTTCTGCTGCTTGACCAGATTTGTGCCCTTATAGGTAACACTCAGTGTATCCCAGATATCTTTTGCAGATTGACACCCAGATTGAAGAGTTTCCAATCTTCATCAGTCCAAGATGCAATAGGCTTTCTTGTATCCTTTTCAGTTCTGCCAGGAGACGTATCACTGACAGTAGCAGGAATCCTGGGGATGATCGGTCCTTTTGTAATGACATCGAACATACGAATGTCAATGGACTTGAGGAATAACATGGCTCTGAACTTCCACATAGGATAGTCAGAACCATCAAATATGGGACAACCTTTGGCAGACATCCGTGGAAAGTTTGAAGAGTTGTTGCTTGTAGACATTGTAAACTTTCTCAGAATCTTGAACTTTCAACTTATGAAATCGTTCAGCCTGCTCTGATACCAGTTATTGGTCCCTTGTATGAGAATAACAACAAGCAACAGATGTGTAGAAGGGGGTTGAATACACTTTCTGCGGAAATTGAACAAATCAAATAAAAGTGTTACACACAGTAAATCAAACCACAATCAATCGAATGCTTTTTATTAAGAATATGATTACAATGCTTTGAATAAGAAGATGATTACAATAACTATCACGTAAGCAACTCTTGATATATAATCACCTAATATAAATCTCTCAATCTCTCAAACTTAGCTATCTATAATCAACTTATGATTATACATACCGATGACTCTCTAAACAGGTTGATAACTTATGATTATAGCTATTTACACAGATTGATAACTTACCAATATCACAACTAATGTGATTATTCGAACACACGAATAACTTGGCAATCTGTGAGTTTCTTGATCACGTTGAACAGACAAACAGTGATTCAAGAATCGTAACACATACGGTGAGGTGAGGTTTGACTCTGCAACACGTAGTTGTAATCGCCTCTTGAGTCGTACCTCTAAACTTATCAGGAGATAAGTATTTATAATCCTGTTGCTACGGTTCCTAACAAATTGGACTAATCCTAACTTGCTAACTAACTATCGGATAACTCGAAATCTTGAATCTTGAATCTTCTTATCTTGAGTCTTCAATCTTCAATCTTGATTCTGAAGTCTTCTTATCCTTTCCGTAGATATAGAGAGTTAAAACATAATTTAAAACACATTTAAATTCTTTTAAGCTGACTTCTTTAGTCAGGCTGAGTTACTCAGCTTGAAACTCATCAAGCTGAGTTCTTCGAGAACACACTCGAAAACAAACATGAACTAACATGTATAATTGTTAACTCATCCTTAGAAGTCTAAAGAATTTACTAAAACATATTTAGTAACTCTATTGACCTGACTCAATCTTCACGCTGAGTCGCTCAGCTTGAAACTCATCAAGCTGAAACTCAATATGTATATCTTAGTTTATGCACACAACTTATCAAACATATTGATAATCTTACTAAGATATAGTCTAAGCTGATCGAACATATGCTCAACTTAAACTCAGCTTATATTCAGTCTGAATCACTATAAGCGTTCGGTCTGACTAAGCTTCATAATTCTGTTTAAGTTTTATGTAGAACACATCTTACAAACTTAACTTTGTCTCATCAAATCTTAACTGATGAGATCATTTTTCCAACAGTGTTGTATATATTCTATAACAAAAATTCGTTAGAAAATTTTAAACTATTACCAATTCGATTGATTCCTAAACAACTAATTAATATTATATTCGTTTTACAAATCTCTACTCAAGAAATATGGAAATTACTCAAGTATATGATCAGAACGATCATCTTGTTACTCATGATAATGATAACAACCATCTTGCGTATGAATCAGAGGAGAGTACTGATGATGAGGCGGAAGATAACAACCTCATTGGCAAACCTGTAGTTAAGAGGGGCATAACCAGGTTATCTAAGTTTCGCTAAGAATATGGAAAACCTGGTGGAATAAAGCTTTGTGTAACCTTCGATGTGATGAATAGGATATTAGGGCCAAACAGACCATTGTTTATAAGTTTTTTAGGAGACGTGGTTCGTGAGCATATTGGTTTGAAGATTTTAACAAGCAAGAAGGTGGGTCCAGAAGCAAGAGACAAACTATGAGATGAAATCACAGTACACATATAACTAGCTTTATTCACTTGCTTTTACAATATGTGAAACTAATGAACAACATTGTGTTGATTATTTTTTGCAGCAATTTTTTTATGTTGACGAGAGTCGTAGAAACATAATAATGCATCGTCTTGGTGGTCTTCTAAGGAGTTTCAGAAGGAATTTGAGACAAACATACATATTGCCCAACCAATATACACCTTCAAAATTAAATGAAGTCTGGGCGGAGTATAGTACGATTGTTGAAACCCGAGCGTGGGTCGATTTTGTAAAGTATACGAGCACAAAGGAATACCAGGTGTTAATTTGTCATTTTTATTTAAGTCCATGCATATCTTTTTATAATTTTGTGTTTCCATCTAAACACCTAATGAATTTGTGTTGTAAGGAAAAGTCAGGTGCAACTAAAACAGTGCATTGTATGTTTATCAGCATACAATGGGACAAGATGGATACGTACATGTCAAAGAAAAAATGGCAAACTATTATAATTATAATTGATTACGTATTTGATCTTGGTTTAACTTTACATATTGTATGTATTTGATGTTTATAAGATAAAATATAAAGAAATCCAACCTGATGAAGAGCCTCCGCGTTGTTGAATGTGATTATAAGGAAGGCTAAACAATGCCGGACAATTTGCAGATGATGAGACTAGATCAGTGGGAGATAAACTTGTAAGTATGACTGAAAACTTTATTATCACTTTATGTTTAGTTTGGTATATATAATAACTTATTATTTTCCATGCATTTTTCTTTGCAGGTAGAAACTAAGGACAAGATCAAACAAAGAACCTTGCACGTTGACCAGGGCACTTGTAATACCCGTTTAAAAAAAAAAAGATTTATTTAATTATAGAAAATCCGTACGTCGTGAATGTTGGATATGTTATTATTATGGTGATGGAATACCGGTTTCGAAATAGAAATTATTATGATGAAAGTCAAGATTTATGCAATTCATATACTCATTGGTGTTTAAATTTGATTAGTTGACTAAATGATCTTGGTTATGTATTAATAATTCTAAGATGATCATTTTTAAGTAAATAGACTTCTAATGGACTCATTCTTGGGCTTAGGAAGTTAGTTATTGTTGGGCTTACAAGTAAGGTTATTTTTATTTAAGTTAAAGAAAGAAAAAGAAAAGGTGTAAAAGAAATTAAAGAAAATAGATTTTACTAGGTATTTAATAGATATAAATATTAGGGTTTTTGGGAAATCGAGTATCTACAGTAATCGAGAGAGAAAAAGTGGTGCCTGCGATGTTGCCCCGTTCCTGCCGCCATTGCTCCACCGAGCACCGCTGCCGTCGCCGCCGTGGACCCCCGCCAGCAATCATTTTTGATGTATAAATCGTCAGGTAACATTTCCCCACTCTGTTATAGACGTATAACTACTTTTCATGCCGGTTTAGTTAGGTTTCGAATGTTTTTCGCTAGTACACTGTTTGAGGTAAAAGTAGAACCTAGAACTCCCT
This sequence comes from Pulicaria dysenterica, assembly GCA_947179395.2. Taxonomy (NCBI): domain Eukaryota; kingdom Viridiplantae; phylum Streptophyta; class Magnoliopsida; order Asterales; family Asteraceae; genus Pulicaria; species Pulicaria dysenterica. The sequence goes on from OX359293.1 coordinate 21,030,631, forward strand.
TCGATTTTGTCACCGTAGCTTAAGAATCTCCTGAGATCTAGAGCAGTATGGTACGGTGAGTGTTTTAGTCGCCGGAGACGGCAGGGGAAGAAGTGCGTGTTTCACAGGAGAAAAACGACGTGTGTGTGATTTGTGTGATGTCGGAGACGACAGCGAGTGTGTGTGCTTGGTCAAAGAAAATAACAGTGTTGGTGTGTGTGTTTTAAACCGGAAAGACAGCATGTATGTGTTCGTGTTTTGAAGTCGCCGGAGTAGAGAGAAACATATTTGTGTGTGTGTTCATCGACGAGATAACAAGGTCCAGTGTGTGTGGGTGTGTGTGAGCGAGTGTCCTCCGACACCGATGTGTCTTTTCCGTTTAACCTTTTCCTCGTCGGTGGCCTGTGGGTGTTCGCCGGCTTTTGAACAAGGGAAGGCAAGAGGGGGACGACGACATAAAGGGGGATGTAGGGATTGGTCAGTGGGCCTGTAGGTGGGAGCCGAGAAAAAAGAAAGAAAGAGAGAGTGGGCGTAGAGCCCAATCCGCAGACAAAGAGAGTGAGAAAGCTGTTGGGCCTTTAATTAAATTATGGGTTCTTAATTTATGGGCTGAGTTATTTATTTAAACAATAAGGATGGACCTATGTGTATTTCAGTTTTAGGCCTTTATTTTTAATTAGATGGTGGACTAAATTCATGGAGTTGTTAGCTAGTGGGTCTTAATTATATTGATGTTGGGCCAATGATATACATATATTTAATAGATATTTGAAGCCTTTGGGCCGTGGGTATTAATGAAGAAAATGGTGTTATATTTAATATTGGGCTTTTCTTTTAGTGCATGTACATATATATATATATATATAGATATAAATATATATAATTTATCTATATGTGCGTACGTATATATATATATATATATATATATATATATATATATATATATATATATATATATTTATATTTATATGTATTTAATTATACTTATATATAAACACATTTATTTATAAATGTGTATATAAGTATAATTAAATACATATATATATATATATATATATATATATATATATATTTATATTTATATGTATTTAATTATACTTATATATAAACACATTTATTTATAAATGTGTATATACATACACATTTATTAAATATATATATATATATATATATATATATATATATATATATATATATATATATATGTATATATTGTGTGTGCGAGCTTGTTGCTAAGATCCGACCTCATGGGTTAGCGTGCGGATCCTACTTCGAGGGTTTAGAGCCAAATCTGACTTGTATATATATATAAAGAATTCGACTTAGGTGTGGGTGTTGAGGATTCGACTTGCGAGATAAGAATCCGACTTGAGGTATCGACGGGAACGTGTCACGTTCAGTTTAGGGTTGAGTAGTTGATTTATTTACTAGGTTCGGCCTTAGGGCGGTTCGACCTTGCGGTTGTTAGTGTCGTGTAATCCAACAATTTTGTTGGATTATGTGCAGAGATAATTAATGGGCACATTGTATCCAATGTTATAAGAGACTAAAGGGTCACACTCCACACACCCAAATCAGAATAGTTGGATTTCACCATAAATCTGTATGGAAATAATTAATCAGTTGGATTAATTATTAAATAGAAAAGTAAATAATTAATTAGTAGTATTAATTATTAAAAAGAGAGAAATAAATAATTAATCAGTTTGTATTAATTATTAGAAAGGAAATAAACAATAAATAGTTATTTATTATTTAAAGAGAAATTAAATATTAAGTTTTAATATTTAACGGACCAGTTAATTAATAGTTAATTAATTAACTAGTAAAGTCTAGGGGGCCAAAGTGAGAAGATTGAAAGTTTAATTAAAACCAGTGAGCTTTTAATTAAACGGGCTTAGGTCCATATAATCCTTATATATATCCTTAAGCCTTAAGGATCAACATAAGATAAAAAGGGATTATGGAAGAAATACCTAGCCACCACTCTCCTTCTCACACTCTCTCGTCGCACTCTCTCCCGGCCTCTCTCTCTTCTCTCGTCGAAGTCGAAGTAGTAAAACACCAAAGGTGTTTTGCGACTTGAAAGGTTGACGCATACACACATATACATTCTCGGTTTTTCGAGTATCGTTGTTTGGTAATCCAGGAGCAGTCTAGCAGCCAGTTCCAAGGAGGTGCAGTAGTGGTGGACTTATTTTAGCAATCCTATTGTTACTGATCAGGTATATTTTCTTATAACCTTATCTGTGGATTGTTAGTTTATCAGAAGCTATGATGATCATTAGTTTTAAGATCCTAGCCCTTTTGGGGTTTAGAGGGTTGTGTCCAATCCAGTTCCGCTTTAAAAGGATTGAACCAGTAGAATTAAACCTAGGTTTGACCAGTTTGTGTCAGTGGGTGGTTTGGTCAGATCAAAACCCTTCAGTGGTATCAGAGCCTCGGCTCTATGATCCATAGTTTATAGTTTTATCTGTTTTTAGATTAAGGTTTTGTTCTTAATTATCTACTTGTTCTTGAGATTTTCGAAAATCAAGTAGGTAACAAAACAGTTTGTTTTTGTTATCAGCTTTATCCTATTAATCAGGAAATTCAAACAGTTAGTTTGAATGGTTAAAAGGATCATGATTTTTGATAAGGATAAGTTTGAATTAAGTTTTAAATTAAATAGTTTGTTTAATTAGTTAAACCTGGTTTATCTTTTTAGTTGGTTTGTTTGATAGTTGAATGATCTTCGTCATCTTGTTTCTTCTCCTCATGTTTTTCGAAAACCATAAGGGATAAAAACAAGTTTTCTGTTTTTATCCAGCTAATAAAAGGTTTGTTTTTTTAACCAGTTAGGTTTAAACCAGGTTTGTGTTTAAACAGTTAAAAGGGATAAACTTTTTATCTAAAATTGATCTTAACCAGTTTTTGAACCTATTTGTTTAAAAGGGTTGATATCTAGTTCTAGGATAATTAGTTATTAATAAAACAAGTTTTGTTGAAATTAATAATTAATTGTTTTTTGGTTTTTGACTTAAATCCAGTTTTTTAATCAGGATATTAAAACAGTTAGTTTTAATAGGTTAAAAGGGATTTAAAACATTCATGTATCAATCGGAAAACGGGAACCAAGATCATCACCGTGTTGGGTGGTGATCGTTAGCGGCGCTAAGGACAAGTGGGCCTCGTGGTGATCGTTAGCGGCGCTAAGGCCAGGCGGGCTTCGGCCCATGGGGTTTCGGCCCAATGTGTTCCGTGGCCCATGGGGTTGCTCGGCCCAGGAGATGTTGGCCCAAATAGTTTTTCGGATTAATGCAAAAAGGATTATTATTTTTTAGCAATAAAATTAATAAGATGTTATATAAACTAGTATTATATGTTTTAATTAGTTTAGTTAAAATATATATTTTAATCATTTAGTTATTATGACTAGTTTAGTCATTTTTGAATAAATTCTAAAAGGGGGCAAAGTTTATATAACAAAATAGAGAAACAAATAAGATAATTTTTAATTGACCAAAAGTTGTCGGTTTTAAGTTTCTGGAAAACTAGTAAAAGCCCGACATGGGATTTCATTCAAGTTTTCGAATGAAGTCAAGTTTCTCAAAGTTTTTGTTAAAAAACTATTTTTGGTCAAATAAATTTAATTAGAAGATCATAATTCTCTTTTTGGTTAATAGGTATTAATCAAAAGGGTAAATGAGAATGTTTGAACAAATTAGGAGGTGGAACTGTTTTCTTCATCACAACTCGTTTTCTTTTGACTCCCTTACCAGCTTTCTTTTCCTTTTCTTCGTCATCTATTTTAGCAGTAAACTTGTCAGCAAGCTGTTGAGCCAATTCAAGATCTTTTTTTTCTTGTTGCTTAAGTTCAACATCCAGCCTTTGTGCTAATTCACGATCATGCTCTTCTTGTTGTTCTTTGGTGAGCTTTAGCTTAGGAATATCAACCACAATCTCCTTTCCCTTACCTAGCACAGGGGGCCTCTTTTCATCTTTCTTTCCTTCAATAATTGCAATGCCTTTAAACCCTGGCTTAGGTGCAAGTGGTTCCAGCTTTGACACTTTCCCATCTAACCACCCATCATCAATCTTTTGAGCCATTTTGAATGTGCTAATGTTATGAGTTTGAGCACCTATTTCAATCAGATGATTTTGCTTAACCTTTGACCATGCTTTGAACACCTCAGTTGTTGGATAGTCTCCTATCATAATCATCTTGTTTATCAACACCCTATCCACTGCTGACAACCTTTATTCTTCTTCAACTTGTTGAACACTTGCCACTGTTTGTTGAACTGGAGCAACTGTTGGTTCTGAAGTTGCAACTGTTTGTGTATCTGGTGCAACTGTTAGTTCAGTCTGCACAACTGTTTCAGCAACTGTTGGTTGAATCATTACTGGCTTTAAGGTTTTCTCCCCCTTTTTGATTGGAACGGTTTGAGAGGGGGGTGTTGCATTTGTTTTGGACTGTTGGAGCCGTTGATCATGAACCCGAAGAACATCAGTTGCCTTCTTTAGTGTCTCAGACAAAAAATTTATCTGTTTATCCTGCCTGATGATCACTTCATTGTGTTTTTCCAGAAGCCTGTCATATTGGAAATTCCTCTTTTTGAGATAGAGGAAAGCAGCAACGAATGGTACAAGCTCTGAGTTCGTCAATGCCTTTTGTTTCAGACTTGCCTCAAGTTCATCCAATGTTGCCATGGTGAACATATCATCGATAGATACAACTGTTGGGTTACTCCTAGAAGTTTCCACACCAGTACCCCTTTTTTCTTGGTACTGAGGATTTCCAGAAGCTGTTTTACCAGCCTCTGTTGCCATGGCTGAGGTCTTAGCAATGTTAACACTATCCTATTCATCCCTTGCGGATGAAACAGTAGTATCAGCCTCATAAACCACATGATCACCCTCTAATGGAGTGATCACCTCCTCATTGTGCCTGGGAGACAGCACGAATGGTTCCCTTTCGATATTCTGCACAGATGAATGCACCTGTGCAAGGCTAACAGTTTGGGATTCTGGAACTGTGGTGGAAGGAGCACTAACAGTTCTTCTTCGCTTTTGGAATGTTTTCAGAGGAGGGGCTTGTGTTGTAGCTCTATCAAAGGTAGCAGAAGGGATTATATGAGTATCATGAGCTGTGGGTTCTAGAGTTGGTGGTGTAGCAATGCTGTGGGCTTCATGCTCAACTCTAGTAGCCCTGTTTCTTGAAATGAACTCCACCATTGCAGAGAGTGGTGGAGTTATGGCACCAGAGAAACTCTTGCCATCTATTTGCAACTTGCTCAATGTGGAGGCCACATGAGCAGAGGGAATGATCATACTATTGTGTGTTTGAAGGTTTGGTAACACAAAGTTTATAAAAACTTGCACAAACCTGGGGTACATAAAAAATAGACCATATTTGGTCCCTAGATGCTTTACCATCCCGTTAAATATCATTTTGGAAAAGTTGAAGCAACGATTGTTTGCCAAGCAGATCAAGGCCAAAGCAATGTTGCTTCCAAATTCATTCTACCCTGTTCTTTTAGGACTAATACACTGCTGGAGAGTATGTATTAAATACTTCCAGTGTGCGCAGAACTGTCCTTTATAAAAGGTACCCTTACCCCCAGGGCCCTCATAACCAAGCTTAACTAACTCGGCATGCAAAAATTCTAAAGACACAGAGTCGGAGTACTCACCATGTCGATCATTCAGATGTAGATGTTGGCGGATGATATCTTCAGAGATGGACACATCCATACCATCAACTGTTGTATCAATCCATTGTACTCCAACTTCCTCTCTGATCGTTGCATTTTTCCAGAATTGATCCAGATGGGAAGTGTAGATGGTTGGGTTTATTGTAACTGGTGAGAGCAGTGGTGAGATTGGACATTGAAAGGTAATCGATCATGTCATGAAATGCATTCAGGTTATCAGGTTTGGCAAGATATACTAGCATGTTGTGTTCTTTCACGATGGGAAGTGGAGCCATTGTGAGTCGAAAGCAAAATTCTAGGGTTTGCGTATGATCGAAGTTCAGTAGGCGTGAATGAACTTGTGAGGAGGGAATGCCTTATATATGTTTCGAATATTAAATGCAATTCAAACATCCTCAGATTCTGCAAAGACTAAAACACCCTTAAGTAATCTAACAATTGATGGATAAAAATGAACTAACAGTTGAAAACTGTTATCGTAGGAAAGTACAACTGTTACTTAAAAGAATTTCTCCCCCTTGGATGAACATGCAGTTTGCCTAACAGTTGTGCACTCCATTCACTAACAGTTGAAAACTGTTAGTTGTATTTTTGAAAAACAGTTAGTTGAACACGTGCAACTGTCAGTCAACAAGCATCAGCTGGCAAAAACATTAGCACTTTCAAAGATCATAAGCTGACAACAATCATTAGCGAACATCAGCTAACACCAGCAACTGCGCAGCTGTCTAGAGGTCAAAGAAAAGTTTTAATCCCTAAAGGTATACATTTCTAATCCTCTTCTCTTTTAGTTCCTGTATGAGTTAGATGAGATCACTGGAGGGGGTTTTGATTTCCGCTATGCATGTATGATAATATGTTTTTATACCCCACAAAACCCTTCAGTGGTATCAGAGCCACTTCTAACGTCATAGGGAACTAGGTAGGATTCTTTTATCATGATGAATAGTTTTTTCTTTTATCAAGTTTTAACTTTTTGTTTATCCAAGTATTTTAAAAATCAAGTTTTAGATTTTTAAATGGATAACAAGAATTAGTTATGATAAAAGGATAAGGTTTAAGGTTTAAATTTTAAATATTATTATTATTTTTATTGTTGTTTGCGTAAAGGGTGGTGGCCGGCGGCGGTTTCACCACCGTGGCCGGCGGCGGCGTTGACCAGTCAGTCGCAGCCACCAGGTTGGTCGGCGGCGAAGGTGGTCGGCGGCCCAGGTCCAAACCGGCGGCGTAGGGGCGGCCCAGCCGAGGCCTGCTGCCTACGGCTCAGGTGGTTTCGGCCCAGTTGGTGGTCGGCCCACGGTCTCATGTTTTTGGCTCAGTTTTGAGGTCCAAAAATGTATTTTAGTTTTTGGGTTTAGGGTAACACCTAACAGTATTAAAACTAAAGATATTGTATAAGTTTTATTTTATAAAACTTATATATATATATATATATATATATATATATATATATATATATATATATATATATATATATATATATATATATATATAAAATATTAATTTTAATCAAGCATTGGTTAGAATTAATTATTTTAGTTACTCAATACGCGTAAACAATAATTAAATAATTTTATTATTTTAAACCAAGTGATTTTTAGCAGTTTGTTAAAAGTCAAGTTAATTCGTCGGGATATGATAATTAGAACCAGTTTTGTATGTATTTGTTTTAAATACATGTTTGGGATGCCATAGCCGAGCCATCTTTTTAGACCTTGTGGATTGTTTACTTTTCTGCACTTGTGGTTGTGATTGGTTTTATTATTCTATGGTGTGGGGAGGCCTGCGTGCCACTTACAATCCCTATTCTATTTTGTAAAAGTACTAGAATTAGCGGGCCTGCGTGCCTTTGATTATCTTGTAATTTTTATTATTTCTAGTTTTAGATAATAGAATAGAATAGCATTATTAGAATAAATCTGAAGCTGACTCAAGAACCAAGGAGCAGGAAGCAGGATTGGATGTTGGAGCCAGTGGGAGCTTCAGAATACCATGCCATGTGTGTTGTTTTCCATTTAGGTTTTGACCGTCGTGTTTTTCGTGTGGCTCACGAAACCGACATTAGAAAAGGGCAAGACTAAGGCATAGTTGTTTGTGGTTGTTTTATTTCTTTACATATTATATATGCGTGGTTGTGATTAACACGATGAAATAAAATAAGGGTTTTAATAATAGTTAATTATTGAAACAGATGTTTAAAAGAAACTGGCATTAAAGTTTTTCTCGTTAAAAACTTGGAAAATCCTTTTTAGAAAAATCTTAGATCAGTGTGCTACCCACCTAATGGTACACCTCGACTGTTAAACGGTACTCGGATGTCGGAAGTGCCCAAACCTTGGGCATCCGGGTTCAAACCATTGCGGGAGAGGGCATGAAAGATTCTGCGATAATCGGGAGTCCCGGCCAGAATTCATGCTGTCTTAGGTGGTGCGATCTATTTTGGTGATAATCGGGAGTCCCGGCCCAAAATGCACTAGAGGGACTAAACATGCACGGTTCCTATAACCGATGTCCCGCGGATCTAGGAGTCGTGTCCAGTTAGGATACGATTGGTATAGTTCTTACCTACCAGAAATAGCATTGTCCCGGTGGGAAGTGCCCAAACCTTGCATCGGGAAATGTGAAATATGGATCCTAGTCTAATAATTTTTGTTAAAAGGTAATAATTATTAGAAGATATAATCAATACTGAATCGGTTTTATATTTTTCTTTTTCTGTAGATGTCTATTATATATGTTATTCCGTTTTATTCACCAAGAGAGTCTCTAAGTCTCATCACTAGCAAGTGGAAGCTTTCAGGTCCAAACTTTGCTGTTTGGAAGATGCATCTGAAAAATGTCTTGGATGCACAGGGAAAGCTTCACATCATTGAGACATTGCCTCCAGAACGACCAGGAGTAGATGCCCAGGATAGTGAGTATGACACTTACTATCAGTATCTGGATGACGAGTCTGACGTCATGTCAATTCTCATTCTCACAGCATCATCCGAGTTTACGGATGATCTCCGTGAGAAGTCGTCTTATGAGGTTGTTCAAGGATTGGAGCAGAAGTTCAAGTTTAGTGAACGGATATGTCGTATGCTACTGATGAGGGAAATCCTTTCAGCCAAGATGAAAGAAAGTCAGCCTATTAGCGATCATCTCATTAATATGAGAAGGCTCTTGGATTGCTATGAGAGCTTGGGGTCAAAATCAAAACCACATGAGCTAGTTATGCTCTTGTTCGGTTCCTTGTCGGACTACTACCAGAAAAGAGTAATGTTTGTCCTCGGTGATTTTGAGATGACTGTCGCAGGGTTGCACAAAATCCTCATGTCCATTAGCGACGAGTTGAACCCAAAGCAGCTAGAGTCACCAGTTGTGGACCCTATGCAGGAGGATGACTGGCTGGAAGAACTTGGAGAAATTTGTTGCCCAGACTGTGGTAGCAAGGATTCATGCGAGCACTCACTCGACATAGATCAACTGGACATTGGTTCGCCCAATGAGTCAGGTATCTTTATGATAGATTGTCTTATTACTTCTTATGAATCATGGGTATTGGATAGCGGATGTGGTCATCACATATGCAATCATTTGCAGGGATTCAAGAGAAGTAAGAAACTGAGACTAGGAGATATGGACCTGCGGGTAGGCGAAGGCTCCATGGTTGGTGCTGAAGCTGTAGGGACATATTGTCTTAGTTTGCCCTCGGGCATGGTCTTAGAACTAGAACCTTGTTATTATGTTCCAAGACTTATTAAAAATGTTATCTCGTTTGATTTACTTATAGACCGTGGTTTTACTTATGTTTTAAATGAAAAGTCTATTTCTTCTTTCAAAAACGATATTTTATATTTTAAAACTACTCCAGAAAATGGTCTATATACGCTAAATCTAGATAACAATGACATCTATCATATAAGTAAGAGTTCCAAGAGTAACTTGAATCAAACTTATCTCTGGCATTGTCGTTTAGGACATATAAACGAGAAACGCATTGAGAAACTCCGAGATGACGGAATTATAGAACCATTTGACTTGGAGTCATATGATATATGCGAATCTTGTTTGTCTGGTAAAATGATAAAGCAGCCTTTCAACAGTAAGAATGAAAGGGCTAGTGAGTTATTAGGGATTATACACACAGATGTGTGTGGACCCTTCACTCCAGAGGCCAGAGGAGGATACCGGTATTTCATAACCTTTACTGATGACTTCAGTAGGTTCGGTTATGTGTACCTCATGAGACTTAAATCTGAAAGTTTTGACAAGTTCAAACAGTTTCAGAATGAGGTACAAAATCAGCTGGACAAGAAGATAAAGTCGCTTCGGTCAGATCGAGGTGGCGAATATCTGAGTCAGGAATTCTACGATCATTTGAAGGAATGTGAGATTGTTTCACAACTCACACCTCCGTATACACCTCAGATGAATGGTGTATCAGAAAGGAGGAATCGTACACTTCTTGACATGGTACGATCAATGATGAGTCGAAGTTCACTACCATTGTCTTTTTGGGGACATGCACTCGAGACAGCAGCGTTCATGCTGAACCGGGTTCCAACCAAATCGGTTGAAAAGACACCGTTCGAGGTATGGACGGGGAAAAAGCCCAAAATGTCTTTTCTAAAGGTTTGGGGATGTGAGGTGTATGTTAAGAGAACATTTATGGATAAACTCAATCCCAAATCAGATAAGTGTATCTTCGTGGGCTATCCCAAGGAAACCATGGGATACTATTTCTACAACCCAGATGAGAACAAAGTTTTTGTTGCTCGTAAAGGGGTATTCTTGGAGGAGAAGTTTCTAAACTCAGAGACTCCAAGAAAAGAAATAGAGCTTCAAGAAATTGAAGAGGAGGATATTACACCACCACCGATAGTTGAACCTGTAGTTCAGCAGAGAATTGTTAAACCTCAACCCGAGTCTGTGGTTGAGGAAGAGGTGAAAACACAAGACCTTCGCAGGTCTAGTAGGCCTCGTATTGAGCCAGATAGGTATCTGGGATTCCTAGTTGCTGAAGACGAAGGGGATCTCTTAGAACGCACTACCTACCAAGACGCTGCCTCAGGTTTAGAATCTGAGAAATGGCTAGAAGCCATGAAGGCAGAGATGCAATCGATGTATGACAACCAAGTTTGGGAGTTAGTGGATTTGCCTCAACACAGTAAAGCTGTTGGGTGCAAATGGGTCTTCAAGAAGAAGACAGACATGGATGGAAAGGGAAACTGACAGAGGATGTATATATGATACAACCGGATGGTTTTGCGGATCCAAAGAACCCTAATAAAGTATGCAAGTTGCTTAAATCCATTTATGGACTAAAGCAAGCATCTAGGAGCTGGAACTTACACTTTGATGAGCGCATCAAAGAGTTTGGTTTTACCAAAAGTGAGTTCGAGTCGTGTATTTACACTAAATTCAGTGGGAGCGCGGTAACCTTCCTAGTCTTGTATGTAGACGACATACTGTTAATAGGAAACAATATACCAGTATTACAAGGAGTAAAATCCTGGTTAGGTAAATGTTTCTAGATGAAAGACTTGGGAGAAGCTGCTTATATACTGGGTGTAAAGATCTATAGGAATAGATCTAAGCGGCTTATCGGACTTAGTCAAAGTACTTATATTGACAAAGTCGTAAAAAGATTCAAGATGGATGGATCCAAGAAAGGATTTATTCATATGCAATCTGGCGCGATTTTGAGCAAGGCTCAGTGTCCTGTGTCTAGTCAAGATCAGGACAAGATGAAATTGATACCATATGCCTCGGCAGTTGGTTCAATTATGTATGCCATGCTATGTACTAGACCCGATGTTGCCTATTCTATCAGTGTCACGAGTAGATATCAGCAAAATCCTGGTGAAGCTCATTGGGTGGCCGTCAAGAATATTCTCAAGTATTTGAGAAGGACGAAAGACATATTCCTAGTATATGGAGGTTCGATGGATGAGCTCAGTGTAACTGGTTACACAGATGCTAGTTTCCAGACCGACAGAGACGACTTTAGGTCGCAGTCAGGATTTGTCTTTACCCTAAACGGAGGAGCCATATCTTGGAAAAGTCAGAAGCAAGATACAATAGCAGATTCTACTACAGAGGCAGAGTATATTGCGGCATGTGATGCGGCAAAGGAAGCTGTTTGGCTGAAGAATTTTATCTCGGATCTTAGAGTTGTTGCCAGTATCTCTAGACCGATTGATATATTCTGTGACAACTCAGGGGCTGTAGCGTAAGCTAAAGAGCCTAGAGATCATCAGCGGACAAGGCACGTACTCAGGAAATATCACCTCATCCGAGAGATCATTGGAAGAGATGATATTAGAGTGCAAAAGATACCGACGGACGACAACGTTGTTGACCCGTTGACAAAGCCGCTAGCTAGGGCTAAGCATGAGAGGCATGCGAGTTCTATAGGAATGCAGTTCTTGTTCTATGGATGTAACTTGAAACCTTTTATTATGTATTTACATTTCATGGGATTGAAATAGGAGGTATTTACATAATGTTTCGTAGTTGTCCATTTTTAGCATGTTTAACCTATCCTTGATAAGTCAAGTTATGAATTGTCTAAATGCCCGTAGCTACTTAATGTAGTGGGAGCTACATTAGGGAGGTAACGCTATTATGAATATTTGATGATTTATTCGGGTATGAATAAAAGCACAAGGTTGTGACCAAATATTCATAGATATTTATCAGGGGATAAATATTGGGGTGATCCGCATCGAGTTTACTTCATGGAGCATTAACATAAGTAAACTTGATAGGTTGTCCTTAGACCTGAGATATTTGGTTTGGGGCATGGTAACTTCTGTACTTTAGCATGTTCTAACGTCACGCCGTAATAGGGTGATCATAAAGGGCTTGTCTAGGTGCAGCGGAAGCCGTGTGCTCAAATTGCAAATAGTCAAGATGGGATTTGCACCTCTTTTTTAGGAGAGATATTTTCTGAGCTCCTCGACGATTAAGACTACTGAAAATGCGTGGCCGCGCTCGGTTAGAATGATAGTTATTCATTCGGGAAAACCGTAACTGCAGAGTGTCGAAATCAGAGTCGAGAAAATCTGAGTATTAGATGAGATCCCTGCTCCATGTCAAATACTCACATTACGAAATATCGCGATGCAAAAGGAAAAGTCTAGATAATACAAGGTATGGATTATATATCTAGATATAAGAGATCTCATAGTCTGGTTAACCTAAGTGTCTGGCTAGGGACCTCCTTAGGCCAACGATGTACAAGGAGTGTTACTTATCTTGCACAAGTGGGAGTCTGTTAGATTATGTGCAGAGATAGATAACATGTATTATCGTGTCCAATACTATGTGACATTAAAGGATCACACCGCTGCACACCCAATTAGAACCTTTTGGATTATAACCTTTTGTGTGGAAAAGAAATAATTAATTAGTTTAATTAATTATCGAGAAAGAGAAAAATAATAATAGTTAATTATTATTTAAAAGAGAGATGTTAATATTTAGTTTAAATATTAACGGGACCAGTTAATTAATAGTTATTAATTAACTAGAAAGGTCAAGGGGTATTTTGTGTAATTGGTTAATAGTTTAATTAAACCTGGGCTTTAATTAAACGGGCTTGGCCTAATAAGGGTTTATTATATATAAACCTAATTAAGCCTAATTAATCACATAAGTCAAATTACAAGCCAAAAGAAAAAACCCTAGCTCTCTCTCTCTAACTCTCGGCCGACCCTCTCTCTCTCTCTCTCTTCGACGTCGACGGCGGCGCAAGGCCGCAGGGTGGTGGTCGACGGCGGCGCAAGGCCGCAAGGGCTGTGGTCGATGGCGCCGCAAGGGTTCACACACACACGGGTCACGGATTGATCCGAGTTTTAATCCTTAGGCGGTCTAGCAGCCAGTTCGAGGCGGTGCAGTAGCGTTGGATAGCCTGCAGCTGTCTAGAGGTCAAAGAAAAGTTTTAATCCCTAAAGGTATACATTTCTAATCCTCTTCTCTTTTAGTTCCTGTATGAGTTAAATGAGATCACTGGAGGGGGTTTTGATTTCCGCTGTGCATGTATGATAATATGTTTTTATACCCCACAAAACCCTTCATTAGTATCAGTCAATTGTGTGATGAGGACAATGTTGTTACTTTTAGGAAGAAAGCAAGAATAATTTATAATGATAAGGGAAAGCCTGTATTAATAGCTAAAAGAGAAAGAGATGTGTATCTACTTGATCTTAATTCTGCTGATCCAAATAATGAAACCTGCTTGTATTCCCATTCTGTTCTTGAGCTGAGTTGGTTATGGCATAAACGTTTGTCTCATTTGAACTTTAAAAATATAAATATGCTGTCCAATAAAGAGTTAGTCTCTGGATTACCAAAAATCACATTTGTCAAAGATAAATTATGTTCAGCCTTTGAACAAGGGAAACACCATAAAGGGTCCTTTAAATCAAAGCAAAATTTTTCAATAACAGACCCATTGCATATGTTGCATATGGATCTGTTTGGACCCATAAGTACTCCAAGCCTAAGTTGCAAGAAGTACACTCTGGTGATAGTAGATGAGTTCTCACGATTCACTTGTGTAATATTCCTAAAAGCCAAAAGTGAGGCTGCCCTGGAGATAATAAGTTTCATCAAAAGGGAAGAGTTGTAGAAAGGTTTGTCTGTAAAGCAACTCAGAAGTGATCATGGGACTGAGTTCAGGAACTCAACCCTTGAAAGCTTCTGTGAACAAAAAGGAATATTACAAAATTTCTCATCTGTCAGAACTCCACAACGAAATGGAGTTGCTGAAAGGAGAAATAGAACCTTAATTGAGGCTGCAAGGACAATGCTCTGTGAGGCAGGATTGAAACTCTATTTCTGGGATGAAGCTGTTAGTACAGCCTGCTATACTCAGAATAGGTCAATCATTGTCAAAAGACATGGAAAGACTTCATATGAAATGTATAAGTCTAGAAAGCCCAATATAGGTTATTTCCATATCTTTGGTTCAAAATGCTATGTGCTGAATCAAAGAGATCAGCTCCATAAGTTGGAACCCAAAGCTGATCCTGGAATATTTGTTGGTTATTCCTCAATCTCCAAATCATACAGAGTATATAACTCTTGGAGAAAGGCCATTGAAGAATCAATTCATGTTTCTTTTGATGAAGACTATTTTGATCAAGCTGATAAGAGTCAAGCTGACTTGGTTAGTCTGAGTGAGCTTGAAAGGCCTAAGGAAACCAACTTATCAAATCCTATGTATGTCATAGGAGATGATAGTGATGATGATGTGTGTTCATCAATGAAATCATCACAAGCTTCAAAGGATTCTCAAGCTGAGAAAGATGATGAGTTCGTCAATCCTTTTGGAGCTGATGTCACTCAGACTGAGAATCTCAGTGATAATCAGTTTGTTGACAATGTTGCTATTAAGACTGAGGAGATAAGTTCACCTCAAGGTTGTTGGGAAATTAGCTAAGGCATTAAGACTGTTTAACATGCAAAGTTGAAACTGTTAGAAGAGTTTATGGAAAACAGTTGTGAACTGTTAGATGAAAATATGAAAACAGTTGTAAATAACAGTTGCTGTGGGCATTACAACTGTTAGTACAAAGTTCAGAACTGTTAGTTCAAAATTGTCACAACTGTTTGAAGACCTTAAAGCCGAAGACTGTTAGAAGAACCAGAACTGTTGCATCCAATGAACAGTTTCGGTTGAGCTAAATATGGAAAACCCTATCTTTGTGGATATCTCGAAATATTTGGAAGATCATCAAGATTATCTCGGAAGATCGAAGATTACCTAACTGTCAACAAATCAAGGAAGATCAAGGAGTTTATAAATACTAGATTAGAATTTTTAATATGTACGTACTCATTGTTTAAGTTTTGCATTCATTCTTCAAGTTGTAATTTGCTTTCAGAATAGTGCTAAGCCTCTAAGTTTCTCTTTGAAACCCGAGAACAATCTGTGTTCTTCGTCTAACATAATAAGTTAGATTGGGGGTGAAGTTTGCTATTGTAATCATTCTGGTTAATCAATAAAACTACTGTTTGATTGAATTGCTTTGTGTTCAAAACCTTCTTTAATCAATTAACTGTGATTCCGCAACTTCTTAGTTGATTGTGATCATAGTTAAAGATTAACTTTTATTCAACTCTGATTTGTTATTCAAAAGTTAGTTCTTGTTATTTGATATAATCTATATCCGATCCTGACAAGTGGTATCAGAGCCTTATCATTAAGGTTCCTTTGATCACCAGTTGAAGGTTTTGTTTCAATCTTGCTTTGTTCTTTAAAACTGTTTTCAAATTACTTTGTTTCAATGGATTCTGGTGGATCTTCGGATAACAATGGCTCTGGGTCAAACATTCGTGTTCCCATGCTTAAACCAACTGATTTTGAGATGTGGAAATTGAGAATCAAGCAGCATGTCCAATTAATGGACTATGCTGTTTGGGAAATCATTGAAACTGTTCCCACTACCCCTGTTGATCTGGATGAGACTGGAAAACCAAAGAAGAAGCCACCACCAAAGACAGATGCTGAAAAGAAGGAGAGAATGATGGAGATGAAAGCTCTCAGCATCCTTCAGATTGCAATTCCCAATGAGTATCAACATCAGTTCAAGAAATTTGATGATGCTCATGAACTTTGGAATGCTCTGGAAAAGAGGTTTGCTGGGAATGCTAGCTCTAAGAGAAACCAAAGAGATCTCCTTAAACAAGCCTATGAGAACTTCACCAGTGGAAAGAATGAGAGCATCACCCAAATCTTTGATAGGTTTTACAAGCTGGTAAGCCAACTAGAGAGTGTTAAGGTTAGGCTTGATCAAGATGAGATAAAAAGAAAGTTTCTTAGGTCTCTAGGTGATGAATGGACTGTGTTTGCTGCACAATGGAGGACTAAGGATTCCCTTGAAGACATAGAGTTAGATGACCTCTATAATAGTTTGATAGTGTTTGAGGGAGAGATAGAGGGAAAAAGAAAAACTGTTGTCCCTAGCCACAATGCTGCTCTCCTGTCATCCTCAGGTATGGAATTAAACCATTCATTAACTAATTCTATTGATAGTTGTACAGGTACTAGTTCTGCTGTTGGACTAGATGTGAACACTCCAGATGCTGTGCTTGAAGCTTTTCTTGCCAGCCATGCACATTCAACCCTCACCAATGAGGATCTTGAACAAGTGCACCCTGATGATCTTGAGGAGATGGATCTCAAATGGCAGATGGCCATGCTTACTGTTAGAGCCAAGAGGTTCATCAAAAGGACTGGAAGGCAAAACATGAATTTCAGAGCAGATGGAAAGGCTGGATTTGACAAGTCAAAGGTGAGATGCTTCAAATGTCAACAGCTTGGCCACTTTGCAAGAGAGTGCAGATCTGGTGGACAAGTCCAGAATCAAGGTCAGAGGCCAACTCAGAATCAAACCTCCTCAGCATTGGTCTCACAAGAAGGCCATGGGTTTGATTGGAGTGATCAAGCAGAAGAGGCTACAAACAACAAAGCTTTGATGGCATTGACTGACTCCTCCATCAAGTTGGATTCACCAGAATCAGAGGACATTCAGTTATCTTCTAAACTATGTCCTGGTGAATGTAGAGCTATTGTTAAAAGGTTTAGAGAGCACAATAAGAAAATGTGTGCTGCTCTAAGCAAAATGGAGGAGAGGAGATATGAATCAAGTGCAGTCATTGAAAGCTTTGAAAAGAAAATAAAAGATTATCAAGCCAATGAACTGCAAATGGATTATGATAGAAAATATCATAAGTGGGAAAAAGAGCAGCTTCAAGAGGAGATTGATAGTCTGAAAAAGAAGCTAAGTGAGAAGGAAAGCAAGGTTGATGAATTAACCAAGAAGTTGGAGGGGGTGGACATTGATCTGAGCATCTTCAAGGCAGCCAACCTTAAACTTGAAACCTTGTTGCAATCTCAAGTTAGAGAGAAGGTGAAAACTGGCCTAGGATACAAACAAACCCCACCTCCATACAACCAAAACTACATAACTCCAATGTCAGAGGTAGCTGACAGATATGTTAACGACCCTTTGGAAGAAGAACTTAAGTCAGCTGATCCAAAGTTTGAGAGTTATGAAGATGGAGTTCTGTCAGAAGTAAGTGATGAAGAAAATGAGGGAGTTGTGAAGAAGGATGAAGTTATTCCATATGAAAATCACATCTGTTGTGAGCCCATTCCCACAAAATCATCTTTACAACCTGTGGTGTTTGTAAAAGCATCCACTGAACCCCTCACCAATGAGCTAAAACCCTCAAAAGCTGTTAACTCCATAAAAAGTTTCACAACTGTTGCCAACAGTTCACATCTCTACACTAACAGTTCCAAAAAGAACCCAAACAGCTCAACTGTTAGTACCAAGACCAAAGGAAAGGAGAAAGTTGGTGAAGTTGTAGTTGGAAAGCCCAAAAAGGAGGCTGCAAAAGCACAGACTAAACCCAGATCTGTAAAAAGGCATACTGAAATGCCTACATGCACATGCCAAAAGCATGGTGTACAAAAGTTTTCTCAGTCAGCACCTGTTAGAGGAAATCAAAGAAATAGGAACCAGTTCTGGTCACAAAGAACTGGTTTGCCTATTGTGAAAGCTAAAAAGTGCTATATATGTGGGAGATCCAATCACTTGGCTCAAGACTGTTATTATAACCCACAACTGTGTAGCACCAAAAAACCAAGTTTCAAAAGGCAAAATAACAGTTCTAAAACTGTTAAGTCAAAGCAGATTAACAGTTCTAAAACTGCCAAGCCAAAACAGGCTAACAGTTCTACAACTGTTACATCCAAACCAACTAACAGTTCCACAACTGTTTTATCAAAACCAAAAACGGTTGGTCTGGCTTGGGTGAAACTGCAGAAACAAACAGTTTCTGAAGAGGGTAAAACTGGTACTCAAATTGCAAAACAGAATAAGTCACATGATGACTCAACTATTTTACCATCTACAACAACTGTTTGTTCAAAGGTCTCAACTGTTAATCACAACAGTTGGGAACCACATGTTCTAACAAAGTATTCATCACACAAATTAGAGAAATCTAATTTGGATGAAATCAAAAAGAACCAAACTCTGTTTAAGTATTATGACTTGAATGGTGTACCCAAGACCTGCATGGCCTGGGTACTTCCTGCTACTAACTGATTTTATTTGTGCAGAGTATTCATAGGGCCAATCATGGATCTATCTGGCATGTGGATAGTGGATGCTCAAGGCACATGACTGTAAATCCACATTGTTTGAAGGATTTCAGAAGCATCAATGGTGGATTTGTAGCATTTGGAGGAAATGCTAAGGGAGGAAAAATCACAGGTAAAGGAGTTGTTGAGGCAGGTACACTTACATTTAATGATGTTTTCTTTGTTGAACAACTTAAGTACAATTTGTTAAGTGTATCTCAAATCTATGACAATGGAAACAAAGTTTTGTTTACAG
The DNA here is from genome assembly GCA_947179395.2 of Pulicaria dysenterica. Lineage (NCBI taxonomy): Eukaryota > Viridiplantae > Streptophyta > Magnoliopsida > Asterales > Asteraceae > Pulicaria > Pulicaria dysenterica. The sequence goes on from OX359293.1 coordinate 21,049,709, forward strand.
ATTCAGAATGCATTATCCTATCAAAAGATTTTGAACTAAATGAGAAGTATGTTCTTTTGAGAACACCTAGAAAGGATAATGTATACTGTCTAGATACACAAAAGATTGCTAAACAGAATGTGTTAAGTTGTTTACTCTCAAAGGCATCTCATGATGAGTCTGCCATTTGGCATAGAAGGATGTGTCACATGAACTTTAAAACCATGAATGTGTTAGTTAAAAACAATCTGGTAAGAGGATTGCCACAAAAGGAATTCTCATGTGATGATCATTGTGTGGCTTGTCTCAAAGGCAAGCAACACAAAACTTCTTATAAGACCAAAGAAGTTTCTTCCATTGCTGCACCTTTACAACTTTTGCATATGGATCTTTTTGGTCCAACATCTGTGATCAGCATAGGTAAGAAAGCCTACTGTTTAGTTGTAGTTGATGATTTCACCAGAATTTAAGAACTATGAATTTAAAACCAACATCATTAGATCTGACAATGGTTCTGAATTTAAGAACTATGAGCTAAACAGTTTTTGTGAAAGTAAAGGTATTGAAAGACAGTTTAGTGCCCCTAGGACTCCCCAACAGAATGGAGTTGCTGAGAGAAGGAATAGGACTTTGATAGAGGCTGCTAGATCTATGTTAGCTGATTCTAGGCTCCCAATAACATTCTGGACAGAAGCAGTAACACTGACTGCTATGTTCAGAATAGAGTACAAGTAGTCAAGACCAAAGGGAAAATTCCTTATGAGTTGTTCCTCAAGAGAAAACCTTTAATCAACTTCTTCAAACCATTTGGCTGTCCTTGCACTATCCTTAATACCAAATCACAATTAGGCAAGTTTGAGAGTAAGGCTGAAGAAGGTTTCTTTGTAGGATACTCCACTCAAAGTAAAGCTTATAGAGTATTTAACAATGTCACTAGAATAATAGAAGAGAGTATGAATGTCTCTTTCAATGAGAATAGGATCAATATTGCAGGTAATGGGCCTGATTGGTTATTTGATATTGATGCATTGTCTAAATCTCTTTCTTTTGAGTATTCTACTAAAACAGCTGCAGGTACCTCAACAACTGTTGGTGAAAATCAACAAACAGTCTCCAACAGTTCAAACAGTTTTGAAACTGTTAGATCAAAACCAACAACTGTTGGTTCAAACAAAGTTACTGAAGACTTTGTTGTGATTCCTATGCTTCAACAAGAGTTTTCCAATGCTGTTGATCCATTGATTGATGTTGAATCTTCAAAGGACATGGATTCTCATGATCCTCAACAACACACTGACTCTGCATCTCAAACAGTTGCTGATCAAGTGTGTGATACTGCTGGAAATTCAAGTGAATGTGAGTTTGATCTGTCTAATCTAGGGAATGAACTGACTGAAGAAAACATTCCTACATCAAGAGTTCACAAGAATCATCCAATATCACAAATAATTGGTGATCCAACCACTCCTATCAGAACAAGGAACATGCTGCAAAATGAAAACAGTGGTGTGGATCTTGCCCAATTTGATGTGAATGCCTGCTTTCTATCTCAAATAGAACCAAAGAAAGCAGTTGAAGCTTTGAAAGACCCTTCATGGGTGGAAGCAATGCAAGAGGAGCTCTTACAATTTCAAATTCAGCAAGTTTGGAAGTTGGTTGAGCTTCCAAGAGGCAAAAGAGCAATTGGCACCAAGTGGGTGTTCAGAAACAAGAAAGATGAAAGAGGGATTGTAATCAAGAATAAGGCAAGACTGGTTGCACAAGGCTATACACAAGAGGAAGGAATAGACTATGATGATGTCTTTGCACCTGTTGCAAGGATTGAATCCATTAGACTATTTCTTGCCTTTGCAAGCTTCAAAGGATTTAAGGTGTATCAAATGGATGTCAAGTCTGCATTTCTCTATGGAACTATTGATGAGGAGGTATATGTCTGTCAACCCCCTGGCTTTGAAGACTCAAAGTACCCTGATAGGGTATATAGGTTGGATAAAGCTCTATATGGACTACATAAAGCTCCTAGAGCTTGGTATGAGACATTATCATCCTACCTTCTTGAGAATGGTTTTAAGAGAGGCACAATTGACAAAACATTGTTTATAAAGATTGTTAAAACAGAGATTTTGCTTGTGCAAATCTATGTTGATGATATAATATTTGTATCCACTGATGACAGCCTGTGCAAAGAATTTGAAGTCATTATGCACAAAAGATTTCAGATGAGTTCCATGGGTGAACTTACATTTTTCTTGGGATTACAAGTGAAACAGAAGCCCTCTGGTATCTTTCTAAGCCAATCTAAGTATGTCAAAGACATATTGGACAAGTTTGGCTATCAAGATGTGAAACTGGCAAGCACTCCTATGGAAACACACAAACAGTTGGGAGCAGACTCTGAGGGGGAGGATGTAGACATACATCTATATAGGTAAATGATAGGTTCATTAATGTATCTAACTGCTTCTAGACCTGATATAATGTTTGCTGTGTGTGTTTGTGCCAGATTTCAATGCAGTCCGAAGATGTCACACTTGTTTGCTGTGAAGAGGATCTTTAGATACCTCAAAGGCCAACCAAAATTAGGACTTTGGTATCCTAAAGATTCACAGTTGTACTTTCTAACAAAAACAGTCTTTAACTGTTAGTGTGTAGAATGCACAACTGTTAGTCCAAAATCATGATCTTCGAAAAGGGAGTTATTTCTAAACAACAGTTGTTACATCTTATGAAAACAGTTCTTCAACTGTTAGCTTTACTTTTGTCCGTCAACTGTAAAGTAAATAAAGGGTGTTTTGGTCTTTGCAGAATTTTGAGGATGTTTGAATTGCATTTAACATTTGAAACATATATAAGGCAATTCCCTCCTCACCAGTTCATTCACTCGTTCTAAACTTAAATCACACGCAAACCCTAAATCCTAACTCTCGAACTCGAAATGGATCCCCTTCCATTCGTCAAAGAGCACAACATGATCGCCTTCCTTGCCAAACCCGATAATCTGCATGTCTTTCATGACATGATTGAGTATCTCTCCATGTCCAACATTCACAATGCTCTTACTGTTAATCCCACCATACATACCTCGCATGTCGACCAGTTTTGGAAAAATGCAACTGTGCGAGAGGAAAATGGAGTTCAATGGATTGACTCCAAGATAGACGGCACTGAGGTTGCTATCTCTGAAAACATCATTCGTCAATCTTTGCAACTGAATGATGTCACTGGTAAGTATTCTGACTCAGTTTCACTTGAATATTTATACACTGAGTTAGTAAAACTGGGATATGAAGGCCCTAGGGGAAAGGGCACCTTCTACAAAGGGCAGTTTTGCGCACACTGGAAGTTCATTATCCATACTCTCCAGCAGTGCATAAGCCCTAAGAGAACGGGCTGGAATGAGTTTGGGAGCAACATTGCTCTCGCGCTCATCTGTCTAGCAAATAATAGATGCTTCAATTTTTCAAAACTAATCTTTAATGGAATGGTAAAGCATCTCGGGACCAAATATGGTCTCTTTTTTATGTACCCCAGGTTTGTGCAAATTTTCTTAAACTTTTTGATGCCAAACCTTAAAATACACAAGTGGGTCATTATTCCCTCTGCTCATGTGGCTTCCACATTGAGCAAATTGTTGATTAATGGCAAGAATTTTTCTGGTGCCATAACTCCACCACTCTCTGCAATGGTGGAGTTCTTGTCAAGAAACAGGGCTGCTAGTGTTGAGCATGAAACCCAACATATTGCTACACCACCAACACTAGAACTAACAACCCATGATACTCAAAATCCCCTGTCTACTACTTTTGAAATAGCTACAAGAAAAGCCCCCACTCTTAAAACATTTCAAAAGAAGAGGAAAAGAACTGTTGGTGCTCCTTCCACCACAGTTCATGAACCTGAAACTGTAAACCCTGCACAGGTGCATTCACCTGTGCATAATATCCAAAGGGAACCCCTTGTGCTGTCTCCCAGGCACAATGAGGAGGTGATCACTCCATTAGAGGGTGATCATATGGTTTTTGAGCCTGACACTACTGTTTTATCCGCAAGGGATGAACAGGACAGTGTTAACATAACTAAGACCTCAACCATGGCAACAGAAGCTGATCAAACAGCTTCTGGAAATCCCCAGTACCAAGAAAAGAGGGGTACTGGTGTGGAATCTCAATTGAGTGAACCACAAGTTTTATCTGTCAATGATATGTTAACAGTGGCAACACTGGCTGACTTTGAGGCTATAATGCAACACCAAGCATTGACGAATTCCAACTTTGCACCTTTCTTTGCTGCATACGTGCAACTCAAAAAGAAGATTGCCTTATAAAACAAAAGGATTCTTCAACAAGACCAGCAAATCAAGGTTTTGACCAACAGTTTGAAGCATGCTAATGAGGTGCTAAAGCTACATGATCAAGTACTACAACAGTTGACAGCAGCTGCAAGACCCCCTTCAACTGTTCCAATCAAAGAGTGGGAGAGTTCATTACCAACAGTTGCTGAAGTGCCAGAACAAACAGCTGCAGTGGATGAACTAACAGTTGCACCTAGTGAATCAACAGTTGAAGAGAAACTATCAGCGGTGGATAGAGTGCTGATCAATACGATAATTTTGTCTGGTGATTACCCAACAACTGAGGTTTACAAGACATGGCCCAAGGTGAAACAAGAGTATTTGGTGAAAGTGGGTGCTCAGATGCTGAACTGCAATGAATTCCAAATGAGACAAAAGATTGATGATGGATGGCTTGAGGGCAAATGTGCAAAGTTAAAACCTATTAAGCCAAAGCCTGGATTCAAAGGGATTCATATTGTAGAAAAGGTAGTTGAAAAGCCTGTGCAAGAGGTAGAAGGAAAGGGCAAAGAGATTGTTGTTGAGCTACCAAAGCTAAATTAACAAAAGAACAACAAGAAGAGAGGGATTTTAAATGTGCTCAGAGATTGGCTGCTGATCTTCAACAACAAGAACAGACTGATTTTGAAATAGCAAAGAAGCTAGCCGATGAGTTCACAAAAGAGATTGATGAGGAAGAGAAAGCAAAGAAAGCTGATAAGGGAGTGAAAAGAAAAAGAATTGTAAAGAAGAAAACAGTTTTACCTCCTCCCAAGTCACAAGTGGAAAAAGTAAAAGCTGAAATGGTTCAAACAATCATTCAAGACCGACTGAGAACTGAACTAGAAACAGGGATTGATAAATTGGTAAAAGAACAGTTGGGTCAAAAATCCCATATCACAGAATGGAGATTTGAGGTGTTAAGAGGGGACACTGGAAAGACAGGTGTAACTGTGGTCAGAGAAGGGTTGATGGAAAGTTACTCTAATTTCTTTCAATTGGTAAATAATTGTACAAGGAGAGATCTTGAAGAAATGTATGTATATGGGGTTAATCATTTTGCAATTATTGAGGAGATTGCGATAAAAGTTTTGATGAGGCATCTAACAAGCATATGTCGTCCAAAGGAGATTATGCAAGTTTTGATTGCTGATGAGGCTTTTCCTATCAAGTCAGTAAAAGTGTATGCTAAAGCTGGAGTATACCATATGGTGATGACTAACACTAAACAACAATGGTTTGCTTTGGAGTTCATAGAGCACAATAAAGTCAAGCTTCAGTATATGCTAAAAGCAAAATTCTTTGGATCAGATAGAATAAAAGATGATTTTTTCAAGAGATTAAAAGAAAGACTGGCATGCATCAAGTATATGTAAGTTTTCTCTCAATTTTGATTGTAACAGTTTACTTTGCATAAATATATGGAATTCATTCTTTGCTTATGCTTAATTTGTCTATGATTGAACCCTATGATCGAAAGAACTTAAAGACTTTGATCAATTCTTTAAGTTAGGGGGAGATTGTTGGGAAATTAGCTAAGGCATTAAGACTGTGTAACATGCAAAGTTGAAACTGTTAGAAGAGTTTATGGAAAACAGTTGTGAACTGTTAGATGAAAATATGAAAACAGTTGTGAATAATAGTTGCTGTGGGCATTACAACTGTTAGTACAAAGTTCAGAACTGTTAGTTCAAAATTGTCACAACTGTTTGAAGACCTTGAAGCCGAAGACTGTTAGAAGAACCAGAACTGTTGCATCCAATGAACAGTTTCGGTTGAGCTAAATATGGAAAACCCTATCTTTGTGGATATCTCGAAATATTTGGAAGATCATCAAGATTATCTCGGAAGATAGAAGATTACCTAACTGTCAACAGATCAAGGAAGATCAAGGAGTATATAAATACTAGATTAGAATTTTTAATATGTACGTACTCATTGTTTAAGTTTTGCATTCATTCTTCAAGTTGTAATTTGCTTTCAGAATAGTGCTAAGCCTCTAAGTTTCTCTTTGAAACCCAAGAACAATCTGTGTTCTTAGTCTAACATAATAAGTTAGATTGGGGGTGAAGTTTGCTATTGTAATCATTCTGGTTAATCAATAAAACTACTGTTTGATTGAATTGCTTTGTGTTCAAGACCTTCTTTAATCAATTAACTGTGATTCCGCAACTTCTTAGTTGATTGTGATCATAGTTAAAGATTAACTTTTATTCAACTCTGATTTGTTATTCAAAAGTTAGTTCTTGTTATTTGATATAATCTATATCCGATACTGACAAAGGTTCTCAACATCACTCAGATTCAGAACCTGACTCTCCAACTACCACATTTAAATTCCTCAAAGATCATCCTCAAGATCAAATCATTGGAAATGTCCAAGAGAAAGTCATGACCAGATCTAAGGCTACAACTAACTATGCTGCTCACTTTGGTTTTCTGTCTCAGATGAAACCAAAGAAGACTGAGGAAGCCTTAGCATATGAGGATTGGATTGATGCTATGCAAGAGGAATTAAATGAGTTTGAGAGGAATAAAGTCTGGACCCTTGTCCCTGCCCCCAAAGATCATTCAATTATAGGCACTAAGTGGTTCTATAGAAATAAAATGGACAAGGATGGAGTGATAGTTAGGAACAAAGCCAAGCTGGTAGCACAAGGGTATAAGCAAGATGAAGGAATCGATTATGATGAGACCTTTGCCCCTGTTGCTAGAATTGAAGCTATAAGGCTGTTCCTGGCTTATGCAGCATATAAAGACTTCAAAGTCTATCAAATGGATGTGAAGAGTGCTTTCCTAAATGGAAAACTTCAGGAGGAAGTCTATGTGAAACAACCTCCTGGCTTTGTAAGTTCAAAGTTTCCACATCATGTCTATAAGTTGGACAAGGCTTTGTATGGTATTAAACAAGCTCCAAGAGCTTGGTATGATACACTGTCCACTTATCTAATATCCATGAATTTCACCAGAGGCAGTATAGATAAGACACTCTTTTTTAAAAACAGTAAAGGACAGATAATTCCTGTACAAATCTATGTGGATGACATCATTTTTGGCTCTACAAATGAGTCTCTGTGTGATTGGTTCTCCAAAATAATGTCACAAAAGTACAAGATGAGTATGATGGGTGAGATGACATATTTCCTAGGCCTACAAATTCAACAAAAGCCTGATGGAATTTTCATCAATCAAAGCAAATATGTTTTGGATTTAGTAAAGAAATATGGTTTTGATTCAAGTTCAACCATGAGAACACCCATGACACCAGCTGTCAAGCTGAGTAAAGACTCAGATGGTAAGCCTGTGTGTCAGTCTAACTATAGAGGAATGATAGGTTCATTACTCTATTTGACAGCTAGTAGACCTGATATCATGTTTGCTACATGTGTTTGTGCAAGATATCAGGCAGATCCTAAAGAATCACATCTTTTAGTTGTGAAAAGGATCTTTAAGTACCTTAAAGGTACACCAAATCTAGGTCTTTGGTATCCAAAGGATTCTAGATTTGAGTTAGTTGGTTTTTCTGATGCTGACTATGCTGGGTGCAAGTTAGATAGAAAATCAACCACTGGAGGATGTCAATTGCTTGGAGGTAAATTAGTAAGCTGGATTAGTAAGAAACAGAACTCAGTGGCTACTTCAACTGCTGAAGCTGAGTATGTTGCAGCAGGGAGCTGTTGTGCTCAAATCTTGTGGATGCAGCATCAGCTTCAGGTATTTGGGATGAGTTTCAAGAAAACTCCTATCTTCTGTGATAACCAAAGTGCAATAGCCAACACTTACAATCCAGTATTTCACTCAAGAACCAAGCATGTTGAAATTAGACATCAATTCATAAGGGACATCGTGGAAAAAGATAAAGTTGACATTAAATTTATCTCCACTGATGACCAATTAGCAGATATCTTTACTAAGCCCCTTGATGAAAAGAGGTTTATGTATCTGCTAAGTAAATTGGGTATGCTCAACCCCTAGCTAAGTGTCAAAAATTTGAGTTCTCAGTTTGACAGAGACTAAGTGTCTTAAGCTGGGTGCACAGTTTATAAATAAGTTTTCATAAACTAATCTATATGTCAAACTGAATAATGAGTTCACACGTTTGGTCAGTTCCAAACATAATTCAACTACTCAGTGTGGTTGAAATGTTAGTTTGAGTTAGTCTCGAACAAAATGACTAAGTGTCATTCAGTGTGAGCTATGTGCTTAACTCACACTGTGTGATTGGTTCACATGTTTGGTAAGTTCCAAATATACTTTACCTACTTAGTGTAGCTAAAATTACATGTTTAAGTCAGTCTTAAACATAAATGACTAAGTGTCATTGAGCCTGAGCTGTGTGCTCTACTCAAGCTGAGTATCAATCTCAAGCTGTGTGCTCCACTCAAGCTGAGTGCTTGAATCAAGCTGAGTGCTTGACTTAGACTGAGTAATATGTTTACTCAGCTTGTGTGTCCAATCTATGAATTAATTACTAAGTGTTATTAATTTTTCTGTCCATACGTATTTGAATCAGTTTCAATTCGTATCGTATATCAATTGTGTATTGATATATTTACAAAGTGTTTATAATCTTATTATTTGTTAATATTATTATTTTACACTTGTATCCGTTGGAGAATGATGTGGTTCTACCCTGTAACTGTTACATCAAGCTGTAATTTTTCGGCGTAACGGATAAAAAGGGGAATTTCTAACGGTAACTTTTATCTCTCCTTGGGAAGGTATATATATCGATCATAGTTGAATTAGAGAAATTACGCTTTCAACCCAGACTTCTCACATACTAAAATACCTTTCACTTTCTTTGCTAAGTGTAAATTTCTGTTCCATCGAATAAACCCTAAGTCGCTCAGTGCGCAATTGACGATCGCTCAGTGCGAGTTACAATTTGATTACTCTGTGTAATCTAAACATTCAACGATGGTAAGTACCACTCTTGTTCTAGGTGAGCGGATGGTCAGAGGTGCTACTTTTAAGAACAATGGACTGCTAGTGATTAAAATCAACAATCAGCGTTCTTGTCTTGATATCCCTGCGAGGAAACAGGGGAGAGGATATGAAGCATGGGTTGCTTATATTCGGAAATGCCCTTTGGAATTTGCTTTCATTGGAGCGCCTGTTCACATCGTTCCACAGCACCTGTTGGTGTTCTGGTTTACATGCACCTTCAATCAGAACAGAGGAGAGATAACCGACACTGTTCGTAATGGCGATAGAACAGTGGCCCTCACTGTTCAACGGCTAAGGGATGTTCTTCAACTCCCTGTTCAAGATGTGTTCGAGCCAACCGTGACTAGACAATTGACGAGGTCAGTTCTACCTCAAATGGGTCACCCTCAAACTGAAGGGGTGATTAAGAAGGCCACTTTCCCAACCAGCTGGGGCTTCATGGTTTCCACAGTGGTACATTCACTAGGGACCAAGGTTGGAGGCTTGGACAAAGTTAACGAGTTCGAAATGCAGCTGCTATAAAACATGTTCTTTGATAGGCGTATCGATTATGCACATCTCATATTCAACGAGCTCAAAGTCCAAGTAATGAAGACCACCAGGGACCTCCATGTACTATTCCTAAGGTATTTGTCCTTGGTGCTTGAAGCTAAGTTGGGGGATTTATATGAAGCTGGATGGGATGTGTTCCCTGTTCCAACTCTCAGTCCAAAGATGTTTAACAATGACATCTTCCAAGAGCAAGAGGGTCTAAGTGGTCCAATGCTCTTGGTAGCTGAGGGAGTTTCATCTGCAAGTGGAGATAAGGGATCGAATCAAGGGGGAGCTTCTCACGCTGACACCGAGGTTCAGGCCGAGCTCTCTGCTAAAGCTGAACCAGCTCATACAGAAGCTGCTTCAGGTAAAACCTCTCCACTTTCTCTTTCTTCTCACTTTTCTCCATCCACTTTTGGAGATAAGACTGCAGTAGAACCAACTCAGTCTAACCCGTCTCCTCCACCTTCATTCCATCTACAATTCCAATCTGAAGCCACCTCTAGTATGCCCACTGCTGCTAGGGAGAATATCCAAACCTACCAAAGAAAAACTGCCAAAGGTGGTGCCACTCCTAAAGGCATCACTGGAGCTGAAATCACATTGATCCCTCCTGCAGGAGTTGAGGGGGAGACGCCTACTCTCAAGGTGTCGACCTCACGGCTCATTCAAACCCAACAGCCTAAACCGGGTGTGGTGTCTACTCAGCCCACACTTGCTCGTGCCATGGGAGAGCCTACTTCTGTTCCTGAACAGACACATTCAGGTTACATTGAACATATGACCAATCCCCAGGGTCAATCACCCCCTCTAACTCAATTAGCCAACCACCAACCCATACACTTCACGTTTCGAGCCCTATTCATTCTCTTCACTTCTCACACTCTCTTGCAAGATCTATCAATGTTTCATCCTCAAACCAGGGTGATTCACAGGGTCAAGACTCTGGTGCAAATGAGTTTGAAGGTATACACCAACCTTCGGATGATGCACCCAAATTCCAACCTACTCAAGCTGACTTGGATGATCTGCTAACATTCTACAAAGGTCAGTTTGATACATTGCACCTCAAAAGGAAGAAAACAAAGAAAGATATGTTGATGATCCTTGATAATCTGGATGAGGAAGTGTTGATGTTAAAATCTGCTGTTGTTGCCTTACAAAAACAAAAGACTTCAACCCCTATTGATGATGACAAAAAGGGGGAGAAGGTTCAAGAAGCTGAAGCTGAGTCAGTCAAAGATGAAGCTCTACTATTATTGGCAGAGGGAGCAGATCAGATTGAGGGAGAGAAAGAAACAGAGAAGGAACCTGAGCTGACTGAGAAAGCAAAAGGCAAAAGACCAGTAGTGGTCAGCTCAGATGAATCAGAAGCCCCTCAACAGAAGAAAAGGAAAATGATTCTTAGTGAATCATCAGCCTCAGATGAAGACTCGGCTGACAAAATGACACTTCAAGAAAGAGCTTCACTAATGGCTGCTAGGAGAATGAAAAGGGAGGATGCTGATCAGCTTGGGTTCTCGGTCGAAGAACTGAGAAGAAGACAATTAGATGCTCAAGCTGTGTTAGCTAGAGAAAAAGAAATAAGAGAACAAAACTGGGCTGAGCTGATCAGAAAGCAGAATGAGGAATTGACAAAACTCAGACTGCCTATCGTGCCCAAGGAAGAAGAAGAGGAACTTCCTATCCAAGATCAAACTAAGGAAGAAGATATATCTCACTGTTATGAAAAGCTGCACTTCTCTTCTCAGATTGATTCTCTAAAGTTGAGCTCAGCTCAAGGGATAATAATAATGGAATTTTCTTTAAAGAATGGTGAGACACATTCTCTGGAGCTGAATCAACTGCACAAGCTGGGTTATGAGGAATGGAAGCAAGTAGAAGTGCTCATTAAACAGATGGAAAAGTCTTCTGAAAGAAATCGAGTTAAAGATGAGTTGTTAAGGCTACTTGCAAGAGCTGATTGAATGAAACTCATACCCAGGTCTGAGATAGCTACCCTACTAACTTCTTTTCATAAAGTTGGAAAGAAGAGGCAAACAAAGCCAGCTGGACTAGCAAATTTAGATAAGTACAGTCTTGCTCTTCCTGAAGGCATGGAGTTTCAAGAGAATACATATGTTGAAAAGCCTCAGAAAGGGTTCATGTACTTGGACAGAAATGGTGAAAAATGCTTCCAGGCTGATGCTAACATTTATACTTGTGGGGTATCTCAAATGTTTGCTCTGAGACAACTAGTTGAGAAAACTGAACAGACTGCAAGGTTTAGATACAGAATCAACAGAGCAATCAGATCACAAAAGGATCAGCTTCAACACTTACCTAATCTACAAGAAATACTTGAAGAAATAAATGAAGAGATTAAAGAGTTTGAAGAGCTGCATCCTGAGTAGATTAGTTCTAATATTTTTGTAAGCACTTAGTGTGCATGATCTAAGTGATCAACAACTTTTGTATTATGATTAGTTCTATTAATACAAATATAAAGTTTGATATGTTCAACTGTATTATGATATGTTCATAGCTATAAGCCTGATAAGTTCAGCTTAATGAATAAATGATAAGTTCTTATTCATTAACATAATTAGTTGGTATGTTCAACCAAAAGTTGGTGTGTTCCAATTTAAATTGATAAGTTCAATTAATATTGATATGTTCAATAAATATTTGATCTGTTCAAATAATAAAATCTTAATAAGTTTAAGATTTAAAACATAATTCTGTTAAACAAACTTAAGAACTGTTTGATGGTTTTATCATCATCAAATAGGGGGAGTTTGTTGGGAAAATGATCTCATCAGTTTGAATTTGATGAGACAAAGTTAAGTTTGTAAGATGAGTTCTACATATAACTTAAACAGAATTATGAAGCTTAGTTAGACTGAACACTTAGAGTGATTCACACTGAGTATGAGTTGAATATAAGCTGGGCATATGTTGATCAGTTTATATTATACCTTAGCTTGTTTATTAATATGTTTAATAATCTGTGTATGTCACATAAGGTATATATCGAGTAGTCAGCTCGATGTGTTTCAAGCTGAGTGACTCAGCTCGAAAGCAGAGTCAGCTCGACAGAGTTGCTAAATATGCTTTAGTCAACTAAGTTAGACTTCTAAGGATGAGTTAATAATTATACGTGTTAGTTCATGTTTGAATTCGGGTTTGTTCTCGAAGAACTCAGCTTGATGAGTTTCAAGCTGAGTAACTCAGCCTGAATAAAGAAGTCAGTCCAAGAGAATTTAAATGTGTTTTAACTCTCTATATCTACGGCGCGGATAAGAAGACTCCAGAATCAAGATTGAAAATTGAAGACTCAAGATAAGAAGATTCAAGATTCAAGATTCCGGTTTATCCGAAAGTTAGTTAGCGAATTAGGCTAAGTCTAGTTTGTTAGGAACCGTAGCAACAGGATTATAAATACTTATTTCTTGCTAAGTTTAGAGGTACGACTCGGTACGACTCAGAGACGATTACAACTAAGTGTTGCAGAGCCAAACCTCACCTTATCGTATGTGTTATGAGTCTTGATTCAGTATCAAGATTTAATCACAGATTGCCAAAGAAGTTTGTGTGTTCGAATTAATCACATCAGTTGTGATATTGGTAAGTAATCATGTGTTGATTCAAACTGTGATAATCCTGTTTAGAGAGTCGTCGGTGTCTATAATTATATGTTAATTATAGATATCTAAGTTTGAGAGAATTGAGAGATTTATATTAGGTGATTATGTATCAAGAGTTGCTTACTTGATAGTCATTGTAATCATCTTCTTATTCAAAGCATTGTAATCATCTTCTGATTAATAAAAGCATTTGATTGATTGTCGTTTGATTTACTGTGTGTGACACTTTTCTTTGATTTGTTCAATTTCCGCAGAAAGTGTATTCAACCCCCCTTCTACACACTGTTGCTTGTTGTTACTCTCTCACACAAGGGACCAACAGTTGCACATGTTGCGGAAGAGATTGACTTGGATATCCACTTAACCTCCAGGGGATGTTGTTTTTTGGAAACAACAGGAATAGAATTCTTAACCACCCATTTTTGGGACTTGGATGTAACAGATGAAGTGTGAGCGAATTTTGATGATGAAGTACGTTTGAAACGTGATTTTTGTTTGAGTTCCTGCTCATGTGCAAGCCATGCATTGTAAAGTGCTTGGTAACCATGATTCTGATAAGCTTGCAATTCACATAATGTCAGCAACCTGCGAGACTTGTTTAACTGTATAAACACATATGCCTGTCGTTTGGTTATCCAGATGTGTAGGACATATCCTTTTGAATTGAGAAATGGAAACACAACTTGATTATCATAAAAATCTGACCAATGTGCACATGGTTTAATTCCAAAATATTTTCAAGTTGATCATACTCACACTTAAATTCACAGTGACAATGCAAACATCCATCACTCATGTAAAACATATTCATTGCAACTTTTTCTCTTTCATTAAAACCTAAACATGTTTGTTCAAACATAAGAATGTTTGTTCAACATTTTCTCTTTCATTTAGGTATGACTTTTTTACATTAAGATTTTATTTGTTTCTCCACGTCTGCTTTCTTCACATCTGCAGGCAAATCAAACAAATTAGATTTCAATTTCGGACGACGTGCAGCTGCTGCTGAAGTTTCTGGTTTCTCATGTGAAAGAGATGAAAAACGACAATTTGCATGATCAATTTGTTGTAATTTATTTTGAAAAATCGAGTTTGAAACAGCTGTCATTGGAGTGATTGTTTTGGTAACTGGTGAAATTGATGTCACAGCATTTGATGTTGTACGATCTGTCAAGGATGAATTCTGATAAAAGAAATCTTTGGCATCATAATCGTTGTTTACTCGTGGAGTTGAACTCAGCCTCTTGATTTGACTTTCAAGTTCAAATTTTTCAACACACAATCTGTCAATGATTCCTTCATCGGTTTCAGAACATGGGATAACTCTGAACGAAGAACTTCATTTGCTAACTTCAATACATCGACTTGACGAATGAAAAGCTCAACATGAAGAGATGAATTTGAAGTAGAGGATTCATCAGATTTGAAACACTGAGCATTTGAGCTTGACTTATGAGAAAGAACCAAAGAATTGAGATCATAGAAGGAATATACTCCAACAGAGGTTTAGGAACATAATGGTCATACAACTCTTCATCTGTATAAACAGAAGAAGTGTGTTTGGAAATTGAAGTCTTTGGAAATTCAGAATTGTATTATTCATTCAGGACAGAGTAATCAAAAGATATTTCTATATGTTGTTGAAGACTTCTCTTCATTTCCTCTTCAATTTGTTCCTCCTCTTGTCCAACAAACTGCATTCTTGCTGTAAGACCCATGTTGAACAGATCCACATTGAACAATTGTTTGCAAGTGACTTTATTTAACACATGAGGATTTTCAAATCCTAAGCCTTCAAATGTCCAACGACTGTAAGGTCTTTCTTTTTGTTTGTTCAAGAAAATTGTTTGCTCACTTTGATTTCTTTTGATTATAAAATCTTCAAGCTGTTTAATCTTAGTGGACAATTCACAATTTCTTGTTTGAAAATTTTCAGAATATTTTTCAGCACTCAAACATTCAGCTTTGAGATCATGAATAATGGTTTGTGTTTCAGTTGTCAAGTCTTAGAGTTTGGAACATGTTTCTTTTAATTGGTCTTTTGAGAATTGCAAATCGTTTTCAAGTTGATCAATTATTCCCTGTGCTTCTTGATCTTGACTTTGAATTACTTGTTTTAGTGACTTGTTTTTACTTTTCAGATTACTAACACTTGACTCTAGGCTTTTCATCTTTTTAAGAATTGTTTGGATGTGAGAATTATTACTACCTGCAAGCAAATCAATGTTAGTATCTACTTGTGCAGTTTCTACCTTGTCGGATTTTGAGTCTGACTTGTCAAAGGTGGGGTTGCTCTCCTCATCTGATTCTTCGTGCTTTCCCATGAAACAAAGTTGAGCTTGATCATCCGCTTCAAGATCACTGTCAGTATCAGTATCAGATATGAATTGATCCTCTTCAACCATCAAAACTTTCCCAGCCTTCTTCTGTTTGGACAGGCGGTACTTTTGTTTGTAGTATTCAACATCATTGGTTTTCTTTTGAGGACAATTTTTGATGAGATGATCCGATCCTCCACAATTTTAACACTTCATTTCACCTCTTTTATCCGCCTTCTTCTCTTCTCTTTGAAACCTGGGTTTTTCAGTAGACCGATGGTTCTCAGACGTCTGGATCCCGAAGTAAACCTTTGCTTGTTGTTGGTCTTATTAAACCGATTCTTGAAGGTTTGAGTTACAAAAGATAAAGCCTGAATAACTGCTTCCACAGAATCTGCATCTGAATCTTCTGGATCTGAATCACTAAAGACAACCTGTTTGTATTTGGTAGATCTTGTGGATTCTCTGGAATGTTTGTCAGCAGCTACTAGAGCTAGAGGATCAGTAGTAGAAACCTTAGGTGAGGACTTTAAGACTTCTGATTGATACTGATTCAGATCTTCAAAGATATTATGAAAGGTTACTTGTGTCAAGTCTTTGTTAACATGTTTGTATAGCTTCACATGCTCGCTCCATTCACTTCCTAAAGACTTTAGAAAGACACAGTTCTGATCAAGATCTGATCGAGGTATCTTGTTTGACCAAAGCTCATTCAAAAGTCTGCAAAACCGGCTATAAGTGTCATGAAGTAATTCATTTTCCCTAGCAGAGAAGTCATGAAAACTATTCACCAGTTGAGTCTTTTTGATATATTCACCCTGTTCAGTACCTTGTAGTTGCCTTTTCAGCTCATCCCAGATTTGTTTTGCTGTCTCAAGACTATCCACCTTTGTATATATCTCTGATTTTAAACCTTGTTTGAGATAATACTTAGCCATTCTTTTAGCCTTTTTCACTTCTTTCTCTTGAGCAGTGAGCTCAACAAAAGATTTCTCTCTTTTCTCAGCAGGGATTTCAGGATTATTGTCAGGAATTGCATGAATGACTTTAAAATATTGTTTGTTACCATGTTCAATGCAATCCCGCATTGCTTGAACATACGTATCATTATGTTCTAGAAAATCCATAAATCTTCCCTTCCAAACATGATAATCATTTCCAAACAAAATCGGGGGTTTTGTATCAGTGCCAATCGCAAGCATCTCATTTGAGTTTGACATTTTAGTTGATCGGTTTTCCTTTGAAATTGTAATCCTTGTTCAAATTAACTTAAAAAATTAACTCAATTCAATCTGAATTGAATCGAATTCAATCAGTATCAATTGAATGCAATCAAACTTCTACTCGCCAATCGAATGCAATCAAAGCAATCGCATGCGATTAAGGCAATCGAATGCGATTATGTTCTGTTCTCAAACTCTGACCAATCGAATGCAATTACAGTAATTGGATGCAATCAAAACTATCGGATGCGATCAAACTAACTGAATTCGATCAAAACTGTTCTGATATGATCAAAGTACTTGGATGCAATCAAAACAATCGGATGTGATCAAAGTAATAGGATGCGATCAAAACTGTCTGATGTGATCAAAGTAATCGGATGCGATCAAAAGTGTTTGATGTGATCGAAGTAATCGGATGCGATCAAAAGTGTCTGATGTGATTGGATGCAATCAAAACTGTTGGATATGATCAAAGTGATTGAATGTAATCAAAACAATCGTATGCGATTCTCTTCTGTTTTCACGGTCAACTGAATGTTCTCTTCTGATTGAATGCAAGCCATGTAATCAAAATGAGTATTTTGAATCAACTACCAAGTCAAGTCAAACTAACACCAATTGCATGCGATCTTCTATTGTTAATTGGATGCGATTCTTACTTGTCACTTTGAAGAGATAACTTCACTGGAATGCAATCCACACTAGAACTTATAACTTGTAGCTTGAATCGGAGTCAACTTAAAGTCAATGCGATCAATGGAGGAAGTGATACTAAGGGAATC
Source organism: Pulicaria dysenterica (assembly GCA_947179395.2). Classification (NCBI taxonomy): domain Eukaryota; kingdom Viridiplantae; phylum Streptophyta; class Magnoliopsida; order Asterales; family Asteraceae; genus Pulicaria; species Pulicaria dysenterica. The sequence goes on from OX359293.1 coordinate 21,067,454, forward strand.
GAATGCAATCTGATGTAGTATCAATTGCATGCAATCACTGCAAGACTTGATTGAACTTGTCTGTTACACCTACCCTTTTCGATCAGTAAAAAACTTTCCAATCTCAACAAACTTTCACCTACAAACACCTTCCAGTAGGTGTTTTTTCAAATTAACGGATTGAAATCTCAGATCTGAATTGTTCCTAGTGTTCTTGAGCTCAAATTCCAAAGTTTCAGAAATCAATGATTATCCAATCAATCTTTTCAAAACAACTTGCAAAGTACAATTCCATGATTGGCAACCTCGATAGATTCAATTTGGATTCAAAAACAATTTTCAAAATGATAACTCGTAAATTCATAATTCATGTCAACCTGAAACTTCCATGTTTAAACTTTCACTTTTCTCAAGAACAGTTGATGTGACAATTGATGTGTGACAAGAAGTACAACAGATAATGATTGCTAATCATTTTTAATCATCATTCCAATGATTAAAGAAGAAGAATGTTGAATTTTAAAGAGAAACATCAAACCTTCATGAAGAACAGTAAACAGAGACGAACGATTGAAGATTAAGAATGATTGATCCATGATTACTCAATGATTAAACAATGATTGATCCATGATCCTCCAACCAAACAGCACAGAACTCGAGAAACAAAAATCGTTTCCTGTAGAAATCGAAGAAGAATCACCATCACTTTGGACACAGAAATCGATGCAGAAATCTTACCATTTGTACTTGATTTGATTGAGAAGATGATTGCAAATGATTGGCACAAGAATCAAGAACCAATTTCAAAGAAAAATTGGCTTTGATACCACTTGTTGGTCCCAGCAGGGATGAAGCAGTGCAAATTTGAGAGAGAAAACACACACACACCTTGAGAGTTGTGTCAAAATAGCTGCAAAGATTGCCATTAGAATCGCAAGAAGGCTTTATATAGCCTTAGAGTATTTACAAAACACACCCTCACTTTTTAGTGATCTAACAGGATTTTTGAGTGACAGAAGAAGTGCGAATGAATTTCGTTGGTTGAGAATGTTTAGAACGTGATTTCTGTTTGAGTTCTTGTTCTCTTGCAAGCCATGCATCATAGAGTGCTTCATAACCAAAGTTTCGATAAGCCTCTAATTCACGCACCATCATCAATCTTCGTGACTTGTTTAATTGCTTAAACACATATGCTTGACGTTTGGTGATCCGGATGTGCAAAACAAATCCTTTTGAATTTAGAAATGGAAACATGACTTGATTTGCGTAAAAATTTGTCCAATGTGCACATGGTTTAATCCCAAAAGATTTACGAAGTTGATCATACTCACATTTAAACTCACAGTGACCATGCAAGTGAAGGGATTTTTGAACCTGACCAAACCACCATATGACTCAAACTGGTCAAACCTGGGTTTGATTCCACTGGTTCAATCCTGAACACAACCCTCTAAACCCCAAAAAGGGTTAGGATCTTAACACTAATGATCAAACATAGCTAACAAACAATCCACAGATAAGGTTACAGAAAATATACCTGATCAAAAACTTGGGATTGCTAAAGTAGTCCACCACTACTGCACCTCCTTTGGAACTGACTGCTAGACTGCTCCTGGATTACCAAGGCTTCAAAAACTCAAAACCCTTGTGTGTGTACCCTTTGCGTCGATCAACCAAAAAAACGCAAACAACATTGGTGTTTGTTTCGTGATCGTCGAAGAGAGAGAGAGACCGAGAGAGAGATCAGCCGAGAGAGAGAGAGAGTGAGTTCGACGAGAGGAGAGAGGGAGAGAGTTGGTGGCTAGGTTTAATCCCTTGTCTCTTATGTCTTAATCCTTAAGGCTTAAGGATATATATAAGGATTAGATGGACCTAAGCCCGTTTATTTAAAAGCCCACTGGTTTTAATTAAACTTTCAACCTTCTCACTTTGACCCCCTGGACTTTACTAGTTAATTAATTAACTATTAATTAACTAGTCCGTTAAATATTAAAACTTAATAATTAATTCTCTTTAAATAATAAATAACTATTTATTATTTATTTCCTTAATAATTAATACAAACGGATTAATTATTTATATCTCTCTTTTCAATAATTAATTCTACTGATTAATTATTTCCTTTTTCTCTTTACTAATTAATCTAACTGATTAATTATTTCCACACAGATTTAAGGTGAAATCTAACTGCTCCGTATTGGGTGTGTAGCAGTGTGACCCTTTAGTCTCTTATAACATTGGATACAATATGCTCATTAATTATCTCTGCACATAATCCAACAGACTCCCACTTGTGCAAGATAAGTAATAGTTACTGCACATTGTTAAAAGTAACCTATTATAAACTAACTGTTTATAAACTAAATTATCATAAACTCCCTGTTCATGAATGGGTACGTTTTTATATATACAAACTTGCACATATATAGGTTTGTCCCTTGCAGCGCGATATTTCAATTTTGAGCGTGAGCATGGAAAAAATCAACTCAGAGACTCAAAAATTTGTTCATGACATACTTGATTTCAAAAATGCCTGATAAACGACAAAGAACATATTAGTTCGTTTGGGCACGGCCATGCACTTACCAGTTTCTTTAATCAGTCAAGGGGCCCGGAAATATCTCTCCTAAAAAGAAGTTGCAATTACCATCTTGCATATTTGCATTTGGAAATACGGCTCCCACTGAATCTAGACACGCTCCTTATGACCACCATGTTACGGCGTGGCGTTAAAGCGAGCTAAGAAGACAACAGTTACCGCATCCCAAACCAAATACCTCAGGCTTAAGGATAACCTATGTGATAAATAATTTTGACATGAATCCACGAAGTATTTTTCACAGTGGGTCAATCAAATTTTCGTAATCCTAACGAATATCAGTCAATTTTGGTCCGCAAAAACCTTTTGCTGCTATATTCGATATACTTTCGAATCTACCCCAAAATTACGATGACTTTATAGCCCTATCATAGTTCCCACCACGATAAGTAGTCACGGATAATATTTTGAATAAACCTAGTTTATTCCTGGATGAACCAAAACATACAAAATTATGAAGAATAATGAAACTAATTTCTACACCCTTCCATATTCCTCCCCGGAATAAAGGTGCATAATTTCTACCATTTCATTGACTCGATTCACGGTGTATATCTGAATTACTTATTATTTTGCATTATAACTTATCACAGATTACAAAGAAGAATAATACGATTATAAACCTAAAACTCAAGACTAGCACCCTGAAGTACTCTTTCTTCGTTTTGCTAGAAAACGTTCTTGCAACCTAAGAACAGTTCTAGACTTGCTTATTTTATAAAATTCCCTAAACTTGGAGAAACTGGAAATAACTCCAAAGTTTCTGATTTTATAAAATAACCTTTTTGTAATTAAAACTTTAACTACATTTGCAGACAAATTAAATCTTACTAGATTTTATTATCCCTTTGGAATGATAAAACTTTCTTATACCTACTTGTAAGAACCTTGAAATTAGATTCCCTGTGTATGCCAACACTAATCTAATATCACTACTAAGAATGTTAAAGAACATCATATTTTATCATTTCTAACGTTAATTAGCCAACAATCATTTATTTTTTGCTGACTTATTGAAACTTTCAGAATGAGTATAATTTTTATTCAAAGTCATAACTAGACTTATAGTTTTGCAATGATATCTTTATTGAGTACCTCTCAATAAATCATGCATTCCTTGGATTAGTTCTTTCTCAAGAACTTACTGTTTTAGATAAAACCTAAAAACATCCAATGATTATATATATACTCTAAAAGTTTAATCTTGTATTTATCACACTGGTTAACAACAAACTTTTATTAACTCTGATAAATATATTAGTCAGATGCTTCCACTATCTTTTATGGAAAAGTGCATTACTTTAAAACATCCTTTTAGGCTTTAGTCAATCCTTGACTACCATGCCTAAAACTTGTGTTCTAAACACATGTTTTAAAACTTAGTTTTTGTAAGAAATTTGTTGTATGAAACCAAGAACTTGGATCTCCATATATCCATCTTCCTATTTACAGAAAGTGGTTTCATTAAACTTGTCATGAGTGCAAAAGCACTAGTGAAGCCATTTTAAATCTCTTTTCATTAAAAACATTTAGTATAAAATTCCTTGATTATAGTAACTACCATAATCACTTTTATACTATCTTAAATGTTTTATCAAAAACTATTTTTCACTTAGAAACAATGACTATCATTTCTATTTTGTTCAAGACTCTGAACTTTCACTTTTCACAAAAGACTTTAACACTTTGCTCAAATTAGAAAAGCTATCTAATTTTATAAACAATACTTGTTTATTTAAGTATTTGAATAGTGGAGCCAGCATTTATATAACTACAACAAATCACAGCATAAGATTATTATGAATCACCAATCAAGTCAAGACTTGACTTGTTGGTACTCTTTTAGTCACAACTGGGCTGATCCTGATTCATAAAACAAGAACACATGCACGGATATGAACTAAATAATTAAAATTTCCATAAACTCAAAACAAAAGTTTTCATAAACAATTAAGATAAAAAGTTCAAATAAACTTAAAAGAGTTTAATAGACTAGGAAATATAAATATTAAAAAAATATCCGTAAGCTGCACGTGGGATTTCTTCATGTTGGGCCGCATCACTTTACATCCCCTCCTTCAATAAACGATTGCAAGACATTTGAATACTCGTAAAAACTTTTACAAGTGGAAAGTGACAAAGAAGCTATTCACACGATACCTGAGGGGCCAGCCTTGCCACCTGCCTCGTGACCCTTCGGGCAATCTCTTTTCCAGTGCCCGACCTCACCGCACTTGAAGCACCGATTCTCGGTTCTTGCTTTGTTCGGCTTCGGCTTCTTGCCCTTGTTGTCGTTATTAGCCCTGGGTGCATTCTGGCTGGGCTGGGCCTTGCCCTTTCCCTTTCCATTGCGCCCCTTCCTCTTCTTATGCCCGCCATGACCCACCACGAGAACATCCTTAGACTTGGTCCCGATACTCTGCTCAACTGTCTTGAGCATTGAGTGCAACTCAGCCATGGATTTCTCCATGTTGTTCATTTTGTAGTTGACTATATAAGGCTTATAGTCATCTGAAAACGAGTTGAGTATCGTATCCGTTGCTAGCTGCAACGGTACTGGGTGCCCAAGTCTCTCTAGGTGGTCCATGTAACCTTTCATTTTCATGACGTGGTTACTGACCGAGGTCCCCTTAGCCATCTTGCACGAGTTAAATGCCCTGGTGGCATCATAACGCTCTGTGCGAGCTTGCTCCTGGAACATGTCCCTCAGCTGGCGGATCATGTCATAGGCAGGAGTCTCCATCATGCTAGACTGCAACTCTGGACTCATAGTTGCAAGCATGAGGCAGCTGACATCTAGGGCGTCATTGGAGCGCTTCTGAAAAGCCTCCCTAGAGGTTGTTCTACGACATGCCACTTTCTCTCGTGCCTAAGCACGATCCGGAGATTTCTCTCCCACGTGAGAAAATTAGGACCGGCAAGCTTGTCCTTCTCAAGGATGGAGCGGAGAGAGAGGTTGTTAGTACTAGTAACGTTGGTTGCCATCTACAAATTTAAACCTTGGTTTAATTAGTAATTGCACATAAACTTTCTAATCATATATCATCAAACCCATAAACAATATATATTAGACCTAGGACCCATATTTCACACACTTGATGCAAGGTTTGGGCACTTCCCGCCAAGTCATGTTATTTCTGGTAGGTAACACCCTGTACCAATCGTACCTAACTGATACGACTACTAGAACCTCGTAGAGCACTTAGACCCAGTCTAGTATGTTTAACTCTACTCTAGTGCATTTTGGGCCGGGACTCCCCATTATCACCAAAATTGATCGTACCACCTAAGACAGCATGAACTCTGGCCGGGACTCCCGATTATCGCAGAATCTTTCATGCCCCTTCCCGCAATGGTTTGAACCCGGATGCCCAAGGTTTGGGCACTTCCGACACCCGAGTACCGTTTAACAGCAAGGGTGTACCATTAGGTGGGTAGCACACTGATCTAAGATTTTCTTGGGTTTTATAATTAAGTTAAAAACTTAATTTTCCAGTTTTTAAAAAAAATCTAAAACTAACTGTTTTAAAAAAATACGATTTATATGTGTACCTAAACTAGGTGCACAAAACGGCCTTTATAAGTTCCAAACTTATAACCATGACAAAACTTTAAATTTATAAAACTTTAACTAACACGACTAGCAACCTGTAGTCGTATTCTAGTTTGTCATAAAACGTGGTTTTTCACTGTTTAATAACAACCTGTTATTAAATCCCCTTTTATTTACCATCACACACATCATATACAAATATGAAAAAACAGTAAATAAAATCACAACCACGCAGATAAAAAAAATAAGCATATAAAGCCCTATAGTTTTGCCAACTACTCCTAAGGTCAAACCTAAGGATAAAATGACTTGGATTCGTCTTCTTGATGTGTTGCTCCCACTAGCCTTGACACCTCCCCAAAGTATCCGTGCTTCGTGTGAAGAAAACCATTTTACCTCGTCACCTTCTTTGAGTTCATCTTGGTGGAGGAATTAAAATATCACTAATCTATTACAAATACAATATTGAATGGGGTTGTAAGTGGCTCGCAGGTCTCCCCGAACCAGTACAATATTACAAATAAGAAAGGGATTGTAACTGGCACGCAGGCCTTCCCAAAACCAAAAGAAAAAGAAGAAAAAGAAACACGAGTCCTAAGTCTGCAAAACTATAGCTACATGTATCACAACCACGCAATTATATATAAGAACTATATATATAAAAGTCAACCACGCAGTTATAATAATATAAACCAAAAAAAAATCGTGTTGTTAAGCACATAACATGATTTGTTCAAACATTCCGATTTACCCTTTTGATTAATACCTATTAACCAAAAAAATGAGAATTATGATCTTCTAATTAAATTTATTTGACCAAAATAGTTTTTCAACAAACTTTAAAAAACTTGATCTCATTCAAAACTTGAATGAAATCCTCATGTCGAGTTCTCTTACTAGTTTTCCAAAAACTTAAAACTGACAACTTTTGGTCAATTAAATATTATCTTATTCGTTTCTTCATAATATTATATAAACTTTATTCTTTTTAGAATTTATTCAAAAATGACTAAACTAGTCATAATAAATAAAAGTCAAAAAATATATATATTTTAACTAAACTAATTAAAATATATAACACTAGTTTATATAACGTCTTATTAATTTTATAACTTAAAATTAATAATCCTTTTGTATTAATCCGGAAAAACTATTCAAGCCAACATTTCTTGGGCCGAAAACCCGTTATCCCAAAGAACCCACTGGACCGAAGACCCTATTGGGCCGAGAACCACATTTGGTCGAGAACCACATTGGGCCAAAGCCCACTAGGCCTCGAAATTCCTTGGGCCGGAACCCCTTGGGCCGTAGCCCATTAGGCTTTAGCGCCGCTAAAGTCCTTTTAGCGCCACCACCTGACACGGTGATGATCTCGGTTCCCGTTTTTCGATTAATAGAATATTTTAAATCCCTTTTAACCTATTAAAACTAACTGTTTTAATATACTAATTAAAAAACTGGATTTAATTCAAAAATCAAAAACTATTAATTATTAATTTCAACAAAACTTGTTTTATTAATAACTAATTATCCTAAAACTTGATTTCAACCTTTTTAAACAAAAGTTCAAAGCTGGTTAAAATCTAGTTTGAATTAAGTTTAAATTTAAACAGTTAATTTGAATGGTTAAAAGGATTATGATTTCAACAAAAAAGTTTATTATTTTTAACCGTTTAAACACAAACCTAGTTTAAACCTAACTGGTTAAAATCAAACCTTTTATTAACTGGATAAAAAACATAAAAACTTGTTTTTATCCTTTTATGGTTTTCGAAAAACAGAGGAGAAGAAACAAGATGAAGAAGATCATATTATTAAAACAAATCAATTATCTGGATTAACTAGGTTCTTACCAACTTAAACGAACTGTTTAATTTAAACTTAATTCAAAACTTTTTCTTATTCAAAAATCATAATCCTTTTAACCATTCAAATTAACTGTTTAAATTTACTGATTAATAGGATAAACCTGATAACAAAACAAACTGTTTTGTTACCTACTTGATTTTTGAAAAACTCAAACAATAAGTAGAGAATTAAAAACAAAACCTTAATCCTAAAAACAGATAAAACTTGAAACTATGGATCATAGAGTCGAGGATCTGATAAAACAAAACCTTAATCCACTGGTTTAATCCTAAAAGCGGAACTGGATTGAACACAACCCTCTAAACCTCAAAAAGGGTTTGGATCTTAATACTATTGATCAAACATAGCTTCTAACAAACAATCCACAGATAAGGTTACAGAAAATATACCTGATCAAAAACTTGGGATTGCTAAAGTAGTCCACCACTACTGCACCTCCTTTGGAACTGGCTGCTAGACCGCTCCTGGATTACCAAGGCTTCAAAAACTCGAAACCCTTGTGTGTGTACCCTTTGCGTCGATCAACCAAAAAAAAAAGCAAACACCTTTGGTGTTTGTTTCGTGATGTCGAAGAGAGAGAGAGACCAAGAGAGAGATCAGCCAAGAGAGAGAGTGAGTTCGACGAGAGGAGAGAGGGAGAGAGTTGGTGGCTAGGTTTAATCCCTTGTTTTTTATGTCTTGTTCCTTAAGGCTTAAGGATATATATAAGGATTAGATGGACCTAAGCCCGTTTAACTAAAAGCCCACTGGTTTTAATTAAACTTTCAACCTTCTCACTTTGACCCCCTGGACTTTACTAGTTAATTAATTAACTATTAATTAACTGGTCCGTTAAATATTAAAACTTAATATTTAATTCTCTTTAAATAATAAATAACTATTTATTATTTATTTCCTTAATAATTAATACAAACTAATTAATTATTTATATCTCTCTTTTCAATAATTAATTCTACTGATTAATTATTTCCTTTTTCTGTTTAATAATTAATCTAACTGATTAATTATTTCCACACAGATTTATGGTGAAATCTAACTGTTCCGTATTGGGTGTGTAGCAGTGTGACCCTTTAGTCTCTTATAACATTGGATACAATATGCCCATTAATTATCTCTGCACATAATCTAACAGCAAGCAACCATCACTTATACAAAACATATTTAAAGCAACATTTTCTGTTTCATTAAAATCATTGCAAGTTGTTCCAAACATTAATATGTTTCGACAAACTGAGGAAGACCCGGTACATATCCTATTGGACTTAGGAATGACTCGTTTCCATTATGCTTTTATTCTCCTCTCTTCTCTAGGTTTTTTCACATCTGTAGCACAAGCAAACAAATTAGTTTTCAATCGGGGACGACTTGCAGCAGCTGCTGAAGTTTCTGGCTTATCTGAAGAAACAAGAGAAGTGTGACTACTTGCATGAATCTGTGGTGATGAAATAATCTGTTTTAATTTATTATTTAAAAAAGACGGTTTTGTGACAGATTGTACTGGAGTCACAATCGGAGTAGCTGAAAAATTCGGTGATGGAGCAGATGATGTGTTTTTTGTGTCGGCTGGAGAATCCTCAAGAAAGAGTGATTATGCCTCATACTCATTGTTAGATTGTGGAATTGTTAGTAGCCTGTTGAGTTATGCTTCCAATTCAGATTTCTCAATACACAACCGTTCAATGATTCTTTCATCATTGCGCAAGACCGTGGTCAACTCTGTTTGAAGAATATCATTTGCTAGCTTCAGCTCATCAATTTGGCGTGCAAGAATGAAAATCTTAATATGTAACAATGAATCTGAAGAAGATGATACATCATATTTTGAGAGAATTGTTGTTGGAATTGGATCAAGAGGAGGAATCAAAGAATTTAAATCATTGATGATTTGAAAAGTGAATCAATATTCCTGTAGAGTATAGAATCTCTTCAATAACTCAACAGAAGGAATATACTCCAAGAAATATTTTGAAGTAGGAGGGGCATATAACTCTTCATCTGTATAAACAGAAGAAGTGTGTTTGGAAGCATTAGTCTTAGGAGACTCAGCAGCATAGGATTTATTCAGTTCAGTGTAATCAAAAGGTATTTCTGCTCGCTGTTGAAGACTTCTCTTCATCTCCACCTTAATTATTTCTTCCTTTTGTCCTACGAATTTCATTCGTGTAGTAAGACCCGTATTGAACAAATCTACATTGAAAAATTGGTTGCATGTGACCTTACTTAACACATGAGGATTTCAAATCCCAAGCCTTCAAATGTCCATCGACTGTAAGGTCTCTCCTTTTTCTTGTTCAAGAAAATGGTTTGTTCACTTTGATTTCTTTTGATTATAAAATCTTCAAGTTGTTTAATCTTAGTGGAAAATTCACAATTTTTATGTTGGAGAACCTCTGAATCCTTTTCAGCACTTAGGCGTTCATCCTTGAGATCATGAATGGTTGTTTGTGTTTAAGTTGTCAAGTTTAAGAGTCTGGAGTTGGAGTCAATTAATTGATCTTTTGACGTTTGCAAATCCTTTTCAAGTTGATCAATTATTAATTGTGCCTCTTGATCTTGACTTTTAATTACTTGTTTTAATGCTTTGTTTTTATATTTCAGGTTACTAACATTTGATTCTAGGTTTTTCATTCTTTTTAAAATGGTGTAAATATGTGCACTGTTAAAACCTGCAAGCAAATCAATGTTAGTATTTACCTGTGCAGTCTCTACCTCATCTGACTCTGTGTCTGACTTGTCAAAGGTAGGACTGTACTCCTCATTCTCATCAGAATTACCTCCATCATTCCATCCCATGAGACAGAACTGTGCTTGATCATCAGCATCAAGGTCAGTGTTAGAATCTGTGTCAGATTGAAACTGATCCTCTTCAACCATCAAAACTTTCCCAGCCTTTTTCTATTTTGAAAGGCGTTACTTCTGTTTGTAATACTCTGCGTCCTTGGTTTTCTTCTAAGGACAATTTCTGATCAGATGACCAGTTCCTCCATAATTGTAGCACTTTGATTCAGCCCTCTTTTCAACCTTCTTCTCATCTCTCTGGAATCGAGGTTTCTTAATAGACCTGTAGTTCTCACGATGTCTTGAACCTGAAGTGAACCTTTGCTTGTTATTGGTCTTGCTGAACCTATTCCTGAAGGTTTGTGTTACAATAGAAAGAGCCTGAATCGCTGCTTCCACTGAGTCTGCATCAGAATCTTCAGGATCTGAGTCACTGAAGACAACATGTTTAAACTTTGTAGATCTTGAGCAGCCTCGAGAATGTTTGTCAGCAGCTACTAATGCTAGAGGATCAGCAGTAGAAACTTTGGGCATAGACTTTGAAACATCAGCTTGATACTGAATCAGATCATCAAAAATATTATGGAATGTAACTTGTGTCAAGTCTTTGTTCACATATTTATACAGCTTTACATGTTCATTCCATTCTTGTCCCAAAGACTTCAGGAAGACACAATTTTGATCTAGATCTGATCTGGGTATCTTGTTTGATCGAAGCTCATTTAACAGTCTGCAGAATCGGCTATAAGTTCATGTAGCAACTCGTTATCTCTTGCAGAGATATTCAAGAAATGTATGAATATGGAGTAAGTCACTACGGGGAAGCTGCTGAAGTTGAAATCAGAGTCTTGATGAGGCACTTAACAAGCATATGTGATCCACTGAAGGTAATGCCCATGGTGATAAGTGATGATGTCTTTCCAATAAGATCTATGAAAGTATATGACAAATCGAGAGTTTATCATATGGTAATGGGAAAGGGAAGAACTCAGTGGTTTGTTGAACAAGGTAAAATAAAGCTAATATATATGTTGAAAACAAAGTTCTTTGGCCCTGCTAAAATGAAGGAAGATCTAATAAAGAGGGTGAAGGAAAGGTTGGAGCTAATAGAATCAAGTAAAAACTAATTTTTATTTTTATATTTTGATTGTAACAGTTTGACTTTGCATTATCAATGTTAATATGTTCTTTACTTATGTTAATTTGTCTATAGTTGAACCCTTAAAACAAACAACTTAAGTGTATTGTTCAATACTTTAAGTTAGGGGGAGATTGTTGGGAAATTGGCTAAGTCATTGAAACAGTTATACATGCAAAGATCAAAACTGTTAATGGATTTTGTGAAAACAGTTCAAAACTGTTAGAAGAATTCTGATAAAACAGTCGAGGACTGTTAGCTGTAATACGAAGACAGTTGTAACTAACAGTTGATGTAAGCTTTACAACTGTTAGACCAAGAGATCAGAACTGTTAGTACAAAGTTTACAACTGTTAGAAGACCTTGAAGAGAAGACTGTTAGAAGAAGATCAGAACTGTTTCATTCAACAAACAGTTTCGGTTGAGCTATTTATGGAAAATGCTATCTTCGTGGATTTGAAGTATATATTTATCAAAGTTCGAAGATTATCAAGATTATCTCAGAAGATAGAAGATTACCTAACTGTCAACTTATCAAGGAGGATCAAGAGTCTATAAATACTCGATTAGAATATAGATCTCTTAATAATATTATTTTTGCATTCGTACGTAATTGTTATTTACTTTCAGAAAGTGTTTAGCCTTTAAGTTTCTTTGAAATCTAAGAACAAATTGTGTTCTTCATCTAACATAAGAAGTTAGATTGGAGGTGTAGGTGAATATTGTAATCATCGATTGGTTATCAATAAACATCTTTGTGGCAGTATTACTTTGTGTTTATTGATTGAATTGTTCTTGTGTTCAAAACCTTTATAATCAATTAAGTGTGATTCCGCAACTTCTTAATTGATTGTGATCAAAACTATAGATTGTCTTTTTAACAACTCTGATTTTATTTCAAAAGATAATTCTTGTTATTTGATATTAAGCAATATCCGATCCTGACAAGTGGTATCAGAGCCTTATCATTAAGGTTCCTTTGATCACTGGTTGAAGGTGTTTGCACCAAATCTGCTGTGGTTCTTTATTTAAAGTTTTTCTAAAGTTTAATTGTGTTTTTCAATCACTATACTGCAATGGAGTCTGGTGGATCTTCTGACAACACTGGATCTGGGTCAAATATTCGTGTTCCTATGCTCAAACCAACTGATTTTGAGATGTTGAAACTGAGAATCAAGCAGCATGTCCAATTAATGGACTATGCTGTTTGGGAAATCATTGAGAGTGTTCCTACTGCTCCTGTTGATCTAGATGAAACAGGAAAACCTAAGAAGAAACCACCACCAAAAACTGATGCCGAAAAGAAAGAAAGAATGATTGAGATGAAAGCACTCAGCATCCTTCAGATTGCTATCCCCAATGAGTATCAGCATCAATTCAAAAAGTTTGATGATGCTCATGAACTGTGGAATGCATTAGAGAAGAGGTTTGCTGGGAATGCTAGTTCTAAAAGGAATCAAAGGGATCTACTAAAACAAGCTTATGAGAACTTTACTAGTGGAAAGAATGAGAGTATTACTCAAATATTTGATAGGTTCTATAAGCTGGTGAGTCAATTGGAGAGTGCTAAGGTTAGATTAGAACAAGATGAGATCAATAGAAATTTTCTTAGATCCTTGGGTGAGGAGTGGACAGTCTATGCTACACAATGGAGAACCAAAGATTCTCTAGAGGATATAGAGTTAGATGATCTTTACAACAGTTTGATTGTGTTTGAGGGAGAGATAGAGGGAAAAAGAAAGTATGTTACCCCTAGCCACAATGCTGCTCTTCTTTCATCCTCAGGTATGGACTCAAACCATTCTTTAACTAACTCTGTTGATGGTTGTGCAGGTACTAGTTCTGCTGTTGGACTAGATGTAAACACTCCTGATGCTATACTTGAAGCCTTTCTTGCTAGCCATGCACATTCAACCCTCACGAATGAGGATCTTGAACAAGTGCATCCTGATGATCTTGAGGAGATGGATCTCAAGTGGCAGATGGCCATGTTAACTGTCAGAGCCAAAAGGTTTATCAAAAGAACTTGAAGGCAGAACATGAACTTCAGTGCTGATGGCAAAGCTAGTTTTGACAAGTCAAAAATTAGATGTTTTAAATGTCAACAGCTTGGTCACTTTTCCAGAGAGTGCAGATCTGGTGGACAAGGCCAGAATCAAGGACAACGGCCAACTCAAACCTCCTCAGCATTGGTATCACAAGAAGGACATGGGTTTAATTGGAGTGATCAAGCAGAGGAAGCCACTAACAACAAGGCATTGATGGCATTAACTGATTCCTCCATCAAACTGGATTCACCAGAATCAGAAGACATTCAGGTATCTTCTAAACTCTGTCCAGGCGAATGTAGAGCCATTGTTAAAAGGTTTAGAGAGCACAACAAAAAGGTATATGCAGCTCTAAGTAAAATGGAGGAGAGAAGGTATGAAACTAGTGCTGTTATTGAAAGCTTTGAAAATAAAATCAAAGATTATCAAGCTAATGAACTGCAAATGGATTATGATAGAAAGTATCATAAGTGGGAGAAGGAGCAGCTTCAAGAAGAGATTGATAGTCTAAAGAAAAAGCTAAGTGAAAAGGAAAGTAAGGTTGATGAGTTAACCAAGAAGTTGGAGGGTGTTGATATTGATCTGAGCATGTTCAAGGCAACAAATCTTAAGCTTGAAACCTTGTTACAATCACAAATCAGAGACAAGGTGAAAACTGGTTTAGGATATAAATAGACCCCGCCTCCATACAATCACAACTACATAACTCCCATGTCTGATGTAGCTGATAGGTATGTTAATGAACCATTACCAGAGGAACTGAATTCAGTTGATCCACAATTTGAAAGTGAAGAGGAAGGAGTTGTGTATGAGGTGAGTGATGATAAGAATGAAGGAGTTGTGAAGAAGGAAGAGGTCATTCAATTTGAAAATCACATCTATTGTGAACCCATAGCCACAAAATCCTCTTTACAACCTGTGGTGTTTGTAAAAGCATCCACTGAACCCTTCACCAATGAGCCAAAACCGTCCAAAGCTGTTCATTCTATAAGCAGTTCCACAACTGTTATAAACAGTCCCCACCTTTACACTAACAGTCCCAAAAGGAACCCAAACAGTTCTAACCCAACCAGCTCAACTGTTAGTGTTAAGTCAAAAGGAAAAGAGAAGGTTGATGAAGTTGTGATTAAGAATCCAAAGAAGGAAGCTTCAAAAACAAAGTCTCAACCCAAATATGTGAAAAGGCATACTGAAGTGTCTGTCTGCACATGCAAACAGCATGGTGTATAGAAATTTCCTCAGTCAGCACCAGTGAGAGGAAACCAAAGAAATAGGAACCAGTTCTGGTCACAAAGAACTGGTTTGCCTATTATCAAAACTAAAAGGTGCTATATATGTGGGAGAACCAATCACTTGGCTAAAAATTGTTATTATAACCCACAGATCTATAGCACCCAGAAACCAAGTTCCAGAAAACAGACTAACAGTTCTAAGACTGCTAAGCCAAAACAGGTCAACAGTTCTACAACTGTTACATCCAAACCGGCTAACAGTTCTACATCTGTTAAGCCACAATCAAAAACTGTTGGTCTGGCTTGGGTGAAATTGCAAAAACAAACAGTTTCTGAAAAGGGTAAAACTGTTAACCATGCTTCAACTGTTTTTACCAAATCCAAAAACTGTTTGTTCAAAAGACTCAACTGTTAATTACAACAGTTGGAAACCACATGTTATCACAAAATACTCTTCACACAAAATAGAAAAGTCTAATTTGGATGACATCAAGAAAACTCAATCTGTGTTTAAGTATTATGACTTGAATGGTGTACCCAAGACCTGCATGGCCTGGGTACTTCCTACTACTAACTGATTTTTATTTGTGCAGAGCATTCATAGGGCCGATCATGGATCAATTTGGCATGTGGATAGTGGATGCTCAAGGCACATGACTGGAAATCCACACTGTTTGAAGGATTTCAGAATAATCAATGGAGGATATGTAGCATTTGGAGGAAATGCTAAGGGAGGAAGAATCATAGGTAAAGGAGCTGTGGAGGCAGGTACACTTACATTTAATGATGTTTTCTTTGTTGAACAACTTAAATACAACCTGCTAAGTGTATCTCAAATCTGTGACAATGGAAACAAAGTCTTGTTTACAGACACTGAATGCATTATCCTGTCAAAAGATTTTAAACTGGATGAAAAAGATGTTCTTTTAAGAACACCTAGAAAGGATAATGTATACTGTCTGGATACACAAAAGATTGCTAAGCAGAATGTATTAAGTTGTCTACTCTCAAAGGCATCTCATGATGAGTCTACCATTTGGCATAGAAGGATGTGTCACATGAACTTTAAAACCATGAATGTGTTAGTTAAAAACAATCTGGTAAGTGGTTTGCCACAAAAGGAATTCTCATGTGATGATCATTGTGTAGCCTGTCTCAAAGGCAAGCAACACAAAACTTCTTATACGCCCAAAGAAATCTCTTCCATTACTGCACCTTTACAACTGTTGCATATGGATCTTTTTGGTCCAACATCTGTGGTCAGTATAGGTAAGAAAGCCTACTGTTTAGTTATAGTTGATGATTTCACCAGATTTACATGGGTTCAATTTCTTAGAACTAAATATGAAACTGCGGAGTTAGTTAAGTCTCTTATTCTTAGAATTGAGAATCAATCTGATTTTAAGGTGAAAGTCATTAGATCTGATAATGGTTCTGAGTTTAAGGACTATGAATTAAACAGTTTTTGTGAGGAAAAAGGAATTTCAAGACAGTTTAGTGCACCTAGGACTCCTCAACAGAATGAAGTGGCTGAGAGAAGGAATAGGACTTTGATTGAGGCTGCTAGATCCATGTTAGCTGATTCTAGGCTTCCAATGACTTTCTGGGCAGAAGCAGTGAACACTGCCTGCTATGTTCAGAATAGAGTACAAGTTGTCAAGTCCAAAGGGAAAACTCCTTATGAGTTGTTCCTTAAACGAAAACCTTTGATCAACTTCTTCAAACCATTTGGTTATCCATGCACTATCCTGAATACCAAATCACAATTAGGCAAGTTTGAGAGTAAAGCAGAAGAAGGATTCTTTGTAGGATATTCCACTCAGAGTAAAGCTTACAGAGTTTTTAACAATTTCACTAGGATCATAGAAGAGAGTAAATGTCTCCTTCAGTGAGAATATGATCAATATTGCAGGTAATGGTCCTGATTGGTTATTTGATATTGATGCATTGTCTAAATCTCTTCCTTTTGAGTATTCTACAGAAACAGTTGCAGGTGTTCCTACAGCTGTTAGTGCAAATTCACAAACTGTCTCAAATAGTTTTGAAACTGTTAGCTCAATTCCAACAACTGTTGGTGGAAACAAAGTTACTGAAGACTTTGTAGTGATTCCCTTGTTACAACATGACTCTTCCGATGCTATTTGTCCAATAAATGATGCTGAACTTTCAAAGGACATGGAATCTCATGATCCTCAACAAAACACTGATTCTGAACATCAAACAGTTGCAGATCAGGGATGCAACTCTTCTGGGAATGATAGTGAATCTGAGATTGATTTGTCAAATTTAGGGAATGTACTGACTGAAGAAAACATCCCTACATCAAGAATTCACAAGAATCATCCAATAGAACAGATCATTAGTGATCCAACCACTCCTGTTAGAACAAGAGCTATGCTGCAGAATGAAAATAGTGTTCTGGATCTTGAACAATTTGATGTAAATGCCTGCTTTCTATCTCAGATAGAATCAAAGAAAGCAGTAGAGGCATTAAAAGACCCTTCATGGGTGGAATCAATGCAAGAAGAGCTCTTACAGTTTCAAATTCAGCAAGTTTGGAAGCTAGTTGAACTTTCAAGAGGCAAAAGAGCTATTGGCACCAAATGGGTGTTCAGAAATAAGAAGGATGAGAGAGGGATTGTAATCAAGAACAAGGCTAGACTTGTTGCACAGGGTTATACACAAGAGGAAGGAATAGACTATGATGATGTCTTTGCACCTGTTGCACGGATAGAAGCAATTAGACTGTTCCTTGCCTTTGCAAGCTATAAAGGATTTAAGGTGTATCAAATGGATGTCAAGTCGGCTTTTCTCTATGGAACTATTGATGAGGAGGTATATGTGTGTCAACCACCTGGTTTTGAAGACTCAAAGTTCCTGATAGGGTATATAGGTTGGATAAAGCTTTGTATGGATTACATCAGGCTCCTAGAGCTTGGTATGAGACATTATCATCTTATCTGCTTGAGAATGGTTTTAAGAGAGGTACCATTGACAAGACATTGTTTACAAAGATGGTTAAAACAGAGATTTTGCTTGTTCAAATCTATGTTGATGATATAATCTTTGGATCCACTGATGACAGTCTGTGCAAGGAGTTTGAAGGCATAATGAAAAGGAGATTTCAAATGAGTTCCATGGGAGAACTCACATTTTTCTTGGGATTACAAGTAAAGCAGAAGCCAACTGGCATATTTATTAGTCAATCAAAGTATGTCAAAGACATTTTGGATAAGTTTGGCTATCAAGATGTGAAGCTGGCAAGTACTCCAATGGAAACACACAAACAGTTGGGAGCAGATACTGAGGGGGAGGAAGTGGACATACATTTGTACAGGTCTATGATCGGTTCTTTAATGTACTTAACTGCTTCTAGACCAGATATTATGTTTGATGTGTGTGTTTTTGCCAGGTTTCAATGCAGTCCAAAGATGTCACACTTGTTTGCTGTAAAGAGAATCTTTAGATATCTCAAAGGCCAACCAAAACTGGGTCTTTGGTATCCTAAGGATTCACCTTTTGATTTGGTGGCATACTCTGAAAGTGACTATGGTGGAGCTAATGTGGACAGAAAATCAACCTCTGGAGGATGTCAATTCTTTGGCTCAAGATTGGTCTCATGGCAGTGCAAGAAACAAACAACAGTTTCAACTTCAACAGCTGAGGCTGAATATATTGCTGCATCAAGCTGCTGTTCACAAGTGTTGTGGATCCAGAATCAGCTTCTGGATTATGGTTTGTCTTTCTTGAATGCACCAATTTATGTTGATAGCACAAGTGCTATTAGCATTGTCAATAATCCAGTGAAGCATTCTAAAACAAAACACATTGAAATCAGGTTTCACTTCATTAGAGATTGCAATGAGAAAAGATTAATCCAAGTTATGAAAGTCCATACTGATGATCAGTTAGCTAATTTGTTCACTAAAGCATTTGATGTGAGCAGGTTCAACTTTTTGTTCTCAAACATTGGAATGATTAACCTGGACTAACAGTTGTTTATTCCTCTATGTTTTCTCACTAACAGTTTGCAACTGTTAGTGTTGATATCTAATAACTATTGGTTTAAGTGTTCAGAGAAGAGAAGAACTGTGTGTCCCATCAACACTTTTGGAGGTATCTGGCTGCATGTCCCACAAACAGTGTTCCCATCTTTATTGTCTTTGCTGTGTGGTCCAGGTTTGTTACTTTATTAAGAACAGTTCTCAACTAGTCAAGGTTTGTCACTTTATTGTGTAGTGTGTTGAATGGACATGACAGGTCACTGCATGCTTATTTATTGCCCATTTCTCAACCACAACTTTGTCTATAAATTAGCATGCCTTTGAATTTCAAAGAGCATAATTTTGTGTACAAATGGCTACTAACCATTTCAGCTGCAGGCTATCCACCGCTACTGCACCGCCTCGAACTGGCTGCTAGACCGCCTAAGGATTAAACCTCGGATCAATCCGTGACCCGGTGTGTGAACCTTTGCGCCGCCGTCGACCACAGCCCTTGCGGCCTTGCGCCGCCGTCGACCACCACCCTGCGGCCTTGCGCCGCCATCGACCTCGAAGAGAGAGAGAGAGAGAGGGTCGGCCGAGAGTTAGAGAGAGAGAGCTAGGGTTTTTTCTTTTGGCTTGTAATTTGACTTATGTGATTAATTAGGCTTAATTAGGTTTATATATAATAAACCCTTATTAGGTCAAGCCCGTTTAATTAAAGCCTAGCTTTAATTAAACTATTAACCAATTACACAAAATACCCCTTGACCTTTCTAGTTAATTAATAACTATTAATTAACTGGTCCCGTTAATATTTAAACTAAATATTAACATCTCTCTTTTAAATAATAATTAACTATTATTATTTTTCTCTTTCTCGATAATTAATTAAACTAATTAATTATTTCTTTTCCACACAAAAGATTATAATCCAAAAGGTTCTAATTGGGTGTGCAGCGGTGTGATCCTTTAGTGTCACATAGTATTGGACACGATGATACATGTTATCTATCTCTGCACATAATCTAACAACTAATCAGGTTGTGTTTGAGGCCTTTCACATATGCAACTCTCTGGAAAGTGACTTTACCAGCTTGCATCTTCCCATAGCCTTTGGTTCTTCCATGGGAGTTGTCACCAAATGTTACTTTAGGACCTTCATGTTCCTGGAAATCACTGAGAAGTCCTTTCCATCCGGTCATGTGCCTTGAACATCCACTATCCAAGTACCATTTACTTGAACCCTGCACATGATATAAAAACTAAACACATTAGTTTTGCTTAGGAACCCACTTCTTGGTAGGTTCAGATGAGGAGCACTTAGCAGCTTCATCTTGTTGAACTGACTACTCAGCTTGAGCAGGAACTGAATCCTGTGTAGGCTGATCAGTTTGTTCTTGTTCAGGCCTTGAGATTTCAGCATCACAGTCCTTAGCCTCATGACCTCTACTTCTGCATTTGTAGCATCTCCTTCTTCCAATGATGACAGGAGGTAGAGTGTCTAACAATCCTTGTGAGAATTTACTTTCAGTTTTAGGATTGTATATGGTGGATAACTTCTCAACTTTCTTTGCAAGCTGATTCACCTGGTGATCACTGACTTTGGACTTACCTTTGTCAGGTCTCTGTTTGTTATCCTGAGAAGATTGACTAACAACCTTCTTCTGCATGACTTTGGACTTACCTTTGTCATGCTTACTGGACTCACCAGTTTCAACAGGTTTGGACTTACCATTGTTGTGATTTGACCTCTGACTTACAGTGGTCTTCCTGTTCTTATAACTTCTCTCCGAGCCAGATAGAGAATTTTGTCTTTTGAAAGGATTTGGATTAAGCCTTTCTATGACTGAAGTTCTTTGAATAGGCTGAGTGCCTAATCTGTCCAACACAGACTTACCATGTTGTTTCGATGTTGAGCACTCATTACCATGATCTTTGGCCTTCACAAACATATTGAATTTTAGGCTTGGATCATGTTGTTTCTCTGAGGCTGACTTCTGAGACTCAATCAGTTGTCTATCTTCCTCAGAATCTGTACTTGCTATCTCATCATCAGCTACATAAGCTGCTGTTTGATAGTCACCTCCAAGTACAGCCTTCACCTGTTTAGGTATCTGTTGGTTTATGCATTGTTCAGCAAGCTTTGATGACTTACACCAAGACTCAGTGATCTTTTGAAGTTGATCAGCTTTGTCTTTTACTTCCTGAAGCTCTTCACTAAGAAGTTTATTAATGTGCCTCTGACATTCAAGGTGTGCTTTCTTACCAACATCAATGAGAGATTTATTTTCCTTAATCTCGTCTTTAAGTTTAGCTATTTCAGCTTTGAGGTCAGTCTGAGACTTAAGCCTGGTCTTGAAATCATTCAACAAATAATCAAAAGCAAGACCTTTCTCCTCATCTGTATAAGAGTAGAAATTACTGACCTTGTACATGGAAGCAGGATCCCAACCACTCAGTTTGCTGTTTTCCTCAGCTTCCTTCATGTCAGCTTCAAAGATTGATTCGGACTGACCATAATCAACCTCATCCAATTCTAGCTCTTCATCTTCTTGAGCCATTAGACATACATTATCATCTGAGGTGGATGATTATGTATCCCAGGTTTCAGCATATAAACCTTTTCCACTGGGTTTGTCTTCAGGCTTTGATTTCTTGAGCTGAGTGTACTTCTTCTTGTACTTATCAGCTCTATAAGCATTCTTATCAACAACATATGTTGATTCTACCTTCTTAGATCTGCACTCAGCAGCTATATGTCCCTTTTTCTGACAGTTGAAGCACACAGCATTCTAGGGATCAAAGGAACTCTTCCCTTTGCTCCTGTCAGATCTTCCTCTTCCCCTTTCAGCTTTTCTCAAACGTCTGGCTAACATGGCCATTTGCTCAGTGATGGTCTGAACATCATCAGTATCACTTGAGTCTGAGTCTGAGTGGTCAGCTTGAGATTCTGACTCAGTCTCAGATTCAACAACCATAGCTTTTGAACCTTTCTTCTTCTTCTGTGCAACTAATGCAACTTCTATTTTGTCCAAAGATTCTTTTAGTTGTTGTTGAGAAGCTCTTTTGTGTTCTATGATCTGTTCATGATTCAGCAAGAACCCATAGATGGACTGTAGGTTATACATGTGTAATGTTCCTCCAGCCCTTAGTGCAGTGGTTACTTCATTGAACCTTTCTGGTAACACATCCAGAAATTTCAGCACGAGCTCAGCTTCATCTCTCTTTACACCCACACTTAGTAGGTCATTTATCAAGCAGTGAAACCTTATGAACAAATCTGCCAAGGTCTCATTCTTCTTTGAAAAGAAATTTTCATAAGATCTATTCAAGTGATTCTTCTTTTGCTGCTTGACCAGATCTGTGCCTTCATAAGTGACACTCAGCGTATCCCAGATATCCTTTGCAGTTTGACACCCAGTCACAGTGCGCAGGATTTCATTAGTTAGGGAATTTGCTAGAACACTCTTTGCCTTGTCATCCAGATTGAAGAGTTTCCAATCTTCATCAGTCCAGGATGCAACAGGCTTTCTTGTTTCCTTCTCAGATTTGCCAGGAGACGTATCACTGACAGTAGAGGGAATCTTGGGGATTATTGGTCCTTTTGTGATGACTTCCGACATACGGTTGTCAATGGACTTTAGGAAGAGCATGGCTCTGAACTTCCACATAGGATTGTCAAATCCATCAAATATGGGACATCCTTTAGCAAAGATCTGAGGAAAGTTGGATGGAGTATTTCTTGTTGACATTTCAATCTTTCTCAGAATCTTGAACTATTCAACTGATGAAATCGTTCAGCCTGCTCTGATACCAGTTGTTGGTCCCTTGTGTGAGAGAGTAACAACAAGCAACAGTGTGTAGAAGGGGGGTTGAATACACTTTCTGCGGAAATTGAACAAATCAAAGAAAAGTGTCACACACTAGTAAATCAAACCACAATCAATCAAATGCTTTTATTAATCAAAAGATGATTACAATGCTTTGAATAAGAAGGTGATTACAATGACTATCAAGTAAGAAACTCTTGATACATAATCACCTAATATAAATCTCTCAATTCTCTCAAACTTAGATATCTATAATTAACATATAATTATAGACACCGACGACTCTCTAAACAGGATTGTCACAGATTGAATCAACACATGATTACTTACCAATATCAAAACTGATGTGATTAATTCGAACACACGAACTTCTTTGGCAATCTATGATTAAATCTTGATACTGAATCAAGACTCGTAACACATACGATGAGGTGAGGTTTGGCTCTGCAACACTTAGTTGTAATCGTCTCTGAGTTGTACCGAGTCGTACCTCTAAACTTACCAAGAGATAAGTATTTATAATCCTGTTGCTACGGTTCCTAACAAACTAGACTTAGCCTAATTCGCTAACTAACTTTCAGATAAACCGGAATCTTGAATCTTGAATCTTCTTATCTTGAGTCTTCAATCTTCAATCTTGATTCTGGAGTCTTCTTATCCGCGCCGTAGATATAGGGAGTTAAAACAGAATTTAAAATACATTTAAATTCTCTTGGACTGACTTCTTTATTCAGGCTGAGTTACTCAGCTTGAAACTCATCAAGCTGAGTTCTTCGAGAACAAACCCGAATTCAAACATGAACTAACACGCATAATTATTAACTCATCCCTTAGAAGTCTAACTTAGTTGACTAAAACATATTTAGCAACTCTGTCGAGCTGACTCTGCTTTCGAGCTGAGTCACTCAGCTTGAAACACATCGAGCTGGCTACTCGATATATACCTTATGTGACATACACAGATTATTAAACATATTAATAAACAAGCTAAGGTATAATATAAACTGATCAACATACGCCCAGCTTATATTCGGCTCATACTCAGTCTGAATCACTCTATGTGTTCAGTCTGACTAAGCTTCATAATTCTGTTTAAGTTATATGTAGAACTCATCTTACAAACTTAACTTTGTCTCATCAAATTCAAACTGATGAGATCATTTTCCCAACAGCAACTCGTACCATTTCTAAACCTCCATCGTCCTCATCTCATAGTTCCACTATGACATTTCAACCAAAACACAAACAGGTTAACCCAGCCAAGAAGTTAACTTCCAAATGGATTCCAAAGAATTCATCCAACGTTGTTAATACTGTTAAATCACATTCACACCTAGATTTAGAGACTCATCCTTCATCAACTGACAAATCAGGACCCATTCGTACATGGGGACCTAAATCTTCTTTGTTTTCTTTTTGCAGGAACCTGATTTATGGTACCTGGACTCCGGCTGCATAAAGCACATGACGGGGGACAAAAGTATTCTAAAAAATTATGTTTCTAAGTACTCCGGAAATGTAAGATTTGGGAATGATAATGTCGCACCAATTTTGGGGTACGGAGATATAGAAAAGAAAAATATCAAAATAAAGAAGGTTTCATATGTAGAAGGATTGGGTCATAATCTCTTTAGCATTGAGCAATTCTGTGATAAAAACTTGGAAGTGGTGTTCAAAAGGAATTCTTGTTCAGTATCTATTGAATCTGGTGATACTCTTCTTTCAGGATCAAGAAAGTCAAACTTATACTCCATAGATCTGACCAACTACAACACACCCACTTCTATCTGTTTATTGTCCAAAGCATCTTCAAACTTAACTTGGCAATGACACAGGAAACTATCTCATCTGAACTTCCAAAGCATCAACAAATTGATCACAAATGATTTGGTTTGAGGCTTGCCAAGGTTAAGGTTTAAAAAGAATAATCTATGTGCAGACTGTGCTAAATGAAAATTGCGGAGGTCATCTCTTTTAAGCAAACTAGAGATGAGTACCACTAAACCGCTTCAACTACTACATGTGGATTTGTGTGGTCCAATGAATGTTTAGTCTCGAAACGGGAAGAAGTATATCTTAGTCATGGTGGATGACTATTCCAGATATACTTGGGTCAAGTTCTTGCGTTCAAAGGATGAAGCTGCTTCAATCATCATTACTTTTATCAAGCAGCAGCAGAACAAGCACAATCAGAGTGTTGGTTCCATTCGATCTGACAATGGAACGGAATTTAAGAATAACACTCTGAAAAGCTACTTTGACCTTGTGGGAATCACACATCAATTTTCTGCCGCCTACACACCTTAACAAAATGGTGTGGTGGAACGACGCAACCAAACTCTTGTTGAGGCTGCTCGTACCATGTTGTCCTATTCTGGCCTCCCACCTTCTTCTGGGCTGAAGCAATCAGCACTGCCTGTTATACGCAGAATAAAATCTTTCATACATAAACGTTTAAATAAAACTCCATATGAACTGGCAAATGGAATTGTGCCTAATATCAAGTATTTTCACATATTTGGTAATAGGTGCTATGTGCTTAATGAAAAAGCTAACTTAGGAAAATTTGCAACAAAAGCAGATGAGGCAATTTTTCTTGGTTATTCACAAGAGTCAAAAGCATATAGAGTTTTCAATAAAAGAACACAAAATGTACAAGAAAGCATAAACGTTAAATTTGATGATTCATTCGATGTTACTTCAGTTCCACCGGTACATTATAAAAACGCTTCTGAACATGTCCGTTCAGAACCGGGTCTTCAAATTACAGATACAAACATTGAATCCAGTTCGAATGATAATGATTTAGATTTTATGTTTGATATCTTCCACTCTCAATCTAATCCTGTTAATCATGTTTCCAGGACTGAACCTGTTCTTCAAGAAAGTGTTACTCTTACTCCTCCAACAGTAACATCATCAAATCCGTTTATTGATTTTCCTCTTGAAGAAGCAACATCTAGTTCTGTTATACGTCCTGAAGAGGCTACTCCAGAAGCAGAATTTGAGAGTCCGCCTATCTTTGATTCAGATCCAACTCTGCCTACTGAAGCTGAGGAACAATTACCATTTTGGGAAACCTTCTTTCCTTCAGCTTCAACTCCCCATGAAACTAAATGAACGAGACACCATCCTGAAGATCAGATAATTGGCAATCCAAATGTTGGTGTTCGTACCAGATCTGCAATGGCAAACAAATGCTTGTATTCAAATTTTCTGAGTATTATCGAACCCACGAAAGTCTCTGACGCACTAATTGATCCAGATTGGGTTGTTGCCATGCAAGATGAGCTTAATCAGTTTGATCGCCTAGCAGTCTGGAGATTAGTGCCACTTCCGCATGGGAAATCTGTGGTAGTGACAAAGTGGATTTTTAAAAATAAAAGGGATTTTGATGGTGTAGTTGTTCGCAATAAAGATCGGCTTGTGGCAAAAGGTTACAATCAACAGGAAGGCATTGATTATGATGAAACTTTTGCTCATGTGGCCAGAATTGAAGCTATTCGTCTTTTTCAAGCATATGCTGCAAGTCGAAGCTTTAAGGTCTCATTGAACTTAGGTATGTTCATACTGATAATCAGTTAGCTGACTTATTTACTAAACCGTTACACGAATCTCGTTTTAATGATTTAGTCTCTAAGCTTGGCATGCTTAACATGCACGTATGACATACTGTTTTTTTTATTTATTATTATTATTCTTTTTGGTTTTGAATAGGTATTATACACTTTGTTCGTTTTATAGGTCTTTATTCCAGAAAATAAGGGGGAGTGTCTATATCTTTACACATACTGCATATGTGTAGGGGGAGAAGTATAGACGTTTTTCAAAATACATAACGTTTTGTCTTTCGCTCAATCTAAATTTTGGAAAATTGAATGCACAGATTGAGGGGGAGTTTTTGCTATGTTTTTTAAATAAATAAAAGATAAGAAGAAATTAGAACATTGAAAAGAGAAACCTGGAAAATAGAAAATGAAAATAAAAATACATTTAAAACTTCAAAGTTGTTGGATCTCATTCGATCGTACTTAGGGCTTCATTGATCGCATGCAATTGTCTTATATGAGATAAGATTGCATTCCCTTTCGATCGCATGCAATCAATGTGCTCATATTGGGGATTGCTTGCAATCGTTCAGTTAAACTGGTTCAATTCAAGTCACGATTGCATGCAATCATTTTAATTTGACCAAGATTTGTCAAACTGGCCTTCTTGTTTTAAAACAATCGCATGTGATCTTTTCTCCCAACTATTTCCCATCCGCAGTAATCGCATGCGATCCCTTCTTTGTTCATAAATCGCATGCGATCGTTTCTGTTTCCTTGGTTGAACTGAACAAATATCGATTGGATACAGTTATAATCGCATTCAATCTACTCTTCACTTGGACCAAGATTTCAAACGTTACCTTTTTAAAAGGTCTACTCTAGTGAAGACACGTGTCCTTCTCCCATACCCATTTTTATTTTACCTTTTTCTGATCATCTTCTTCCTTCATTTCACCCGGAAACACACTGTCGATCTCCATTGTTACTCTCAACCTTCACCTTCACAAAACTTTGTCAAAATTTGTAATTTTTATATCATTGTGACCGCACGATCAATGTGAGTATTTCATACGGTGGAATTTTTAAGTTTTTGAAGTTTGATCAGCTTTCTACGCCAAAACAACTTGTGACAAATTGGGGTTTTCTCGAACGGAATTTTCAATGTTTTGACCCTTCATTTGCACTCGATTGGTACTGTTGCTTTGAACAATTGTTATTGGTATTTCATGAGGAACATGGATTTATATAAAGTTTTTCAAAATTTTAAAATGTGTTCTTCATGTTCTTCGTGGTTATGAGTCTATACTAAACATTTGAATTTTGATCTCTTACAAGGTGTTATGGTCACTTTTTGCCTATACCTCAGTGTACGAAAATTGTTCATATACACAATGGGCGTTTCAGTGTTAAGGTTTTTGGTAAAAATTCCACATTTTTCAAGTTAAGTGTTTTGGTCAAAATACGTCAACTTAGTATCAAAAAGACGAGTTTGATCTAAGTTTGATTATTTTTCTTGAGTGTGTGAGTTTAATACTTATCTTTGTATTTACAGATTTGACCTGGTTTACTGTTTGATGCAGATAAATGGCTAATATGGAAGGTGACCCCACATAACTTGTTCCTTCTGTGGCTCCGAGTCAGCCAGCCCAAAACCCTAAACTAGACGAACTCTTAATGCCTAGGACAAAATACTTATTTGTAACCACTCATGAAAATAATCAGTTCATTGACCTAGCCACTTTGAAAAATCCAAATTACCCTGAGCTTAAAGAAATCCTTCGTGTTCATCCTCTAAATCACCTACTTACATACAACCCTGCTGATACTGGTACCCATGTCCCTGAAGTTTACGCTCAACAGTTTTGGAAAACTTGATATCTTCATACCAGTCGTACTGGAACTGTTTCTATTAGAGCAGAGGTTGATGAGTTTACTATTTCTGTAACAGTGGATGGACTTAGGGAGATCTTTCAACTCCCTACTGCTGAAAGTCGTCCTCCGGTAGTTACTTTTGATGATATTCCAGATGAGGAAGTCCGTCTGGCTGCGCTTCAATCCTTTGGTTACTCTAGTCCATTGGAAAGGAAGAAACAATTTAAACGGGACAATTTGCACCCAATGTATAATCTTCTCATGACCATACTTCAGAGGTGCTTAACAACCAAACATACTGGGTATGAGTTTCTCACTGAAACCCAATTGAAGATCTTTATTGCTGCTGGAAACCACTTACATGTGGATTATGCTCAATTGTTATTCAATGATTTCGAAGCAACAATTGCACAGAAAAATATTCAGAAAACGTCTGGTGCAAAATATCTACCTTACATGAGGTTCATACCAATGATCATTCATCATGCAATGGATCATAATCCAGCCATTCCTCGGAGAGCAGGTTCACCTTCTATTACTCTAAAAGTCTTTAATGTTATTAAACCTGCTATTCCTGATCCACTTCCTATTCCTCAACCTTTCCCTGTATCTTTATTGGATTTATGTGAGCAATCAGATGTGATAGTCAATTATAGGGTGAGAGTAGGGATACCTCCTATGGTTAGACCAGAGCCGGTCATACCTACCCAAGGGGGAGTAGCACCTAGTGAGATTATAGTGGATATGCCTCAGACATCTGTGGGAGATGCTGAGAGGGCAGAGCTGAGAGAAAATTCTGAGAGGGGTGGTGGAGAAGGTGAGGATGAAACACATAGAGAGGAAGTTGATACATTTGATCCAGCAACTGTTCATGATATTGTTGAATCTTTGGTTGTAAATACTGTTGTTCAATCTGATGCATCTACTGAGCAAATAAACCTTTCACATTCAGATTCTGATAGTACTACTTCTGTGTCAAACACTGTGACTACCCCACTTGTGCTTATTGTTACATCTCTTGTGCGTACTCCAGATGATCCAATTGTCCATACTTTTGAAAGCACCCCATCCTACATGAAACTAACTGATCCTAATGAACATTCTCTAGTGATTAATACTCCTGTTGTGTCAACTGCTGACTTGACTCCTATTGTCTAACCTCCCATCAGTCAGGCAGGTCTTACTATCATTCTCAATCCAACTCTAAACCAAGTTATAATTTCTCAGTTTGTTTCTATTGTTCAAGTTGCTCCTGAACATGTTCATGAACCATCTTTTGAGATTGCATCTGTTTCATATGATACTTCACAGTTGTCTCCAAATCAATATGCTTGTTATGGTAACGAAGATGAAGATGATGTGAGTAGTAGTTTTGCGAAAAAAGAAAATGTGAGAGTTGAGATTCCCCCACACCAAGAAAGCCGGGCAACCACATCTGCCATTGGACTTGACACTGTTAGGTCTGATATTGAAATAGACACGGCTATCCCACCCGTGCACATTCAAACCCCACCAAGCTACTTAGGAGATCCTCAAAGATCTTCTACTTTATTGCACAGGGTCATTACACATAGTCTACGACCTTCTCCTTCGGAGACTGGACGAATTGAAACTAGAGGACTGCCTCCCTTGTCCTCGCCCATTCCTTCAGAGCACATTGATTATCCACGGATTTCCGCTTTTCTTGATAAACACAAAGACAGTATCAATGCACTGGTCTCACTAATCAAAAGTTTACCAGGAACATCCATAGGTAATACTCCTGAGGGTATTATTCGAGGATTGGATGGAAATCCTACTGGAGCCAACCCCACAGCAGCTCCTTTAGGTGGTCCAGCCTCTGTGGCAGGAACCTCAACGGGTGTCTCTCGTGATACCCGGTTTGTTACACAGTATGAGCTTCATGATGCAATTCAACAAGCTGTGACTCCCTTGCAATCTAAACTTGATCAAATTGATTCCAAACTTGACCGATGGGTTTCTACTATTAATGATAAGTTTGCTGAGATTTCTGACCGGTTAAATGCTATAGATGTTACCTGCTAGGTTCAAGCTGGTACTCGAACTAGAAGGTGTGACGATCATGATCCTGATGATCGCCCTGAGGGGGAGAAACGTAGAAGATTGTATAAGAGTTCAAGCGCTGTAGTACCATTTACTCCGCTGAGTCAAAATTTTCCAGGTGAAGGTTCTAGTATAGATCAAGGTCAAGGTGGTGATTCTCAGGGTTATGATATTCTTAAACAACAACAGATGGTTATCTTTGAATAGAGGCCTAGTGTAAATGAAGAGGGGGAGATCGAACAAAGCAGTAAACAAACTGAGGAAGTTAATCTTGAATCAGACACAAAGGTACATAATTGGTATGGTGGTGTTGGGGTTGAGATGGAAGTTGACAGTTATGATGAAAGTTATGACGAAATTAATGCTGAAATTGATAAGTATGTAAATTCAGTAACAAATCCTGAAGCTCTTCATACACAAGTTGTCAAAAGGTTTGAGGATGACTTGGCACCAGCTGAGATAGAAAAGAGAAGAAAAGGAAAAGAAAAAGTTGGTAGATTTAGACCAAAGCTACAAAGAAAACTTTTGATGTTTCAAGAGTTCTAAGTGGGGTAAACCTTGAAGTTCTTATGCTTTTCCACCCCCAACAAGTCAGTTTCAGACATCTGCTGCGGATTTGCTAAGACAAGAACAACAAGAGGAAGCAACCAGAGAGTTTGTAAGAAATACTGAATTGCCAGTGCCTCCGAATGTAATTGTGCCCCCTGCTACTTCAGTGTATACTGGTACTCCATCTCTCGATAGAAGCAACATGCTTACAAGACAAGCAAGACTAAATCCAATCTGGAGGGATTACTCTGTGAACGGTCCATATCTAGAAGATAGAATTCACGAGATTTATGTGGATGAACTTGAAACTAGGACACCTCCAAAGTTGAGACATTTGAATGAAAGTCAAGTAATAAGATATCAGCATATGTTGGAAAGGTTCAGAACTCCCAAAGAACAGATCATCTCTGAATATCCAATAACCAAACTTCTCAATATTTACAGTGATGATGGATTTGGTCATACAGTTGTTTGGTTTGAAGTGGAAAGGTCAAATGGTCAGAAGTTTACATTCAATGAAGCAGATCTAAGATACATTCAAATTCACGACATCAACATCATCTATTTGTACATGTCAGAAAAACAAGGAAAGAAACCAAATGAGGTGTTTGGCCATTCTACATTAATGAAGTATATGAGAAAGTTAATGGAGTTCATTGAAGAGCATGACATGCAACTGGCAGCTGAGAACAATCACGAAAAAGTTAATGTTCATAAACCTTAACAGAATCATCCTAACTTGGATCAAATGGATCTATTAACGATAGTAGATGCTGACCACAAGTTCTTCAATGGTGAACCAGGTGTCGTATTCAGAAATTCAAAGAAAGAGAAAACATTCGTCCGTTTGTGCGATGTTTTGGCTTATTCAGATGGCACGCTGAGGATGTTATACAACAGTCTTGAGATGAAAAATGCAAATGCTGGAACATCTATCACAGAGCAAGAGAGACAACGTATTGGGCTTTACATTGAGAAATTCAAGAAAACACTGGAGAGAAGGAGGATCATCAGAAAATGGCAAAGCTATTTTGGATTATGCAATAGTGTACCTTGACTGTTTTATCTTTTGTAATCCAAATGCTTGTAATATGAACACTTCTCACTTAGGGGTAGATTGTTAGATCACTAAAAAGTGAGGGTGTGTTTTGTAAATACTCTAAGGCTATATAAAGCCTTCTTGCGATTCTAATGGCAAGCTTTGCAACCATTTTGACACAACTCTCAAGGTGTGTGTGTGTGTGTGTGTGTTTTCTCTCTCAAATTTGCACTGCTTCATCCCTGCTAGGACCAACAAATCCCAAAAGTGGGTAATCAAATATTATGCTCCTGTTGTTTCAGAAAAACAACATCCTGTTGAGGTGAAGAAGTCCAAATCCACTTCTAAGCAGTCGGCTTGAAAGAGGATATCCAAATCAAATGCTTCCGCCACTCTTTCAACTTTTAAACCTCAATCATCATCACTTCATAATTCATCTGTGAAACAAATTACCAAGAATAAACAATTAACTCCAAACAAGAAGATAACCCCCAAATGGGTTCCTAAGCTTTCATCATTAGGAGTTAATAATGTTACTACACACTCACAGCATGTCACAAAGACTCACCTTCCACAAACTAACAGTACAGGACCTATTCATATATGGGGACCTAAATCTTCTTTGTTTTCTTTTTTCAGGCGCCTGATCTATGGTACCTGGACTCCGGATTTACCAAACACATGATGGGTGACAAAAGTCTTCTAAAAATAATGTTTTAAAGTACTCTAGAAACGTAAGATTTGGGAATGACAATGTAGCACCAATTTTGGGGTATGGAGATATAGAAAAGAAGAACATAAAAATAAAGAAGGTTTCATATGTGGAAGGATTGGGTCATAATCTCTTCAGCATTGGACAATTTTGCGATAAGGATTTGAAAGTGGTTTTCAAAAGGAATTCATGTTTAGTATCTACTGAAGTTGGAGATACTCTTCTTTCAGGGTCAAGAAAGTCGAATTTGTATTCCATTGATCTGAATAACTATGACACGTCCAATTCAATCTGTTTACTATCTAAAGCATCTTCAAACTTAACTTGGCAATGGCACAGAAAGTTGTCTCACCTGAACTTTAGAAACATTAACAAACTGATATCAGCTGACTTGGTGAGAGGCCTGCCAAAGTTAAGATTCAAAAAGAACAATCTGTGTGCAGACTGTGTGAAATGCAAATTGCGGAAGTCTCCTCATTTGAACAAACAAGAGATGAGTACATCTAAGTCGCTTCAACTTCTGCACATGGATCTGTGTGGTCCAATGCGAGTTCAGTCTAGAAGTGGGAAGAAGTATATCTTAGTCATGGTGGATGACTACTCACGATATACTTGGGTCAAGTTTCTGCGTTCCAAGGATGAGGCTGCTCAACAATTATCACTTTTATAAAGCAGCAGCAGAACAAGCACAATCAGAGTGTTGTTTCCATTAGAACAAATAATGGAACAGAATTCAAGATTAATACTCTAAAGAGCTACTTTGTCCTTGTGGGAATTACACATCAGTTATCTGCAGCATACACACCTCAGCAAAATGGTGTGGTGGAACGACGCAACCGAACTCTGGTTGAGGCTGCTCGTACAATGCTGTCCTATTCTGGCCTCCCACCTTCTTTCTGGGCTGAAGCGATCAGCACTGCATGCTATACGCAGAATCGTTCTTTCATACATAAACGTTTAAATAAAACTCCATATGAACTGGAAAATGGAATTGTACCTAATATCAAATATTTTCATATATTTGGTAATAGGTGTTATGTTCTGAATGATAAGGATAACTTCGGAAAATTTGCAACTAAAGCAGATGAAGCAATTTTCCTCAGTTATTCTCAAGAATCAAAAGCATATAGAGTTTTCAATAAAAGAACGCAAAATGTACAAGAAAGCATAAACATCACATTTGATGATTCATTAAATGTTACATCTTTTACACCAGTACATTCTAAAAACGCTTCTGAACATGTCCGTTCAGAACCGGTTCTTCAACAAAAAGATACAAACATTGAGTCAAGTTCAAATGCTCATGATTTAGATTTTATGTTTGATATCTTTAGATCTGAATCTAATCCTATTAATGATGTTTCTAGGACTGAACCAGTTATTCAAGAGAGTGTTACTATTACTCCTCCAACAGTAACAGAATCAAATCCTTTTGCTGATATTCCTCTTGAAGAATCTGCTTCTGATTCTAGCAATCGTCCTACCGAGGCTACTCCAGATGCAGAGCCTGAGAGTCCGCCTATTTTTTATTCAGATCCGAATCAAGCAACTGAAGCTGAGGAACAAATACCTTCTCGGGAAATTTTCTTTCCTATAGCTTCAACCCCCCATGAAACTAAATGGACAAAACACCATCCTGAGACACAAATAATTGGTAATCCAAGTGTTGGTGTTCGTACCAGATCTGCAACTGCAAATGAATGTCAATACTCTAGTTTTCTGAGTATGATTGAACCCACTAAGGTCTCTGAAGCACTTAGTGATCCAAATTGGGTGATTTCCATGCAAGATGAGCTAAATCAGTTTGATCGCCTAGCAGTTTGGAGATTAGTGTCACTTGCAACTGGAAAATCTGTTGTAGGGACCAAGTGGATCTTTAAAAATAAAAGGGATTCAAATGGTGTAGTTGTTCGAAACAAGGCTCGATTAGTGGCAAAAGGCTACAATCAACAGGAAGGAATTGATTATGATGAAACATTTGCTCATGTTGCCAGAATTGAAGCAATCAGACTTTTCTTAGCATATGCTGCAAGTCGGAGCTTTAAAGTCTTTCAGATGGATGTGAAAACTACGTTTCTCAACGGTATTCTCAAAGAAGAAGTTTATGTTTCACAACCCGAAGGATTTGTCCATCCTCAATAGCCAAATCATGTTTATATTTTGGATAAGGCATTATATGGTCTA
Source organism: Pulicaria dysenterica (assembly GCA_947179395.2). Classification (NCBI taxonomy): domain Eukaryota; kingdom Viridiplantae; phylum Streptophyta; class Magnoliopsida; order Asterales; family Asteraceae; genus Pulicaria; species Pulicaria dysenterica. Next base: position 21,102,437 of record OX359293.1, read on the forward strand.
AAACAAGTACCTCGTGCCTGGTATGATGTCTTATCTGAATATTTACTCATTGAGGGTTACACAAAAGGAACATCTGATACTACACTGTTTGTTAAGGCCAAGGGCAAAGATAAAATTTTGGTGCAGATATACGTTGACGATATTATCTTTGGCTCAACAAATCCCAAATACAGTGACGAATTTTCTAAAACAATGGCAAATCGATTTCAAATGAGCATGATGGGGGAAATGTCATTTTTCCTCAGTCTACAAGTAAAGCAATTGAGCACTGGTATCTTTATAAATCAGGCAAAGTACATTAAGGATTTGCTGAAAAAGTATGACATGCTCAATTGCTTAGCGATCTCAACTCCTATGGCAGCAAAAACAAAGCTATCTGCTTATCTGGATGGTTTATCCACTGATCTGAAGACACATAGGGGTATGATTGCATCGTTACTGTATTTGAAAGCAAGCCGACGAGGCTAATCCAAAAGAGTCACATCTGCAAGCAGTCAAGCGAATTTTTCGTTATCTCAAAGGAACTATGGATTTAGGTTTATGGTATCCTCGAGATTCTAATCTTGACTTGTATGCTTATTTAGATTCTGACTATGCTGGATGCATGATTGACAGAAAAATTACCTCTGGCAGTGCACATTTCTTGGGAGATAGATTAGTCTGCTGGGCTTCAAAGAAATAGAATTGTGTTTCTACTTCAACTGCTGAAGCTGAATATATAGCTTCCGCAATGTGTTGTTCACAAAGTTTGTGGATATGGACCCAGTTGTCAGACTTTTGTTTGCATTATGACAAAATCCCACTGCTATGTGATTCGCAATCTGCAATTGCCATTTCATGCAATCCGGTACATCATTCAAAAACCAAACACATTGACATTAGGTATCATTTTATAAAAGATAATGTGTAAAAAGGTTTAATTGAACTTAGGTATGTTCATACTGATAATCAGTTGGCTGACTTATTTACTAAACCGTTAGACGAATCTCGTTTTAATGATTTAGTTTCTAAGGTTGGCATGCTTAATATGCACATATGACATATTGACCTTTCCTTTTTCTTTATTATTCTTGGTTTTTGAATAGGTATTATGCAGTTTGTTCGTTTTGCAGATCTTCACTACAGTAATCTCGGGGGAGTGTGTCTATATCTTTACATATACTGCATATGTGTAGGGGGAGAAATATAGACAATTTCATATACATAAATTTTTTTGTCTTTCACTCAATCTAAATTTTTTTTTTAAAAAAATTCATGCACAGATTGAGGGAGAGTTTTTGTTGTGTATTTTGAATGATGAAAATCAAATTTGGAAAATTAGAAAACAGATAAATAAAAATAAAGTTGAAAATTAGAAAAATGAAAAAGTTAAAATTTTTTACAAAGTGTTGGTAATCGAAGTCATATGGTTGAATTCAATTCATGGAAATTCAAGTGTTCATTCGACCGGATTCAATTAGTTTCAATTGCATTCGTGTCAAGTCAATTGCAGTTTGAAAAAGTAACTTCGATCGCAGTTAATCCACTTCAATTACACAGAAGTGTTTGAAAATTTACAAATCATGACTTTCGATCGCACTCGATTACTGTTAATTGCACTCGATCGCACAACACTAACATTGGTTTGATCGCATTCGATCGAATCAATTGTGAATTGCATGTGATCATCTCCGTTCGACCACGTCATTTTCTTTTGGTCCAATAAGTGAATGACACGTGTCCGTGTCACTTCAATCACTTTTTAGATATTATCAAACATTCATCTTCTTCGATCAGTTATCCATTCGCAGACAGTTTTTACCATTGTTACTACCAAACACAATACGAAGCAAAACTCTGCCAAATTTTCAAATTTTTAAATCAATCGAATCCTAACAACAAGGTAAACAATTCCTACGGTGGAATTTAATTAATTTTGAGTTTTGATGAGGGTTTGTAAGCAAAAACTGTTCCGACTTTTGAGGGGTTCTCGGACTTTCCATTTGAAATTTAACCTTCAATTTGACCTTGGTTGACCACGATTGATGTACGATTGGTCTTAGGATTTCATAAGGAATACAGATCTAGAAAAAGTTTTCATAAATTTTAACATTTTTTCTTCGTGGGTATGGGTTTGTACTAGAAATTTGGATTTTGAATGATTACATGGTGTTAGGATCAAATTTTGACTATGCTTCAGTGTAACAAAATTGTTCATATATATGTAATCAGTGTATATTGAAGATAAAAATTCATTTTCATAAGTTTAAACATCATGTACTCAATGAGGATTTCAGTGTTTGGGGATTTTTTGGTCACAAATTTAAAATTTCAAAAATCAACTGTTTGGTCAAAATAAGTCAACTTAGTATCAAAAGGTTGAGTTTGATCTAAGTTTGACTGATTTTCATGAGTGTGTGGGTTTGTTACTTATCACTGCATTACAGATTTAACCTGATTTGCTGTTTTGTGCAGGTAACATGGCTAATATGGAAGGTGAATACACATCACATGTTCATTCTGTGGCTCCTAGTCAGCTACCCCAAAACCCAAAACCAGACGAACTCTTAATACCTAGAGCAGAATTCCTTTCTGTAACCACTCATGATAATAACTAGTTCATCGACCTTGCTACTTTGAAATATCCAAACTTCCCAGTCCTTACTGAAATACTCTGAATCCATCGTTTGAACTATCTGTTAACTTACAACCCTACTACTACCGGTACTCATGTCCCAGAGGTGTATGCTCAACAGTTTTGGAAAACTTGTCATATGCACACAAGTCGTACTAAAACTCTTTCTATCCGGGCAGAGGTTGATGAGTTCATCATTGCTATCATAGTGGACAGACTTAGGGATATTTTCCACCTTCCTACTGCTATCAGTCGTCCTCCTGCAGTTACTTTTGATGAAATCCCTAAGGAAGCAATCTGTCTAGTTGCAATTCAATCTTTTGGTTACTCAGGTCCACTGGAGAGAAAGAACCAGTTTAAGAGGATTAACTTGCATCCTATGTACAACATGTTTATGACCATACTCCAGAAGTGCTTAACTGCCAAACACACTGGGTATGAGTTTTTAATTGAGAATTAGTTAAGGATTTTTGTTGCTGTCGGGAACCACTTGCATGTGGTTTATACTCAGTTGATGTTCAATGATATTAAAGCCATTATGGTGTTGAAAAACAGCCAAAAGAAAACTAGAGCAAGGTTACCATATTTGAGGTTTATTCCAATGATCATTCAACACGCGATGGATCACAATCTTGCAATTCCTCGGAGAGCAGGTTCACCTTCTATTGCTCCTAAAGTCTTTAATGTTGTTAAACCTGCTATTCCTTATCCACTCCCTGTACCTCAACCTTTTCCTATATCTCTGTTGGATCTTTGTGAGCAATCTGATTTAATAATCAGTTATAGGATGAGTGTAGGTATACCTCCTATGGTTAGACCAGACCCTGTCCTACCTACCCAAGGAGTAGTACAAGGTGAGAACGTAGAGGATAGGCCTCAGCCATCTATGGGAGATGCTGAGAGGGAAGTGCGGACAGAAAATCCACAGAGGTGTGGTAAAGAGGGTGAAGGTGAAAAACATAGAGAGGGAGAAGATGTTTATGATCCAATAGCTGTTCATGCTATTGTTGAATCTTTGGCTTTTGCTCATGATCAATCTGATGTACAATCTGATGCTTCCGAGCAAATTGTTCTGTCTAGTTCAAATTCTAAGAGTGTTGAGTCTATTTCCAATATTGTGAGTACTCCACCTGTTATTGTTATGTCATCTCCAGTTGGTACTCCAGATGCTCCTATTGTCCATACTCCTGATAGCACTCCTTCCTACATGAAACTAACTGATCCTCATGATCAATCTCCAGTTGTTAGTATTCCTATAGTGTTAACTGCTGACTTGACTCCTATTTCACACATACAAACTCCTGTCAGTCGGGCATGTCTTACTCTCATTCTAGATCCTACTCAGCAACAAGTTGTAGTTCCTAGGGTTGCTCAAGTAGCTCCTGATCGTGCAATAGAACCACCTTTTGAAGTTTTTTCTGTCACACCTGAAACTTCATTATTATCTCCAAATCAATATGCTAGGTATGGAAACAAAGATAAAGATTATATGAGTGATATTTATGTGAGAAAATAAAATGAGAGTGATGAGATTTCCCCAAACCTAGAAAGCCGGGCTGCTACATCTGCTATCGGACCTGACACAGTTGGGTCTGGTATTGAAATAGACACGGTTATCCCACCCGTGCATCTTCAACCCCCACCAAGCCACTTAGAGGGTTCTCAACAACCTTCTACTTCAATGCACAGGGCTTTAACACATCATCTACGCCTACTTCATTCGAAGCAAAGGCGTATTGAAATTAGAGGACCGTCTCCCTTGTCCTCGCCTGCTGTTTCTGAGCACTTGATATACCGTAGATTTATGCTTTTCTTTCGAAACACAAGGACACTATAAATGCACTAGTCACATTGATCAAAAGTGTACCTGGAACATCCATCGGTAATACTACTGATGGTATCATTCGAGGATTGGATGGAAATCCTACTGGAGTCAACATCTCTTTTAGCTCCTTTAGGTGGTCCGGCCTCTGTGGCTGGTACCTCAACTGGTAATCTTCGTGATACCAGTTATGTTACACAGGAAGAACTCCAAATAGCAATTCAACAAGCTGTGAACCCTCTACATGCTAAACTTGACCATATTGATTCTAAGCTTGACAGAATTGAATCTTTACTTCAATTCAGATCTCAGGCTACCCCTACTTCTGATTCTTCCACCTTACAACATGCACAACCTTTTCATGATCCTACTCTTGCAGAAATTCAAAATGATATGAATTCAAAGTTTGCTGAGATTTCTGATAGATTGAAAGCGGTGGAGACTGCCTGTAAAGTTCAAGCAGATACTTTAACGAGAAGACGTGACGATCATGATCCAGATGATTGCCCCGAGGGGGAGAAACGTAGGAGATTATATCTTGGAGAAAGTAGCATTGTATCAGTAACTCTGTTGAATCAACTTTTACCCTTTGGTGAAGGTTCAAGTAGGAATCAAGATGAATCTCAGGCTGATGATATTCCTGAACAGCAAGATATGATTATCTTTGAACACAGGCCTGTTGTAAGTGAAGAGGGGGAGATATAACAAATTGATCACAGTAAACAGACTGAGGAGGTTGGTGCTGAAACAGATACAGATTTTAATGATCTTTATGGTGATATTGGTATAAACATGGATGATGTAAATGAGGATATTGATGAATATGTAACCTCCATAACAAACCCCGAAGCTCTTCATACTCAGGTTGTAGATAGATTTGATGATGATATGAATCCAGCTGAAATTGAAAAGAGAAGTAAAGGATTCCCCAAGTCTAGAACTGGCAGGGTTAAGAGTCAAGCGAAAAAAAGACATTTGATGTTTCAAGGGTTTTGGGCAGTGTCAATTATGAAGTTCATACTGCCTTTCCACCTCCATCAGGTCAGTTTTAGACTTCAACTGCAGATTTAATTAGACAAGAACAACAAAGGAAAGCAGCTGAAGAGTTTGTAAGAAATACAGAATGACCTCTACCACCAAATGTGATAATTCCACCTGCTGCTCCAGTGTATACTGGAACTCCTTCTCTTGATAGAAGCAACATGTTCACAAGACAAGCTAGAGTTGAACCAATCTAGAGAGACTACTAGGTCAATGGTCCTTTTCTTCAAGATAGAATACATGAAATTTATGTGGATGAAGTTGAAACAAGAACACCTCCAGAGTCCAGACATCTAGATGAAAATCAGAAAAGAAGATACCAGCATGTACTTGAAAGATTCAGAAATCCAAAAGAAAAGATAATTTCAGAATATCCGGTCACCAAGCTTCTCAATATCTACAGTGAATCTGCATTTGGTCATACGATTGTTTGGTTTGAAGTTGAAAGAGCAAATAAGCAGAAGTTTACATTTAACGAAGCAGATCTCAGATATATTCAACTGCATGATATCAACTTCATTTATCTGTACCTGTCAGAGAAATCAAGAAAGCTACCTAATGAAGTATTTGGCATGTCTGCACTGGTGAAGTATATGAGAAAGCTGATGGAGTTTATTGAAGAACATGATATGCAACTGGCAGCTGAGAACAATCATGAAAAATTTAACATTCTGAAACCTCAACAAAGTCATCCTAACCTGGATCAGATGGAAGAGTTAACAATAGTTGAAGCCGGGTATTAGTTCTTTAATGGTGAACCAGGTGTCGTCTTTCGAAACTCAAAGAAAGAGAAAACATTCGTACGAATGTGCGATGTTTTAGCTTATTCAGACGGCACACTGAGAATCTTGTACAACATGTTGGAGATGAAAATTGCTAAGACTGAGTCTTATATCACATAGGAGGAGAGACAACAAGTTGGTCGATACATTGAGAAAATAAAGAGAACACTGGACAGTAGAAGAATTTTTAGAGGGTGGCAAGGCTACTTTGGACTACGCAACATAGTGCCTTAATTGTTTTATCTTTGTAGTTCAAAGCTTTTGTTATAGGAACACTCCTCACTTAGGGGGAGATTGTTAGTTAGAACACCAAAAAGTGAGGGTGTTATTTGTAAAATAGCCGAAGGCTATATAAGCCATTGGCTCCTTGTTCAATCTAAGTTTTGCTATCATAATTCACATTCTCCAAAGGTGCAGTGTGTGTTTCTATCAACCTTGCAAAGCTTCATCCCACACATTGGGACCTAACAATAGGGTGTTGGTAACAATATGAAGGCCTATATTACTACAAACACACGGTACACATTAGAACTTGACGGAATCAAGAAGTATCTTGTGGATCTGATGAGGGGTGACTTGTATTATGTATTATATGCTTAGTTAGGGTTGCCGTAGTGCACGTAGGGCTACTCGTAGACAAGCTAAGTGTGCAAAAGGAAAGATTTATGGGATGAGAAGTACATGTGGTAACGCCTACCTAATCTATAGTGCGTTATCTAGACTTCAAAATGGTCCATACTCGAAGAGGCCGAGATTTGTTTTGATTGTGGAAGTTACGGATGTACTAGCCGCCTTCAGGGATTTGATGAATAGGGTATGTTGACCCATGTTAGACCGACCTGTGATTTTCTTCTACGACGATATTGATGTATTTTGAGTCCCGAGTGGAGCATGAACTACATCATCAAAAGATACTAACAACTATGAAGCAGGAGAAATGGTACGTGAAATTTTCTAAGTACGAATTTGGGTTACGAATGGTTCAGTTCTGGGTTATTTCGTGAACCAGTGTGGAATAAGAGGTAGACCCCACCTAGTTTGAGGCCGTGTTAAAGTGGGAACAGCCAAAAAGTTCGACCGAGTTCGGGAGTTTTCTGGGATTGGCGTAATATTACCGACAGTTGTCCAAGATTTCTCGAAAATCGTCACTCCAATGACGAAACTAAAAAAGAAAATTAAAAAGTTTATCAGGAGAGGTGTACAATAGACGGCTTTGTTGAGGCCCTAGGACCAAAATTGTGCAAAACTTCGGTGTTAACTCCGCCGGAGGGTATGGAGAATCTAATAGTTGTTGTTTACATCGCACTGCGATTTGGGATAAGTAATGATGCACCTGAGGAAGGTAATTGCTTACATGCCGAGGCAGCTTAAACCCCACGGGAGAAATTATCCGACACACGATTGAGAGGTTGCGGCCGGGGTTTCCGCGTGAAGATTTAGAGGCGCTATCTCTGTAGGGTTAAGTATACCATCTGCACCGACTACGAGAGTATGAAATACATAAGAATCGATTATGCGACAGCAGAGATGGCAAGATTCAACGAAAGATTTATGATTGTGAGATTCTATATCACCTAAGTAGAAGCTAATGTCGTGGCTGACGCCTGGAGTCGAACGTCAAGGTTGTTTCAATGGCTACACGGGTTACTTGAGTGTAGACTGCCGGGGAAAAGAGCTGAAAGTTTGTGTTAACTATTATGAATTCGTTTTGATTAATTCTGAAGCAAGTAAATCCTTTTTTTCATTATGGTTGTTCTGAACAAGCACCGATGAAACTAGAAATGTCTCAGGGGTAGAATTAGCCAATGACGAGATCTTAGGTGTATCAACTGTGTAGAGAGGTAAAGTTTCAGAATAGGAGATGAGATCTTAGGTGTATCAACTGTGTAGAGAGGTAATGTTAAGTCACCATCAAGATACTATTACATGAAACTGAGAAGGAGTTAGGATCTAGACTCCTAATGGGGTAGAAAATCATCATCGCAAAAGGGGACTATGCGCCAAGAATTCAAGTATGAGTAGGGATACAAGGGTACCGTTCTTTGATCCTTTCTTTTATAGAGATGGTATAAACAGCGAATCTGGCTAAGATGAAAGACGCTATGAAAAGTGAGTTTCACTAACGCTTATGTTATGACTGGGACACGTGTTCTACGTGATAGTGTGTTCTATGTGACGCGGATGTCGTGTCTTGAGCAGCCATGCTTGTTTGGCAGATGGCCAATACGTCGTAAGATGTGTTTGATGTGCGTTGCTTTTGTGTTTTGTCTTGAGTTGATGTGCTCGTTTGGCCGGGGGCCACTCGCCGATGTCGTATTAGTTGTGTTGTACTTTGTTGTGTTATGTCACAGCGGGTGGGACTCAAGATGTGACAGTAAGGGTTGGACCCGATAGCAGTTGTGTTCTTTTTAGGAACAGTTTCGAGGCACCGGGGTGCAAGTGTCAGTGGTGAGTTTAAGGCATGGGGTGCCAGTGTCCGTTGTGTCTGTTTGACACGCGAGAGTGACAGTTAGTTCCTGGGTGTCTTGCAGAGGTTGGGTAACAAAGTCATACTTTCGTACAGTTTATTATCCGCCAACGGATGGTTTAAGTGAGAGAGTGATGCAGATATATATGGGACGTGCCTAGGGCACGAGTAACAGAAAGCGACGGCAATTGAGATATTGCGTTCCATTAACAGAGTTATGGTGTTATGACCGTTTTTGCGTAATTATTGGAATGACTCCGTATGTGATGTAGTACTATAAGCAGTGTAGAACCCCTAGTTGTAGGGGTGAAATGGTGCAATAAGAGATAGGAAGTAGCGAGGTAATACAGAAAACGTTTGAGATCATTCAGAAAATTCGTGAAAAGTTGCGTACAACGCAGAGTGGACAGAAAAGTTACATTGATATAATGCTTTCAGAATTAGAACTTTAAGTTAACTGTGTTCCGCACCTGATTTCCTTTGAAAGAAATGATACGATTCAAGAAGCGAGGAAGGTTGAGCCCTATGAGTAGTGAGCCCTTCAAGGTTCAGCGGGGATACGGTAGGAGATTAGTCGGAATTACTGCGCATGGCAAATGGAGACTTCGAGGACGAAGTCGTGTCTTAGTGAGGGAGAGTTGTAATACCCATTTTCAAAAAAGAAATTTATTTAATTATAAGTCAATATTTGAGGTCACACTTATATTATAGAAAATCCGGATGTCGTGAACGTTGGATATATTATTATTATGGTGAGGGAATACCGGTTTCGAAATAGAAATTATTATGATGAAAGTCAATATTTATGCAATTCATATACTCATTGGTGTTTGAATTTGATTAATTGACTAAATGATCTAGATTATGTGTTAATTGATGGGATTAGAAGAGTTATAATTCTAAGATGATCATTTTTAAGTAAATAGACTTCTAATAGACTCATACTTGGGCTTAGGAAGTTAGTTATTGTTGGGCTTACAAGTTAGGTTTTTTTTATTTAAGTTAAAGAAAGAAAAAGAAAAGGTTGAAAAGAAATTAAAGAAAATACATTTTATTTTTGGGAAATCGAGGATCTACAGTAACCAAGAGAAAAAAATTGGTGCCTGCGATGCTGCATGTTCCGGCCGCCGCTGCTCCGTCGAGGGCTGCTGCCATCGCCACCGTGGACCACCGCCAGCAACCATGGTCAATGCAGAAATCGTCATCTAACATTTCCCCACTCTGTTATACTCGTATAAGTACTTTTCATGCCGGTTTAGTTAGGTTTCGAATGTTTTTCGCTAGTACCCTGTTTGAGGTAAAAGTAGAACGGAGAACTCCCTTCGATTTTGTCACCGTAGCTTAAGAATCTCCTGAGATCTAGAGCAGTATGGTACGGTGAGTGTTTTAGTCGCCGGAGACGGCAAGGGAAGAAGTGCGTGTTACGCTGGAGAAAAACGACGTGTGTTTGTGATTTGTGTGCTGTCGGAGGCGACAGCGAGTGTGTGTGCTTGGTCGGAGAAAACAGCAGTGTTGGTGTGTGTGTGTGTTTTTAACCGGAAAGACAGCAGGTCTGTGTGCGTGTGTTGACGTCGCCGGAGAAGAGAGCAACAGATTTGTGTGTGTGTGCATCGACGAGATAACAAGGTCCAGTGTGTGTGGGTGTGTGTGCGAGAGTGTCCGCCGGCGACGATGTGTCTTTTCCGTTTATCCTTTTCCTCGTCGATGGCCTGTGGGTGTTCGCCGGATTTTGAACAAGGGGGATGTAGGGTTTGGTCAGTTGGGCCTTGACCTCCAATCTAGGCTGGGCAAGTGGGCATTAATCCAACATGTGGGCTGTTTAATTGGTCAGTGGGCCTGTAGGTGGGAGCCGAGAAAAAAAAAGAAAGAAATAGTGGGCCTAGAGCCCAATTCGTAGACAAAGAGAGTGAGAAAGCTGTTGGGCCTTTAATTAAATTGTGGGTATTTAATTTATGGGATGAGTTATTTATTTTATTTAGACAATAAGGAAGGATGGTGGACTAAAATTCATGGAGTTGTTAGTTAGTGGGTATTAATTATATTGATGTTGGGCCAATGATATACATATATTTAATAGATATTTGAAGCCTTTGGGCCGTGGGTATTAATAAAAAAAATGGTGTTATATTTAATATTGGGCATTTATTTAAGTGCATGTATATTTTATATATATAGATATATAGATATATAAATATATATAATCTATCTATATGTGCGTGTGTATATATATATATATATGGAAAATGGATCAATAAAGAACATGTGTTAAATAAAGAACCTAAAGAACCAATCTGGACCATTGGATCATCAAAATCAATGGATGAGATTGACCGATGGCAAAACTGTAATTATTATGTATTAGTTTAGGAAGAAAAGGGTAAACATGGAAAATCCTCCTCCCCCAACAACCTCGATTTTAAAAAAAAAAACCCACAAAAACTTTAAATTGTCATAACTTTTTAAGTTTTGTGAATTTGAACAAAAAAATTATACCAATCTTTTAGTTTTTTAATCCTCTTTCAAACAAGATCCCTCTTCCCATATTTTTCTAAAATTTTTTTAACATGAAAATTTTGTTTGCATTTGGACAGCATGTACGTTTTCGTTTTTTGCATTTACGTTTGATTGAACACAGCTCAAAATGCAAACTACGGATTTTGTATTTACGTTTGAATGAACCAAGCATCTAGGAATTTTGCATTTTGGGCTTGAATGAACCCAGCTCAAAATGCGAAATACAAATTTTGCATTTTGGGTTTGAATGAACCCTGCTCAAAATGCAAAATTTGCATTTCAAAAAAAAAAGTTTCTGAAATATATGAAGTCTGGTCTTGTTTGAAAGAGGACGAAAAACTGAATCTAACGGTATAATTTTTTTGTTAAAATTCTTAAAAACGAACGAGTTATTATCATTTAAAGTAATTGGGGTTTTTTTTTTAATTTGGGGGTGGGGGACGCTGGAAGGCAACGAGATTTTTTTTTCTGCCTTTTTTTACCCTTAAACAATGTGTCACGTGTCATCACCAGGGAGGTTCTTTAGGTTCTATATTTAAAGAAGGTTCTTTGTTTAACCACACCCTATATATATATATATATATATATATATATATATATATATATATATATATATATATATATATATATATATATAAACCCTATATATATATATATATATATATATATATATATATATATATATATATATATATATATATATATATATATAAATTGAATCAACAAAGAACCCCTCCTTAAACAAAGAACTTAAAGAACCAATCTGGACCTTTAAATCATCAAAATCAATGGATGAGATTGAATATGGCAAAACTGTAATTATAATGTATTAATTAGGAAGAATAAGGCAAAAATGTAATTATCCCCAACCCCACACCTACGATTTTTTTTTTAAAAACCAACAAAAACTTTAAATAGCCATAACTTTTTAAGTTTTGTGAATTTAATCAAAAAAAGTTATACCAATCTTTTAGTTTTTTAATCCTCTTTCAAACAAGATCACTCTTCCCATATTTTTCTAATTTTTTTTTTAAAATGATTTTTTTTTTTGCATTTTTGCAGCTGTAGTGTTCTTGTCTACAGATTTTGTATTTTGGCAGCATGTAGTGTTTCTGTGTACACATTTTGCACTTTGGCAGCATGTAGTGTTTCTGTATACAGATTTTGCATTTTGGCAGCTGTAGTGTTTCTTTGTACATATTTTGCATTTTGGCAGCTGTAGTGTTTCTGTGTACAAATTTTGCATTTTGGCAGTATGTAGTGTTTGTGTACAAATTTTGCATTTTGGCAGATGTAGTGGTTATGTGTACAGATTTTGCATTTTGGCAGCTGTAACTGTGTACAGATTTTGCATTTTGGCAGCATGTTGTGTTTGTGTACAAATTTTGCATTTTGGCAACGGTAGTGTTTTTGTGTACAGATTTTGCATTTTGGCAGCTTGTTGTGTTTATGTGTACATATTTTGCATTTTGGTAGCTGTAACTGTGTACAGATTTTGTATTTTGGTAGCATGTAGTGTTTATGTGTACAGAATTTGCATTTTGACAGCTGTAGTGTTTTTGTGTACAGATTTTGCATTTTGGCAGCATGTAGTGTTTCTGTATACAAATTTTGCATTTTGGCAACATGTAGCGTTTTTGTGTTTCTGCATGTTTTTTTGCATTTTGCATTTAGTATGAAACGCAGCTCAAAATGCAAACTTTGTAATTTCAAAAAAAAAAGTTTCAGAAACATATCGAGCCTGGTCTTGTTTGAAAGAGAACGAAAAACTGAATATAATGATATAATTTTTTTGTTAAAATTTTTAAAAACAAACGAGTTATGATCATTTAAAATAATTTGGGTGGTTTTTTTTTTCTAAACATGTTTGGCGCTGGGGAAGGTTAAGAGTTACGACCATGATATATTTTTTTTCTAATTTTCCATATTTGCCCCTAAACAATATGTCATGTGTAATCACCAGAGAGGTTCTTTAGGTTCTTTGTTTAAGGGAGATTCTTTATATAACCTTACCCTATATATATATATATATATATTGTGACATTGTGTGTGCGAGCTTGTTGCTAAGATCCGATCTCATGGGTTAGGCATGCGGATCCGACTTTGAGGGTTTCGAGCTAAATCCGACTTGTATATATATATAAAGAATTCGACGTAGGTGTGGGTGTTGAGGATTCGACTTGCGTGATAAGAATCCGACTTGAGGTATCGACGGGAACGCGTCGCGTTCGGTTTAGGGTTGAGTAGTTGATTTATTTACTAGGTTCGACCTAGGGGTTGTGAGTGTCGTGTAATCCAACGATTTAAACTCAGTATATTTTCGGTACGCGTGTTGTAGGTTCTGATAACGGGATTCGTTAAGCTAATATTGAAGGACTATTACTGAACGAGTTGTGTCGACAATCAGGTGAGTTACCCTAACTTACTTCCGTTTCCGGCAATGCATAGTGGTATGTGATGTGAAGTTTTGCTATGTGCAATGTGTATTTAAATGTGATAAACATTATGTGTTAAATATAATAAACGTTATGTGTTAACTGTTGTGTTACGTGAATAGACGATCGTGCATGTTGGGCCGGTCGGGGTGATTGACGATATCTAAAGGTTGGACCTGTGATAGTCGTAGCGGGCTGGGCCCGGGTTGAGCATCAAATGGGTGTGTCCCAAGATGCGGTGATGGGCTAGGCCTGAGCAGTGTGATTGATGGCAGGGTGTGATTCCTGCAAGAGGGCGAGGACCGAGCTATGTATTGTGGTGATGACAGGATGGGATCCTGTAGGGGGTAAGTATTGTAATTCACTAAGCTTTTAGCTTACCCATTGTTGTTGATATATTTTAAGGTTCCTCTCGAATCGGATGGGATGAGCTTCCGGCACAACGGTAGTAGAAAAATCGTTCAAGTTTTAATAAAACCAGTTACAGACATTTATTTAATTTAAAGCTTCCGCGATCTGATACAGTTTTAATACTCTTTTACATTCGTCTGTAATTATATTCTTGGAACGCGTGGTTGATGTTTCTCTTACTTATTTTATTATATTTAGAAAAAAATAATTTTGGGGCGTTACAACACTGATGCACTGACAGTTGTATTTGGTAAGGAAAACGGAGGTTATGCAAAAGGAGTTGGAGGTGGAGTGACATACAATAAGTATTTTGATCTTCCTCGAAACAGATAAGCATCTGATGAAAGAATTGCGTTACTTCAATGTCAACTCGATAATTAGAGACGCGAGTGTCAAGAAAAGGAAGTAGTAATCTAGAATTTGTCCGACGAGGTAAAAGAAACAAAAGCAATGGTTGATCAACTAGTTGGTCATTTGAAGGCACAAGAGGAGATGATACGGTCTTTGACATCAAAGAAAAGATATTTTTGTATTTTGCTAACATTTACAATGTGTGTTGCTAACAAATGTATTTCTTAATTTATATTGCAGCTGACTTGAGAGGACATTAATCCTAATCAGGAGAGCAGGACACTGTTAAGTGATGATGTTGCATGTGAGATGGAGGCAAGCATTCAGAAGTCTAATGGACTTGCAACTTCTAACAACGGAATGGAAACAATTGTAAGTAATAAAACATCTACCCTGTATCCCCTTGTGATCTTTAATTTTTACATATATGAATTTTTTTTATTAACGTGTTTTATACATATAGAAAAAGGTTAAATTTGTCAGATCTAACAAAAATCCTGAATCACAAAGAAATGTGTCTTGACGTGGAGACTCCGAATCGCAAGAAAATATATCTCAACCACTATTAGAAGTACGTATTTCCTCATGTTCATATATTCCTTACTACAATTTTTTTTCTGATGCATGTATATATGATCAGATGATGTGTGTTTGTGTGATTAGCTATCTTGTTCTATCACCTGATCATTGTGTGTTGCGTAGCTGATCATTTCTTTATTATATTCTGTAGTTTAAATAGTTGATAGATCTTAATTTGTTGCATCAGCGGATCATTGTTCTACCAGCTCATAATTGTGTGTTGTGTAGTTGTCTTGTTCATATCATTGTGTGTTTGTGCATACTACTGATATATTCTTTAGTTTAAATAGATTATAGATCTTTGTTGCATCAGTGAATCATTGTTTAAATCAGCTGATCATTGTGTGTTGTGTAGCTGTGTTGTTCTTATCATTGTGTGTTTATTGAGACTACGATATATTCTTTAGTTTAATTATTTTATGATTCATATATGACAAAAATAAATATTTTTCAGGAAATTAAGTGTAAATTGTGGCACTCAAAGTGAACAAGTGTTATTGCTTTGTGTACCGTATACAAATCTGCTGGAAAACAAACTCTTCATAACGCACCACGTCCAAAGGATTACTACAGAGTTTCAATTGACAAATCATCAGTGGATGTAGCATGCATACCGGACGTTGGAAAGAATGGTTTCAAAACAGTCAAGGATGCAGTAGGTGGATTTTAAGCATGACCAATAGATCAAGTTATTTTTTATGAAAAGGTACGTACATACTCTGTTAGTGAGAACGTTGGTGCACCTAAATTACAAAAAAAGCGCAAAGGTATTTTTGTGACTATTGATACCATGCAAAAGATAGCGAGAGCCAACTTAAAGAGTCAAAATTCTTTAATTATATGATTGTTACATGTATAACTCGTTAAAACTATGATAGTATACAATTTTTTACATTCCGTTTGTATTTGGTTTACTTATATACATTCCAATTTTGTTGTGTAATTCGAATTAGTTTTGTGTTTTTTCTTCTGCTTTATATATATATATATATATATATATATATATATATATAAATTTTATACTGTGACACAAATTATTGATTTCTTAAATGTGACTAAAAGGTGCCCTCACATAATATGGTCACACTTATTAACACTTTCGGCAGGTGTTTGCTTAATTCGTTGTGTGACTAAATATTACAAAACGCCAAACAAACATAAAATTCATGTGGCCATTGGATGCACAATAGTCACACAAATTACACATTTACTTGACTTTAAAAAGCATATGGTCACACTTATTAACACTTTTTGAATAATTGTATGTGACTAAATCGTAAAAAATAAAATGCGTTGTGTGACTAAATATTACAAAACGCTACACAAACATCAAATTCATGTGGCCATTAGATGAACAGTAGTCACACAAAATACAAATTTACTTGACTTTACAAAGCATATGGTCACAATAATAACACTCTGGGTCACTTTTTGATTAATTGTATGTGACTAAATCCTCAAAAATAAACTGCATTGTGTGACTGAATATTACAAAACGTCACACAAACATTAAATTCATGTGACCATTGGGTGAACAATAGTCACACGATATACACATTTACTTGACATTAAATTCATGTGACCATTGGGTGAATAATAATCACTAGTCATGAACCCTAATGATCATAGATATTCATGATTCAAGTTAAATAAAGAGAATGGTCAACAACTTTATAAAAACTCAGCATATAAACATCATAAAAACAGATTCTAAAACATGCATGAACTTAGATTAAGCAACACTTGATATAAACATGAATAAAGTATCCAAAAACCATGAGTTAATCACCATTACAAGAGTTTATCTTCTCTAGGGAGGAAAAACAAAAACTTAGCCTCTCATATTCATAACGAATGTTTGTAAATCAAGAACAAAGATGAACATGACGAGAAAGAATAATAAAACCGTAAAAGCCGAATGGTTGAATCCTTGATCTTTACTTTTAAGTTCCAATGCTGCAAGATATTGCTCCAAGCTTCTCTGGAAGTTTAATGGTTTTTTTCTGGAGTTTTAGAGGTGGAAAAGTCGGATGGAAAGATAAGAAACCAAATGGATTTGAAACACATATATACATGCTGTTCCAGCCTCGATCGCGCCGCGACACAGGTGCCGTGGTGTCGTGGCGCACGATCTGCTCCCCTTTTCTCACCCGTTTGAATTTGTGAAACCTGAGATAGGCCTTATCCATAGATCGCGACGCGATCTTCTTCCACGGTCGCTACGCACCAACGTGGTTTTACCGGATTTTTGACTTTTTCGAATTTTTTCAATGTTTTGCTCCATCTTATCTCTTTTTAATTCCATATCTCGATTTTTGAACCTGAAATCAGTAATTAAGGATATAAATCATCATTTTAATATATTTTACACATTTTCAATTAAAAGTAACCAAATATCGCGTAAAATAAATAATTAAATAACGCGATATCAGTGACTATTTCCTAAAAAATAAAATGCGTTTTATGACTCTATATTACAAAACGCCACACAAACATTATTTTATGTGACCATTGTGTGAACAATAGTTACACAAATACACATTTACTTGACTTTACAAAGCATATGGTCACACATTTTAGCACTTTTGGTCACTTTTTAATTACTTCTATGTGACTAACTCTTTAAAAATAAAATGTGTTGTGTGACTGAATATTACAAAACGCCACACAAACTTTAAATTCATGTGACCATTACATGAACAATAGTCACACGAAATACACATTTACTTGACTTTAAAAAGCATATGGTCACATATTTACGACCTATGGTCACACGACCTTTGGACACACATACGTTGAAAAAGCAAGTGTGACTATATGCACATCTTCACACATTTTTGGTGTAACGAAATCGCGTTTTTCTACTAGTGATTATGTTATCTCGATTTGAAGAATGTAAAAGGGTGAACATGTGTTGTTCAATTATGCCTCCGATCTTTGATTTGTAAGAGTATTATTATCAGTTTTGTATCTACTAAAAAATACATACAAGATCAAGCTTTACCTATGGAAAAAGATAAAGCTATTTCTGATGAAAATATCTCGAAGATATGTCAAGCATTAAAAGACGACTGTCAACTACATCTTTAAGTGAAGACAAATATGAAGAAACCTTGGCTGACGAAAGAATGTTCGAAAAAGGAAGAGTTACGAATACAAAAGGATCAGATAAATAATATTATATTACCAATGGGAAGAATCTTTCAGATCTCTTGATCATTTGTCTTATAATACTATTTATTACCTTTCCTACCGTCATGTCATCGCGTAAAAGATCTTCCAAATGATCGGCCAAGAACTTCTATAAATAGAAGTACATCCATGACATGAAAAATACACAAGAAATAACACACATATACCTTAACCCTCACTGAAAATTAGAACTCAACAAACTACGTTTAGCAAAGCAAAGTTTTAGATTTTACCTTCGTAGAATCAAACTTGTCCTTAAGTTGGACCTCTTGATACATAAGTTGTTGAAAGAGAAAAGTAGTCTATTTGTTAGACACTTTAACTATCATCTTTTATTGTATAAGAAATTTCTACTTCCTCGTACATGTAATTTTTGATTCATTAATAAATAAGAATTATACTAAAAGTATAAGATTGTGCAATTAATTTAAAAAATTTAAATTTGTATTCAACCCCCGCTCTACAAACATTCGTTGTTGCGTACTCACTCTCGGACTAACACAAAACCAAACCCTCAGTAAGACTAAGAACGAATTTAAACATGTGTTGCTTCAAATATGACTTGAAGGTTATAATAACAGAGTACTAACAAAGACTTACTAAAAATACTATGTATCAGTCGAAGACAACGTCAGAAGAGCATATGAGATGAGTATAAATATACAAGATCATTTGTTAATGATCTGAAGTCTTTCAGCCAAGTGATTCCTAGTATCATATGAACAATCAACATGATCAGCTGAGCAATCATTTGATCAGGTCAACATTCAAAATCTTTCAGTTAAGTATACTCCTTTAGCACTATGACCTAATTTAAAAAATTATCCTCACCGATAAGTTCAAGGTTCGATCATACAGACTATTTGATTATTTTAACTTTCCATGATCGACCTTTTTCATCGGAACTTTTCATAGCCGGTCTTTATCATCAATTAAGTTGCCAATGATATATTGAACGTCTCAAATGTTACACTGAGACAAATTAGTATCTCAGTTTAGTACATTTCGTGTAGCTAAGTCGTGAATTGTGCCCTAATGGTTATCAATGTACTCTGTTCATGATGTAATTATTATTAAGTCAAAGGCTGAACATGTGTTGTTTTATTATGAATTAGATCTTTTATATGTTAAAGTATTTGCACTTTTTCAACCACCAAGGGACAAAAAGATAGAACTTGACCTCTAGAAAAGGTTAAAGTTACTTCCGATGAAAAGATCTCGAAGATTTGCTTAAGTACTAAAGTATGATTGACAACCACATCTTTGGTAAAGTCAAATCTGAAGAAGAATGACCGTCGATGAAAGTAGTAACATGAAAATAGAAAGTTAGAGTTTCGAGGTTAAAAGATAAGATAATTAATACTGCTTTCGCCATTTACTTTATAATTACATTATTATCTTTTCAATGTCACCTCATCACTCAATACCTCTTCCGACCCGCTGTCAAGACTTCTATAGATAGATATGCATTTACAATATGCATACTCGCCTTTACACTCACTAAAAATCTCTCTCGAAGTACAAGTTTCAAGCTTTTAAACAAGAGAAATTTTTTTGAGCTTGCATAAGTGTAGAAAAACTTGTCTATTTGTTGGACCTCTTAAACATTAGTTGTTTTAGATAAACTTCTTTATGTGCTAGACACCTTAGTTGTCACATTTTATTGTATTAGGAATTTTCGCTTCCATATACATGTAGTTCTTGATTTATATCAATAAAAATTATATTAAAAGTATTAGTGTGTGTACGAGATTAATTGAAAAAAACTTAAGTTTGTATTCAACCTCCTATTCTACAAACATTTGTTGTTGTGTACTTAATTTGAGACTAATACTCTGTATATATTCTCCGAAAATTCAAACGACTTAATTCAATATCATTTAATTAGTTTTTGACTTTTATAAAGTAATTTATAAAATCAATTTATAACTTAGTTAAATTAATTTTATACCTTGGTTGATGATCTCCCAAGTTAAATATCAACTTACCCCTTATTTGTAATAACCTTTACAAATCTATACCTCAATAATTTCTCAGTGAGCTTTCGGTTTATAACAAGTCACATATATAACCCTCAAGTGTTTCATAAAAATAAAAAATGAAATCACTGTCTTATGCTAAATGTACACGCAAAGCCCAACACCTCTGGTTCACCGTACTATATTTTAATGGCTGTGGAACATGTTACGTTAGTAGCGGTAAAACCACATGAGCAAATATTTTGTAATTGTTTAACGTATAGTGTTCCAATTTATTCAAATTAGTTAATTTGCAATTATTCTAAAAAATAAAAAAGATAAGAGGCATTATATTCAGCATGCATCATCTCAACAATCAACTCTGTTTGATCGGTAGTTGCTAAACCTGCTCAACAGTATCGATGCCTATTTGTTCAACACTTACTCATCAAGTTGACCTATTTTCATTATTATTTAAGCTAACTGTTTTATTATTTTTGTATTTTTAATTTATTGTTTTACGCGGCTGGAGGTTCTTTCAGGAAGCAATCTCTCTACCTACGGGTTGAGGTATGATTGTCTACATTCTACCTCCCCCATACCCTGTTAACCAATGTGATTGAGTATTGTTGTTGTGTTGTTGTATTTAAGCTAACTGTTATCTATTGTTAATAACCTGTTGATGGAGAGTTATTACGTCTAGATATAATCGTTTCTGGGTGATTATAAATAGGAAAAACCAACTCGAATATGAGATAAGTCGCAAGATAAAAGTTTATGAATTACCCTAGTTGAAAAACGAGAGACTCTAATCAGGGGTGGACCCAAGATTTGAAACAGGTGATGACACAATTTTATAACGAATATATAAATAATGACTAAAAAAATAAAAAACAACGATATTAAATAAAGTACTAAAAGTTACATATTCTTTTTGTTCTTTTTGTTGAAATCGTGCTATTACGGCTTCATCACTTTGTTGAGAGCTTATTTTTCTACCCCATAAAGAAGACAATCACTCAAGAAGCTATCACCAATCCTATTACGCAAATCTGACTTTATAATCTTCATTTTGGAGAAGCATCGTTCAACGGTTGCGACGTGCAAAACCAAAACTAAATTTAGTAACCGACAAACATAAGGAAACTTATTATGTTTATCGGTTTCCACAATCAATTTTGCAAGCTCGGAAATGCTTTTCAAGTTAGCATAAAGTTCGTCTTGAGTTATAATTTCATAACATATGTCTATTTCCCGCTGAAGATGAATCCTTTCCATTCAATCAAAGTCATATGGATACATTTCACGCAACTTCATTATCGTTGATGCATCAAACAATCTAAAAGAAGCACATGGGCTCAAAGCGGATATGTTATCAAGTAATTTGGTTTATACCTCGTTAAAACAGTCGCCAAACTCTTGGATTAGCATATCCAAAACCGTGTTAAAAACATCAACCTCATAGTAATGTCGATTGATAATGTTAGTCTTTTGGTTTCACTTTGCTTATAGAAGGTGCTAGAAAGAGACCGACTTTCTCTCTATAGGTTTTCACATTTTCTATAGGCGTTGTTGTGAAAACTATTTAACTTCATTACGTGAATATCAAGTCTATCTTTTTTTACTCCAACCATTAAAACAGTCTTTAACAAATGCATCATTTACCACTTTGATGACCAGTTTTATCTCTAAGTAAATAACACCACAAACAATAAGCTTTGTCCCCTTTTACACTATACTCTAACCATGGATAATTGTTAAACCAAGTTACAACAAAACGTCTAGCCTTACTCCCAATTGTTTTTCATGGAAATACGTACATGCCCACGTGGTTAACAAGGTCCGCTTTGCATATATAACCGTCTTATTTCATCTCGTTGGTTCGGGTGGTAATCGGTTATTCTTGGTCTATCCATGGGATCCCAAAGAAGATTGTTTATATAAACAATAACTGGATTAGAATAATTGGTACGTAGAGATGAAGATTCTTCATCACTACTAAGTGTTCTTTTCTTAAAAAACCTTTCCATTGACATAAATTGAGATGTCAAGTAATACCTAACATAAAAATAAATTAGAACCAGCTAACAACTAATAATTATGGCACAAAAAAACCAAATTTTCATCTAATTTAACATCTCATATTCATCTCATTTACTCAATAATCACAAGTTCACAACAAAATAACAAATTAACAAAAGACAATACAAATAAACAACTAAACAAGTTAACATCAAGATTCAAGAGACAAAAACTACAAAAAAATTTAGGGAAAAAATATACCTCTGACGAGATAAGCAGGGCGGTAGGCGAAGGGGAATAGGTGGCAGTTCAACAAGGGCACAAGGCAAGGCGGCAGTGGGATTTTGAAGTCTAGGGCATGGAGTAGTCATCGACACTCTTTTGAGATGTAAGTCTTCGATAGTCGATGATCTGGCCAAAGGCCCATTCCTTTTTAAGAATAAACTAAGCATATTTTTTAAGTTATTTGTTCTAGTCCAGCACAATTAGTTTTTTAAGAATTAACTAAGTTCAGCTCAATTAATTGTAATTAAGGCTGGCAATTCCTGACCCAACACGAAACACGACCCGAACTTGACATGAAAAAAGTGACACGAACCCGAAATGGGTCAAAACTAGGTCGACACGAAGTTGACACGAAAATAAATGGGTTGGGTTAGGGTCAACCCGACAACCCGAAAATGACCCTTATAAGGGTAAAACTTAAAAGTATATTTTCTTTAATACTTAAAATTAAAATTTCAAAAAGGACATTGTGAATTCAAATGAGGAAATGACATCTTAGGCAATAAAATTCAATAAACAAAAGTACAAAACCTTGAAAAGCTAAAAACTAAATAAACAATAAAAGATTTAAACCTAAACAATATTACATCATTTTGCTATTTGTTATTTTAACTATATTGTTTTGGACTTTTGGTACTTTGACGTTTGTCAACTTGGTAAGATTAGACCTAAACAATATCATAGTGATGATGATTTAAATCAAGACCTTTTGGAACCCACCCAACCCGATATTCCTTCTAAACCCTAAACCCTAAACCCTTCTAAGAATACAATGGTAAAGAAGAAAAACGATTTGCTTTTTGAAATTGGATAATTTCCTTTAGGTTATTTTAGTTCATGGTTTGTTCACTAGTTACCACTTTTGTATTAAAGCTATTAAATTGTATTGATATTCGATATTTTAATCACAAGTTAGTAGAGAAAATTTGTCACACCCCACCAAGGCGGAAATGCGAAGTGTGACGGAGAGGATCGTCATAACACATTGATACATTAATAGAGAAATTACTAAAATGCAAGACAACCAACGTGTCACGACGTTTCCCCGACACAAGAGGGGACTTGTGCCGTGTTAAGTCGGTATTCACGGTATCATAGTCGAGGAGTAATGAAAGAGAAAACGCAAATGTAAATCCCACAACCCGGGACAAGTGATACAGGGCATGCAAGCCCGAAAACCGAGTAATCCAAGTCTAAAATAATAAAAGAATAAACGTCTTAAAGACTTGAAAGCGTTGAGTCAAGCTAAGGTCCGCCTAGAGTCTTCTAGTCTTCCTTAGGTTGTACTATTAGCGTTACCTGAAAATGAACACTCTAAAACGTCAACACAAAGGTTGGTGAGTTCGCAGGTTTTAAAGAAAATACTAGATTACCGTACATAACATTGAGTTGGGTCAATTGTAACAATGATAACATATCACTTGTATTAGTAGCATAGTAGATAACCGAACATCTCAGCTCGGTAGCAATTGATGTGTAGCATGCAAAAACGAACCCCAAAGGTTCAAATGTGTTGTCTTCCAACATACTATAGCCAGCCGGGAACATAAGTTGGGTCAATGTTGTCATAGCATACAAATTGTTGTCAACTAGGTTTCACAACCCATAGTTAAATAGCATTCAATTGTCATCAACTAGGATTCAATAACCCATAGTCGGATAACATTCAATTGTCATCAACTAGGATTCAATAACCCATAGTTGGATAGCATGCAAACAAATATATCTCATAGATAGCCAATAAGTTTAACACGGCTTGAAAACAGTTTAAACATGAATGGAGTGTCATTTTCCCCCAAAAATATATAAGAAAAGGGGCTACGAAACTCACCTTGTTTCTTCACAAACACTTAGCTTTGCAAAGGGTCTAGCACGGAATCTACAATAGATACAAGTATTATAAGTCACGTGTATAGATATTTGATCACCCTAGTGTAGTCCTAAGACTTGTGTAATTGCTACAAAACCCTAATGCCACCAATTCCATAGTTACTGTTTTGATAAGCCGACTTTGGAAATTTTTAGAATATACTAAAGGTTCAAATTAAATTCCCAAAATTTTACCACAGAATTTCGGGTGTCTCTACTAAGTTAAATAATTTATCCAGAATTATTCATCGAAGTTAACTATTTTTAATAAATACGGGAAACCACTACTGACAGAAAGTTAACTGCTGAAGCGCACAAGAATGTATAAATTTTATAAAAATATTAAACGAACTCTAAAAATTATGAAATTTTACAGAAAGTCCTAAACTCATCAAATATTTTTCTGTAAAATTTTTGATTGAAAACGAAAATATAGAAACAGATTTTTAAAACAAAACTTTTAACCTAAATCTGCCGGACATGCTGGCAGTTCTGCACACCTCTACGGTAAAATTATTTTGACCAAGAAAATGACCTTCAAAAATTACAAATCTTATATGTGAAGAAACTAGACTCAAAACACTACGTTTTAGACCAAAAATCCGAATAAAAACTCCATAGATAGACTCCATAATGACTGTCCAAACACGGGTGTATTTACTGATCAGAAAAACAGTGATCAAACTTGGTTATTTAAAGATCAAGAACATGTATTTTGTTTTCTAAAACTCAAATGCTCTTCATGAAAACGTTTCTTGGATGCCTTTGATGCTTTCAACATGTTCTATGGACTCAAGAATGAGAGTAGAGAAGAAGACATGATAGAGGAACTTAGAAAAGTGAAGATTGGAGCTTACCTTGATGTTAAAAATCGAAACCCTAATCCTTGAAGCTTTGATCTTGTGTTCTTTGCTTGAAATCGAATAAGGGAAGGGAGGGGGGGGGGGGGGGGGGTGTTTTGGACGGCAAAAGGAGAGAGAGAAGAGGGTGAGGTCGAAATAATGGGTTTAGGGGGGCTAGGGTTTGGTTTATTAGCTTATATATAGGAAGGATAAGCCTTAATTTGGAAACTAGATAGTACATATCCTTAAATTCAATATTTATCTAAAATTCAAAAATAACCTATCCTAGATATATATATTGAAGAGTCCTAATTTTCAAGATGAGAAGACTATATGAAGACATCAAATCAAAGACTGAAGATTCAAAAAGAATTCATGCAAGTCTTGTCCCAGAAAGCTTCTAGAGAATGCAGATAGAAAAATAATATTTACATATATGTAAGAGGAGATTGTTAGAGTTTTTCAAATGCTGAAAATAAACATCTTCTATTTCTATACAAAGAAAGAGATTGTTAGGATTTAAATTGTATAGAATAGAAGATTGACTTGTGTGTGAAGTTTGTACAAAGTACAAACTAAGAGGTATTTATATGTAAATACTCTAAGAAGTATATAAGCATGATGACTAAGTGTAATTAGAAGACTCTAGAATTTAATCCAAACTTAAGTGTGTGTGCTTAATGGTGTTTTACACATTCTCTCTACATCATTAGATTATATTTACTATTCTCATGATGTTATAACTTGATACCTGAATCACTTGGGACAAACAATGTAACTTAAAATTAATATAAGTCTGCATGTTTACACTAACTAGTTAGCTGCAAACAAGTTTAGAGTTTTCTACATAAGTTTTAGTTAACTCAATAACTTCTCAAGTTGAGTTTAGGTTTCTTACTATAAGTACAAGTTGAAGACCTGAAGACAAGTTCAAGATCTCATATTTCAATCCGAGTTACTCAACTACGGAAAAAGGTAAGCCTGAAAACTTATGATCAGTCTCGAAGTCTTACACATATAATACAACTCTCGTATTTACATTTGGTAACATTCAAGAAATTTAAAGAGTTATATATTCGTCACAGAGAATAAATAAGTCAATTTGAAGAATTTTAAAGTGGAGACTTAAAGATAAGTTCAAGATCTCAAATTGAAGAATTTCAAGCTAGTTACTCAGTTCCGACAGAAAAGTCAAATCGATAACTTTTGACTTGTTTAGAAGTCTTATACATATTACAACTCTTATATATTTATTGTTGGATATGAAGATTTAGAGTCAAGTTTTGAACATTCAAGATAGTCAACGAGTAATTGTTGGGAAAATGATCTCATCAGTGAAGATTTGATGAGACAAAGTTAAGTTTGTAAGATGTGTTCTACATACAACTTAAACAGAATTATGAAGCTTAGTCAGACTGAACACTTATAGTGATTCAGACTGAGTATAAGCAGAATATAAGCTAAGCATATGTTCAATCAGCTTAGACTATATCTTAGTAAGATTATCAATATGTTTGATAAGCTGTGTGCGTAAACTAAGATATACATATTGAGTTTCAGCTTGATGAGTTTCAAGCTGAGCGACTCAGTGTGAAGACTGAGTCAGCTCAATAGAGTTTCTAAATATGTTTTGGTTAACTCTTTAGACTTCTAAGGATGAGTTAATAATTATACATGTTAGTTCATGTTTGAATTCGGGTTTATTCTCGAAGAACTCAGCTTGATGAGTTTCAAGCTGAGTAACTCAGCCTGACTAATGAAGTTAGTTTAAAAATAATTTTAATGTGTTTTAAAATTTATCTTTTATCTCTCTATATCTACGGAAAGGATAAAAAGACTTCAGAATCAAGATTGAAGATTGAAGACTCAAGATAAGAAGATTCAAGATTCAAGATTCCGAGTTATCCGATTGTTAGTTAGCAAATTAGGATTAGTCCAGTTTGTTAGGAACCGTAGGAACAGGATTATAAATACTTATCTCCTGATAAGTTTAGAGGTACAACTTACAAACGAAAAAACAACTAAGTGTTGAAGAGCCAAATACCTCACCTCACCGTATGTGTTACGATTCTTGAATCACTGTTTGTCAGTTCAACGTGATCAAGAAACTCACCGATTGCCAAGTTTTTCGTGTGTTCGAATAATCATATTAGTTGTGATATTGGTAAGTTATCAATCTGTGTAAATCCTGTTTAGAGAGTCGTCAGTATCTATAATCATAAGTTGATTATAAATAGCTAAGTTTGAGAGATTGAGAGATTTATATTAGGTGATTATGTATCAAGAGTTGCTTACTTGATAGTTATTGTAATCATCTTCTTATTCAAAGCATTGTAATCATCTTCTTAATAAAAGCATTCGATTGATTATGGTTTGATTTACTCTGTGTAACACTTTTATTTGATTTGTTCAATTTCCGCAGAAAGTGTATTCAACCCCCCTTCTACACACCTGTTACTTGTTGTTATTCTCACCAAGGGACCAACAACTGGTATCAGAGCAGGCTGAACGATTTCATAAGTTGAAAGTTCAAGATTCTGAGAAAGTTTACAATGTCTACAAGCAACAATTCTTCAAACATTCCACAGATGTCTGCCAAAGGTTGTCCCATATTTGATGGATCTGACTATCCTATGTGGAAGTTCAGAGCCATGCTATTCCTCAGGTCCATTGACATTCGTATGTTCGATGTCATTACAAAAGGACCTATCATCCCCAAAATTCCTGCTACTGTCAGTGATACGTCTCCTGGCAAAACTGAAAAGGAAACAAGAAAGCCCATTGCATCCTGGACTGATGAAGATTGGAAACTCTTCAATCTGGATGACAAGGCAAAAAGTGTTCTGGCAAATGCCCTGACCAACGAAATCTTGCGTACTGTGACTGGGTGTCAATCAGCAAAAGATATCTGGGACACACTGAGTGTTACATATGAGGGCACGGATCTGGTCAAGCAGCATAAGAAAAATCATTTGAATAGATCTTATGAAAACTTCTTTTCAAAGAAGAATGAAACCTTGTACGATTTGTTCACAAGGTTTCACTGCTTGATAAATGACCTACTAAGTGTGGGCGTAAAGAAAGATGAAGCTGAACTTGTGCTGAAATTTCTGGATGTGTTACCAGAGAGGTTTAACGATGTAACTACAGCACTGAGGGCTGGAGGAACACTGCATGTGTACAACCTACAGTCCATTTATGGGTTCTTGCTAAATCATGAACAGATCACTGAACACAAGAGAACTTCTCAACAACAACTCAAGGAGTCTTTGGATAATAATGAAGTTGCATTGGTTGCACAAAAAAAGAAGAAAAGCTCCAAGACACTGGTTGTTGAATCTGAGACTGAGTCAGAATCTCAAGCTGACCACTCAGACTCAAGTGATACTGATAATGTTCAGAATATCACTGAGCAAATGGCAATGTTAGCCAGACGATTGAGAAGAGCTCAAAGGGGAAGAAGAAGATCTGACAGGGGCAAAGGGAAGAGTTCTTTTGATCCCAAGAATGCTGTGTGCTTCAATTGTCAGAAGAAGGGACATATTGCTGCTGAGTGCAGATCAAAGAAGGTGGAATCAACATCAGTTGTTGATAAGAATGCTTACAGAGCTGATAAATACAAGAAAAAAATATAATCAGCTCAAGAAAGGAAAGCCAGAAGATAAACCCAGTGCAAAAGGATTATATGCCGAAACCTGGGATACTGAATCATCTACCTCAGATGATAATGTATGTCTGATGGCTCAAGAATATGAAGAGTTGGAAATAGATGAGGTTGATTATGGTTTGTCCGAGTCAACTTTTGAAGCTGACATGAAGGAAGCTGAGGAAAACAGCAAGCTTGGTGATTGGGATCCTGCTTCCATGTATAAGGTCAGTAATTTCAACTCTTACACCGATTAGAAAAAGGGTATTGCTTTTGATTATCTGCTGAATGATTTCAAGACCATCCTTAAGTCTCAAAATGACCTCAAAGATGAGATAACTAAACTCAAGAATGAGATTAAGGAAAATAAATCTCTCATAGATGTTGGTAAGAAAGCACAATGTGATCTTGAATGTCAAAGACACATTAATAAAATTCTAAGTGAAGAACTTCAGGAAGCTAAAGACAAAGCTGACCAACTTCAAAAGGTCACTGAGTCTTGGTGTAAGTCATCAAAGCTTGCTGAAAAGTGCATAAACCAACAAATTCCTAAACAGGTAAAGGCTGTACTTGGAGGTGACTATCAAACAGTAGCTTATGTAGCTGATGATGAGATAGCAAGTACATACTCTGAGGAGGATAGACTACTGATTGAGTCTCGGAAGTCAGCCTCAGAGAAGAAACATGGTCAAAACCTTAAATACAATATGTTTGTAAAGGCTAAAGATCATGGAGAAGAGTGCTCAACATCCAAACAACATGGTAAGTCTGTGCTGGACAGATTAAGCACTCAGCCTATTCAAAGAACTTCAGTCATAGAAAGGCTTAATCCAAATCCTTTCAAAAGACTACATTCTCTATACTGCTCGGAGAAAAGTTACAAGAATAGGAAGACCACTGTCAGTCAGAGGTCAAAGTACAACAATGGTAAGTACAAAGTTATAGATCTTGGTAAGTCCAAGAAGATGAACAATGGTAAGTCCAAACCTGTTGAAACTGGTGAGTCCAGTAGTCATGACAAAGGTAAGTCCAGTTAGTCAAACTTCTAATCAAAAGGATAACAAACAAAGACCTGACAAAGGTAAGTCCAAAGTCAGTGATCATCATGTGAATCAACTAGCAAAGAAAGTTGAAAAGTTATCCACCACATATAATCCTAAGTCTGATAGCAAGTTCTCACAAGGATTATTAGACACTCTACCTCCTGTAATCGTTGGAAGAAGGAGATGCTACAAGTGCAGAAGTAGAGGTCATGAGGCTAAGGATTGTGATGCAGAAATCTCAAGGCCTGAACAAGAACAAGCTGATCAGCCTACACAGGACTCAGCTCCTGCTCAAGCTGAACAGTCAGTTCAACCAGATGGAGATGCTAAGTGCTCCTCATCTGAACCTACGAAGAAGTGGGTTCTCAAACAAAACTAATGTGTTTAGTTTTCATATCATGTGCAGGGTTCAAGTAAATGGTACTTGGATAGTGGATGCTCAAGGCACATGACTGGGTGGAAAGGACTTCTTAGTGATTTCCAAAAAGTTGAAGGTCCTAAAGTAACTTTTGGAGACAACTCCCATGGAAGAACAAAAGGCTATGGGAAGATGCAAGCTAGCAAGGTCACTTTCCAGAAAGTTGCATATGTCAAAGGTCTCAAATACAACCTGATTAGTATCAGTCAATTGTGTGATGAAGACAATATAGTTACTTTTAGGAAGAAAGCAGGAACAATATATAATGCTAAGGGAAAGCCTGTATTAATAGCTAAAAGAGAAAGAGATGTGTATCTACTTGATCTTAATTCTGCTGATCCCTATACCGAAACCTATTTGTATTCCCAATCTGTTCCTAAGCTGAGTTGGTTGTGGCATAAACGATTATCACATTTGAACTTTAAAAATATAAACATGCTATCCAATAAAGAGTTAGTCTTTGGATTACCAAAGATTACATTTGTCAAGGACAAATTATGCTCAGCATGTGAACAAGGGAAACATCATAAAGGGTCTTTTAAATCAAAGCAAAATTTTTCAATAACAGACCCATTACATATGTTGCATATGGATTTGTTTGGACCCATAAGTACTCCAAGCCTAAGTGGCAAGAAGTACACACTGGTGATAGTAGATGAGTTCTCAAGATTCACCTGGGTAATATTCCTTAAAGCCAAAAGTGAGGCTGCCCTGGAGATAATCAGTTTTATCAAACAGGAAGAGTTGCAGAAAGGTTTTTCTGTAAAACAACTCAGAAGTGATCATGGGACTGAGTTCAGAAACTCAACCCTTGAAAACTTCTGTGAACAAAAAGGGATATTAAAATATTTCTCATTAGTCAGAACTCCACAACAAAATGGAGTTGCTGAAAGGAGAAATAGAACCCTAATTGAGGCTCCTAGAACAATGTTGTGTGAGGCAGGATTGAAACTCTATTTTTGGGATGAAGCTGTTAGTACAGCCTGTTATACCCAAAATAGATCAATCATTGTCAAAATACATGGAAAGAAGTCATATGAGATGTATAAGTCTAGAAAGCCCAATATAGGTTATTTCCATATCTTTGGTTCAAAATGCTATGTGCTGAATCAAAGAGATCAGCTCCATAAGTTGGAACCTATCGCTGATCTAGAAATATTCGTTGGTTATTCCTCAATCTCCAAGTGTTACAAGAGATCAGTCTTCATGTCTCCTTTGATGAAGACTGTTTTGATCAAGCTGATAAAAGTCAAGCTGACTTGGTCAGTCTGAGTGAGCTTGAAAGGCCTAAAGAAACCAACCTATCAAATCCTATGTATGTCATAGGAGATGATAGTGATGATGATGTGTGTTCATCAAAGAAATCATCACAAATTCCAAGGGATTCTCAAACTGAGAAGGATAATGAGTTCATCAACCCCTTTGGAGCTGAAGTCACTCAGACTGAGAATCTCAGTGATCATCAGTTTGTTGACAATGCTGCTGTTGAGACTGAGGATGTGTGTTCACCTCAGAGTTCTCAACATCACTCAGATTCAGAACCAGACTCTCCAACTACAACATTCAAATTCCTTAAAGATCATCCTCAAGATCAAATTATTGGAAATGTCCAAGAAAAGGTCATGACCATATTTAAGGCTACAGCTAACTATGCTGCTCACTTTGGTTTCCTATCTCAAATGGAACCAAAGAAGACTGAAGAAGTCTTAGAAGATGAGGATTGGATTGAAGCTACGCAAGAGGAATTAAATGAGTTTGAGAGAAACAAAGTCTGGAAACTTGTCCTTGCCCCCAAAGATCATTCAATTATAGGCACTAAGTGGGTCTATAGAAATAAAATGGACAAGGATGGAGTGATAGTTAGGAACAAAGCCAGGCTGGTAGCACTAGGGTATAAGCAAGAAGAGGGAATTGATTATGATGAGACCTTTGCCCCTGTTGCTAGAATTGAAGCCATAAGGTTGTTCTTAGCTTATGTAGCATATAAAGACTTCAAAGTCTATCAGATGGATGTGAAGAGTGCCTTCCTTAATGGAAAACTTCAGGAGGAAGTCTATGTGAAACAACCTCCTGGCTTTGTAAGTTCAAAGTTTCCACGTCATGTCTATAAGTTGGACAAGGCTTTGTATGGTCTTAAACAAGATCCAAGAGCTTGGTATGATACTCTGTCCACTTATCTCCTATCAATGGATTTCACCACAGGTAGTATAGATAAGACACTCTTTATTAGAAAGAGTAAAGGACAGGTGATTCTTGTAAAAATCTATGTGGATGACATTATCGTTGGTTCTACCAATGAATCTTTGTGTGAGTGGTTGTTAGAAATATTAAAGTGAGGGGTGTAAAATGTAATTACTCAAAGTTGGGGAAATGCTATATAAAGGCATTTCCCCCACATTTCAATACTAATCTTTGCATTCTAAAGATACTTGTGTTTGTGTTTTGCTCTCAACCTCTAGGCTCTCTATCTTTCTAACCGATTACACACACAAACACACACTAAGAAGATAATCATCTAGCATTGCTTCATCCGTATCATAATACGGGACCGTCAATTGGTATCAGAGCCAAACTTGTTTTTTTTGGCTCGTGATTGTTCGAAAACATCAAAGATAATCTCGTGAAGTTCAAGCTCAAAGTGAAGAACAAGCTCTCGGGTTCAACAAGGTGTCCAACAACAAGGTTTGTTCAAGAAAGGTACGATTTTGAACATTCCCGAAGATAGAACACGTTGAAGGTATAAAAACACTACTTTTTCTATCATCCTTTCGGGTTTATTCAAAGACATTCACTGTTTTATAAGGCTTTCTTGAAGAACACTTCAAAACCTAGTGGAAATTTTAAAGGATAAAGTCCAATAGTTCATTAAATGCTCGATTTCTTGGCATTTAATTTTCTGGAAATTAAGCATTTATGGTGTTCTTGAGGCTTAAATGCAGAGTTGAAGAAGAAGAAGTCGGTTTTAATTAAGTTTAAATATTAATTCTTCAAAGTTTAAGTGTTTTACAAGGCAACTCAAGTACTACCCATACCAATCAAGGTACAAGTGGGTAGACACCATAAGGGGTAAGGCCATCTGATTTGATAGGGACACATCAGAGTCTATAAGCCGGATCCTTGGTCAAAGCGATTGACTGGATTAGGCGGCTTATAGAGTTCCTACAAAGTTGAAATTACTAAGTGCTGCCTCAAAGCTATCAGCCGGGTTCCCCTAATCGCATTCCATTGGGCTGTTTGATTAAAGAATTTTAACCAAGTGTATTCTATCAGCCGCACCAAAGGCAATCGCATTCGATTCAACTGATTTAAATAGCACTCTATTGTTATTACTAACAGTTTATTGCCAAGTGTTTGGTTCTACAGGATCCAATCGCACACTATTGATTACCTTATTCAATCACGATCAAGGAGTTTGCTTAATTTTCAAGGGTTTTCTCCAATCGCATAGTACCTATTGAATACCCGGTACCTATTGGACAAGTGATATAATCATTTGGACGTGGCTTTAAAGAGGACAATCAAACTTAAACTTAAAACTTTAATTCAAAATTGAATTTAATCAAACTCAGATATAATTCAAAGCTGAATTAAAATTAACTCAATTCCATATAATTCAAAGTTGAATTTAATCTTTACAAGATCTAATTCAAGGTTGAATTAAAGTGAATTAACTCCTCATTTTGACAAATCAAGCTTGAACAGTAACACCTTTAAGTGATGCTTTCGAACAAATCAAACCATCTTACAAGTGAACGATCATTTCTCACAAACATCACTAATCATGTCAAGTACAAATGAAATGATGTCCATTGGCACCGATACAAAACCTTCTGTTTTGTTTCGGGGGGAATACAATGTCTGGAAAGGAAGGTTCATGGACTTTCTCGAGCACAACGAACTCTTCGGTGACAAGATGATTGAATGCATCAATAAAGGAAACACCAAATTCATGAGGGTAGTTGAAGCAGATCCAGACAAAAACCCTGGTATTCCCAGACATGAAAGAGAGAAGACTCATGATGAGATGACCACTACAGAAAGAGAAACAAAGAAAGCTGAGAAATTGGCCAAGTACTACCTCAAGCAGGGCCTATCATCAGAAATCTATCTCAAAATAGATAGCTTGGGCACAGCCAAGGAAATCTGGGATGAGATCAAGAAACAACTTCAGGGCACTGAGCAAGAAGAATACATCAAACGAACTCAGCTAGTCAACAGCTATCATGACTTCAAGGCTCGAGAAAATGAACTGCTCTCTGAAACATATGGGAGATTCTGCAAGCTGCAAAATGAAATGAGATCTAATCAAATTGTCAGAACTGATCTTGATTTGAACTGTGTTTTTCTGAATTCATTAGGTTCTGAGTGGAAAGGCTATGCCAAACTTTACAAACAGATCAATAAAGATCTTACATCAATCACCTTCCATAACATCTTGAAAGATCTCAATCAGTATCAAGATGAAATCCTTCAATCTCTCCCTAAACAACCAGTTGCTGACCCTCTTGCCTTGGTGGTGGCTGACAGAATCCATAGGGAAACATCATCAAGATCCTTGAAACTTAAATAAGTGGTTCTCAGTGATTCTGATCATGATAATGATGATGATGATTCAATAGAAGCTGCATTTCAAGCTCTCACAGGCCAACAAGAACTTCATGAACCGTTTCAGCAAGACTAACAATAGACAACGGTTCACATCAGGTTCAAGGAGACCCGAAAGAGTTGCTCCTGTTGACAAGCCAAGGTACCAGAGGGATGAGAAGAGAGAGAAAAATAAAACGACCCCAAGTGCTACAACTGTGGAAGATCAGGGCATCTAATCCGGAACTGCCCCATGAAAAAGACCAAAGATGCAGAATACTATCGGCAGAAGTACCGTCTGTTCAAACAAAGACAGGCTGGGAACACGCTGCTAGTAGAAGAAGATCAGTTCTTGGATGATACAGAATCGGACAGTGATCTGGATGGTGAAGATCATGCACAGTTCTGTTTAATGGCTCACAATGGTGGAGGAAATAGAGAGGATGATAATGGTGATGATCTCTCTGATTCAGATGAGGAAAGCTTGGAAAGCGGGAAGGTATCTTCTAACTCTAACTATAATATGGGTTTTAAACATGAACACATACAAACCATATTAATCCGAATGAAAGAGTTAGAAAATCAGGTAATAGAGTTAACCACTAGAAATCAAGTTCTAGAAGATGTTTCATGCAACAAGGATAAAGAGGCACAAATAGTAATTAAACAGTTAGACAATGATTTAATTAGCCTTAAGTCTCTATTAGCTGTGAAAGAATCTGAATTCTTAGAATTAACCAATAAGATAAATAGCACTATACTAGATCTTAAAGCACAATGTGTATGTGCTGAAAAGGATTCAGAAATTCTAAAAAATGAACTTAGGAATGAACTAAGTACTCTTTACTCTAGAATCAATGAACTTGAGTATCTTCTGTCCAAACGTGATCAAAGTAAACAGACCATCTCTCAATACAAAGAAAAGGAACGTCCTTTCTCCAGATGGAATTTCGATGGGCTGGGCTTCAAATTGAGAAAAATTACGTGCAAACAATTATATAATGCTGATCTGTTTGGCGAAGGCCTTACCCAACGGATGGCTTTTATTGGTCAAGAAGAGGAACGTATTGAAGAAGATGTCAAACGAACCCTTAATCTCAGAACTGCAATTCCATTTGACTACTCTGATCTCAATGACTCATACCTCACCTGTCTCACGTCATCATCTGATACTGATGTTTCATCTTCCGTCTATGCTGATGAAGAACTCTACTCTCCTGTTTCACCAAAGCCCACTGTTGAATACATTCCCCACAAGGAATTACAGCAAAGGTTTCAAACGTTACAGGAGTTTTGCTTCACTCATCTAGTTCAAGATGACCTCACCAAAGCCTTCCAATCAGAAACCACATCTGAACCCTCTCCACTAGTTCAAGAAAACGCCATCCTCCACAAGCGTCTCCAAACAGTATTCAATCTTGATGGAAAGATCATTGACGACTTGTGCAAAGAAAATTTTGAATTGCTTGAACGAATCAAAGAGGTCGAAACTGCACTGGAACCACCCACTCCATTTACCTTCTCACCACAGGGAATAGTATTAGATGAACGAATTGAAGGTTCCAAACATGTGTCTACATCTTCTCAAAATGTCAAACTAGTAAAATCTGTTAATCATACTGCGGTAACAACTCTTAAACTTAAACAGATTTACAAACCAAAGCAACTTTCCACTTCTAATCACAGTTCTCGTGCAGCCAGTCGACCACGACTTCATTCTAATCTTTTACCCTCTGCTGCAGATGTGAAGAAGGCTGGAAACAAGAAGTGTGAAATAAATACATCATGGAAAAGAGCTATTCCTAGATCCACTAGGAGGTGTTCAAATTTGAAACCTGTCTGTGAAAACATTTTGATGTTTGATTCTGTTTGTAATCATTCTTATTCACAAGACAATACTGCTTCTACCATGTTTTGTATGAGTGATGGCTGTACTCATGGACACTATGAATTTAATTGTTGTTATGATCAATTAAGAAAGTCTTTAGGTATTAAACCATGTGCTGACTGGACTGCTTTTTATGCTAATCTAGTCTGTATTCCATTTGTAAATTCCAAAGGCTACATCATTAATCAATGGATCACCACTCGTCAATCACATGCACTTAAATGCCTAAACAAATCCAACCGATTGCTCACGATCAAGGAACTGGAAGTCTACAGACGGCAGGGATATGAAGCATTTAAAAGGGCTTGGATTGCACAGGAAAAACACTTGCATTCTCAAAAGCGTTCTCATAATTCCCCTTCCAAAATCCCCAAATCTTCTAAACCCAAGCCATCATCCATTCAACGAGTAGCACAACCTACTAAACGCAATGCTCCAGTTCAACGAAAGCAAGTTGATGCACCGAGGTCACAGAGAATTCTTAAGAATTTCTCGCAACCATGGATTCGCAAACATAACGCTTCCGCAACTCTACCAAATCCAAAACCTCTGATTCAATCAACTGTCAAACCAACAGTGGTAAAAAAAACTTTCTTCTCAACCAATTTCTCCCAAATCTATTCATTCTCGACAAAAGATTCGACCCACATGGGTAATTAAGAATAGATCATCTCAAGTTTCACCACAACAAGTAGACACAATCACTACTCAACCAC
Source organism: Pulicaria dysenterica (assembly GCA_947179395.2). Lineage (NCBI taxonomy): Eukaryota > Viridiplantae > Streptophyta > Magnoliopsida > Asterales > Asteraceae > Pulicaria > Pulicaria dysenterica. Next base: position 21,139,916 of record OX359293.1, read on the forward strand.
CTTTAGGAACTAACAATCAAGGACCCATTCATATATGGGGACCTGAACGTGCTTTATTCTCTTATTGCAGGTGCCTCACTTGTGGTACCTTGACTCCGGCTGCACCAAACATATGACTGGCAACAAAAGCCTTCTCAAGAACTATGTTCCTAAGTACTCCGGGAATGTACGTTTTGGGAATGACAATGTTGCACCAATAATGGGGTACGGAGACATTGAGAAAAAGCACATCAAAATCAAGAAAGTCTCATATGTTGAAGGGTTGGGTCATAACTTGTTTAGCATTGGACAGTTCTGTGATAAATACCTAGAGGTCGTGTTAAAAAAGAACAAATGTTCAGTTTTAACTGAAAATGGAGATGAGTTGCTCGAAGGTTCTAGAAATTCTAACCTGTATTCCATTGACTTGGAAATATATGACTCTCCTACCTCTGTGTGTCTACTTTCCGAAGCATCTACGGATCTGACTTGGCAATGGCACAGAAAACTCTCTCACCTGAACTTTCAAAATATTAACAAATTAGTCACTGGTGACTTGGTGAGAGGCATTCCGAAGTTAAGGTTCAAGAAGGATCATCTGTGTGCAGATTGTGAAAAAGGAAAAATGAAGAAGGCTTCTCATCAATCTAAACAAGTATTTAGCACTACGAAGCCTTTGGAACTTCTACACATGGATCTGTGTGGTCCTATGAGAATCCAGTCCAAGAATGGGAAGAAGTATATTTTAGTCATGGTGGATGACTACTCTAGATATACATGGGTCAAATTTCTGCGCTCAAAAGTTGAAGCCACTCCAACAATCATTTCCTTCATCAAACAACAGCAGAACAAGCATAGTCAGAGTGTTATCTCTATCCGGACAGACAATGGAACGGAATTCAAAAACAGTACTCTGAAGAGCTTCTGTGACCTTGTGGGAATCAGCCACCAGTTCTCTGCTGCATACACACCACAACAAAATGGTGTAGTGGAACGAAGAAATAGAACTTTGGTTGAAGCTGCCCGAACAATGCTTTCATATTCCGGGCTCCCACCTTCTTTCTGGGCTGAAGCAATTAGCACTGCCTGCTACACGCAGAACCGCTCTTTCATTAACAAACGCTTTAATAAAACTCCATATGAACTGGCCAATGGCATAGTGCCTAATATCAAATACTTCCATGTATTTGGTAATAGGTGCTTTGTACTAAATGACAAGGATAATCTAGGAAAATTTGCTCCCAAAGCGGATGATGCTGTTTTCCTAGGTTATTCTACTAAGTCCAAAGCCTACAGAGTTTTTAACAAACGTACAAAGAGCATTGTTGAAAGTATCAACGTAACATTTGATGATATATTGAATGTTACAGATTTTCCACCTAAATCAACAGTTAATGCTTCTGAACATACCTGTTCAGGACCTGCACTTCAAAATAAAGAATCAGAAAATCCATCCAGTTTAAATATACATCTTGATTTTTTGTATGATTTCTTTAGACCTGAATCTTCTCCTGTTTTAACTGACAACAGGAACGACACAGTTGTTCAAACAAGTGTTACTCTAACGGCTCCTACGGTCACTGAGACGAATCCATTTGCAGATCTATACGCTGAGGATTCAACTTCTGTTTCTGTCACTTGTCCCCCTATGACTTCTCAGATTCCTGACCCAGAGAGCCCTCCTGTGTTTGATTCAGACCCACATTTCTCTCCAGAAGATGAAGAAGAAGCACGCGACTTACAAGATCTCATTCCTTCATCTTCCACTTCACATGAAATTAAGTGGACCAGACATCACTCGGAAGAGAACATCATCGGAGATCCTTCAGTTGGTATTCAAACAAGATCCGCAACAGCAAACGAATGCCAATTCTCGGGTTTCTTAAGCATCATTGAACCCACCAAGACTTGTGACGCATTAGATGATCCAGATTGGGTAATTGCCATGCAGGAAGAATTACACCAATTTGATCGTCTTAAAGTCTGGAGATTAGTTCCTCTTCCATATGGCAAATCTGTTTTTGGAACTAAATGGGTGTTCAAGAACAAACGGGATTCGGATGGAGTGGTCATACGTAACAAAGCTAGGTTGGTTGCTAAGGGATACAATCAACAGGAGGGCATTGACTATGATGAAACTTTTGCCCCTGTTGCTCGAATTGAAGCCATACGGCTATTTCTTGCTTATGCAGCCTTTAGAAGCTTTCGTGTCTTCCAAATGGATGTGCAGACAGCTTTTCTTAATGGTGTACTTAAAGAAGAAGTTTATGTCTCACAGCCTGAGGGTTTCAGCAACTCAAAATATCCAAATCATGTTTATATCTTAGATAAGGCCTTGTATGGGTTAAAGCAAGCTCCGCGTGCATGGTACGACGTCTTATCTGAATATTTGATTGGTGAAGGGTACTCCAAAGGGAAGAATGATACCACTCTCTTCACAAAGACAAAGGGTCGAGATAAGATTTTGGTTCAGATATATGTGGACGATATTATTTTTGGATCTACAAATCCAAAATACAGTGACGAGTTTGCTAAAATCATGGCAAACAGATTCCAAATGAGTATGATGGGGGAGATGTCATTCTTTCTCGGACACCAGGTGAAGCAGTTAAGTCATGGCAGCTTTATTTGCCAATCAAAGTACATCAAAGATCTTCTCACCAAGTATGATATGATTAACTGCACACCCATATCCACACCCATGGCTGCTAAGGCACAACTCTCAGCAGATCTTGATGGTTCTCTTGTAGATCTGAAAAACTACCATGGGATGATTGGATCATTACTGTATCTTACTGCTAGTCGTCTGGATATCATGTTCTCTACCTGTCTCTGTGCCAGATTCCAGGCGAATCCTAAAGAGTCGCATCTTCTGGCAGTTAAGCGGATATTCAGATATCTAAAAGGGTCTATGGATCTAGGTCTGTGGTACCCCAAAGATTCAAATCTGGATCTTCATGCTTACTCCGATGCTGACTATGCCGGTTGCAAGATAGATCGGAAAAGCACCTCTGGTAGTGCACACTTCCTGGGTGATCGTTTAGTCTGTTGGGCCTCAAAGAAGCAAAACTGCGTATCCACTTCTACAGCTGAAGCTGAGTATGTTGCTGCTGCAATGTGCTGTTCACAAAGTCTCTGGATACGCACACAGTTATCAGACTTTGGCCTTAAGTATGACAACATTCCATTACTATGCGATTCTCAGTCTGCTATCGCCATCTCCTGCAATCCGGTACACCACTCTAAAACCAAGCATATTGATATACGTTATCACTTCATAAAAGATAACGTTGAGAAAGGATTAATTGAGCTACAGTATGTGCCTACTGAAAATCAGCTAGCTGACCTGTTTACCAAACCATTAGACGAAAGTCGATTCACTGAGTTGGTATCCAAGTTAGGCATGCTCAATCTACAAATCTAGCATACTGTTACCTTCTTTTCTTTTCCTTTCTTTTCTTTTGTTTAGAGTAGGTGTTATACTGTTTGTTCTCTGTGCATATATCCACTGCATCAATCGAGGGGGAGTTTGTTCCTGGTTTTACACATGTTGCACATGTGTAGGGGGAGAAGTTTACTACAACTGACACACTCCAAATTAAGGACTTGGTCTAAACTTAAAAACTTTCAAAAACAAAGCCTATGTCTAGGGGGAGTGTGTCAAACAAACATTCAAATCAAACATATCTGAAATACTAAAGTTTCAAATCTCAAAATTCTGATATTTTGATTGTTCATAAAATTTTCAAGTATTGGTTCAATCGCATGCGATTCAAACAATTTGATAGCAAGTATGACTTAATCGCATGCGATTGATAAACGAAGATTAATAAACAAAGGTTGATTCGCATGCAAGGGGTGATTCGCATGCGATTTACAAACAAAGGTTGATTCGCATGCAAGGGTTGATTCTCATGCGATTAATAAACAAAGGTTGATTCGCATGCAAGGGGTGATTCGCATGCGATTGACAAACAAAGGTTGATTCGCATGCAAGGGTTGATTCGCATGCGATTAATAAACAAAGGTTGATTTGCATGCAAGGGGTGATTCGCATGCGATTGACAAACAAAGGGTGATTCGCATGCGATTGATAAACAAAGGGTGATTGGCATGCGATTAACACACCAAAGAGTTAATCGCATGCGATTCAACACTTCTATCAGCCGGGTTTCTTTACCATTCGCATTGGCTATCAGCCGTGTTTTAACCGACTTGGATGGCCAATCAGAGCACAACACGTGTCTTTTTTCACTTACATAAGTTACCCATCAGTTACCAAACTTCCATTACACGATTCAAAAACTCGAAAATTTCTAAAGTTTTTCTCTCGCTTTCTTGGTTACTTTAGCATACGAATCCTCTCGTTACTCTGCCAAAATTTACACTCTTTATATCAAAATACTCCAAATCACAAAGATAACAACTTGTACGGTTTACATTTTGAAAATTTTGAGGTAAAAGGGTAATTTTTGGCCTTAGAACACCTATATGCGAAAGTGGGTTTCAGGACTTTTATGGACTTTTTGGGACACGAATCAATCTCGTTTGATGAAACAAAGTATGCGATGGGTATATTAACACATGGGGAACACTATGATGTAAAAATATTTCAAAAATCTCGAAAAGTGTTCTTCGTGTTCTTGGAGGGTATGAAAATACATATACAATTTGGTTTTTGGCTTGAAAAGAGGTGTTAGGATGATTTTTTTTACCATGCTTCAGTAATACAAAGTTGTTTATTAATATCTAATTGCTATATTGAAAGTGTCAAAACAACTTTTTTATGCACAAAATCATCGTGTACACAATGGAATTTTCAGACTTAGGGTGTTAGCAAAGTTTTTTTCCAACTTTATAAGTTTGGTCAAATGTCAGTCAATCTTGACTCTTTCACTTATATTTGATCACATTTCCAATCCTTTCAAATATAAGTGAGGTCAACTGATATATCTTTTTATCTGCGACTTAAATTTTTACCTATCTGTGCAGATAAGATGGCTCAAGCTATTGTTGACCAAGAGGAAATCATGCGTCGGTCTGAGTTCTTAAATTCAAACTCTCATGAGAACAACCATTACACTGACCTCACCAAACTCAGAAATCCTAACTACCCAATCATCACTGAGATTCTGAAAATCCACCCTTTGAACTACCTTCTAACCTATAATCCTGCCATCACTTGCACGCATGTCCCTGAACTCTATGTCCAACAATTCTGGAAAACTTGTGAGGTCCGTACCAATGACAGGGACCAAGAAGTCATATATGCTGAGGTTGATGAGTACACTGTTGAAATTACTGTCAGTCGCCTAAGAAGCATCTTCAGACTTCCAAGAGCTAACAGTAGGCCACCTGCCACTGCTTTTGATGACATACCAACTGAGGAAGATTGTCTAGCTATCGTGAAGGCTATGGGCTATGATGGTGAGCTTGTAAAGAAAAACCAGTTCAAAAGAACCAGCTTACATCCAAAATACAACTCCCTGCAGACTGTGCTTCAAAGGTGTCTCACCCCAAAGCATTCTGGTTATGAATTCCCCACTGAGTATCAACTCAAGATTTTTGTTGCTGCAGCCAACCATCTGCATATAGATTATGCGTTTCTGCTATTCCAGGATATTAAAGCCAAGCAAAAATGCTGCCTTATCATCGCTTCATACCAATGATCATCCAGTATGTGATGGATCGGAATGCTGATATCCCTCGTCGGGCAGGTTTACCTTCTGTTTCTCCAAAACTCTTTATTCTTATTAAACCTGCTAACCCGACCAATCTGCCTATTCCAAGGCCCTTCCCTGTATCTCTCTTAGATCTTTGTAAGTAGAATGATATTGTTAAGAGTTATAGGGAGAGTGTAGGAATACCTCCTATGGTTGTGCCAGAGCCGGCCATACCTTCCCAAGTGAGGAGTAGCACCAAGTGAGGATATAGCACCTGTGGCAGATGCTGAGAGGGGAGTGGAGAGAGAAAATGTTGAGAGGGGTGGTGAAGAAGGTGAAGGTGTTGAGAGTAGAGATGGAGGGGATGCATATGATCCCGCCACCATTCAAGCCATTATACAAACTCTTTCTCAACCAACCTGCAACCAAGCCGTTCTGTAAGAGCTTGGACTCATTTTCACCGAGTCTTCCAGTTCTGAATCTTCATCCGATGAGTCTGCATCTCATCCAGGAGGTGCCCCTGCCTTTGAAACTGTTATATCTCCAATGGGCACCCCTGATCACCCCATTGACCAACCAGCTGAAAATACCCCCTCTTTCATGAAACTTACTGATCCACATACTACCTCTCCCGACCAGACTCACCCTGTTCAACCTACTAAGGTCATTTCACAACCTGGTGGTCTGGTCATTCCTTTGACTTTAGCTGCTCAAACAACCACCATTCCTATCATTCGCAGGGCCATTATAGCCCCAGAGCATGACATTCCAGTCACTTCTCTAACTCTTAGCCTATCCGTTGAAACTAGTTCTGTCACCCCTGACTCTCTCATTCAACCTGATCAATATGCGGGGTATGGTGCTGGTAGCAGTGATGATGAAGGTAGTTTTGTTGTTAGGAGTGTGAGTGATAGAGAGGAGGTGAGAAAAGAAAAAGTGAGTGCTGAGGGTTCACCAAACCCAAAAAGCCGGGAAGCCACATCTGCTATGGGGCCTAGCACTGCTGGGCCTCATATTGAACAAGTCGCGGTGATCCCACCCGTGCAAGTTTCTGCCCCACCAAGCCACTACGGTGTCTCTCAACAGACTCCGTCTTTATTGCACAGGGTTATAGCACATACACTGGGTCAAGCCCAATTGGGTGTTGGACCTATTGAACAAAGAGGACCGTCTCCCTCATCCTCGACTCCTTTTGATGCACGATTTGACATACCGCGGATTTCCGCATATCTTGACCAACACAGGGTAACAATCGATTCACTGAGCTTGTTGGCTCAACAAGTCTCCTCAACTTCCAGAGGTGGTACCTTTCAAGGTGCCATTCGAGGATTGGAAGGAAATCCTGCTGGAGCCAACATCCCTGCTGCTCCAGTAGGTAGTACTGCCTATGTGGCTGGTACTTCAACCGGAAGTCTTCGTGATTCCGGGTTTGTTACATGTGCAGCACTTCAACAATGTATTCAACAAGCCGTGTCACCAATCCACCAACAACTGCAGATGACAAATCAAAAGTTAGATCAGATAGAGCAAGCTTCCAAGGCCCAAGCTGAGCAGCTAAACCGAATTGAAACACTTCTTGCTGCCCGTCCTCCAGTTCCAGAGCCTCATTCACAACCTGATCCTGCCACAATGTCTGTAGATGCTTTAAAGAGCATGCTGTACGTTAGACTTCTGGAGCAAAGGCCAGAATCTGCACATGATCAAGACCTTCTGACTACTCTTCGCAACGAACAGCGTCCATCGGGAATCTCCATGGATGACTTTCAAGAGTTTCATGAAGATGTAAACAGAAAGATTTATGGGATCACCAAAGGTTTCTACACCTCCCTATCAAAAGTCACAGACAGGCTAACTAGCCTAGAAACAACTTGTCAGGCTCAGGCACAAGGAAGTAAGAGGAGGCGGGATGATCAGGATCCGGATGATCAACCCGAGGGGGAGAAAAGGAGAAAATATATGTCTGCTGCTAATGTACCAGTTGTACCTGTTCCTCAATTCAGCTCATACTTATATGCAGGTACAAGTTCAGCTGGGTCGGGGAGTCAACAACAACAACAAATGGCCAATGAAGTTTATGAACGACAACAAAAGGAAAATGCTGAAAAACAAATTGTACTTTATGTACCTCAGCAACAATCTGAACGAAGGCCAAGTGATCTTGAAGAAGGTGAAATACCTTACGAGCAGCCCCATGCTGAGATGTTTGACTGGTCTAGTGACTCAGAGGAACAAGTGGAAGATTTATATGAGTCTATTCACACATCACCTGCAAGGCATGTGGGGGAAGGTAGTTCTGCTCAACCGGAGGAGGATACTGAGGATTCTGAAATGGAAAGACTATTCAAAGGCATTGATGAATATGTCGAGTTTGCTACACGTCCAGATTCTCCTAGAATTGTCCACAAATTTGATGATATTCCCAGTGAAAAAGAACTTGCACTTAAAAGAAAAGAAAGGGAAGCAATTTCTAGAAGGGAAGCTAGGAGAAAGCCTAAACAAAAGAAACCAATCTTCGACGTGTCCAGGGTTCTCAGTGGGATTAATGTTGAAGTTCATGACACTTTCCCTCCTCCTCCTAGTCGGTTTCAAGAATTAGCTGCCGATGTACTTGAAAGAAACAAACAGAGAGAGGCAGTTGAGAAAACAAGAAAAGAATCTGAATGGCCCTTGCCAAGGAGCTTCATTGTGCCACCTGCTCCTCCAGTGTATCGTGGAGATCCAGGACTTGATGCAGGCAACATGTTCACAAGAAGTGATGCCCAACAACCTATATGGAAACCTTATTTTGTCAATGCTGCTAATCTTGAAGAAAGAATTCCAGATATATTCAGCAATGAGCTAATACAGGTTATTTTCCCTGAGTTGCGGAACATGGACGATAAACAGAGAAGAAGATATGAACACATCCTCTCTCAGTCCATGACTAAACCCGAAGAGATCAAATCAGAGTATCCAATAGTTGAACTTATCAATATCTACACTCAGACAACCTTCAGAATAAAATATGCCATCTTTCATGTCAAAAGAGCAAACAACCTGTCATTCTTCCTCAACGAAGCAGACTTAAGGTTTGTAAGTATTGAAGACATCAGCTTCATCTTTGACACCCTCTCTCAGAAAAGAGGAAAGTGGCCAGAAGAAGAGTTCGGAAGGGTTGCTCTAATGAAATACATGAGAAATCTAATGGAATACTTTGAGGAACATGATCTGCAACTCGGAGCTGAAAACAACTATCTGAAAGTCAACCTCTTAAAGCCTAACCAGAGCCATCCAGATCTAGAAAAGCTTGAAGAATTGACAGTTATCTATGATGGGCATCCAAACTTCAAAGGTGATCGAGGAGTCATCTCAAAGAATACAAAAGGCGAAAAGATCTTCATCAGACTTGATGAACTCATGGCGTATTCAGACGGCACCTTGAAAATTCTCCATCATAAGATACATCAGAAAGTTTGGGAAAACCGGGCAGCCTATACTGATGAAGAACATGCTGAAGCCTATCGTGCTATAGAAAGGATGAGAACTACTCTGTCAAGCAGAAGGCAAATACGCAAGTGGCAAGTGGCATTCGGCATTCGCAACAAATCGGCATACGAATAGATTAATGTATTTATTTGTTGTGAATGTTTACACACCTCACTTAGGGGGAGATTGTTAGAATTATTAAAGTGAGGGGTGTAAAATGTAATTACTCAAAGTTGGGGAAATGCTATATAAAGGCATTTCCCCCACATTTCAATACTAAGCTTTGCATTCTAAAGATACTTGTGTTTGTGTTTTGCTCTCAACCTGTAGGCTCTCTCTCTTTCTAACCGATTACACACACAAACACACACTAAGAAGATAATCATCTAGCATTGCTTCATCCGTATCATAATACGGGACCGTCAGTGGTTTTCCAAAATAATGTCACAAAAGTACAATATGAGTATGATGGGTGAGATGACTTATTTCCTAAGCCTACAAATTCAACAAAAGCCTGATGGAATATTCATCAATCAAAGCAAGTATGTTCTTGATTTGATAAAGAAATATGGTTTTGATTCAAGTTCAACCATGAAAACACCCATATCACCAGCTTTTAAGCTGAGCAAAGACTCAGATGGTAAGTCTGTGTGTTAGTCTACCTATAGAGGAATGATAGGTTCATTACTTTATTTGACAGCTAGTAGACCTGATATCATGTTTGCTACATGTGTTTGTGCAAGATATCAGGCAGATCCTAAAGAATCACATCTTCAAGCTGTGAAAAGGATCTTTCGGTACCTTAAAGGTACACCAAATCTAGGTCTTTGGTATCCAAAGGACTCTGGATTTGAGTTAGTTGGTTTTTCAGATGCTGACTATACTGGGTGCAAGTTAGACATAAAATCAACTACTGGAGGATGTCAAATACTTGGAGGGAAGTTAGTCAGCTGGACTAGTAAGAAACAGAACTCAGTGGCTACTTCAACTGCTGAAGCTGAATATGTTGCAGCAGGAAGCTGTTGTGCTCAAATCCTATGGATGCAGCATCACTTTCAAGACTTTGGCATAATTTTCCAGAAAACTCCTATCTTTTGTGATAACCAAAGTGCTATAGCCATCACTTACAATCCAGTCTTCCACTCAAGAACCAAGCACATTGAAATTCGACATCACTTCATCAAGGACATCGTGGAAAAAGGTAAAATTGAAATTAAATTTATTTCCACTGATGACCAGTTAGCAGATACTTTCACTAAACCCCTTGATGAAAAGAGGTTTATGTATCTGCTAAGCAAATTGGGTATGCTCAACCCCTAGCTAAGTGTCTAGAATCTGAGTTTTCAGTTTGACAAAGACTAAGTGTCTTAAGCTGAGTGCACAGTTTATAAATAGGTTTTCATAAACTGTATAACAAGTCAAGATGAATGATGAGTTCACATGTTTGGTGAGTTCCAGACATATTTTAACTACTTAGTGTAGTTATTATATAGTTTGAGTCAGTCTCGAACAAAAATTGACTAAGTGTCATTGAGTCTGAGCTATTTGCTTAACTCAAGCTGTGTGATTGGTTCACACGTTTGGTAAGTTCCAAACATGTTTTAAACTACTCAGTGTAGTCAAGAATAAGTTTGAGTCAGTCTCAAACATATATGACTAAGTGTCACTGCTTCTGAGCTGAGTGCTCGAAATCGAGCTAAGTGCTCTAAATTGAGCTGAGTGCTCAAACTCAAGCTGAGTATCAACCTCAAGCTAAGTAATGCAATTAAGCTGAGTGCTTGATTCACGCTGAGTAATTAGTTTCCTCAGCTTGGTGTGTCCAAATTATGATTTAATTACTAAGTGTTATTAATTCATATGTACATGTGTATTTGAGTAAGTTTCAAATCGCATCGTATATCAATTGTGTATTGGTATACTCTATTAGTGTTTCTACTATAATTGTTAGTTAATTATAATATTTTACACTTGTATCCGTTGGAAGATGTTGTGTTTCTACCCTCTCACTGTTACATCACGCCGTAAATTTTTCCGGCGTAACGAATAAAAAGAGGAATCCAACGGTAACTTTTCTCCTCAGAAAGGTATATATACCGATCATAACCAGTTTAGAGAAGTTTACGCTTACAACTTTAACTTCTCATCTTCTAGAATACCTTTTGCAAACACCTTTATTGCTCCGTGCAATCATTCGTTCATCTTCTAAACCCTAATTTGCTAAGTGCAGTTTTCAACCCGCTCAGTGCGAACTTTATATTGCTCGGTGCAACATCAACATATTACTTTGATTTTACGATGGACGGAACCATTCTTATTCTTGGTGATCGAATGGTCAGGGGAGCTGCGTTCAAAAATAATGGTATGTTGTTGATTAAGATCAACAATCAACGTGCTTGTCTAGCCATTCCGGAACGAAAAAGGAACAGAGGCTATGAAGTCTGGGTGGACTACATACAAAAATGCCGCTGGCATTCCTCTTCACTGGAGCACCACTCCACATAGTTCCTCAGCATCTGTTGGAGTTCTGGTACACTTGCTCCATCAACTAGAACAGGGGAGAGATTATAGGCACTGTTCTAAATGGGAATAGAACAGTGGTCATCACTGTGCATCGGCTCAGGGAGGCTCTTCAACTCCCTGCCAATGATGTGTTTGAGGCTGCTGTAACAAGACAAGTAGCGAGGTCAGTCCTACCCCAAATGGGCCACCCACAGACTGAGGGTGTAATAAAGAAAGCTACTTTTCCAACCAGATGGGGCTTCATGGTGTCCACAGTAATCCGTTCACTTGGAACCAAGGTTGGAGGCTTGGATCAAGTCAATGAGTTCGAGATGCAGCTTCTCTACAACATGTATTATGCCAGAAACCTGGACTATGCGCAGCTCATCTTCAACGAGTTCAAGACCCAAGTGTTGAAAACACCAAGGGATCTACATGTGCCATTCATCAGGTACTTATCCTTGGTAATTGAAGCTGAGTTGGGAGACCAACTATATGAAGCTGGACAGGATTTGTTCCCTGCTCCAGTATTCAGCCCCAAGATGTTCAACAATGACATCTTCCCGGAGCAAGAAGGTCTGAGTGCACCTATGCTTCTTATTGCTGAGGCAGCTTCTTCAGAAAGTGAAGAAGAGGGATCAAATCAAGGGGGAGCTTCCCAACCTGACACCAAGGTTCAAGCTGAGCACTCTGCTCAAGCTGAACTAGCAACCATTGAAGCTGCTTCTGGTAAGACCTCTCTACTTTCTCTTTCTTCTCACTATTCTCCATCCGGTTTTGGAGATAAGGCTGTGGTCAGCCCAACCCAGTCTATCCCATCTCCTCCACCTTCATTCCATTTTCAAATCCACTCTGAAGCCACCCCTAGCTTGCCCACTGCTGCTAGGGAGAATATCCAAACCAACCAAAGAAAAACTGCGAAAGGTGGTGCAACTTCTAAAGGCATCACTGGAGCTAAGATCACATTGATCCCTCCACCGGTAGGAGTTGAGGGGGAGACGCCTACTCTTAAGGTGTCAAACTCGAGGCTCAGTCCAACCCAACAGCCTTACCCGGGTGTGATGTCTACTCAGCCCACACTCTCTAGTGCCATGGGAGAGCTCTCTACTGTACCTAAGCAGACACACTTAGGTAACATTGAATATATGACCAATCCCCATGGTCAAACACTACCCTCCAAACCAATCAGCCAACCACCAACCCATACACTTCACATTTCAAGCCCCATTACTTCTCTTCATTTCTCACACCCTATAGCACGACCTGCCAATGTTTCATCTTCAAACCAAGGTGATTCACAGGGTCCAGAATCTGGTGCAGATGAATTTGAAGGTAAACACCAACCTTTGGATGATGCACCCAAAGACTCTCCTCACACTGATACTGCCTCCTCAGGCATCCAGCAGCTGAAAGATTATATTGCTGCTCAGTTTGGTTTGTTCCATCTTAAGCAGAAGAAGCATAAACGTCAAATCTATCAGAGGCTTGAGAAGCTGACAAAGGATGTTAAAGAGATTGCCTCTGAAGTTGTTGTGCTCCAACAACAACGGACTTTGACCCCTATTGATGATGACAAAAAGGGGGAGAAGGTTCAAGCCGATACTGAAGCTGAGCTAGTTCGAGCTGAAGCTGAAGCTCTACTAGTACTAGCTAAAGGAGCAGAGAGGCAAGCTCAGACTGAGGGGGAGTTAGAAATAAATAAAGAGGAACCTACAGCTAAGAAACAAAAGGTAGAAGAATCTGAACCTGAAGCTAATAGTGTTTCTGAAACTGAGGAAGAAACCGAAGAGGATAAAGCCACAAGGCATATGATTGAAATGCTCGAACAAGAGGAAGCCAATGAGTTAGGTATTTCACTTGAAGAGCTGAGAAAGAGAAAAGAGAAGGAAGTAAAAGACCAAGAAAATGGAGCTGTCATTCTCACTTTTGAGCTTAGTGACAAATCAACAGTGGGAATGGACCTGAGATACGTTCACAGGATGGGCTACATTGAATGACAAAGAATAATGATGATGCTCAGGAAGTTCAAAAGGAGTCAAATCAAACAAGAAATTCTATCTGAGGTCTCCAAGTTGATTGCTCGTGCTGAAGAACTGAGGTATGTTCCAGTTCCTGGTCTGCAGTGGGAAAATTTGTTCAGAATGCCTGAGGGTGTAGAATTCAAGGAAAATCAAAGTGTCAACACACCTATTCAAGGCTTTATGTTTAAGGATCAGGCAGGCAATCCTAGCTTCATCAAACTAAATGAAGTATGTTATCTGAAAGCTGAGGATGCCTTGAGAATTAGAAAGTGTTGTGGTGATGATAATTTGAATCAACTAATGAAATATAGGCTGAACAAGATCATAAGGGTACAACAGAAGGAACTCAGTGGGAATGAAGAAGCTGAAAGACTGTTAGATGAGATCAACAAGGAGATCAGTATCTGGGAGCTTCTACATCCTGAGTTCATAAGATAAACTGTTCAATAGATTAGTTCTAATGTAAATATTAGATTAGTTCTAATATTTTGTAAAGCACTTAGTGTGCATGATCTGAGTGATCATATTTTTGTATTATGATTAGTTCAATTAATACAAGTACAAAGTTTGATATGTTCAACTGTGTTGTGATATGTTCATTTTTAATTAGTCTGATAAGTTCAGCTTGAATGAATACTGATTAGTTCTTATTCATTCATATGCTTTGTTGGTGTGTTCAACTGAAAGTTAGTTTGTTCCAATTTAAATTGATAAGTTCAATTAAAATTGATATGTTCAATTAATATTTGATCGGTTCAAATATAAAAATCTTAATAAGTTTAAGACTTAAAACATAATTCTGTTAAACAAACTTACTAACTGTTTGATGGTTTTGTCATCATCAAATAGGGGGAGTTTGTTGGGAAAATGATCTCATCAGTGAAGATTTGATGAGACAAAGTTAAGTTTGTAAGATGTGTTCTACATACAACTTAAATAGAATTATGAAGCTTAGTCAGACTGAACACTTATAGTGATTCAGACTGAGTATAAGCAGAATATAAGCTGAGCATATGTTCGATCACTTAGACTATATCTTAATAAGATTATCAATATGTTTGATAAGCTGTGTGCGTAAACTAAGATATACATATTGAGTTTCAGCTTGATGAGTTTCAAGCTGAGCGACTCAGCGTGAAGACTGAGTCAGCTCAATAGAGTTGCTAAATATGTTTTGGTTAACTCTTTACACTTCTAAGGATGAGTTAATAATTATACATGTTAGTTCATGTTTGAATTCGGGTTTGTTCTCGAAGAACTCAGCTTGATGAGTTTCAAGCTGAGTAACTCAGCCTGACTAATGAAGTTAGTTTAAAGATAATTTTAATGTGTTTTAAAATTTATCTTTTATCTCACTATATCTACGGAAAGGATAAGAAGACTTCAGAATCAAGATTGAAGATTGAAGACTCAAGATAAGAAGATTCAAGATTCAAGATTCCGAGTTATCCGATAGTTAGTTAGCAAATTAGGATTAGTACAGTTTGTTAGGAACCGTAGGAACAGGATTATAAATACTTATATCCTGATAAGTTTAGAGGTACGACTTACAAACGAAAAAACAACTAAGTGATGAAGAGCCAAATACCTCACCTCACCGTATGTGTTACGATTCTTGAATCACTGTTTGTCAGTTCAACGTGATCAAGAAACTCACAGATTGCCAAGTTGTTCATGTGTTCGAATAATCACATTAGCTGTGATATTGGTAAGTTATCAATATGTGTAAATCCTGTTTAGAGAGTCGTCAGTATCTATAATCATAAGTTGATTATATATAGCTAAGTTTGAGAGATTGAGAGATTTATATTAGGTGATTATGTATCAAGAGTTGCTTACTTGATAGTTATTGTAATCATCTTCTTATTCAAAGCATTGTAATCATCTTCTTAATAAAAGCATTCGATTGATTATGGTTTGATTTACTCTGTGTAACACTTTTATTTGATTTGTTCAATTTCCGCAGAAAGTGTATTCAACCCCCCTTCTACACACCTGTTACTTGTTGTTATTCTCACCAAGGGACCAACAGTAATCTATTCGTCTTAATGAATAAATATGTCAAATTTAAATATTAGATTAAGATAAGTTTTAGTGTAGTGTTTATTCTTAGATAGGTATATAAACTAACTTCATGATAAATTTAGATGTTACCTAGTTTACTTGATGTGTTACCTACTTATACGTGTATTCGTGATATTAAATGTGTCAAAAATAACTGTTGCCCAAATAATCCTGACCGGTTTGATTGGGTTAAGATTAGTCTGCATTAGTTAGTTCTGGTAGATGAAGTCAATTATTCAATTTACCCGCTATAAAGTTGGTTTGGTTATCGGTTTAGGGGTGAGCAAAAGAGTTGCTCATTAAAAAAAATTAACACAAAGAAGAAATTTGTTATATCTCAACATAGAGGTGAGCAAGAAAAACCGAAGTAATTGATAAAAACAAACCAAAAAAGCCAAATAAATATAGAAACCAATAGTTTTGGTTTCAAACTTTGAAAAACATATTTTTTCGGTATGGCTCGGTTTTGAAATTTTAAAAACCAAACTAAAACCAAAGGAAACCATAAAACTAGGGTTCATATGGGTATAATCGAAATTGTATATCTAATCCCGCCTTTCAGTATTCATATTTCATGTCTAATATTCGTTCTCAAAGGTTTCAATTTCACATTTCAAAAACTTGAAGAAGGTATTTGTTAAAAAAGAAGTTGATTTCATGGCAGAGTCGATTCACATTGAGTGTTTCTTGATTCACATCTCCCCGTATTTTCATCGCTTCCCCACTTGAGTCTTATAAATTAAATTTTAAAAGAAAAATAAAAGAGATGGAAGATACCATTTATATTAAAAAACCCCAGGACTTAGAGTTTTAGAAAGCATCCTTAAATCTAAGGTAAAAACTTTTTGTCCTTGGTTGAAATTGTAGCCGTAATTTAAGAAAACAAGCTTAAGGTTTCATCAGATTTACGCGGTCTTGATGACCAGCTTGACTCCTTTTAATTTCAAATATGTTGAAACATGTTGTTATAAATGAACACAAACACATGTATGTTTATTCATAAGAACAATGAACACGCAATTGAGATATTGGATGGAAAAGACATATTGAACTATAAACATGTGCATAGATATTTGTTACTTTCAAAAAGATCCAAATAAGTCTACTACAAACTCGAATAAGAAAATTGAAATAATTGTAGCCAATCATTCAATTATCAATCATATAGCTCTTCTGAAAAGGATCCATAAACCGTATACGTTAAAAGATTGCGATAACTAGAAGAATATGCACACCAAGAATTAATGTGTTACGTCCGACAAACGACATACATCCATGGGAAAGAATAAAAGATTTCTTTATCAAAAGAAATTTTTTATAAATACCACCCGAAGGTACATACATATAATGGAACCATAGCTACAATATTTATAGAGAATTACTAAACCCTAATTGCTAAATGGGCCAAGCGCGTACAATGCACGCATTTTAATTAATCCGGCACGAAACTAATTGCCTACGCCATGCACCGTGTGTTCACGACGTCACCATGTGAAAAACGTCACAAGCACAACGCCATGTAGAAAATTTAATTCACCAAATTGAATTCTTAAACTTTTGCCAAATCTTGGTAGAAGTGTTTACATTGAGCTTCACATTTAAATTAGATTCTACTCACAATCGTACAACTAATTCCAAGTCAGAACCTAACAATCTCCCCTTTGACTTAAATTCTCTTCAATCGTTAAAGACCTAACAATATCCCCATTGACTTGAATTCTCTTAAACCGTCAACGAGATTACTAAACAACCCTCTTATTTCCTGCCAACCTCCTCGAAGGAATTACCCCTTCGTACAAGCCACATAATCAGAACACCCATCATTGAATTTTCCAGCGGACCAACTTCATCCGTGATGCCATGACATTGTCAGATCAATTGTTTGCTCTAAGGACAGTAATGCAAACGAAATCCGGAGGGTATACATACACCGCATCTTATATAGCTTATCAACCACCTTCTCCCATGAATTATGAGTCGTTGATTAATCCACGTCCTTATACAACACCTCACTAGTTACACACAGAAAAACCGCACAAGCTGCTTTTTCCAGAACGTCTTTTTTTCTATTCTACCCCATATCCCTTAGAAGTTTTGTTTCTCCTTCTAACGTCACCGCACGTCCCTGCTAAACCAAAATAGCCATCCAACAAAACTAAAAGAGTCATCTAGCAAAACCATAGATCATGTTTTTGCCAAAACATTTTTAATTGGTTCTGATACCACTTGCAAAGAATCGAGAAACCGTATGCATTAGAATATTTCATATAACTAGATCAATATACACATCAAGATCTAACTTGGTTCAGCCGATAAACAACCGACACCAAAAATGTAGATGTAACAAAAATGTGCATACGTATAATGGAACCCTTGTTACGTTATTTATAGACTCAAAATAGAAATCCTTGTTACTAAACAGGCTAAGTCCATACAAATATTAAAATTAATCCGGCACCAAACTAATCGATCCATGTCGTGCACCAGGTGTGCATACACAATGTGAAAAACATTATATTGTTAGAATCAATATATTGTATATAAATAATAGTTTACATTATGGGTTAAGTTTGCATAAAATGCAAACTAAAAGGATGAAAATGTAAATACACTCTATAAGTATATATAGGGATATGGCCAAAGTAATTGGTAAGAATTGTAAAGCATAACAAAGTTAACTATATGTTTTTCATGGTGTATTTGAAAGCAACAGGAATTCTATACAAATTATAGTAATTCAACTGTTCTTGAATCACAACCACAAAGAAGTGGTATCACATCCAAATGGAGTGAAGATTATTTTTCAAAAATATCACTCAAATTCATAGATCTGAAGTTTTTTTGTCAAACCGAGAGGTTTATCGTGTTTATCTTTGGGTTCTTAGATTTTTCGTGATTTTTTTCGTATGCGATCGAAATGAGCATTGATCTGTAGTCACCTAAGGTATTAGATCCATTAGGAATCATTTTTAATCCATTTGAATTACAGTTAGTAAGTCAATTTGTGATCTAAGGTTGAAGGTGTTCTTGGTGAAAACATCACATTTGTATTGAATTTGAGTTGTTTTGGAAGAAAAAAGGATTAGGAGTTGTTTGTTTATGATTGTGAGTTGATTGGTGAAGAAATTACTAATTTCAAACAACTTTGTTCGAGATCAGATCTGGTTTCGCCGAACAGTAAGAACAACCGAAAATGGGTTTGCATATTCAAAGGATTTCGCACATCTAAATTTTCTAGTAAAATAAATAGAAATCGGTTAACACAGGGTCAACCGAGATTCGGTCAACATAACAACCGATATCGGTCATCAACAATAACCATGTTTCCATCTTATTCAATCGTATTTTAGCCATTTCAAAAATGGTTCAAAATTGTTTTCACAATTCAAAATTTGAATTTCCTCGCATGTTCTGATATAACAAAATTTTGACTGAAATCCATCTAGGGGCTTTGCCCCTTAGACCCCCCGGACCCATGTTATCACAAATTAGAATTCTTATTTCTAAAATCAGTTTCCACTCTAATTCGGTATTCTAAGTCAGTCAACCGACTTTCAAACACTTCAACCGACAGTCCAATTTTTCACCCTGGTGTGTTGTAAGACTGCGGGTTTTTCTGGGTATAAAATCTCGTGACACAACCTTATTTTAAATTTATAAAAATGATGTTACTAAGCAGATACTACACACGACTCAGGCAAGTGTAATGCGGTTATTAGCAGTATAGACTCGGTAAGACCGGATATCGTACCACAAGGACAGGAACTTTAATACTCTATCATCATCATTGTTCGATCAGCAGAATTGAATTAAAAGCAAGTGACAACATGAACTAAATTAATCAAGAACTAACAACAACTAACACCGAAGGCAGATAGCAGGATAACAGATCACTCAGGCTTCCGAATCATCTAGACTAATCATGGCAATAACACAATAAAAAACATAATATGAAGACTTGAATAGATTAAGCGCGTAGCATGATGTTCTAATACTCAACATAATCACATTATCATGCATAAATCATCATTCGAGTTATCAAGACTCAGATTTTAACAATTAAACATGATCAAACAAGTAACGGCATATCAGAATTCAACTACAGATCCACCAAATCACGTCCAAATAAGACTACTAAACACACATCTTTTCAAATGATGTATCCATTTGTCCTTAGAACCTAAAAAGCTGTTACAACAGTCAAATAAGTTAAAACAAGCAAAAACAGCATACTGTGATGAAAAAGGCCATCTGCGGCCGTAGGGGTTTAGTCCTGTGGCCGTAGAAGGTTGTACTGTCTTGCGGCTATAGGAACCAGTACGACAGAACAGTTAAATCTAACATAAAGGCATTCAACAAAAAATTACAATCTAGACTTTAATCTCAGATCATAAACACATGCAAGTTGATACAATGGGGTCACAAACTCTTCTAAATTCAAACCTCACAATTAAGGGATTTTAAGATTTAGCCACATGATTACTAAAGATATGAACATGTTAAACCTACCATTTCTAGTATAGCCAACACTTCTTAAAACATGAATCATGTGATATGAAAATTGAACACCAAGACCAGCATAACAAAGGCATACATGTGAGTTCATTTCACCATCTAAACATACCAACAAACATCTTTGTGAATCCTTTAATCATTAGTACCATGCTTGACCCATGAATACACCAAATGACTATATTTTCATCGGATATCATAAAGCTTGCATAAAACCAACATATGAATAAAATGACCAATAATGGATGAACCTGAAATGATTCAGAACATATTCCAACAATGATTTCTAATGACAATCATGCAAGATGTATCATTTCTAATAACAAACTTAACATGACATTACTAAGATACAAATATCATTATTGAATATCCATATGCTTAAACATGAAAGAGTTATCCTAACATACTCTCACACATGAACATGGTCAGATTATACATACTAAGTTGATAAAACACAATTGTATTCAAGATTAAACATGCATAATTGAATCAAGTCAACATAAAAGTCAAAAATATTGCCATAACTAGCCAAGAATCATCTTGGCCCAAGTGAAATGAGTTTAGTTATCCATATACATCAATATTAGCACTACAACATCTAGAACACATGGGTACATGATGGAAATCAGAAATGGAAAGAGTATACCCAAGCTATTCTAAGAGAAACTAGTGAATCCAAGCTCCAAAATGTTGTTCCAAGTCTTCAAATCCAAGCTCTCCTCCTTAGAATCACCAAGAAATGTTCCTGGAGTGTTAGGGGGTCTTGGGAGAGTGTTTGGATGTGCTTTTCCGAATTGGAGAAAAGTGGAACTAAAGGACTCTTTGCAAATGTGCAGAATTTTGCTTAAATAGGACTGTAACACGGCTTCCCACGGCCGTAGGAACTTTCTTCTGCGGCCGTAGGATGGGCGGTGGAAGTGATTTGACACCTACAAATGTCAGATGGGCGGTTAGTGGATAAGGTGCTCCTGCGGCCGTAGGAACAATCCTCTGCGGCCGTAGGGAAGGTTTCTTCATGGTTGGGTTTTCTTTCAGCTGACATCAGCTCACCACAGATCAGGGAAGCTCCTGCGGCCGTAGGAAGTATCATCTGCGGCCGTAGGGAGGTCTTTTTCATCAGCTGACCATTTTTCTTCTATTCTTCCCTTGTTTTGCCCATATAACTCACTTAAAGCTCTTTTTAACCTGCATGGTGAATGTTAAGCATATTAGATCAGTTATTAAAGTAATCACCTTGGATTTGGGCTAAGTACGTGGTATTCTAGAATGTAAAACGTGCATAAAAACGCATATATCACACCCGATATCAGTCTACCTAACATATTCAAACATTTTTAGACCCAATATCGGCCATCCACTTCAAATACGTTTTCAACCGAAACTAACACGTTTTGAGCACCGGATATTGGTCATTGTTTTCAAAGACGTTTTTCATCCGAAATTAAATCCTTTTGGACCCAATATCCATCAAACTTTTTTCAAAAGGATTCTATCATTTTTCTGACCAAAGTTCGGTCAAATCAAAAGATTTTCAAAATCTTTTTGGATTTCTTTGAGGTTTTTAATCAACTCTATTACCATTCCAACGATCATTGCAAGATTCAAGATTATCAAAGATGAATTTTACGAGGATTTATATGTAAGAAAATCTTTCTACCTAGTCTGCAGTCATGCCTTTCTTCACAAAGACTGAAGAGTATTTGAAGACGATGTTGAACGACATGTTTCTTTTATATGATGATTTAGTGAATGAACACTATGAACAACTGTCTGAATTATGCAAGAAATGTACCGAAGCTTTTACACAGATTGGTTTTAAGCCGTCAAAACTTCAATGGTTGGATATCAAAAAGAAAATAGCATCTTCACTCGAAGAAGGGGTAGAATGGATCAAGAAAAGGTTGTCCAAAGTGTATGAGGAATCTCTACTTCTATTGAACAAGTGTCAGTCATGTGAAGTTGAGATTGGTAAGGTTCAAGCTCATTGTAGTACAGAGAAGAAAAGAGGGTTTGAACACAGGAAATGTCAAGCTGAAAGTAGTTTTGACTGGATATTCTGAGAAGCATAAATATGCATAGAGGATCTTTATTAATTAAAAAAAAGCATCAAAGCCCTTTCTGCTACAAATAGCTGAGTTGGAAGACAAGATCAAATGACTTGAGTAACAACTTTTGGCTTCATCTTGACCATTCATTCCCAGCTCAGTACTGGAAAAGAAGATTATTGAGCTCCAAAGGACATTGGACTTTGAAAGAAATAGAATTGAAAAAGAAATAACATAAATGATGGCTAAAATTTTTGATCTAGAAAATACTTCCACTGGAAAAACTAAACGGTATGATTCAAATTCCCATTGTAGTAGCCAATCTTCTTATTCTTATTTCTCTTGTGCATGAGCTTACGAATCAAACAAGAGTTTTACCAATGATGAAAAAGCAAAGAAGAGTTATACATTTTTCAATGGCCATTCTTCATGAGTGAAACCAACAAATAAAGCAACAAATTTCTCTCATAAACATGGAAAGCTTGAGTTTAAATCAAAACAGACTGTTTATGATTCAAACGGTTCTAATTCTTGTTTCTCTACTGTAACAGATGATACAAATTAAAAAAAAACAAAGCTTATATAGAAGCGTGCATGAATTTTAAAGAAGAATTTATCAGATAAGTCTGTCAAAAACAAATCATCATGTGAACCATCAACTTTGAAGATGAGGAATTCATCATTGGTGCAAAGGAAGAAACATAGTGAACCAACACCCAGAACATTAGAGTTCAGGGTAAAGAATGTAATTAATGATGAATTCTAATCTAACTTATTTCCTAAACAAGGAATTCCTAAATAACAACATAATAAATATTTCTCAAAACCCGAAACTAATTTTTATGTTGTGCTTAGAACAAACGTGAAATATCCATTTGTGGTATACTCCGTCAAACATGTAATTACACTTTCTAAAGAGAAGATTTGCAAAACTCAAAAGCAAAAAATCAATTTGCTGTAAGAAATGAAATTCCTCAGTGGCATTCGACACCTATGAATAAAAAGGTCCATAAACAGTTAATTAAAAATTCTAAAACATAAATGCCTAAATCTGCAAGGACTAACAATTCTCGATCCAGAACCAATTTTATACCAAAAGTTTTTAATCCTTTTTGTAGTAAGTTGAAAGAGAGACATTGTGGGAATACACCGAAGATCACTTATATTGAAATGAAGATCACTGTGCTCAGTATGCTAAAAAGATTTAAACGCAGATTTATCAAGAAGAATAAAGTATCCTGCAAATACATTTATCATTCATTATGTGCAGCATTAGCCCGAGTCTAATGATCTGCATTGCTTATCTTGTACACTTAATATCTGCTTTGATATTTTCTTGTATTTAATGATTATATTTTGCAGGAGGAGAAGAATATTTTTTTCTGTATCGAATTAATTGATAAAAACAAATATCATGCATCAATTTAGGGGGAGTTTTGATTTTTTTTTAAATTCAAAAATCCAAAAACATTTGAAAATCGAAACATCAAAAACAGTAAAATACAAAAAGATTTTCATTTTAAATTTTGTTACTCATACAAGAATGTATCAATTCATTGCTTTAATTATATACCTTGCTTGTTCCTCGTTGATCTTTTAAAATGTCATTTTCATTTCCTAAATTCCATTCTCAAATTATTCTGAAATCCGTACTTCATTGTCGATATATCATTCTTTATGAAACCATTCATTCATGTGTTGAAACACTACTATCATAATAAGTGATAAAAAAGGCACCATGAGTGAGGGAGTGCAAGTATTTTCTACTCCTGTGCCAATCCAGAACCGGAAGGACCTGTCCAAGGAGTTCACCTTACTATAAAAGAGTCTCATGGTTTTAATGTCAAATAGGTGAGGAGAATCAGTTATCTTGGGATACTAATTGGTATGCAGAGGTAAAAAGAAAAAGTGAGGGATGAAACAGGGGATGAGGTTGCTATTGATCAGTAGATTTCTTGAGCTTACTTTCAATAAATTCTTTCTCGAAAATCATTATTGTTTAAAACTAATCACGTTGATTGCTCGTACCATCTACAATTACAAGTGCTCAGTTGTACCCAAATTTATGGTACAAAACCCAGTTCTTTAGAAAGAGGGTTTGACGAAGAAGTTGAAAAATACTTAGAGAGATGTGGGTGAGACAAGATCAAAGAAAATTAAGATCAAAAGAAAATTAAGATCCTTAATTACCAAACAATATCAAATCTGGGTAGCCACATATGCTACTGATTCTCATTTGTTGAGATATTGGTATTGAAGAAGACATCATCAACCTAATGATGCAATGCATGAATCATACTCAGCTACTCAATTATCTCTTAAAAATTATTGTTTCAACTTCACACTGAGAACAAACACATCTCTATTAACATCTCATTTGGAGATTGTTGATATTGAATTAAGGACGATAAGTTTCTATGGTCCCTAACTTCTTTCAATGCACTTATATAGTCTAGAGCTTAATTTGCACTATTAATCTCTTTTCATATGATACGTTATGGAAATATCACAAGTATCTAGTCTGTGAGACCGATACCCGAGCATCTTCGAGTGATACTATATGTGATGTTCATGATGGTTAGATGAAAATCTTACCAGAATTAACGCTATGCCAGTTTTGAACATAGGTCACACAGTTTTTTACTCTTGTGTTAATGAGCAATCTACGTGATCTCGGAGTTACTTTCCCTATTCACACCTTCAATACTACAACATTTCAACTGACTTTCATGAAGAGAAATTCCATATGCATGATGTTCATTCCAAATTATGATCATCCTAAGGGGGAGAAAATGTTACAAATATTTTCTCATTAAGTGGAGAGAATATCACACGAAGTCAGTTGAATCTATGCTGATTAAGCAAGATAAGATTTATGTATTGAGGGGGAGTGAAAGAAAAGATGAATTTAAGTATGAAAAGTCAAGGAAAGAAAAGAAAAGAAAAGGACTTTCTTTTGAAATTTGACAAAAGAGATAGAAGATCAAGAGCTACATTGTAGAAAATGCAATATTCTAGGGGGACAGAAAAAATGATTTTCCTGAAAGCAAAGCCTATCTGACTTTGAAAAGCTCAAGATCAGAAAGAAATGCTGAAAACCACTACATGCTGAAATGTTCAAACCACCAAAGGTTTTCTATCTTAGGTTACTAGTGCAAGAAAAATGTCAATCAAATAGTATACAAAGGGAGAGATCAATGTATACAAAAGGATTGATATTTACCAAGAGAGAGATTAATCAAGGATGTCACTATGTACATACAAGTTAAATTTCTAATTAACAATTCAAAGATACTTCAAGATAAGAAGACATTTTCAAGAAATCAAGACAAAGACCGAAGATATAATAAAAAATAGTTCAAGTCTTACTCCAACAAAGCTTCAAAAGAAATACACATACACTAAGAAGATCTGCATAATCAAAAGGAGAGATTGCTAAAGATTCATCAAACGCTACGAGGACGTAAACAATTTTATTTCTATACAAAGGGGGAGACTATTAGGATCAAAATATTGTATAGAAATAATAATTTACCATTATGAGTGAAGTTTGCATAAAATGCAAACTAAAGGGCCGAAAATGTAAAATACTCTATAAGTATATATAGGGATATGACCAATGTATTTGGTATGAATTTTTAATAAAGTTAACTATGTGTTATCCATGGTGTATTTAAGTAGAACCGAAATTCTCTCTACATTCAATAATAGTTTTTATAGAAAGTCATCCGTTATTGAATCACAACCACAAACACACAAGCGTCATGCCATGTAGCAAATTTATTTCAGTAAATTAAATTCTTCATCTTTTACCAAATCCCAACAAAATGCATTTACTTCAAGCTTGATTTTAGTCACGATCGTACTGCTAACTTCAAGTCATAACCTAATATCTCCTTCATTATTAAATTATTGTTATCGCTCACGTGTTTTTGTTAAAAAATTAGGTGGCAACAATTTTGTTACAACCAAACCAAAAACCAAAAAACGAAGAAAACATCAAAAACCGACATCAAAACCGAACAAAACCACCACAAAGCAGCACATTTTTTATTTTGATTTTTCAAAAACCGAAATTTTTTTGTTTTGTTTTTGTTTTATGCAAAAACCGAATGCAAACTGCTTGTAATACACGATTATCCCAAGGTAACTTCTTGAAGGAACGCCGCTACTAGTTTCTCGAGCGATTGCAAAGCATAGAAGTATGCAACATTAATAGATTCATGGCCTGAATCAGGTGAGCTTTGGTATCCGATCACATAACTGAATGAAATTATAAATATAAATATCAGAAATAAATGGCAATTGTGGTAAATATGATACTAATTTTCATTTAAAAAAGGATAATGTGGGAGTTATATATAAGACTATTTTGGTTTAGAAACGCACAAGGACATTTGATGTAACGTCATTGTTGAAGCACAGTAAATACAATGACATTTTCTCTTGCACCATTCTAATTAAATGCATTCAAAGCATCATTTTTTCATTTTATGTGTATAGTACTCATTCTTAACTTAGAGCGGAATGGAGTAACCATGCCCATGTGGTGAGATCATGCCACCTTGGCGTTGTGCCCACACCACAACGTACTGCGTGCATGGTGGGTGTACGACATGATAATGATCACGAAGAAAAATAGAGGTGCATGGTGGTGTACTCGTTTCCCTTTTTTGTTTCTTATTTATTACATTTTGATTGGTAAGTTTTGCGATATGTGTGTCCTGAAATCTGATTTGACTGCGGAGTTATCATGCCGCATGTTGTGTGATAGGCTGTGAGGTGAAAGTATGACGCTAACGTATTAGTGTGGTGAGGAGTGATGAGAGTGACCACTCCCTTCGTCTATCTATAGTGACAAATATATGTTAATTTATTTCCTTAATCTTGGTGTTAATATAAACAATCCTAAGACATGCATATGATGAAACATGTTGGCCTTAATTTGTGCACACTATCAAGATGTTGGTAGTGAGGAGACTAGAATGAATTTTTAAAACCAAGTTAAAAGAACATTGATGAAGAAGGTTAATGGAGTCAGAAGTCACCATAAAGAACAGAAAGATGGAAGTATAGTACATTCAATAATTTGAAAGAAATAAGATTACAACCACATATTTTCCCTTTAATTTCAATATTGAATTGATGGAGTTGCCTGGAAAGCTGCAATTGTACATATTCAGATTTCATATATATCTACATATATGGATTGAAACTATAAATTTCTATAAAATATAAACTTGATTCATAACTTAATTAACAACTGGCTGCAATCACTAAAAATTGCTTCAAGTGTTTAAAAGCTTTTTCATAAAACATAGTGCCATGTTAAGGTTTACGATTCCGGTCAATGTTATACGTTAAACATAATGTAATTAAAATACTAGAATACGAGTCTTGGGTCGAGTACTAAAGATGAGTCGAATACTAAACTAAATTATACACTGATATACATTAGTAAAAATCAAATATTACATAATTAACTTTAGTTTTATAGGCAAATTAAGACAGACAACTTGTTGTACTATCTCATCAAGCAATACAGCTCAGATTATAAATATTGCATTTCATATATTCTCATATGTCCAGTATATATCTAGATGATAATTGGTTTGCAAAAGCATGCATGGGTCTACAATGCCACACTCCCTGGACCACAAAAGTCACATGCTGAGCAAACAGTTATATTTACCACATGTAATTTTATAACATTAAAATGTGATTACACTATTTTCAAAGAAAATAAAGATTTGTAAAGCAGATGAAAAAAAAATAGAATATATTGAAACTCTACTTCCTATTTTTATCTATTTGATCAAGATAAGTTTTAAGATTAAGGAATGAAATTAATTGTTTTTCTAATTAAATTTAATGTTTTTGAGTTTTTTTATGAAGAAAAAAGTGATTTAGAATGAAATTTGATGAATCTAGAAGAATTGCTCTATGGAGATCGAGCACAGTACGATAAAAGTTGTAATGGCCTCTATGATATATTAGAATCATTTATAGGATATCCCCTTATATATGTTTCTAAAAGTGTTAGCAACTAAATCGCCTTTAATGACAAACGAATTTTAACAGATAAAAGTTTTAATACAAATCATCGTATTTTCTTTCCTTTTTTCTCTTTTAATTTTTGTTTTTATTCTTTTTATTCATATCTCAGGTACAATGTGTAAGATTTGAAACATGAAAGAGCTTTATTCAAATCTTTCAGACCTAAAACTAGAATTAATCATCTATATATAGCAATTATACTACATCATATTAGCCTTAAATAGATTATCACTCTCCCTTGGAGAAAGTGGCATTCTTAGGGTAAACAAAATGGTTTATAATACCACTCATCCATATGGAAGAAAGAGGATGCTTCTGGCCGGTAGGTTCATCCCACGGACCTTATTGGCCTTGCCAAAACACACACGGCAGTTGGTTTGGTCACAAGGAAAGACAAGACAACCCTTCTCATGCTCTATTTTTCTTTAAATTAAAAAAAAAGTAGGATAATAAGACGGTGTGATAGAAAGATGAGTACTACAAGGTCTCATTGGGATTAAAAAGATGGAAGAAGTAGAGCAAAAAAGTTGTTTGATTGCTAATGTGAACATAAGGATGCAAGGCGGGGAAGATGGCCACTCACCAATCTTTACACCATGCGGTAAATATCAATTATTCTTTCTCACCTTTCTTGTCATGTCAAGGTTACATTTTTTCCATCTTTTATCGATGCCATCTTTCTAATTAGAAGACACCTCACTTTATTTCTTCACCTTTATCCAATTCTTAATATTAAAAATTATACATGTGGAAGAAGGACCTTTCGTTGATGCATGGAAGTCTGTGTTGCGAGTAAACTTGGCTAGGAAAAGCGGGTGGGCTGGGGATTGTGATCCCCCATCGGGAAAAAGGAGCCATATTGTTGAGCTGCGGAAGTAGTTTACCACATAGTCTGAATGCATTGAAAGGTTATCAATTGCATACTACACTTGTTAATTATAAATACTAGCTAGAATAATTTTTCCAGAAAAACTAGAATTTCATTATAATCTGCTTGAGAATACATAACCTTATACACAGTCGTAACAAGTGCATACTTGATCTTTATTCCTAAATTTAACTCAAAGTATATACTTATCATTCTTAGAAAACCACAAAATACCCAATTTTATTTTCTTAGATTTGCTTGAGCTAGTATATTGCAAGACATATAGTACTATAACCAAAACTTGACTCACATCTGTTGCATATATGATTTTCAAGACATTTAAAAAAAAAAACTTGATTATCCTAATTTGGCTAACTTCATTTCCTACTTAATTTATAAGCATGATAAACATATATGATCGATATTAAAAAAATTTAATCACCACTCTCTCTCTCCCTCTCATATATATATATATATATATATATAGGCAAAAGTTCAAACGAGAACTGTTTTTCGTACGAGAACTGCGAGAACCAATCTGAGCCGTCCAATTCCCCCTCCTATAATGCCATTGCCCACCCATGAATTCCTCACATGCACCCTGCTACACTTGATCCCCTCCACGCTCTCCATCGATGAACTTCCCATATCCAAGGAACGACTGAGATTGGTTCTCGCAGTTCTCGTACAAAAAACAGTTCTCGTTTGAACCCTCCCCTATATATATATATATATATAAGGGTTCATTAATTTGAGAACCATGTTTATATATATATTGCAAGTACTGTAAAACCCATTTTAGCCATTCGTTTGTTCAATGGACATCATGGATGGAGAGTATATGTGACAGAGTTTAACAAGATTCATGATATGAATTTATGGGCCTGTGGATGATGGAATTCAATAAGAGGGAATTAAACAACTAAGATATATATATATATATATATATATATATATAATTAATTGAGAATGAGAGACTCAATCCTAGCCGTCCAATTCCCTACCTTCAATTTATTGCCCACACATGAAATCCTCACATACACCCTGCCACACTCGATTCCCTATGCTCTCCATCCATGAATTCCACTTACAAAATGAACGTCTTAGATTTAGTCTCTCATTCTCAATTAATTTCTCATTCTCATTTGAACCTTCCCATATATATATATATATATATATATATATATATAGGCAAAAGTTCAAATGAGACCTGTTTTTCGTACGAGAACTGCAAGAACCAATCTGACCCGTCCAATTCCCCCTCCTTTAATGTCATTGCCCACCCATGAATTCCTCACATGCACTCTGCCACACTTGATCCCCTCCACGCTCTCCATCCATGAACTTCTCATATCCAAGGAACGGCTGAGATTGGTTCTCGCAGTTCTCGTACGAAAAACAGTTCTCGTTTGAACTCTCCCCTATATATATATATATAATTATTTTTAAATACCATCAAATAAATAGTTTATGAATAAGATAGTATTATTTTAATTATCTGACATTTCAAGTAATGCTTTCTCGGAGTTTCTATGAACTCATAATTCCTATTGCTTTTACTAAATTGGTAGGTTCCGTACGTACGTACTATATCTATTACTGAGTTATCATCATGTAATATTTTAACGCAAATAATGCAAAACTTTATCACACTCATTTAATTGTTGATTTAATACGTGTTTTCAATTCTATTGTATTTGAACAAATTAATTGATAACACATAATTACACACATGCATTTATCACACTTACTTATACGATCGTATCTTTATTAATATACTATTATATAACTTAGGTTAATAAAGCCAGAATGCATACTGGTAGAACATTTGTCATTTTGTATAGAACCCATAGAAGGGGTCGATCAAGAGTTCGAGTAATATAGAAGCTTTAATCAAGGAGGCTTTGTAAACGATCATGGTCCGATTATGTTGTGTATATCTTAGCCAAATGCTCGATACCCTCGCATAACCTGAATAGAAGACACCCATCATTACCCTTTTATATATTAATTTCTTTACTCCCAAATACACACTTTTAATGACTATATATTATGTTTTGAACTACATAACAATCATCCCCTAAACTTACTTCAATTCTATTCTACACCTTTTGTTCAAAACACGACTAAAATCTTAAGCCATAAGGAACATCTTTCATAATACCATTTAAGCTAAATTAAAGCCAATTGGTTTAGCATATATAATAACTTAAAAACAAATTTAATTATGTATTTTTAACGTCCATGTGTAACGTACTATACGACACGTAGTATTGAACACATTAATTAACACAGCTTACTTACACACAAGTTTAACATATATATATATATATATATATATATATATATATATATATATATATATATATATATATATTGGTGAAGGTTAAAATGGGAATGAGAAATTAAATGAGAATAGGAGCTAAATCTCGGACGTTGATTTTGTAGGTGGAATTCATGGATGGAGAGCGTGAGGAGATCTAGTGTGTTTGGGTGCATGTGAGGAATTCATGAGTGGGCAATGACATTGAATAGGGGGAATTGGACGGCTTGGATTGAGTCTCTCATTCTCAATTTATTTAAGGTTCTCATTTGAACCTCCCACTATATATATAGTGGAGGTTCAAATGAGAATCTTCAATAAATTGAAAAATAGTGGAGGTTCAAATGAGAATCTTCAATAAATTGAGAATAGAAGACTCAATTATAGTCCTCCAATTCCTCCTCTTTCAATGTCATTGCCCACTCATGAATTCCTCACATGTACCCTATCACACTCTATCCCTCAACGCTGTCCATCCATGAACTCTACTTACAAATGAACGGCTGAGATTCACTCTCATTCTCAATTAATTTCTCATTCTCATATAAACCTAGCTTCCCTTATATATATATATATATATATATATATATATATATATATATATATATATATATATATATATATATATATATTGTGTGTGTGTACTTATATATGGGAGGGTTCATTCGAGAACTATTGTTAGAGCGAGAACCGTGATAACTAATCTCAGTCGTTCCTGCTTGGATATGGGAAGTTCATGGATGGAGAGCTTGGAGGGATAAAGTGTGGCAAGGTGAATGTGATGAATTCATGGGTGGGCAATGACATTGAAGTTAGGAGAATTGGACGGCTCAGATTGATTCCTATTTACTCTTTTTTTTTCAAATTATATTACGTTAACAATAAACATACTAAAAGCCAAAAATATACTGAGTATACATATAAATAGAGTATGATTATGTTAAAGCTTACACATATGTCTTGATGAATTGAGAATGTATGTATATTTAACTTCGATTTAAAGTGTATGTATCCTACGATTACTCGATTCATCATTAGAAAAACGCATGCTAGAGGTCACACAAACTCGTTAATTACATGTTGATAGTAACAATAGTAATAATAAGTTCATTATATTCCTGATCAAAGAAAATTAAAAAATTATTAAGAAGAAATTAATAAACAAGAATGTAACAAAGGCACATATAACTATATATACGAATAATAAAATAAAAATAAAATGACTTATATGGTTTTGTACGGTAAAATTAAGAAATCAAAAGACATACTAAAATTTAAATATTAAAACCTAAAAATCAGAGTGTACGTTCGCACAGATATATATATATATATATATATTGCAATTTCAAAATGTTAGATTAATTATATATTCGTACCTAAAAATACATGAGGGACAAGCTACAAATTACACAGAGAAGATGAGTTAAGATTAGGAGATTACAAGAATGCTAACCTTGTTTAAGTGAGATTCCATCGATCTTCATAACTTCCATTCACAGCATATATTAATACATCATAAATCAATTGATTTCTGATGCAGCATCATCAAGATTCTCATTTCCCAAATTAACGTTAACTGGTTAACATCGATTAGGTAGTAATGTGAATCTTGAAGATGCCGCACCAGTAAGCAACGACGACACTCATCCATTCATCGATAGATCTTGGGATATATGTATACTAATGCATATTGGCTCAATTTGAAGATCTTAGTTAAGCTGCAAGGAACTTTAAACCCTTTGAAAGTATGCAAAAAGAAAGAAAAAAGAAAAAAGACATAAACCAAACCCTAGCGAGAACTTATAGTAGCTATGATTGGTCGCATATATAGCCAACTCAAGCTAGCTCAATCACATGACCAAGAAGCCCTAATCTTTAGAAATCATGACAAGTATATATATAAACACATATATAGAGAGATTAGGATATTAGAAAATAATTTTCTTTTTATAAAAGCTTAAGATCTAGAATATACTTTAAGAGATGATCTAATATTTGGTATGTGAAAAGGGTTTATCAATACAAAAACTTAACCAGGAAAACTTAAGCAGCCATAAACTAGGTTTAATTGATAGGTTTTAACTCAAGATCGATCATCACGAAAACATGATACTTACAGACGTATTAAATATCGGTCAAATCGGCAAGTAAAGCTTATTTACACATAAAGATAGAAGATTTGTGAAGAACTGATGCACAACAATGAAGAGATAGGATTTTCAAGAATATGACTGCAGGAATAATTTAATCCCAACAGGAGAGAAAAGGGTTTTGAAGCTAATTACCTGTACAGTTGTGGCATATTTAGAGGGAGAGAATGGGAAAGGTTAGGTGAAGAGAGGGGTTTTGGTTGGGGGAGAACATTAGTAGTAAAGTGTTTGGAGAGTGGAGCCCTAAGTCATGTCGAATCCAATTTTCTTTGAACAAATACATGATGCTCAATACTTATTTATTTTATTATAGAAAAATAAGTTCTTTTAATCTATGTACGACTGAGTTCAAACCAGAAGAAAAAAAAGTGGATTTAAAAAGAAAATATATTTTGATGTTTCCCAACTTTCTAGAATATAAATAAAAGATTTTAAAAAGAAAATTATATATCTTCAAACTTAGATGATGCAAAGATTATTAAATATTTCCTTAGATTACCAACTTTATTTTCCAAGTTGGAAATACATAATGATTAAAAATGCTTTCTCTTATTTTCTTTTATGTTTAATTTCCTCTTCTCGATCAATTATTCTTCCCTCATCGAACTCAGAAACAATTTGTTAAGAAAATTATTCAACTTATTATTCATCTTTAATTTGCACGTTCGGTTTGGGTCGGTGCAAACCCGGTCTAAATTACGTGTATTCAACTTTAAAAGTTTTTATTATGTGTATTAAACTTTTAATATTTTATTATATTATATGTAGTTTATTTATATAAGAAAGGAAATTAAATAACATATAAGTTTAGTACATATATAACAGTCGGTCTAATTAATATATATACACAATAATAACAAATTAGATGTTTAATATACAGAATAGAAAATTTTAACAATAAGAAAACACATCTAAAGTTGCATAAATTTTAATGCATGAACATAATAACTATCAAGAATTTGTGTCAATGTTGTAGGGATATCGATATTGTTTCATCTACAGCGACGTCCATTGTTTTAAGTTTTTGTTGTTTGTATAACAATGACCCAAAGCAATTTAGATCATAGTTTGATTTTAATAGGAGTTGAGTCAACTAAGTTTCATAATTCTGTTTCACCCATTTACATATAAGAATGTTTTATTTATGTTGCGATGAAGTTTTACAAATACTTGATTGCTTTCCAGATTGATTCGGTCATTGGGAACAACAAAAACATGTAATCTAAGTCAATATGATGCAAATTCATAAGAGATAAAATCTTAGTCATTGAAAAGTATATAATCATATAAAACATCCGTTAGCGTCAAGAGTAACAATCAATGCAATAAAAAGAAGTTTAAAAACATACACATAAACATCACATATCTATACTACTATATAAATCATTTAACACTCTTTCTTGTGTTTTATTTCAAGAGTTCTTAAAATTCAATTAAAACAAAATATTGACCTTTCATTCTATTTAAATTAATCTCATCCACTAAATATTTAACCATTACATACTCTCTTAATTTACTTAAATTTTCTTATTAATTTAAAATATACTCTCACAGAAACACAATTATCAACGTATATCAACACAATTTCTTAAATATTATTACCTATCTCTCATTATTTCATAAACATAAATAATTTTACTTATTTTAATGTGTTTTAGAATTTATTTTTGATATCAATTAAATTGTTGATGCAAATAAAAGAAAATTTGACAAAAATAGATATGTTGTTGAAGAAAACAGTTTTGTGATATTCGCGAATAACATATAAATACTCGTTCAAGAAAGTGATATATTGCAAAACAAAAACTATTCGCTCCCGCTATACGATGCTAGTCTTATAAAACCGATCAAGACCGTTAAGTCTTGGTATTAACCGGGCTAAGACAGGCTAAAAGTCGAGCCCGAATGATATTATTTGGTCTGGTTTTCAGTCCAAAGTTTTTGCTATTTTTTTGGGTATTGGTCTAGTTTGGGTTATATCGGTTCGGTCTAGTTTTTTAAACCATTATCTATCTAACTTTTAATTAGCATTTGTGTTTTATTAACCACACATCTCTTTTCCATCTAATTAGGTTTTTTATTCTTTCAATTTAAAGACACATTACATACATATTTCTCTTTCATAAAAACAATAGCATATACAATATATCATAGGAGAGAGAAAAAGAGGAAGTGTTGAAATCATCTTCATAAGTTTTAGGGTATATTAAAAAGCATGCTTAAAAGTGTAAAATAGTAACAACCTTATTATAGTTAGTTTTGTTTGGTTGTTCTCAGGTGTAAGGATGCTAAGGAGCAACGAATAAGGAAAGCGTGTTGAAATGTAAAATGAAATAGGAAATTTGTTTGTCTCGAGCCGAGAGGACGTATGTGTCGCGTTGCAACGAGGCTCCGTCCAGGAAAAAATGCTTCTCACCATGAGAAATTTTCCTAACATATATGGGATTTTGGTTGCAAGAGCTAGTGCCATGAATGATATGGCTTCAAACTGTTTTTTCTATAAGTTCGATTATTTTAGGATTGTATATCGTCACTTCATACATGAGCTCTGGTCTAGGTAGTATCTTGAGAGAAAATAACCCTGACTCAATGGAGCATTAGACGCTAATACACCCAAAGAAGGTATCAAGGACTGTCGATGTCAAGATCATCCGAGTTTGTTTTGTTTCTTATGGAAATTGTTGAGGATAATGATGGTTTCCTGTTAATACTGGTGGATGATGTTAGTAGAATTGGTATATATTAGTACTGGTATGCTGAAGTTAATACAGGTGATCAAGATTAATACAGGTGACGAAGTTTGATGTTCAAATTGACTTGAAGCTGTGAAGATTAAGTCAAAAGGCTGGTTGTTCGTGATAAGGATGAAGTCCTTAATCTAAGGAATGATAGTTATGATAAGATAAATGATTGTATCTATCCATAACTAGATGATTTCAGATAATCCTGTTTTGTAGGGAGTTTGTTAGACATGGATTAGTATATATATATATATATATATATATATATATATATATATATATATATATATATATATATATATATATATATAATGTTTAATGTATGTAGAAAGTACTTGGGCCTCAAGGTTTTATACCCTTGCAATTGAGAAGAATTGTACAGGTATTGATTCACTCTGAATTAATATATTGGGGCTTTGATTGAAGTGATTGTTCTATATTATGTGATTTGCTATTCAATAAAATAGTTTGTTCTTGATAAATCAAAGTGTTATTCCACAAACTTCTTTGATTACATCTTGCATTATTTGTTCTTTAAGTTTGTTCATTCGATCCTGACAAATGGTATTAGAGCCATTTGGTGGCTCTAGATATAAGATCATCGAGAATTTCAGCTTTTCAAAGTTTTTAGTGTTCAAGTAAGTTGTTTATCATGGCTGACATGATTGAAGGAGTTTTGGTAACCAAGGTACCAATGTTGAAAGCAAATGAGTTTGATATATGGAAAATCCGTATCAAACAATATATCTTGCTTATAGATTACACCATGTGGGATATCATTGAGAATGGTCCTAAAGGTGTGGCTAAGCTTGATGCTGATGGGAATAAAAAAAAATCCACTAGCTAATGACTTGAAGAGAAAAGAGAAACAAAGTGAGATGAAGGAACTAAGTACTCTACTGCTTGGAATTCCAAATGAGTATCAACACTAATTTATTAGGTGTTCAGATGCAAATGAATTATGAGACTCATTGGAGAAAAGGTTTTCTGGAACAAAGAGCACTAAACGAAATCAAAGATCCATTCTTATACAACAATATGAGAATTTTAGTGCAGGTAAAGAGAAAACTATGACTCAAACTTTTAATAGTCAACAAACTGATGGGTGAGTTGGCTACTGCTGGAGTCAAAATTGATTAAGAATGATGTTAAATAGGAAGTTTCTAAGGTCTCTAGGAGAGGAATGGACTATGTACACTGTTGCTTCTAGGAAAAGTGATGATTTGGAAGGAAAAGAGCTGGATGACCTATACAATGATCTCAGAGTGTTTGAAGCAGAGGTTGAAGCAAAAAATAAACCATCAAGTTTTTCTCAAAATGTTGCTTTTGTCTCCTCAGTTGGTGAAGACACTGGTAGTTCTCAATCTGCCAAACAAAATATCTCAAATGATGATGCATTGGAAGCATTCTTGCAAGTCATGTTAAACTTCACTTGTAAATGATGATATAGAACAAGTCCATCCTGATGATCTGAAGGAGATGGACATCAAATGGAAAATGACAATGCTGATTATGAGAGCTAAGACATTCATTCAAAAGACTGGAAGAAAAGACTTTGCATTCAAGAGAGATGATAAGGTTGGATTTGATAAAAGCAAAGTGGAATGTTACAAGTGTCATAAACTAGGACACTTTGCCAGAGAATGTAGAGGAGAGAGATGGAAAGACAGTTCAGAGGATACAACAGTAAACATAAGCAATCTAAATGGCAGTTCAAAAGCTTTGGTCTCACAAGGTGACCTAAGTTTTGACTAGAGTGAACATGTTGAATATGCTGGTCAAAATCAAGCATTGATGGCTGAAGCTTCTTCAAAGGATAGTGACATGCCAAAAAGGGTAAAAACTAAACATTGCACTGAAGATTCTATTCAAACTGTTAAAAAATACAGAGATTACAACAAAGTTGTTTGTGATACTTTGTTTAAATCAGAGGAAAGAAGGAAAGAAACTAGTTTGATAATTGCTAGTTTTAAACAACAACTCAACACATACATTAAAAATGAAAAATAGTATTTAGAAGATATTGTTCAACTTCAAAAAGAAAAGGAAAATCTTACTTGTGAGTTGGCAGAATATAAAAACTTACTTGAACTTGAGAAACAAAGATCTGAAAAGATACAGCTTCATGTAAGCAAACTACAACATGCATCAAAATCTATTGAAAATCTAATCTAATCACATATTCATGATAAGCTGAAATCAGGAATAGGTTTCAATCAAGTGCCTCCACCTTTTAATAAAAATTATATTCCTCCAACTAAAGATGTAGCTGAGAAATATAGAGAGGAAAAGATTTCAATAGAGGCAGTTAAAGTTGATCCTAATCTAGACATTAAATCACCAGATGAGAAAAATGCTAAAAATGTGACACAAAACTTCAAATCACTTTCTTCAGGGCACAAAAACTTTTCAAATTTAAATTTTAGGGTTAGGGGAAATCAAAGAAATTGGAATCAAAATATGTCTCAAAATTATGGTGTTTCATTGAAACAAATAAAGTTGAAACCTTGTTTTATTTTTGGAAAAACCAATCATGTTGCCAAACAGTGTTTTCATAATCCAATAAATAAAGCAAATCAGTTTCAAAACAATAAAAGGAATCCAACAAATAAAGCAAATCAGTTTCAAAATAATAAAAGGCCATCAAGGTAAGTTGCAAGTAAACTACCTAAGTGGAAATCAGCTTTCCAAAGAATGAATATAAAAGGGATTCCAGTGGTAGTTGAACATTATGTTTATGTGCCTAAAGGAAAGTGTGTTGCTCCTGTTAAGCAAGTGTCTAAACCATCAACAAACAGCATGATCAACAAGAACACTCAATCTTCATCTGTTCCAACTAATGTTAACTTTGTTTCAAAGTTCTCAACACATGAATTAGTGAATGATGAAAATTTGAGAAAACCACAAGTTTTAAAGAATGTTTCTTACTTCAATGCTGAAGGATAACCCAAGACCACTCAGGCTTGGGTTCCCAAAAACCACTAACTTTTATTTTATGTTCAGAGTATCCAACCCATAAAGAAGAAACACATATGGCATGTTAATATTGGATGCTCTAGCCACATGAAAAGAGATAGAGAATGTATTCAAAGGTTTGAAAAGTGTGATGGTGGATATGTTGCATTTGGAGGAGATGTAAAAGGTGGGAAAATAATAGGGAAATGTATGGTCTCAAATGGTAAGTTAAATTTCAGTGATATCTTTTATGTTGAGCAACTCAAATACGATGTGCTAAGTGTTTCACAAGTGAGTGATAAGAAAAACAGTATTCTTTTCACTGAAAAATTGCATTCTTATTTCGGGGTTTGAGGTGCTTGATGAAAGTCATATTCTACTAAGAACTCCTAGGAATGAAAATTCCTACTATTTTGACATGGCCAGTGCTTTACCAATTTCAGAAGAAACTTGTTTCTTGTCAAAAGCACAGCTGATGAATCACCTTTATGGCATAGGAGAATGTGACATGTAAATGTCAAGATCATGAACAGGTTGGTACTAGAAAAATCTAGTGAGAGGCTTACCTTAGAAGGAATTTTCATGTAATGATCATTGTGTTGCATGTCTTAAAGGCAAACCACATAAATCATCACATAAGTCCAAAGAAATCAACTCCATTAATACTCCTTTGCATTTATTGCATATGGATTTGTTTGGTCTCACAAATTTCATGAGTGTTGGTAAGAAGTCCATTTGTTAGTTATTATTGATGATTTTCAAGGTTTACATGGGTTTATTTCATCATAACCAAGGATGAAACAAGTGACGTTCTCAAGTCTTTCATTCTAAAAATTGAAAATCAAACAAGGTCAAAAGTAATGGTAATAAGGTGTGATAATGAAACAGAGTTCAAAAACAATGTTCTTAATGTGTTTTGTGAAGCAAAGGGTATTGAAAGACAATTTAGTGCACCTAGAACTCCTCAACAAAATGGAGTTACAGAGAGAAGGAACATGACTCTTATAGAAGCAGCAAAAACAATGTTTGCAAATTCAAAATTACAAGTTACCTTTTGTGCAGAGGCTGTAAATACAACATGTTATGTCCAAAATAGGATCTTAGTTGTTAAAAAACATATGAAGACTCCATATGAACTCTTTCACAAGAGAAAACTACTCATAAGCTATTTGAAACCATTTGGTTATCCTTGTACTATTCTTAACACTAAGGACTATTTAGGCAAATCTGATAGTAAAGTAAGTGAAGGATTCTTTGTTGGATACTACACTCAAAGAAAAGATTATAGAGTGTACACCAGAATGACAAAGATCATAGAAGAAAGTACAAATGTTACTTTGAATAAGCATACTCCATATGTACAGGAACTGGTCCAACTTGGCTCTTTGATCTTGATGAGTTTACTAACTCTTTTAATTGTGTGAGTGAAGGAGCAAAGCCCACTCCATCACCAATCATTCAAGAAGAAACCACAAAAGAGTTTGCATACTTTCATCTTGTTCAAACTAATCCTCCTAGATTCTCTCTTGATACTTCAAGCAATAAAAAAATGCACTCTTCTCCTAATGTTCCTACTAACACTGAAATTTTTTTTGATGAAGTTGTGCAGGATATAGAATCTGACAAATCAGTTGCTTCTTCACCACCATCATCACCAAATTCATCAGGCATTTCTCCACATGAAGATTCTGTTAAAGATCAAGCACAAGGAACTCTGGAAGATGAAGAATTTGAACAAAATGACTCAAATTTAAGTCCAACAATACTAGTTCAATATCAGCCAAGAATTCACAAAAATCATCCATTAGATCAAATCATTGGTGATATCCAAACACCAATGGAAACCAGAAGAAAATTCAAAGACTCTGTTGAGCATGAAAATATGTGCTTATTCTCAGGTTTTCTTTCTCAGATAAACCAAAGAAATCACATGAAGTCTTGAAGAATCCAACATGGATTGAACCAATGAAAGAAGAACTTTTGCTGTTCAAGTTACAAGAAGTATGAAATTTGGTTAACTTATCAAAAGGAAAGAGAGCAATTGGCACAAATAGGTTTTTATAAAAAAACGATGACAGAGACATCGTGATTAGAAACAAAGCAAGATTAGTGGCACAAGGATACACTCAGGAAGAAGGAATTGATTATGATGAAGTGTTTGCACCTGTTGCAAGAATGGAGGCCATTAGAATTTTTTTGGTCTGTGCTTCATTCAAGAGATTCAAAGTTTATCAAATAGATGTTAAAAATTCATTCTTGTATGGCAAGATTGAGGAAGAAGTGTATGTATGTCAACCTCCTAGGATTGAAGATCCTAAATATCCTGATAAAGTGTACAAACTGAGCAAAGCTTTGTATGGGTTACATCAAGCACCAAGAGCATGGTATGATACTCTAGCCATCTACTTGCTAGAGAACGGTTTCAAAAGAGGAGAAACTGATAAGACCTTGTTCACAAAGAAAGTGAAAAAGATATTTTGTTGGTGCAAATTTATGTTGATGATATTATTTTTGGCTCCTCTCTTGCCTCACTGTGTTAGGAGTTTGAACAGCTTATGCATCAGAAGTTTAAGATTAGATCAATGGGAGAATTATCTTTCTTTTGGGGTTTACAAGTCAAACGGAAGGAAGATGGGATATTTATTTATCAATCAAAGTATGTGAATGATATTCTTGACAAGTTTGGCTACAAGGATATAAAGATAGCTAGCACTCCAATGGAAACACACAAGTCCTTAACTATAGATCTTGAGTGGGAGGATGTGGATGTACATTTGTACAGATCCATGGGTCACTGATGTACTTAACTGCTTCAAGACCTGATTTTATGTTTGTTGTATGTGTGTGTGCAAGATTTCAAGTAAATCCCAACCAGTCTCATTTATTTGTTGTTAAAAGGATTTTTAGATACTTGAAAAGGCAACCAAAATGGATTATGGTATCCTCAAGACTCTCCATTTGATCTTTATGCTTATACAGACAGTGACTATGGATGTGACAACTTGGATAGGAAGTCTACTTCAGGAGGATGTCAATTTCTAGGGAACAGATTGGTTTTATGGCAATGCAAAAAGCAAACAATAGTATCAACACCAACAGCAGAGACTAGGTATGTTGCAGCATCTAGTTGTTGTACACAGGTTTTATGGGTCCAAAATCACATGTTGAACTATGGTGTTACCTTTCTAAATACTCCTATTTTTATTGATAACAATAGTGTCATTAGCATTGTCAATAATCCAGTTAAGCACTCTAAAACAAAACACATTGAAATCCATTATCACTTTATCAAAGATTGCAATGAAAAGAAACTCATTCAAGTGCAAAAAGTTCATACTGATAATCAATTTGCTGATCTATTCACCAAAGCATTTGATGTGGGTAGGTTTACATTTTTAGTATGTAGTATTGGCATGATTCATTCTGATAAATGTTAAGTGCTCAAGTGGATTATCGAGAATGATAAATGCACTTTCATCTTTGTGAGTAGTTTGTGTGTTCTAACAGTTTTTCTATGCTAGTACAGTTTCTTCTGTATACTCAATGAATAGTACATGTGTGTTGCTGCTCTCAGTGTTAATACAGGCTAACAAATTCTACTCACAACTTAATACTGGTAGCCTCATTTTTCGCTCATTTAAATTCAAAACTCATCCACACTTTTCACTTTCTTCGCACTCGTAACAAACCTCATTTCACTTCGTTCTCTGCTCATATATCTCTTTCACTGCAATCGCCTACATCTTTCTACATCATTCCCGTATTCCTACTTCTTTCGCTTTTACGCACATGGCGTCGTCTTCATCCTCTAGTTACTCTGATGAAAACCCTACCAGAGGTTTGCGTTTTGTTCATCGTCACATCATGGTAGCAATGCTGAAAAAGCCAAAGCAGTTTCATGGTTATCCTCTAGTTACTCTGATGAAAACCCTACCAGAGGTTTGCGTTTTGTTCATCGTCACATCATGGTAGCAATGCTGAAAAAGCCAAAGCAGTTTCATGGTTTTCACCCTATTCTTGATTTCTT
This sequence comes from Pulicaria dysenterica, assembly GCA_947179395.2. NCBI lineage: Eukaryota > Viridiplantae > Streptophyta > Magnoliopsida > Asterales > Asteraceae > Pulicaria > Pulicaria dysenterica. Next base: position 21,183,285 of record OX359293.1, read on the forward strand.
ACGAGAATCACACATCAAGTATGTCCTAACTGTTAAACCAACAATCTATATTGATCATCTGATTCAATTTTGGACAACAGCTGTTCTACAGGAAGAAAATGGTGTCCAATCAATCAAAGATACTGTTAATTCCAAAGACTTAGTTGTTTCAGATGCCCTAATCCGCAAGCATCTTCATCTTGATGATGACTTAGTATCTCTTCTTTACCCAATGACACTCTGTTTGAAAATTTAAATTGATGGAATATGAAGGAGAGCTTTGAACCTTAACTTTTTTCAAAGCTCTTCTATCTCCACAATGGTGATTTCTCTGTCATACTTTGCAACAATGTATTTCAAAGAAAAAGGGTGCATGGCATGAGTTTGGAGGCCCTATAGCTACTGTTGTAGTGTGCCTTGCAACTAACCAGAGGTTTAATTTTTCAAAACTTATTTTGGATGGCATGGTTTGAAACTTACAACACCTTGCTAACAAATTTTTGATGTACCCTCGGTTTTTACAAGTGATTTTTGATAAGGAGATTCCAAATCTCACACTAACAACAAAGATCTATGCAGCGTGCTCATTCTCATACAGTTTTTGTAAACATGAGACTAAAAGGAAAAGTGTTTTCTGGCCTTGACACTCCTCTATTATCTACAATGGTGAGTGTCCCATACAACTGGTAAGGGGTCAAGCTCAATGCCCATATCTAAGAGCACACGCATTGACACCCATCCCACACCATCCACTCAAAATACTCCCCAGTCTCATGTTGATGAGACCCAAACACAAGAGCCCCCTATCATTACATTTATAAGAAATAGAACAAAGAGAGCTCCTTCCTCTCTGCGTTCTCCACCTACAACTTTAAGCTCTTTTGGTATGCATTCATCCCAAGAGGATATCCAAAGGGAACCAACTGAGAAGTCTCCAATGTTCAAGGAGGTAGTCATGAAGGAGATGGTTGACCATGTAGAAAGGGATCCTACTCTTGGTACTGCACAAGATGCAGGACAAACTAGTATGAACATTACTAAGACCTAGTCTATGAAAACTTCTATGTTTGAAATTTCTTTTGAAATGCCAGATACTAAAGTACCCGGGTACCAAGAAACCATGGGGGATGTTGGTTAACACACTTAAACCAGAGATCCTTCAATGTAGAAAGGGCTCCTACTCTTGTGCACTGGGTTTAGGGTTTAGGATGTGATAGAAAAATACAACACGTTTATGATCAGATTGGTGAGGGAAGATAATAGTAAAGAAGCTTATGGCACATTTCATGAAATGGTAAGAGTGGTGGGAAGAAATGAATTTATTGGAATGTATGGAGTTGGAAAAAGGAGGAAGTATGAAGAACTCAAAGGAACAACAGAGTTGGTGATGAGAATGCTGATTATCATGGAGTACTTGAAGATCATGTTTGAACCTGAAAGCATGAGGCATATAATCTGTGGTGATTTTAATCCGGTTGTCAAATGGGAGCTATACAGTCATAATGGAATTTATATTTTGATAAGGAAGAGTGGGTCAAAAGAGTTCTACTTGGTTGATAAGATTTACAACTGAGCACAACCCAAAACACTGTAAGAAACCTACTGAAGGAGATTAAATGGATGGTGGAGATGATTGAAAAGAAGAGATAGAAGGAAAGCATGAAGAAAAAGAAGTGATTTTGGTAGCATCCTCAACATGTTATGCTTAAACTTTTCTTAAACTTAGTGTGCTGATTTGGCAAACAACAATAAATTTAGGGGGAGATTTTTAAGGATAATGTTGGTTGCGTATTAATACTGGTGGATGATGTTAGTATAGTTGTTATATATTATTACTGGTATGCTAAAGTTAATACAGCTGATCAAGATTTATACAGATGAAGTTTGATGTTCAGATTGACTTGAAGCTATCAAGATTAAGTTAAAAGGCTGGTTGTTCATGATAAGGTTGAAGTCCATAATATAAGGAATGATAGTTATGAGAAGATAAATGATTGTATCTATCCGTAACTAGGTGATTTTAAGTAAGCTTGTTTTGTAGGGAGTTTGTTAGACATGGATTAGTATATATATGAATGTTTAATGTACGTAGAAAGTACTTGAGCCTCAAGGTTTTGTACCCTTGCAATTAAGAAGAATTGTACGTGTATTCATTCACTCTGAATTAATATATTTCGGCTTTGATTGAAGTGATTGTTCTATATTCTAAGATTTGCTATTCGATAAATTAATTTGTTCTTGATAAATCAAAGTGTTATTGCTCAAAATTCTTTGATTACATCTTGGATTATTTGTTCTTTAAGTTTGTTCATTCAATCTTGACTGAAACAATATTGAGCTTGTGTTTTTTTAATGTTTGATTATGTCTACCTTGTCTATGGGCTAGAACCTTTGTATCTATCTTGATTTAAGAAACCCTAGATAAATTCACTTTATATTTCTTTGGATTTGACATTTGTTTGATTCAAGATCTAAGCTTATTCAAATAACTCACTATATTTGGACTAGAATTTTTTCTTTTGATTTGATAAATGCCAATGCATGTAATTATGAACATGAGTTTGTATGGTGTATTGAGTTTTTAGTTGTAATTTTGGTAAATAACATTGGGAATTGTTTTGTATGGTGTATTGACTTTTTAGTTGTAATTTTGGTAAATAACACTGGGAATTGTTTTGGAAAACAATTAAGATTAATTATGTTGCGACTTTACATTGTTGCAATTATTTTGTAATATGATTTTACATATATGATCCTTTAAGTAAGTAAAGATCTCTAAAGCTTAATTGATTGATGACAATTTGGTATTCATAGTCGAGACAAATAAGATTATTAAATGATGTCTAATGTGAAACTTTGCTAGTATAGTTCTTTAACTAACAACTGCTAAGGGCACAATTCTAAATCCATTCATTCAAGGTTTTAAAATATAAAGCTGATCATATTGTCCACGTTTCTATTAGACATTTTTTAACATTATCTTTTAGAAAATGATATCAAACGTCTATATGTTTGGTTGTTATGTGATGAACATGATTATAGGAAATAGCAACTGCACTTTAAGAATCACAGTAAATGAAAATTTTGTTGATATTATATCGAAAATCACTTAATTGAGTTTCCATCTAGCACATGTGTACAACAACCAACAACTACTACATATTCAGCTTCGACAGTAGATGTTGAAACACAATTTTATTTCTTTCAGGACAAACAAACAAGTTTGTCCCATGAAGAACAGTACACTTCCTAATGTGCTTTTTATATCCAACATGCAACCAAGCTCTTGGAGCCTTTTCTAAACCATATAATGCTTTATTCAAAATATAAACATGATTAGGCTTCTTAGAATCAGCAAAACCATTAGGCTAAGATACATATACTTCTTTTTTTTAAATTCCATTAAAGAAGGTAATTTTAACATCCATTTGATAAACAATTAAATCCTTATAAGCAACATATACAAGAAATATTCTAATAGCTTCTATTCTAACTACTAGTGCAAATGTTTCATCATAAATCAATACCTTCATATTTGTTGTACCCCTTGGCCACTAGATTGGCTTTGTTTCAGATAACAACACCATCGGAATCCTTTTTATTCTAAAAGACCCATTTGGTACCTATGATTGATTTATCCTTAGCTCTTGGTACAAGTCTCCAAACCTTTAGGCTCCTAAATTGATTAAGTTCATCTTGCAAAGAAATCACCTAATCTGGATTATCTAAGGAATCAAACACATTGGTAGTTTTATCGTACTAAAAAGATTTGAATACAGACACTCATTGGCACTAACAGAACTAGTTCTGATTCGTAAATTTAATAATCATATTATTTGTGGTTCAGGATGAGATCTAATCCACTTTCTCTCATGTTGAACTCTATGTGTAGTATCCAATGGTGATTCTAATATTTCACCTTATTTAGGGGTGGTAGATGTTGGAACACGTAGGGTTCACAAACACAACGGAAGAAACATAAAAACATAGCATGCATGTACCTAAAAACAATCAAAACAAGTCCTCAAACATGTTCCCATGGTGATAGATCTACAAAAATAAATTGCAACTAAAGAGATAAGAGGAAGGAGAAAATTGTACCTCCTTACCATTCTAAAACCGCATGTAGCAATTGAAAACTAGGATGAATATGAAGTAGCAATTGGCCTCCTCCTCTATTGATGATCCACACCAAATAGAAAGATCCTCAAATGTTAGTATGTCATTAGGTATACCTCCACCATGACTCTACCTTCAGGAGCAACACGTGAACTTCACCTTTTGCACCAAATATCAGCTCACAAAACCACTCAAGATCACTATTTTAGTATATATTGTAAGTATGTATATCAAGGTACCTGATGGATTTTGTGCAGGGATAGTGTACACGTGTCATCATATCCATGAACACTATAAGTCACTAAAAGGTCACACAGCTGCACACCCAACTATTGAACCAGGAAATAATACATTGCGTGCACGGTAATAATTAATAGTTAATTAATTATCCAGTAAAATAATAAATGGACGTTTATTATTTAAGGGAGAAATTAAATATCAGTTGTATATTTAATTATTATGTTTGTTTAGAAAAAAAATTAATTAATAGTTGATTAATTAATATTAAATCAAACTAGAGAGGTTGTTTTGTCAAACGATCAAAGTTGTTGATCATGGATCAGGTTTTAAGGTACAAGGGCCTTGATTCACTTAAATATATATTTAAGGGATTAAGCCTTAGAAATTGCATAACCTAATTACAATTAAAAAAAAGGCAAAACACACACACACTCTCTCCCTTGCTCTATTCGGCCGAAACCCACCACCACCAAACTATCGGCGGTGGTCGACGGTGATTCACTCGGCGGCGATAGGCGGTGGTCGGCAGCCTCTCTCCGGCCGACGGCGGCACAAAACCGAGAAGCCCCATTGTGGCGGCTTGCTCTAGGCGACGGTGGAAGCACACCAAAAAGCCGGCGGTTTTTTGGTGGTACACACACGGGACTGTTTTTCATCTCGGGTATTATTGTATTGACGGTATAGCAGCCAGTTCAAGGGTGCAGTAGCTGTGTATCCCCCTATAGCAGTCCAAGGGTATATTTTCTATACTTTATTTACTGTTATATACATATAAATGATTATCTGTTTAATATGATTAAAATATTATTTGTCATGTTCCCTAATTGGATCCAGTTGTGATCTTGGGATGGGATTTATGTTTTATTTTCCGCTGTGCAATTGTACCGTGTAAATTCCAACAGTACTAAGAGAGAAAAACCTTAGAACATTAGAGAGAGTCATCCTTACATGTTCCAGCCACTAAAAGCTTCTCTATAAGACTCCAGGGACGACCAAAAAGAAGGAATTTCATTAGACCAACAAAAGTTCCAATAAAATGAAAGTGTCCGTTTAGATGCCCCTTCACGCCCAGTGAATGATCCTTCACAGCTCGTGAAGCACATGACCTTCACATCTATTGAAGAAAACTATATGGTCGTGAAGCACCCTCATTCACAGCCCATGAAGCACAAACCTTCAGGGTCATGAAGCACCCATTGACAACTAAAAACACCATTTTACTCCACTCTTTCTAAACATACTGTCGGGATTAATCCTTAATATATAGGCCCGTGCTTCATGAGCAGTGATACCGGCCTACGTGTGTCAATGGGCAGACACCACAGTAGATACTTCAAGAAGTTTAGTAATTGTGACTCATTCCAGTCCTTTATCATAATTCATTTTTATTTCATTATAAATAGTTTTTGTGGAATTGTTGAACTCATTAAAGTGTTTAAATAACCAATCTAAAAAAAATGTACATATTCATTCTTTGAAACAAACGGATTAAGAACTGATTGACAAATTCCACTTGATCAGAATCCATTACTCCCATTAATATATAATTTTATTTAACGAATTCCAAATCTGCACGTCAATGTATTTGTTGATTTGAGTTGTTTTAGTGAATGAAATAATGATTTCTTTAATTTCATCTTTTGATTTTAAAAAACTTTACTCAAGTATAACGTGAGAAATCGTCAACAATCATCAAAATTTATCTCTTCTGACTATTTGATTGTATTCTTATCGGCCTACAAGATCCATATAAATTAAATATAAAGACTAAGTAGTACTAGAAGTCCCTTTTAACTTATGAGAGGATCTTTTCATTTTTCCAATCTCACAAGCCCCACAGAATATTCCTTTTCGAATCTTCGATTAGGCAATCCTTTAAATAAACCACCTACAGCTAACGTATTGATGTTCTTGAAGTTTAGATGTGATAGTCTTATGTGTCATAACCAATTTTGTTGTGTAGTTACTTTGGATAAAATACACAATGATGTACAAAGCTTTAGATATGTAAGGTTAATGGTATAGATATTGGAATTTCTTGTTCCTGCATGAATTTCATATCCACTTTCACTTTTAACGGAAGAGGTTCTAACATTGAAGTTGACCTCCAAACCTTTCTCACAGAACTCTTTGATGCTAAAGAAGTTGTGACCTAAACCTTCCACACAAGACACTTTGTTTATCTTCATATTTTTTGGGTTCTAACCATCAAAACAATTAACACAAACTGGTTCACACGAGCTTTTACAAAAATAATACGGTTTTAAAACGAATAAAGGCTAAAACTTAAAACCCATAAATAGGATCTGGTTATCTCTTAAGAACTTTAATTACATAAACTTAATCTTCAAGAAAGAGAAAAATTACCTCGGAAGCTCAAGCTAATTCACTTGTGATAATACCAACCATGCTCCTTCTAGCCGGTCTGATCAATCTCTAATCATGCATTGAATGTGTTTGTATGTTCAACAAGAAAAGGAAACTGAAGCCTCCCATAAGGTTAGGTTCGGCTGAAAACAATAGAGGGAGAAAATAAGAGCCTTTTCAAAAGTTCAATATTTTTTATGTAGAATAAATGATCTACTTATACTAAAGTAAATAAGCATCTAAATTAGGATAAAATTACATTATCTCATTTATAAATATAATTTATCAATCATGGAATTTGAATCCTTATTTATTTAATTTATTTTGGTCCATTTCATGTATATAAATTTTGAACTAATATATGTAAAATACACAATTTTGGCTAAAGTAAATAAATAATAATCGAAACTCAAATGACTTAAATTAAAATCGTTTAAACTATATTCGACCAACTTTTAGTATCATATATATATATATATATATATATATATATATATATTTATTGACTAATATATATATATATATATATATATATATATATATATATATATATATATATATATATATTTATATATATATATATATATCACATATTAGTTAAAACATTTTCCAAGGAACGGCCGAGATTGGTTCACGCTGTTCTCGTACTAAAAACAGTTCTCGCATGAACCCTCCACTATATATATATATATATATATATATATATAATTAATGAGTTTGTCAACTTTAGCCCTAATTTTCTCACGAGGATTGTATTCAAATGATGTTTTAATTATGACCAATAGGAGATTATTTTTTGGTGCATCTACAATTACTTTTAAGAAATTAGCAAGTCCTTGTTCCATATTTTTTACAATTGTTTTCCCAATTTTGAATGAGATATAAAATCAATGAATATGTCTTTCAAGACATTGTATTCCCCTTTGTACAAAACTGGAGAGTTTGTTTCCCACTAGTAGAAAAACGCGATTTCGTCACACCAAAAATGTGTGACGATATGCGTATAGCCACACTTGCTTTTTCAGCGCATGTGTGACCAAAGGTCGAGTGACCATAGGTCGTGAATGTGTGACCATATGCTTTTTAAAGTCAAGCATAAATGTGTATGTGTGACTATTGTTAATGTAATGGCCACATGAATTTAATGTTTGTGTGACATTTTGTTATATTCAGTCACATGGATGTAATTATAATGTGACCAAAAGTGTTAAAATGTGTGACAATATGCTTTTTAAAGTCAAGTAAATGTGTATTTCGTATGACTATTGTTCACCCATTGGTCACATGATTTTAATTTTTGGGTGACGTTTTGTAATATTCAGTCACACAAGGCATTTTATTTTTGAGGATTTAGTCACATAGATGTATTATAACGTGACCAAAAGTGCTAAAATGTGTGACCATATGCTTTTTAAAGTCAAGTAAATGTGTATTTCGTGTGACTATTGTTCACCCAATGGTCACATGAATGTAATGTTTGTGAGGTGTTTTGTAATATTCAGTCACAGGATGCATTTTAATTTTGAGGATTTAGTCACGTAGATGTAATTATAACGTGACCAAAAATGTTAAAATGTGTGACAATATGATTTTTAAAGTCAAGTAAATGTGTATTTCGTGTGACTATTGTTCACCCAATGGTCACATGAATTTAATTTTTGTGTGGCGTTTTGTAATATTCAGTCACACAAGGCATTTTAATTTTGAGGATTTAGTCACATAGTTGTAATTAAAAAGTGACCAAATGTGTTATAATGTGTGATCATATACTTTTTAAAGTCAAGTAATGTGTATTTTGTGTGACTACTATTCACCCAATAGTCACATGAATTTAATACTTGTGTGACATTTTTTAATATTCAGTCACACAAAGCATTTTATTTTTGAGGATTTAGTCGCATAGTTGTAATTAAAAACTGACCAAATGTGTTAAAAAGTTTGACCATATGCTTTTTAAAGTCAAGTAAATGTGTATTTCGTGTGACTATTGTTTACCCAATTGTCACATGAATGTAATGTTTGTGTGGCGTTTTGTAATAATCAGTCACATGACGCATTTTAGTTTTCAGAATTTAGTCACATAGATGTAATTTAAAAGTGACTAAAAGTGTTTAAATGTGTGACCATATCCTTTTTAAAGTTAAGTAAATGTGTGTTTCGTGTGACTATTGTTCACCCAATGGTCACATGAATGAAATGTTTGTGTCGTTTTGTAATATTTAGTCACACAACGCATTTTATTTTTGAGAATTTAGTCACATACAATTAATTAAAAAGTAACCAAAAGTGTTTAAATGTGTGACTATATGCTTTTTAAAGTCAAGTAAATGTGTATTTTTGTGTGACTATTGTTCATTCAATGGCCACATGAATTTATGTTTGTGTGGCCTTTATGTAATATTTAGTCACACAACGAATTAAGAAAACAGTAGCCGAAAGTGTTAATAAGTGTGACCATATTATGTGAGGGCACCTTGTAGTCACATTTAAGAAATCAATAATTTGTGTCACAATATGAATTATATATATATATATATATATATATATATATATATATATATATATATATATATATATATATATATATATAACAAAAGAAAAAACACTAAACTAATTCGAATTACACAACAAAATTGGAATGTATATAAGTAAACGAAATACATAATCGTAATGAAATAAATTTGTACACTATCATACTTTTAACGAGTTATACATTTAACAATCACAAATCTAAAAGTTTTTGACTCTTCAAGTTGAGCCTCGCTTTTTTTGTAATGCTATTAATTGTTACATAAACACCTTTGCGTTTTGTTTGTAATTTAGGTGCAACTGTGTTCTCGCCAATCTACTCTACCGTATTCGGTGGTGTAATTTCCTATAGGAAATAAAATCCGCATGTATCAAACATTACATTATATATGAAGAATACTTTATATAGCTAGGTTGATAAAAAAGATGTATATTTATACCGTTTTATCAATAATAACTTGTTCCATTGACCATGCGTAAAATCCACCTACTACGTCCTTGACTGTTTTGAAACCATTCTTTCCAATATCCGGTATGCATGCTGCATCCACTAACGATTGGTCAATTGAAACTCTGTTGCAATCCTTTGGAATTTGTGCGTTATGAAGAGTTTGTTTTCCATCAGTCTTGTATACGGTACCCAAAGCAATTACACTTGTTCTCTTAGAGTGCCACAATTTACACTTAATTTCCTGAAAAACACACAATGATAAGAACAAGACAGCTACACAACACAGAATGATCCGCTGATGCAACAAATTAAGATCTATCAGCTATTTAAACTACAGAATATAATAAATAAATGATCAACTAGACAAGACACAATGATCAGGTGATAGAACAAGACAGCCGATCACACAAACACACATCAACTGATCACACAAACACACAATATATGAACATGTGGAAATACATAATTGTACTAGTGGTAGAGATATATTTTCTTGCGATTCAGAGTCTCGACGTCGAGACGTGTTTCTTTGCGATCCAGGCTCTTTGTTAGCTTTGACATATTTAACCTTTTCCTATATGTATAAAACACGTTAATTAAACGTGACATGTATGTAAAATTTCAAAAATTTAAGGGGATACAGGTACATGTTTTATTACTTACAATTTTTTCCAATTCGTTGTTAGAAGTTGCAAGTCCATTAGATTTCTGAATGCTCGCCTCCATCTCACATTCAGTAGCTGCAATATAAATTAAGAAATACATTTGTTAGCAACACACAATGTAAATGTTAGCAAAATAGAAAAAAAGTCTTTCCTTTGATGTCAAAGACCGTATCATCTCCTCTTGTGCCTTCAACTGACCACTCAGTTGAGCAAGCATTCCTTTTGTTTCTATCACCTCGTTGGACAAATTCTGGATTACTACTTCCTTTTCTTGATGCTCATGTCTCTCATTATCGAGTTAACATTGAAGTAACGCAATTCTTTCATCTGATGCTTGTCTGTTTCGAGGAAGATCAAAGTACTTATTGTATGTCACTCTAACTCCTCTTGCATAACATCTCTTTTCCTTACCAAATGCCCTGAGCAACCTGCAAGGTTCCTTCTTTGATCTTGTCCTCAGTTTCAACCTGCATATATGAAAAAAATAAGTTATTATATATATCAAACTAAACATAAAGTGATAATAAAATATGCAGTCACACTTACAATTTTATCTCCCACTGATTTAGTCTCATCATCAACAAAATTTCTTTCTTTGTTTAGCCTTCCTTTCAACCACATTATACAACGCGGGGGTTCTTCATCAGGTCGGATTTGTTTATTTTTTATCTTATAAACATAAAATACATACAAAATGTAAAGTTAAACCAAGTTCAAATACATAATAAATTATAATATATTAGATCAATTTACTATTTTCTCTTTGACATGTACGTATCCACCTCGTCCCATTGTATGCTGATAAACAGACTTGGAACGCGCCGTTTTAGTTGCAAATGACTTTTCCTAATTACAACACAAATTCATTAGGTGTTTAGATGCAAACACAAAATTATGAAAAGATATGGACTTAAATAAAAATGACAAATTAAAACCTGGTATTCCTCTGAGCTCATATACTTCACAAAATCGACCCATGCTGGGGCTTCAACTATCGCACTATATTTTCCTGGGACTTCATTTAATTTTAAAGGTGTATTTTGATTGGGAAAAATGTGTTGGTCCCGAATGAATACTACAACAACAAATGTTTGTAGAAGGGGGGGGGGGGGAGGTGAATACAAACTTTAGCAAATAAAAATTTAAGTGACACACGGTTTACTTTTATATAATTCTTATTGATGTTAATCAAGAATTACATGAACTAGATGCGGAAAATCTAAGTTCAATAAAAGGTGGCAACTAGATTGGTCTAACACATAGAAAATGCTAATCTTAAACAACTAATGTCTAAGATGTTCAACACATGAACAAGTTTGTTACACTGAAAGTAAAATGCTAACTCTTCTAATTTTCAACTTATGAGATTTCAGTGCTTTCAACTATCTATTCGCATACTTAGCATGTTTCTATGCAAGAGTATATATATAAGCAAATGGCATCCGGTTGATGGAGTAGAGAGAGAGAGACAAAGGTACTTAGTTTAATAATATTATAATAGATAAAGTTAGTGGGTGAAAAGTAAGTTAACTTTATATACAAACTGCGTAAAGTGAACATGATTTTCAGTAATGAGTATATCCACTATCTATTATTATATTATCAAAGAGTAACCTTTATATCTTGAAAAGGTAAACTTCTCCTTTCACGCTTGTGGTTTAATCAACACCATGCTTCTGATGATTTGACTTAACCAAGTATAGAGTTGCCAGCCATACTTAATTATCAAAGCATATCTTCGAGATCTTCTCTTCTAAAGTATCTTTCTTCTTTTCCAGAGGATAAAGATCTATCCTTTTTGTTTCTTTGAAGATACAAATAGTGCTAAGTACTTTTACAAAGACAGATCTAAGGCATAATAGAACAACACATGTTCTGTCTTTTAACTTAAGAAGATATTACACTGAAAAACTATTAGCTGATTAAAGACTCAGCAAACAGACACTGAACTGCAAATGTAATATTGCTCAGCTAAGGATAATTGTGAAAGACTCAGCTGACTAGATTTGATCAGCTGATCGAAATGCTCAGTTGATAATACAAATCATAGCAGCAGCTAATAAACTGATTAACTCAACTGTCAGCTGTTCCCAAGGGCTCAGCTAATCATTTGATTATAGTCAGCTCATGAGGAAAAGATAGAATAAGTATAGAATACCTTATCTGACATGTGAGAGGCATCAGCTGATTAATGAGAACTGTCAGCTGATCTTTGTCTGCTCAGCTGATAGAATAGATACTATCAGCTGATCTTTTTCAGCTCATCTGATAGAATAGATACTGTCAGCTGATCAATGAGATACTGTCAGCTGATCTAGATGCATAGCTAATGCTTCTTAGCTTGTCTTTTCTTCTTAGCTGATCTTCCTGAAGCTGGTCCTTTGGCTGATACTCAGTGTTCAGCTGACACTTTGATTCGTCAGCTGACATTTCTTCCTTAGAAATTCTTTAAGTCTAATATGAAAAACAACACATGTTTTTCATTAATCTATATATGGTTTTGTTAACATCAAATCCTATTTTACTCAATAAACAGGTTTGATTTAGGTTTGATATTGCTATCTCCCCAACAATCTCCCCCTATTTAATGATGACAAAACCTTATCTGATTTTAAGAAGAATCAGTTTGACTCGGATTTGTAAAGATAAAACTTTTAAGTGCATTTTGGTTACTTAGCTATCTGTTTTTGGTAGCTCTTTAATATATGTTCCCTGATTTTCTGTTTTTGGGAATCTTTTCATTTATGAATTACCATGTTCTATTTTTGTGGTATCTTTTATCCTTTTTCTGTTTTTAGGATTTTTTTTTGATTTTCTATATTTACACTAGGTGAGCTATCTACTAAGATACATCTATACTTGCATTTTAGCTAAGTAGTCCATGATCAAAGTCTCAAGCTTGATTACAAAAAAATATTTACATCAGAGTTTGTACAATGTAATTTAACTAAAATTTAAGCTAAGAACATAAGTTGAATTACTCTAGGAATTGAAAATACAACTAATCTAGTTATGAAGTATCAATTGCCTTCATTCCCACCAAGGTTCTTCTTTGATATCTGGTCGACTGTTAACAGGAAGAGCAATCAGCTGATCAGCTCTAGCTTCCATTAATCTTTCAAATTGTTCACTCCCTGTCTGTCATCTTGCCAGTCTTACAACTTGAAATATTAAAGTTCTTGGCACTCTTCCTATGTCAGCTTCTCTTAGGAATCTCCATTCACCAGCTCTGTTCTTGAAGAACATCCCTTTTTCAGGCTCAGATATGTACTTAAATATTTCTGGCTCAATGTTAGAGGGCAAAGCAGTGTTGAGACTTTCATAAGCAGGAAGAAAAGGATAGTCAAGATTGACAATAATCTGTTCAATGCTGACAAAAGCCTTTGAACTCTTTTTGAAAGCATCTTCAATCAGATTGATGTGTTCAATGAATTGATCATGAGTAAAGAGCCTGTTGCAGATTGACATACGAATCCAGTATTCAAATTTTGGAATGAACCTTTGAACAATTTCACTTTTGGATTTGAGGAGATGGTACATGATCTCTATCATTTCAAAGAAGGAGAGAAGTTTGCAGTGTTGAAAATAGGTATCTTCATATGTCGTTCTTTCATCTCTTCTCACTATTCTGAGATAAGGACCCTCATCAGTACCTTTGTATGGAGTGACCCTTGAGATGATGTCTTCACAACTTCTGTTTATCTAGTTCTCTTTGTTATCTCTGAACTCCTTGGATTACCTTTCAGTTTGCTGAGCTAATCCTCCAAAGTTGAAGTTAAGCAGAGCTTGAATGGCTTCCTTGTGAGTCTTTCCTCTCTTAGAAGCTTTCTTGATAGAAGGGTCATCTTGCTGTGGTGCTTGTTGTTCTTGAGGAGCTTGAGATGACATAAATATCATTTCTTCTTCTTGTATTTCTCTTATCTCATCATCTGTAACACCAACTGCAGCAGCAAGATCTTCAGGAGAAGTGAAATCCTGGTGTCTCTCTTTGGCTTTCAGAACTTCTTCAATGGTTGAACCAAGAGCAGCAGCCAGTTCATTTAACTCTCTGAGATTCTCATCCTTTTTATGAAGTTGCTCTTCCTTCCTTTCTTCTGCTTCAATCTCCTCAGCAGACATGATTTTCTTCCCTTTTCTCCTTGAAGTACTGCTGGGAGTTGGTTGACTTGTTTGCACTGGAAAGGAAGCTTGGACTGTTGGAGCTTTTGGAGAGGGACTCTGCTTCTTTAAGTTCAGCATAGTGGACAGAGGTACATCATCATCATCATCATCAGAATCTTCCGATGGTACTTCAATTGGAGCACAAGATTCATCTTGCTTTGATCTCTTTGCACTCTTCCTTGTAGCTGCTTGCTTAAATCTTCTTTTAGGCTTAGCAGGTTGCTCCCCCTCAGATTGATTTTCCCCCTCAACATTAGATTTTCTTTGAGCTTCTGTTTCATTGGGGTTAGATGCATCCTCTGCTTGCATAGCCTGAACCTCAGCTGTATATGCATCAACAACTGCTCTGATTGTTTCTGGTGAAGGTTCTCTAACTGTCTTCTCCCCCTTTTTGTCATCAGCAAATGAGAAAGGAAAGTTGTCAGATGGCTTGGCAACAGAAGGAGGGATAAATGAAGAAGGAGTGGAGGTAGAGGGAGGTTGAGTGAAGGATGGAGGATGGCTTAGGCTTAGGATGGCATCAGTGATATTGGTTAAAGCTTGAAGGGTTGCATTGTGCCTTCGGTGAGAGGACGGGCTTAAGCTGGTGACTTCATCATCAATGGTATGAAGAAGGGAGGGTACTCTTAGAATAGAGTTAGGGATTGGTACAGAGATGTTAGGAGGTGAGGGCTTTAGGGTGGATAAATAGGTTAGAAGGTTAGAAATGGTTTGGTTGAGGGTGGTAATGGTTTGGTTAGAGATGGTAGGTGAAGGAATAGGAGTAGGAGTAGAAGTTTGGGTAAGAAGTTGATCCAATTTGGTTAGAATTGGTGAAAGATCAACAGGGGCAGGGGTGGGTTGGGGTTGGGATTGTGTAGCTTTTAGTGACTCAACCTCTTGGGTTAAATGAGAGATTTGAGTTTATGTTTTAGTTTGGAATGAGGTGAAGGAGGCTTGAAGAATATCTATCTTTTGAGAGATGGACAGTAGGCTTTGAAGTATTTGGGGTGAGGGTTGGGTAGGAATTGATTGAGTTGAGGTGTCAAGAACAGGAATGGATTAAGGTCCCTCACTGAGACCTTGGTGTATAGGCCTAATATCACTGGGAACAGAGAGTGTGCCCTGTACCAATGGCTGGTTTATGCCACTAGTATTGACAGGTAGTGCACTAGTATGTGTAAGTATTGAATCAAAAGTAGGTACAAGTAAGTGAGTGTGAGTGAGGGTTGCACTCAATGGGGTATCCCTTATTTCAGTAGTAAGTTGTTGTGAACTTAGGGAAAGGCTTGACTCACAGGGGCTATAGACACAATATGGCCTTGGGAGAAGGTCTGTCTTTCAATGGTATCACCCTGTTGGGAGGGTGACCCAGATTGCAGTAATCCCATATTTACAGATGTGTCCTGTTGTGAGAACACATCCACTGGCTGAAGGGTAAATGCAGCTTCCAGTATCTCCCCCTCAACATAAGAGGGATTTAGTGGAGCTGAGATCAGAGGTGTGGATATCACTACCTCAGAGACTTGTGAATAATGCACAAACTCTGTTGATCTTAATTCTGTATGGGTTTCAGTGGGAGTAGAACTAGCAACTATTGGGAGTTGACTAGAGCTTGGCAGTTGTGGGGGTGTTACAACTAGAGGGGTGGATGGGTTCTCACTGGTGGGGTTTACCAAGTGAGTGTCCTCAGAGAGTGAGAGTATACCTGTGATGTGTCTCGCTTTGCAGATCTCAATGAGCTCCTCCAGCTTATCAGAAACCACTTCATCATCAGGGATATCTGCATCTTCACCACTTAGTGCTCTATGAACAGAGTCACTTGATCCTTGTTGTTGATCAGGGTTGGGATAAGCAATTGTACCTCCAAGAGTTCTACTGGGAGAATCATCATCAGATTCTTCATTACTATCATCATCACCACCAGCAGTACCTCTTTCATCAATACTATATACTGCAAACATCCTTTCAGCAGTGTCCATCAACTCTTCATTCATGGCTTCATCTTGAGCAGGAGTCACTGACTCTTCAGAATGCTCAGTGAGTATATCAGGGGACTCAGAATCATCAGCCAATTGTTCGTCAATGTTTTCAGCAAACACCTCTTCTTCAACCTCAGCTTCATGACCAGCAACATCAATGATTTCTTGCATCTGGGCAGTAATAGCTGGACCTTGATCTTCCCTTATTAAATTAAAAATCTTTTGACCCATTTGGGGCAAGGCCATTGCATCAAGCACAACAGCTATCCCAGTATACTGTTCCCATTGCATTTGATTAAGGACAAGTAAGCTCAAGTACCTTATGTAGGGAACAATAGTCCTTGTGGACTTATTTGTAGTAGCAAGAGTAATTTTTTCCACCATATCCGAGAATATGACTTGGGCAAAGTCAATATTCCAACCTGTGACTAGAGCATGAAGTAACATCAGCTCTGTTTGGTTCAGTTGATCGAAGCTTCCAGTCTTGGGACCAAAACAGCGAGTGATGATACTTGCCAGATACTTCCATGGGTGTCCGAGCACGGACAACTTGTACTGACCATGGGCAACAGGAGCATTGTAGCCAATGAGAGGTAGTACCTCCAAAACTTGATCCATTTGAGCTAATAGTTGATAAGGATCCAAGTTTGGCAGAGAGATGGCCTGTCGCAGAGTGTCGACATTGAAATTTATGTTAATGTGGCCATTCAGACAGGTGCAGGTGATGAGGTTTTGATTGGGATGGTACCTAGCAGTGTACCACATCTCACCAACAATGTGAGGGAAAATGAAGTAAGGATGAGCAGAGAGACATTTGAACAGGGGATGGGCAGTAATAAATGCGACCATGGATTCGTATCCCTGATTTGCTTTGCTCGCGGGGATATCAGTGTTTATCAGAAAGTTATTGGGAAGAATGATGAGTTCAGAGTTGGGTACAACATTCTCACTAGCAATGGCAAGAGGAGTGGAAGCAGAGTTGAAAGTCACTATGATTACAGAGTGAAACAGTGTGAGCAACGAAGGTTTAGGGTTTGAAAATATTAGAGAGAAAGAGTGTTTGGGAATTTTGAAAGCATAAGAAATGAAGAACCGCTCGAAAACACCTTTATATCTTCCTTGGAAACTTAAACTGTCACACAAATATTTTCCAAAAAGTAACTGTCACGTCTGCAAAAAGGTAGATACACGAATAAGATAATAAATACACGGACAACTAACGGACAAGTTAACAAAAATTAAATACTACCTAGTTACATACTAAATACAAATGAGAAATTAATAAAATAAGTGTGGGGACACATAATTTTTGACTTTTGAAAAACATCAGCTGACAAAAGAGAGTGTCAGCTGATCCATGTTGAGATAAAATAAGTGTCAGCTAATATGTGCACTTAGCTGAGCTTCTAAGCCTTAGCTGATGGTTTGTCAGCTGAGGTATAGTGTCAGCTGATGGTCGTCAGCTGACATAATTCCATTAGCTGATCTACCATAAGTAAAATATGTAGAAGCTTAGATAAGTACATTATTTCACACACAAATAAAATTATTTTCTGACACTAAATTAATTACCTAAGAAAAGAATATATTACAAGTTTAACATGCCAAGTTTGGATATTAGGAAGTTGAACCGAGACTCATCCAAAGGTTTTGTAAAAATGTCAGCTAATTGAACATCAGTGTTTATGTAGTGCATTGAAACTTTCTTTTTCTGCACATTATCTCTAAGAAAATGATGTCTGATTTCAATATGCTTAGTTTTTGAATGCAAAACAGGATTGTTAGAGATAGATATGGCACTTGTGTTGTCACACAGAATTGGGGAGTTTTCAAACTGTATGTCATAATCCAGTAGTTGATTTTGCAGCCATAGCAATTGAGCACAACAGCTTCTAGCAGCAATGTATTCTGCCTCAGCTATAGAAGTTGAAACAGAGTTCTGTTTCTTGCTTGACCAGCTGACTAATCTTCCACCTAATAATTGCAGCTAAGTGAAAATCCTTTTAACTGCAGCTAAGTGAGATTCTTTGGGATCTGCTTGGTATCTAGCATAAAGACATGTTGAAAACATAATATCGGGTCTACTTGCAGTGAGGTATAAAAGAGATCCAATCATACCTCTATAAGCTGTAATGTTCACTGATTTACCATCAGTGTCATTTCCAAGCTTTAAGGCAGTTGACATGGGTGTTTTCATTGAAGAACAATTTTCAAGCTCAAATTTATTAAGTAAGTCTTTAACATACTTTGTTTGATGAATGAAAATTCCATCAACCTCTTGTCTTATATGAAGTCCAAGAAAATAGTTTAGTTCACCCATCATGCTCATCTGATAGTTATCAGACATGAGTTTCGAAAACTTTTTACAAAGATCCAAATTTGTAGACCCAAATATTATATCATCTACATATATTTGTACAAGAATCACATCACCCTTGAATTTCCTTATGAACAATGTGCTATCTATGCTTCCTCTTATAAAACCTTTGTTAATTTGAAAAGAAGAGAGGGTATCATACCAGGCTCTTGGTGCTTGCTTTAGACCATACAAAGCTTTGTTCAAGAAATAGACGTGGTCTGGCTTGCTAGCATCCTTAAAACCAGGAGGTTGTTTAACATACACCTCTTCCTTCAATTCACCATTGAGGAAAGCACTCTTGACATCCACTTGGAATACTTTGAAGTGTTTGAAGGCAACATAAGCAAGAAACAATCTTATGGCTTCAAGTCTAGCAACAGGGGCAAAGGTTTCATCAAAATCGATTCCCTCTTCTTGACAATACCCCTGAGCAATTAGTCTTGCTTTGTTTCTGATGATTAGCCCTTGTTCATCCATCTTGTTTCTGAACACCCACTTAGTACCAATGATGGATTTTTTCTTTGGTCTTGGTACCAAAGTCCATACATTGTTTCTAGTGAATTCAGCCAATTCCTCTTGCATGTCATTTATCCAGTGGGGATCATTTAGAGCTTTATCTACCTTCTTTGGTTCAATCATAGAAACAAAACCTGTGTACAAACAAACATTGCAAGCTTTTGATCTTGTTAGTACAGGTGCTTCTATATTACCTATGACCTGATCAATTGGATGATTTCTGAGGTCCTTGTAGGCATTTTGGATTGAGGAAGTATTTGTACTGCTTTGGATTTGGGGAGTAGGAATTCTTTGATCAGCTGATGATATTTCTGGTTGATCAGCTGACAGAATTTCTTGGTTACAATCTGAGGAAACTTCTACTGAAGAAGGAATGTTAGATATGGAATTTGAATCCAATGATGTTGAATCATGATTCTCATCATTCAGTAAAAGTGTGGGTTGATTTAGGATAGGTTGTGCAGAGGTGTTTTGTAAGTTTAGAACATGTTCAACTAAGTCATCTGTGTCAGCTGGTGGGAGTGGATCAGCTGATACTGGAATGTTATCTTCAGTATGCAACAAATCATTAAATTCCTCACCTGTAGATGGATTAGTGGAACAGGATGCAACAAAGTCATTTTCATTAAAACTTACATTGATTGATTCTTCTATGACCTTTGTTCTGATGTTGTAAATTCTGTAAGCTTTGGAGATCACAGAATATCCAACAAAAACACCTTCATCAGCCTTGGGTGCAAACTTTTGAAGTTGATCTCTCTGGTTCAGTATGAAACACTGACACCCAAAGATGTGAAAGAAATTGATGTTTTGCTTCCTTCCCTTAAGAACTTCATAGGGAGTTTTGTTGTGCCTCTTGATCACAAGAGATCTGTTCTGTGTAAAACATGCACAGCTGACAGCTTCAACCCAGAAGTTAAATCCTAACCCACTCTCACATAGCATGGTTCTTGCAGCTTCAATCAAAGTTCTGTTTCTTCTTTCAGCTACACCATTTTGTTGTGGAGTCCTTAGAGCAGAGAAGTTTTAAGATATTCCTTTCTCATCACAGAAACTTTCAAGAGTTTGATTTTTAAACTCAGTTCTATGATCACTTCTAAGCATCCTTACCAGATTTCCATTAAGCACTTCCATCTTTCTAATAAAGCTCATTATCTCTTCAGCAGCCTCACTCTTAGCTTTGAGGAAGATGACCCAAGTATATCTTGAGAATTCATCAACCATGACTAATGCATACTTACTTCCACCAATACTTGCAGTAGCAACAGGACCAAATAAGTCCATGTGCAACATGTAGAATGGATCAGTAATGGAGAAGGCTTGCTTAGATGGAAAAGATGTCTTGTGCTGCTTTCCCTTCTCATAGGCAGAGCAAGGTTTAGGCTTAACATATGTTAGTGAAGGTAGTTTTGACACTAGATCACCCTTGCTTAGTTTGTTAATATTTTTGAAGTTTAGATGAGAAAGCCTTTTGTGCCATAACCAGTTTGTGTCAGTTACAGACTTAGTATACAAACAGGTTAACTTTGATGGATCACCAGAGGACATATCAAGAGTGTATACATCCTTGGTTCTCTTTGCACAAATTATTGTTTTACCCTTTTGATCTAAAATGGTACCACCTGTCTTTGTAAAGAGGACCTTATGATCACCATCACATAACTGACTTATGCTGATGAGATTGTACTTAAGCCCTTTAACATATGATACCTTAGACAAGGTTAAGTTCCCATTATGAAGTTCTCCGTAGCCTTTTATTTGCCCATAATTGTTATCACCAAAGGTCACTCTTGGACCCTTTTCCTTCTTGTAGTTACTAAGCAGAGCTTTACAACCTGTCATGGTCCTTGAACATCCACTGTCAAGATACCATGTGTTCAGACCCTGCATAGATGAGATTGAAAGAAGGTTAGTGACATTTGGGCATCCACAGTTAAGTGGATCCCTGTGGATTGCACCTAACTATCCACTTTATATTAGGTTGTTTATGAACAAAAGGAACAACTGTGTTATCAACATCTGTCCGCTGTCTTGAATTACCTTCAAGAGAACAATTACTTGCCTTATGTTCTTTGCTCCCACATTTATAACATTTTTTATTTTTGGAGCCTTTAACATGTTTTGGTAATTGTCTAAGAGATGTCTGAACTGTTTTCTGATGACTATGGGTCATCAGCTGACAGATTTCACCATTCAGCTGTTGCAACTGATTCTGTAAACTAATTAGGTCTTTGTTTACAGTCACCTTAGGTTGACCCTTAGTAAAAGTGAGTTTTTGATCAACTTTAGATGTGGCATACTTAGACTTTTTGTAAACAAGAGGTCTTTTTCCCTTAGTTTCTCCTATTGAAAGAGTTTGAAGTGATATTTGATCAGCTAAGCAAATAAAAGAGGATCCATGATCAGCTGACAGGCTATCAGCTGAGCAGTTATCATCTACCTTTTGATCAGCTGATGTAATATCATTAGCTAAAGAATTTTCAGTCAGTTGAGTTCCTATATTTAATGTATCAGCTTTCAAGGGTTGACAACATAATGTCTCTTTGGTATCAACAAATGATTCCATTCCTTTACTTACTTCCTTTACAATTAAATTTTTAGTACTTTTGCTTTCTGTCAAAAAAAATAGAAGGCAAATCACCTTTTTAAGTGGTTGAGTCTTTCAGCTGAGTACATTTACTTTTGACAAATCTGTTGGTGATTATACTTTTTCATTTTACAATCTTTTGAAAAGTAAGAGGTAAAATATCAGCCTTTTCTAAGATATTTATGTCCTTGCTAAAATCAACACAGTTAGCAGCTTGGGAATAATTTCCACCAATAATAGCTTGAACTTGTTTAGGAATCTGCTCATTGACACACTGAGTGGTGTTTTCAGCAGATACACACCAAGATTTAACTACTTTTTGAAGGTCATTAAACTTTAATGTTGCTTCATTGGTTTCTTTTATCAAGATCTGATTAAGCATCTTTTGATTAGCTAAATCATCTTCCAGTTTTGTCATTAGTTTCAATTTCTCATCTTTAAGACTTAATCTCTATTTTAGTGATTCTATTTCTAATTTTAGCTTCTTTTCTCTTTGAATATTTGACTGAAACTCAACACACAAATAATCAAACATAGTGTTCTTTTCATTATCTTCATAAATAATAAATTTTCCAACCTGATACATAGAAGAAGGATCCCAGTCAGGAGAAGTACAAGCTTTAGCAGCTTTCTTCATGTTCTCATCAAAAGAACTTGTACTTGCTGTGTTGGCCATCAAGCTGAGTTGAGCAGAGAGGACCTCATCTTCATCACTTGAGAGATCTTCCTCAGCCCAGTCTTCTTCTTCAGCCACCAACACTCTGTTCTGAGCTTTCTTCTTCTTCTTGTCAAGGACTGCAGCAAGAAGCTTCTTGTACTTGGCTTCATAGTCAATGTTGCTGTCAGAGCTTGAGGAACCCTTGAAGCCTGTGTTTCCTCTGGACTTACACTCCCTGGCATAGTGACCAGTCTTGCCACAAGAGAAACAACCTTCAGAAGCCTTTGGTTTTGACAAGGCTCTTTCTCCTTTGAAGGGTTTCTTCTCAAACCTCTTGACACCCTTTCTTTTCAAGAAAGGCTTGAACCTTTTAACTAACATGGTAGCCTGCTCAACAGCAGCTTCAATGCTGTCCATGTCCTCCAAATCTTCATCTTCAACAGCCACGTGCTCTTCATTAGAAGTCACTTCCTCTTCCTCCTCACTTGACTCATCCACCATTGCAGCAAAACTTCTAGGTCTTGTATCTTTAGACACAAGGGCATTTGAAGAAGCCTTTGCACTCTCCTTCATATCCTAGGTAGAGAGTTTCCTTTGCTTCACTGATTGTTCATGGTTTATGAGCTTTCCATACAA
Organism: Pulicaria dysenterica; assembly: GCA_947179395.2. Taxonomy (NCBI): domain Eukaryota; kingdom Viridiplantae; phylum Streptophyta; class Magnoliopsida; order Asterales; family Asteraceae; genus Pulicaria; species Pulicaria dysenterica. Next base: position 21,206,513 of record OX359293.1, read on the forward strand.
ACCAACCAGTGTTAGACCCTTGATTTTCTCACCATGTTTGAGCACAGTGATAAAATGATCCCAAGATTCTGGGAGAGAGTCTAGAAACTTGTTTACAAGTTCTTTGTTGCTCTTGGGGACATCTGCCCTTCTCAATTCATTAATAAGGCAGTTGAACCTGGTGTAGGTCTGAGTTAGACTTTCACCTTTATGAGCAAAGAAGAACTCGTATTCTCTAACAAGAAGGAGTTTCTTGTTCTCCTGCACTTCTTCAGTGCCTTCATAAGCAACTGTCAAAGTGTCCAACATCTCCTTTGCAGATTTGCAGTTAAGAACTTGATGATAAACATCATTTGGGAGTGCTGAGACTAAGGCTGTCCTGGCTTTGACATCAAGATTAACCAGCCTTTTGTCTTCATCAGACCATAGATGAACAGCTTTGACAACATATCTATGTTTTACAGGAGTTGAATCAGTGGCAGCAGTGACCTCAATAGTAGAGGTAGGAACATATGGACCTTCAGTAACAGTCTTGAGCATCACATCATCAAGGCTTGACATATAGAGAAGAACTCTACTCTTCCAGAGAGAAAAATTTTCTCCATCAAACATTGGACACCTTGTGAGTGAGCCATTGTTTGAAGAACTGTTGGAAGCAGCAACGGGAGTGGCCATTGTGTAGTGTGGGGTAGAAGCAGTTGAAGAGTAAGCAAAACAGATCTTAGATATGAATTATCTAGCCTGCTCTGATACCTGTTATCGGTCCCGAATGGATACTACAGCAACAAATGTTTGTAGAAGGGGGGGGGGGGGGTTGAATACAAACTTTAGCAAATAAAAATTTAAGTGACGCACGGTTTACTTTTATATAATTCTTATTGATGTTAATCAAGAATTACATGAACTAGATGCGGAAAATCTAAGTTCAATAAAAGGTGGCAACTAGATTTGTCTAACACATAGACAATGCTAATCTTAAACAATTAATGTCTAAGATGTTCAACACATGAACAAGTTTGTTAGCATGTTTCCATGCTAACTCTTCTAATTCTCAACTTATGAGATTTCAGTGCTTTCAACTATCTATTCGCATACTTAGCATGTTTCCATGCAAGAGTATATAAAAGCAAATGGCATCCGGTTGATGGAGTAGAGAGAGAGAGACAAAGGTACTTAGTTTAATAATATTATAATAGATAAAGTTAGTGGGTGAAAAGTAAGTTAACTTTATACACAAACTGCGTAAAGTGAACATGATTTTCAGTAATGAGTATATCCACTATCTATTATTATATTATCAAAGAGTAACCTTTATATCTTGAAAAAGTAAACTTCTCCTTTCACGCTTGTGGTTTAATCAACACCATGCTTCTGATGATTTGACTTAACCAAGTATAGAGTTGCCAGCCATACTTAATTATCAAAGCATATCTTCGAGATCTTCTCTTCTAAAGTATCTTTCTTGTTTTCCAGAGGATAAAGATCTATCCTTTTTGTTTCTTTGAAGATACAAATAGTGCTAAGTACTTTTACAAAGACCGATCTAAGGCATAATAGAACAACACATGTTCTGTCTTTTAACTTAAGAAGATATTACACTGAAAAGCTATTAGCTGATTAAAGACTCAGTACACAGACACTGAACTGCAAATGTAATATTGCTCAGCTAAGGATAATTGTGAAAGACTCAGCTGACTAGATTTGCTCAGTTGATCGACATGCTCAGCTGATAATACAAATCATAGCAGCAGCTAATAAACTGATTAACTCAACTGTCAGCTGTTCCAAAGGGCTCAGCTAATCATTTGATTATAGTCAGCTCATGAGGAAAAGATAGGATAAGTATAGAATATCTTATCTGACATGTGAGAGGCATCAGCTGATTAATGAGATACTGTCAGCTGATCTTTGTCTGCTCAGCTAATAGAATAGATACTATCATCTGATCTTTTTCAGCTCATCTGATAGAATAGATACTGTCAGCTGATCAATGAGATACTGTCAGCTGATCTAAGAGTAGCCCTCAGCTGATGGTTAGCACCATCAGCTTATGCTTTATAGATGCATAGCTGATGCTTCTTAGCTTTTCTTTTCTTCTGAGCTGATCTTTCTGAAGCTGGTCCTTTGGCTGATACTTAGTGTTCAGCTGACACTTTGATTCGTCAGCTGACATCTTCCTTAGAAATTCTTTAAGTCTAATATGAAAAACAACACATGTTTTTCATTAATCTATGTCCAAAACTGAATATATGGTTTTGTTAACATCAAATCCTATTTTACTCAATAGACAGTTTTGATTTAGGTTTGATATTGCTATCTCCCCAACAAAATGTATGTTTGTCTCAATTTCCTTCTGAAATTCCTTAGAAGTCTACCAAGACGATGCATTATTAAGTTTCTATGACTCTCGTGAACATCAAAAAATTGCTGTAAAAAATAATCAACACAATGTTGTAAATTAGTTTCACCTAATGTAAATACAGAAGGATAAAGGTAGTTATGTCATGTGTACTGTGATTTCATCCCAAAGTTTATCTCTTGCTTCTGGACCCACCTTCTTCCAGGATAAAATCTTCAAACCTATATGCTCATGAACCACGTCTCCTAAAAAACTTATAAACAATGCTTTGTTTGGCCCTGATATCCTATTCATCACATCAAAGGTTACCAGAAGCTTTGGTCCACCAGGTTGGCCATATTTTTTGCGAAACTTGGATAACCTGGTTATACCCCTCTTAACTACAGGTTTTCCAATCAGAGAGTTTTCGTTGTTATCTTCCGCCTAATCATGAGTATAATCCTCTGATTCATATCTAAGATCGTTGCTAACCATAACATGATTAACAAGAAGATGGTCCTGATTATCGACTTGAGTAATTTCCATATTTCTTGAGTAGAGATATGTAAAAGGGAAATATTAGAATTGTTAATTAGTTGTTTAGGAATCAATGGAACAGGAAAGAGTTTAAAATTTTTCAATTGATTTTTTGTTATAGAATATATACAACACGTCTTCATGACTGGAAAAAATGTGTTAAAAAATTCAAATATTTGGTTGCCGGGAGAACGAAAGTTTTGAATTTTTTTTCATTTCCTAATCGGTAATAATCGAAATTTCAGGAAACTGAATAGTCGGAATTGCCTTTTTTTGGAATTTCCGGAAATCTGAATTGCCTTTTTTAAAAGTAAAGTTGAAAATTTTGGCTCCAATGCCTAATTAAATAAGAATTTAATTTTTTACAAGGCGTAATTAACAATATTTAAAAATTTCAGGTGACTTTAATCTATAATATATAAAATATTAGATAATATAATTATAAAAATTAATTTTAGGACGGTTTACTACCACCCTGACCGGTGACAATTGGTAACTAACATGCGTCATGGGTCACGTGTATTGGGTTATGACTAAGAACAAGACAGTAATATGGTTCATGTGTAATATGGTTCCTGTTCATGTGTCATGGTTACTACCACCCTGACTGGTGACAAACGGTAATTAATAAGTGTCATGGGTTACAGTTAATTAATATGGTTCATGTGTCATGGTTGGGTTTAAGGTTTAGGGTTTAGGGTTTAGGGGGTTATGACTAAGAACAAATATGGTTCATGTGTAATATGGTTCATGTTCATGTGTCATGCTTACTACCAACCTGACTGGTGACAATCGGTAATTAATAAGTGTCATGGGTCACGGTTAATTAATATGGTTCATGTATCATGGTTAGGGTTTAGGGTTTAGGGAACCGAAGGCATCATTCAACATGACAAGAGCTTCCGGTTTCCTCTCAAAGCCTTCTTCCATCTTCATCATCCCCAACACAAACATTGCATCCTTCTGTCCTAAGGCATATACATTTTGAAGCATCTCCATCCCTAACCTCTTCTGTTCTTCTTCAATAAAGTTGAGCAATTTCATCTGAAATTTATAACACAAAAGTCAATAATACAAAAATTAATAAAATGTATAAAACGTAACTTCAATAACAAACAGTAAATGCACACACAAGGTTTAAATGTACGTACCATTCCGTCTCTATACATCACGTTTGCGTTTCCCGCTGCTCTACATCTGATGATCAGTTGACGTCTATTCTCACTAAACCAGAACCTACGACTGTGTAAACTTTCTACATCCATGTGTTTGTAGACCTCTTCGCTATCAGAGGCCTCCAATAACGTTTGGCAACTGTAATACACACACAAATTGATTTATTAATGTACAAATTAACAATATTACCAAATAGATGAAAAATAGACAGATTGTATTAGGAACTTATAGGCATTTCACTTTCAAACAATCAATGGCAGAGACAGTCCCCAAATGTGTAATTATTTTCTCAATAACCGACATTGGAAGATCAGTTAATGTTGTTTCTGGTACTATTGTTTTTACTTTTTTTGAAGTAGATGCTTCCATGCTGATCGTTGAAAATGACTGATTATTCTAGGGTTTGAAACTGTTTGGGTTGTTTTTTGGAGAATCAAATGATGGTCTGCAAACACTGATGAACCGAAACGACGTGGAGTGGGAAATATGGCGCCTATAATGTGTAGTGTATGCATTTACTTTATTGCCCTTATAAATACAATGCTATATTTGATTAATAAGGGTATTTTTGTCAAAACACTTAAATCAGGAAAACACAATCTTCTTTGACTATCAAAAGTCAGTATTCCATTATCAATTATCATAGTTTCATAGTTTGACTATTCAAAGTTAGTGTTCCATTTATCCGAATTCCATTTTCATTCAAAAACTATCAAATCATTCACAAACATGGTTTCATAATTTGATTATCATAAGTCAGTATTCCATTTTTCATTCACAAGCATTTTTCATTCATAAGTCAGTAATTAAAAGTCAGTTGACTATCAAAAGTCAGTATTCCAAGAATCATGGTTTCATACTTTGATTATCATAAGTCAGTATTCCAGTTTTCATAGTTTCATAGTTTGACTATCAAAAGTCAGTATTACTAGCAAACAGTAATCAAATCATTCACAAACATTAATTAAGTCATTCACAATCTAATGATCGATCATATATATATATATATATATATATACCAAAAAAAGTATTGTATTACATTCCCAAACAGTATTTACTCATTCACAAACTAATAGTGTATCCTTAATATTCTAGCAAATTTAACAAAACAAGCTATCCAACAGCAAACTTTACAATTGAATACCCATGGAATGTCATCATCAAAACCCCTATCTAGAGCAATTAGCCTTGATCGATGAGTAAGGTGGCCGGGACAGCCGAAATTGTATAACCTGAAATGTCGTTCTTGCAAATCCGCCCGCCGAAACCTCATTATGCCTTGTATCGTGCGTAAGGTTCCGTTCAAAATCCAAGCTCTATCGGAAGGGAAGGCATCATTCAACATGCCAATAGCCTCCTCTTTAAGGCTGATCTCATCGCCTTCTCCCATCTTCAACATCCCTAGAACAAACTTTGCATCCATTTGTCCTAAGGCAGATGCATTCTCAAGCATCTCCTTCCTTACCCTCTTTTGTTCCTCTTCATCAAAGTTGAATAACTTCATCTGAAATGTACATATAACACAAAATTCTAAAATACAAAGTTTAATAAAATGTATAAAACTTAACTTCAATAACAAATAGTAAATGTACGTACCATTCCATCTCTATACATGATGTTTGGGTTTCCTGCTGCTCTACATTTGTTGACGAGTTGACGTCTACTCTCACTAAAGAGCCCAAACATATGACTGTGTAGACTTTCTACTTCCATTTATCTGTAGACCTCTTCGTTATCAGAGGCCTCCAAAAAAGTTTGGCAACAGTAATATACACACAAAATTGATTTCTTAATGTACAAATTAACAATATTACCAAATATATGAAAAAATAGACAGATTGTATTAGAAACTTACATGCATTTGTACCGCACACAATCGATTGCAGATTGAGCCCCAAGGTGTAAAAATATTTTCTCAATAACTCCCATAGGAAGATCACTTAATGTTGTTTCTCTTACTGTTTTTTGCCTTTTGTTTGAAGTAGATGCTTCCATGGTGATCGTTGAAAATGTTGTTCGATTCTAGGGTTTCAAGCTGTTCGGGTTGTTTTTTGGAGGATCAAAAGATGGTCTGCAAACGCTGATAACTGAAACGACGTGCAGTGGGGAAAGATGGCGCCTAGACTGTGTAGTGTGTAAATTTACTTTATTTCCCTTATCAATACTATGCTATATTTGATTAGTAAGAGTATTTTTGGTAAAACACATAATTCAAACAAAAACAATCTTCTTTGAAAAAATCAACCGGTGAGAATAAATGATCTTTTCCATTTTAAACACACATTAATTACGGAGAATTATTCTAACCGTTTTGTCTGTAATAAATACGCCACAAAGAGTATACGATAGTTGAAGGCTTCAATCCCTAATTTCAACTTTTCATCCAATTTAATTCTTCTTTATTTCTTGTTCTGTGACATTTATAAACATGGACAAGTATTGGATGGGTGTAAATAGGACCATGAGACCTTATTTTGAAGGAGTAGTAGATTTTATTAATTAGGCATTGCAGAACTTGATGAAGATGAGGAACGCTGACCCACGAGTGACTAAACAACATCTAAAAATGTCATGTACGTGCTCCAAATGTTTAAACCACATAGAGCATAAAGTGGAGGAATGACATCACCATTTGTTTAGCAATGGGATTGATCAAAACTACACAAAGTGGATTAAACATGGGGAACAGGATGAGCCATCAACAAGTGCCCCAGAACCTGACAATGTTACAGCAGAGTTTGTTGAAAACACGGAATTTGGTTCACAAATTCCAATAGATGGACCAGAAACAGTAGAAATAGTTAATGCTACAAAAGATAATTTTGATGAGGAAGACCATGTGAAGTTTCAAGAACTATTATTAGATGCAGAGAAGCCACTTTACAAAGGATGTCCTAACTTTACAAAGTTGTCTGCAATAGTCCAACTACTCAACTTGAAGAGCAATTACGGATGTTCAGATAAGTTCTTTACTGAGTTACTAGGATTGTTAAAGATGCTCCCTGATGGTAACGAATTAGTGGAAAACACTTATGAGGCCAAAAAATTATGAAATTGATTGGGTCAGGATACAGAAAGATACATGTATGTATCAACAACTGCCTTCTTTACTGAAGAAGGACGAGATATTGACTGTATGTCGAACTTGTGGGATATCAAGATGGAAGGTGGATAATAAGATACATAAAGTGTACGAAAACATTCCAGCAAAGGTAATGTGGTACTTCCCAGTTATACCAAGACTGCAACGACTCTTCAAGATACAAAGTATTTCAGAAGACTTAAGATGGCATGCGACAAGGAGGATAACGGATGGTGTTTTACGTCACCCGGAATATTCACAGGCATGGCGTACCATAGATGAAAATTTTCACGAAATTGCTAAGGATTTAAGAAATATACGGTTAGGAATATCGGCTGATGGAGTTGACGTCAACAAAGGAAATAGGCATAACAGTGTATGGCCAGTTTTAACTGTCATATACAACCTTCCTCCATGGTTGTGCATGAAAAGAAAGTTTATCATGCTTTCGGTATTAATATCGGGATACTCGGGAAATGATATCAATGCTTTTTTAGAACCTTTAATTGATGATCTGCAGCGCTTATTCGAGAAAGGTGTTGATACATATGATGCTTCCACAAAAGAAAACTTTAATCTACGTGCCGTTGTGTTATGGACAATAAATGATTACCCTGAACTTGGTACATTATGTGGCTGCCCATTCAGTGGATTCAAAGGTTGTGTAGTATTTGGGAAAGATACATACTATGTTAGACTTACTGCCTCATCAAAGCAAAGTTATGTTGGTCACAGACGATATCTACCATATAACCATTCGTTCAAAAAGCAAAAGAAGGCGTTTAATGGATAACAAGAATTTGGCCGCTCTCCAAATCCAATGACCGGGGAACAAATATACAACGAGGTACAGCATATTAAAAGTAAGTGGGGAAAAGGAAAACAAACAAACAATAAGACATCAAAAAAACCAAGAAGATACGAGAGGCAGAGGTGGGAAGATTCAAAAGCAGAAAAGAAAAAGATAATAAGCAGAGGGTAGTTCAAGCCAAATAATTGAAGAAAACGGTGCGTATTGGAAGAAATTTAATATTTGGTATCGAAAACTTAGGTATTGGAGACATAATTCTGTTCAACATTGTATTGATATCATGCATATAGAAAAGAATGTTGGTGAGAGTCTAGTCGGAACTTTGCTAAATGTTCCGGGAAAGACAAAAGATGGACTGAATGCTCAATTGGATCTGGCTGAGTTTGGTATAAAACAAGAGTTGTTTGCTAGGCTAGAAGCAGACAAAACAACACTACCTCCAGCAGGTTACACATTAACGAGTGATTAAAAGGACATATTTTGTAAAACATTATACAACATCAGGGTACCACAAGGCTATTGTTCAAATTTCTCTAGTTTGGTCAGCCTAAAGGATAGGAAGCTCATCGGCCTTAAATCGCATGACTATCACATGTTAATGCAAGAGTTTTTGCCCATTGCAATTCGTTCAATAATGCCTCAAGTCACACGATATGCTATTATCAGGTTTTGATTTTTCTATAAATCGATATGTAGCAAAGAAATCACATTACAAGAACTAGATAAGATGCAAGAAGAACTCTGTGTGACACTATGCCTTCTGTAGAAATTATTTCCTCCGTCATTTTTTGATATTATGGTCCATTTGACTATGCACCTAACTAGGGAAGTAAAATTATGTGGTCATGTATGCTTTCGGTGGATGTATCCCTTCAAAAGATGTATGAAGGTTATTAAAGGACATGTGCAAAACAAAAATAGACCAGAGGGATGCATTGCTAAGGAGACTATTGCAGAAGAAACAATAGAGTTTTTCAGCAAATATCAAAAATCAATGAAAACTATTGGTATCCCACCTGATAAACATGAAACTGATGAAGATGAGGAAGGAAAATCAATGTCGGCCAGCAAATTAAGTGAAGTATTTTTGGAACTCTTTCAGAAAGCACATTTGTATGTAATACATAATATGGATGAAATTGTATCGTATATTGACTAAGTATTACTAACACATGTCTATTTTGTTACTTAAAATGTTCTATCATATACATAATCAAACACCTTGTTTCAGGCGACACAAACAGCTTTTGGAAACAGAAAACCCGGGTAAACGAATAACATTGCTGGAGAATGAGCATAGTAATCGTTTGCTAATTGGTTACGCAAAGAGGTAATCCGTATGTTATTTATAGTTGTTGCTTGTTGTTCCTTAAATTTGAAGCTCATATATACTAGTAATATTTTAATAAAATTCAGGTTGAGAGAGAGTTAGCGATCTCCAAAGAAAGTGCATCGGAAATCGTAAGGTGGATTTCATATGGACCACGTGCCACCGTAGTTAAATACGACGCATATAACATCAATGGGTATGCATTTCGTACAAAATCTCGTGATGGCAGGGTTTACCAGAACAGTGGGGTTAGTGTTGAGGCAATAGATCTACACATATCCAAAGAAGTTGCAACCACAGGACAATGATTTTATTATGGGATTTTACAAGAAATATGGGTACTAGATTACCGTTTCAGGAAAATTCCTTTTTTTAAATGTGATTGGGTTAATCATAGAGCTGGTGGGGTCAAACGCGATACTAATCTTGGTTATACATTCGTTGACCTGAATAATTTAGGCTACAAGGTTGATCCATTCATATTAGCCTCACAAGCACGAAAAGTATTTTATGTGAAAGATCAGCTAGATAAAAAACTGCTTATTGTCTTTAAGACACCTCCCAAGAATTACAAAGATACATATAACGAAGTCGATGAGGAATTTAGTACTGTCATTCACCCGCACAATGATAACTTATTGCCACATATAGATCGACGTGACTTGGGTAATGAATTACGAGACTATTACTATCGAACTGACTGTGGCGGTATTGTTATACGCATATCGAAGTGAACAATGTCTTGGTGAAGTTGGCACACTCTAAAGTTCATTGTATTTTTTGCTTAACTCATATAGATGATAAATTGTATCTTTTTAGTACATATATTGCCATTTATTACTTGTAGTACATTAACCTTGCAAATTACCATAATATATTCAAAATTTGTTGATCATAACAGAAACAAAATATTAGATTTACAACAGTTCCCATTTTATCTGTGTCAAGTCAACAAAACGACAACTGACTTTATTCACAGTTTGACTATCTAAAGTCAAAATTCGGGAAAATGGGATATTAATCAGGTCAATTAAGTCAAAATGTTTCATACTTTCTAGCACCTTTTTCACCCTATTTTTTCCCGCACTTTTGCCTCTATTTTTTGGTATTTATATGCCTTCCAATATATTGCATCTGTTACACGAAGATACATCCTCTCCATCTATTATAAAATTTTCATCTTCCATCTGTTTCACGAACATACTGCCCATTCATCTGATTTCATTCACAAAAAATGGATGTTCCTGAATCGCAAAACCCTTCAAAGCGCAACAGAAAAAAAATACACAGACTTTAGCTTCTTGATGAAAGAGGTTGATTTCTTGAAGGACAAGAAAAGACTTGCAAATGATGAAATGACTATTGTCGATATTCAGATGAATATAGACGAATTGAATTTCCGCATTTCCCAGATTAATTCTCAATTGAAGATTTCGGTTTTTGAAAGGGCCCATATTGATTTTCTTATTTCTCAATTGGTTCATCACACAAGTATGTATGCTACGAATAACCAATTACGTGAGAAGATTATCAAGTCTCTTGACTCTAAACACTTGTACTCTGATGGGCTTGTTGATTATCTAGATTAGTTTTTGTTCTTTTTTATCATACGTCTCTTGATGTAATGTTTTGAAAATTCACAGATGTTAATTAATGAATATTGTCTGTTGTTTGCTGTAATATTCGTTGTTTATGTAATTCAATTGAAAACAAACGACATCCTCTTTTGAACTAACCAAAACGAGTCCAAATTTCGAATTCAAAACGGTTCCAATTTTGACTTCACATGATTTCCCATTTTGACTATCTAAAGTCAAACTTAGGGGAATTGAATATTAATAATTTATGTGACCATATGTACTGGATTTTGGCTACACTTAACTCATGTGTGACAAACTCAACTCTATGATTTAGACACATAAATAATTACTTCAAGTGACCATATATAGACTCATGATTTAGACACATAGACATTCAATATGTGACTAAATATATAATTTAATTAACTGTTTAATTTTGAAAACACATGATAAACTTTAGTCACAATGTATAAGTTATGTGACCATATGTATCGTATTTTGGCTACACATAATCATGTGTGACAAACTCGATTCTATGATTTAGACACATAAACAGTTACTTCATGTGACCATATGTAGACTCATGATTTAGACACACAAACACTCAATGTGACCATAAACAGCATTTAGATACGCATTTATGATACAGTGTGACTATTATAAAGCCATATAGTCACACATGATCGTGCTAGAAATAAATGTGACTATATATTTTACCTTTTAGTGCCGCTAAACTTTAGACACACATAATAAGTTGCGTGACGATATGTACCGATTTTGGCTACACTTAACACATGTGTAACAATTTCGAATCTACGATTTAAACACATAAACAATTACTTCATGTGACCATATGTAGACTCATGATTTAGACACACAAACACTTAATGTGGCCATAAACAATATTTAGATATACATTTGTGATGATGTGTGGCTATTATAAAGTCATATAGTCACACATGATCGTGCTAGAAATAAATGTGACTATATACTTTACCTTTTGGCGCCGTTAAACTTTAGACACACATAATAAGTTGCGTGACCATATGTACCGGATTTTGGCTACACTTATCAAATGTGTGAAAATTTCAAATCTATGATTTAGACACATAAACAATTACTTCATGTGACCATATGTAGACTCATGATTTAGACACACAAACACTTAATGTGGCCATAAACAGCATTTAGATACACATTTGTGATGATGTGTAGCTATTATAAAGCCATAAAGTCACACATGATCGTGCTAGAAATAAATATGACTATATACTACCTTTTGGCGCCGTTAAACTTTAGACACACGTAATAAGTTTTGTGACCATATGTACAGGATTTTGGCTACACTTAACACATGTGTGACAATTTCGAATCAATGATTTAGACACATAAACAATTACTTCATGTGACCATATGTAGACTCATGATTTGGACACACAAACACTTAATGTGGTCATAAACAACATTTAGATACACATATGTGATGACGTGTGGCTATTATAAAGCCATATAGTCAAACATGATGATGCTAGAAATACATGTGACTATATACTTTACCTTTTGGGGCCTTTAAACTTTAGACACACATAATAAGTTGTGTGACCATATGTACGATTTTGGCTACACTTAACACATGTGTGGCAATTTCCAATCTATGATTTAGACACATAAACAATTATTTCATGTGACCATATATGGCATTTTAGTCACTATAATTCAAGTGTGTGACAAACTTTTGTCACAATAAATTAAGTGTGTGACCATTTATGAAATTTAGTCACGTTTTCCAAATTCATATGTGGCTAAATAATGAGCCAAAAAATAGTTGTAACCTTTAGCCACATAAATATTTGAATGTGTGGCGATACATTACCAAATGGTTACATGATCCGAGTTCATAAGTGGCTAACTAATAACGAGGAACTTAGTTTCGTACCTTTAGTCACATAAATATTCGAATGTGTGGCCGTTTAATTCCGACTATGTGTGACCAAATCGCAGATTTGTACTAGTGTCCCTTTCAAAAGCCGAAATTCATTCGACATTTTTGTTTGTAACTGTTGATCATTTTACTCTTTAGTTCTTTAGTTTGAGTTCAAACAACTAGTAGAGTGATGTGAGTTTGTTTATGTCTAGAACAGATTGTAATGTGATGTGAGTATTCGTTATGTACTGAAATGAAATCTCGGACAAAGTGTGACTAAAGAGTTCATATCACTAAGGGTTAGTGATACACGGAATTCTTAACTGAAGATTTCTTATTGAATAAGAACTAAAAGCTTAGGTCGTGAGAAGTTCATTTCACAAAGAGTTGGTGTTACCCAATGTTCATAACATAAGGAATTCACAACCCAAGAATAGAGTCTAAAAGTTACTTAGAATAGAAATATACGAATTTGAATAGTGAATTCGAATTGATTTTGAGTTCGTAATGAGCATAGAGTTTATAACCAACACAGAAATTTGATTTTCAACTAAATCAAATCTAACTTGTTTATATTTTAACTTGAGAATTATCTTTCAACAACAATGAATGTGTTAAGAAAAACACAAATATACATATACTTGTAAAAAATTACCATCAAATACTTTCTTTTTAAATTGTTCTTCAACACAAACTTCAATCCGGAAATCAAAATTCTTCAGACTCAGGACTGTTTGTTTGCTGCTTAATGGAACACTCGGTGCTGAATACTGAATCGTTCAGCATTAAGCATGTTTGATTGCTGCCTCTGAATGAAGATTGTGCCGAATGAAACAAAAGAACATTGTTGAATCATTATACCTTAAAGTACATTCTGAATCCTTAAGCACCAACTATTTTACCATATACTCATGCTTTCACTTGTTGCGTGTTTAAACAATCATATCATAACTTATAATATAATATATCACTATTAAGGTTAAAATGGTAATTTGCATCATTCACATTGTTCATTCAGAACCTTTATCAAATAGTATGTCAAGTTCATAGCCAGATTCAATCAAAGACTTTGAATTATTCAGATCGCAGAATCATTAAGTGCTTAATAATTCCTTTTTTAACAAACAACCCCTCAGTTGATTATCAAAATTCTTACATAGATGAATTTGCAAAAACCAGTCGAGTCTCACCACACAGCTAAATCAAACAAACAAATCATTTATACGAAGAATTTTAGAGATTAAACTCGAAAACACAAAGAACAATCCAAATCACAAAACCCCATTTTTATATACAAAATATGATCTTTCGAATTAGAAAACAAGCGGATACAATATCTAATCGTAAACCAAACACTTGGTGATCATGATTTCTAACAAAAACATCTTCAACAAATGAATTCAAATCAAGAACAGTTTACGGAATACAAAGAACTCGTCGAAAAACAAAATACAAGGACAATTGATGAGAAATTGAACCAAATTAGATCAAATTTAGCTCTAAAACAAATTCATGGGCATTGGGCACAGATACACATCAAGCAAACAAGAATTCACAAAATGGTGAACACAACCTCAATATTAATAAATCTGTATTGAGAGTGTACAGAGAGAAAGTGCTCATAACACACCTTAAATGTTTTGAACTCTTATATATTATAAATTCTAGTTACATTAGTAAAGGTATGGCGTTTACATATTAGATTCTTACAAACTAATACTAAACTACCTAATTTACACAATATAAGTTCTATTAAGTGCAAAATATTCAAGAATGAATACAATATTCTAGATCTAACACTAATTTTGTGACATTCTCTAATTAGTCGTTAACAATATGTTGTTACTTTGTGACTTGCTCAAAAAGTCGCTAAACATGTCTAATTTTGTAACATGCTCTACTAAGTCGCTAAGTGCGTGCCGAATTTTGTGACTTCTCACCAAGTCTTTAACACATCTCTTTGATTTTGTGACTTACTCAAAACTCACTAAAAAAGTATCTAATTTCATGACTGCGGCTGAAAAGTCACTAATATAATAATGTCTCCAATTTTGAGAGTTGTTTAACTAAGTCACTAAGTTAACCATGCCATTAATTTTAATAGGAATTTTATTATATATGTAAATAATATTAGATTTCAAATAAAAAGTAAAAATAAAATATAATAAGTGAAAAAAGATTTATATTTAAAGACTCGATCATGACTAAAGTCGTTGTCCACCTCGTTGTTTGTCAATCCCTAAGGTATGCTTGAGTTTGCTTATAAGATATCTTTGATTAATCTCTGATTCTGGTCAAAGTTTTGATGATGAACAAAGTTTTGAATTTAATTTCTTTTCTTATTGTCCCCCTGAGATTAATTCAAGCCCTTTGCTAATTCTCTAGAGATTACAGTTTGTATATTATTCTTTTCTCTTCGTTGTTCCTTAAAAGGTAATTAATCGTCATAGAAGTAATGGCAAATGTTAAGTTTGGCCAAGAGGTGCTCAGTTGTTTATAACGTTATTTCATCAGAAGGTCGAATAACGTTATTTGTATTCAACCTCTTTTCTATAAATATATCGTTGTTTGAGTACCTAATATGATATTAACAGGTTAAAATTCTCTCATATACATGACATATAATGTTCTCTCACAAACATAAGAGCGAATCTCTTATTTTAAGTAAAAAATGGGTCCCTTTTCTAGGTCTTAGTCTAATGTTTGTGAGAATATATTGAGTCATATTTCACTAGCTACAACATAAGAGAATTTTTTACCCAAGATTAGTAGTTGCCATACAATTATGCTTTGACTATGTAATAAGTTTAAGAAACTTCAATTTGTATTCAACCTCTATTCTATAAATATACTTTTGTTTGAGTACCTAATAATGAGAGTAACAGGTTAAGATTTTCTCATGTGATGGTCAAACATGACTCGTTATTTTCTCTCACAAATATCAGAGCGAGTCCCTTATTTTAACTCAAAAGTTGGTCCTTTTTGTAAGTCTCACTGTCATGTTTGTAAGAGAACATGTTGTGTCATGTTTAGCTACAACATAAGAGATTCTTAACCCGAGATTAATAGTTGCCATACAATTATACCCATACTGATAACATGGCTTAGTTTACCTTTCTCATTGTATCGGTTGTTTCTTGATGCTAATTTTGGGTAATTATCTATACTACTATATAAATCATTGAATATTCTCTCTCCTCTACAATTTTAAGAGTTTTTAAAATTCAATCAAGACCAAATCCTAACCTTTCATTCCATCTAAATTAATTCCATTCAATCAATCTTTAACCATTTTACCCTCTTGCCTAATGTAATTGAACTTTTTTATTTATTTAATAAATATATTTTCCCACTAAAATACTCTCTCACGCAAAAACATTATCCACACACATCAACATATATAATTGGGACTTATTAACTTCTCTCTCCTTATATCAAAAATATAAATACCAAAAGGTATTTGGCCTAGAGGTACCAAGGTGTGACTAAGGTGTATCTCTCTCTTAGAGCTTGAGGGTTCAAGTCTTATGAAAAACATAGAGTGTAAAGTAGATGGCTGGAAGAGTTTTCAGTTAAAAAAATATCATAAATATAATTTTTTTTATTTTAATGTCTTTTAGAATTTATTTTTAAGAATCAATAGAAAAGTTGATGCAGAAAATTTAAAAAAAATTACATGATGTGTAAAACATTTTCGTGAGATTAAATTACGCGAATAACATATCATTACATTATCGATCAAAGCGACGTAAAACAAAAAGTATTTGCTGCTGCAGCTTGCGCATGTATTTATGATGCTAGTTTTCTATTATTGATTTATATAGCTTACTGTATACAACCGTTTTGGATGGTTGGTTCGACAAAATAAAATCTTAGATTGCACAAACTATAATCATAGATTGCTAAATTTGTGTAATAATAAAAACTGCACATATGTAGTTACATTGAAATTTTGAAAATATAGGATCCATGAACTAACAAATAGCAACTTGGATAGTGACGTGAATATTAACTTTTGGAAAATAACTTCTGTTACGACTAATTGAATAGCGACGTCTAAGCAATAGCGTCATGTTTGGTGGCTTGTTTCGCGACTTCACAACATTAATGACACATGTAGCTTATAAGTTATAACAAAGTCACTAGGATATATTTAGCGACTTAATTAAGTAGTGACTCGTTCAGTTACATGTTATGTAATAGGGACATATTCAATGACACGATCTTTCGTCTAAGGCAATGTTTGTTTGCCGTTAAAAAAATTTGTTGCTTGCAACACAAATGATGGCTGTATTTTTCTTCACTGTAACTCGAATACATAATCTTAGACGATAGACAACACCAAACATCAAACATAGTTGTAACTTAATTACTTAGTTAGAAAACAAAATGTTAGCTTAATTAATTGGAGTAAATATAGAAAACAAAATTTTGTCATTTTTATCAAACACTAAAATTAAATTTTCATCATAGCATGGCACGTGATCACCATGTGAAGACCTATAACTGTTTCACATGCACGACGTATATTCATAAGGTACACTCGATGACCATGAATCTCAAACGTATATTGTGAACGTAGACCCTCTAAAGCCGGTGCTGCATCTGAGTATGTGTTTAATTACTTTTGTCTACACATGAATGTTGTTTAAGGAACCAGACAAACATTATTATATTTTAAAAACGAATATTACGTGTTTTTAATATATCTGCTTAATTATTTTATCATTCTATCTAGTATATTATTACATATTTAATTCACTTATTCTTAGGGTTCGTTCCGCAAAATGTATTAAACTTTTCACGTTTTAATATTATGTGTGTCAGACTTTAAAAACTTTTATTGGATGTATCGAACATTAAGGTTGTACGTAGGTATTATGTGTA
Source organism: Pulicaria dysenterica (assembly GCA_947179395.2). Taxonomy (NCBI): domain Eukaryota; kingdom Viridiplantae; phylum Streptophyta; class Magnoliopsida; order Asterales; family Asteraceae; genus Pulicaria; species Pulicaria dysenterica. The sequence goes on from OX359293.1 coordinate 21,224,157, forward strand.
TTAAAATTAATTTTATTGTATGTATTAAACTTATAATTTTTTTTTTATGTAACCAAAGTATGTACATACAATAGCAAAAAGTTAAAAGTATGAAGTACACACAATAGATCGAAAACCTTGAAAGTTTGATACGTACAATTGTAAAATGTGATAATTTACATACATTATAGTGAACTAAACATAATTCTTTTTTCACATCTCATCCATGTATTTTGATACTTGTATTAGTCTGATAAAAAGAATGATACATAAAAAGATTTAGAAGGATATATATATATATATAACCTATTTTTAAAAAATATCTAAACATTTCGTAGAATATAAAACCTCTTTTCTAAAAAGTATTTAAGTAGATAATTTAGAATATTATTTTAATAGGGTTAGGAACCCAAGCCTTTTTTTAAACGAAGTCTAATCACAGGTTTAGTATATAAATAATTTCATAATGAAGTGGTTTGGGAATAATATATGCGTCTTGCTTGAAACTAGGGGCTGGTTATGCTTTTTTTAATGGCACTTAATTTGTTAAATCACGCTCAATTATTTTCTGTTGCATAAGTTCTGTTGTATATAGCTGGATTATATTCTATTAAAATAATAAATAATAAATTTAAATAATAATATATTAAATAATTATAAAATACAAAAGATAATTTAAATATAGAAATAAACGATAAAAAAGACGTGTCCAATACGTGGACCAGCTCTCAAAAATGTCGACGTGAAAGCAAAAATGTGATATCATTATACGAAGAAACTAGACATCACCAACAGAAGAATTTATAGGAAATTTCTCTACAGTTTTAATAAAAAAAAATAGGTAATTTTATAGCACAAAACTGTTTTCTATGAAGGCTTTTTACCTCAAAAATTTTCAAGGATTAATCGGTAGAAAAACTATTGGTAATTCTTTTTAAAATAAATAGAAAATTATAGAACTAGCTTTTAGCTAGTAAACTTTTTTTTATTGGAAATCCAGTATTGAAAAGTATAACAACTGGTTTTAAAGGGATTTTAATAGTACATTTTGCTACGACTTCCCATAGATTTTTGTCCAACTGATTGCGCTAAAAATGTTTCTCGTTGGAAGTTTTTAGGAAAATTGTAGGAAATGTTTTTTGTAATTTTTTATTTATCCATCGAAAAACCGTTGAAAAGTTTTAATATTTCTTTCGTTTTTAAAGTTTTTATATTTCACGATATGTAATATAACGGAGATAACATACCAATGACAAAAAATATATGAATTTCTTCATATTCCGTAAAGGTGGGATCAAGTATTGTTGTTGTGGACTAAAATATACCAATGTGTAAGCTAATATGGGTATTTAGAAGTATTAGCATACAAGATATTTAAAATATCTAAATGCAAAAGTTTATATAAATATCACTAGTCATCATAAAGTGGAGATCGACGTTGCTATCGAATGATTTCATTAAAAGCATTCATTCGCTCTTCCATGTCCTTCTTTATCCCCTCTTGTCGCGCGACCTCCGACTCGATTTTTTCCACATTGACTAGTATAGTTTTTCCCCTTTCGATAGTTACTCATTCATGCTCATCTACAACTCTTTCCCTCACTTTTACAATTTTATCACAATCCTCCAATTGTATATATATATATACACACACACACACACTAGCATTGTACCCGCGCAATGTTACGGTAGTAAATAGTTTTGTTTTACAACATGCCGCTTTCAAGTATGTAATGATATGTTATTCGCGCAATTCAATGTCACGAAAAAGTGTACTACAACATGTCTTTTTTTCAAATTTTCTAACTAGTTTATTAATTTTAAAAATAAATTCTAAAAGATATTAAAATAATAAAAAGGATTTATATTGATGAAATAAAGAGAGACAAGTTAAAAAGATTTTAAAAATTATATTGATGTGGGTGGATAATTATATTGTGTGAGAAATTGTGTTAGTGTGTTAGAGTATATTTTAAATGAATAAAAAAATTTAAAGTAGATTATGGGAGAGAATGAAATGGTTGAAGATTGAATGGATGTGATTAATTTAGATAGAATGAATGGTTAAAATTTCATCTTGATTGAAATTTAAGAACTCTTAAAATTAAAGAGCAGAGAGAATGTTAAATGGTTTATATAGTAGTGTTTGTCAAATGATTTCATCAGTTGAAATTTGATGAGACAAAGTTAAGTTTGTAAGATATGTTCTGAATATAACTTAAACAGAATTATGAAGCTTGATCAGACTGAGCACTTATAGTGTTTCAGACTGAGCATAAGCTGAGTATAAGCTGAGCATATAGTTGATCAGCTTAGACTATATCTTAGCAAGATTATCACTATGGTTGATAAGTTGTGTGTGTCACCTAAGATATAGGTTGAGTATTCAGCTTGATGCGTTTCAAGCTGAGTGACTCAACATATAGAGTGAGTCAGCTCAACAGAGTTACAAAGTAAGTTCTAGCTAACTCTTATGACTTCTAAGGATGAGTTAATCATTATACATGTTAGTACATGTTTGTTTTCGGGTTTGTCCTCGAAGAACTCAGCTTGATGAGTTTCAAGCTGAGTAACTCAGCCTGACTAAAGAAGTCAGTTTAAGAGAATTTAAATATGTTTTATATTCCTTTACTCTCTATATCTATGGCATGGATAAGAAGATTCCAGAATCAAGATTGAAGATTGAAGACTCAAGATAGAAGATTCAAGATTCAAGATTCCGGGTTATCCGTTAGTTTGTTAGCAGATTAGGATAAGTTCTAGTTTGTTAGGATCCGTAGGAACAGGATTATAAATACTTATCTCCTGATAAGTTTAGAGGTACAACAACGAGTGACACACTCTAATCTCACCTCAACCTAATCATCGTATGTGTTACGAATCTTGATACACAGTTTGTAAGTTCAAGGTGATCAAGAAATTCATATATTGCCAACATTGTTCGTATGTTCGATCTTCACGTCTGTTGTGAAGTTGGTAAGTATTCAAACTGTGAATAAATCATGTTTAGAGAGGCAGTTCGTATCTATAATCATAAGTTGATTATAGATAGCAAAGTTTGAGAGATTGAGAGATTTGATTTACATTAGGTGCTTACATATCAAGTGTTGCTTACTTGGTTGTTACTGTAATCATCTTCTTATTAATGAAAGCATTCGATTTCATGTGTTTTGATGTGTGTTAACACTTTTTATTGATTTGTTCAATTTTCTGTAGAAAGTGTATTCAACCCCCCTTCTACACATTACTTGCTTGTTGATACTCTCACCACGGGACCAACAAATGGTATAAGAGCAGGTTGAACTATTTCATAAGTTGAGAGTTCAAGATTCTGAGAAAGTATACAATGTCGATAAGCAACAATTCATCAAACTTTCCTCAGATGGCTGCTAAAGGTTGTCCCATATTTGATGGATCTGATTATCCTATGTCGGAATTCAGAGCCATGCTTTTCCTCAAGTCCATTGACACTCGTATGTACGATGTCATAACTCGTGGACCAATTATCCCCAAGATTTCTGTTGCTGTTGCTGATAAGTCTACTGACAAGACAGAAAAAGAAGTCAAGAAGTCTTTGGCATCTTGGACTGATGAGGATTGGAAACTACATTCCCTGGATGACAAAGCAAAGAGTGTTCTGGCTAATGCCCTTACCAATGAGATCTTGCACAAGGTGACTGGGTGTCAAACTGCAAAAGAGATCTGGAATACTTCGAGTATTACATATGAGGGCACAGATCTGGTCAAGTAGCAAAAGAAGAATCATCTTAACATATCCTATGAAAACTTCTTTGCTAAGAAGAATGAAACCTTGCCTGATTTGTTTACAAGGTTTCACTGCTTGATTTTAACAACAAATGAAGGATTCTCTTGTTAAACATGAAACTGCATTAGTTGCAGAGAAGAAGAAAAAAAGTTCAAAAGTATTCATTGCTGAATCTGAGACTGAGTCAGACTCTCAACCTGACCACTTAGACTCAGACTCAAGTGATACTGAAGATGTTCAGACTATCACTGAACAAATAGCCATGCTTGCCAGAAGACTGAGAAGAATTCAAAGGGGAAGAGAAAGATCTGACAGAGGCAAAGGAAAGAGTTCTTTTGATCCCAAGAAAGCTGTGTGCTTCAACTGTCAGAGAAAGGGAAACATTGCTGCTGAGTGCAGAATGAAGAATGATGAAATAGCTTCAGTAGCTGACAAGAATGCTTATAGAGCTGACAAGTATAAGAAGAAATATACTCAGCTCAAGAAAGGAAAGCCTGAAGAGAAGCCCAATGCAAAAGGACTTTATGCTGAAACTTGGGATACAAAATCATCTACCTCAGATGATGATGACAAGTGTCTGATGGCTCAAGAAGATGAAGAGTTTGAATTAGATGAAGTTGATTATGGTTGGTCTGAATCAACTTTTAAAGCTGACATGAAGAAAGCTGAAGAAAACATTAAACTAAGTGACTGGGATCCTTCCTCCATGTATAAGGTTAGTAATTTCAACTCTTACACCGATGAAGAAAAAGGTCTTACTTTTGGATATTTGTTAAACGACTTTAAGACCAGCCTTAAGTCTCAAGCTGACCTCAAAGCTGAAATCACTAAGCTCAAGAATGAGATTAAGGAAAATCAAACTCTCATTACTGCTGGAAAGAAAGCACAATGTGATCTTGAATGTCAAAGATACATTAATAAACTTCTAAGTGAAGAGCTTCAGGAAGCCAAGGATAAAGCTGACCAACTTCAGAAGGTCACTGAATCCTGGTGTAAGTCATCAAGGCTTGCTGAGCAGTGCATCAACCAGCAGATCCCTAAACAGGTAAAGGCTGTACTTGGAGGTGATTATTAATCTGCAGCTTATGCAACTGATGATGATGAGATAGCAAGTACAAATTCTGAGGAAGATAGACAACTAATTGAGTCTCAGAAGTTAGCCTCATAAAAGAAACATGATCCAAGCCTAAAATACAATAAGTTTGTAAAGGCAAAAGATCATGGAAATGAGTACTCAACCTCTAAACAGCATAGTAAGTTTGTGCTTGATAGATTAGGCACTCAGCCTATTCAAAGAACTTCTGTTATTTAAAGGCTGAATCTAAACCCTTTCAAAAGACAGCACTCTCTATCTGGCTCAGAGAGAAGTTTCAAGAATAGGAAGACTACTGTAAGTTAGAGGTCATATCACAATAATGGTAAGTCCAAAGTTGTTGAAATTGATAAGTCCAAAGAACTCAATAGTGGTAACTCCAAAGCTGTTGAAACTGGTAAGTCCAGGAAACATGACAATGGTAAGTCCAAAGTCAATGAGTATCAGGTGAATTAGCTTGCAAAGAAAGTTGAGAAATTATCCACAACCAATAATCCTAAGACTGAGAGTAAGTTCCCTAAAGGAATATCGGATAATCTATCTCCTGTAGTCATTGGTAGAAGGAAATGCTACAAGTATAGAGGTAGAGGACATGAGGCCAAGGATTGTAACAGTGAAATCTTATGGCCTGAAAAGGAACAAGCTGATCAGCCTACACAGGACTCAACACCTGCTCAAGCTGACCAGTCAGTTCCACAAGATGAAGCTGCTAAGTGCTCATCATCTGAACCTACTACAAAGTAGGTTCCCAAAAAAACTAATTTGTTTAGTTTTATTCTAATGTGCAGGGTTTAAGTAAATGGTACTTGGATAGCGGATGTTCATAGCACATGACAGGGTGGAAAGGACTTCTAAGTGAATTCCAAGAAGATGAAGGTCCTAAAGTAACATTTGGTGATAACTCCCATGGAAGAACTAAATGATATAGAAAGATGCATGCTGGCAAGGTGACTTTCCAGAAAGTTGCATATGTTAAAGGTCATAAATACAATTTGATAAGTATCAGCCAATTATGTGATGAAGAAAATGTTGTTACTTTTAGGAAGAAAGCAGAAACAATATACAATGCTAAGGGTAACCAGTGCTAATAGCAAAGAGAGAAACAGAAGTGTATCTACTTGATCTAAATTCTGCTGATCTCTATACTGAAACCTGCTTATATTCCCAATCTGTTCCTAAGCTAAGTTGGCTGTGGCATAAAAGGTTATCACATTTAAATTTTAAGAATATAAATATTCTATCCAATAAAGAGTTAGTCTCTGGATTGCCAAAGATCACATTTGTCAAGGACAAATTGTGCTCAGCTTGTGAACAAGGGAAACATCACAAAGGGTCCTTCAAGTCAAAGCAAAATTTTTCAATAACAGACCCACTGCATATGTTGCATATGGATATGTTTGGACCCATAAGTACTCCAAGCCTAAATGGCAAGAAGTACACTCTGGTGATAGTAGATGAGTTCTCAAAATTCACCTGGGTAATATTCCTTAAAGCCAAAAGTGAAGCTTCCCTAGAGATAATAAGTATTATCAAACAGGAAGAGTTGCAAAAAGGTAAGTCTGTTAAGCAACTCAGAAGTGATCATGGGACTGAGTTTAAAAACTCAACCCTAGAAGGCTTTTGTGAATAAAAAGGAATATTACAAAATTTCTCCTCATTTAGAACTCTCCAACAAAATGGAGTTGCTGAAAGGAGAAATAGAACCTTAATTGAGGCTGCTAGAACAATGCTGTGTGAGGCAGGATTGAAACTCTATTTTATGGATGAAGTTATTAGTACAACATGCTATACCCAGAATATATCAATCATAGTCAAAAGACATGGCAAAACAACATATGAGATGTATAAATCAAGAAAGCCCAATATAGGTTACTTCCATGTATTTGATTCAAAATGCTATGTGCTGAATCAAAGAGATCAGCTCCATAAGTTGGAACCTAAAGCTGATCCTGGAATTTTTGTTGGTTATTCCTCACTCTCCAAGTCTTACAGAGTGTATAACTCAAGGAGAAAGGCAATATAAGAATCAATTCATGTCTCATTTGATGAAGACAGTTTTGATCAAGCTGATAAAAGACAAGCTGACTTGGTCAGTTTGAGTGAGCTTGAAAAGCCTGAGGAAACCAAAATGTCAAATCCTTTGTATGTCATGGATGATGACAATGATGATGATGTGTATCCATCTAAGAAATCATCACAAGCTCCAAGAGACTCTCAAGCTGAGAAAGATGATGAGTTCATTAATCCCTTTGGAGCTAATATTACTCAGACTGAATATCGTAGTTATCAACAGTTTGATGACAATGTTGCTATTGAGACTGAGGATGTAAGTTCACCTCAGAGTCCTCAATATCACTCAAGTCCAGAACCACAATCTCCTACTACAATATTTATATTCCTCAAAGATCATCCTCCAGTTCAAGTGATTGGTAATGTTCAAGAAAGAGTGATTACCAGATCGAAGGCAACAACAAACTATGCTGCTTACTTTGGTTTTCTATCTCAAATGGAACTAAAGAAGACTGAAGAAGCCTTAGAGGATGAAGATTGGATTGAAGCTATGCAAGAGGAATTAAATGAGTTTGAAAGAAACAAGTATGGAGTCTTGTCCCAACCCCCAAAGATCATACAATTATAGACACTAAGTGGGTCTATAGAAACAAAATGGACAAGGATGGAGTGATTGTTAGGAACAAAGCCAGGCTAGTAGCACAAGGGTACAAACAAGAAGAAGGAATCGATTATGATGAGACATTTACCCCTGTTGCTAGAATTGAAGCCATTAGGCTGTTCTTAGCTTATGCAGCATATAAAGACTTCAAAGTCTATTAGATGGATGTGAAAAGTGCTTTCCTAAATGGAAAACTTCAGGAGGAAGTCTATGTGAAATAACCTTCTGGCTTTGTCAGTTCAAAGTATCCAAAAGCTTGGTATGATACCCTGTCCAACTATCTACTATCAATGGAATTTACCAGAGGTAGTATTGATAAGACACTCTTTATTAAAAGAGTAAAGGACAGGTGATTCTTGTACAAATCTATGTGGATGACATTATCTTGGGTTCTATAAATGAATCTCTGTGTGAATGGTTCTCCAAAGTTATGTCAAAAAGGTACAAGATGAGTATGATGGGTGAAATGACATATTTCGTAAGCTTGCAAATTCAACAAAAGCCTGATGGAGTATTCATTAATCAAAGCAAGCATCCTCTTGATTTGATAAAGAAATATGGTTTTGATTCTAGTTCAACAGTGAAAACACCCATGTCACCAGCTCTTCAACAAAAGCCTGATGGAGTATTCATTAATCAAAGCAAGTATGTTCTTGATTTGATAAAGAAATATGGTTTTGATTATAGTTCAACCATGAAAACACACATGTCACCAGCTGTTAAGCTGAGCAAAGACTCAGATGGAAAGTCTGTATGTCAGTCTACCTATAGAAGAATGATAGGTTCATTACTCTATTTGACAGCTAGTAGACCTGATATCATGTTTGCTACATGTATTTGTGCAAGATATTAGGCAGATCCTAAGGAATCACACCTTCAAGTTATGAAAAGGATCTTTAGGTACCTTAAAGGTAAACCAAATCTAGGTCTTTTGTATCCAAAGGACTCTGGATTTGAGTTAGTTGGTTTTTCAGATGATGAATATGTTGGGTGCAAGTTAGACAGAAAATCAACAACATGAGGATGTCAAATGCTTGGAGGGAAGTTGGTAAGCTGGACAAGTAAGAAACATAACTCAGTGGCTACTTCAACTGCTGAAGCTGAGTATGATGCTGCAGGTAGCTGTTGTGCTCAAATCCTGTGGATGCAACATCAGCTTCAAGACTCTGGTATGAATTTCAAGAAAACTCCCATATTTTGTGATTACCAAAGTGCAATAGCTATCACTTATAATCCAGTCTTTAACTCAAGAACCAAGCACATAGAAATTAGACATCACTTCATCAGAGACATCGTGGAAAAAGGTAAAGTTGAAATCAAATTTATCTCCACTGATGACCAATTAGCAGACATCTTTACAAAACCACTTGATGAAAAGAGGTTTCTGTATTTGCTAAGTGAATTGGGTACCCCGTTGCATCAATACACATCCTAACCCGGCGTGAGAAGCATCGCAGTAAACAACAAAATCTTTTGAACCCTCAGGTAATGAAAGAACAGGAGCTTGGCACAATAGTTGTTTCAGAGTCTGGAAAGCACTCTCCTGAGCTGAACCCCACTGAAACGGAACATCCTTTCAAGTCAACTTGGTCAACGGACTGGCAAGTTTAGAGAAATCTTTGATAAATCTGCGGTAATATCCTGCTAATCCAAGAAAACTTTTGATCTCAGTCGGCGTTTTCGGAGCACTCCTATTCATCACCGCTTCAATCTTAGACGGGTCCACTTTAATACCATCTTGACAAATTACATGCCCAAGGAATTGAACTTCACGTAAGAAATATTCGCATTTAAAAAACTTAGCATATAATTTGTGTTGCTTTAAAATCTCCAGAACCTGTCTCAAGTGATGATCATGTTCATCCTCCGTTTTAGAATACACCAAAATGTCGTAGATAAACACATTTACGAATTTATCTAAGAATGGTCGAAAGACACGGTTCATCAGATCCATAAATACGGCAGGAGTATTTGTTAGACCAAATGGCATCACAATAAATTCATAATGACCATAACGTGTAGGAAAAGTAGTCTTAGGTATATCCTCCTCTGCTACCCTTACATGGTGATATCCCGATCTTAGATCAATCTTTAAGAAGTAAGAAGCCCCTTGTAACTAATCAAACAAGTCATCAATTATGGGCAACGGATACTTGTTCTTGATTGTCCTCTTATTCAAATTCCGATAATCAATGCACATACGAAGGGTCCCATCTTTCTTTTTAACGAATAACACTGGTGCACCCCAAGGCGACGAACTCGGACTAATAAATCCCTTGTCTAATAGTGCCTGTATCTGGGTTATCATCTCCCAGATCTCTGAAGGAGCTAAACGATACGGAGCTTTCGCGATAGGCGTAGTACCAGGTATCAGATCTATTTTATACTCAACATCCCGTATAGGTGGCAACCCTGGCAGATCATCTGGGAATACTGCTGGATATTCAGAAACAACTCAAACATCGGTGATAGGCCTCTTCACCTTCTTCACATCAATGGCGTAAGCCAGAAAATACGCACACCCTTTGGCTAAAGATTTTCTAGCCTTCATAAACAAGATAATCGGGAAAGAATATTAAGATCTATCCCCATGAGCCATGACATGCGACCCGTCAGCTAAAGGAATAGTAATCAGTTTCTTGTGACACTAGATACTAGCTCTATGGTGACTTAACCAATCCATACCTAGTACTAAGTCAAACCCCGGTATAGGCATCAACAAACAGTCTACAGGAAAGCTAGTACCATCTATATCTATTAGCACCCTAGTCACTTAAGTAGTTACAGGCACTAACTTACCATCTGCTATTTCTACCTCTAATGGAGAAGCAATCATAGAAGTAGGCAATTTTAGTTTATCACACAGAGATACAGATATAAATGATCTATCTGCACCAGAGTCAAATAACACCGGCAGGCACAGAGTTTATCAAAAACATACTCGTGATTACATCACTGTTCTCGGCAGCCTCAGTAACAGCCATCTTAAAGGCTCTCCCTTCCGCAGAAGGTGCAGCCTTACGCTTCTGAACTACAGAAGACGATCCCCCGACAGTGGCTACCCCTTTCCCCGTCCCCGTTGACTTTTGTTTGGTGCAGGCTCCGAATCGATTACCTTCCTCATGACAATTCCAACAAACATTGGTTTTAAACCGGCAATCTGATGGCTCGTGACCAAACCCACCGCAACGCAAACACCGACGAGTCTGCGGTGTGCAAGGACCAGTATGACTTGACTTACATGTTCCACACCAAGGTTTCCCTTGATTAGACCCAGAACCTTTGATTTTCTGATCTCTCCGATTCTGGTTGCCATGCCACTTACCCTTGTTTCCACTCTGATTCCCACTGGACTTGTGAGACAATCCCTTCTCACGATTCATCCTTTCCCTAGCTTTCACATCTCCCTCTACAGCTCGAGCTAATATGAATGCTTGAACCAGTGATGTTTCCATGCGGGTGTTACCCCGATATTCAGGCAACAAAGCTTGAACAAAGTGTTCAATTTGTGCAGGTTCGTCAGGTACCCACTGTTTTGCAAATCTTAATTTCTCATTGAACTTTGTAATCAGCTCATCAACTGACATCTTATCATCTTGTGCCAAATTCATGAATTCCCGTTTCACCTTTGCTAGATCAAAAGCGTTGCAAAAATATTCACAGAACTTGCTCTGGAATTGTTCCCAAGTCACGGAGTTTAGTGTTTCCCTGGATAGATGTGCAGTCAAGGAATCCCACCAGGTTGCAGCTTGGCCCTTCAATCTTCTTGTTGCAAACTTAACCCTCTCGGACTGTTCGCAATTACAGGCATCCAATGCCTTAATCGTCTCTCTCAACCAGTTCAAAGTAACATTAGGATCTGAGCTTCCTGAATACTCCGGCGGCTGACAATCCATGAAATCCTTAAATTGACATTTCGGTTTGAAACCTCCCTGAGTTGGATACCATAGAATAAAGAAGTTCTACTGTTGTGGTTGCTGGGGTTGATAAGGTTGTATCATTTGTGGAATGGAGACATAAGGTAAAGATCTGAAAGGTGTTGACACTGTGCTAAAAGGAGTAGCAGTGTATACAACAGGTGGTATGGGTTTAGTAAATACAGATGACTCTCTAGGCATATGAATAGTTTGGGTTTGCTGAGAGGACTGAGTTTGTTGTTGCTGCTGCTCCAACTGCTGTATTCTATCTCTCAAAGTTTGCAGGGTATCCTCCAATTGCAACACATAATACTACTGATCGGATTCTCCATTATGTGAAGTGCCAGCTCTGTGATGCTGTTCATTGCTGCAGTGGAGGACTGGTTGTTGTTTCTTCTCGGGGACGCAGGGGTAGTTGTCTGGTTCACGTTATCAGCCATTTTCTGTTTTATACACAACATCTCACCAGTTGTTAGATTTAATCTGTTAGTATAAACATACTAACTACCCTCAAAGCTACACTACTAATTACCCACCCTGGGAATAGTGAACTGACCAGAGCCTTGGTTCGGGTATTGCACGGAAACACCAATGCAAATCCCCAAACCAGTGCTCTGATACCAATTTGTAACACTGTACTTTTTAATTAACATAAAACTGCGTGCGGAAACTAATTACATATAATTACATTAAATCAAAAGATAAATACAAATTTTTGTCTGGTTGTCATTTACAAAATACCACTACAGTGTTAATTACAAAACAGGCTCTAATAAAAAACTTTTGACATCTGAGTAGTGGTCTGTCCATATCCCCAATCATCATCTCCAAGAAACTCACCACGGAGGATCTGCAAAACAATCTAGTGGGGAATTAGCACAAAGCTAAGTGAGGGAACAGATATCTAAACATACACAAGGCAAACATGCCTAAACACAAAGCTCATATATCCTAGGTGAACCGGCGGTGTTGCAAGCACCTACAACCAAGGTCGGCCAAAACCAAGGTTTACCGATAGCCCGGTTAACATGGACAACAAAATTAGCACCCTTGAATACAACAAATGTAAATCAAGAAATGCACTAATACTATATATCCCTAAACACAGGCCCAGCCAAAAATCCACCACGCTGATCTCCAAAACAACATGTATACATATTAAATAAGAGCATAGTTACAATCAGGATATCATATCCTGTATATCCGAAGATATAAATCCACTCACCACAGTCAGCAAGGCTGCAGTTCACTCAGATGACTAATTCACTGAGTCTTCTCAGTTCCTGAGAATATGTAAACACAAGTCAGTATATATTCCTTAATAATGATTCACAATAAGTAATACACTCATTCATATATCATATGTGTGTATATATATATATCACATATATCGCATATATCACAGATATATATAAAATCAGTACATCATAATCTTGATTATTAAAGAAATCCTCAAAGTCCCAAATTCCGGATAGATTATACGGTTTTATCATAAAACAGGATACAATTCACAATTCCGTATGTCAAGGCAATTCTATATGATTTTATACAAATCCCGGATGAGTCATGTGGAATTATCATAATTCCGGTTTAATTTCACAATTCCGAATAAGCAAGGGCAATCCATGCGGTTTTGTATAAAGTCTGGATAGCATTCGGGTTTCCTCTCAATTCCGGATAAGTTATAATTCCGTATAAGTGCAATTCCGAATGAAGTCCAATTTCGATTAATTCAAATCCGGTTGATACTTAGTTCAATTCCGAGCAAAGGCCAATTCCGAACAAAAGGTCCAATTCCGAATATAAGCCAAATCCGATCAATGTAATTCCGATCAAATGAGATTCCGAGTAAAGGCAGTTGTTCAATTCCGAATGATCATCAATTCCGATCAATCCAATTCCGAATAAAGTTTTAGGGAATTTTAATCTTGGTTATATTCGGATTCTACAAAATCCGATCATTTCATTCGGATTGTATCCATTCCGACCATTCTGTTCGGTTTTCATCCAAGTGTTAGAGGAAGGGTTCATCGCTTCGGAATTTAACATACTTCCTATCAACTTATTCGGATTTAACCCCAATTCCGAATATACTGTTCGGATTTCATACATTCCGATTGATTCAAAACTACTAATTCGAATGATTCATATTCTTGAACAATTTGAATTCTAACTTCAATTCTAGGTTGTTTTATACACATGCATATAATCTATGTTTCCAGAATTCACTCTAAACATATAATGAACATAAATTATCAATCAATTCTAGCATGCAAACAACCTAACTTCAAACAATTCGAGATTCATTCGGTTTTCACATAAAAATCCATAAATCCGAATGAAATTAACAACTATCAACAATTATTCTAACCTTAAGGATCAGGTATTGCAGAATTCAAATAAAAAATCCAAAGATGAAGATGAATCCTTTCTCTTGTGTTCTTCGGCCGAGAGCATCAAACACACACACACAATTTCAATTTTTTTATTTGCATGCAATTGAGATGTTGGTGGATGAAATAAGGGTTAAGTGTACATAAACTTGACACATCATATGCCACTATCTCTATTAATTAATAATAAAACACATTATTGCTAAATAATTTATTAATTAACATATAACAACAATTATTTCACATAATCAAATATAAATTCCAAGGTTAATTTAATTAATTACCTCATTATGTCTAAGCCGGTTAAGAGGGTGTTACAAAGTGTCTTAAGCTGAGTGCATAATTTATAGATAAGTTTTCATAAACTGCCTACCTTGTCAAGCTGAGTGATAAGTTCACAAGTTTGGTTTGTTCCGAACATGATTTAACTGCTAAGTGTGGTTAAAATATAAATTTGATTTAGTCTCAAATAAAAATGACTAAGTGTCACTGAGCCTGAGCAGTGTGCTCTACTCAAGCTGAGTATCAATCTCAAGTTGAGTGCTAAAATCAAGCTGAGTGCTTGACTCACGCTGAGTCATAAGTTTACTCAGCTTGGTATGTCCACACCATGTTTTAATTACTATGTGTTATTAATTCATGTGCAGTATATTTGAGTCAGTCTCAAATTATATTTTATACCGATTACGTATTGGTATAATTCAACAGTGTAAATAATATTTTTGTAAGTCAAGAATGTTATTTTACATATCCATTGGGAGATGATGTGTTTCTACTCTATTACTGTTACATCAAGCTGTAAGTTCGTTAGAGTAACGGATAAATAGGGATTTCCAACGGTAACTTTTCTCTCTCCTCAAAAAGGTATATATATCGGATGTAACCGAAATTCAGACGTTTACTCTTACTAAACTTCTGATATACTCACTATACCTTCTAGAATAACCTATTTTCTAAGTGCAATTAACCTTTCATTCGAACTTGAATCCCTAATCACTCAGTGCGACTTTGGTAATCACTCAGTGTGAATCAATTTCAAGTTTGCTTGTTTCTAACATGGACGGAATCATTCTGAATCTCCATTACAGAATGGTAAGAGGTGCATTATTCAAGAACAACGGAATGCCTGTGATTAAGATGAATAATCAACGAGCCTGCCTTGCTATTCCTGAGCGAAAATGAGGCGGAGGTTACGAAACATGGGTGGATTACATCAGAAAATGTCCGTTGGCATTCGCTTTTACTGGAGCACCTATTCACGTTGTTCCTCAGCACTTACTGGTGTTCTGGTATACGTGTGTCTATGACCAGGACAGCGGCGAAATTCGAGGTAATGTGCTGAATGGAGAGAGAACCATTGCTCTCACAGCTCAAAGGCTAAGGGACGTTCTTCAACTCCCTCAAAATGATGTGTTCGAGCCTGCTGTGACGAGGCAGGTGGCAAGGTCTGTCCTACCCAGAATGGGTCACCCACAAACAGAGGGTGTAATAAAAAAGGCCACCTTTCCAACCGGATGGGGTTTCATGGTATCAACAATGATTCGTTCACTTGGTACCAAGGTTGGAGGACTGGACCAGGTTAATGAGTTCGAGATGCACTTGCTCTACAATATTTTCTTTGCAAGAAATCTGGATTATGCACAACTCATCTTCAATGAACTCAAGGTCCAAGTGATGAATACCACGAGGGATCTTCATGTACCGTATATAAGGTACATGTACTTGGCATTTGAAGCAGAACTAGGGATAGCACTGTATGAAGCTGGTTAGTTTGTGTTCCTCACACCAGCACTCAGCTCAAAGATGTTCAACAATGACATCTTTCCAGAGCAGGAAGGCCTAAGTGAGCCTATGTAATGGATAACTGAGAGGGCTTCCTCTGAAAGTGAAGCTGAGGGGTCAGATCAAGGGGGAGCAGCTCAAACTGATCAAGAGGTTCAAGCGGAGCACCCTGCTCAAGCTGAGCCAGCAACCATTCAAGCTGCACCTGGTAAGATCTCTCCACGTTCTTCTTCTTCTCACTTTTCTCCATCCTCCTTTGGAGACAAGACTACAGTAAGCCCAACTTAGTCTAACCTATCTCCTCCACCTTCTTTCCATCATAAACTCCACTCTAAAGCCAACCTTAGTGTGCCCACTGCTACCAAGGAAAACATTCAAACCTATATAAGAAAATCTGCCAAAGGTGGTGCTACAACTATAGGTACCATTGGAGCTGAAATCACATTGATTCCTCCACCGGCAGGAGTTGAGGGTGAGATACCTACTCTTAAGATGCCAACTTCAAGGCTCATTCAAACCCTTAAGCCTAGCCAGGGTATGGTGTCTACTCTGCCCACATTCTCCAGAGCCATGGGAGAGCCTACTACTATGCCTGAGCAGACACACTCAGGTAACATTGAAATTATGACCAATCCCCGGGGTCAATCATCCCCTCTCACCAAATAAGCCAACCACCAACCCATACACATCATGTTTCGAGCCCAATTACTTCTCTTCACTTCTCACACTCTCCAGCGCGAACTGTCATTGATTCATCTCAATACCAAGGTGAATTACAGGGTCCAACCTCTGGTGCACATGATTTTGAGGGTATACACCAATCCTTGGATGATGCACCCAAACACTCTCCTTAGAACATTGACTCATTCAACTCTGATGAACACTAATTTGAGTTCAAAGGCAGGAGTCAGTCTCCTCAGGATGAAGCTACCTCCTCAGGCATTCAAGAGCTGAAAACTTACATTGCAGCTCAGTTTGTTTTGTTCCACCTCAAGCAAAAGAAGCACAAACGCCAAATCTATCAGAGGCTTACGAAGTTGACTAATGATGTTAAAGAAATTGCCTCTGCTGTTGCTGCTTTACAACAAAAACAGACTTAGAACCCTGTTGATGATGACAAAAAGGGGGAGAAGGTTCAAGCTGAAGCTGACGCTGAGTTAGTTCAAGATGAAGCTGAGGCTCTACTAGTACTAGCAAGAGGAGCAGAAAGGCAAGCTCAATTTGAGGGGAAGTTGGAGTTAGAAAAAGAGGAACCTGCAGCTAAAAGACAAAAAGTGATAGAATCTGAATCTGAAGCTGACAGTGTTTCAGAAACAGAGGAAGAGAAAGCTACAAGGTTAATGAATGAGATGCTTGAGCAAGAAGAAGCTGATAAGCTTGGGATCTCTATAGCTGAGCTGAAAAAGAGAAAGGAAAAGAAAGTGAGGGACCAAGAAAGGGAAAAAGAGAGAAAGGCTTTAGCTCAAGCTGAAGCTGATTATTCTGGTCCAAGGCCTGATCTGATCCCGTATATAGATGCAGATATTCAGGAGTGCCATCATTCTCACCTTCCTATTTGATGACAAATCAACAGTAGGAATGGACCTGAGGTATGTTCACAGGATGGGCTACATTGAATGGAAAAGAATAATTATGATGCTCAAGAAATTCAAAAAGAGTCAGATCAAGCAAGAGATCACAACTGAAGTCTCTAAGTTGATTTCTCGAGCTGAGGAGCTAAGGTATGTTCTAGTTCCTGGTCTGCAATGGGAGAGATTATTTGAGATACCTGAAGGTGTAACATTCAATGAGAATCAAGGTATTGATACACCTGTTCAGGGTTCATGTTTAAGGATCAGGCAGGCGATCCTAGCTTCATCAAGCTGAATGAAATCCATTATCTGAAAGCTAAGGATGTCATACACATAAGAAGTTGCTGTGGTGATAGCTCAAATCATTTTGTGAGATATAAGCTGAATAAAATCATCAGAGTGCAACAGAATGAACTCAAAGGAAATGTAGAAGCAGAAATCCTACTAGAAGAGATCAACAGAGAAATCATTCTTTGGGAGGTTCTACATCCTGAGTTCAAGAGATAATTTTTGTAATAGATTAGTTCTATATGTAATTACTAAATTAGTTCTAATAATTTGTAAGCACTAAGTTTTCATGATCTAAGTGATCAAAGTTTTATACTCTGATATGTTCAATGAATACAAGTATTAGTTTGATATGTTCAACTGTTTATGATATGTTCATAATTCTTAGTCTGATTAGTTCAGCTTGAATGAATAATTTGATTGGTTCTTGTTCATTAATATGATTGGTTGGTATGTTCAACTTATAATTGATAAGTTCAATTAAAATTGATAAGTTCAATTAAAATTGATAAGTTCAATTAATATTTGATAAGTTCAAAATTAAAATCTTAATAAATTTAAGATTTGGAACATAATTATGTTCAACAAACTAAAGAACTGTTTGATGTTTTTGACATCATCAAATAGGGGGAGTTTGTTGGTCAAAGGATCTCATCAGTTGAAATTTGATGAGATAAAGTTAAGTTTGGAAGATATGTTCTGAATATAACTTAAACAGAATTATGAAGCTTGATCAGACTGAGCATAAGCTGAGTATAAGCTGAGCATATAGTTGATCAGCTTACACTATATTTTAGCAAGCATATCACTATGGTTGATAAGTTGTGTGTGTCACCTAAGAAATAGGTTGAGTATTCAGCTTGATGAGTTTCAAGCTGAGTGACTCAGCTTATAGACTGAGTCAGCTCAACAGAGTTACTAAGTAAGTTCTAGCTAACCCTTATGACTTCTAAGGATGAGTTAATCATTATACATGGTAGTACATGTTTGTTTTCGGGTTTGTCCTCGAAGAACTCAGCTTGATGAGTTTCAAGCTGAGTAACTCAGCCCGACTAAAGAAGTCAGTTTAAGAGTATTTAAATATTTTTTAAATTCCTTTTACTCTCTATATCTACGGCATGGATAAGAAGATTCCAGAATCAAGATTGAAGATTGAAGACTCAAGATAGAAGATTCAAGATTCAAGATTCCGGGTTATCCGTTATTTGTTAGCAGATTAGGATAAGTTCTAGTTTGTTAGGATCCGTAGGAACGGGATTATAAATACTTATCTCCTGATAAGTTTAGAGGTACAACAATGAATGCCAGACTCTAATCTCACCTCAACCTAATCTTCATATGTGTTACGAATCTTGATACATAGTTTGTAAGTTCAACGTGATAAAGAAATTCACATATTGCCAACATTGTTCGTGTGTTCGATCTTCACATCTGTTGTGAAGTTGGTAAGTATTCAATCAGTTCGTATCTATAATCATAAGTTGATTATAGATAGCAAAGTTTGAGAGATTGAGATATTTGATTAACATTAGGTGTTTACATATCAAGTGTTGCTTACTTGGTTGTTACTGTAATCATCTTCTTATTAATGAAAGCATTCGATTTCATGTGGTTTGATGTGTGTTAACACTTTTTATTGATTTGTTTAATTTTCCGCAGAAAGTGTATTCAACCCCCCTTCTACACATTACTTGTTTGTTGATACTCTCACCAAGGGACCAACAAGTAGTGTGTGTGTGTGTGTGTATATATATATATATATATATACACACACACACACACTACTTGTTGGTCCCTTGGTGAGAGTATCAACAAACAAGTAATGTGTAGAAGGGGGGTTGAATACACTTTCTGCGGAAAATTAAACAAATCAATAAAAAGTGTTAACACACATCAAACCACATGAAATTGAATGCTTTCATTAATAAGAACATGATTACAGTAACAACCAAGTAAGCAACACTTGATATGTAAAAACCTAATGTAAATCAAATATCTCAATCTCTCAGACTTTGCTATATATATATATACGGGAAGATTCAAAAGAGAATGAGAAACTAAATGAGAATGAGAGACTCAATCGCAGTCGTTTATTTTGTAAGTAGAATTCATGGATGGAGCGTGGCATGGTGCATGTGATGAATTAATGAGTGGGCAATGACATTGAAAGACGGAGAATTGGACAGTTGGGATTGAGTCTCCAACTTTGATTTAATTTAATGCTCTCATTTGAACCTCCCTCTATATAGGGGAAGGTTCAAATGAGAATGTGAAATTAATTAAGAATGGGAGACTCAATCTCAGACATTCATTTTGTCAGTGAAATTCATGGATGGAGAGCGTGGGAGGATACACTGTGGCAGGGTGCATGTGAGGAATTCATGGGCGGGCAATGACATTGAAAAAGAGGGAATTGAACGGCTAGGATCATGTCTCCTATTCTCATTTAATTTAAGGTTCTTATTTGAACCTCTCAATATATATATATATATATATATATATATATGGAAAGGTTCATTTGAGAACAGTTTTTATTGTAGTACCGTGTGGTCCTTAATTTTATTAGAACAATTGCTATAATTCTAATGAATCATTAAGAGCCCATATTAATGCTCATTAGTGACTCATTAATAGAGAGTATAAAAATGATGTAAATTTAATTACGAATCATCCACCCAAACGTAATACACGGTTTGGTAAATATATAAATGACTAAAATACTCCTAATATTAAGCATCAATGTTTGTTACAGGTGGAACTTATGGTACTCACATAAGAATGGTTCTTAAATAAACTTCTCACTGTATATATATAAGGTAAGGTTCGGTGCATAACAACAATATATACAGAATCTACCAAACCAAACTCAGTCTTTAGATTTGATGATCGATGATTGAGATTACAACCAACTATATATTTATTTAAATCGAATATGCAGTTTTCGACCGAATATGCAGTTGAGGTAAATCACATATGTATTCATAGTGTCAATCATCTAAATTTAAAAGCTGAGTTGGTTATGTAAGTTTTGTACACAAGACAGGTTATGTATTGATCCTTGCCATAAATATATATATATATATATTTATATATATATGGATGAGATCAAATAAAAGGTAAATTAAAGTAAAAAGTGGAAGAGGGATGATTAGTGATAGTTTTTCAGTATATACATCAACTGATAATTGTTAGTTCATCATCTTTATTGATTAAAACTAGTTCTTCATCGATTTCTTTTTGATGAATCCAACATATACATCACTTTTTAGATGAAAGCATTTTGTTCATCACCAAATTATTCCAAAAATTTGGTTTCAAAATCTGTATTTGAAAATCTCTTTTGCTGTGTAAAAAGTAATGAATATGTTGGATTCATCCAAAAGAAATCGATAGAGAACTAGTTTTAGTCAATAAAAAGGATTTTTTATTGCCTCTTACCATTTTTACGTTAATATACCTTTTACTTGATCCTCACCCAATATATATATATATATATATATGAAAGGTCATTTGAGAACCGTTGTTTTTTCGGGAATCACGAGAGCCGTTTATAATCACCATTAATGAGTTAATAATATATATATATATATATATATATATATATATATATATATATATATATATATATATATATATATATATATATATATATATAATACATATATGAAAGTTTATTTGAGAACATTTGTTATTGTGAGAATCACGAGAATCTTCTATAAAGACCATTAATGACTTATTAATATGGGTATTAATTTGGTCATATGAAAGGTCATTTGAGAACCGTTGTTTTTTCGGGAATCACGAGAGCCGTTTATAATCACCATTAATGAGTTATTAATATTATATATATATATATATATATATATATATATATGTATGTATTGATCCAATCATGAATTGCATCCAGGTGGAAAGATATTATAAGTTGGACTTGATTTTCACAAAATGAGTCATTAATGAGCCACTAGCATTATTCTCTACTAATGAAGATTCTACGTCCTGAAACAATGCAATGAACACCTTCATCTTCTTTCGTTGAACCTAAAGTGGAATGATTTCATATTATGTCACCTAAAATCAACTCGTCCCTACAATGAAGTCACCTATGTCGCTTTTAACGTGATAGATCAAGTGATGCAAGCATTTTTGGTTGAAGATGTTCTAATGATTAAAAGTGTGTGAGTTAATTTTTACTACTTTTAATAGGATCTCAGCGTGTGTCATTATTTTTATCGTTATCATTCATCTACTAGTATAAATAGCTCAACTCTATGTGAGTTGCAGTGTTCGTTAATTTTATAAAAGTACTTTGTTAGTCAAGTTCCTCCTAGCAAGAATTCAACACTTAAGATTGTTCTTGACTTATTAGATTCAGAATTTGTTTCTCGTTAAGTTTGTACTCAAACCCTAGCGTTTGTATATCAATATAACAAGCATTATATATATATATATATATATATATATATATATATATATATATATATATATATATATATATATATATATATATATATAATGAGTAGAAACTCTTTCCTAGGAAGATCCAGAACAATTAGTGAAACCCAAGATACTGAACCACCAAGTCTTTTGGGAGAGCAAACTCAAACAAACTTTTAAACTTTAGGAAGGATTATTAGACCTCTAAGGTCCCAATCCCCTAGACTTGAAGAAGTAGTTGATATCAATAGAGATATGCAATTACTGTCTACCCAACAATTACAATTGCTGAATCCAACAAATCTTTACAACACAGGGAGATTTGAGTTTAATACTGGATTGTTCAGGCACCATAGCATGTACAAATTAAGTGTTCCACAAGGAAGAACCCAAACAATCTCTCTTATGACTACAAACTCAGTCCAAAAATTGAGGAGAAATCACAAGACTCCCACAATTCATTTTGGATTGCTAGCGATTGCAGTCAAAGGACTTCATAGGACAGGAACAAGTGCTAAAGTCTTAATTGTCATAACTGACGCAGGATGGTCAGCTCTTGATCAAGCTATCATAGGTACCATGGAAATAGACCTCAATGACAATATAGGAATAGCATACATAGCACCACAGAACTACTCCCTCAGTGTTTCTGATTTACAGAAATATGTTAATATCCACATCCAAACGAAAGGATATGAAAATTTTCTAGGAAAGAATCTCCAAATAGAAATCATATTTCTTGGAAGACTAATGGGACTAGCTGGTAGCCAATTCAAATTAATATAGACTCTATGATACAGTCTATAGCATCAAAAGGAATCAAGATGATTCCCCCCACCAAATTTGATTCCACCTTACTAGATGGAACAGAATGGAACATCCCAAACCATAGAGAAAAAATGCAAGAAACCCTCCTTCCCAGATGAAGCATCTCATTCAACAATACACATGGCTCCAAAACACTAAGGTTCACCAATTATGAAGCTGGACCACCACAAAACATAGAAACTG
The DNA here is from genome assembly GCA_947179395.2 of Pulicaria dysenterica. NCBI lineage: Eukaryota > Viridiplantae > Streptophyta > Magnoliopsida > Asterales > Asteraceae > Pulicaria > Pulicaria dysenterica. Next base: position 21,247,065 of record OX359293.1, read on the forward strand.
ATGAGGAAGATATAGCCTCAACAGATTTTATGGATATCAAAGAAATCTGGGATACCTTAGGAGAACCATCAGGAAAATATGACTTTAAGGTTAGATATGATCCACCTCCTAAGACCACAGACGTCCAAGACATTGTTCCCACAGGATGGATAATGGATTCTGACCACATTATTCTTTATCCAAAAGAAATGTTTTTAGAATCACCTAACCCTGAAGAAATGACTGAAATGGAAGAATATTTAAGAAACCAGGGAAAGGTAAAGGATGACCAAATCATCTACTTAGATGATGAAGGTAACGTTAGACTTACTCCTTCTGAAAAAGAAGAACTAATGTCTAAATACCTAAATGATTCAGCCTCTTCAGTTCAACCACTTGAACTAATGGACGCAGAATCATCTGGATCAGGAATCACTGGACAATATGAAACTTACATACCCAGTACATCAAATTATGTTGGAAGACCTCCTAGAACTGCTTACAGCAACTATGAGGAACCAAAAGCACAATTTGTTTCAAGAGGAAGAAGATTGCCAACAGATCCTGTCTTCCCAGGACTATTAAATGGCAAAGTACAACTCAATCTTGGAGGAGTACATCCTCAGTTGTGGCCAACATACCTTGAATCATGGGCACAAGAAGTACACTGTGATTTGAACTCCAATTACACAGGCCTAAGTGCTGAACAAATGATAACAATAGCAGAAAATTATCTAGGAACCTCAGCCTTAGCAGCATGGGAAGCTTACAAAGAAAAATTCCCACAAAAGATTAATGAGCTAGTATCACAAGGAAATAACATAATAAATTTCACCACAGTGATAAGAAATTTGTTAAATGCTAGTGATACTACCCGTAATCTCACGATACAACAAACAGAAGCTTTAAGAGATTTAGAACAATTACAAATTAAGGAATGGAAATTCATTGTTCCATTTCTCTTAGATTTTGTTGTATTAGCAACTGCCTCAGGAAACTTCTATAATCCTGACGTAGCTGATAGAATCTTCACTAAACTACCTGGAAGTTTAGGAAAAGAGACACATATGGAATGGAATGAAAAACTTTCAAACCAAGGTCTGGAAGAAGTCTGGAATAATGTCACAGTTTGAGCCAGATTTATCACAGAACAATTAAAACAAAGGTGTCTCGTTATCCAGTCTCAAAAGGAACTTAAAAAGAAAGTCTCTGGCTTTTGCTCTCAAATCTACACTCCACAGATTTATCAATCAAAGTCTAGATCATTCAAGCCAAAACCCAAAAAGAAGATCCCGAAAAAATCTCATTATCTAAGGAAATTAAAGGCCAAAAAGTCAATTCTCAACAAAGATAAACATGTGAGAAAATACAAACCAGGAAAAGCATACCAAAAATTCTCTTGCTATGCTTGTGGAAAAGAAGGACATATGTCAACTTCGTGTCCTAACAAAAATACTCTTTTTAATGAGAGAGTAGATCTACTAAATTCTACAAATGAAGAATTAGTAGAAATAACTTCTGATGTTTCCGCAACTTGTAAAAATAAGTACAGCAACTCCTATGCAAGGGCTTCTAGGATACCAGATGAAGGACTACTAGAAGTTAGATGAGTTTGTTTTCTGTTTTATGAGATCACAGTTAACTCTTAAGAAGACGATTCTTTAATATTTCTAGAAAAGAATTCGATGTCATTGAGTAACTTTTGTTTCTGACTTTCAAGATTATCTATTTTTAGTTTTTGGAAAATCAAAGATTTCTTACACACACCAGCAAAACTATTATTAGTATAAACATAATTACACAAATCTATTTCTTTTTGTAGTTTTTCGAGCTCAGAATATAATATATGTAAACTAGTAGTATTCATTACCTTAAAACCTTTCTATTTCTTCTAGCTCTTTACTTAGCTGTTGTAGTCTAAGATTTTCATCAACATATATATTAATATTTATTTTCTTAACTATTTGTTCTTTTATGTCTAAAGGAAGTAACTCGGATATAACTAAATAAGCTATTTTTAATCTAGTATCAGGATTACAACGCTTATGAGCATTTACTATACAACAATATAGAGGTAAATTTATATTGCAAACACAGTAAAGATGATGTCTTTTATGTTTTAAAGCTTGCTTTTCTAACCATTCTTTTTATCTTTCTTCACATACACATCTATCATATTGCTTACAATATATAGTTCTCCATCTGCAATTTTTATTTGGCATATGCTTATAATAATAAACTCTATTTTTTCAAAGAAATATTTTCACAATATTAAAGAACAATTAGCAAGGCTTTCAACCATATCAAAACTTCTAATTTCTTGGCATAAAATTTTGTTTTTCAAAACATCATTCTTTGTCACTCTGATATCACAGAAAAATTACTTGGTTTTTGAAAATTTGATTTTCCTCACCTTTTTGAGTTACTAACCTACTTTTTTTTTTCTATGACACTCTTCTTTTGTTTAAGCGGTACTTTTTTGGTTTTCAAACACTCTTACGTCTTTTGGAAAATCTTTCATAAAACCTTTCTTTTTTTCTTACAACCATGTTGTCATGGAGGTTTGCCAAATTAATGACTAGTAGTTATACTCCTACTATGAGTATGAACTATCAGCGACTAGAAATCATTTTGAAAAACAATATTTTGAACCATGAATTAAAAAGTCTCAATTTATGGTGTCCAGTCTTGCTAATCTTACTAAACTAGCCTGCCATAATATTAGATAAAACACACTTATATTATACAAGAGAACTTACAATACAAGTAGTAGCTTTTTCAACTGTGGATTACAAGACTTGAAAATAAAAACACACTAGTTCACTCGCTCATTATGTTACAAAGAGTGATTATTTTCGTTGGTTGTGGTATATGCCAACTTACAATACATATCTCTATTTATAGACTAGAATTAAAGTAGCAATTATTGAAAGCATAACACCTGTATGGTGCTAGTTGAAGATGCCATTTTTGGGACCCATGTGACTGTATTAGTGTCTTCTTTTTTGAATATCTTTAGCACATGTCTGTTGAAAATCAAAGATGCCATTTGAGTGGATGGGACCCTTGGGCAAATTATAGAGATGCAACTTCAATTATGGAGGCTTTATTTACTAGTAGTGGGGGGACCATTCACAGCTTTTCTAGACGTATTTGTCTAGTAGTGAGTGAAGGAATGATCTTGATGATGCCAGGTGTTATTCTTGCCTTTTCTTGCTACATGTAGATATCTCCATGTCTTCTGTTAGGCCAAGCTCCTTTCCTTTCTTCAGAGTTTTGTACTTCATTAGACTCTCGTATTTCTCGTATGGTAGGTTGTAGAAAGGAGAAAACAAATACTTGTATATAGATACATGAACAAATACTTTTGTAATAACTGTTTCTGTAAGGAGGATAAATTCTTCTGGATCAAGATGTTCAGTATTCCAAAAGAATTCTGATGCATGGACATATCCAAACCGTTCTTGAATATCCTTTGGGTTTGTTGATGTAAGATGCCATATATCTGGATTCTTTTGCGAAAGGGTATCCTTCCATTCTGTTGAGAAGGTTTTTGTTAAAACTTTAAAAGCAGAACACGAGGGCTCTGGTCTTAAAGAACCAAGATCTTTGGGTGGAGATCCGAAAATATCTATCACAATATCTCCTTGATCAAATATATGGATATCGGATAGTGTTCGTTGAATTTTTCTAGGTAGCCATTTTAACTGGTCATCGCTGGAAAAGATAATCCCTAATATTAGTCCATATGAAAACAATTCAGTAAAATGAATTTCAGAATTTCTAAATTCTTGAGGTTTAGCAATTCTTAGATCAATTTGGACTGTTCTGAAAAATATACTTAATTTTCCAGGGAGAGTTGGAATTTCTTCAAGCTGTACTGAAAATCCAGGTTTATCAATTTTGTTTATAGACATGAGAAATTCCTGAAGTTCAAAAAATCTTTTAATACTAAGGTTACAGTATTCTGTAAGCTCAGCAAATTGTTCCGTCACTTCCATCTTAGTAATATCTGGTTCTTCTGGGAATTGAACCTTAGCATTTTTAGACTTGGTCCAACCAGAAGTTGAAGCAGTCTGAGAAAGCTTGTGAGAGCTTCCTGTTTCATCCATATTGGGCTGTAAGACCAATAATTTTTGTGATGCAGGACTCATTTGGGTCATTAAGCCTGATTGTACTCCAATGTTTGGGGCTATATAAAAATTTAGGCCCAGAGACTGATGAGCTTGAGTTAGACAAGTGTCTAAGTCTTCATACCCTTTCCAAGTGGATTTCATGAATTCATTTTGTTCCTCAATTTTTTGAGCTATTTCAGCCCAATTGTCATAAATACCTTTATAAGGCCCATTGAGCAACAGATAGTAAGAAAATATTTTGGGCTTTTGTTTAAGAAAATTAATCTTCTGGGTTACAGCATTTATTAAAGCAATTTTTTCTAGCTGTATGGCCAGGAGAAGTATGCAGATTCCAAATACCATCAATGATAGCATTTTCCTGTGAAGTTAATCTTGATCTCAGATTAAACTGGAATTGCGCCGAAGGAGGGTAAGTTGTAAGAACTTGCCGTCCTATCGTCACTTGACTAGTTTCTTCCTTTTCTGTCCTTACTGTTCTTGATCGAGGCATCTGTAAAAATTCGAGATAATAAATTAGGAAGTAAATTGTTAGTACCTTTAATATGTTCCCAATTTATTTTAATCCCTTTTCCTAATATGAATTCTTTTAGATTTAGCCATCTTTTAGTTTGTAGCTTTGAGTCCTTTTCATATCAGAATATTTTACAAGTGCTTCACAGTCTGTTCTTATTGTTATTTCTTGCTTTCCTGCAAGGAATAATGCAAATGCTTCAAATGAATATATTACTGCTAAAAGCTCAAAATCTAGAGAGGTTAAATTTCCTTTTTCTTTGAATTTTCTTGAAGCATATCTGCATACTTGTTCTGTGAAAGAGGATGAGTATTTTGAAGGTTTTTTTAGGATAATTCCTCCCCATCCTGTTTCACATCCATCAGTTTGTACAACAAGATAGTCTGATTCTAATGAGATTGCCATTTCTGGAAGCGGTTGTACTAACTGTTTGATTTGTTTGACAAGTTTAATATCTTCCATATTAAACTGTCTTGTTCCTTTAATAGAAGTCTTATTATACAAGGGGCCAGTATATTTTGAAAGATTTTTGATAAAAGGCCTTGCATAATTTAAGAGTCCTAGAAAAGATTGAATTTGTTTCAGATCCTTGAGTTTATCGGGAAATTCAAGGATTTTTCTAGTGATATGTGGTTGAAGTTTGATTTTTCCATTTCCTAGTTCTATGCCAATAAATTCAATATATGTTTTGAATAACATCTTTTTTCTGGAAATAACCAAACCTTCATTTTCAAATATTTTAAAGACTGTGTGTAGGTGTGACAAATGTTCATATTTTGTTTTTGAGAATACTAAAATATCATCCACATATACACACGTAAAGTTGGATAAGTGTCTAAAATAGTCATCCATTTTTCTTTGAAATACTTGGGGTGCATTTTTTAATCCAAAAGGCATTACTTTCCATTCGAAATGTCCTTCTGAACAAGTAAGAGTAGTCCAAGGTATAGAGTCAGGATGCATCTTTACTTGCCAAAATCCACTTTTAAGATCAAATTTAGAAAACCATTTTGCATCTTGGATTTTATTTAGCAAGATTTCCTTTGTTGGTAGACAATAGCCATCTAAATGGGTATTATCATTTAATCTTTTATAGTTAAATACTATTCTTGATTGTCCTCTTTTTCTTTCTGACTCTTTTTGGACAATAAATGCAGTTGTACGATGTCTTGAAGTACTACGAGTAATGATATCAAGGTCCAGGAGCTGTTTGATATACATTTTGAACTCGTCAATAGTCCAATTATCGTATTTGGGCATTTGTGAGGAAATAGTTAAATCGGGATTAATAATATCTAGTTTACAGTAGATTTTATTCCTTTCTCAAAATTTGTGATGAATTTCTCCAATGATGCCAATTTTTTCCAGTTGGTCAATCTTATGTTTAAGATTGTCAACATCTTGTTTTGATATTTGGTTTGTAAATATTGATTTTGAAATTTCTTTTGCCGAAATCAAATCCTCTGGTAAGTCAATAAAAGAATAATCTTTTAAAGAGTTATCAGTAGTACAAGAATCTTGTAATTCTTGTTGGGCTATTGAAAGACCAATTAATTCGCGTTTTTTGGGTGTTCACAAGAACATTGATCATTGTCCTCTGAACACGAGTATTTTTGAACTTTAAGGGTTTGTATGTTACTACTGGCTGAGATTGGTTCTCGCACTAATAACGGTTCTTGCATGAACCATCTTAGTGCGAGAACCAATCTGAGCAGTCCTATTCCCCCTACTTCAATGTCATAGCTCACCCGTGAATTCCTCACATGTACCCTGTCACACTCTATCCCTCCACGCTCTCCATTCATGATCTTCCCATATTCAAGGAACGGCTGAGATTGGTTCTCGCACTAACAACGGTTCTCAAATGAACCCTCGCATATATATATATATATATATATATATATATATATATATATATATATATATCATGAATTACTTTTGATAAAATTTAAATTTATTTACCCTTGAACTTTTTCTACATTTTTGTATTTTAATTTACGTTTGTATTTTGTATATTGTATTTTGTGTGACGTTATTTTTCTTGATACTTTCGTACAACAATATTTTTTTTTGATACAATACCGAATTTTATTCACCATTCTCATAAAATAGTTATTAATCATTTGAAGATGAAAATAAGGTTTATCTTTAAATCTGTCAATTAAGATATATGTTTTCACCACAATCAAATGATTTATGATTTTTCTAATTTATTTTAGTGGAATTTATTTTATATTTTTTAAATAAAATTTTTTATTTTAAAGTTTACAAATATCCCATCATACTACCTATATAGTCAAATTGGTGTTCAGTTTTGATCAAATGTAAGGTCGGAATTACATAATTAATAAACGATTTTAATTTAAAATTAGTTTTAAATTAGGATAAAGTGTGAGATTGGAATTTCATAATTAATTAACGCTTTTAATTTTAACTAAATGGCTATGATTTGTATAATAATATTATTCTATATCAGTCATTTATTGATATTAAAAAAAATAATATACATATAAACTAGGTTATTTAAATAATCAATTATTTTTGGGCTTCTGTCCAACTTAAAAAAGCAACACTCTTTACTCTTTATTTGTGTCTAACTGTCTATTAGCCCCATTTATTTTATTTGTCAAATACAAGCCCATAATAAAGCCACAAACAAAGGAAGATGTAGGTGCGCTTTTTCGCTTAACATAGCTCACAACTTGTGAGCTATGTTAAGCGAAAAAGCGCACCTACATCTTCCTTTGTTTGTGAGAATTCTTGACCGTTTTTTTCATGTTTTTTACACTTTTGCCACTCAAAAAACTTATATATAGTGTGGGTATGTTGTAGGAATAAGCCACAACTTACATCTTCCATTTTCTCTCCAAATTCTCTACTTTTATTCACCAAACTTGTAATTTTAATATTGTACTTTTTAAGTATTTAAATTAATCAAAATTTGAGTTTTCTTTCACATGCATGTTTTTTTATAGTATATATTATAAGAAATGTATTTAAAAAAAAAAAAAAAAACGCTGTCGGTTTTTTTCCCAAAAAAAAAACTGGTTTTTTTAAAAAACCGGTTATAGCATTAACCGAAACCGGATTTTATAGTATTTGTATTCGATGCCGAAACCGGATTTTACTAAACCGGTTTTTTTTTAAACCGGTTTTTTTTTTGCCCAAAAAATCCGATCCGGATAATACTATAACCGGTTATAGTATTATCCGGTATATGTGCATGTCTACTCACAAGGCCATTATTAACCATCTTTGTCAGGTAAGCATAGTGCGGTTTAAGACGGTTTTATGCTTAAATCGAATATAACTAACTAATTTTCGTCTTTAAGATTTTGAAATAAAACATATTTTAGTTTATATCGGTTTTGGTTTTGATGGGTTTATCTATATCTTATATAACTTAAGAACTTGAAAATCCTATGAGGCATGTACAATTAAGCTTCAAATTTGAAATCCAATGTAATTAGATAAGGTCTAAATATGATATGACACTCAATTAGGTGATTTCCATGTCCCACATCGCTACCTGAGGCAAAACAAGGATGTCTCCATATCTATATATATACATATTTTATGATTCCACATTGCTTCTAAGAAACAAACCGAAGGATGTCATTGCCTATATATAGGTCTCCCATCATCGTTTGATTTTAGTTAAACCGGTTCGATGCAAGTTGCTCCGGTTCAGCGGTTATGTTCCGGTTTTAGTGAAACCGCCAGGTTCACAGTTGTCCGGTTTAGTCGCTACTTTTGAACCAGATTTAATCACGGCTCACGGCTGAACCGGCCGGTCCGGCCCGGTTTTCAAAACAGTGGAATAGGGTCAAGCAAGATGAAACCGTGATATTTGGCCTATGTGAAAATTCCGAATTAATTTTTTATTTTATTAAAATAAATTCAGTTTATTGGCAGTTGACATGGTTCATCAGTTATACACATATATATACACATTTATTATTGTGTATATATATGTGTACATATGTGTCCTACGTTCTGGGCAAAATAGAAAAGAACACCCCTGAAAACTTGAGTTTTTCATAAAAAAAATCAATCATGAAGCATACATGGTTCAATAGATCTGAGTTCTATTAACCTGAATTGATTGTTGTATCCTCAACGCAGATGCATACCCGCGCAATTTCTGTCTTATGACACTGCAGTTGCAGGCCTCAATCAACCGAATTGAAGTTCTCGAAATCTAGAAATAAGTAACTACTTTATTGTTGTTATATTTCAGCTTAGATCTATCTGGGTAGTTACATATGTTATATATGTTAATGCTGTGATTAATTCATTGCTCTTACATTAGGTCTAAATCTGATATAGCACTCAATTAGATGATTTTTTGTCCCACATAGAAAGATACAAAGAGATACACATGAAACCAGTTGACTATTTATGTGTTTTCTCATGAATTTGACAATTTGGCTGGTTTTTAAAACCGGACCGGTCATTGAACCGAACGTCATAATGGTTCATTGGTTCAACCGGTTGAACCGTATTTAAAACCGAATGATATTATTATTAATTTGAATACTTTAAAAGTACCTAAGTACAAAAAATATGTAATTAATTAAATATTTTAACTTACATAAAACAACAATCTTTAACATTTATAGTTTATAATTTTATATATACATTACTAAACATTAAACTTTACTACTTTTAAATTCTACTATATTCTTCAACAATTTTACGCATTACTATTAATCATCTAATCTAAATATCTAAATATACGTATAAGCTAAAACATTAGTTATTGAATTAAAATACTGCAGTTTAAAGAATACTAACGAAAAAGAGCGAAAAAGACAATTGTTAACTATTTACTTGATGGACTTATGGACTCTTAAGTCTGAAGGAAGAAAACAAATTAAAACCATATCCCACATCGCTAGCTGAGGCAAAACAAGGAGATCTTTATATCTATACATATATTTATGATCCCACATTGCTTCAAAAAAACAAACCGAAGGATGTCCTTACCTATATTTAAGTCTCTTATCATCTTTTGATTTTAGTTAAAAAGCTTTAGTAAAGGCCGATTCGATTTGGATTGCTCCGGTTTAGTGGTTTTATTCCGGTTTTAGTGAAACCGCCCGGTTCACAGTTGCCCGGTTTAACCGCTACTTTTGAACCGGATTTAATCACGGCTCACGGTTGAACCGGTTCAACCGGCCCGTACATTCCGGGTTTCAAAACAGCGCAATTGGGTCAAGTAAGATGAAACCGTGATATTTGGCTTATGTGAAAATTCCGAATTAATTTTTTATTTTATTAAAATAAATTCGATTTTTTTGGCAGTTAACATGGTTAATCAGTTAACTAACTGTTTTCTGATTATTGTGTATATATATGTGTCCTACGTTCTGGTTAATCAAATATGTGTTCATACAAAAATCCATCATGAAGCATATAATGGTTCGATAGATTCGACGACTCTAACTCTCCCACTCCAGTCGTTGCTTTTCTTTCTGTTACTTCGAAAGTAGCTGCTTCAGCTTCAGCCACTCGAATTTTCGATATTCCTTTTTATTTCTCATCAAACGAATGGCATCTTCTTCTGGAAATCCTCGCTTCTTTTAACCCGAATTGATTGTTGTATCATCAAGGCAGATGCATACTCGCGCAATTTGATGTAGGTATTGTTTCCCAAACATATTTTAGATCATTATTTTGTAAATACTTTTTCCTTTTATTAACGAAGTTAGATAATACAACCGAATTAAAATGCACAAAAGTTAGACTTTATCAACAAAAGTAGATACGATGAGCTTATAGCTCAAGTTTTGAATAAATTAGGTACTAACATATGCATCACTTAATAAGCCAGAATTTCTAGAACTAAACACACTGGGCTATCGCTGAAAGCGGCAATAATTTTGATGTACGTATGAGGTTTTGTTTTCTATTACTATATTTTGTTGATTAAATCTTTGCAGGTCTTTTAGGTGTAATTGCTCAAATACTAAAATTATAAAGTTTATTTTTTAAGTCTAATTAGATGAAATGTTCATTAAATAAAACATAAAATAGAAGCCCGCATTTATACGGACTTATAATCTAGTACTATTAATAGTTGCAATTTCACTTTATACACCAAATTCGTATCTTCTCAACCTAACATGTTTTTTAAAGTTTTAGAAGCTGAAGAGTTTTGCTTTGAAAGTTTAAATATCTACTTTTGTTCGGATGCAAAGTTGAGAGCCTAGAAAATAAAAAAGTAGTTGGAATTACTATTAGGATATATTAGTATACTAAATTATATGAATAATGAATATATTGGTTAATTATATATATAACGAGGTTGTAATATTTCTCGCGTTGGGGCGGAAACAAAAGACAATGATAAATAATATAAATTTACATCTATACATAATTAAATACTTAAACTAAAATAGATAAAAATCTAAACGATAAATTTCATTATAAAGAATGTGTAATACGGTCATATTATTTGGTCCGAATTCAAATATATTCATATTGTGTTCCTATTATGTCACACGGTTATTTATTAATAGAAAGAAGCTTAAAAATGTATAAAAAGAGGTTTAATGAGGTAATTTTACAAAGAAAAAATAAATAGAGAAATTAGTATTAGAAGGGATTATTTTTACAAATATAGAAAATAAACAAAAGCTATTTTTCTAAGGGCAAATGAGTAAAGAGTATTTAATATATATTTATAATCAAATCAAATTATCTACATCTCAATATTACTTTCATGGTAAGATGGTGTTTATACAAAAATATGTAGTTTTTAGTATTACAATTCAAAAATACTTTTTTAAATAAATATCATATTATGATAAAATAGCTATATCAATATATAGATAAAAATAAGACCTTAATATAATTGTATTTACTTCAAACATTTTATATAAAAGTATAGAGAAAAAACAAATAACATATAGTAGAAGCATACTTGGTATAAAAAAAAGAAACAAACGGTGTAAAATACAAAAAAGGGGGCTGGGTAAAAAAAAAAGAAACAACAAATGGGGGGATTTAGGATTTGAACCACAAACTATTTGGTTTGCAAAACAGCCCACTTGCCACTCCGTTGAAAAAATTCATTGTTTCAAAAGTTAATTGGTCAAATAGTCATTTAACTTAGGGGTTTATGCCGTTTTAGTCCATTAACTTTAAAAGTGGTAAGGATCGTCCTTTAACAACCATTTCGCTGCCATTTTGGTCCTTTCTAACATTAGCCGTTAGTGATCTCCGTTAAATCAGGGGTAGTTTGGTCGTTTTACTAGTTTTTCCAACTTTTTACCACTTTTCTAATTTTTTATTAATTTAAAAAAATATTTAATCCTATATATATATATATATATATATATATATATATATATATATATATATATATATATATATATATTCTTTCTCTCTAAACCTAATGTGTTCTCCCTATCTATCACTCTTGATCTCTGTGTGCTCTCCCTCTCAACTTTGATAACCACCGTCCCACCACCACCTCGAGCGTTGCTGATGGTCCCGTATGTTATACGGATGAAGCAATGCTAGATGATTAGTGAGTGTTTGTGTATGTGTTCGGTTTAGAGAGAGATAAAACCGAGAGGTTGAGAGCAAAACACAAATACTAGTAAGTTGGTAATGCAAAGCTTATCTTAGAATTGTGGGGCAAATGCCTTTATATAGCATTTGCCCAACTTTGAGCTATTTACATATTACACCCTCACTTTAATAATCTAACAATCTCCCCCTAAGTAAGGTGTGTAATGATTCACAACAAATAAATAGATAAATCATTCATAGGCTGATTTGTTGCGAATCCCGAATGCCACTTGCCACTTGCCACTTCCTTACTTGCCTTCTGTTCGACAGTGTAGTCTTCATCTGTTCTATAACGCGATAGGACTGGACATGTTGATCATAAGTGTAGGCCTCACGGTTATCCCATACATTCTGATGTATCTTGTGATGAAGGATTTTCAATGTGCCTTCTGAGTAGGATATCAGCTCATCATGTCTTATGAAAATCTTTTCACCTTTGGTGTTCTTGGAGATGACTCCTCGTTCACCATTGAAGCTTTCATGTCCTTTATCAATTACAGTCAACTCTTCAAGCTTTTCTAAGTCTGGATGGCACTGGTTAGGCTTTAAGAGATTGATTTTCCTGTAATTGTTCTCGGCTCCAAGTTGCAGATCATGCTTCTCTATGAATTCCATCAGATTTCTTAAGTATCTCATCAAAGCAGCTCTCCCAAATTCTTCTTCTGGCCACTTTCCTCTCTTCTGAGAAAGAGTGTCGAAGATAAAGCTAATGTCTTCAACTTTAACAAACCTAAGATCTGCTTCAGTGAGGAAGTATGTTAGGTTGTTTGCTCTCTTGACGTGAAAGATGACATACTTTATTCTGAAGGTGGTTTAAGTGTAGACATTGATGAGTTCAACGATTGGATATTCTGATTTGTTCTCTTCTGGATTAGACATAGACTGAGTGAGGATGTGTTTGTATCTTTTTCTTTGCTTATCATCCATGTTCCGCAACTCGGGAGGGATAACCTGTATTTGTTTGCTGCAAAAGATGTCTGAGATTCTTTCTTCAAGATTGGCAGCATTAACATAATAGTTTTTCCATAAAGGTTTCAGGCCTGCACTTCTAATGAACATGTTGCTTGCATCCAGACCTGGATCTCCTTGGTACACTTGAGGAGAAGGTGGTACTATGAAGTGTGGTGGCAAGGGCCATTCAGATTCTTTTCTAACTTTTTCAGCTGCCACTTTATGCCTGTTTCTTTCTAGTACATCGGCAGCTGATTCTTGAAACTGATCACGAGGAGGAGGGAAGCTTTCATGAACTTGAATGTTTACTCCACTGAGGCAGTACCACCTACTGGAGCAGCAGGGATGTTGGCTCCAGCATGATTTTCCTCTAATCCTCGAATGGCACCTTTAGAGGTACCACTTATAGAAGTTGTGGAGACTTGCTGAACATACAAGCTCAGTGCATCAATGGTAACACGGTGTTGGTCAAGATATGCGGAAATCCGCGGTATATCAAATCATGCATCAAAAGGAGTCGAGGACGAGGGAGGCGGTCCTCTATGTTCAATAGGTCTAACACCCGATTGGGGTAGACCTAGGGAATGTGCTATAAGCCTGTGCAATGAAGACGGTGTCTGTTGAGAGACACCGTAGTAGCTTTGTGGGGCAGAAACTTGAGCGGGTGGGATCACCGCGACTTCTTCAATATGAGGCCCAACAGTGCTAGGCCCCATAGCAGATGTGGCTTCCCAGCTTTCTGGGTTTGGGGGACCCTCAACACTCATATTTTCTTTTCTCACCTCCTCTCTATCACTCTCACTCCTAACAATAAAACTATCTTCACCTTCACCGCTACCAGCACCATACCCCTCATATTGAGCATGTTGAAGTAGAGAGTCAGGGGTGACAGAACCAGTTTCTACAGATAATGTATGACTTGGAGAAGTGACTGGAATGTCATGTTCTGGTGCGACTATTGCTTGTCGGGTGGTAGGAATTTCAAAGGGTTGGGTAGGAGGCATTAGACTTATGACAAGGCCACCTGCGTGAGGAGTTGCAGTTGCAGGTTGAGCAGTGGCAATCACATCAGGGGAGGTTGGTTGTGAAGGGTTTTGTAGGTTATAAAAAACATATTACAACATGCACAGCGGAATAAAACCCCCTCCAGTGATCTCATCTAACTCGTATAGAAACTTAGAAGAAGAAGAGGATTAAAAAATATACCTTGATGAAAACCAAAACTTTTCTTTAAACCTCTCGACAGCTGCAGGTTATCCACCGCTACTGCACCACCTTGAACTGGCTGCTAGACCGCCTAAGGATTAAACCTTGGATCAAAACGTGACCCGCGATGTGTGTGTGTGTATCGCCGCCACCAACCACCGTGCTCGGTTGTTCGGTGTTGCCTTTGCGCCGCCGCCGAAAGCCCCAAGAGAGGGAGAGAGGGCCGGCCGCCGAGAGAGAGCAATCAGGGTAATCTTTTTTCTTTTTGTAATTAACTTGTGATTACATTAAAGGCTAAATAAGGTTTATATAATAAACCCTTATTAGGCCCAAGCCCGTTTAATTAAAGCCCAACTTTAATTAAACTATTAATCAATTACAGAAAATACCCTCGACCTTTCTAATTAATTAATAACTATTAATTAATTGGTCCCGTTAATAATGAAACTAAATATTAACTTCTTCTCTTTAAATAATAAATAACTTTTATTATTTTTCTCTTTCTCAATAATTAATTAAACTATTAATTATTGTGATACACAAACAGGTAAAATCCAAAAGGTTCTAATTGGGTGTATAGCAGTGAGATCATTTAGTGTCACATAGTATTGGACACGATGATACATGTTATCTATCTCTGCACATAATCCAACAGACTCCCACTTGTGCAAGATAAGTAACACTCCTTGTACATCGTTGGCCTAAGGAGGTCCCTAGCTAGACGCTTAGGTTAACAAGACTATGAGATCTCTTATATCTAGAGATATAATCCACGCCTTGGATTATCTAGGCTTTTCCTTTTGCCTCGCGATATTCCGTAATGTGAGTATTTGACATGGAGCAGGGATCTTATTAAATACGCAGATTTTCTCGACTCTGATTTCGACACTCTGCAGTTACGGTTTACCAAATGAAAAACTACCATTCTAACCGAGCGCGGCTACGCATTTTCAGTAGTCTTAATCGTCGAGGAGCTCAGAAAATCTCTCTCCTAAAAGGAGCTGCAAATCCCATCTTGACTATTTGCAATTTAAGCACATGGCTTCCGCTGCACCTAGACATGCCCCTTATAATCACCCTGTTATGGCGTGACGTTAGAACATGCTAAAGTACAGAAGTTACCACGCCCCAAACCTAATATCTCAGGTCTAAGGACAACCTATCAAGTTTACTTATTTTAACGCTCCATGAAGTAAACTCGATGCGGATTACCCTAATATTTATCCCCTGATAAATATCTATGAATATTTGGTCACAACCTTGTGCTTTTATTCATACCCGAATAAATCATCAAATATCCATAATAGCGTTACCTCCCTAATGTAGCTCCCACTACATTAAGCAACTACGGGCATTTAGACAATTCATCACTTGACTTGTCATGGATAGGTTAAACATGCTAAAAATAGACAACTAGAAACAATTATGTAAAAACCTCCTATTTCAATCCCATGAAATGCAATTACATAATAAAAGAGTTTCAAGTTACATTTATAGTAATAATAAAAAACACGAACTAGCTGCTATGTTCTAAGTACTGCATTCCTATAGAACTCGCATGCCTCTCATGCTTAGCCCTAGCTAGCGGCTTCGTCAACGGGTCCGCAACGTTGTCGTCCGTCGGTATCTTTTGCAATCTAATATCATCTCTTCCAATGATCTCTCGGATGAGGTGATATTTCCTGAGTACGTGCCTAGTCCGCTGATGATCTCTAGGCTCTCTAGCTTGTGCCACAGCCCCTGAGTTATCACATAATATATCGATCGGTCTAGAGATACTGGCAACAACTCTATTATCCGAGATAAAATTCTTCAGCCAGACAGCTTCCTTTGCCGCATCACTTGCCGCAATATACTCTGCCTCTATAGTAGAATCTACTATTGTATCTTGCTTCTGACTCTTCCAAGATATTGCTCCTCCGTTTAGGGTAAACACAAATCCTGACTGCGACCTGAAGTCGTCCCTGTTGGTCTGGAAACTAGCATCAATGTAACCAGTTACACTGAGCTCATCCATCGAACCTCCATAAACTAGGAATATGTCTTTCGTCCTTCTTAGATACTTGAGAATATTCTTGACGGCCACCCAATGAGCTTCACCATGATTTTGCTGATATCTACTCGTGACACTGATAGAATAGGCAACATCGGGTCTAGTACACATCATGGCATACATGATTGAACCAACTGCCAAGGCATATGGTATCAATTTCATCTTGTCCTGATCTTGACTAGTCACAGGACACTAAGCCTTGCTCAAAATCGCGCTAGATTGCATAGGAATAAATCCTTTCTTGGATTCATCCATCTTGAATCTTTTCACGATTTTGTCAATATACGTACTTTGACTAAGTCCGATAAGCCACATAGATCTATTCCTAAAGATCCTTATACCCAGTATATAAGCAGCTTCTCCCAAGTCCTTCATATGGAAACATTTACCTAACCAGGATTTTACTCCTTGTAATACTGGTATATTGTTTCCTATTAACAGTATGTCATCTACATACAAGACTAGGAAGGTTACCGCACTCCCACTGAATCTAGTGTAAACACACGACTCGAACTCACTTTTGGTAAAACCAAACTCTTTGATACGCTCATCAAAGTGTAAGTTCCAGCTTCTAGATGTTTGCTTTAGTCCATAGATGGATTTAAGCAACTTGCATACTTTATTAGGATTCTTTGGATCCACAAAACCATCCGGATGTATCATATATACATCATCTATCAATTTCCCGTTAAGGAAAGCGGTTTTGACTTCCATTTGCCATATCTCATAATCAAAATGAGCTAATATGGCCATAAGGATCCTAATAGTCTTAAGCATTGCCACTGGGGAAAAAGTTTCATCATAGTCAACACCATAAGTTTGTGTGAAACCTTTTGCCACTAGCCTTGCTGTAAAAGTATGCACCTTTTCCATCCATGTCTGTCTTCTTGTTGAAGACCCATTTGCACCCAACAGCTTTACTGTGTTGAGGAAAATATGCTATCTCCCAAACTTGGTTGTCATACATGGATTGCATCTCTGCCTTCATGGCTTCTAGCCATTTCTCAGATTCTAAACCTGGGTCTTGGTAGGTAGTGGGTTCTAAAAGATCCCCTTCGTCTTGAGCAACTAGGAATCCTAGATACCTATCTGGCTCATTACGAGGCCTACTAGACCTGCGAAGATCTTGTGTTTGCACCTCTTCCTCAACCACAGACTCGGGTTGGGATTCAACAATTCTCTGTTGAACCACAGGTTCAATTATCGGTGGTGGTGTAATCTCCTCCTCTTCAATTTCTTGAAGCTCTATTTCTTTTCTTGGAGTTTCTGAGTTAAGAAATTTCTCCTCCAAAAACACCCCTTTACGAGCAACAAAAACTTTGTTCTCGTCTGGGTTGTAGAAATAGTATCCCATGGTTTCCTTGGGATAGCCCACGAAGATACACTTATCTGATTTGGGATTGAGTTTATCCGTGAATGTTCGCTTAACATACACCTCCCATCCCTAAACCTTGAGAAAAGACATTTTGGGCTTTTTCCTCATCCATACCTCGAACGGTGTCTTTTTAACTGATTTGGTTGGAAATTGGTTCAGCATGAACGCCGCTGTCTCGAGTGCGTGTCCCCAAAACGACATGTGTAGTGAACTTCGACTCATCATTGATCATACCATGTCAAGCAGTGTACGATTCCTCCTTTCTGACACACCATTCATCTGAGGTGTATACGGAGGTGTGAGTTGTGAAACAATCCCACATTCCTTCAAATGATCGTCGAATTCATGACTCAGATACTCGCCACCTCGATCCGATCGAAGCGACTTTATGTTCTTGTCTAGCTGATTTTGTACCTCATTCTGAAACTGTTTGAACTTGTCAAAACTTTCAGATTTAAGTCTCATGAGGTAGACATAACCGAACCTACTGAAGTCGTCAGTAAAGGTTATGAAATACCGGTATCCTCCTCTAGCCTCCGGAGTAAAGGGTCCGCACACATCTGTGTATATAATCCCTAATAACTCGCGGACCCTTTCATTCTCACTATTGAAAGACTGCTTTGTCATTTTACCAGACAAACAAGATTCGCAAATATCATATGACTCCAAGTCAAATGGTTCTAGAATTCCGTCATCTCGGAGTTTCTCTATGCGTTTCTCGTTTATATGTCCTAAACGACAATGCAAGAGGTAAGTTTGATTCAAGTTACTCTTGGATCTCTTACTTATATGATAAATGTCATTGTTATCTAAATTTAGCATATATAGACCGTTTTCTGGAGTAGCGTTGAAAAAGAAAATATCATTTTTAAAACATGAAATAACCTTTTCATTAAAAACATAAGCAAATCCACAGTCTATTAGCAAATTGAACGAGATAACATTTTTAATAAGTGTAGGAACATAATAGCAAGGTTCTAGTTCTAAGACCATGCCCGAGGGTAAACTAAGACAATATGTTCCTACAGCTTCGGCACCAACCATGGAGCCTTCGCCTATCCGCAGGTCCATATCTCCTTGTCTCAGCTTCTTACTTCTCTTGAATCTCTGCAAATAATTGCATATGTGATGACCACATCCGGTATCTAATACCCATGATTCATAAGAAGTAATAAGACAATCTATCATAAAGATACCTGTATCATTGGGCGAACTAATGTCCAGCTGATCTATGTCGAGTGAGTGCTCGCATGAATCTTTGCTACCACAGTCTGGGCAACAAATCTCTCCAAGTTCTTCCAGCCAGTCATCCTCCTGAATAGGGTCCACAACTGTTGACTCTAGCTTCTTTGGATTCAACTCATCGCTAATGCATATAAGGATTTCGTGCAACCCTGCGACAGTCATCTCAAAATCACCGAGGATGTACATTACTCTTTTCTGTTAATAATCCGGCAATGAACCAAACAAAAGCATAACTAGCTCATGTGGTTTTGATTTTGACCCAAAACTCTCATAGCAATCTAAGAGCCTTCTCATATTAATGAGATGATCGCTAATATGCCGACTTTCTTTCATCCTAGCTGAAAGAATTTCACTCATCAATAGCATGCGACATATCCGTTCACTATACTTGAACTTTTGCTCCAGTCCTTGAACAACCTCATAAGATGACTTCTCACGGAGATCGTCTGTAAACTCGGATGATGCTGTGAGAACGAGAATCGACATAACATCAGATTCATCAGCCAGATACTGATAGTAAGTGTCATACTCACTATCCTGGGTATTTACTCCTGGTCGCTGTGGAGGTAATGTCTCGATAATGTGAAGCTTTCCCTGTGCATCCAAAACATTTTTCAGATGCAACTTCCAAACAACAAAGTTTGGACCTGAAAGCTTCCACTTGCCAGTGATGAGACTTAGAGACTCTCTTGGTGAATAAAACGGAATAACAGATATATAAGACATCTACAGAAAAAGAAAAAGATAAAACTGATTCAGTATTGATTACATCTTCTAATAATTATTACCTTTTAAAAAATAAATTATTAGACTAGGATCCATATTTCACATTTTCCGATGCAAGGTTTGGGCACTTATTACCGGGACAATACTATTTCTGGTAGGTAAAAACTATACCAATCGTATCCTAACTGGACACGACTCCTAGATCCGCGGGACATCGGTTACAGGATTTACGCATGTTTAGTCCCTCTAGTGCATTTTTGGGCGGGACTCCCGATTATCACCAAAATAGATCGCACCACCTAAGACAGTGTGAACTCTGGCCAGGACTCCCGATTATCGCAGAGTCTTTCACACCCTCCCCCGCAATGGTTTGAACCCGAATGCCCAAGGTTTGGTTACTTCCGACACCCGAGTACCGTTTAACAGGAAAGGTGTACCATTAGGTGGGTAGCACACTGATCTAAGATTTTTCTAAAAAGGATTTCCAAGTTTTTGACGAGAAAAACTTTAATGCCAGTTTTCTTTTAAAAACATCTGTTTCAATAATTAACTATTATTAAAACCCTTGTTTTATTTCATCGTGAGAATCACAACCACGCATATATAATATGTAAAGAAATAAAACAACCACAAACAACTATGCCTTAGCCTTGCCCTTAAATATTGTCGGTTTCGTGAGCCACACGAAAAACCCGACGGTCAAAACCTAAGTGGAAAAATACAATACATATGGCATGGTATTCTGAAGCTCCCACTGGCTCCAGCATCCAATCCTTCTCTTTGCTCCTTGCTCCTTGCTCCTTGGTCCAGATATATATTCTAAAAATCTATTCTATTCTATTTTCTAAAAACTAGAAATATAAAAGTACAAGATATTCAAAGGCACGCAGGCCCGCTAATCTAAAACTTTTATAAAATAGAATAGGGGTTGTAAGTAGCACGCAGGCCTCCCCACACCATAGAATTATAAATCCAAAACAACCACAAGTGCAAGAATTTAAAACAATCCACAAGGTCTAGGGCTCGGCTATGACATCCTAAAACATGTACTAAACTAATACATGAAAGTAAAAAACAACTGATTTCAAATTATTCATCTTGATAAAAATTACTGATTTTAACAACCTGTTAAAACCCTATATTGTTTTTCCTTTATTTGCAATAAATATATATTTCAAGTTTTATACTTTGATATTTAATCAAAAAACTCAAAAATAATATTTAAACTTTAAATTAAAAATAACAACTGTACTTTTAATTTAATGTTGACCTCAAATATTTGAGCCGCAAACTGGGTCAAATATTCAAACTGGGCCGAGGCCCAAATACTTTAGCGCCGCTAACCCTAGCCGCTAAACCCTAGTTGGGCCGCAGGCTTCCAGGGCCGTGGTTCCTGGGCTGTAGCCCACCACGCAGTTAGCGCCGCTAACTGGGCCGCTAACCGCGCCTCTAATCCGCGCCGCGTACCACGGTGGACCGCCGCCGATCGCAGCTAACACCACCGGTCACCACCACCAACATCGACCGTGAACCGCCGTCCCAAACTGAGGCCGCTGCCGGCGAGGATGGTTTTGCCAATTCTCGGTTATCGCAAATAATAACAATAAATAAAAAAAAAGATTTAATTTAAAGATTAAATCTAATAATCTTTTATCAAAAATTTATCCAATAAAAATCAAAACTTGATTTTTATTATTCTGGATAATAAAAAACTTTTTTCTTGATAAAAGATAAACCTTTTTCATCAGAATGAAAAGAAACCTACCTAGTCTCCTACGAGGTTAGAAGTGGCTTTGATACCACTGAAGGGTTTTGTAGGGTATAAAAAACATATTATAACATGTACAGCGGAATAAAACCCCCTCCAGTGATCTCATCTAACTCGTATAGAAACTTAGAAGAAGAAGAGGATTAAAAAATATACCTTAATGAAAACCAAAACTTTTCTTTAAACCTCTAGACTGCTACAGGTTATTTACCGCTATTGCACCACCTTGAACTGGCTGCTAGACCGCCTTAGGATTAAACCTTGGATCAAAACGTGACCCGCGATGTGTGTGTGTGTATCGCCGCCGCCAACCACCATGCTCGGTGGTTCGGTGTTTCCTTTGCGCCGCCGCCGAAAGCCCCAAGAGAGGGAGAGAGGGCCGGCCGCCGAGAGATAGAGAGGGATTAGGGTATTCTTTTTTTTTTTGTAATTAACTTGTGATCAGATTAAAGGCTAAATAAGGTTTATATAATAAACCCTTATTAGGCCCAAGCCCGTTTAATTAAAGCCCAACTTTAATTAAACTATTAATAAAATTACAGAAAACACCCTCGACCTTTCTAATTAATTAATAACTATTAATTAATTGGTCCCGTTGTAGGACCGGCTGGGGGATGGGGTTCTAAACTAAACTAAAACACCCTAATGCTAGGACTGATCTAGGATGAGAAATAGTGCGGAATTTCTATTTCCCAAACCTCCTAAGGATTCTAAGATCTGCTTAGGTGTCCGGCACACAGTATCACACAGAGAAACACACAGAGTAGAAACAAGAACAAACTCTAAGAACTCACACAGAATGCTTAAGGCTGCCCTTGGTTTTCGTATTCAACACACAGTATTCGTTTACGATGTTTTAAAGTCGCGATTTAGTAGGCTTAAAATCGTATAAGGTCAATTACGAAAGCTCCCGGTTGATTACTCGATTGATTCGTAGGTTACCCGCTTGATTCGTCAATCCTTCGTAGTTCTCATCGCTAATGCGAGATTAGGCGGTATTTATAGAGTAGAATATTCACTACGTACGTGGTGCAATACACGGCGTACGTAGTTGGTTCAATACGCACGACCTTATATATTTTAATGTTAATTAATTACCTATTAACCGACCTAATCACCACGTGCGAGTTGACCTTCACTACGCACGTAGTGAATCCACCACACACGCAGTGAATACATCACGCACGTGATGAACTTTCACACACACTTAAACTTCCAAACTCACATCAACACATGATTAAGTACTTGTAAGCTTAAGATCATCACAAAGAATCACTGAGAATGTATACACATGCAACCCATTACTCAAAACACATTTGAATTAATAAAACATGAATATATTTCATTTATAAGAACTAGGGATTTACAAATATGCACCAACAAACTCCCCCTAAGACCTAGTTCTATCAATAACCATTGCACTAAGCAAAAATTCACAAAGTAAAATGCACAAAGCAAAATTACACATAGTAAGTAAACTGACAATCTAACTATCACACAGTAGTAGATTTCAGTAGATTTCACTTCTTCTGATCCACATAGGATCTATTCACAAGCACATCCTCATTGTACTTGTTGCTCAGCATGGTATTCATGATGTTGTCCTCCCTTTCCTTTGGGCGTTGACACGTGGCCTTTAACATGCTCGTCACTTGCTTCTCATTAAGCTTTAGAACATATCGCTGAACAAACGCAAGCCAACAAATCTCCATGCTGCACTTCGCACGAGGTGGACACAATACGCTTGAACTGGAATTCACTTCGTGCGGCCGAAACTCATCATGTTCATCGTCTACACCTAGTGGACTCATGCGAGATGAAATCAGTTCGTGCGAAATGACCTTCACTTCGCACGGTCGAAACTCAATCTCAAGAACAATTCGCCGAACCTTTGAATTTCAAAACTCTGAACTACGATGTTTTTGGGTCGATTAGGTGATCTAACTAAGTCCACGAAGGTTACTTTTCACTCAAATCTAACCAATTAACACGTTATGATCGAACTTAATCCGGTTTTAAAGCTTCTAGACTTTCAAGCATAAAATCGAGTATAACTCGAGATCCAATCGTTGGATTGACACGAAAATCATACCAAGATGATCACCACACAGAATAGAATAAGAAGTATGGATCCAAAAGTTCTTTTCACACAGAAACAAGAATCAAAAGTCGAGAGAAAATGCGAGTATACCTTCGGAAATATGTGTGCATACTGACGAACGCGCACTGGAAAACATATATACCCTGTTCCATTTCGTGCGAAGTGACAAACCACTTCGTACGTGATGGAAGTTAACTCGTGTGAGTTTGATCACATGGTGTATACACCAATCCATTTCGCACGTCCTTCTCATGCACTTCGCGCGGATTACTCATTCACTTCGTGTGAGCTTACTTTTCACATAGAGTTAGCCTTTTTCTCGACAATCCTGTACTCAGCACACAGCGGTCAGTAACTTCAATGCAAATTATAAACACTTGAGCACATCAATGCACAAGAAATAACACACTAAAAATCTTTTTGTATTTTTCTGATTATAGAGAAAAATGAAAATGCAGACTGTTAACAAATTAAATCCTAAAAAACTAAGAGACAGAAATGAAAACACTAAAGATTTGCAAAAAGTAAATTACTGAAATTAAATCTTTTTGTGAGAAGGTTCCAAGATGGAATCAGTACCAGCACATCTATACTTAGGTATCATTCATTTCAGAACCTTAGGCACAAACATACTCCCTCAATTTTTGTCTGTCAATCTAACTTTCCTCAGATAATGACAGATTTGATTTCAACATTTTCTGATTATCTAGAACTGAGTACATGGTTAAGACTATCTCTTTTAAAATCTCACAGTGTTTTGACTTACTCAGTAGGATGCACAACTTGAGTACCCAACCACCATGCTTATGTACTTTGTGATTTTGTCAACGCATTTTATGCTCTTTGACATGGAGGTCAATTTTTCACCTCTTTTGATAATTTCTGTTGAGCTTTTGTCACTGCATTTTATGCTCTTTGACAATTCAACACTAATAGATCAATGTAGCTTTTGTCACTGCATTTTATGCTCTTTGACAATTCAACATTGATAGATCAATGTATCTATTCCTTTTGACATCTCAGATTGGGGTCAATTTTTCACCCTCTTTTTACATTTTGCTCATTGTCATCTAAGCACATTTGGCATGGTAACAGGTGTGTGCACCAGACTAAATTAATCTCAACTGTTATTGATTTGTAGACTTGGAATGTCTCGATAGTTTGAATCTTTGATGGATTTCCACATGCATAACCACTTATCAGCCTAGACTCTCATCATATGTCTTACACGCCATCTGTTTCTCATCTGATTTGACTCAAATTTTCAGACAGTTTTCTCAAGAATATGTACATGCCTTCAGTCCTAATTTTACTAGACATACTTTGTATAGAACGCCAGTGTACCATCATTTTCCATTTGAGTTGGATCAACTTCTCATTTTTTTTTTAAGTTTTCTGAACTATTAACTAACTCCCCCTAAAATACTAAACAAACTAAAAACTAAGAAAATAGAAACGCAAAGACACACAGAAAATAAACACAAAGACAAAAGAACAATTTAGTCACACAGAAAATAGACACACAGTCACAAATACCTCACACTTGATTATAGCGGTTGACACCCTTCACATAGAAGAAAGAATTAGAAAACATTAGGAACCCAAGCCCGAATAGTCATGGGTTTCCCGTCTTCTCCAATCACTGAAAGTTTCATCCAAGTTCCAGTCTTCTCAGCAGCATTGCTGAACCTGTCACTCGAATCCTTAGGCATTTGAACACACATTTTGTTAGTCCACTTAGAAGTCTGATTGAGCGAAGATTTTCTTTTGCTAACAGCTTCGGGATTTTTAGATTTTCTTATGGTATCCCCGTTTGTCCTTTGATGCTGAACTGGAAAAGTTGAGTTTTGATTGTTTTTAGTAAACGTTTTATTCTTTTGAAAAGTCTCAACTTTCCTGTTACAGCGCTGATGTGGCTGCTGATCACACTCGGAACTGAGGTGACCAGGTTTCCTGCACACATAGCAAATCCTATCTGGATATTGCTTTACAGGACCTTTCGACATCCTTTGAGATCGATACCCTAACCCTTGATGTTTGGGTAAGATTTTGACCTCTTGATAGGGACGGGTATCAGGAGACTTTACACCCTCCTTTTCAAATTTCCGAAGGGCATCGTGGATACGATGCATCAACGGACCTTTCACATTAGAACTTGCCAACAGTTCTCTTATGCCTGGTTCAGCCTTTTTAATTTCTTCTTGCTGAACCTCATTCTTCTGAGGCTCACCCACATTCTCGTATAACTTTAAATCCTCTTTTGGGGTTGATGCAGAAGATTCATCAACCTTTGTGAGTAGTGGGTCAGATTCAGAATGAACATCATCATTCACCAGTTGATTTAACACTGGTGGTGGACATTTAGAGTATAACTTCTTGTTCTTTTCTGAATCAGTACCTTGACCTCTCTGATCGATTATGTACTCAAATAAGTAAGAAGACGTGGAATAACTTTTGAGTTTTTGACTCAGAGTCTCATAATCGACCTTTGAAGTAGCAAGGTCTCGTTTCAGCTTATCAATCTCATTTATGTAAAACATGATAGCATCCTGTTTATTTAACAGAGCCACACCTAGTTCTTGCACCTGTTTGCCTAAACTTTCATTCTTTTCTTTCAACTGTTTTTCTCTTTCTTTTATCAATAGGTTTTTATCTAACTTAGATGTGAGCTCTGAAATTGTAGACTTTAGGAACACTATCTATTTTACATAATCATTACAAGAACCACAAGGTAAGCCAAAAGTACATACCTTTTCCTCGGATGATTGACCACAACTGCACACCTTTTGGTTTGACTCATTGGCACGAACTTTCACTGGTGTATTTTCTGCAGCTGGAACCGAGGCTGGTTCATCATCAACGTTGGCAATTGATTCTTCCTCACTTGAGTAACTTTCTGTCTCTGATTGAGAATCTTCGTTCAACACATGAACATTTGCCACATTAATATCAGCATCAGCGTTCCCAAATTGTACTGACCAGTCAATTCCCTCGTCCCTTTGAACAACTGCCATTGCCTTAGCCGGTGTTGGAGTTGATTCAGACTTTATGGTTGTAGAGGAAGATGATCTGCGGCCAGGACTGGTTTTGAAAGGATACTTCGGTCCCATACTCTTCGGCTTATCACATTCTCTCGCGAAATGACCTTTATCACCGCAGTTATAGCATGTTACCGCAGATTTATCAAAACCAAGTTTGGTATCCTTTGTTGCTGATATTGACTTCCCTGTTCTTTTCTCATATGCCCTCGCCCTCCTGACTAAGTTAGCATATGACCAGAGGATATCTTGTCTCTCCATCTCATCGTCATCAATTTGGTCATAATCCTCTTGAGTCAGATGAGCATTACCAATCTTCCCCTTCAGTAGATCATCATAAGAGGAGACTAGTGCACTTAGCATGCTCATATGTGTTTTAACTTCATCTGCACTCCCATACTTGAAATGCTCGACATTGAATCCAGAAGTAGACACAGTATAGGATGGCCCAGAAGATGAGGCTTCAGGTGTAGATCTGCCAGAATCATATACATTACTCACATAGGCAGATTGTAAGGGGGGATTTGAAGAAGTGGATGACAATACAGGTGTCCCAGAGTAGTAGAGAGAAGGATTTTGTTGATAACTGGACATGGAATCCAAATTTTGTTCCTCCTGCTCTTGTTCTTTCAACTTGGTGATGAAATCATTTAGATCCATCCCGTCAAAACCACCACTGTTCTTCAATATCATAATAAATGGCCGCCAGCTCTTGGGCAAGGCTTTTGCCAAAATTTCCACCTGCTGCTTCTCTGGAACAGTAACACCCAGACTGTCCAGTTCACTGAGAAGATGATTATATCTTGTAATGAGAGAAGGAATTTTCTCATCTCTCATCGCCATGAAATGATCTAATTCCTTTCTCAATTGACTTGCTTTCAATTCCTTGAGGGCGGCATTTCCCTCATTTCTCTTCTCTAGTGCTCTCCACAGGCTGTTGGAAGTTTTATATCTTCTAAATTGATGGAAGATCTCATTAGGAATCGCCTGGATTAATTGAGCATAGGCCTTCTTCTCTGCATCATGACTGCTCTTCTGTTCAACAGTCATTTCATCATAGGGGGTTTCAATATTTCCCTCCCCCTTAGGAACCATATAATCGGTGCTTATTGCTCTCCGAAGTCTACAGTCAAGGCCATCGAGGAATATTTCGAACCTGGGCTTCCACATAGGATAGTCTTCCTTGGTTAACAGTTTAGGTACTTTATTGGCACTCCCCATTTCATTGTCTAATAATAAGTTGGTTAAAGCTGTTGTCTGTTTTGATGCCATTTCAGTAATCAAGAGCTGAGAACACACAGAATGAAATTAGGATTTGATAAACCACACAGATTCAATACGCACGGAGTGGGAAGGCACTTCGGACGAACACACAGCACAACGCACGAAGCACACAGTACTACGCACGGACAGAGCACAATACGCACGTAGTGGGTAATACACAATGCGAACTGACACGAAGACACACAGACGTTACTATGCACGAACTGAGACAGTGGTACGCACGGACTGAGTTGACTACGCACGGAGTGGTTAAGATATTTTTAATGGAAAAATTTATCACACAGACTCAACACGCACGTAATGAATTTACCACGCACGAGTTGAGGAGTCACTACGTACGAACTAGCACATAGCCTATCGAAGATTCTAGAGGATTAATGACACACTTCGCACGCACAAAGCTTACTACGCACACACTAAGGACTCACTTCGCACGAGTAAAATGCAAACAAATTAACGTACAAACACGACCTTTTTAACGCAAAAAGACCTATTTTCGACCTACTAACCGGTTTAAAACGACGAAAAGGACAAACACACAGGCCTAATCGACACCTAGATCACGAAATCCTAAAGGAAAAGTGATCAATCAAAGCACAAGGCTCTGATACCACTTTGTAGGACCGGCTGGGGGATGGGGTTCTAAACTAAACTAAAACACCCTAATGCTAGGACTGATCTAGGATGAGAAATAGTGCGGAATTTCTATTTCCCAAACCTCCTAAGGATTCTAAGATCTGCTTAGGTGTCTGGCACACAGTATCACACAGAGAAACACACAGAGTAGAAACAAGAACAAACTCTAAGAACTCACACAGAATGCTTAAGGCTGCCCTTGGTTTTCGTATTCAACACACAGTATTCGTTTATGAGGTTTTAAAGTCGCGATTTAGTAGGCTTAAAATCGTATAAGGTCAATTACGAAGGCTCCCGGTTGATTACTCGATTGATTCGTAGGTTACCCGCTTGATTCGTCAATCCTTCGTAGTTCCCCGCGCTAATGCGAGATTAGGCGGTATTTATAGAGTAGAATATTCACTACGTACGTGGTGCAATACACTGCGTACGTAGTTGGTTCAATACACACGACTTTATATATTTTAATGTTAATTAATTACCTATTAACCGACCTAATCACCACGTGTGAGTTGACCTTCACTACGCACGTAGTGAATCCACCATGCACACAGTGAATACATCACGCACGTGATGAACTTTCACACACACTTAAACTTCCAAACTCACATCAACACATGATTAAGTACTTGTAAGCTTAAGATCATCACAAAGAATCACTGAGAATGTATACACATGCAACCCATTACTCAAAACACATTTGAATTAATAAAACATGAATATATTTCATTTATAAGAACTAGGGATTTACAAATATGCACCAACACCCGTTAATATTTAAACTAAATATTAACTTCTTCTCTTTAAATAATAAATAACTTTTATTATTTTTCTCTTTCTCAATAATTAATTAAACTATTAATTATTATGATACACAAAGAGGTAAAATCCAAAAGGTTCTAATTGGGTGTGTAGAAGAGTGATCCTTTAGTGTCACATTGTATTGGACACGATGATACATGTTATCTATCTCTGCACATAATTCAACAGGTTGTGGATCGGTTAGTTTCATGAAGAAGGGGATGCTTTCAGTAGGTTGTTCAATGGGTTTTTCAGGGGTGCCCAATGGTGATCATACTGGTTCAAAGTCAGGTACACCACCTGGTTGGGAAGCTGACTCAGCATGAGAAGAGTCTGAACTGGATGACACATATATGTCAAGTCCAAGTTTTGGTGTTACAACTTAGGTTTGGGGGGTGGTAGAAAGGGATTGTATAATGGCTTGAACAGTGGCGGGATCATATGCATCACCTCCCTCTCTAATCACACCACCTTCACCTTCTTCGCCGCCCCTCTCTTCATTTTCACTCTGCTCTTTCCTTTCAGCATCTCCCATAGATGGCTGAGGACTATCCTCTAACTCCTCACTGGGTGCTACTCCCCCCTGGGCAGGTATGGCCGGCTCTGGCACAACCATGGGGGGTATTCCTACACTCTTCCTATAACTCACAAGTATATCACTTTTCTCACATAAATCAAGGAGAGATACAGGGAATGGTCTTGGAATAGGAAAATTTGCAAGAATGGCAGGTTTAATATGTATAAAAATCAGAGGTGTGATAGAAGGTAAACCTGCTCGGCGTGGAATGTCTGCATTCTAATCCATCAGATACTGGATGATCATGGGTAGAAAACGGTAGTACGGCAGCATGTTGGCATCCTTCTTCTTTTTAGAGTTCTTCCTAAGCACAGTAGCCTTGATGTCCTGGAAGAGAAGGAATGCATAGTCCACATGCATATGATTTGCCGCTGCTACAAAGATTTTGAGCTGATGCTCCGTTGGGAATTCGTAGCCTGAATGCTTGGAGGTGAGACATCTTTGAAGCACAGTCATTAGAGTGTTATACTTTGGATGTAGACCTGTGCGTTTAAACTGATTCTTTCGGATGAGCTCACCGTCATAGCCCATCTCCCGAATAGCAGCAAGACAAGCTTCCTCAGTAGGAATTTTCTCAAAGGCTGTTGCTGGAGGTCTGCTGTCTGCCCTTGGAAGTCTAAACATTGTTCTGAGGTGATTTAAAGGTATATCTGTTGTAAATTCATCAACCTCAGCATGTATGACCTCTTGCCCTCTTTCATTGCTTCTGACATCACATGTTTTCCGGAATTACTGGACATAAAGTTCGGGGACATGTGTTTGTGGCTGGGTTATATGTAAGGAGGTGGTTCAGAGTGTGAATTTTGAGTATCTCAGTGACAATGGGGTAAGCAGGGTTTTTAAGTTTGTCCTCCATGTCAATATAATGATTGTTTTTATGAGTTCTGGAGTTTAGGAACTCAACACGGGGCATTATCTCCTCAGGATCACGTACAGCTTGAGCCATTTTATCTGTACAGATAGATAAAAGAGTTAAGTTAAAGATAAATGGATATGCATGAAAACAACATTTAGCTTTGAATGTTATTCAAACTGTAGTGAGTGTGATACAGTTGACCAATGTTGACCAATGTTCAAAAACCCTAAGTGTTGAACCCTCATTGTGTACAGTATGATTTTCAGTATAAAAAAGTTTGTTTTGATACTTTGAGAGTGTCAATTAGATAGTACTGAACAGCTTTGTACTACTAGAGCATAGTCTAAAAATCACCCTAACACTCCTTTTTGAGCCAAAAACCAAATAATTGGTGTATGTTCATACACCCCAAGAACACGAAGAACACTTTTCTAGATTTTTGAAATAATTTTACATCAAAGTGTTCCCCATTTGTTCAATATACCCATCACAAACTTGGATTGATCAACCAATTTTGTTTCGTGTCCCAAAAATCCCTTCAAAGTTTCGAAACCCTCAATAGCATATGGGTGTTCTAAGGCCAAAAATCACTCTTTTAACTCAAAATTTTTAAAATGTAAACCATCCAAGTTGTTACCTTTGTGAATAGGAGTATTTTGAGACTAAAATTATAAATTTTGGCAGCGTAACGAGAGGATTCGTATTATCAAGTAACCAAGAAAAACGAGAGAACACTTGTGAAATATTTCGAAATTTGAATCGTGTGAAAGACGTTTTCATCTGATGGGACGGTTATAAAGTTAGAAAGGAACACGTGTCACACATTGATTGGACCAACAGTGGTAAAAAAACGTGGCTTATAGACTATGTGATTGGTAAAAAAAAAAACATCCGGCTTATAGAGGTCCTAAATCGCATGCGATTGTTTTGAATCGCACGCGATTCATCCTTAATCACGTGCGAATATCCCTTTGGTTACCCAATAGTGTGCGATTAACTCTTTTGGTTTCAATCGTGTGCGATTGGTTGTTTGTTTACTTTTGATGTTCCAATAGGATGCGATTGAACCAATAGCGTGCGATTGATGGTTTGATTACAAGTGTTCTATTCAACCTTTGATGTTGTAATCGCATGCGATTGATCCAATACTTAGAAATTTTTTTTGGGTTCCAAGAGACTCCATGCGATTGAAGCATAGGATGCGATTGTTTGAAACTGAACCCAACATTTTGAAATGTTCTAAAATTTCAGAGTATCTGGATTGTGAATTTTGAAAAATTGAGTTTCCCAGATATCCTGATTGGATTGTTTGTTTGACACACTCCCCCTAGACTCATGGATTTGGTTAATGAAAAAAATTCAAAACTTAGGGAATGTGTCAGTTTTTCAGTTTGGAATTTCTCCCCCTACACATGTGCAGTATGTGTAGCAATTTGTCCCCCTACACATATGCGGCATGTGTAATACCAGAATATTACTCCCCCTAGAGTAATGCATCAGTAATTTGCACAAGGAACAAACAGTGTAACACCTACTCTAAACAAAAAGGAAGAAAGGAGAGATGGAGCAACAGTATGTTATATTTTCAAGTTTAGCATGCCTAATTTGGATACCAACTTAGTGAAGCGACTTTCGTCTAATGGTTTGGTAAACAAGTTAGCAAGCTGATTTTCAGTAGGAACATACTGGAGCTCAATAAGCCATTTCTCTACGTTATCTTTTATGAAATGATAACGGATATCAATGTGTTTTGTTTTAGAGTGGTGTACCGGATTGCAGGAGATAGCTATGGCAGACTGGGAGTCGCATAGCAAAATAATGTTGTCATACCTCAGGCCAAAGTCTGATAACTGTGTTCGTATCCAAAGACTTTGTGAACAGCACATTGCAGCAGCAAAATACTCAGCCTCAGCTGTAGAAGTGGATACATAGTTTTGCTTCTTAGAGGCCCAACAGACTAAACGATCTCCCAGAAAGTGTGCACTACCAGAGGTACTTTTCTGATCAATCTTGCAACCGGCATAGTCAGCATCTGAGTAAGCATGAAGATCCATATTTAAATCTTTGGGATACCACAGACCTAGATCAATAGAACCTTTGAGATATCTGAATATCCGCTTGACTGGCAGAAGATGTGACTCTTTTGTATTTTCCTGGAATCTAGAACAAAGACAGGTAGAGAACATGATGTCTGGACGACTTGTAGTTAGATACAGTAATGATCCAATCATCCCACGGTAAGTTTTTAGATCTACTGGAAAACCATCTAGATCTGCTGTTAGCTGTGCCTTAGCAGCCATGGGTGTGGGTATGGGAGAGCAGTTAACCATATCATACTTCGTTAGAAGATCCTTAATATATTTGGATTGGCTAATGAAACTGCCATGACTTACTGCTTCACCTGGAGTCAGAGAAAGAATGACATCTCCCCCATCATACTCATTTGAAATCTGTTTGCCATGATCTTGGAAAACTCGTCACTGTATTTTGGATTCGTAGACCCAAAAATAATATCATCCACATAGATATGTACTAAAATCTTGTCCCGACCTTTTGTCTTAGTGAACAGAGTGGTATTAGTCTTTCCTTTAGAGTAGCCTTCACCAATCAAATATTCAGATAAGACATCATACCATGCACGTGGAGCTTTCTTTAACGCGTACAAGGCCTTATCTAAGATATAGACATGATTTGGATATTTTGAATGGATGAATCCCTCAGGCTGTGAGACATAAACTTCATCCTTGAGTACGCCATTCAAAAAAGCTGTCTGCACATCCATTTGAAAGACATGAAAGCTTCGGGAGGATGCATATGCGAGAAAGAGCCGTACGGCCTCAATACGAGCAACAGGTGGAAATGTTTCATCATAGTCAATGCCTTCCTGTTGAATGTAGCCTTTAGCAACCAACCTAACTTTGTTACGGATGACCACCCCATCCGAATCCCGTTTGTTCTTGTACACCCAAATAGTTCCATCAATAGTTTTTTCATATGGTAAAGGAACTAATCTCCAGACTTTGAGACGATCAAATTGGTGTAATTCTTCCTGCGTTGCAATTACCCAATCTGGATCATCTAATGCGTCACAAGTCTTTGTGGGTTCAATGATGCTTAAGAAACCCGAGAATTGGCATTCGTTTGCTGTTGCTGATCTTGTTTGAATGCCAAGGGAAGGATCTCCGATGATGTTCTCTTCAGAGTGATGACTGGTCCACTTTATTTCATGGGAGGTGGAAGATGAAGGAAAGAGATCTTGGAGATGTCGTGCTTCTTCTTCATCTTCTGGAGAGAAATGCGGGTCTGAATCAAACATAGGAGGGCTATCTGGGTCAGGAATCTTAGAAGTGATAGGGGGACGAGTGACAGAAACAGAAGTAGAATCCTCAGCATATAAATCTGCAAATGGATTCGTCTCAGTGACCGTAGGAGCCGTTAAAGTAACACTTGTTTGAACAGCTGTGTTGTTCCTGTTGTCAGTTAAAACAGGAGTAGATTCAGATCTAAAGAAATCAAACAAAAAGTCATGTATTTGAACTGGACGGATTGTTTGATTCTTTATTTTGAAGTGCCGGTCCTGAACAGGTATGTTCAGAAGCGATTTCTGTTGATTTTGGTGGAAAATCTGTAACATTCAATGCATCATCAAATGTTACGTTGATGCTTTCAACAATGCTCTTTGTTCGTTTATTAAAAACTCTGTAGGCTTTGGACTCAGTAGAATAACCTAGGAAAATAGCATCATCAGCTTTGGGAGCAAATTTTCTTAGATTATCCTTGTCATTAAGTACAAAGCACCTATTACCAAAGACATGAAAGTATTTGATATTAGGCACTATGCCATTGGCCAGTTCGTATGGAGTTTTATTAGAGCGTTTATTAATGAAAGAGCGGTTCTGCGTGTAGCAGGCGGTGCTGATTGCTTCAGCCCAAAAGGAAGGTGGGAGCCCAGAATATGATAGCATGGTTCGGGCAGCTTCAACCAGAGTTCTGTTTCTTCTTTCCACTACACCATTTTGTTGTGGTGTGTATGCAGCAGAGAACCGATGGCTGATCCCTACAAGGTCATAGAAGCTCTTCAGAGTACTGTTCTTAAATTCAGTTCCATTGTCTGTGCTAATAGAGACAACACTCTGACTGTGCTTGTTCTGCTGTTGCTTGATGAAGGAAATGATTGTTGGAGTGGCTTCATCTTTTGATCGCAGAAACTTGACCCAAGTATATGTGGAGTAGTCATCCACCATGACTAGAATATACTTCTTCCTACTCTTGGACTGGATTCTCATAGGACCACAGAGATCCATGTGCAGGAGTTCCAAAGACTTCGTAGTGCTAAATACTTGTTTAGATTTATGTGAAGCCTTCTTCATCATTTATTTCTCACAGTCAGCACACAGATGATCCTTCTTGAACCTTAATTTGGGAATGCCTCTCACCAAGTCACCCGTGACTAGTTTGTTGATATTTTGAAAGTTCAGTTGAGAGAGTTTTCTATGCCATTGCCAAGTAAGATCCGTAGATGCTTCGGACAGTAGACACACAGAGGTAGGGGAGTCATACTTTTCCAAATCAATGGAATACAGGTTAGATTTTCTTGAACCTGCCAGCAACTCATCTCCATTGTCAGTTAAAACAGAACGTTTGTTCTTTTTGAACACTACCTCTAGGTTTTTATCATAGAACCTTCCAATACTGAACAAATTATGACATAACCCTTCAACATAGGAGACTCTCTTGATCTTGATGTGCTTTTTCTCTATGTCTCCGTACCCCATTATTGGTGCAACATTGTCATTCCCAAAACATACATTCCCGGAGTACTTAGGAACATAGTTCTTGAGAAGACTTTTGTTGCCAGTCATATGTTTGGTGCAACCGGAGTCCAGGTACCACAAGTGAGGTGCCTGCAAAAAGAGAGTAAAGCACGTTTAGGTCCCCATATATGAATGGGTCCTTGATTGTTAGTTCCTAGAGGTGGTTGAGTAGTGATTGTATCTACTTGTGGTGGTGAAACTTCTAATGATCTATCCTTAATTACCCATGTGGGTTTAATCTTTTGTCGAGAAAGAGTAGATTTGGAAGGAGTTGGCTTAGAAGGAAGTTTTGTTACCACTGCTGGTTTGACAGTTGATGGAATAGGAGGTTTTGGAGTTGGTGGTGAATTCTTAAAAATTCGATGTGGCCTCGGCACATCAACTTGCTTTTGCTAAACTGGAGCACTGCGAGTAGTAGGCTTTGCTACTCGTTGATTGGATGATTGCCTGGTTTTAGAAGTTTTGGAAGGTGGATAGCGAGATTGTTTCTGAGAATGCAAAAGTTTTTCCTGAGCAACCCAAGCCTTTTTGAAAGCATCATAGCCCTGTCTCCTGTAGACTTCTAGCTCTTTGATTGTCAGTAAGCGTCTTGATCTATTTAAACGTTTGAGTGCATTTGACTGACGTGTGGTGATCCATTGATGAATGATGTCACCTCTTGAATTTACAAATGGAACACAAATTTGATTAGCGTAAAAATCTGTCCAGTCCTCACATGGTTTAATTCCGATTTGTTTTCTTAATTGATCATATTCACGATTAAATTCACAATGACCATAGAGACAACCATCACAAATACAAAACCTTGAAGATGCAATTTGATCATGTAAACGTGAATGATTACAGACATAATCAAACATCAAAATGTGTTTACATATTTGGCTAAAGTTTGAACATTTCCTTTTTGACTTATAAATGACTCTCTTTCAGGTTATGTTTATTTTACGCTCTTCACTCTCGAACTTCTTCACATCTGCAGCAGAAGACAAAATGTTAGTATGTAGTTTGGGTCTACTGGCTGCTGCTTTGGATGATTCAGGTATATCCATGGGCATACGAGAAGTGAGATTAGAAGTGGAAGTCGGTGTCTATTTTGGTTTGAAAATATGTTTAAGTTTTAGATTTACCATGGATGACTTATTAACAGATTTTATCTCAGGTTTGACATCTTGAGAAGATGTAGATACATGTTTGGAACCTTCAATTCGTTCATCGAATGCAGTTTCGACTTCTTTGATTCGTTCAAGCAATGCGAAGTTTTCTTTGCACAAGTCGTCAATGATTTTGCCATCAAGATTGAAAACTGTTTGGAGACGCTTGTGGAGGATGACATTTTCTTGAACCAGTTATGAGGGTTCAGGGAGTTGGTCTGAAACTGAGATGACTTCAGATGTGGTTTCTGGTTGGATGGCTTTGGTAAGATCTCCTTGAACTAGATGAGTGAAACAAAACTCTTGTAAGGTTTGAAACCTTTGCTGCAATTCCTTGTGGGGAATGTATAAAAATTGTGGTTATGGCACTTCAGGAGTGTAGAGTTCCTCATCTGTATATACTGGTGTGGTGACAACAGAGTTAAGTGTTGGGATGGGGAAAGTGAAGTATGAGTCATTGAGGTCAGGATAGTTGAAGGGAGTTTCAGTTTTGAGGTTTAAGGTTCGTTTGATATCCACTTCAAGTCGTTCTTCTTCTT
This sequence comes from Pulicaria dysenterica, assembly GCA_947179395.2. Classification (NCBI taxonomy): domain Eukaryota; kingdom Viridiplantae; phylum Streptophyta; class Magnoliopsida; order Asterales; family Asteraceae; genus Pulicaria; species Pulicaria dysenterica. The sequence goes on from OX359293.1 coordinate 21,284,393, forward strand.
GACCAACAAATTTCATTCATTGAGTGACTCCCTCGCCAAAAAGATTTGCATTATATAATTGTTTGGCTGATACTTTGCTCAAAACACTTGTGTTTTCGAAGCCAAGTCCATCGAATGTCCATCTTGAAAAAGGTCGTTCCTTTTCTTTGTATAGAAAGATTGTTTGTTCACTTTGCCCCCTTTTAATGAGAAGGTCTTCCAATTCTTTTATTTTTAAACAAAGAAGTTGTTGATCATTTTTAAGAATTTCTGAATCCTTTTCCGCACCAACACGTTTCTGCTTTAAGGTCATGTATGATGTTATTTGTTGTATTGGTTAATTCAAGAAATTCAGATTCTTTCACATCTAGTTGAACTTTTGATTCATCTATGTTTTTCTCCAACTGTTCAATTATAGCCTGTGCTTCTTTGTCTTGAGTGTGGATGACCTCTTTTAGCACTTGATTTTTCTTTGTTAGTTTGGTCACCTTTAATTCTAAGTTTTTCATGCGGTTTAATATGGTTTGTATATGTTTAAAATTAAAACCCATGTTAGAATTAGAAAGCGAGGGTACCTTTCCGCTTTCAACGATCTCCTCCTCAGTATCAGAGAGATCACCACCATCTTCATCTCTACCACTTGTTTCACCATTATTCATGAAACAGAACTGCGCATGATCTTCACCATCTAGATCACTTTCGGAGTCTGTGTCCTCCAGGAACTAGTCTTCCTCTACCATAAGTGCATTCCTAGCCTGTTTTTGTTTTGACAGGCGGTACTTTTGTCTGTAATACTCAGCATCTTTAACCTTCTTCTGTGGACAGTTCCTTATAATGTGTACAGATCTCCCACAGTTGTAGCACTTGAGATCATTCTTCTTTTCGTCCTTTCTCTCATCTTATGGAAACCTGGGCTTGTCAACAGGAGCAAACCTTTCAGGTCTTCTGGATCCAGAAGTGAACCGTTGTCTGTTGTTAGTCTAGTTGAACCGGTTCTTAAAGTTCTTGCTGGCAACTGTGAGTGCTTGAAATGCAGCTTCTACAGAGTCATCATCATCATCCTCATGGTCAGATTCACTGAGCATCACATGTTTGAGTTTGACAGATCTTGATGAAGATTCCCTAGGGGTTCTGTTAGCTACAACCAAAGCAAGAGGGTCAGCAACTGGTTGTTTCGGGTGAGACTGCAAGATTTCATCTTGATACCGATTGAGATCTTCAAAGATGTTGTGGAAGGTGACAGATGTAAGATCTTTTTTGATCTATTTGTACAGCCTAGCATAGCCCTTCCACTCAGGACCTAATGAATTCAGAAAAACACAGTTCAAATCAAGGTCAGTTCTGACAATTTGATTAGACCTCATCTCATTCTGCAATTCGCAGTATCTGCCATATGTTTCAGATAGGAGCTCATTTTCACGAGCCTTGAAATCATGGTAACTGTTGACCAGTTGAGTACGCTTGATGTACACTCCCTGCTTAGTGCCTTGTAGTTGTTTTTTGATTTCATCCCAGATTTCCTTGGCAGTACCCAAGCTATCTATCTTCAAATAGATCTCAGAGGAGAGACCTTGTTTCAGATAGTACTTGGTCAGTCTCTCAGCCTTGTTTGTTTCCTTCTCAGTAGCAGTCAGATCATCATTGGTTATTTCTCTTTCATGTCTGAGAATGGGGGGATTGTTGGTTGGGTCAGCTTCAACGATCCTCGTGAACTTGGTGTTTCCATTGTGGATGCATTCTATCATCTTATCCCCGAAGAGTTCGTTATGCTCAAGGAAGTCCATGAACCTTCCTTTCCAGATGTTGTATTCACCTCGAAACAAAACTGGAGGTTTTGTATCGGTACCGATGGACATCATTTCATTTGAACTCGACATTGTTTTAATTTTAGAAATGATCGTTCACTTGTTGTGTATGTATTGACTGTTCGAAAACTTGATTGTTTAAAATGAGGATTTAATTCTCTTTAATTCAACTTTGAATTAGATCTTGTAAAGATTAAATTCAACTTTGAATTATAAAGAATTGAGTTAATTTTAATTCACCTTTGAATTATATCTGAGTTTGATTAAATTCAATTTTGAATTAGAATTTTAAATTTAAGTCCGATTGTCCTCGGTTTAAAGTTAAGTCCAAATGGTTGTATCACTTGTCCAATATTTCAAGGTATCCGATAGCGTGCGATTGAATAAGGTAACCCTTGATTCGTACTGGACAAATAGTGTGCAATTGAATCCTGTAGCACCAAACACAAAAACTGTTAATCATAATAGAATGTTATTCAAGTACACTGAATAGCGTGCGATTGCCTTGGATGTGTATGGTGATCAATAGAGTGCAAATAGGAACAAAACCCTTGAATCGCACTGGGCAATAGTATGCGATTGATGACAAACACTTAGAATTTTTAAATCTTAGTGTAGCTTATAGAACCCTTAGAAGTACTCCAATCGCATGTGATTATCTGAACCCGGCTAATAGCTTCAATAGCAACACTATTTTTCAGTTTAGTGCGGCTGATAGAAACCTTAACATCACCCCAATCGCGTGCGATTCACTGTACCCGGCTTATAGCTTTGAGAGTAACACTTTGGTGATTCAACTTTGAGAGAACTCTATAAGCCGCCTATCAGGTCAATCGCGTTGACCACCAATCCGGCTTATAGAAAACGAAATGTCACAATCAGATCTGATTGCCTTACCTCTAATGATGCCTACCCACTTGTACCTTGATTGGTATGGGTAGTACTTGAGTTACCTTGACTAATACTTAAACTTGGAAGAATAAATAATTATTTTTAATTAAAACTAGTATTCTTCTTCTTCAAGTCTGCATTTAAACCTCAAGAACACCATAAATGCATGATTTCTAGAAAATTTAATGCCATAGAATCGAGCATTAAATGAACTTTTGAACCTTTTTCTTTAAAAATACCACTCGGTTTTGAAGTGTTCTTCAAGAAAGCCTTATAAAACAGTAAAATACTTCAAACAAGATCCGGAAATATGATGAAAAAAGTAGAGTTTTATACCTTGAATGTGTTAGTATTTCCGGAAGTGTTTGAACTTGTACCTTTCTTGAACAACCTTGTTGTTAAATGCTTAGTAAAACTCGAATGCTTTTTCTTCACTATGAACTTGAACTTTTCGAGATTTCCTTTGATGTTTTCGAACAATCACGTGCCAAAAACAAGTTTGGCTCTGATACCAATTGATGGTCCCGTATGTTATACGGATGAAGCAATGCTAGATGATTAGTGAGTGTTTGTGTATGTGTTCGGTTTATAGAGGGATAAAGCCGAGAGGTTGAGAGCAAAACACAAACACTAGTAAGTTGGTAATGCAAAGCTTATCTTAGAATTGTGGGGCAAATGCCTTTATATAGCATTTGCCCAACTTTGAGCTATTTACATATTACACCCTCACTTTAATAATCTAACAGCTACCACCGCCAATGGCTACCGCCACCGCTGGATACCACCCCACCACTACATTGTGTCTAGATCTCTCTCTCTCTCTCTCTCTCTCTCTCTCTCTCCAAGGACACCACCCCACCGCTACACTCCTCGCTAACCTAGAACCGCCGCCACTGCCACCGTCCTTTGAGAACCTCGACCGTTGATCGACCCAAATTGTGGAATAACTGAAGTGCTCATCTGTTAATACTATTCACCGTCCCTCCGCCACTGAAGTTTTTTAAAATCTGAGTTTTATTGATTGTTTTTCAAAATTTAGGGCTTCTACTTCAGGGTTTTCTTAGATTGATTTCCAGATTTCGTTGATTCTTCAAAGATGTTCGATTAAGCTGTGGTAGTGTGCGGTGGTGGGTTGGTGTCCAGTGGTGTTGGTAACGGAGATTGTACAAGTGTGTGTCTGTTTCAGTGTGTGTTCCGATCAAGAAAAACGTAGTCAAGAAAACTTTAAGAGAGAAGCGGTGGCGTGGCTGTATGTGCGTTTTTCTTCTTCTTTAAAAACCCTAATTGTACGAAATAAAGAGAAACAACGTGGTATTTGTTTGAAGGGTGGTGCTTGCCGGCGAGAACCAGCGCTGGTGTGTGTATGTGCATTTTTCTTTTTCTTTTGAAAACCCTAACCGTACCAAATGGCGATAACAGCGGTGGTGTTGTTTTGAAGGGTGGTGGTTGCCGGCGAGAACCAGCGGTGGTGGTTTGTGGTTGCTTTAATTATTAGAAAGAGAATATAGAAGCACATTTATTTCTTGTATATGATTTTAACAACCAAACTTATTATGATTTCTGCAAATGGTTGTGATGGGTTGTGATGGTGGTAGGTTGCAGTGGTGGAACTGGTTGTTGTTGTTGATGGTGGTGGTTTCCGGTTGAGGTGAGTGTTTGTTCGTAATCAGGAACAAGTGCAATATAGAGAGATACGATGGTGCTGTAGTGATCCGTAGAAAAGATATAGTTGGATAGATGAGTTCATGTAAAACAAAGGGAACCTTTACGTTAGAGGACTTATGGGGGACGAGGCCCCATAACTACTCCGACGCTCAAGTTAGCCATTGATGAATGGTAAAGAACTTGGAGGAGGTGGTTAGATTGAGAAGTGCATGCCTTGGTAGGAGATGAAGGTCTCCTATATAGTTGAGGAGGTCTATTTAGGGACCGTTCATATGGTCACATGGACACATGGTGCAATCTCCTTTAGGAGATCAAAAATGTTATACCTTTTTGCCGTTGAGGTGCCAGTCCCTTTTTGTAGGATTTGCTCCCAACTATTAGTGTCAGCCAATCAAGAGAGTTTACATGTGGCAAAATTTTCAGATGTAGCACGCCTGTCTAGGCCAATCACCAATGGCGTTAAGACACGTGTCCTGGCTGTTCCAAGCCTGGTGTTGCTTTGATAGCGTTGTTCCTTAAGAAACTAGGCCTGTGATGGTCAATATTCCGGTGGCAGGCAGTGTGGATAAGTCAGGCCTAGAGGCAGGCCTAGAATGGATTGTTTCACTTGTCATTGCTCTGCTAATAAATATCCTTAAGTATCCTGATGGTCAGGCTTATGGACGTACTGTGGGGCCTGACCTAGTCTAGATCATAGGTACGTCATCAAGTCCCCCAGTCTAGTTTTTCATGATTAGTCATGATTGGCTAGACTCTATCCTTATAAGTAGGCTATTTTGTCGTCTTTCGCTGTATAGTTGTCTTCCATTAAAGGCCTGACAGCTTTTGAAGGCACTTGTGGTGTGCGCGTGGTTTGTTATTCGGCGATTTGACGATTGTGACAGCATGATTGATGTTGACTACTAATGGCTTGTCGCTCTATTTTCCTTCCTTTTGAAATTCCCTCTCATTAATGCTCTGGGTGACCCGATTGTTAGTTTACCTGGGTCAGTTTTCCTTGATTCTTATAAATAGCTTCCTTCATCCTTGTTTTTTTTCTTACGCGAACATTTCTCCCATAGCCTTCTTCCTCAAGCTTTCTTCTTCAAGCCTTTTTCTCCAGCCTTCTTCCTCAAGCTTTCTTTTTCAAGCCTTTTTCTCCCAGAGTTTTTTCAGTTTTCGTTCTTTGAAGGTACCATTTCAACCCTTTACTTCATTTCTTTCCCTATTTTAAATATGAGCAACGTAGGTTACCCCGTAAGTGAGGTTTCGCCGGATGCTACCCCCAAGCGCTTCTCTTCCTTCCTCCGTGACCATCAATGGTTACAGAGGTTTCATCCTTCAATCCCACTTATAGAGGATAGAGCCAACCTTCCCCCTCCTAATCGTGTGGCCTTCTACATGTTGTATGCCAAAGAGGGTAATCTGAGGATCCCTCTTACCCTTTCATTCTCCAGGCTCGCCGCCATTATGGCATAGAACTGTCTCAGATTCACCCACTTGGCCTGTCTAAACTTACTACATTCGAGACCACTAGTAAGAGTGTCTTGAGCAGGGCTAGCTTGACCATCTTCCGCGCCTTCTACCGCCTTACTATTGCGGGCACCTAGTGGACTTTCGAGAAGCAAAAGTCCCTTGGCAAGAAATTCATACCGAGAGCAAGGACAAGAGTATAAAGGATTAGAAAAAGAACTGGGTTTGTATTGATGCTACCATTGACATGTTCCCAGAAGGTTATGAAGGCCTGATGTTTTGGAGGACAAATGAGGAGGTCCGAATAAAGGTGAACCGAGAGCTGGTGCTCACTGGGAATCAAATGGTGGTGTTCGAGTGTCTGGCAGGGCTGACACTGCATGTGCGTCCATTTAAGGAGTGTTTTCTGGTGTTGACAGGGCCGAGTCAGCATTAGCTAGATACCTGCAGGCCAAAAATTCATAGCGACGGGAGGGGTAAACCCCTTTTTCTTCGAACTCTTTTTCTTTCAACTAATTACTAAACTACTGTTTTCTATTGTGCAGTTATGAGCTTCCCATGCAGGCTGCTGACGAGATTCTCATCCGAGTCACTGCTATGACCCAAGATGAGGAGAACGCGTCCTTGTAGACTGACGTTGCTGCTGCTGATGCTGTCGCCGCTGCTACTTCTGGCAGCGTTGTTATGGAACAGGCTGAGGAGCAGGACAGCGACGAGGAGCACCTGGAGGAGCTGAGGCGACATGACGACAGGGCTCAGTGTCGCGCCTCTGAGGCTGCTCCCCTAGAGGGCCAGGACACTTCTGACCCTGGTGAGCAAAGTCCTAGTACGTGTTTCTTGTCACTTGTCTTTTTTGTCTTGATACCTTTTCTTATCAAAACTCTTTATTTTGTTTGCAGGCGTCGAGGATATCATGATACCCTCTCCTATCTCTGTCCGGGCTCCTCCCCGGTCTGCTTCTGCTGGGGGAGCAACTGTTCTTCGGAATGAGTCCATCGATTTGGATGAGGCAGGTGAAGACAAAGTCGCCGACCTGGGCCAAGGTAATTCACATGTTATTGTTGGTTACTGCTGTAGGTATTGGACTTGTGGGTAACACTACTTATAATGGTCCCTATCTATCGCAGGTCACAGTGGAGATGGTGATGGTGGTGTTGGCGTTGGTGGCCACACTTCTGCTTTTTACGGTCCCTTTTCTTCTCGAAGTCTAAAGAGGAAGGGGAGGGCTGGTGGCGAGGGGCGGAGGCTCCAGAAGAAGTCTTCCCGGACTCGTCAGTCTAATGCGGAGCAGTTGGTGGCGGAACTCACCACTCGAGGTATATCACTTGACATTTAGTACTTTAGTGTTGGGAATATGATCTCATCAGTTAAGATTTGATGAAACAAAGTTAAGTTTGTAAGATATGTTCTAAATATAACTTCAACAGAATTATGAGGCTTGATCAGACTGAGCACTTATAGTGTTTCAGACTGAGCATAAGCTGAATATAAGCCGAGCATATATTCGATCAGCTTAGACTATATCTTAGTAAGATTACCAATGTCGTTGATAAGCTGTGTATTTCACCTAAGATATAGGTTGAGTATTTAGCCTGATGTGTTTCAAGCTGAGTGACTCAGCGTATATACTGAGTCAACTCAACAGAGTTGCTAAATAAGTTCTAGCTAACTCTTAGGACTTCTAAGGATGTGTTAATTATTATACATGTTAGTTCATGTTTGTTTTCGGGTTTGTTCTCGAAGAACTCAGCTTGATGAGTTTCAAGCTGAGTAACTCAGTCCGACTAGAGAAGTCAGTTTAAGAGAATTTAAATATGTTTTAAATTCACTTTTATCTCTCTATATCTACGGCAAGGATAAGAAGATTCCAGAATCAAGATTGACGATTGAAGACTCAAGATAGAAGATTCAAGATTCAAGATTCCGGTTTATCCGTTAGTTAGTTAGCAAAGTAGGATTAGTTCTAGTTTGTTAGGATCCGTAGGAACGGAATTATAAATACTTATCATCCTGATAAGTTTTGAGGTACGACTACTATTCAACTAGTTACAGAGCCAAACTCAGTTTTCACCTCAACATTGATCGTATGTGTTACGAGTCTTGATTCACTGTTTGTCAGTTCAACGTGATCAAGATACTCACAGATTGCCAATTTGTTCGTGTGTTCGAATCTTCACATCTGTTGTGAACTTGGTAAGTTTTCAATCTGTGATTAAATCCTTTTTAGAGAGTCGTCCGGTATCTATAATCATAAGTTGATTATAGATAGCAAAGTTTGAGAGATTGAGAGATTTGATTTACATTAGGTGTTTAAATATCAAGTGTTGCTTACTTGATAGAGTCTGTAATCATATTCTTATTAATGAAAAGAAAAGCGTTCGATTGTGTGTTTTGATGTGTGTTAACACTTTTTATTGATTTGTTCAATTTTCCGCAGAAAGTGTATTCAACCTCCCTTCTACACATTTTTTGCTTGTTGACCTTCTCACTAAGGGACCAACAACTGGTATCAGAGCAGGTTGAACAATTTCATACGTTGAAAGTTCAAGATTCTGAGAAAGTACACAATGTCTACAAGCAACAATTCATCAAACTTTCCTCAGATGGGTGCTAAAGGATGTCCCATCTTTGATGGATCTGATTATCCTATGTAGAAATTCAGAGCCTTGCTGTTCCTCAAGTCCATTGACAATCGTATGTACGATGTCGTCACAAAAGGACCTATAATTCCCAAAATTCCCGCCACTGTCAGTGATACGTCTCTTGGTAGAACTGAAAAGGATATGAGAAAGACAGTTGCATCCTAGACTGAAGATGATTGGAAACTACATTCTTTGGATGACAAGGCAAAGAGTGTTCTGGCAAATGCCCTGACCAATGAGATCTTGCATACAGTGACTGGGTGTCAAACTGCAAAAGAGATCTGGGATACGGTAAGTATTACATATGAGGACACTGATCTGGTCAAGCAGCAAAAGAAGAATCACCTGAATAGATCTTATGAAAACTTCTTTTCAAAGATGAATGAAACCTTGCCTGGTCTGTTCACAAGGTTTCACTGCTTGATAAATGACCTGCTAAGTGTAGGTGTTAAGAAAGATGAAGCTTAACTTGTGCTGAAATTTCTGGATGTATTACCAGAAAGGTTCAATGAAGTAACTACAACACTGAGGGCTGGAGGAACATTACACATGTATAACCTGCATTCCATTTATGGGTTCTTGCTAAATCATGAACAGATCACAGAGCACAAGAGAACTTCTAAACAACAACTGAAGGATTTTTGGGATAAAGCTGATGTTGCATTAGTTGCACAGAAAAAGAAGAAAGGTTCTAAAGCCTTGGTTGTTCAATCTGAGACTGAGTCAGACTCTCAAGCTGACCACTCAAACTCAGACTCAGGTGGTACTGATGATGTTCAGACTATCACTGAGCAGATGGACATGCTAGCCAGATGTTTGAGAAGAGCTCAAAGGGGAAGAGGAAGATCTGACAGGGGCAAAGGGAAGAGTTCTTTTGATCCTAAGAAAGCTGTGTGCTTCAACTGTCAGAGGAAGGGACATATTGCCGCTGAGTGCAGAGTGAAGAAGGAAGAATCAGCTTCAGTAGCTGATAAGAATGCTTATAGAGCTAACAAGTATAAAAAGAAATATACTCAGCTCAAGAAAGCAAAGCCAGAAGACAAAGGACTCTACGCTGAAACCTGGGATACAGAATCATCTACCTCAGATGATGATGATATTTGTCTAATGGCTCAAGAACATGAAGACTTTGAAATTGATGAAGTTGATTTTTGTAACATCCTCCCAATGGGCCTGGTAGTTTACGCGAGATGGAAACTATTTGTTTATTAGTTATTTTTTAATTTTTTATAGTAATTGATTATTTAATTACCATGATATGTTTATTTGATGATTATATGATGATTTTAATTGGACCGCGAGGTATGAGGTGAAATATTAGTTATAATATTTTTATGTAATATTGATGCCATATGATTCGGTTTTACACAAGGGTCCCAAATAATACCTCGTTGCGTGTTACTGATTTGTATAGGACCGTTTTAATTAGGTTCCTGTTTATCAGCTAATAGTATTTGATACTGTATGGTGTTAAATTAATACCCCAGCCGACTTAGAGGTTCATTTGACTCTTTAGAAGTCAAAGTTATGTGTATTTTGTTCCTGTTCTTGTTCCTTGCTTCGTGAAAATAAGAAAACCCCAAGAGCAAACACTGATTCAGCCCTATACCTCTTGATTTGAGTGATTTATTGCTGGAATTGAGGTAATCTTATCATCTACAACTGATTTCTTCAACCCTTAACTAGTTTTAGTGAGTTCTTGATTGATTATGTTCATATTTGATATTTTAGGGTTGATGATTTATGGGGTTTATGCCCAATCCGAATTTGGATTATGTTCTTCTGAGTTTATGGTGTATTATGTACTGACTTTTGAGTAGGAAACATGGTAATTTCTGGATTTATGGTTTGAAGCATGAAGAACTCCATTAATGGAGTTATGTGATGAAATTTGAGAAATTGAACTTAAGATTTGATAGATTTGATGTGTTTTGATGTTAGGAATATGTTTTGGATATGTTTTGTGAAGTTCTAACATGTTTAAACAAGTTTTTGGTCGACTTATATCTGCTGGAATCGAAAATGATGTATTTTTTGGCTGTTGTGCGAAATTGAACCAAAAATAAAGATGCTGTTCGGAATTGTTGTGGAATGCTGAGCTGTTTTCAAAAAATCGTTAAAAATCAACAAAAAATCGTTAGAGGTCATATTTTATATCGTTGGAAAGCTGGAGATGTCCAATTCAAATTGTATTTAGAATCTAGAAGCTAATTTGAGTTGTAGGTTGGCCTAAAAATCGATTTACAGTAGCTATGTCATATTGGAAAGTGTATTTGACAAATCTAAAACAAGGTTTTGTTTAATATTTGACCTTAAGCTCTTATGAGTTCTTGTTCATTGTTAGTACTTGTTATATATATGTTTACATTATATATTTGACGGCTTTTTGATGATGAATCATACTTAGAATGTCTTGAATTGTATATGAAGTTATTAACGATAAACGCCTACTTTAAATTTATGAAATGGACTTATATGGCTCGTATGCGTGTTCCGTTGTTTCTCACATGTTCTATATATTATATATAGTGATTATAAAGTGTTGAACATATATGTGAAGTTGGTTTTGTGTGTTAAGCATAACGGGTTGGTTTTGACCCGTTTATGAATTAAATTGATATAGAGGAACCTTAAACATGTTTTGTTGATTCCTACATGTTACAAACCATATATATACATATCCTAAATGATGATGTATGTGTTGAATGGCTTAATTGAGGTAGTTATCATGTGGATGCAATATTTGAATATATTAAGGATAATTTCTTACTTTAAAGTATGAAACGAAGATAAATGAACCTTATGAATGTTCTGTTGATTTCTACGTGTTTAATATCTTATATAAAGATATTCTAAATGATTTTTCAGTGTATTTCCTGTTGGTTATATATGTTAGGTATAACGGTTAAGCTTTGACCCGTTTGCGAATTAACTTGACTTTTGGAGTTAATTATGATTTGAGATACTGATTTATTTATGTTGTGTTCTGAGGGGACTCAAAGACTAAGTAATATACGACAACTGAGTGTGGATTTTGAGGACAAAGGTGAGCGGACTTTAACTCACTGGTGGTATTAGTTATGATTATGAGGATTATCTGGATTCGTTTATTTAATCATGCGATAGATTGCTTAATCTGATATGATGGTTCGGAGATTGGTATTGTGATTATACAAAGATTGAGATTATGATGGTATTATGGTTGGCACTATGAATGTGTGATGATTGGAAACTTATATGGATTGTTTAATTGGAATGTTAATTGATTGCAATCGAGTCCAAGATATGTGCGCGGTGAAGATTACTGTGCGCATGCTGTCTTTGAGGGAGGTTAGCCGGTTTGTGTGGGCTAGGCTCGTTTGCTTCTGGTTGTGCGGTTGTTCAACCCCTGTTACATTTGTTGCAGCAGAGGGGGTTTAACTGTGCCAGTTAGTAGGCAGTCTCGGTAAACCTATGCTTGGCCGGCATATGGGTTGCAGGCTCTGCAAAGCCGCCGTGCCTCTGATGATACGTGGTTCCCCGTTCTTGAGTAGTCCTTGTGTGTCTTGTTTCTATGATAATTGTTGTGATTATGCTATTGTTACCTGTGGCTTAAATTCCAGTCACTTAGCTTTGTGCTAATTCCCTACCTTAACTCTCTGTTGCAGGTTTTGGTGAGCTTTGGTAGGTGGTTGTTTGTACAGGAGAAGTTTGACCGTCACTCTGATATTATGTTTTATATAAGATGAGCCATCTTTGTGAATTTTTTTGTAACACTAAACGATATACTGTGTTGTTGAACAGTAGTGGATTTAAGTTTGTGGGTGTTGCTATCTTTACTATTTTCAACTGCGATACTTCTGCTGTGATTTAAAAAAAAATTTGGCTTGAGTTTTTACGGTGTTACAAGTTTGGTATCAGAGCCCTGGTTTGGCATGCGAGCACGGCTAGAGTGTTCAACTCCCAAATCTTGGCTCGATGTTGGTCAAACATACCCTGTGGTGGAATTAGAGTGATTAGAGTTTGTTGTGTCTTGTGGTTAGCATGTGTGTACTAATGGTTTATCTAATAAGTGTTGAGATGTTGTGAGTATTGCAGATATGATGGATAAAGAGACCCCAACTGAGACTCCTGTGACCCTAGCAAAGATTGGAACTTCATCAATGAGTAATACGGAAACACCTACTCATGTCAAGGATGCAGGTACTGAAACTAAACCGGATCAGTGTGAGTATATCTATAAACTAGAAAATGAGATACAGGAACTTGGAGATATTATTCGTAGTTTAGAACAACAAATACTTATACTAAATGAACAAGTTAAGACTTCTTCGACTGTTATTTCTCCGGTTACTTTTCCGTCTGCTTTTGCATCACGAGGGACACAACAGCAATTTCACTATCCGTTTGCACCTCAGGGAGTATATCCTTATCCATACATGAGGTTTACACAACCTTGCTATTATAGGCCATTTTTGGATTATCAATCATCTGAATATCATGGTACCCCAGATCTTAACATAACTTTGAACTACTTGCGAGGAATGGTAAAAGTTTTGGAAGCATGTAATCCTGAGAATAAATTGAGAATACAATATGCGATCCAAATGCTAGAGGATGAAATTAAGATTAAAGATAAGAGAAACCGAGATGAGACTCCTCTACGGGAGTCAAGTTTTAAATATTATAATAGCCAATAGGGACAGATGGGGCAAAGCAGCCAGGACCATGGAAATCAAGAATCACAATGGTGTCGCAAGTGCAAATCCTTTCATACTGAGCCTTGCACACACCAAATGGTACATTGCGTTCGATGTGGAATGTTTGGTCATGAACTCAAGAATTGTACATTCCGTCACAGTGTTTGCTGGAATTGTCAGAAACAAGGTCATCCGTGATGATTGTATTGTTGACAAGAAAATTTGGTCAGGGTTAGGAGCAAGAGAAGTCGGGGAATCTTCGTCAACAGTTTGAACAAAAAGAAAGAACCTTTCTTCACCAGAGGGTAGAGCAACTTAGATGTCGGTAGATGATACTACCATTACTGAAGATGATATTACAGGTATGTTTTGCTAAGCTTTATAATTGTACGCATAATTATTTGATTATGAAGTTTATTGCTTTAGTGTGTATATGGTCATATGTGATGATTTGAGCATGACTACTTCTGATGTGACTATTTCACTAGAAGTAGAGATAACTGATGATAACCGTTTGCTAGTCCATGTTAGTGATGCTTATATCAGAAAATGATATCTTGTTAAGTATGTGATAATTGAATATTCCTGCTTCTGATGCTATTGTTTTACTAGAAAGTAGAGATAATTGATGATAAATGTTTTCTAGTTCATTCCTATTGATGCCTATATCTGGGTATGATATAGTGATAAGTAGGTATTGTTTGAACCAGTATAGAGCAGTTATTAAATGCCATAAGAAGTTGTTTTCTGATTAGTTGAATTGTATGCTATATGATGTATTGTGTTTAGTTATTTGTTAAAACACAACCGATTTCTTCTATGCTTTGTTATGAAGATTTACCTTCTCATTTTGTGTATGAGTGTATTTGGGATTGGGCTGAAATGAAATAGCTGATGATGTATGATATTTGAGGGCTTTGGATTACCCAGAAATGTTTTAATGAAAATGGATTTTAGATTGTGAGACATTTGACCTGGCTAACCTGTAAAGAGATTTGATTTGATGGAATGATGAATAGAAACAGTATTTCAGATTTTGAAATGGTTATCTTGTCAGACACCTATTTTTGTACTACTCGATGGATCTGATAATTTTAGTGCGTAGTAATATTTCCTTTGCATGACTTGGAGTTTGCAGTTGTTTGCCTTAAACACTGTGGAGATATTATTGAAATGATGTAAAATGTGTAATTTGTGCTGATTATTCGAGCTTGCGATATGTGTTTTCTATCAAAAGAGTTGAATATGAGATAATGACAGTATTTAGAATTGATTTAACTCTATGATTGCGAAATTCATTATCAACTTTGAAAAACTAATACAGTAACCTATGCTTGAAAATGCGATGGAAGCAATGATAATAATTGTTTTGTGCAAATTGAGATTGTTTTAACTTAGTGGATAAACTGGAATTGCTCAAGTGAAGATTTTGAATGATGAAATTTTGAAGTGGAAATTTTATTAAAGAGAAAAGAGGATTTAACTGAAAAATTTCAAGGTTTAAAGACTTACAGGTCTAGTGTTTAAGTGCCTTTGCTTGGAGAGTTTTGTGATTTGATTTTATCACAGATTGACAAGTCTAGATTTTCTGTTTTAATCAGATAGCACTAAATTGAATAACGATCTTAAAGTGTTGAATTGGTGGTTCACGATGAAGACAGATGTTGCATAATTCGTGGAATTTTGATATATTTATGCACATGTTATAATAGAGCGCCAAGAACTTTATGAATTTTAAAACAGCTAGAGATATCAGAATGGAAATGGAAGCTTATCATGATGGATTTTGTAACCAAACTCACACGTACTCAGTAGAGTCATGATATGATTTGGGTGATTGCTGATTGTTTGATGAATAAAGTGTATTTTCTTGCCGCCAATGAGATAATTTTCTCAACAGGTTAGCTTGGCTGTTTAGTGATGAGATTGTATCTTGACATGCTATTACAGTATTCATTGTTTCTGACAGAGATTCTAGATTCGTTTCGAACTTCTAGAAGAATTTATAGCGGAATTTGTGAACGTGAGTTAATTCGAGTACAGTTTATCAACCTCAAAAAGATTGTCAGACTGAACGAACCATTCAGAAACTCTAGGATATGTTACATGCATGTGTGTAGAGTGTGATACACTTTGGGATTTGTACCTACCATTGATTGATTTTGCGTTTGAAATTCTTATTACTCGGGTATTGATATGACACTTTACGAAATGTTATGCGATCATCACAGTCATACTCCTACGTGTTGTTCAGAGACAGATTAGAAACAGTATGCAGTTCTTGATATTATTCAGGTAATAGCTAAGAAGGTTACTATTGTGTGAGAGACAGAAACTGTACGCAGATCCACTACTTTGAAAGGGAATAATTTGTATTGGGGAACGATGGAAGTTACTTCTTCATTATATATTTGATCAGTTTGCATACGATAAGTAATAAATGATCAGATGTTTGCTTTTGATCTTTATACTTAGTTGGCAGGTGTTTATGATACACTCAATGTCTGTTATTTGCATAAGGGTAAAGTAGAATATGAAAGTCAGATTCTCTCAATATATGAACTGAAGGTCAACTTGAAAAGTGATTAATGGAAGAACCAATGGGTTAGTAACGTGGTGAGGTTCCGAGGACGGAATCCTCTTAAGAGGGGGATATTTGTAACATCCTCCCAATGGGCCTGGTAGTTTACGCGACATGGTAACCTATTTGTTTATTAGTTATATTTAATTTTTTATAGTAATTGATTATTTAATTACCATGATATGTTTATTTGATGATTATATGATGATTTTAATTGGACCGCGAGGTATGAGGTGAAATATTAGTTTTAATATTTTTATGTAATATTGATGCCATATGATTCGGTTTTACACAAGGGTCCCAAATAATACCTCGTTGCGTGTTAATGATTTGAATAAGACCGTTTTAATTAGGTTCCTGTTTATCAGCTTAGTATTTGATACTGTATGGTGTTAAATTTATACCCCAGCCGACTTAGAGGTTCATTTGACTCTTTAGAAGTCAAAGTTATGTGTATTTTGTTCCTGTTCTTGTTCCTTGCTTCGTGAAAATAAGAAAACCCCAATAGCAAACACTGATTCAGCCCTATACCTTTTGATTTAAGTGATTTATTGCTGGAATTGAGGTAATCTTATCATCTACAACTGATTTCTTCAACCCTTAACTAGTTTTAGTGAGTTCTTGATTGATTATGTTCATATTTGATATTTTAGGGTTGATGATTTATGGGGTTTATGCCCAATCCGAATTTGGATTATGTTCTTCTGAGTTTATGGTGTATTATGTACTGACCTTTGAGTAGGACACATGGTAATTTCTGGATTTATGGTTTGAAGCATGAAGAACTCCATTAATGGAGTTATGTGATGAAATTTGAGAAATTGAACTTAAGATGTGATAGATTTTATGTGTTTTGATGTTAGGAATATGTTTCGGATATGTTTTGTGAAGTTCTAACATGTTTAAACATGTTTTTGGTCGACTTATATCTGCTGGAATAGAAAATGATGTATTATTTGGCTGCTGTGCGAAATTGAACCAAAAATAAAGATGCTGTTCGGAATTGTTGTGGAATGCTGAGTTGTTTTCAAAAAATCGTTAAAAATCAACAAAAAATCGTTAGAGGTCGTATTTTATATCGTTGGAAATTCAGAGATGTCCTCTTCAAACTGTATTTAGAATCTAGAAGCTAATTTGAGCTGTAGGTTGATAAAAATCGATTTACAGTAGCTATGTCATATTGGAAAGTGTATTTGACAAATCTAAAACAAGGTTTTGTTTAATATTTGACCTTAAGCTCTTATGAGTTGTTGTTCAATGTTAGTACTTGTTATATATATGTTTACATTATATATTTGATGGCTTTTTGATGATGAATCATACTTAGAAAGTCTTGAATTGTATATGAAGTTATTAACGATAAACGCCTACTTTAAATTTATGAAATGGACTTATATGGCTCATATGCGTGTTCCGTTGTATCTCACATGTTCTATATATTATATATAGTGATCATAAAGTGTTGAACATGTATGTCAAGTTGGTTTTGTGTGTTAAGCATAACGGGTTGGTTTTGACCCGTTTATGAATTAAATTGATATAGAGGAACGTTAAACATGATTTGTTGATTCCTACATGTTACAAACCATATATATACATATCCTAAATGATGATGTATGTGTTGAATGGCTTAAATGAGATAGTTAGCATGTGGATGCAATATTTGAATATATTAAGGATAATTTCTTACTTTAAAGTATGAAACGAAGATAAATGAACCTTATGAATGTTCTGTTGATTTCTACGTGTTTAATATCTTATATAAAGATATTTTAAATGATTTTGAGTGTATTTCCTGTTGGTTATATATGTTAGGTATAATGGTTAAGCTTTGACCCGTTTGCGAATTAACTTGACTTTTGGAGTTAATTATGATTTGAGATACTGATTTATTTATGTTGTGTTCTGAGGGGACTCAAAGACTAAGTAATATACGACAACTGAGTGTGGATTTTGAGGACAAAGGTGAGCGGACTTTAACTCACTGGTGGTATTAGTTATGATTATGAGGATTATCTGGATTCGTTTATTTAATCATGCGATAGATTGCTTAATCTGATATGATGGTTCGGAGATTGGTATTGTGATTATACGAAGATTGAGATTATGATGGTATGATGGTTGGCACTATGAATGTGTGATGATTGGAAACTTATATTGATTGTTTAATAGGAATGTTAATTGATTGCAATCGAGTCCAAGATATGTGCGCGGTGAAAATTACTGTGCGCATGCTGTCTTTGAGGGAGGTTAGCCGGTTTGTGTGGTATAGGCTCGTTTGCTTCTGGTTGTGCGGTTGTTCAACCCCTGTTACATTTGTTGCAGCAGAGGGGGTTTAACTATGCCAGTTAGCAGGCAGTCTAGGTAAACCTATGCTTGGCCGGCATATGGGTTGCAGGCTCTGCAGAGCTGCCGTGCCTCTGATGATACGTGGTGCCACGTTCTTGAGTAGTCCTTGTGTGTCTTGTTTCTATGATAATTGTTGTGATTATGCTACTGTTACCTGTGGCTTAAATTCCAGTCACTTAGCTTTGTGCTAATTCCCTACCTTAACTCTCTGTTGCAGGTTTTGGTGAGCTTCGGTAGGTGGTTGTTTGTACAGGGGAAGTTTGACCGTCGCTCTGATATTATATTTTATATAAGATGAGCCATCTTTGTGAATTTTTTTGTAACACTAAACAATATACTGTGTTGTTGAACAGTAGTGGATTTAAGTTTGTGGGTGTTGCTATCTTTACTATTTTCAACTGCGACACTTCCGCTGTGATTTAAAAAAAATTTGGCTTGAGTTTTTACGGTGTTACAATTATGGTTTGTCCAAGTCAACTTTTGAAGTTGACATGAAGGAAGCTGAAGAAAATAGTAAACTTAGTGTCTGGGATCCTTCCTCCATGTACAAGGTTAGTAATTTTAACTCTTACACCAATGAGGAAAATGGTCTTGCGTTTGATTATTTGCTAAATTATTTCAAGACTAGCCTTAAGTCTCAAAATGACCTCAAAGCTGAGATAGCTAAACTGAAGAATGAGATTAAGGAAAATCAATCTCTCATTGATGTTGGTAAGAAAGCACAGTGTGATCTTGAATGTCAAAGACACATTAAAAAACTTCTAAGTGAAGAACTTCAGAAAGCCAAAGTTAAAGCTGACCAACTTCAAAATGTCACTGAATCTTGGTGTAAGTCATCAAGGCTTGCTGAGAAGTGCATCAACTAACAAATTCCTAAAGAGGTACGAGCTGTACTTGGAGGTGAGTATCAATCCGCAGCTTATGCAGCTGATGAGGATGAGATAGCAAGTACAGACTCTGAGGAAGATAGACAACTGACTGAGTCTAAGAAGTCAACCTCAGAGAAGAAACATGGTCAAAACCTTAAATACAATATGTTTGTAAAGGCCAAAGATCATGGAAACGAGTACGCAACATCCAAACAGCATGGTAAGTATGTGCTGGACAGATTAGGCACTCAGCGTATTCAAAGAATTTCAATCATAGAAAGGCTTAACCCAAATCCTTTCAAAAGACAACATTCTCTATCTGGCTCAGGGAGAAGTTATAAGAATAGGAAGACCACTGTAAGTCAGAGGTCAAATCACAACAATAGTAAGTCCAAAGTTGTGGACCTTGTTAAGTCAAAGGAGATCAACAATGGTAAGTCCAAGACTGTTGAAACTGGTGAGTCCAGAAAGCATGATAAAGGTATGTCCAAAGTCATGGAAAAGAAGTTTGTTGGTCAAGCTTCTAATCAAAAGGATGACAAACAAAGATCTGACAAAGGTAAGTCTAAAGTTAGTGAACATCAATTGAATCAACTTGCAAAGAAAGTTGAAAAGTTGTCCACTACATATAATACTAAGACTGAGAGCAAGTTCTCACAAGGATTGTTAAACACTCTACCTCCTGTAATCATTGGAAGAAGGAGGTGCTACAAGTGTAGAAGTAGAGGTCATGAGACCAACGACTGTGACATTGAAATTTCAAGGCCTGAACAGGAACAGGCTGATCAGCCAACACAGGACTTAGCACCTGCTCAAGCTGAACAGTCAGTTCCACAAGATGAAGATGCTAAGTACTCATCATCTGAACCCACCAAGAAGTGGGTTCCCAAACAAAACTAATGTGTTTAGTTTTCATATCATGTGCAGGGTTCAAGTAAATGGTACTTGGATAATGGATGTTCAAGGCACATGATTGGGTGGAAAGGACTTCTTAGTGATTTCCAGGAAGATGAAGGTCCTAAAGTAACATTTGGTGACAAATCCCATGGAAGAACTAAAGGATATGGGAAGATGCATGCTGGCAAGGTGACTTTCCAGAAGGTTGCATATGTCAAAGGTCTTAAACACAATCTGATCAGTATCCGCCAGTTGTGTGATGAAGACAATATTGTTACTTTTAGGAAGAAAACAGGAACTATATATAATGCTAAGGGTAAGCCTGTATTAATAGCTAAAAGGGAAAGAGATGTGTATCTACTTGATCTTAATTCTGCTAATCCCTATATCGAAACCTGCTTTTATTCCCAATCTGTTCCTAAGCTGAGTTGGTTGTGGCATAATAGATTATCGCATTTAAATTTCAAAAATATAAATATGCTATCCAATAAAGAGTTAGTCTCTGGATTACCAAAGATCACATTTGTCAAGAACAAATTGTGTTCAGTTTGTGAACAAGGGAAACACCATAAAGGGTCCTTCAAATCAAAGAAAAGTTTTTCGATAACAGACCCACAACATATGTTGCATATGGATCTGTTTAGACCCATAAGTACTCCTAGCCTAAGTGGCAAGAAGTACACACTGGTGATAGTAGATGAGTTCTCACGATTCACCTGGGCAATATTCCTTAAAGCCAAAAGTGATGCTGCCCTGGAGATAATAAGTTTTATCAAACAGGAAGAGTTGCAGAAAGGTAAGTCTGTAAAGCAACTCAGAAGTGATCATGGGACTGAGTTCAGAAACTCAACCCTATAAGGCTTTTGTGAACAAAAAGGAATATTACAAATTTTTTCCTCAGTCAGAACTCCTCAACAAAATGGAGTTGCTGAATGGAGAAATAGAACCTTAATTGAGGCTGCTAGAACAATGCTATGTGAGGCAGGATTGAAACTCTATTTTTGGGATGAAGCTGTAAGTACATCCTGTTATACCCAAAATAGGTCAATCATTGTCAAAAGACATGGCAAAACAGCATATGAGATTTATAAATCTAGAAAGCCCAATATAGGTTATTTCCATGTCTTTGGTTCAAAATGCTATGTGCTGAATCAAAGAGATCAGCTCCATAAGTTGGAACCTAAAGCTGATCCTGGAATATTTGTTGGTTATTCCTCAATCTCCAAATCTTATAGAGTGTATAACACCAGGAGAAAGGCAATAGAAGAATCAATTCATGTCTCATTTGATGAAGACAGTGTTGATCAAGCTGAAAAAATTCAAGCTGACTTGGTTAGTCTGAGTGAGCTTGAAAAGCCTGACGAAACCAATATGTCAAATCCTATGTATGTCATGGGAGATGATAGTGATGATGATGTGTGTCCATCAAAGAAATAATCACAAGCTCTAAGGGACTCTCAAGCTGAGAAGGATGATGAGTTCATCAATCCCTTTGGAGCTGAAGTCACTCAGACTGAAGATCTTAGTGATCATTAGTTTATTGACAATCCCGCTATTGAGACTGAGGATGTTAGTTCACCTCAGAGTTCTCAATATCACTCAGATCCAGAACCAGAGTCTCCAACTACAACATTTAAATTTCTCAAAGATCATCCTCAAGATCAAATCATTGGAAATGTCCAAGAAAGAGTAATGACAAGATCAATGGCTATAGCAAACTATGCTACTTACTTTGGTTTCCTATCTCAAATGGAACCAAAGAAGACTGAAGAAGCCTTAGAGGATGAGGACTGGATTGAAGCTATGCAAGAGAAATTAAATGAATTTGAGAGAAAAAAGGTCTGGAGTCTTGTCCCAGCCCCCAAAGACCACACAATTATAGGCACTAAGTGGGTTTATTGAAACAAAATGGACAAGGATGGAGTGATAGTTAGGAACAAAGCCAGGCTGGTAGCACAAGGGTATAAGCAAGAAGAAGGAATCGATTATGATGAGACCTTTGCCGTTGTAGCTAGAATTGAAGACATAAGACTGTTCTTAGCCTATGCAGCATATAAAGACTTCAAAGTCTATCAAATGGATGTGAAGAGTGCTTTCTTAAATGGAAAACTTCAGGAGGAAGTCTATGTGATACAACCTTCTGGCTTTGTTAGTTCAAAGTTTCCACATCATGTCTATAAGTTTGACAAGGCTTTGTATGGTCTTAAAAAAGCTCCAAGAGCTTGGTATGATACACTGTCTAACTATCTACTATCAATGGACTTCAGCAAAGGTAGTATTGATAAGGCACTCTTTATTAAAAAGAGTAAAGGACAGGTGATTCTTGTACAAATATATGCAGATGACATTATTTTGGGCTCTACAAATGAATCTCTGTGTGAATGGTTCTCCAAAATAATGTCACAAAAGTACAAGATGAGTATGATGGGTGAGATGACATATTTCCTAGGCTTACAAATTCAACAAAAGCCTGATGGAATATTCATCAATCAAAGCAAGTATGTTCTTGAATGGATAAATATATATGGTTTATATTCAAGTTCAACCATGAAAACACCCATGTCACTAGCTGTCAAGCTAAGTAAAGACTCAGATGGTAAGTCTATATGTCAGTCTACCTATAGAGGAATGATTAGTTCACTACTCTATTTGAAAGCTAGTAGACCTGATATCATGTTTGCTACATGTGTTTGTGCAAGATATCAGTCAGATCCTAAGGAATCACATCTTCAAGCTGTGAAAAGGATCTTTAGGTACCTTAAAGGTATACCAAATCTATGCCTTCGGTATCCAAAGGACTCTGGATTTAAGTTAGTTGGTTTTTCAGATGCTGACTATGCTGGGTGCAAGTTAGATAGAAAATCAACAATAGGAGGATGTCGAATACTTGGAGGGAAGTTACTAAGCTGGACTAGTAAGAAACAGAACTCAGTGGCTACTTCAACTGCTGAAGCTGAGTATGTTGCAACATGAAGCTGTTGTCCTCAAATCCTGTGGATGCAATATTAGCTTCCGGACTTTGGTATGAGTTTCAAGAAAACTCCTATCTTTTGTGATAACCAAAGTGCTATAGCCATCACTTACAATCCAGTCTTCCACTCAAGAACCAAGCACATTGAAATTAGACATCACTTCATCCGGGACATCGTGGAAAAAGATAAAGTTGACATCAAATTTATCTCCACTGATGATCAGTTGGCAGATATCTTCACAAAACCACTTGATGAAAAGAGGTTTATGTATCTGCTAACTAAATTGAGTATGCTCAACCCCTAGCTATGTGTCTAGAATTTGAGTTTCAGTTTGACAAAGACTAAGTGTCTTAAGCTGAGTACACGGTTTGTGAATAAGTTTTCATATACTGAAAAAGGTGTCAAGCTGAATAATGAGTTCACAAGTTTAAGTTAGTCTTAAACAAAAATGACTATGTGTCATTGAGTCTAAGCTATGTGCTTAACTCAAGCTGTGTGATTGGTTCACACGTTTGGTAAGTTCCAAACATGTTTTAACTACTCAGTGTAGTTAAAATATCCATTTGAGTCAGTCTTAAACAACATTGACTATGTGTCATTAATTCTGAGTTGTGTGCTCCACTAAAGCTGAGTTTCGATCTCAAGCTAAGTGCTCAACTCAAGCTGAGTGCTTGACTTAGGCTGAGTGATTAGTTTATTCAGCTTGGTGTGTCCAAAAACCATGTTCTAATTACTATGTGTCATTAATTCGCGCGTTATACCAATTCTGTATTGGTGTAATACAATAGTGTTTATAATATTTTTGTAAGTCAATAATATTATTTTACACATTTATCCGTTGGAAGATGATGTGTTTCTATCCTATTACTGTTACCTCAAACCATAATTTCTTTGAAGTAACGGATAAAAAGGGATTCAAATGGTAACTTTTCTCTCTCCTCAGAAACGTCTATATAACGACCATAACCGGTTTCGAGAAGTTTACGCTTACAATTCTAACTTCTCAACTTCTCATACACTCAAATACTTTTCGCAAACACTTCTTTTGCTTCGTGCGATCATCCGTTGATATTCAAACCCTAAATTGCTCTGTGCGATTTTCAAAACGCTCAGTACGAATCTTAATTTGCTCAGTGCATTTTCAACAGTTACTCAGTGTAATTCATCAATGGACGGAACCATTCTAGTTCTCAGTGATCGGATGGTACGAGGTGCTCAGTTTAAGAACAATGGAGCACCGTTGATCAGAATCAACAATCAACGGGCCTGTCTTGTAATTCCAGCAAGGAAACAAGGAAGATGATATGAGGCATGGGTTGACTATATTCGTAAATACCCCCTGGCATTCGTTTTCTCCGGAGCACCACTCCACATTGTTCCACAACACCTTTTAGAGTTCTGGTATACTTGTACTTACGACGAGAACAGGGGAGAGATCACAGACACTATTCTAAATGGGGATAGAAAAGTTGTCCTTTCTGTGCAACGGCTAAGGGAAGTTCTTCAACTTCCTGTCAATGATGTGTTAGAAGATGCAGTCACACGACAAGTGGCGAGGTCAGTCCTACCCAACATGGGTCACCCACAGACTGAGGGTGTTATAAAGAAGGCCACTTTTCCCACTGGATGGGGCTTCATGGTGTCCACTGTGATTCGTTCACTTGGCACTAAGATTGGAGGCCTGGATCAGGTGAATGAGTTCGGGATGCAGCTGCTCTACAACATGTATCATGCCAGAAATCTGGACTATGCACTACTCATCTTCAACGAGCTCAAAGGCCAAGTGGTAAAGACACCAAGGGATCTCCATGTACCATTCATAAGGTACTTATCCTTGCTGGTGGAAGCTGAGTTGGGAGAACAACTTTATGGGGCTGAACAGGATGTGTTCCCTACCCCAGCAATTAGCTCCAAGATGTTCAACAATGACATCTTCCCATAGCAGGAAGGTCTGAGTGACCCAATGCGATGGATAGCTGAGGGAGCTTCTTCTGACAATGAAGTTGAGGTGTCGGATCAAGGGGGAGCATCTGAAGCTGAATCAGATCATCGAGCTGAGCAACCTGCTCAAGCTGAGCCTTCCTCTTCCTCTGGTTCTAAGTCTTCTTCAGAGTCTGCATTCGTTGCACGACCAAGGCAAGGTACCACTCCTCCTCTCTCAACTTCTTCTCACTTTTATCCATCATCATTTGGAGATAAGACTGTGGTAAACCCAACCCAGTCTAACCCATCTCCTCCACCTTCCATTCAACTCTACTCTGAAGCCACCCCTAGTGTGCCCACTGCTACTAGGGAGAAAATCCAAACCTATACCCGTAAAACTGCCAAAGGTGGTGCCACTCCTATAGGCATCACTGGAGCTGAGATCACATTGATCCCTCCCCAGGCAGGAGTTGAGGGAGAGACGCCTACTCTTAAGATGTCAACCTCGAGGCTCATATTAACCCAACAGCCTAAGCGGGGTGTGGTGTCTATTCAGCCCACACTCTCTAGAGCCATCGGAGAGCCTGTTACTATGCCTGAGCAGACATACTCAGGTAACATTGAAAGAATGACCAATCCCCAGGGTCAATCACCCCCCTCCAAACCAATAAGCCAACCACCTACCCATACACTTCACGTTTCGAGCCCAATTACTTCTCTTCACTTCTCACACCCCCATGCACGACCTGTCGATGTTTCATCTCAATACTAAGGTGATTCACAGGGTCCAACCACTGGTGCACATGAGTTTGAGGGTAAACACCAACCCTTAGATGATACACCCAAGTTCCAACCTTCTCAGGCTGACTTGGATGATTTGATAAATTTCGTTAATGGTCAGTTTGATAAGTTGCACCTCAAGAGAAAGCAAACTAAGAAGAATATGTTGATGATTATGGATTCTCTGGATGAGGAGGTGCTAAAATTGAAATCTACAGTTGCTTCCCTTCAACAACACAAGACTTCGACCCCTGTTGATGATGACAAAAAGGGGGAGAATGTTCAAAAGGCTGAAGTTGAGTCTGTCCAAGCTGAAGCTTTATTACTATTGGTAAAAGGAGCAGATCAGATTGAGGGAGAGAAATAAATGGAGATAGAAGCTGGGCCGACTAAAAAGGCTAAAGGAAAGAGACCTGTAGTAGTCAGCTCAGATGAGTCAGAACCCCTACAGCAGAAAAGAAGAAAGATGATTCTTAGTGAATTAGCCTCAGATGAAGACTCTGTAGACAAGATGTCATTACAAGAAAGAACTTCTCTGTTGGCAGTAAGGAGGATGGAACAAGAGGATGCTGACCAGCGTGGGATGTCAATTAACTAATTAAGAAAAAGACAAATGGATGTTCAAGTTGTGTTAGCTGATGAGAAAGAAGCAAGAGAACAGGCCTGGGCTGAGCAAATCAGAAAGTAGAATGAGGAACTAGCAAAACTCAGACTGCCTATTATGCCTAAAGAGGAAGAAGTAAAAGAACTTCATATTCAAAATCAACCTGAGGAGGAAGATATAACTCAGTGTTATACAAGGACCTGCTTCTCTTCTCAAATCAATACAATTAACTTGAGCTCAGTTCAAGGGATCATCATTCTAGAGTTTGTCTTGAGAAATGGTGAAACATCTTCTCTGGAGCTGAATCAACTTCACCGACTGGGATATGAAGAGTGGAAGCAAGTGGCTATACTTAGTAAGCAGATGGAAAAGTCCTCTGCCAGGAATCAAGTTAAAGATGAAATCTTAAGGCAACTTGCAAGAGCTGACGCGATGAAAAATATACCCAGGTCTGAGATAACTACACTACTGACTTCTTTTCATAAAGTTAGAAAGAAAAAGCTAACAAAGCCAGCTGGATTAGCAAATACAGACAAGTATAGTATCAATCTTCCTAAAGGTATGGAATTCAAAGAAAATACCTATGTGGAAAAGCCTCAGAAAGGATTCATGTACTTGGACAGAAATGGTGAACAATGCTTCCAGTCTGATGCAAGTATCTATACATGTGGGGTATCTCAGGTGTTTGCTCTGAGACAACTAGTAGAAAAGACTGAACAAACTGCCAGGTTTAGATACAGAATTAACAGAGCAATAAGATCACAAAGGATCAGCTTCAACACTTGCCTAACTTGCAAGAACTTCTTTAAGAAATCAACAAGGAGATTAAAGAGTTTGAAGAGCTGCATCCTGAATAGATTAGTTCTATGTAAATATTAGATTAGTTCTAATTTTTGTAAGCACTAAGTGTGCATGATCTAAGTGATCAAAACTTTTGTATTTTGATATGTTCAATAAATACAAGTATTAGTTTGATAAGTTCAACTGTGTTATGATATGAGTCTGATAAGTTCAGCTTGAATGAATAATTGATTAGTTTTTATTCATTAATGTGTTTGGTTGGTTTGTTCAACATTAAAGTTAGTGTGTTCCACTTATAATTGATAAGTTCAATTAAAACTGATAAGTTCAATTAATATTTGATAAGTTAAAAAATAAAATCTTAATAAGTTTGAGATTTGAAACATAATTATGTTAAACAAACTCAAGAACTGTTTGATGGTTTTGTCATCATCAAATAGGGGGAGTTTGTTGGGAATACGATCTCATCAGTTAAGATTTGATGAGACAAAGTTAAGTTTGTAAGATATGTTCTAAATATAACTTAAACAGAATTATGAGGCTTGATCAGATTGAGAACTTATAGTGTTTCAGACTGAGCATAAGCTGAATATAAGCTTAGCATATATTCGATCAGCTTAGACTATATCTTAATAAGATTATCAATGTGTTTGATAAGCTGTGTATGTCACCTAAGATATATGTTGAGTATTCAGCTTGATGTGTTTCAAGCTGGGTGACTCAGCGTATATACTGAGTCAACTCAACAGAGCTGCTAAATAAGTTCTAGCTAACTCTTAGGACTTCTAAGGATGAGTTAATTATTATACATGTTAGTTCATGTTTGTTTTCGGGTTTGTTCTCGAAGAACTCAGCTTGATGAGTTTCAAGATGAGAAACTCAGTCAGACTAGAGAAGTCAGTTTAAGAGAATCTAAATATATTTTAAATTCACTTTTATCTCTATATCTACGGCAAGGATAAGAAGATTCCAGAATCAAGATTGAAGATTGAAGACTCAAGATAGAAGATTCAAGATTCAAGACTCTGGTTTATCCATTAGTTAGTTAGCAAATAAGGATTAGTTCTAGTTTGTTAGGATCCGTAGGAACAGGATTATAAATACTTATCATCCTGATAAGTTTTAAGGTACGACTACTATTCAACGAGTTACATAGCCAAACTCAGTTTTCACCTCAACATTGATCGTATGTGTTACGAGTCTTGATTCACTGTTTGTCAGTTCAACGTGATCAAGATACTCACAGATTGCCAATTTGTTCGTGTATTCGAATCTTCACATCTGTTGTGAAGTTGGTACATATAGATAGCAAAGTTTGAGAGATTGAGAGATTTGATTTACATTAGGTGTTTACATATCAAGTGTTGCTTACTTGATTGAGTCTGTAATCATCTTCTTATTAATGAAAAGCAAAGCGTTCGATTGTGTGGTTTGATGTGTGTTAACACTTTTTATTGATTTGTTTAGTTTTTCGCAGAAAGTGTATTCAACCCCTCTTCTACACATTACTTGCTTGTTGACCTTCTCACTAAGGGACCAACATTTGGTGTTGGACCCTTGGTGATAGTATCAACAAGTAAGTAAAGTGTAGAAGAGGGGTTGAATACACTTTCTGCGGAAAATTGAACAAATTAATAAAAAGTGTTAACACACATCAAACCACATGAAATTTAATGCTTTCAATAATAAGAAGATGATTACAGGAAAAATCAAGTAAGCAACACTTGATATGTAAACACCTAATGTAAATCAAATCTCTCAATCTCTCAAACTTTGCTATAATGAACTTATGATTATAGACACAACTGACTCTCTAAACAGGATTTATTCACAGATTGAATACTTACCAACTTCACAATAGACGTAAAGATCGAACACACGAACAATTTTGGCAATCTGTGAATTTCTTGATAACATTGAACTTACAAACTGTGTATCAAGATTCATAACACATACGATCAATAAGTTAAGGTAAGATTAGAGTCTGGCACTCGTTGTTGTACCTCTAAACTTATCAAGAGATAAGTATTTATAATCATGTTCCTACGGATCCTAACAAACTAGAACTTATCCTAATATGCTAACAAACTAACGGATAACTCAAAATCTTGAATATTGAATCTTATATCTTGAGTCTTCAATCTTCAGTCTTGATTCTGGAATGTTCTTTTCCATGCCGTGGATGTAGAGAGTAAAATTAATTTAAAACATATTATAATTTTCTTAAACTGACTTCTTTCGTCGGGCTGAGTTACTTAGCTTGAAACTCATCAAGCTGAGTTCTTAGAGAACAAACCCGAAATCGAACATGTACTAACACGTATAATGACTAACTCATCCATAGAAATCAGAAGAGTTAGCTAGAACTTACTTAGCAACTCTGTTGAGCTGAGTCAGTCTACAAGCTGAGTCCATCGTAGGCTTTCTGCTTCTTCATCTCCTTTGAGTTCCTTTTGTTGCACTCTGATGATTTTATTCAGCTTATATCTCACAAAATGATTTGAGCTATCACCACAACAACTTCTTATGTGTATGGCATCCTTAGCTTTCAGATAACAAATTTCATTCAGCTTGATGAAGCTAGGATTGACTGCCTAATCCCTAAACATGAACCCCTGAACAGGTGTATTTATACCTTGATTTTCTTCGAATGTTACACCTTCAGCTCCTTAGCTCAAGAAATCAACTTAGAGACTTCAGTTGTATTCTCTTGCTTGATCTGACTCTTTTTGAATTTCTTGAGCATCGTCATTATTCTTTTCCACTCAATGTAGCCCATTTTGTGGACAAACCACAGGTTCATTCCCACTGTTGATTTGTCATCAAATAGGAAGGTGAGAATGATGGCTCCATCTAGTCTGCTCAGAGTCATGCTCTTGATTTCCTTGTTGGTGCTTCGTCTGAAGTAGCACTCCTGAATATCTGCATCTGTATATGGGATCGGATCAGGCCTTGAACCAGAATAATCAGCTTCAGCTTGAGCTAAAGCCTTTCTCCCTTTTCCCCTTTCTTGGTCCCTTACTTCCTTTTCTTTTCTCTTTTTCAGCTCAGCTACAGATATACCGAGCTCATCAGTTTCCTCTTGCACAAGCATCTCAATCATTAGCCTTGTAGCTTTTTCTTCCTCAGTTTCAGAAACACTGTCAACTTCAGATTCAGATTCTATCACTTTTTGTCTTTTAGCTACAGGTTCCTCTTTCTCTAACTCCAACTTCCCCTCAAACTGAGCTTGCCTCTCTGCTCCTCTTGCTAGTACTAGTAGAGCCTCAGCTTCATCTTGAACTAACTCAGTATCAGCTTCAACTTGAACCTTCTCCCCCTTTTTATCATTATCAACAGGGTTCGAAGTCTATTTTTGTTGAAGAGCAGCGACTGCAGAGGAAATTTCTTTAACATCATTAGTCTATTTTTGCAATGTATGTTTTTAGCTCTTGAATGCCTGAGGAGGCAGTTTCATCTCGAGGAGACTGACTCCTGCGCTTGAACTCAAAATGTTGATTCTCTGAATTAAAGGAGTCAAGAACATCGAATGGTGAGTGTTTGGGTGCATCATCCAAGGATTGGTGTATACCCTTAAATTCATGTGCACCATTGGTTAGACCCGGTAATTCATCTTGGTATTGAGATGAATCAATGACAGGTCGTGCTGGAGAGTGTGAGAGGTGAAGAGAAGTAATTGGGCTCAAAACGTGATGTGTATGGGTTGGTGGTTGGCTTATTTGGTGAGAGGGGGTGATTGACCCAGGGGATTTGGTGAGAGTGTGGGATGAGTAGACACCACACCCAGTTTAGGTTGCTGGGTTTGAATGAGCTTTGACGTTGGCACCTGAAGAGTAGGTGTCTCCCCCTCAACTCTTGCCGGTGGAGGAATCAATGTGATTTCAACTCCAATGGTACCTTTAGTGGTGACACTACCTTTGGAAATTTTTCTGTTATAGGTTTGGATATTTTCCTTGGTAGTAGTGGGTAAACTAAGGTTGGCTTTAGAGTGGAGTTTATGATGGACAGAAGGTGGAGGACATGGGTTAGACTGAGTTAGACTGAGAAGAAGAAAGTGGAGAGATCTTACTAGGTGCAGCTTGAAAGTTGGCTGGCTCAGCCTGAGCAGAGTGCTCAGCTTGAACCTCTGGATCAGCTTGAGCTGCTCCCCCTTGATTAGATCCCTCAGCTTCACTTTCAGATGAAACCCTCTCAGCTATCCATTGCATAGGCTCACTTAGGCCTTCCTGCTCTGGAAAGATGTCACTGTTGAACATCTTGGAGCTGAGTTTGTTGAAGATGAGCAATGCATAATCCAAATTTCTTGCAAAGTAAATGTTGTACAGCAGCTGCATCTCGAACTCATTTACTTGGTCCAATCCTCCAACCTTGGTTTCAAGTGAACGGATCACTGTGGATACCACAAAACCCCATCTAGTTGGAAATGTGACCTTTTTGATAACACCCTCTATTTGTGGGTGACCCATTCTGGGTAGGACAGACCTTGCCACCTGGCTCGTCACAGCAGGCTCGAACACATCGTTTTGAGGGAGTTGAAGAACCTCTCTTAGCCTTTACACTGTGAGAGCAATGGATCTCTCTCCATTCAGCACAGTACCTCGAATTTCGCCGCTGTCCTGGTCGAACACACACGTGTACCAGAACTTAGTAGGTGCTTAGGAACCACATGAACCAGTGCTCCAGTAAAAACGAATGCCAGTGGGCATTTGCAGATGTAATCCACCCACGCTTCGTATCTCCTGTTTCTTTTGCGTTCAGAGATTGCAAGACCAGCACGTTGATTGTTGATTTTAATCAACGGCAATCCGTTGTTCCTGAAGGCAATACCTCTTACCATTCGATTACTTAGATTGAGAATGGCTCCGTCCATCGTAGATTATTTTGATTCACACTGAGTAAATATGCAGTTCGCACTGAGCGATTTAGGGTTTCACGATCGATTGAACGGTGAAATGCACTTAGCAAATAGGTGGTTGTAGAAGGTATAGTGAGTATATCCGAAGTTTAGTAGGCGTAAACGTCTGAATTTCGGTTACAACCGATATATATACCTTTTTGAGAAGAGAGAAAACTTACCGTTGGAAATCCCTATTTATCCGTTACTCTAACGAACTTACAGCTTAATGTAACAATAATAGAGTAGAAACACATCATCTCCCAACGGAAAAGTTTGTAAAATAACATTATTGACGTACAAAAATATTATCTGTATTACACCAATACAGAATCGGCATAAAACGTGATTTGAGACTGACTCAAATATAATGACACATGAATTAATAACACATAGTAGTTAAAACATGGTTTGGACATACCAAGCTGAGTAAACGTATCACTCAGCGTGAGTCAAGCACTCAGCCTGATTTGAGCACTCCGCTTGAGATTGACACTCAGCTTGAGTGGAGCACACAACTCAGAATCAATGACACTTAGCCATTTTTATTTGAGACTAACTTAAATCGATATTTTAGCCACACTAAGCAGTTAAAACAAGTTTGGGACCCACCAAACGTGTGAACTCATTACTCAGCTTGACCAAGTGAACAGTTTATGAGTACGTATCTATAACTTGTTCCCTTAGCTTAAGACACATAGTCTTTGTCAGGATGGAACTCAGTTTTAGAGACTTATCTAGGGGTTGAGCATACCTAATTTACTTAGCAGATAGGAAAATCTTTTCTCATCAAGAGGTTTTGTAAAGATATCTGCTAATTGATCATGTGTGGATATAAAATTTATATCAACTTTACCTTTTTCCACGATGTCTCTGATGAAGTGATGTCTAATTTCTATATGATTAGTTCTTGAGTGGAAGACTGGATTGTAAGTGATGGCTATTGCACTTTGGTTATCACAGAAGATAGGAGTTTTCCTAAAATTCATACCAAAGTCTTGAAGCTGATGTTGCATCCACAGGATTTGAGCACAACAGCTTCCTGCTGCAACATACTCAGCTTCAGTAGTTGAAGTAGCCACTGAGTTCTATTTCTTACTAGTACAGCTTACTAACTTCCCTCAAAGCATTTGACATCCTCTTGTTGTTGATTTTCTGTCTAACTTGCACTTAGAATAGTCAGCATCTGAAAATCCAACTAACTCAAATCCAGAGTCCTTTGGATACCAAAGACCTAGATTTGGAGTACCTTTAAGGTACCTAAAGATCCTTTTCACAGCTTGAATATGTGATTCCTTAGGATCTTCCTGATATCTTGCACAAACACATGTAGCAAACATGATATCAGGTCTACTAGCTGTCAAATAGAGTAATGAACCTATCATTCCTCTATAGATAGACTGACATACAGACTTTCCATCTGAGTCTTTGCTCAGCTTGACAGCTGGTGACATGGGTGTTTTCATGGTTGAACTAGAATCAAAACCATATTTCTTTATCAAATCAAGAACATACTTGCTTTGATTAATGAATATTCCATTAGGCTTTTGTTGAATCTACAAGCCTAGGAAATATGTCATTTCACCCATCATACTCATCTTGTACCTTTTTGACATAACTTTAGAAAACCATTCACACAGATCATTTGTAGAGCCAAAGATAATGTCATCCACATATATTTGTACAAGAATCACATGTCCTTTACTCTTTTTAATAAGGAGTGTCTTATCAATACTAACTCTGGTAAAGTCCATTCATAGTAGGTAGTTGGACAGGGTATCATACCAAGCTCTTGGAGCTTGTTTAAGACCATACAAAGCCTTGTCTAACTTATAGACATGATGTGGATACTTTGAACTAACAAAGCTAGGAGGTTATTTCACATAGACTTCCTCCTGAAGTTTTCCATTTAAGAAAGCACTTTTCACATCCATTTGATAGACTTTGAAGTCCTTATATGCTGCATAAGCTAAGAACAGCCTAATGGCTTCAATTCTAGCAACAGGGGCAAATGCCTCATCATAATCAATCCCTTCTTCTTGTTTATACCCTTGTACTACCGGCCTGGCTTTGTTCCTAACAATCACTCCATCCTTGTCCATTTTGTTACTATAGACCCACTTATTGCCTATAATTCTATGATCTTTGGGGGCTGGGACAAGACTCCATACCTTGATTCTCTCAAACTTATTTAATTCCTCTTGCATAGCTTCAATCCAATCTTCATCCTCTAAGGATTCTTCAGTCTTCTTTGGTTCCATTTGAGATAGAAAACCAAAGTAAGCAACATAGTTTGCTGTTGCCTTAGATCTGGTAATTAATCTTTCTTGAAGATTACCAATCACTTGATCTTGAGGATGATCTTTGAGGAATTTAAATGTTGCAGTAAGAGATTGTGGTTCTGGACCTGAGTGATATTGAGGACTCTGAGGTGAACTTACATCCTTAGTCTCAATTGCATCATTGTCATCAAACTGTTGATCACTAAGATCTTCAGTCTGAGTAATATCAGCTCCAAAAGGATTAATGAACTCATTATCTTTCTCAGCTTGAGAGTCCCTTGGAGCTTATGATGATTTCTTTGATGGACACACATCATCATCACTGTCATCGTCCATGATATACATGGGATTTGACACTTTGATTTTCTCAGACTTTTCAAGCTCACTCAGACTGACCAAGCCAGCTTGTCTTTTATCAGCTTGATCAAAACTGTTTTCATCAAATGAGACATGAATTGATTCTTCTATTGCCTTTCTCCTTGAGTTATACAGTATGTAAGTGTTAGAATCTGCCCGATAATATATGTACGCCTTAGAGCACTACCGATGATGTATGGGCCTATATGGGTCACACACCGGGGTCTAACATGACAGCAAATGAAATTGAGGGACCAAAGATGGCAAAAGTGGAAGTTTGCAATGCAGGCCACGATAGCGTCGCTAACTTAACGAGTTAGCGCCGCTAACTGTTAAAGGTTAGTGCCGCTATGGTTGCATGTGCTTTACGTCTAATCGAAGTCAGGCCGCGTTAGCGCCGCTACGGGTTAAGGTTTAGCGCCGCTAACTCTTGGTTAGCGCCGCTAAACCTGCATGGGCTTTATGTCAAATACACCTCCACTTGCAACCAATGGGAATAAGCTTCTCGAGATTTCTTGTCCGGTTTGAGGTAGTTCAAGTGACACTCCAGTGTCTTTAAAAGACCAAAAGCCTGGACTTAATCTACTCTTGGCCACATTCTCTCTCAAGCATATATTTTCCCTCTCATACACTTTGATACTTACTTTAGTGATCAAGTGAGGTTCATCTCGGGTTCCAGAGTTCTTTTGCTGTCCTTGAGTGATATTTCAAGAAGAAGATATCATCAAGCTTGCTAGCACACGTTGTTAGACTAGTTCCCGGGGTGCGATTTCGAAGAAGGGGAAGAAGAAGGAGGTTCTTGCTTCTACCACCAAGTTCAGCCACCAACAAGGACTTTGCTGGAGCTAAGGAGCTGGTATAACTCCCTTTCCTTCTTCTTTAGTTGCTATTTGTTACATAGAGTAGATCCATGCTTGGGATTTCATAGTTTTGAACACTTGTATGCATGTTTTATGTTGTTCTCGCTTCCGTTGCGTGTTCTTGAAATCCCAACAGTAAGACCTAGAGATTGAGGAATAACCAACAAAAATTCCAGGATCAGCTTTAGGTTCCAACTTATGGAGCTGATCTCTTTGATTCAGCACATAGCACTTTGAACCAAAGACATGGAAGTAACCTATATTGGGATTTCTTCATTTATACATCTCATATGCAGTCTTGCCATGTCTTCTGACTGTGATTGATCTATTTTGGGTATAACAGGCTGTACTGACAGCTTCATCCCAGAAATAGAGTTTTAATCCTGCCTCACACAACATTGTTCTAGCAGCCTCAATTAAGGTTCTGTTTCTCCTTTTAGCAACTCCATTTTATTGAGGAGTTCTGACTGAGGAGAAATTATGTAATATTCCTTTTTTTTCACAAAAGCCTTCTAGGGTTGAGTTTCTGAACTCAGTCCCATGATCACTTCTAAGTTGCTTTACAGACTTACCTTTTTGCAACTCTTCATGTTTGATAAAACTTATTATCTCCAGGGCAGCTTCACTTTTGGCTTTAAGGAATATTACCCAGGTGAATCTTGAGAACTCATCTATTATCACCAGAGTGTACTTCTTGCCACTTAGGCTTGGAGGACTTATGGGTCCAAACAGATCCATATGACCCTTTGTGATGTTTCCCTTGTTCACAAGCTGGGCATAATTTGTCCTTAACATATGTGATCTTTGGCAATCCAGAAACTAACTCTTTATTGGATAGCATATTTATATTCTTGAAGTTTAAATGTGATAACCTGTTATGCCACAGCCAACTCAGCTTAGGAACAAATTGGGAATATAAGCAGGTTTCAGTGTAAGGATCAGCAGAATTGAGATCAAGTAGATACACATCCCTTTATCTCTTTGCTATTAGCACTGGATTACCCTTTGCATTGTATATTGTTCCTGCTTTCTTCCTAAAAGTAACAACATTATCTTCATAACATAATTGACTGATACTTATCAGATTGTGTTTAAGACCTTTAACATATGCAACTTTCTAGAAAGTCACCTTGCCAGCATGCATCTTCCCATATCCTTTATTTCTTCAACGGGAGTTATCACCAAATGTTACTTTAGGACCTTCATCTTCTTGGAATTCACTTAGAAGTCCTTTCCACCCTGTCATGTGCCTTGAACATCCAATATCCAAGTACCATTTACTTGAACCCTGCACATGAGAAGAAAACTAAACAAATTAGTTTTGTTTGGGAACCCACTTTGTATTAGGTTCAGATGATGTGCACTTAGCAGCTTCATCTTGTGGAACTGGCTAGTCAGCTTGAGCAGGTGTTGAGTCTTGTGTAGGCTGATCAGCTTGTTCCTTTTTAGGCCTTACGATTTCACTGTCACAATCCTTGGCCTCATGTACTCTACCTCCACACTTGTAGCACTTTCTCTACCAATTACTACAGGAGGTATATTATCTGATAATCCTTTAGGGAACTTACTCTCAGTCTTAGGATTATCGGTTGTGGATAATTTCTCAACTTTCTTTGCAAGCTGATTCACCTGATGCTCATTGAATTTGGACTTACCTTTGTCAGATCTAGGTTTATTATCCTTTTAATTAGAAGCTTGACCAACAAACTACTTTTCACTGACTTTGGACATACCATTGTCATGTTTCCTGGACTTACCAGTTTCAACAGCTTTGGACTTACCACTATTGAGTTCTTTGGACTTACCAATTTTAACCACTTTGGACTTACCATTGTTGTTATATGACCTCTGACTTATAGTGTCTTCCTATTCTTGAAACTTCTCTCTGAGCCAGATAGAGAGTGTTGTCTTTTGAAAGGGTTTCAATTCAGCCTTTCAATAACAGAAGTTCTTTGAATAGGCTGAGTGCCTAATCTATCAAGCACAGACTTACTATGCTGTTTAGAGGTTGAGCACTCATTTCCATGATCTTTTGCCTTTACAAACTTATTGTATTTTAGGCTTGGGTCATGTTTTGTAACATCCTACCGCCCCGCGGTGCGTCGATGCATCGACCACCAGGCAGCCGTCATGGCGATGTCAGGTCTGCAGCCCAATACACCCCAACCCTTCCCTCTGATCATTATCCAGAGTAGGTTGTTTCTAGGGATCTGCTGCATTATCCAGAGTAGGGTGTATTTTAGGCTTGGGTCATGTCTGTAGCCGTCATGGCGATGTCAGGTCTGCAGCCCAATACAGCTGCATGTTGATAGTCACCTCTAAGTACAGCCTTTACCTGTTTAGGGATCTGCTGGTTGATGCACTGTTCAGCAAGCCTTGATGACTTACACCAAGATTCAGTGACCTTCTGAAGTTGGTTAGCTTTATCCTTGGCTTCCTGAAGTTCTTCACTTAGAAGTTTATTAATGTGTCTTTGACATTCAAGATCACATTATGCTTTCTTTCCAGCAGTAATGAGAGTTTGATTTTCCTTAATCTCATTCTTGAGCTTAGTGATTTCAGCTTTGAGGTCAGCTTGAGACTTAAGGCTGGTCTTAAAATCATTTAACAGATAACCAAAAGTAAGACCTTTTTCTTCATCGGTGTAAGAGTTGAAATTACTAACCTTGTACATGGAGGAAGGATCTCAGTCACTTACTTTAGTGCTTTCTTTAGCTTCCTTCATGTCAGCTTCAAAAGTTGATTCAGACAGACCATAATCAACTTCATCTATTTCAAACTCTTCATCTTCTTGAGCCATCAGACATTTGTCATCATCATCTAAGGTA
This sequence comes from Pulicaria dysenterica, assembly GCA_947179395.2. Classification (NCBI taxonomy): domain Eukaryota; kingdom Viridiplantae; phylum Streptophyta; class Magnoliopsida; order Asterales; family Asteraceae; genus Pulicaria; species Pulicaria dysenterica. The sequence continues at coordinate 21,322,503 of OX359293.1, forward strand.
GATGATTCTGTATCCCAAGTTTCAGCATAGAGTCCTTTTGCATTGGGCTTGTCTTCAGGCTTTCCTTTCTTGAGCTGAGTATATTTCTTCTTGTACTTGTCAGCTCTATAAGCATTCTTGTCAGCTACTGAAGCTGATTCATCCTTCTTTAATCTGCACTCAGCAGCAACGTGTTCCTTTCTCTGACAGTTGAAGCACACAGCTTTCTTGGGATCAAAAGAACTCTTTCCTTTGCCTTTGTTAGATCTTCCTTTTCCCCTTTGCATTCTTCTCAGTCTTCTGGAAAGCATGGCCATTTGTTCAGTGATAGTTTGAACATCATCAGTATCACTTGAGTCTGAGTCTGAGTGGTCAGCTTGAGAGTCTGACTCAGTCTCAGATTCAACAATGAAGGCTTTTGAACTCTTTTTCTTCATTTCTGCAACTAATGCAGTTTCATGTTTATCAAGAAATCCCTTCATTTGTTGTTGAGAAGATTTCTTGTGTTCTGTGATCTGTTCATGGTTAAGCAAGAACCCATATATGGACTGTAGGTTATACATATGTAATGTACCTCCAGCCCATAGTGCTACAGTCACTTCATTGAATCTCTCTGGTAACACATCCATAAATTTCAGTATTAAGTCAGCTTCATACTTTTTAATGCCTACACTTAGCAGGTCATTAACCAAGTAGTGAAACCTTGCAAACAAATCAGGAAAGGTTTCAATGTTCTTAGAAAAGAAGTTTTCATAAGATCTATTAAGATGATTCTTCTTATGCTGCTTGACCAGATCTGTGCCCTCATATGTAATACTCAAAGTAGCCCAGATCTCTTTTGTAGTTTGACACCCAGCCACAGTGTGCAAGATCTCATTAGTCAGGGCATTTGCCAGAACACTCTTTGCTTTGTCATCAAGAGAATGTAATTTTCAATCCTCATCTGTCCAGGATGCCAAAGGCTTCTTGACTTCCTTTTCTGTCTTGTCAAGAGACTTATCACCGACAGCAGCAGAAATCTTGGGGATAATTGGTCCACGAGTTATGACATCGTACATACGAGAGTCAATGGACTTGAGGAAAAGCATGGCTTTGAATTTCCACATCGGATAATCAGATCTATCAAATACGGGACATCCTTTAGCAGCTATCTGGGGAAATTTGATGAATTGTTGCTTGTCGACATTGTATACTTTCTCAGAATCTTGAACTTCAACTTATGAATAGTTCAACCTGCTCTGATACCAGTTGTTGGTCCCTTGGTGAGAGTATCAACAAGTAAGTAATGTGTAGAAGGGGAGTTGAATACACTTTCTACGGAAAATTGAGCAAATCAATAAAAAGTGTTATCACACATCAAACCACATGAAATTGAATGCTTTCATTAATAAGAAGATGATTACAGGAACAATCAATTAAGCAACACTTGATATGTAAACACCTAATGTTAATCAAATCTCTCAATCTCTCAAACTTTGCTATCTATAATAAACTTATGATTATAGATGCAAACTGACTCTCTAAACAGGATTTATTCACATATTGAATACATACCAACTTCACAATAGACGTAAAGATCAAACACACGAACAATGTTGGCAATCTGTGAATTTCTTGATCACGTTGAACTTAGACACTGTGTATCAAGATTCGTAACACATACGATCAATAGGTTGAGGTGAGATTAGAGTCTTTCACTCGTTGTTGTACCTCTAAACTTATCAGGAGATAAGTATTTACAGTCATGTTCCTACGGATCCTAACAAACTAGAACTTATCCTAATCTGCTAACAAACTAACGGATAACGCGGAATCTTGAATCTTGAATATTCTATCTTGAGTCTTCAATCTTCAATCTTGATTCTGGAATGTTCTTATCCATGCCATAGATGTAGAGAGTAAAAGGAAATTAAAACATTTTTAAATTATCTTAAACTGACTTCTTTAGTCGGACTGAGTTACTCAGCTTGAAATTCATCAAGCTGAGTTCTTTGAGGACAAACTCGAAAACAAACATGTACTAACATGTATAATGACTAACTCATCCTTAGAAGTCATAAGAGTTAGCAAGAACTTACTTAGCAACTCTGTTAAGCTGACTCGGTCTATAAGCTGAGTCACTCAGCTCAAAATCCATCAAGCTGAATACTCAACCTATATCTTAGGTGACATACACAGCTTATCAAACATAGTAATAAGCTGACTAAGATATAGTCTAAGCTGATCAAAATATGCTTAGCTTATACTCAGCTTATGCTCAGTCTGAAACACTATAAGTGCTCAGTCTGATCAAGCTTCATAATTCTGTTTAAGTTATATTGAGAACATATCTTACAAACTTAACTTTGTCTCATCAAATTTCAACTGATGAGATCATTTGACCAACATTTAGTAGATTTTGTAGTGGTTCTAACCTTTTTCTTCTGTATTTTTGCAGCCACTTGCCTACAGGAGGCCCTTCTCCCTCAGGAGCAGGGGATCAGTGGATGCCTGGGTTCTCACACCCTGCAAGATTCGATGGCCATGACACAGAGGAGCGCCGGCTATTCTTTGATCGTATGATACCTGCGGCGTGGCTGAACCAGGTCAAATCCAGTTTGATGCGAGCATGTTCGAGACGCTAGTCAGTATTGCGGATGTCCGCCGTCGACTGGTCAAATCTAGTTTGACCGTGGTGGAATATGTGGTGAAAGGGGATGGCGAGGACCGACACGTCGAGGAAGATGTGTCCAGGTGTCGAACTACAGGAGACCGCCTAGAATGAGAGCGCTTGGCTACCATAGACCTTAGCGCAGGGCTGGGGAGGCAAAGCTCATAGCCCAGGCTTCCGCGAGGGAAGTCGAATCTTTAAAGATGAAGTTACAAGAGGTTGAGGTGGCAGCCGCTGCGGCCAGGGTTGAGTCTGCAGACAAGGATGCTGAGATCGTTCTTCTAAAGCAGGAGTCCTTCGCTGTGAGGGTAGAGAGGGATGATCTGTCTTCCCGCCTGGAGAGCGTGTGGGAGTCCTACCAAGCCCTAAGCGATACTTTTGACACCATGCAGGGTAATATTTCTTCTCTGGTACAGGGTCTTTCTTATTTGGTCACCAAGCTGCGGAAGTCTTGGCAATACCTCCAACCCTACGACGCCCTGTATGATGTATCGATGCACCTTGGCAAGTACCAGGCTGCAGCCCCACTTAAGGCGGTGGTTCGTAGCATCCCATATGACTTGGTCTCGATATTCATCAATTCTGGTGCACTACAAACACTAAAGGATGGGGCGAACAATGTTGCCAACATCTAGTACCCGTATCTTCAACAACTTTCCGGGATGACTGCCTACTTGGGTCAACATCGACAGGGTGGACCTCGATGCCCGTGCCTCTTCCAGCTAGGGCCCTCTACCTTGAATTAGTTCTTTATTATATCAATGTATTCCTGATAAGAATTATACATGTAGTCCTATTTTTAATGTAATGAAAGGGGTAGTCCGTCATTGTTTACCTGTGTTGTGTATGAATGTATTTGTTATTGATGATATATTGGGCAATTCCCTAGTTTATAGTCCAGGGCTGGTGACCATACCAGCGCTTTTTGGGAGCCTATAACTCGGCCTTACTAGACTTTTCGAAGCTAGTGACGGTCAATGACCATAACTACGCCTTCGGGGGAATCAATGATTCTGCCCTACCGAACTTGCATGAATTTTTGACAAGATAATTGAATCGAAACCTTCTTTCATTAACTAAACATCATTACATAAGTCATCAGGAAATGGCCTGGGTTTCATACATAGAGTCTTCTTAGGTTCGTGATGTGCCATGATCGAGGAATGGGGGAGCCGTCTACATTGCTGAGAAGGCAAGAGCCATTTAGGCTAGCCTCTCTTATGATGTAGGGTCCTTCCAAGGTCGGTATAAGCTTCCCTGCTAGTTGGGCCAGGAAACCCTCTGTTTTTCGGAATACGAAGTCTCCTGGCCTGAAGGTGCAGGCCTGTACCCGTTTGTTATAATATTTTTTGATTTCATTTTTTCTCTCTGCTTCTCTTACCGTCGCTATGTCTCTTCTTTCTCCGGCTAGCAGCGTATTGATACGCAGCTCTTCATTGTTCCTTTCTTCGTCGTCAATCCGAGTTCGATTCGTTGCAACGAGGATTTCGGGGTGTATGACTACTTCGGTCCCATACACCAGGCGGTAGGGCGTTTATCCAGTGCTTCGTTTTGGCGTGGTCCAATGAGCCCATAAGATACTTGGTAATTCATCCACCTAAGATGACATGTGTCATCCTATCCTGGCTTTGATCCCGTGCACTAGTTTCTGTTTGTAACTTCTAGCTACCCTTTGGCCTAGGGGTGGGCCATAGAGGTGAATACCTGTTTGATTCTCATGTCTTGGCACCAAGAGTCTAAGGGCTCGCTTGCGAATTGTGTGCCATTATCTCATACTATAAATTGAGGAAGGCCAAACCTGCAAACGATATTTTCCCATACGAAGGCCAGGACTTTACGACTTGTGATCGTTGCCAGGGGTTTAGCTTCTACCCACTTAGTGAAGTAGTCAATAACCATCACTAGGAATTTTATTCATCCAGATGCAACCTGGAAAGGCCCCACAATATCGATTCCCACTTGTAAAATGATCAAGCCAATGTTACAGGTATCATGTCATGTTTTGGCTTTATTGGTACAGTGGCGTTTACCTGGCACGAATCGTGCTTCATTAGTTCCATTGTTGTGTCGTTGTACATTGTTCACCAATAGTACCCTAGCCGCATGATCTTCATCACTACTGATCTAGGACGTACATGTAGGCTACAGGCGCCTCCGTGTACTTCCTGGATTATTTATTTCGCCTGTCTTGGGCCTAGGCATCTTAGTAGGGTCCCTAGGGAGGATTTTCGATACACGCGTTCGTCCTTTAGTCGGTACATAGGTGTTTTCATTCTGAGTGATCGTGCCTGCTTATTATCCGTTGGTAGGAGTCCTATTTTCACGTAGGCTTCTAGTGGTGTCATCCAGGTCTCTTCTTCTTCCACTTGGTTAACCTGTGGTTTGGCAATGATTGACTCATTTCTGAGTTCTTCCACCAACACTTCCTTTGTCAGGTGTTCAAAGACGAAGGTGGCCAATTTGTTGAGGGCGTCGGCTTGTTTGTTTTGTGACCTTCTAACTTAGGAGATGGTATAGGTGATGAAGCTTTCATGGACTCGTCTTTAGCTTCAAAACTCTCATTGACCTGGTTAGCGACTAATTGAGAATCCACAAAGACCTGCAGGTGGGATACCTTCAGTCGAGCAACCAATATAAGCCCTGCCAGCAACACCTCGTATTCTGCCTCGTTGTTTAAGGCAGGAAAATCAAATCTGAGAGCATAAGTATGATAATCTCCATCTGGGATGATAAGTATTAGGCCGGCGCCTGATCCTTCGGAACTGGCCCCTCCATCGTTGTACAGGGACCATGTGTCTCTTCTGTTACGCTCCTTCAGGCATGCCACAGATGTTTCATTCTTTTTGGGCTCATCCTCTGGTCCTTTTGTCTCAGCTACAAAGTCTGCCAGTACTTGTCTTTTGATGGATGTCCGTGGTGAAACTTGATCTCGTGTTCACCAATTTGAATTGCCCATTCGGCTAATATACCTAAATTTTCGGGCCTGGAGAGCACTTGCCGTATGGGTTTGTCCGTCAGTATTCGAATCGGATGTGCTTCGAAATATCGCCTGCGACAGCGAGTTGTGTACACCAAGGAATACGCTAACTTCTCAATTGCTGGATAGTTAGTCTATAGGCCATGGAGAGATTTACTTAGAAAGTACACAGGGACCTGTTTACTCCCCCGATTAGCCACTATTGTCGAGGCTATAAATTCACGTGAGCTTGCCACGTATAGGACGAGTGTTTCTCCCGTCTTTGGAGTAGTCAGCGTTAGTAACCTGGCAAGGCATCTTTTGATCTCTTGAAAGGCTTGCTCAGCCTCTGAGGTCCATGCAAAGTCGCTTTTCTTGATGCACCCTTTTAGGGTCTAAAAGAATGAGATTGATTTGGCGCCCGAGTTTCCAACGAATGTTCCCAGGACTGCTAATTTTCCATTCAGGATATGAACCTGCTTTTTCGTTATTAGGCTCCCGAGCTCCAATATTGCATGCATCCTTTTTGGGTTAACCTGGATTCCACCAGGGTTTACTATGTGACCCAGAAACTTTCCTTCCTCCATCCTAGAGGAGCATTTTTCCGGGTTCAGCTTCATGTTAATCGACTTAAGGGCGTTGAAGGTTTCCTGGATGTCTACCACTAATGACTCCTCCGTGCTAATTTTGATGACCATATCATCCATGTAGGCTTCCAGGTTTTTCCCTGTTTGTTCGGCAAAGGCTCTATCTACCAGCCTTTGGTTAGTAGCCCCTGTATTTTTAAGCCTAAATGGCTTCTTGGTGTAGCAGAAGATGCCCATATCGGTGTGGAAGGCAGTTCTGCCTTCATCCCTTTCTGCCATCTATATCTGGTGATACCCTTTGTAAGCATATAGGAAGCATTTGTAACGAAAACTGGCTACATAATCCACCTTCCAATCGATCTCCGACAACGGGCAATTGTCTTTTGGGCAGGCCTTGTTGAGATCTGTGAAGTGTACACACATCTACCATGACCCGTCTTGCTTCTTAACCACCACCGGGTTGGCTACGTAGGTCTTCTATTGAACCTCTCTGCTGCGATTGGGTGCCAGGCCTCTTTTCTTCTACTTGACATGGTAAAGATTAGGGTTATCGTGTAGGCGGTGCTCAGCCAGGTGTTTGGGTACCCTGGTCATGTCTGCTGGCGTCTAGGCAAAGACATCAATGTTTTTGTTCAATAGGCCAACAAGGCCTGCCTTTATGTCTGAACTGAGGGTGCTCCCGACCTGGATAGCTTGATCTGGGAACTCCTCGTTACGTATTATTCTATTGTTTTTTTATTGCTTCTGTCTGGGATGCTCGGGCTGCCCTTGGACTTATTTGCATTCTATCAGTCGAGGTGGGGTGCTTAGAACCGTTGCTATTCCCCTCGCAGTTGGGAACTTCATCGTCGAGTGTATTGTGGAGGGTAGAGCTTGGAATTCTCACGGTGCAGACCTTCCTAAGAGGGCGTTGTATCTTGACGGGGCTCGTACCACCGTGAATTCCAGGGTTACTTCCCGGTAGTAGGGATAGTCCCCCGATCCAATGACTAATGAGACATACACAATTGGCCATACCACTTCTCCTGCAAACCCTATTAACGGGGCAGAGGCGGGTTTTAATTGCTTCTTAATCCATTCAGGTAGTTGTTGAAAACAATGATCATACAGGATCTCTATGGAGCTTCCTCCATCCATATATAACCTTGATACTTCGAAATTATCCAATTAGGCTTTAATTTCTATAGGGTCTATGGATCCTGACCTGTATGAGGAGGAGGGAAATGTGATATTTGCCATTTTCTAGTCTGCCTCTTCTCTGGGTCTCTTGCCGATATTTCCCCGGGCCTGTACCATGTGGATCCGCCCCTCAGGTGGTGAGGGAGGTGGCGTTCATGCTCTATTACACTGTAAACGGTTTCTATTGTTCTTCGCCCCCTGGGGAAGGTGGTCAAGCTTTCCAGCCCTGACCGCTGCTTCTATCTCTTTCTTTATCATCTTATGGTTGTTGGTGTCGTGACCATTATCTTTATGAATCTTACAGTACTTCTTGGTGTCTCTTGGTTTTCGCGACATATGTGGGGGGCCTGGAAAGTGTTTCTTATTCGCTCTGTCAGTAGGATTTCTACTGGGTCTTAGAGATCGAAGCTACGAGTCTGGAGGTGTCTTCTACCATCTTCGAGTAGGGGCGTCTGGGACGATGAGTACCCTGGGGGATCATAATGGCTCCTTCGGTAATACTTCCACGTCTTTCCCTCTGAGCGTTCCTGGTGAGGTTTTTTAGACGGGGAGATCCCCTCCATTTGTGCGCTGACCTTCTTTCCTAGCCCATTCGAACACGGTTAGGTGGTCATTAGGGTCTTCCTCCCCGTCGTACGTTCCCATGTTACTTAGGATTTTGAGCTCCATTGGGAGATCCCATGCGGCTATCCAAGCCACGAAGGGTGAGTTGGCGCTACCTCCTGCATTCCCTTATTACCCGGCTACCTTATACCAGCTAGGCCACCGCAGTTGACGAACTGAAAAATCAAGGGAAGGGCATGTGCAAGCTGTGTCTAGTCCATCTGTCTTGACGGGTTGGGCTGTGTATAGGCATGGTTATTAGCGAAGATGTTTCCCCCGGTCCCACTAGGTGTGAAAAACGGTTGACTGTTGAAAGGAAGGGGATTGCGCTACCCCTCGGAAAATACATTTTGTATGAAGGGATTTGTCCCTTCCCCCTGGTGCAGGTAATGGGGCCCCTGTTAGGTTTGATTTGGCGGGAAAAAATGGGGGTTAGGCTGGTTTGCTGTCTGGCTAAGGTAGCTGACGCCTAGGTTTATGCATTGCCTGCCACCTCTTGAGCACCCGTTGCACCAAAGAATTGTGCCAGCGTAGCCAGGCCAGCTGAAATCTCAGCGTTTACCACTTGCCCCTAGGTGGGTGTACCGGTTTACGGTTGAACCGTGGCAGGTATGCTAACAGGGACCAGGATCGCCTCTGGTCATGATCCTCCACTCTGGAGGAGTTGTTGTAGCAGATTTGTAGGCTACATGGCTAAGGTTTCTTCGATAGTATTTTACCATGTGGATGGCTCTAGCATTGTGGCCTAGGGTGTCATCCATGGTTGGGGTAGGGCTTAGCTTAGCCACTCTACTTTGAGGGATGGTGGGTTGGCTGGGAGCAGCGGGGAAGATGGGTGCTTCACTTCTCGGGGTAGAACCGGTTTGGGGTATTTTGAAAGAGGAGGATTTTTTCATACTTAAAGAAGGTTGAAAGGTCTTTGGTGGTTTAAGAGAGTGTGTTCTAGGTAATCGTGAGTGAGACTAAATGATTTAATCAAGCAACGGTCCTACTGATGGCGCCATTTGTTTGTTCGTAATCTGGAACAAGTGAAATATAGAGAGATACGATGGTGTTGTAGCGATCTATAGAAAAGATAAAGTTGGTTAGTTTAGTTCCTGTAAAACAAAAGGAAGCTCTACATTAGAGAACTTATGGGGGCGAGGCCTCACAAGCCACTCCGACACTCAAGTTAGCCATTGATGAATGGTAAAGAACTTAGAGGAGTTGGTTAGAGTGAGATGTGCATACCTTGGTAGGAGATGAAGATCTCCTATATATAGTTAAGGGGGTCCCTTTAGGTTTCGATAAGATGGTCATATGGACACGTGGTGCAATCGCCTTTAGGAGACCAAAAAGGCCATACCTTTTTGCCATTGAGGTGTCAGTCCCTTTTTGTAGGATTTGCTCCCCACTGTGAGTGTCAGCCAATCATAGAGAGTTTACATGTGGTAGAGTTTTTAGATGTGGCACGCCTGTCTACGCCAATGCCGTTAAGACAAGTGTCCTGGCTGTTCCAAGCCTGGTGTTGCTTAGATAGCGTTGTTCCTTAAGGAACCAGGCCTTTGATGGTCATGAGTCCAGTGGCAGGCGGTGTGGATAAGTCAAGCCTAGAGGCAGGCCTGGAATGGATTGTTCACTTGTCAATGCTCCACTGATAAATATCCTTAAGTGTCCTCATGGTCAAGTTTATACACGTACTGTGGGGCCTGATGTAGTCCATGTCATAGGTACGTCATTAGTGAGGGTATGAGTGAGAAAAAAAAACAGATGACTTTGACTTTGAAGTTTGACTTTGAGTGAGAGAGATAGTTACTAATTATTTTTAAATAATGCTTAATTATTATAAATTTCAAAATGACCATTTTGCTCTTTATAGAATCATAGACTCGGTCCCTGTGGTTTTCAAATAGTTTCGCATTTAGTTTTTTTAATATTTTTTAATAATTTACTCTATACATTTATGTATATGTGTGTGTGTGTGTGTGTATATATATATATATATAGTATTTTTATTCTAGTACTTAGAATTATATTTTATTCTTCTTATTATTAAGTTTTTATAATTTTAATTCATATTTGTTACCAGACAACACCCCATCATAATTAGTGTTATAATAAACTATTACATACTACCTTAACATTTAGTTTACCATTTTTCAACGGTTAACATTTTTTTTATTTTTATTCATATAAATACATATTTAATCTCAAAGTTTATTAATAGAATTTATTTTTTTCTCCATCTATTATTATCTTTCACAAAATAATACACGATTTCCGAATATTAGTTGATATTTGGTAATCTTATTTAATGGTGTGATTATATCCGAAATTTGATAGCTTATCTAATTAAGTTTAAATAAGATACCAACCATCACGTAATTAGCTTTAGAAAATTAATAAAAATTGTCCCGTATTTCTTTCTTTATTTGTATCGACTACGAAAAACCAAACCAAAATTTTATTAATTATTATTAAAGCTTTAATACTTAAAGAATATCATTTAGGGTTTTAAAATTTGTAATTTTAATTTGTTTAAATTCAAATTTCAAAATCTGATTTTAATTAAAATTTTGTTTTTTATACATAGGCAAAAGATTATTTTTGTTAAAACTCGTGTGTTTCAGTTTATGAATACAATGTATTTTTTACCACGAAAACTAAACATGAAATTGTATATTAATATATAAAGTAGTTAATGTTACCAATCTAAGTAAAAAATGAAAATCTTTGCATTCAATGTTATAGGATGCCGTTAGCAATAGAAAATTCCATTGTATGAACCTTGACAATATATTATGTAGATGATAATTTAAGAGAAAAAAAATAAGTGGTATAAAAAATCTTAGAATAAAAAGGTTTTTATATTAATTAAATAAAAAGTAAAAATAACGTTGACTATTGGAAAACAACAAAATAGAAAATTAAACTGGATATATAGCAAATTACAATATAATACCAATTCAGGACGGTTGATATGTAACAACAGGGTGAGCAACAGCAGCAGCAACAACAACAACAACAACAACAACAACAACAACAACAACAACAGTAATAACCATCATCATCATCACCATCGTCATCATCATCATCATCATCCTCATCATCGTCATAGAATTGGGTTTAATTTGAACCACGATCATCCAGGTCACATTATGTCACACCCCGCCAAGGCGGAAACGCGAAGTGTGACGGAGAGGATCGTCATAACACATTAATACAATGATAGAGAAATTACTAATATGTAATTTAAACCAATGTGTCACGACGTTCCCCGACACAAGAGGGGACTTGTGCCGCGTTAAGTCGGTATTCACGACACCAAAGTCAAAAGAAATAAACACACAAAAGTAAAACCCACAACCCGGGTCAAGTTTACGGGACAACACACCCAACAGGAAATTCTAAAGTAATACTAAATATTCATCGCACAACGAGCAATTAAATAATCTGGTAATAGTCAAGTCAGACTAAAGTCCAACTACGAAACGCCTAGACTCCTTAAGCATTGTTATTTGCATTACTTGAAAATAGAAACTTGAAAACATCAACATAATGTTGGTGAGCTCGCAGGTTTATAGAAATAACATAGTTGCCGTGTAAAGTGTTTAAGTAGGACAAATGTGCACTTATAGCATGTTAAGCGTGTAGACGTTGTACCAACATCCAAACCACCAGGTTCAATAGGAATCAATAGGAATCAAATCATAGTCTTCCAAGCAGTTATTATAGCATACACAGCTGGAGCATAAACTGTTGGCTCATAGAAATATAGGAATCAATAGTCATCAACCAACAACAAGTATTATTTGCATATACGTCACATAAGTTGTCCAAAAGAAATAAGAAATAGTCATCACGGCATAAAAGTTTAAAAGAGTGTTTGAGTGTCATTTTCCCCCGAGAAATATAGTAAAAAGGGGCCACGAGTACTCACCTTAGCCTCAAACGAAAACCTTGCAAAAGAACGGGCACAAGATCTACAATAAGTATAATGCACATAAGTATCATATTTAGGTGTTTGAACTCCCTAATATAGCCTAAAGGCTTGTGAAGTGTTTCTATATGACCCTAATGCCACAGTACATATTACTGATTTTGATAGGAAATCTTTTAGTAATTTTGAAACAAACCAAACGTCCAAAATAAAATCCGACAATTCAAATACAGAAGATTTAATGTTTCAAAAAATTTCTGGAATTTTTCCAGAATTTACTAACTTAGCTAACTATTTTTGAAAATTAAAAGAACTCAATACTGACAGAAATCCAACTGCACATGCGCAACAGTAAGTTTTGAATTTTGTAAAAATACCAAATAATATCTAAAAATTACGAAACTTTTACAGAAAACCCTAAACTCAACGAACCTACTACAGTTAAAATTTTAAATGAAAACTCTAAGTTTTGAAATGGTTTAAAAATCGAAACTTTTAACCCCTAATCCACCGAATGTACTGGCAGTTTGCGCACTTCCACGGAAAAATTCATTTGACCGACCAAACGACCTTCAAAATTTACAAAACTTAGTTTCGCTGCAACTAGACTCACAGCCTTACAATCCAGAGCCAAAAACAGAATAAAAAGTAGAAAAATTGGTCTGGTTATGATCCCTCAAACGTAACCCTAGGTTACTGTCCAGAAACTGTTTCATAAAAAGAACAACTCTTAAAGAATAAAGATCCAAACTTTACAATGTAAAAACCTTCAAACCTTCATAAAAACGTTTTTGAAACTTCATATGATGATCATAAACATGTTTTATGAACTCAAGAATGAGATGGACTTGAAGCAAGATGAAGAATGAATGTAGAACATAAGATAAGATAAGATTGATGATTACCTTGATGCCAAAACCACAATTCCTTAAAGATTGAGGCTTGATCTTGTGTTCTTGGATGAAGAATTCGACAATGGTGGGTATGGGGTGAAGTCGACGTTTTTTGAAAGACGTGGGGGTGAGGGTCGGCTGAAATGAGGGAGTATAGGGTTAGGGTTTTGGTTAATTAGTTTATATAAGAAGATATTAATAGCCTAATTAGATAGATATGTGATACTTATCCTTAAATCCATTTTTATCTACATTAAAAAAAAACCAATCCTTAATATGGCCGAAATTTTCTTTTACAATATATATATATATATATATATATATATATATATATATAATATTTTTTTAAATAATATAAGTTGGTAGATTTGTGGCTTTCTAGTGAAATTAATTAAAAGAATATGTAATTAAACACAAAAACACTTAGGATAAACCCAATTTCTATGATATTTCTAGTACTAACTAATATACTATAAATGCTAGGATTAACCTAAAATTTATACGAGCAAAAAATTAAAGTTAGAAACGTGCGGATTAAAGGATTAACCGAATTTGGTGACGGGTGTCACAGCATCCCCCACTTGAGAGAATTTCGTCCCGAAATTCAGCTAGTACTACTAATAAAGTGAACCGGGTGTTTGGGTTTGACAATTAGGCTTATTTCTAGATTGACTCGAAAAGGAATGTACTAAACTTTTAAGTGTGGACATGACGGGAATGAGTCTTTGAATTGATTATTTGCTCTACATCTTTTGGTAAGTGCTTACCCAAGTTTAGGTACGTGGATTTCTTAGAAATTGTTTTGATGGTTGTCATACTTGTTCTTTTAACCGTTAGCACAAAATGATTCTGAAACAGATTTGAGGGACGTGAGTAGTTTATGTGATGATTATATTAGAATGGTTTAGTTTTAGTGGTATAAGAAAGCTTTATACAACCACATAAGAAATCGGTGTAATCCCCTAAGATTACGGTACAATAGATGTCCTGGTTGGTGGTAGACGTTCACGAGTATACTAACTAGATTGGTATTAGATTAGCCCAAAGGGATTCTATTCGTGATGTCGTGATAATGCTGGTGTCAAGAATGAACCTTAAGGTGGAAAAAGAAATGGAAAATGAATTCTACAGCTACAAGGATAGCAAGGAAGAATGATCAGAAAGGTTTGATGGTTCAAAACATCACTGATCTGGTAGTGATGATGGAGATGGACCTATGAAATCTCGTGTTAATTTTACTAAGTCTATCCGAAGTTGAAGATGCGCCTAAGGAGTATGTTTTAAGCTGTTGATTTTTTTGTGTGCTATGGATATCCCGATTGGAAATACTGCAAGGGACTGATGTTGTTTTGATTGCAGCAGGTAATACAAAATCAGTGAGACATTTGGTTGCTAAATAAGAGCTATACAAGTCTTTTTTTTGGGTTACGTAGTGCTCTAGAGACAGAGAAACATATACATTAATAGTTGTAATAGATCAATTTCAGTTAGATTGATGTTTATTCAAGATAGTTTAATGACACTTAATGGTTAAATCATATAAAATCTGTTGATTAGAAGTGATTCCTATACCAATTTTTGGAGAGTGATTTAAGGGATTGTGGTCGTAAGTATAATATATTACATTAGTGATCTTAGAGATGAACAGACGAAAATCACTGGTCTGCTAGAGGTAGCAAGACTATTTAAGTTGAAAATCATATGAAAGGATGCATGTGGGACATGCTATTATGTTCATTATTATAAAAGTTTGGTGAGTATTCAGATTGAATCCCAAGAACGGATGGAATTTCAAATGAAATATTGAGGAAAAGGATGAAGCAGAAGAAGTTAGATTTGGAGTCTTAGTGGTAAAACCATTACTTGCGAATGCATTATTTGTTTTCAGTTTAAATGAATTGTACTGATTTGATTGCTTTATGGGTACGCGAGACAATAGTATGATGTTGCTAATAAGATAGATAAGGATTCATTAGATACTAATGTCTAGTTATAACTAAAGCGTATGGTTTTGTAGAATTTTAGTTGAAACGGTAGATTAGATTCTAAGGAAGGAATCTTTTCAATTGAAGATGAATTGTGACATTCTTATTTTTTGTAGAAGGTGGATAACAATGAAATAAAGATTAAATAGGGAAATAAAATTATAAGAAGTTTTTGATAAACCTGCTGAGATTGTATTATTAAGCATCAATGTTCGTTGAACGTGTTCGAGATTTACTAGTTGTCTTATATATAATTATAACGGAAGGAAGAGAAAGACAAAAGGAGAAAAAGATGGACTTTAGGAGTTAAGCAGTGTTTAAAATAGTGGAGCGTGTGTGCATTGTAATCAAATTGACAAAAAAAAAAGAACAAGAGATTGAGTTCTAGAGTTATGAGTGTAAGTCTCTTGGGCCTACTAGGTATGAGTTTGAACTATATAACGTTTTATAAGTCTTTGAGTACTGTTGCTGGTGTGGGTACCGATGTTTCATGGATGAAATTATGATCTCAAGAGTATATGAGTATTTGAATTTTGTTCTACAAATTGAAGATATGATATTTCTATTTGAAAGTATATCTAACTATGATTTTATAAGTGGAGGTCTTCACTGTTTGGTGATTGCTTGTAAATTACGAAAAATCAAATGTGGTATGGAGTTGTCCACCACGGGACTAATATTGTTGAGATTTCTAAAAGCTATACGCGTAGTACATTCTCATGTTTATTTGTGATCTTAAAATCAATTTAAGATGAAATTGGGTCATTTGGTAGTTTTATGATACTGGTTACTGTAAGACATCAGTGTTTAGCGGAAACTCATGTCGAAATTTGATTGAATATAATCGACTATGCGTTGTAGTGAAGAATGTTGTCAGTATGTACGCTAGGAGTTATGTGCAGAGAAAAAAAAATGTACACTATGATCACATAGAATTGTAAGGATTAATTAGTAGTTCTTTTAAATTTTCTGATGTACCATGATATGTTTTATGGTAGTGTTCAAGAGAATATTCTTAATCATGTGGGCGTTTGAGAAAATTACATGTGGTGACTAGGCTTGATGTTGTGAGTACATGAAATCGGATTTTAATCGTAGTAATGGTGTTTAACTTGTTTGTACGATATGGTTAGTAACCAATCATGTACATCCATGAACTCATAATTACATCCTCATGGAGAGAGTGTATGGAGTGTTTAGTTACAACTTTATCGTGGGCGTGCATGAGCTTATTAGTAATAATTTTGGTGTGTTATGGGCGATTATTGACATGGGCGGACCTAAAGGTAGTGGGGAGGGGTCACGGGACACCGGTCTTTTGACGGTTCGTAATATTAATTTTTGATTTTTTTTTTTGAGACGGTGCTACCAGTCAAAAAATTTGGTGGGTCCGCCCCTGATTATTGACAAAAGTCTATGAGAGTAAATGGTGGTTATTAGTTGTACCGAGTCATTGTAATATCATAATGAATTCGGCCTCGTAGATAAGCATAATAGTAATATCGGATACTTATGAAAATATAATAGGATATCCTCGTAGAGGTCTTTAAGTTTCATGATAATTAGTAAAATCGTTTGATAGAGGCTATGAAGAAAGGAGTGGCTCTTTACATTAGAGAAGCTCTCGCAAAAGCACAACCAGTTTTTGGCAATTACGTCGGGTTTGGAATTAATGGCCCGTATAATGACCATGTGTTTAATAATATGTTATAGATTGTTTTGTGATTTCATTCTTACTTAGATTCTTGGGTTACTTCTAGCTCTCTGGGACACCATGTGAGTTCATCAAGTTTTCAAAACCGAGTACTAAGACATATGGTATTCTTATAAAGATGTAAGAATAATCTACTTAGTTTGTTTGACATGTGTGTAAGTGATAGAATTGATGTCCGACATGGTTATATGGTTATAGTTGTTCATTAAGCTTGACTTGGTTTGATCGATTATTTGAGTCTCACAGGAAACCTATTCCTACCTACAACCTTAGCTTGTTTCATAGGATGCTTCATAATACTTTAAGCGTCCTTGAGTTAGGTATGTGTGCATGGCGGTGATCAGGCGCAATGCATCCATACTTATCACAATTTACCTTAAAGCACCATTATTCATCCCGATCCAACAACTTACTACACTACTTCCTATAGGGTTAGGTAGTTATGAACACTTAGTATACACGATACGGAACCATATAATCATTCGAATTACTGACCCTACTCTAACGCAACAATCAAACAAGAACATGCAATAAAGCTAGATCAGAATTCTAAGTCTATATGATTGTAACCTCATGCATTATAAGTATTCACAAAAACCCTTCCCTCTACCTAATATACCACATATAACATGTAAATATGAACAAGTAGTCATTCAAGGGATTCACGTATGACTCGCATGCCCGACGAGGGGTGTCACGAAACGATTTTAAGCTTCTATGGTTCACCCATAGGGGTACACAAATGGTATGCATTGTATTTCATAGTAATAAGGCATTGTATCAACGACATTCCGACTCGAGAGCAATTCTTGAAATATCACCACTTTATTTATAGGTTAATACTTTTGCCACATACAAGAGGCTTCCACGTATGCTTGATTTTGTATAGAAATGTGTAATCAAGTAAAGCGTGTTGTATAGCACTAGGTATAAATACGCGATGTAGTTAGTAATCCGATCATAGCCTACTATTCATGTATCAGATTTTTAAAGGATTCACGCCGAGAAAGGAAAGAATTCACAAAAGAAATAACTACTAGCAAAACCAAAATATAATACAAGTAGTTAATGCCCGTGTAAACACACGGGTAGCTATAATTTTATATTGACTTAGTTAAATATATGATTATTTATATGAAAGAAAAACGGAATATGCTTATTTCTTAAAATTTAAAAGAATTTTATATAAATTTTAGCCGTCATTTAAAATCAAATTATCTCAAGTTTATGAACGATATAAAATATAATTGAAATTTCTAATTAAATTGATGAAAGTTAATATTTTATTATATTAAAAAAAATATAAGAAAAAAAAATGTTTCATAAAAACAAAAAAACGATTCATAGATAGCAAAATTTAAAAATAATTCATAAAAGAAATTTTCTTAACGAAAGTATATGTAAATTATCAATTTGATATTTGAAACAGGAACAAAAAAATTATTAAATTGCATATCATACGCACATTATTTGAACTTAAGTTCAATTTTATTTTGAAATTTAAATAATAGTTTATTTATCTTACTTTATCTCATATTAAAATTGAATTTAAATAAATTTTATTGATATAAAGTTAAAATTAAGTTATAAGTTTGACCAAGTAAAGTCAAAATTAAATTTCAATTTGAATCAAAATAAACGATAAAAATAAACGATTTTGGCGTCTACTAGTAAGCCGAAGCGTATGATTTGCGTGAGATTGAATGCACACATAGTTCCTATTATGTAACTATATGGGGTACTTAGGTTATAGTCTAGGTCAATCCACCTAATTCTCTATAACCAATGGCTCTGATACCAATCTGTCACACCCCGCTAAGGCGAAAACGTGAAGTGTGACGGAGAGGATCGTCATAACACATTGATACAATGATAGAGAAATTACTAATATGCAATTTAAACCAACGTGTCACGACGTTCCCCCGACACAAGAGGGGACTTGTGTCGCGTTAAGTCGGTATTCACGACACCAAAGTCAAAAGAAATAAACACACAAAAGTAAAACCCACAACCCGGGTCAAGTTTACGGGACAACACACCCAACAGCAAATTCTAAAGTAATACTAAATATTCATCGCTAAAAACGAGCAATTAAATAATCTTGTAATAGTCAAGTCCGACTAAAGTCCAACTACGAAGCGCCTAGACTCCTTAAGCATTGTTATTTGCATTACCTGAAAATAGACACTCGAAAACGTCAACATAATTTTGGTGAGCTCGCAGGTTTATAGAAATAACATAGTTGCCGTATAAACTGTTTAAGTAGGACAAATGTGCACTTATAGCATGTTAAGCGTGTAGACGTTGTACCAACATCCAAACCACCAGGTTCAATAGGAATCAATAGGAATCAAATCATAGTCTTCCAAGCAGTTATTATAGCATACACAGCTGGAGCATAAACTGTTGGCTCATAGGAATATAGGAATCAATAGTCATCAACCAACAACAAGTATTCTTTGCATATACGTCACATAAGTTGTCCAAAAGAAATAAGAAATAGTCATCACGGCATAAAAGTTTAAAAGAGAGTTTGAGTGTCATTTTCCCCCGAGAAATATAGTAAAAATGGGCCACGAGTACTCACCTTAGCCTCAAACGAAATTTAACCTTGCAAAAGAACGGGCACAAGATCTACAATAAGTATAATGCACATAAGTATCATATTTAGGTGTTTGAACTCCCTAATATAGCCTAAAGGCTTGCGAAGTGTTTCTATATGACCCTAATGCCACAGTACATATTACTGATTTTGATAGGAAATCTTTTAGTAATTTTGAAACAAACCAAACGTCCAAAATAAAATCCGACAATTCAAATACAGAAGATTTAATGTTTCAAAAAATTTCTGGAATTTTTCCAGAATTTACTAACTTAGCTAACTATTTTTGAAAATTAAAAGAACTCAATACTAACAGAAATCCAACTGCACATGCGCAACAGTAAGTTTTGAATTTTGTAAAAATACCAAATAATATCTAAAAATTACGAAACTTTTACAGAAAACCCTAAACTCAACGAACCTACTACAGTTAAAATTTTAAATGAAAACTCTAAGTTTTGAAATGGTTTAAAAATCGAAACTTTTAACCCCTAATCCACCGAATGTACTGGCAGTTTGCGCACTTCCACGGAAAAATTCATTTGACCGACCAAACGACCTTCAAAATTTACAAAACTTAGTTTCGCTGCAACTAGACTCAAAGCCTTACAATCCAGACTCAAAAACAGAATGAAAAGTAGAAAAATTGGTCTGGTTATGATCCCTCAAACGTAACCCTAGGTTACTGTCCAGAAACTGTTTCATAAAAAGAACAACTCTTAAAGAATAAAGATCCAAACTTTACAATGTAAAAACCTTCAAACCTTCATAAAAACGTTTTTGAAACTTCATATGATGGCCATAAACATGTTTTATGAACTCAAGAATGAGATGGACTTGAAGCAAGATGAAGAATGAATGTAGAACATAAGATAAGATAAGATTGATGATTACCTTGATGCCAAAACCACAATTCCTTAAAGATTGAGGCTTGATCTTGTGTTCTTGGATGAAGAATTCGACAATGGTGGGTATGGGGTGAAGTCGACGTTTTTTGAAAGACGTGGGGGTGAGGGTCGGCTGAAATGAGGGAGTATAGGGTTAGGGTTTTGGTTAATTAGTTTATATAAGAAGATATTAATAGCCTAATTAGATAGATATGTGATACTTATCCTTAAATCCATTTTTATCTACATTAAAAAAAAACCAATCCTTAATATGGCCGAAATTTTCTTTTACAATATATATATATATATATATATATATATATATATATATATATATATATATATATATATATATATATATATATATATATTATTATATATTATTATATTTTTTTAAATAATATAAGTTGGTAGATTTGTGGCTTTCTAGTGAAATTAATTAAAAGAATATGTAATTAAACATAAAAACACTTAGGATAAACCCAATTTCTATGATATTTCTAGTACTAACTAATATACTATAAATGCTAGGATTAACCTAAAATTTATACCAGCAAAAAATTAAAGTTAGAAACATGCGGTTTAAAGGACTAACCGAATTTGGTGACGGACGTCACACATTATTTAAGTTATCACACTACCACTCGACACTCACTCCAGTATCATACACGGTGAGAAGCCTTTAAGAGGAGTTGGAGTGCTTCACACTTTCACACCCACTACATTGTGTCTCATTAGCTTTTATCTTTATAATAATAATAGTAATCATGAACCTATCACACTGGACGCGTACCCCATCACACTATCTCACCAACTAAATACAAAAGGTTCAAAATAAACTAACACACCTTTTTTAATGTAACTCTACTCATATTATATTACTAGACCCACACATATTAAAAATGGTTTACTTCTATAAAATGTATAAGACTATACCAAAATATTAATGTGTGTATCCAAATTTCAAAAATGTTATTGCTTGTTTCAAACTTTCTAAAAATGTGTCATTGTGCATATGAAACTTCATATTGTATGTACAAAACTTGTACTTTCTTTGCGTTTCTATGTAATCAAAATACGTACAATAGCAACCATCACGTAATTAGCTTTAAGAAATTAATAAAAATTGTCCCGTCTTTCTTTCTTTATTTGAATCGACTACGAACACCAAACCAAAAGTTTATTAATTGTTATTAAAGCTTTGATACTTAAAGAATATCATTTGGGGTTTTAAAATGTGTGATTTTAATTTGTTTAAATTCATTTCACAATCTGATTTTAATTAAAACTTTGTTTTTTATACATAGGTAAAAGATTATTTTTGTTAAAACTCGTATGTTTCAGTTTATGAATACAATGTATTTTTTACTACGAAAACAAAACATGAAATTGTATATTAATATATAAAGTAGTTAATGTTACCAATCTAAGTAAAAAATGAAATCCTTTGCATTCTTTGTTATAGGATGCCGTTAGCAATAGAAATTTCCATCATATGAACCTTGAAAATATATTATGTAGATGATAATTTAATAGAAAAAAAAAGTTGTATAAAAAATCAGAGAATAAAAAGGTATCTATATTAATTAAATAAAAAATAAAAATAACGTTGACTATTGAAAAACAAAAAAATTGAAAATTAAACCAGATATATAGCAAATTACCATATAATACCAATTCAGGACAGTTGATATGTAACAACAGGGTATGAGCAGCAGCATCAGAACCAACAACAACAACAACAACAACAACAACAACAACAACAACAACAACAACAACAACAACAACGGCAACAACAGCAACAACAGCAACAACAACAACAATAGCAGCAACAGCAATAGTAGCAGCAGCAACAATAGCAACAACAACAACAACAACAACAACAACAACAACAACAACACCACCACCACCACCACCACCAACATCAACAACAACAACTACTACTACAACAGCAACAACAACAACAACAACAACCGCAGCAACAGCAGCAATAGCAGCAACAACAACAACATCAACAACAACAACACCAACACCAACAACAACAGCAACAATAACAACAACAACAACAACAACCACTACAACAACAACAACAACAACAACAACAACAACAACAACAACAACATCAATAGCAACAGCAACAACAATAACAACAACAATAATCATCACCAACATCATCATCATCGTCTTCATCATCATCATCATCATATAATTGGGTTTAATTTGAACCACCATCATCCAGGTCACTTTATTTAAGTTATCACACTACCACTCGACACTCGTTCCAGTATCACACATGGTGAGAATCCTTTAAGAGGAGTTGGAGTGCTTCACACTTTCACACCCACTACAATGTGTCACATTGTGTCACACTGTCTTTTACGAAACACAAGATAAGTAACTCAGACGACATATCTTCTAAAATTGATACATTTGTCTGTTTCAAAATATTTATCTTTCCATTTCAATTGCATTTCTGAAAATAGAGTCAAGTCCATATAGAATTTGAATTCTCTTTCCTCTCTCTAAAAAGACGCTCCTCAAAACCCTAATTTGTGTCCCGCTGCCGCCCTATCCTCCGGCCGTCGGCGTTAACGGCGGTCCGGAGACCCCCTTTCATCTTCTCTGTTACTTTTTCCTTTTCCTATTCGTGGGTCGAGACCGTTCACAAGATCTGATACGTTTTCCTTTTCATGTTCGTGGGTTGAGAATGCTTTCCAAGCTCTAGATCGTGTTTCAGATCTGATTTCAGATCAAGTATCAGAGTTTCGAAGATTCAGGTTTCAAAGTTTTGGGTGTTCTTCACTGATGTTCGAGGTTTCCAGCAAGGTTTCCTTCCATGGCATCGCTTTCTCCGGCGGAGTTCAAGGTTCATCGTTTCGAGGAGTTCAGAGGTTTCGAGATGGTTCGAGGTTCCAGGGTACAGGTTCGTTCTTGCCGGTGCAAGGTTCAGATCGAGGTTGCTTCGAGTTACAGGCCGTTGTTCACAGTTTCAATGTTCGAGTTCAGATCTTGATTGTTTTCAGATCCTGCTTCGAGGTTTGAGTATTCAGATATTGGTTACAGTCGGTTTTAATTCGGGATCTTGTCGTCGTCATGGTCGGCGTTCGAGATTCATGGTCTTTCGTTGCTCCGAGTTCAGGGGTACAGGTTCAAGATTCATGTTTTTCAACCAACTTTTAGTTGAACACACCAACTAAATACATTAATGAAGAAGAACTAATCAGTTATTCATTTAAGCTGAACTTATCAGACTTAGAAATATGAACACATCACAACACAGTTGAACATATCAAACTTTATACTTGTATTAATTGAACAAATCATAATACAAAAATGTTGATCACTTAGATCATGCACACATAGTGCTTACAAAAATTAGAACTAATCTAATTTATAATAGAACTAATCTATTCTATCTGATGAACTCAGGATGTAGAAGTTCCCAGTTGATAATTTCTTTAGTTATCTCATACAGTAACTTTTCAGCTTCTACATTTCCTCTAAGTTCCTTCTGGTGCACTTTGATGATATTATTCAGCTTGTAATTTAAGAGTTGATTTGAACCATCATCACCACAACAGCTTCTTATATGCACGACATCCTTAGTTTTTAGATAACAAATTTCATCAAACTTGATAAAACAAGGTTTTCCTTCCTGATCCTTAAACATAAATCCCTAAAAAGGTGCATCTATGCTTTGATTTTCCTTGAACTCCACACCTTCAGGTATCTCAAATAATTTCTCCCACTTCAGACCAGGAACTATAACATATCTCAGCTCCTCAACTCTTTTTATCAGCTTGGAAACTTCGGTAAAGATCTCTTGCTTGATTTGGCTTTGTTTGAACCTCTTGAGCATCATCATTATTCTTTTCCATTCTATGTAGCCCATCATGTGAACATATCCCAGGTCCCCCATTGTTGATTTATCTTCAAATTCAAAGTTGAGGATGATGGCTCCATCAATTCTGCTCAAGGTTATGCTTTTGATATCTTCACTGGAGCTCCTTCTGAAATAACATTTTTGAATTTCAGCATCTGTATATGGGACGGGATCAGTCTTGGACCAGTGTATGTAGCTTCAGCTTGAGCCAAAGATTTTCTTTCCTTTTCTTTTTCTTGATCTTTTATTTCTATCGCCATTGAGAACAGTCCCTGTTATCTCTCCCCTGTTCTGGTCATACGTACATGTGTACCAGAACTCCAGTAGATGTTGAGGAACAATATGGAGGGGTGCGCCACAGAAGTCGAATGCCAGAGGGCATTTACTGATATAGGCTACCCAGGCTTCATATCCTCTACCTTGTTTCCTTGGAGGAATTGCAAGACAAGCCCGTTGATTGTTGACTTTAAGCAACGGCACTCCATTGTTCTTAAACTGAGCACCTCGAACCATTTGATCACTGAGAACTAATGTGATTCCTTCCATTGTATAATTACACAGAGTAATTTGTTTAAAAACAACTTAGCAACTGAAGATTCGCACTGAGCGGTTCAAAAATTACACTTAGCAATTTAGGGGTTTGAAACGGAAGAATGCACTAAGCAATTGAGGTGTTTGCGAAAGGTAATTTAGAAGGTGAGAAGTCAGATTTGTAAGCGTAAACTTCTCTAAACCGGTTATGATCGGTATATATACCTTTCTGAGGAAAGAGAAAAGTTACCGTTAGAATCCCTTTTTATCCGTTACGCCGAAAAAATTACGGCTTGATGTAACAGTTAGAGGGTAGAAACTTATCATCTTCCAACGGATACAAGTGTAAAATAATATTAATAACCCATAATAAGATTATAAACACTGTTAAAATATACCAATACACAATTGATATACGGTGCCATTTGAGACCGACTCAAATACGCATGTACATATGAATTAATGACACTTAGTAAGAGTTAATTATCAAATTGGTCCTCTAACTCAGTTGTTTCTTTCGATTTGGTCCTTTAACTTTGCGAGTGACCAAAGTGATACTTTAACTACCAATTTGTCACCAAAATGGTCCTTTCGTTAGTTGACCGTTAGTCAACAGTTAGTCAACAGTTAGTCAACTTCATTAAACCAAGGGTATTTTTTGTCTTTTTACCCTTTTTTGTTTTTTATTGGTTAAAGTAATATTTAATTATTTTTGAATTATAAAAATATATTTTCTTTATTTATCCCCCTCTCTCACAGACATCTCTCTCTCTCTTCTCTACCACTCCAACCCCATAAATCCGGTTACCCTCTCCGGCCATCACACTCCTCACTTGCAGTCATCATCTCCTACCCACCATCATCATCACTGCCCACCTAAAAGATCACCTGATATTCCATCTCCTACACTGCAACTTCGTCAAAACTTCATCAGATCTGGAACACCATCTTGGTTTAGTTCTGAAACTTCATCTTGTTGCACTGGCAATGGTGGGGGAAGGGAGGTGGAGAAAGAATATTGGTAACGGTGATTGGGGGAAAGGATACATCAGAGGAAAGAATGGAGATCTTGCCGACCACCACGACGGGACCACCACGACGGGACCGCAGATCATCTTGTTGTCGTCCTTGACATTTTCTTCACGAAAAAATTGACAAAAACCTACAAACAGCTCGTTGACCCCTGGCGTTTCGAGGCAATTTTTCAGATCCGGTGAATCGTACCAAATTTATAATCGCCGGAATTTTAGCTTGGTCCAAATTTTTGACGAGCAGATTCAGATCCGGTGAATCGGTAATTTTTCAGATCTGGTGAATAGGTACCAAATTCAGATCCAGTGAAATGGTATGTTAGCTTGGATTCCTTCTGTAAATAACGGATTTAACGTCATTCAAGGAAAAGATTGAAGGAAAGAAGAAACAACAGTTAGTAACAGCAGCAAAAGAAAAAAAAAGTGGTTGCTTTAATGGCGGAGGAGGTGGTTATTTTCCGGTGGATGTTGAAACAGAGTTGTATTGGGGAACCCCACCTGACATTTTTTCCTGTTGTTATTTTCTTCTGGTTGTTGAAATCGTGAGAGATTAGAAAGAGACAAGAGAAGGAGAGAGAGAGAGAGAGATGAGAGAGTGAGAAAGAGAAAGGTGATCGGCGGCAGGGTTGCTGTTACTGGATCTTCGGTGGTGGTGATGGTGGTGGTTGTTGGTGGTTGTTGTTGGTAAACGTGACCTGAGAGAGATGAGAGAAATGATATATAATAAATATTAATAATTTAATATAATAAATATGTATTAAATATTATTAAATCTGATTTTAATTAATATATAAGGGTAAAAATGTCATTTTACCTTACTTAACAGAGTTGACTAACAGTCAACTAACGGATGGATCATTTTGGTGACAAAGGGGTAGTTAAAGTACCATTTTGGTCACTCCTAAAGTTAAAGGACCAAATCGGAAGAAACAGCTAAGTCAAAGGACCAATTTGATAATTAACTCCACTTAGTAATTAAAACATAGTTTGGACACACCAAGTTGAGTAAACTTATTACTCAGTTTAAGTCAATCACTCAGCTTGATTCAAGCACTCACCTTGACTTGAGCACTCAGCTTGAGATTGATACTCAGCTTGAGTAGAGCAAACAGCTCAGGCTCAATGACACTTAGTCATTTATGTTTAAGACTAACTTAAACATGTAATTTAGGTACACTAAGTAGGTAAAATATGTTTGGAACTTACCAAATGTGTGAACCAATCACACAGTGTGAGTTAAGCACATAGCCCAGACTCAATGACACTTAGTCATTTTGTTCGATACTAACTCAAACTATATATCTTAACTACATTGAGTAGTTAAAATATGTTTGGAACTTACCAAACGTGTAAACACATCATTCAGCTTGACATGTTATTTAGTTTATAAAAACTAATTTATAAACTGTGCACTCAGCTTAAGACAATTAGTCTCTGTTAAACTGAAGAACTCAGATTCTAGACACTTAGCTAGGGGTTGAGCATACCCAATTCACTTAGCAGATACATAAACCTCTTTTCATCAAGGGGCTTAGTAAAGATATCTGTCAATTGGTCATCAGTGGAGATAAATTTTATGTCAACTTTACCTTTTTCCACGATGTCCCTGATGAAGTGATGTCTAATCTCAATATGTTTGGTTCTTGAGTGGAAGACTGGATTATAAGTTATGGCTATAGCATTTTGGTTATCACAGAAGATAGGAGTTTTCTTGAAACTCATGCCAAAGTCTTGGAGTTGATGCTGCATCCATAAGATTTGAGCACAACAGCTTCCTGCTGCACATATTCAGCTTCAACAGTTGAAGTAGCCACTGAGTTCTATTTCTTACTGTTACAGCTTACTAACTTTGTAACACTGTACTTTTAATTAATCATGAAACAGCATGCGGAAGCTAACTACATATACTTAGATTTAAAATAAAGAGTTTAATACAACTTGAACTGGTTATCATTTATGAAATATCCATTACAGTGTTAATTACAAAACAGTCTCTAACAAAAATTGACATCAGAGTAATGGTCCGTCCATAATTCCAGTCATCAGCTTCAAAACTCACCACGAAGTATCTACAAAACAATCTAGTGGGGAATTAGCACAAAGCTAAGTGAGGAAACAAATATCTAAACATACACAAGGCGAACATGCCTAAACACAAATAGCTCATGAATCCCAGGAGAACCGGCGGTGTTGCAACTACCTGCAACCAAGTTTGGCCAAAACCAAGGTTTACCAATAGCCCTGCTAACATGGATAACAATACCAGCACTCTTGTGTACAACAAATGCACACCAAGATCTGATACGGTAAATCCTTAAGCAACAGGCCCAGACTCATACTGATCTCCAAAATAACATGTATATACGGTCCAAACAAGAGCATAACAAATAGGATATCATATCCTTATATCTAAAGATATAAATCCACTTACCACAGTCTGCACTATTGTGACACATTCAGGAATCTAAATCACTGAGTCTTCTCAGTTCCTGAGATTAAGTTAACACAAGTCAGTATTCAATTCATAATACTGATTCATAATAAATATCACATGTATTCATACATCATATGTTATATATTCATATCACAGATACACATTTAAATTCAGTACACAACATCTGAATTTGTCAAAGGAACCTCAAGAATCCTAAATTCCGAATGTTTAGGGCAATTCCGAATAAACCTTTTCCAAACAAAGTCCAATTCCGGGTGATTTGCTAATTCTGAATATATCCAATTCCGAGAAATGAGTAATTCCGATTAACACCAATTCCGATGAAGCATAGTTCAATTCCGAGCAAATGCATATTCCGATTAAATGTTAATTCCGATTAAAATGAAATTCCGAGGATAGGAAATATATCAATTCCGAGAAAAGGCAAATCCGATCAATGGTAATTCCGATAAACTATAATTCCGAGTAAAGATCTATTTCTGAGCAAGGGTATAATTCCGAGTATAATGTTCAATACCGAGTAGATCCAAATCTGACTAATTCAATTCCGATAAAGTGTTTCAGGCATATAGTTCATATAATCCGAATTTAATACAATTCCTAGTAATTTTACTCGGTTTTACACCCAATTCCGATCATAATGGTCGGAATTCACCAATTCCTCTTAATTCATTCATCAATTCCGAGCCATTCATGTGTTCTTGTCCATTTTCGATTTCTAACTTAATTCTTTACTTATTTCAATCATGCAAGTAATACAAGTTTCCAGAAATCATTTTACACACACACACACACACACACACACACACACACATATATATATATATATATATATATATATATATATATATATATATATATATATATATATATAACATGTATTGATCAAAAAATCAAACATGCATTCAATTTATAAATATCAATTATTATCTAGAATCAATCGGAATTCTTATATATATATATATATATATATATATATATATATATATATATATATATATATATATATATATATATAACATGTATTGATCAAAAAATCAAACATGCATTCAATTTATAAATATCAATTATTATCTAGAATCAATCGGAATTCTTATATATATATATATATATATATATATATATATATATATATATATATATATATATATATATATATAAACCGAATACAATTAACAACTTAAGATCATAAATCAGTAATCTAACCTCAATAATGTTATGAATTTCAGTAATCAATTAAGCTAGCAAGATTGGAGATCAAGTTTGTTGAATTCTATTCTTCTTTACCTCGGCCGGGAGTACAAATTCAAACACACACACTACACCTTTCTTAATTGCATGTAATTTGAGTTGTTTGTGTGAAAATGGTGACTATTAACACCCAAATCGGCTAACATAACATCAACTAACTCAAGTAAATATTTAATTTAATAAATTGTTAAATAATAATAAACATATAATTATCACAACTAATTATCAATTAAAACATAATAAAAATTAAGTCACATAATTAATTTAAATCCAAATATAACTTATTAATTACCTTAATTAATCTAGACCGGTTGAGAGGGTGTTACAAATCTACCCCCTTTAAGAAGATTCCGTCATCGGAATCTCATCGCGCTCAAACAAGGATGGGTAACGGCTTCTCATGTCAGTTTCGGTTTCCCAAGTCAAGTCTGAACCCAAACTGTGCTTCCATTCAACCAAAACCATCGGTATCTGTTTCTTTCTTAGCTTAGTCACTTTACGATCAAGTAGTTCAAATGGTTCCTCGATAAGCTTCTGATTAGTATCTACTCGAAGATCCTGTATCGGGAGAACCTGTGTCTGATCCTCTACATTGCATTTGCGTAAATAACATACATTGAAAGTGTCGTGAATACCCGCTAACTCATCAGGTAGATCCAATGCAACTGTCTGATATTTTACAACTCGTCTGATTCTGAAAGGACCAATGTAACGGGGAGCCAACTTCCCGCGTTTACCAAATCTAATTACACCTTTCCAAGGAGATACTTTCAGGTAGACCATTTCCCCTTTAACAAACGATACCGGCAAACGACGCGGATCAGCATACATTTTCTGTCTATCCCTTGCAACTTTTAATTTCTCACGAGCAACAGCAACTTTATCAGCTGTCATCTGAACAATATCAGGCCCTGCAAATTGCTTTTTCCCAGCTTCTAACCAACAAGTCGGAGTTCTACAAGGACAACCATAGAACATCTCATACGGAGGCATACAATACTAGAATGATAAGAATTGTTGTAGGCAAATTCCACCAACGGCAAATGTGAATCCCATGAACCCCCAAACTCTAACACACATGCTCAAAGCATATCTTCTAAAGTCTGAATGGTTCTTTCTGATTGACCATCTGTCTGCGGAAGATAAGCTGTACTCAAATTCACCTTGGATCCAATTCTTGTTGCAACTTGTTCCAAAAGTTAGATACGAACCTCAAGTCTCGATCAGACATAATAGACAAAGGAACTCCATGTCTAGACACTATCTCATCAATATACATTGAGCCAGTTTACTTAAAGAAGCAGTTTCAGCTGTAGCGAGAAAATGTGCACTCTTGGTCAATCTATCAACAATAACCCAAATCATATCATGTCCTTTCTGAGTTCGTGGAAGTTTCGTTACAAAATCCATCGTAATATGATCCCACTTCCATTCTGGTATTTCCAACTGTTTTAATGACCCATACGGTTTCTGATGTTCAGCTTTAACTTGAGCACAAATGTGACACATCTCAACAAACTTAGCTATATCTGTTTTCATTGAAGGCGACCAATAACGAGTCTTTAAATCATGAAACATCTTCGTGCTACCTGGATGTATTGAAAATCTGGATTTATGAGCCTTGTTCAATATTAACTCCCTCAAGTTACCAAATTTCGGTACCCAAACGTACGTATGGTAAACCTTCAAACCATGCGAATCGGTAGTTAACTCATGCTGTCTTTTGATCATTTGTTCATCCTTCAAGTTCTCATCTTTCAAAGCTTCACGTTATGCAGCCACAAGTTGATCCACTAAATCAGACTTAACCTCTAATCTCATAAATTTTACAGTATCCGAAGATCATTTCCTGCTGAGTACATCTGCAACTACATTCGCTTTTCCCGGATGATATTGAATATCGCAATCATAATCCTTGATCAGTTCTAACCAACGACGTTGTCTCATATTTAGATCTTTCTGACTAAACACATATTGAAGACTTTTATGATCAGTACAGATCGTACATTTTGTTACATATAAATAGTGTCTCCATAGTTTCAGTGCAAATACTACAGCGGCTAACTCCAAATCATAAGTCGGGTAGTTTTGTTCATTCGGTTTCAACTGTCTCGAAGCATAAGCAATTACCTTACCCCTCTGCATTAGAACACACCCTAATCCAGCACGTGAAGCATCACAGTACACGAAAAAATCCTCTAAACCCTCAGGTAAAGAAAGAACAGGAGCTTGACACAACAACTGTTTCAATGTCTGAAGAGCATCTTCCTGAGCAGAACCCCACTGAAATGGAACATCTTTTTGAGTCAACTTAGTTAACGGACCAACCAGTTTAGAGAAATCTTTGATAAACCTGCTATAATAACCCGCCAATCCAAGAAAACTCTTTATCTCTGTAGGTGTTTTTGGAGCACCCCAATTCATCACAACTTCGATCTTGGACGGATCCACTTTGATACCTTCTTGACAGATTACATGCCCCAGAAATTGAACTTCGCGTAACCAAAATTCGCATTTTGAAAACTTGGCATATAATTTGTGTTGTTTAAGAATTTCCAGAACTTGTCTCAAATGTTGATCATGCTCACCCTCTGTTTTTTAATACACCAAAATGTCATCGATAAACACAATGACAAACTTGTCTAAGAAAGGTCGGCAATCGCGATTCATCAGATCCTTAAACACTGCAGGAGCATTTGTTAAACCAAATGGCATTACTAGAAATTCGTAGTGACCATAACGAGTACGGAAGATAGTCTTAGGTATATCCCCCTCTGCTACCCTGACCTGATGATATCCTGATCTTAAATCAATCTTTGAAAAGTACGAAGCCCCTTGTAGTTGATCAAACAGATCGTCGATTTTGGGCAATGGATACTTATTCTTGATGGTTCTCTTATTCAGATCTCTGTAATCAATACACATTCTAACAGTTCCATATTTCTTCTTAACAAATAATACTGGCGCACCCCACGACGAAGAACTTGGACGAATAAACCCCTTGTCTAGCAATTCTTGGATCTGAGTCATCATCTCTCGGATCTCTAAAGGAGCTAAGTGATACGGAGCTTTCGCAATAAGTGTAGTACCAGGTATCAAATCTATCTTATACTCAACATCCCGTACAGGTGGTAATCCCGGCAGATCATCTGGAAATACTTCTGGATATTCGGAGACAACACGAACATCAGTGACTGGTTTCTTTTCTTTCTTCGCATCAATGGCATATACCAGAAAAGACGCACACCATTTGGCTAAAGATTTTCTAGCCTTCATATACGAGATGATTGAAAAGGAAGAAGAAGATCTATCCCCACGAGCCACGACATGCGACCCGTCAGCCAATGGAATAGTAATAAGTTTCTTATGGCACTGAATACTAGCTCTATGGTGACTTAACAAATCCATGCCTAGTACTAAGTCAAACCCCGGTATAGGTATCAACAAACAGTCTACAGGAAAACTAGTACCATCAATGTCTATCGACACCCCAGTCACAGTAGAAGTTACAGGCACTATCTTACCATCAGCTATCTCTTCTTCTAACGGAGAAGCAATCACAGAAATAGGCAATTTCAATTTATCACACAGAGATACAGACATGAAGGATCTATTTGCACCAGAATCAAATAACACACGAGCAGGCACAAAGTTTACAATAAACATACCCGTGATAACATCATTATTCTCTGCATCCTTAGTAACCGTCATCTTGAAGGCTCTCCCTTCCGCAGAAGGTGCAGCCTTTCTCTTCTGACCTGCAAAAGACGATCCCCCGACATTGGCTACCCCCTGCCCCGTCCCTACTGATCTTTGCTTCGTGCAAGCCCCAGACCGATGACCTTCCTCATGGCAGTTCTAGCAGACATTTGTTTTGAATCGACATGCAGATGGCTCGTGACCGAACTTACCACATCTAACACACCGTTTAGTATGTGGTGTGCATGGACGTGTGTGACTTGAATTACATGCTCCACACCATGGTTTCCCTTGATTAAACCCAGAACCTTTCCTTCTTTGATCCCTCCGATTCTGATTGTTCTGCCACTTCCGTTTATTTCCGCTTTGATTTCCACCAGACTTGTGAGACAACCCTTTCTCACGATTCATTTTATCTCGAGCCCTCACATCTCCTTCAGCAGCTCGAGCCAATGTGAATGCTTGAACTAGTGATGTTGCCATTCGGGTGTTACCCCGATATTCCGGCAACAGTGCTTGAACAAAGTGATTTATCTGTGATGGTTCATCAGGTACCCACTGCTTAGCAAATCTCAACTTCTCGTTAAACATTGAACTCAATTCATCCACTGACATCCTGTCATCCTGAGTCTGTTGTTGCTGTTGTTCCAATTCCTGAACCCGATCTCTAAGTGTTTGCAGGGTATCTTCCAACTGTAGTACATAGTCTTTGTGAAATCAGAGAGGGATTGTGAAAGATCGATATTTCATTCTTACATTAATAGGGATACAGATTACAAAGTATATATACAAAACAACTATGACGTATTAACATAATGAGTCCCTATACTATAAAGAGATATTAAATCACAGTTCTAACACTCCCCCTCAAGCTGGAGGGTATAGATCATAAGCACCAAGCTTGCTATAAATATTCTCAACCCGTGGGCCTCTCAGGGCTTTAGTAAACCCATCCGCCAATTGATTGTTTGATTTAACGAACTCCATCACAATGATACCCTGAAGAAGTTTGTCCCGGATAAAATGACAATCAATCTCAATGTGTTCTCTCATGAAACACTGGATTGGAAGCGATATGAATGGCATCTTGATTATCGCAAACAAGTTTCATCTGAGGCACTGGACAAAACCGAAGCTCTTCAAGGAGTTGTTTGATCCAAAGGAGTTCACAAGTTGCATTAGCCATGGCACAATACTCTGCTTCTGCACTTGACCTTGCAACTACAGTTTGTTTCTTACTCTTCCAGGAAACTAAGTTACCACCAAATAGAACACAATACCCAGAGGTTGATCGTCTGCTAAATGGACATCCTCCATAATTTGCATCTGTATAGCAGGTTACCTCTGTGTTCCCTTTGTTCTCATATAGTATGCCTTTCTCTGGAGCTCCTTTAATATACTTTAAGATCCGAATAGCTGCTTCCCAATGGGTATCACACGGAGCATTGAAAAACTGACTCACTATACTTACGGCAAACGAGATATCTGGTCGTGTTACAGTAAGATAGTTAAGTCGACCAACTAATCTTTGATACTTCCCTTGATCAAGTAATAACTCCCCCTGACCTGGAAGAAGTTTAACATTAGGATCCATTGGAGATTCTACCGGTTTGCAATCAGTTAGATGAGCTTCCTGTAAGATGTCCAAAGCATACTTCCTTTGAGATATGAAGATTCCTTCTTTCGATTTCGCAACCTCAATACCCAGAAAGTATCTAAGTTGGCCCATATCTTTTGTCTGGAAGTTTCTGAATAAGTGGTCTTTCAGTTGTTGAATTCCTTCATGATCGTTTCTTGTGATTACAATATCATCAACATATACAACCAAATAGACACATCTTGCCCCTATAATGCGATAAAACATGGAGTGATCTGCCTCACTTTGCTGCATTCCAAATTTCTTTCACCACAGCACTGAATCTTCCAAACCAAGCCCTGGGAGATTGTTTCAGCCCATAAAGTGACTTTCTCAACTTACAAACGAGTCCAGACTCCCCCTGAGCAACAAACCCAGGTGGTTGCTCCATATAGACTTCCTCTTGTAAGTCACCATGGAGAAAGGAATTCTTAATATCGAGCTGATGGAGAGACCAGGAGCGCATAGCCACCATTGGAAAGTAGAAGGCGAATGGTTGTCATTTTGGCAACTGGGGAGAAAGTATCCGTGTAGTCCAGGCAAAATTTCTGAGTATAACCCTTAGCAACTAGTCGAGCTTTGAGGCGATCAAGTTTCCCATCAGGGCCCACCTTTGGTGTAAATATCCATCGACAACCAACTTTACTTTTACTTGGGGGTAAAGGAACTAGTTCCCATGTTCCGTTGGTATGTAAAGCAGACATTTCATCCATCATTGCCGTCTTCCATCCTGGATGAGATAAGGCCTCGTTGACCGTTTTAGGGATAGAAACAGAATCAAGGCTTGCAACACAGGCGGAGAAAGTAGGCGATAACAGATCATAGGTAACATAGTTGTATATAGGATAAGGGTTAACAGTAGAGCGTTTACCTTTCCGATGGGAAATTGGTGGAGTATCTTGGCCAGAACCATGAGTAGGTGAATGAGTTGAGGAAGGAGATGAGTCAGAGGGAACTGCTGCAGGGGTGGTCAGATCATCCACTGTGCCATTTGGAGGTGGAGGGAACGACCGGTGGCGACGTTGATACGTTTTTAGAGGAGTCGGGTTGGTGGAAGAAGGATCAGGTGGGATTTCGGAAGGGATGACGTGAACTGGAACCGGGAGGACCTCATTGACAGTAGTAGATGGTTGAGAATCCTGAGAGTAATAGAGATTATGGTCAAAGAATGTAACATCAACGACCATAAAGTATTTGCGGAGGATAGGAGAATAACACTTGTAACCTTTTTGGAGACGTGAGTACCCTAAGAAGACACATTTAATAGCCTTAGGGGAGAGTTTGTCTCTACCAGGTTCTAAAAGGTGAACAAAACATACAGAGCCAAAGGGATGCAAAGGTAGGTGATATGGGATTTGGTTAGGATATAGAAGAGAAAAAGGAGTTTTGTTCTGTAGAACTGATGACGGCATTCTGTTCATTAGATAACACGCTGTCATGACCGCATCAGCCCATAAACTGTGTGGAAGGTTACTGTGTAATAACAAAGTACGAGTGGTTTCAATGAGGTGACAGTTTTTCCTCTCGGCTATTCCATTCTGCTGTGGGGTATGAGGACATGATGATTCATGTAACATGCCCTTAGAGGCCATAAATTCCTGAAATGGTTGAGAGAAATATTCAAGTGCATTGTCACTTCGTAGAATACGAATAGTTTGGCCAAATTGGGTGTGTATCTTAGTACAAAATTGTTTAAATATAGCAAACAGTTCAGTACGACTTTTCATTAAAAACAACCATGTAGAACGAGAATGATCATCAATAAATGTAACAAAATACTTGAAACCCAAGTTTGAACAGACACGACTAGGACCCCACACATCAGTGTGAACAAGAGAAAAAGTAGACTCAACCCTATTATTAATACGTTTAGGAAACACGGTATGAGAGTGTTTTCCCAACCGACAAGACTCATAATCTAAGGACTCCAGAGAGGACAAACTCGGCACAATCTTCTTGAGCTTGGATAGAGATGGATGGCCATAAAGATGGTGCAGTTACTGAGGTAAGATAGTACTAGCAGCAGTAGATTGATAAGAACCACCTAGCTAGTAGTGTCCTTGTGACTTATGCCCTTCTCCAATCATCCGTCCTGTCCTCTGTAAGAAAACAGACGTAGGGGTAAATATCACAGAACATGCATGGGATTTGGTAAGACGACTGACAGATAGTAAGTTAAATGGGCTCGTTGGAACAAATAAAACAGAATCCAGCGACAATGAATTGCTTGGATTCGTTGTACCTATACCCTCAACAGCCGTTTTCCTTCCATCGGCCACAGTAATAGGCCGTAAAACAGTAGAACAGTTCAAGTAAGAAAACATGTATTTGTTACCACATAAATGATCAGTTGCACCAGAATCAATTATCCAGGGTCCCGTTGAATAAGTTGCAAATGCTAAAGAAGTACCCATATAGCTAGTAGCCGTGGGAGAAGGAATCTGTGTAGCTCGGAATCGCAGGAATGCTTCATAGTCAGAGACAAACATGTTGATGGTTTGTGTAGAATCAGTAACATTCACAAAACTGGCAGGTGAAGCAGATGAAGACGGAGGAGCTGTGGGACGTCCATGTTTCTTCCAACACTTGTCCTCGGTGTGACCTAGGCGTTTGCAGAAGTCACAAGAAGGACGCTACTTGTTGCTCTTCTTTGAGATAGTTGCAACGACTGTGGGATTTGCAACAAATGCAGATGGATTGGAAGATGGACCCGTCGTAGTCCCTGCAATGTTAAGCAATCGGCGAAAAGTGTCTTTCATAGTTGGTGTGGAGGAACCTGTGAGTATCTGATGTCGAGCAGACTCATACTCCGGTTTAAGACCAGATAAAGTAGCAACCATAAAGAAGCGTTCTCGTTGGGTAGTTTGCTTCGTTTTCGAACTGACAAAGGGCATTAGTGCATCAAATTCTTGTCTAAGAGCACGCACCTGACCCAGATAGGATTCCATACTGTCTGTCTGTTTCAAGTTTTGGATATTGTGAACAACTGTGTACAATCGTTGAATATCATTAGTGTAACACTCAGATGCCTCGGTCCAGACATCATAACATGATTCAAATGGACGAAATAACTGAATAATGGATGAATCAATGGATTGCCATAATAAGTTGCAAAGTTGAGCATCAACTTGTTCCCACTTAGGACGGTCTTTTTCTGCAATATCAGTCACTCGTTTGGTTAAATGATCACTACGTCCTTGACCTTTAAACCACATCTTAACCGAGGATGCCCATGATACATAATTGGCAGACCCGGTTAGCTTTTCCAAAGTAATTGAGTGACCTCCCATGATAAATGATTGT
Organism: Pulicaria dysenterica; assembly: GCA_947179395.2. NCBI lineage: Eukaryota > Viridiplantae > Streptophyta > Magnoliopsida > Asterales > Asteraceae > Pulicaria > Pulicaria dysenterica. Next base: position 21,360,246 of record OX359293.1, read on the forward strand.
GTGGCTGTAGGAGGATCAATAACATCATCCATGATACCTAATTAATGGCAGAAAGAGTAACTAATGCAAAGACAGCAAATGGCTTGAAACAAGCAGCAAATGGCTTGAAACAAACAGTAAATGGCACAAAGGCAGTGGCTGAAAGCAAATGGCTTGAAGCAAGCAAACGGAAGCAAACGGCTTGAACCAAACAGCTTGAACCAAACGGCTTGAACCAAACGGCTTGAACCAAATGGCTTGAACCAAACGGCTTGAACCAAATGGCTTGAACCTAACGGCTTTAAGTAAGTGGCGTAGGGCAAACCACAAATGGTGCAGGGCAAACAGAGCAAGTTAACTAGCGCAGGTCTCAATTGGTGCAAGGCAATTGGCGACGTAGCAGATAGGGTTACTCAGTCGTGAATCGTATACCAGCAACCAAATCAATCATCAAATCAATAGAGATAATCAATGAAACAATTGATACACCAAATCAATCAGATATACCAGTCGATAGATAATACGGAACAGATAGAGATAATCAATGAAGCAACCAGCAATAGAAATAAGCAGCGACTGAATCAATCGAAAGTTAGCAGCAGCGGCAAAAAAAAAAGAGACACCAAGATAACCCTCGGAATCAGATACACGAAGGTTGAATATGGTGAGTGCAGCGGATTAGGGTTTCAGAATGGCTCTGATACCATGTGAAATCAGAAAGCGATTGTGAAAGATCGATATTTCATTCTTACATTAATAGGGATACAGATTACAAAGTATATATACAAAACAACTATGACGTATTAACATAATGAGTTCGTATACTATAAAGAGATACTAAATCACAGTTCTAATAGTCTTGTTGATCGGATTCACCATTATGGGATGTACCAGCTCTGTTGCGCTGTTCATTAGCTACGGTGGAGGATTGTTTGTTTCTTCTGGGAGACGTAGGGGTAGTTGTCTGGTTCACGTTGTCAGCCATTTTCTGTTCTAAACACAACATCTCACCAGTTGTTAGATATAATCCGTTAGTATAAACACACTAACCACCAACAAAGCTATACTACTAATTACCCACCCAGGGAATACTGGACTGACCAGAGCCTCGGTTTGAGTATTGCACAAATCATTTATGCAAATCCTCAAACCAGGGCTCTGATACCAATTTGTAACACTGTACTTTTAATTAATCATTAAACAGCGTGCGGAAGCTAATTACATATACTTAGATTTAAAATAAAGAGTTTAATACAACTTGAACTGGTTATCATTTACGAAATATCCATTACAGTGTTAATTACAAAACAGGCTCTAACAAAAATTGACATCAGAGTAATGGTCCATCCATAATCCTAGTCATCAGCTTCAAAACTCACCACGGAGTATCTGCGAAAAAATCTAGTGGGGAATTAGCACAAAGCTAAGTGAGGGAACAAATATCTAAGCATACACAAGGCGAACATGCCTAAACACAAATAGCTCATGAATCCCAGGAGAACCGGCGGTGTTGCAACCACCTGCAACCAAGGTTGGCCAAAGCCAAGGTTTACCGATAGCCCTGCTAACATGGATAAGAATACCAGAACTCTTATGTACAACAAATGCACACCAAGATCTGATATGGTAAATCCTTAAGCAATAGGCCCAGACTTATACTGATCTCCAAAATAACATGTATATACAGTCCAAACAAGAGCATAACAAATAGGATATCATATCCTGTATATCTAAAGATATAAATCCACTCACCACAGTCTGCACTATTGTTACACACTTAGGAATCTAAATCATTGAGTCTTCTCAGTTCCTGAGATTAAGTGAACACAAGTCAGTATTCAATTCATAATACTGATTCATAATAAATATCACATGTATTCATACATCATATGTTATATATTCATATCACAGATACACATTTAAATTCAGTACACAATATCTGAATTTGTCAAAGGAACCTCAAAAATCCCAAATTCCGAATGTTTAGGGCAATTCCGAATAAACCTTTTCCAAACAAAGTCCAATTCCGGGTGATTTGCCAATTCCGAATATATCCAATTCCGAGAAATGAGTAATTCCGATGAAGCATAGTTCAATTCCGAGCAAATGCACATTCCGAGTAAATGTTAGTTCCGATTAAAATGAAAGTCCAAGTTTAGGCAATATATCAATTCCGAGAACAGGCAAATCCGATCAATGGTAATTCCGATAAACTAGAATTTCGAGTAAAGATCTATTTCCGAGCAAGGGTATAATTCCAAGTATAATGTTCAATAACTAGTAGATCCAACTCCGACTAATTCAATTCCGATAAAATGTTTGAGGTATACAGTTCATATAATCGGAATTTAATACAATTCCTAGTAATTTTACTCGGTTTTACACCCAATTCCTATCATAATGGTCGGAATTCACCAATTCCTCTTAATTCATTCATCAATTCCGAGCCATTCATGTGTTCTTGTCCATTTTCGATTTCTAACTTAAGTCTTTACTGATTTCAATCATGCAAGTAATACTAGTTTCCAGAAATCTTTTGACACATATATATATAACATATATTGATCATAAAATCAAACATGCATTCAATTTATAAACATCAATTATTATCTAGAATCAATCGGAATTCATATATATATATATATATATATATATATATATATATATATATATATATATATATATATATATATATATATAAACCGAATACAATTAACAACTTAAGATCATAAATCAGTAATCTAACCTCAATAATGTTATGAATTTCAGTAATCAATTAAGCTAGCAAGATTGGAGATCAAGTTTGTTGAATTCTTTTCTCCTTTTCCTTGGCCGAGAGTACAAATTCAAACACACACACTACACCTTTCTTAATTGTGAAGGGTTTTGAACCTGACCAAACCACCTAATGACACAAACTGGTCAAACCTGGGTTTGATTCTACTGGTTCAATCCTAAAAGCAGAACTGGATTGAACACAACCCTCTAAACCCCAAAAGGGTTAGGATCTTAAAACTAATGATCTAACATAGTTTCTAACAAACACAATCCACATAATAGGTTACAAGAATATACAAAGATCAAACTTGGGATTGCTAAATAAGTCCACCACTGGCTCCTATACCGCTCCTGGATTACCAAGGTTTCAAAAAATCGAAACCCTTGTATGTATGTATCCCTCGTGTCGATCAACCAAAAACGCAAACACCTTGCTTGGTGTTCTTCGAATTCGTCGAAGGGAGAAAAACCGAGAGAGAGATCAGTCGAGAGAGGGAGTGCGACGAGAGAGAGAGAGAGAGAGTTGTGGTGGCTAGGTTATATTCTTAATCCCTTGTCACTTATGTCTTAATCCTTAAGGCTTAAAGATATATATAAGGATTAAATGAACCTAAGCCCGTTTAATTAAAAGCACACTGGTTTTAATTAAACTTTCATCTCTTCTCACTTTAACCCCCTAGACTTTACTAATTAATTAGTTAACTATTAATTAACTTAGTCCGTTAAATATTAAAACTTAATATTTAATTCTCTTTAAATAATAAATAACTATGTATTATTTATTTCCTTTCTAATAATTAATACAAACTGATTAATTATTTATTTTTCTCTTTTCAATAATTAATACTACTGATTAATTATTTACTCGTCTCTTTAATAATTAATCCAACTGATTAATTATTTCCACACAGATTAATGGTGAAATCTAATTGTCCTGATTTGGGTTTGTAGCAGTGGGACCCTTTAGTCTATTTTAACATTGGATACAATGTGCTTATTAATTATCTCTACACATAATCTAACAGACTCTCACTTGTGCAAGATAAGTAATAGTTACTGCATATTGTTAGCCTAAGGAGGTCCCTAGCCAGACACTTCTGGTAACTAGGTTATAAGAACTCTTATACCCCAAAGTAACTTGTGATAAAATTTCATAAGCAACCTTCTTAGAAGTAACCTGTTATAAACTAACTTTTTATAAACTAAACTATCATAAACTCCCTGTTCATGAATGGGTACGTTTTTATATATACATACTTGCATATATATAGGTTTGTCCCTTGCAGCGCGATATTTCAAATTTCGAGCATGAGCATGGAGAAAGTCAACTCAGAGACTCAAAAATTGGTTCATGACATACTTGATTTCAAAACTGCGTGATAAACGATAAAGAACAGATCAGTTCATTTGGGCACGGCCGTGCACTTACCAGTTTCTCTAATCAGTCAAGGGGCCCGGAAATATCTCTTCTAAAAAGAAGTTGCAATTACCATCTTGCATATTTGCATTTGGAAATACGGCTCCCACTAAATCTAGACACGCTCCTTATGACCACACTGTTACGGCGTGACGTTAAAACGAGCTAATAAGACTACAGTTACCGCATCCCAAACCAAATACCTCAGGCTTAAGGATAACCTATGTGATAAATACTTTTGACACGAATCCACGAAGTATTTTTCACGGTGGGTCAATCCAATATTCGTAACCCTAACGAATATCCATCAATTTTGGTCCGTAAAAACCTTTTGCAGCTATATTTGACATACTTTTCGAATCTACCCCAAAATTACGATGACTTTATATCCCTATCATAGTTCCTACCACGATAAGTAGTCACGGATAATGTTTTGAATAAACCTAGTTTATTCCTGGATGAACCAAAACATACAAAATTGTGAAGAATAATGAAATTAATTTCTACACCCTTCCATATTCCGTCCTGGAATAAAGGTGCACAATTTCTACCATTTCACTGACTCGATTCACGGTGTATATTTGAATTACTTATTATTTTGCATTGCAACTTATCACAGATTACAAAGAAAAATAATATTATTATAAACCTAAAACACAAGACTAGCACCCTGAAGTACTCTGTCTTGGTTTTGCTAGAAAACGTTCTTGCAACCCAAGAACAAATCTAGACTTACTTATTTTATAAAATTTCCTAAATTTGGAGAAACTGGAAATAACTCCAAGGTTTCTGATTTTACAAATTAACCTTCCTGTAATTAGAACTTTAATTACATTTGTAGATATATTAAATCTTACTAGATTTTATTATCCATTTGGAATGATAAAACTTTCTTACACCTACTTGTAAGAACCTTTAAATTAGATTCCCTGTGTATGCCAACACTAATCTCATATCACTACTAAGAATGTTAAAGAACATCCTATTTTATCATTTCTAACGTTAACCAGCCAACAATATCTAATTAAGCTGACTTACTGAACTTAATGAGTATAATTTTTATTTAAGTCATAACTTGACTCAAAATCTTGCAATGATGTCTTTATTGAGTACCTTTCAATAAGTCATGCATTCTTCGGATTAGTTCTTCCTTAAGAAATTACTGTTTTAGGTAACTTCTAAAAACATCCGATAATAGCATACTCTAAAAGTTCAATCTTGTATTTATCACACTGGTTAAAAATAAACTTTTATTAACTCTGATAAATACATTAGTCAGATGCTCCCACTATCTTTTATGGAAAAATGCATTACCTTAAAACATCCTTTTAGGCTTTAGTCAATCTTTGACTACCATGCCTAAAACTTGTGTTCCAAACACATGTTTTAAAACTTAGTTTTTGTAAGAATTTTGTTTTATGAAACCAAGAACTTGGATCTCCATATATCCATCTTTCTAATTACAGAAAGTGGTTTCATTAAACTTTCCATGAGTGCAAAAACACTAGTGAAGGCATTTTAAATTTCTTTTCATTAAAAACATTTAGTATAAATCTCCCTTGATTATAGTAACTACCATAATCACTTTTATACTATCTTAAATGTTTTATCAAAAACTATTTTTCACTTAGAAACAATGACTATCATTTCTATTTTGTTCAAGACTTTGAACTTTCACTTTTCACAAAAGACTTTAATACTTTGTTAAAATTAGAAAAAAAAAATATCTAATTTTATAAACAATACTTGTTTATTTAAGCATTTGAATAGTGGAACCAGCATTTATATAACTACAACAAATCATAGCATAAGATTATTATGAATCACCAATCAAGTCAAGACTTTGAACTTTCACTTTTCACAAAAGACATTAATACTTTGTTAAAATTAGAAAAAAAAACTATCTAATTTTATAAACAATACTTGTTTATTTAAGCATTTGAATAGTGGAGCCAGCATTTATATAACTACAACAAATCATAGCATAAGATTATTATGAATCACCAATCAAGTCAAGACTTGACTTATTGGTATTCTTTTAGTCGCAATTGGACTAATCCTGATTCATAAAGTTACGTGCACGGATATAAACTAAATAATTAAATTTCCGTAAAACTCAAACCTAAAGTTTCCATAAACAAACAAGATAAAAAATTTTCAAATAAACTTAAAGGAGTTTAAATAAACTAGGAAATAAAATTATTAATAATATCCGTATGCTGCACGTGGGATCTCTTCATGCTGGGCCGCATCACTTTCCATCTCCTCCTGCAATAAACGATTGCGAGATATTAGAATACTCGTAAAAACTTTTACAAGTGGAAAGTGATAAAGAAGCAGTTTACACGATACCTGAGGTGCCAGCCCTGCCACCTGCCTCGTGACCCTTCGGGCAATCTCTTTTCCAGTGCCGGACCTCAAAGCACTTGAAGCACCGATTCTCGGTTCTTGCTTTGTTCGGCTTCGGCTTCTTGCCCTTGTTGTCATTATTAACCCTCGGTGCACTCTGGCTGGGCTAGGCCTTGCCCTTTCCCTTTCCGTTGCACCCCTTCCTCTTCTTATGCCCCCTATGACCCACCATGAGGATATCCTTAGACTTGGTCCCGATAATCTGCTCAGCAGTCTTGAGCATTGAGTGCAACTAAGCCACGGATTTCTCCATGTTGTTCATATTGTAGTTTACTATAAAAAGCTTATAGTCATCTGACAACGAGTTGAGTATCGTATCCGTTGCTAGCTGCAACGGTACTGGGTGCCCAAGTCTCTCTAAGTGGTCCATGTAACCTTTCATTTTCATGACGTGGTTACTGACAGAGGTCCCCTTAGCCATCTTGCACGAGTTAAATGCCCTGGTGGCATCATAACGCTCTATGCGAGCTTGCTCCTGGAACATGTCCCTCAGTGTTGGTGCATATTTGTAAATCCCTAGTTCTTATCAATAAAATATATACATGCTTACTTGAAATGTTAATTCAAATGTGTTTTGATTAATGGTTTGCATGGTTATATGTTCTAAGTGGTTATTTATGTTTATCTTAAGCTTGCAAGTACTTAATCATGTGTTGATGTGTGTTTGGAAGTTTAAGTCTGTGTGAGAGTTCATCACGTGCGTGATGTGTTCACTGCGTGCGTGATGAGTCAACTACGTGCGTAGTGGATCTCAGTGCGCACGTAGTGATTAGGTCGGTTAAAAGTAAATTAATTATTATTAAAACAACTGGTACGTGCGTACTGGACTCTCTACGTACGAAGTGCGTTGCATCACGTACGTAGTGAAATTAATTACACTATAAATACTGATTAACTTCATATTAGCGGGGGTAATCGTCGGGTAATCGAGAGGTATCGCTTGAAATCAACCGGGAGCCTTACGTAATCGACCATATACGACCTTAAGCCTACTAAATCGCGAACTTAGTGTTCATTACGAATCCAAGGGCAGCTTTAAGCATTCTGTGTGAGTTCTTAGAGTTTGTTCTTGCTTCTACTCTGTGTGTTTCTTAGTGTTACTGTGTGCCGGACACCTAAGCAGATCTTAGAATCCTTAGGAGGTTTGGGAAATAGAAATTCCGCACTATTTCTCATCCTAGATCAGTCCTAGCGTAAGGGTGTTTTAGTTTAGTTTAGAACCCATAACCCCCACGGTCCTACAAAGTGGTATCAGAGCCTTGTGCTTTGATTGATCACTTTTCCTTAGGTTTCGTGATCTAAGTGTCGATTGGGCCTGTGTGTTTTGTCCTTTTCGTCGGTTTTTATCGGTATTTTGGTCGAAAACAGGTCACTTTTGCGTTAAAAAGGGTTGTGTTTTTACGTTAATCGTTTGAGTTTTACCCATGCGAAGTTTCCTGTAGTACGTACGTATTGATTTTCAGTACGTGCGTAGTAAGTTGTGATCCTCTAGAATCTTCGGTAGTCTGTGTGTCTGTCCGTGCGTAGTGGGTCCTCAACACGTGTGTAGTGATTTCATTTCGTACGTATTGATTCTGTGTGTTAATTTTGTCCTTTCCAATCTTCGTGCGTAGTCAATCCAGTCTGTACGTGCTGAGTCTCCAGTTCGTACGAAGTTGGATCTGCGTGATCTTGTGTCAGTCCGTACTTGGGGCCTTTACTTCGTGCGTAGTGAGGTGTGCTTGTGCGTAGTGTCGTCATTCCGTGCAAAGTGTTTCAGTTTGTTTTGATCCTTAATCATAATGTCTGATATGAGTGCAATGGCAGCCAAACAAACAATAACCGCCCTAAGTAACTTAATCATGGATAACGAACAAGGTGGAATTAATAAAGTACCCAGACTGTTAACAATGGAAGATTACCCTTTCTGGAAACCACGGTTTGAGATCTTTATTGATGGAGTTGATCCAAGATTACATAGGGCTATTTCTGCAGACTACGTTGTGCCAAAGGGAGAAGGGAATATCGAGGTTCCCTATGATCAAATGAGCGATGATCAGAGGAAGGCCTATGACGCTGAGAAGAAGGCTTACTCTTATTTGATTCAAGCCATTCCAAATGAGATTTTCGACCAATTCCGACGGTACAGAACGTCACGTTCCTTATGGAACGCACTACAAAAGAGGAATGAAGGGAATGCATCTCTGAAAGAACTTAAGGCATCACAACTAAGAAAGGAGTTTGATCATTTTACCTCATACGTGAATGAGAAGCTTCCGGATCTCATCAACAGATACAACCATCTTCTAAGTGAAATGGATAGTCTGGGGGTGCAGATTTCTGAACGCCAACAAGTGGAGACCTTGTCCAAGGCACTACCCAAGAACTGGAGGCCGTTCATCATGATCTTGAAGAATGGTGAGGGATTTGAGGGAATGGATCTGAATGACTCCATTACAAAACTCAAAGAGCATGAACAAGAGGAGCAAAATCTAGACAGACTAAGCAGCTCTATGCAGAATCCTTCTTTATACTGTACGGGATCAGTTGCTTCTCCGGTTACTTCGTCAAATGCTCCACTGCAGACAGCTTTTACATCTAACGTTAGTTCTTCATGCAAGTCTGCTTCTGAAACTCCAAGTGGACCACCATATTCTGCTCCTTCAAGCAAAACGTCTATGCCTGCTTTAAACACTGGACATTTTAAGCATGGCAGCACTGAAGAAGTTAAGGAGCATATGGGGATGCTTAGTGCATTGGTCACCTCGTACGATGATCTGCTCAAGGGAAAGATTGGGAACGCCTACCTGACCCAGGAAGACTATGACCAGATTGACAACGACGAGATGGAACGTCAAGACATCCTTTGGTCATATGCCAACCTGGTAAGAAGAGCCAAAGCCTTAGTGAAGAGAACGGGGATGCAGATTACAGCAACCAAAGATACAAAGCTCGGGTTTGACAAGTCAGCTGTAACCTGCTATAATTGTGGAGAAAAGGGTCACTTTGCGAGGGAATGTGAAAAGCCGAAAAATTCGGGACCCAAGTACCCTTTCCGAACATCTCCTGGAAAATCTTCAACTACCACTACTCCAAAGAAGGCTGAAACATCCCATGAGGGATCATCCAAAGCAATGGTGGTTGTTCAGAAAGATGAGGGAATCGACTGGTCAGTACACTTCCAAGATGCTGATACTTTTGAAGTTGCTGAGACCAACCTGGCCAGTGTTCTAGATCTGAATGACAATTCTCAGTCTGAGGTAGACAGTGTCCACGATGTCAACGCTAACGAGTCTGTGCTGCCCACTGACTAGCAAAATGTCGCATCAACCTCTGAGCAGCTGCCGAACGAACGCCAGTGCCTATTCAACCTGAACCATTAAATCAAAAGGCGTGCATGACTGGACAAGCTGATGTCAAAGTAAACCTTCCTTCTGGTCTTCCCTGTGTGTCGTGTAACGATTATGTGAAGACTATAGTATCCTTGAAATCACAAGTTACTGAGCTAACCTCTAAATTACATGAAAACTTTATCATTAAGGGTAGAGAAAAGACTCTAAAAGATAAGATTGAGAGTCAAAACAAACAAATCAGAGAACTAGAGGTTGCTTTATTAAATAAACAGGATGCTATCGTCTTTTACATAAATCAGATTGATACTCTGAAACGGGAACTTGCTAGCTCTAAGGTCGATTATGATACTCTAAACCAGAAGCTAAAAAGTTATTCCACTTCGTCATATTTGTTTGAACACATAATCGACCGTAGACCACAAGGGTCCGTTCAAGAGAAAGACACGAAGACTTACACGAAATGTCCACCACCAGTCTTAAACCAACTGGTGCAATCAGATGTCTTCGCTGAAGCTGACCAACTTGTACCCAAGGTTGATGCACTTTCTACTTCAACCTCAAACCCTGATTTAAAAATGAAGGGGAAAGTTGGTGAACCTCAGAGGACAGAGCCTAAACCAGAAGAAAAGCCAGAACCAGGTATGCGAAAACTTCTGGGCAGTTCTTCTGGTCAAGGTAGTCTAATGCAAAACGTTCAAGCTGCATTTCAAACCATTGAGAAGGAGGGTGCAAAGTCTCCTGCAACCCGTCCTTATGAAGAAGTCAAAATCTTACCTAAACAAAGTGGTTTAGGAGTGCCGCCCAAGAGTAAAGTTAAACCGAAGGAGACACATACCCCTGCCAAATCTTATTCTAACAGGGTTTGTTATGTGTGCAGGAGACCTGGTCATCTCAGCTATGAGTGTGATCAGCAGCCTCAGAGCTCAAAGGGGGAAGTTGATTCATCTGAACCTGCTCAGAAAAATAAAATGTTTAATCAATCAAATCAGAAATCAACTGACCCCCCTCAGCTCAAAAGGACAATTGGGGAAACTTCGTGTAAACCCAAGAGTCCTGAGGTAAGTCTGAAAGGGAAGGAGCCGAGACATAAAGTTATTAACACGTCAAGTGTTTACCATAAGACTCCTCCCCGTTCAGACTTGAGATGGACAACAAAATCTGAACCTAAACCATCCAGTAATCCAGATACCAAGGAAGAATCCAAACCTCCTGGTATGTGGATTAATGTACAAGTGATGGGAGAAGATGGGAAACCCATGACCATTCGGGCTTGGGTTCCCAATGCTAACTAACTCTATACTTGTTTGTGCAGGGTGCTCATCGGTATAACACGTGGATTGTGGATAGTGGAGCATCCAGGCACATGACAGGCGATCTGAACCTTCTATCAAACGTTAGAAAAATAAAAGGAGGGTATGTCAGCTTCGCTGGAGATAAAGGGGGACACATCACCGCTCAGGGTTTTTTGTCCAATGGGAGAGTAAGCTTTGACAAGGTCAACTATGTCGAGCAGCTAGCAAACAACTTGCTGTCAGTTTCCCAAATTTGTGATAAAGAGTTCAAGGTGATGTTCGATGACAAACAGTGCTATGTGCTAAAGAAGTAGTACAAAATACCCGAAGACATGATCTTAATGTCAACTCCAAGACAAAATGACCTTTATGTCTTGGATATGTCCAATGCTTCGGTGAAAAATGTAGAACACCAATGCTTTCTCACAAAGGCCACTGAGAAGGATTCAGTGTTATGGCATAAGAGGATGTGTCATTTAAGCCTGAGAAAGATGAACCACTTAGTGCATCATGAGCTGGTCACGGGAGTCAACTTGAAGAGTTTCCATCTACCAGACAAATGCGTATCATGTAAAATGGGGAAGCAGTCGAAGAAGCCCCACAAGTTGAAGAAGTACCACTCCATTTCAATCCCGCTTGAACTACTTCACATGGATTTATTTGGTCCTGTGCGGTACAAGAGCATTCATGGAGATAGATACTGTCTGGTAGTGACTGATGACTACTCGCGGTTTTCCTGGGTTTTCTTCTTGAAAGAGAAGTCTGAGACATTCGAGACTTTAGAGGTCATGATCAACAAGTTAGAGACAATCTACAAGTTGAAGATCAGGAAGCTTCGATCAGATAATGGTACTGAGTTCAAGAACTAGAAGATGGAAAAGCTGTGTAACGATAAAGGTATCCAACATCAATTCAGCGCCGCATACACTCCTCAAATGAATGGAGTGGCTGAGAGGAAGAATCGGACATTAATCGAGGCAGCACGCACCATGCTTGCTGACTCTGCTTTGCCCGTTAGGTTTTGGAACGAAGCTGTAGCCAATGCTTGTTACACACTTAACCGGGTCTTAGTGGTCAAACGATTAGGAAAGACATGTTATGAACTTTTGAATAATCGGAAACCGAATATCAGCCATCTTGAACCGTTTGGCGCTCCGTGCACTATGCTAAAACGGGAAGCAGAGGGAAAGTTCAGTTCCAAGGTAGAAAAAGGGTTCTTCTTGGGATACAGCATTCCGAACAAGAGGGTATACAACTTAACGTCTAACTGTGTGGAAGAGTGGTTTGAAGTAGATGTGCAGAGAAATTCTTCTCCTCCGACAAAAGCTGGTGATGCCTGGTTGTTTGACTATGATAATCTATTTGACTCATTTAATCTGCCACCAGTAGCCTTAGAAGAAGACATTGCAATAAAAATGTTATATGATCTTCATAACTCTTCTGACAGTGTCACACCAAACCTGTCCTCTAGTTCTCCCATACCCACACTAAGTGATGCTGAATCTGACTCTGAAGATGAGCCACATACTCCACCAGACAAGGGTTCACAGGGTGAAAGTTCATCCAATGACCACACGTTAACATTTGAAGAGACACCCGTGGTTACCAATCTGGAAACTAATGTAGAGGCTCAGTTGCAGAGATCAAGTAGAGTTGATAGAAACCATCCTCCTGAACAAATTATTGGCGATCCGAATTCTCATGTTCAAACCAGGAGGCAAGTGGCAACACTATCAGGTTCTCAATCTTCAGAATCCCCGGGCTTGAAACAGATGACAGATTTTTCCGCTCTAGGTGCCATTTTGGTTCAGTCTGTAGATTTTACACAATGTCTATGTTCGGGTTTTCTCTCACAGATTGAACCAAAAGATCATATTGAGGCACTCAAAGACGATTCTTGAATTAATGCAATGCAAGAAGAGCTGCTGCAATTTCAAAAGCTAAACGTATGGCGGTTAGTGAATAAACCAAAAGGTGCTAAGTCCTTTGGCTGCAGATGGGTTCTGAAGTGCAAACGGGATGATCAGGGGGTGATTGTTAGGAACAAGGCAAGGCTAGTAGTTCAGGGGTTCAGACAAATTCCTGATATAGACTACACTGATGTGTTTGCTCCAGTTGCTCGGCTGGAAGCTATCCGGTTATTTCTTGCCTTCGCCTCGCACAAACGTTTTAAAGTCTATCAAATGGATGTTAAAAGTGCGTTCCTGTACGGAGAAATTCAGGAGATGGTGTATGTCAATCAACCTCCGGGGTTTGTAGATCCTATTCATCCTGACAAAGTTTACTTGCTGAATAAGGCATTGTATGGGCTTCATCAAGCACCGCGAGCATGGTATGAGACCCTCTCTCAATATCTGACTGATAATGGGTACCGGAGAGGAATCTCTTGTGTAAGTGTTCAAAGCAATGAAATCCCAAGTATGGATCTACTCTATGTAACAAATAGCAACTAAACAAGGGAGTTAGAGTGTTATACCAGCTCCTAAGCTCCAGAAATCTTGTGATGGTGGCTGAAAGGATGATGTTGAAGCAAGCAATTCCTTCTTCTTGATCTCGGCTTTCTCTTCACGAAACCACAAACCGGGCACAAGTCCAACAAGATGTGCTAGCACCCTTCAATGATATCTCCAACTAGGAATATCACCTAAGAATAGCAAATGGCTTCTGGAACCCAAAAATACCTTCACTTGATCACACACCCAAGTATCAAAGTGAGAGAGAGAGATGTTTGCTTTTTAGAGAAATTGTCCAAGAGACTCAAATGGCCTGGAGTAGAGGCTTATAAAGACATCAGAAATGCCCTTTGATATCCCTCTAGCCGGCCAAGATTGTTCCAGAACTCTCCCTCATTGGCTACAAGTGGAGGTGACTTGTACATAAAGTCCATGCAGGTTTAGCGGCGCTAACTAAGAGTTAGCGGCGCTAAACCTTAACCCGTAGCGGCGCTAACGCGGCCTGACTTCGATTAGACGTAAAGCACATGCAGCCTTAGCGGCGCTAACCTTATACAGTTAGCGGCGCTAACTCGTTAAGTTAGCGGCGCTAACGTGGCCTGCATTGCCAACTTCCACTTTTGCCATCTTTGGTCCTTCTACCTTATTTGCTGTCATGTTAGACCCCGGTTTGTGACCCTTATAGGCTCATACATCATCGGCAGTGCTCTAAGGCGTACATATATTATCGGGCAGATTCTAACAAACTCCCACTTGCACATAATACACTGTACCCAGGCAAGTACAGACAAAGAGCGGCCTCTAGCAAAGCATCAATGCCCCCAAGTCTGTATGAGTTCTGAATACCTGCAGAAAACCATCATACTCAAAGTAGTGGTCCTAGATAAGTGATCTTAGACATCCTTTTGTTCGCGATATCCTTGTGAACACGAGACATGGATTAGAAAATGTCAATCTCCAGATCGTTCACGATTATGTTTCTCGATCTTGATTGGTGGTGACCAAAAGGTAAGGACATATCTGATTCTCAATCAATAGTCCTTGTGCATGGCCATGCAATATTTTGGCGTCAGCTCCCAATCATCGAGGGGCCCAGGGATATCTCTCATACAGGAGGAACAAATCCCTTTGACTGCATAATCCCATACCATACCTCTTGACTTACCTAGTCATTCCCTTTATCACAGCCATTTACGAACTGCTTTTGAAAATGGCTAAAGTAAGTAAGAACTATGATATAGCGATTCATACATCTCGGGTCTGAGGATGTAAGATTTTATCATCCCAAGTTACTCGTGACTATAATCCATGAAGTATACTTGGGTGTGGGTCTTCCAGTCACTTGAAACTCCTTTCAAGCACAGGTTACTGTTGCATTTCATGCATTCAATCCTTGATTAATGCATAACCAACACCTAACCTCAGCCTTATTTCAAACTTCCTTCCCTTGAAGAATGACTGACTGTGGAAATTTAGAATGTATAAACATTCTGCGAAGTGGTTAAACATGCTAAGATGGAACACAGTAAAGTCTTATGAATGTAACCGAATCACTCGCATATCGAAACAAGCATAATTACAATACTGTCTGTATCGTTCCCAAAATAAATTAATACATATCAAATAAACTAATATATACAATTCAAGCCAAATCGCTAGCAAATCTTACACCTATCCCTCTAGTGTGAGATTCATGAGCTGCTTGCGGTAACGGCTTAGTGAATGGATCTGCCAAGTTTCCATTCGATGCTACTCTGCTAATGATGACTTCACCACTTCCAATTACATCCCGAATAAAGTGGTATTTGCGCGAAATGTGTCTTGTCCTCTTGTGAGCTCTTGGTTCCTTTGCCAAAGCCACCGCACCCTCATTGTCACAAAAGATCTCAATAGGGTCAGCGATGCTTGGAACCATTTGTAGATCTTGGATGAATTTCTTCATCCACACGGCTTCTTTTGCTGCTTCACTAGCCGCAATGTACTCCGATTCGGTAGTCGAATCAGCCACCGTGTCTTGTTTTGAGCTCCTCCAGCTGACAACACCACCATTTAACAGGAACACAAACCCCGATTGAGATCGGCAGTCATCCCTGTCAGTTTGGAAGCTAGCGTCCGAGTAACCCTTTACTCTCAGCTCTTCTTCCCCACCATATACCAAGAACATCTCTTTCGTACGTCTCAAGTACTTAAGAATGTTCTTCACTGCCCTCCAGTGAGGTTCTTCTGGGTTCACCTGATATCTACTAGTCATGCTTAAAGCACATGACACATCAGGACGAGTGCATAGCATGGCGTACATGATCGAGCCCACAGCCGAAGCATATGGTACTCGCTTCATTACTTCTATCTCCTCCTTGGAGGTAGGACATTGAGTTTTACTCAAATTCAAACCATGCAACATAGGGAGGTTTCCTTTCTTGGATTCCTCCATCTTAAAGCATCTCACGACCTTTTCTATGTATGCACTTTGAGAAAGCCCTAACAGCCTTCTCGATATATCTCTATAGATCTTTATACCCAGAATACAGCTCGCATCGCCTAGGTCCTTCATTGAAAAGCAATTCCCTAGCTAAGCTTTGACACTCCTTAAGCTTGGGATATGATTTCCAATAAGTAGAATATCATCTACATACAGAACCAAGAAGACTATGGTGCTCCCACTAGCCCTGACATATACGCAAGGTTCATCTTTACTCTTCGAAAAACTAAACTCTTTGATTTTATCATCAAAGCAAAGATTCCAGCTTCGAGATGCTTGCTTAAGTCCATAAATGGACTTCATAAGCTTACAAACCTTGTTCGGATACTTTGGATGTTCAAAACCGTCAGGCTGTCTCATATACACCTCTTCATTAAGCTTCCTATTAAGGAAGGCGGTCTTTACATCCATTTGCCAAATTTCATAATCATGAAACGCAGCAATGGCAAGTAGTATCCTGATTGACTTCAACATGGCCACTGGGGAGAAGGTTTCATCATAATCAACTCCTTGAGTCTGAGTGAAACCCTTCGCCACCAGTCGGGCTTTGAAGATATCCAAGGTTCCATCTATGCCAGGTTTCTTCTTAAAAACCCATTTACACCCGACGGGTTTCACCCCCGGTGTAGGATCAACCAGTTCCCAAACCTGGTTATCCGACATAGATTGTATCTCGCTCTCCATCGCCTTTTTCCACTGAGCAGACTCAGGGCCTGCCATGGCTTCCTTGTAGGTGGTGGGATCATCATGATCCACCAATAATTCATTGCCCTCAGATATGAGAAACCCATATCTCTCTGGCTCAAAACGAGTCCTACTGGAACGCCTAGGAGTAGACGTTGCAAGAGTGTCAGGTACCGCAGCATTATCTTGCTCGGTATTTTGGCTAGTACCAACCTCAATCCCTTTATCGGCCGACCCTTGATCTTCCTCAAGGTCAACTTCCTTACTGCCATGTTTGGATAGCAACTCCCTTTCAAGGAAGAATGCCCTTCGAGCAACAAATACCTTGTTCTCTGAAGGTTTATAAAATAAATATCCAACACTGTTAGGAGGATAACCAATAAAATAACACCTCTCCGAACGAGGTTCAAGTTTGTCTTTAGCCTCACGTCTCACGTAGGCTTGACAACCCCAAACTCGTAGGTATGAAAGTGTCGGCTTCTTACCATGCCACAATTCATAAGGTGTTTTAGCGACTTTCTTGGTTGGTACAAGGTTAAGGATTCTTACCGCCGTTTCTAAGGCATATCCCCATAAACTTATAGGTACCTCTGCTCGACACATCATAGACCTTACCATATCAAGCAAAGTCCGGTTCCTCCTCTCAGCGACCCCATTTAATTGTGGAGTCTTCGGAGGTGTTAATTGTGAAACAATTCCACAATTTTTAAGATGATCGACGAATTCGGTACTAAGATACTCTCCACCTCTATCAGACCGGAGTATCTTTATAGTCTTGCCCAACTGATTCTGAACTTCGTTTTGGAATGTCTTGAACACCTCAAAAGTTTCATTCTTGTGTTTAACAAGATAGACATATCCGTACCTACTATAATCATCTATAAAGGTTACGAAGTATCTTGAATTATTCCTTGTGACATGCTTGGAAGGTCCACATACATCCGTATGGATTATGTCTAAAAGGTCCTTTCCCCTCTCACTTGTTCCCGTGAAGGGTGCTTTTGTCATTTTGCCCAATAAGCAAGATTCGCATACTTCATTTGATCCTTGATCAAATGATTCCAAGATCCCATCCGATTGGAGCTTGGTGATACGAGTCTTGTTTATATGGCCAAGACGACTATGCCACATGGAATATTTATCCAAACCATTTTTGGAGTCAGAATCAATATTCATGATAGATTGTCTTGATTCAATGTATGCATTTGCCTCGTATATGCCATGACATGGTAGAGCTTTAAAATAAACAAATTCATTTTTAAAGCAAATGATTGTACCATTTACAAATTTAAAATCAAAACCATCGTCATACAACTTGTGAAAAGAAATAATGTTTCTAGCCACATTGGGCGAATAGCATACATCCTTTAACAAAATAGAAAAACCGGTCTTGAATGAAAGCTCCAAGTCACCTTTAGCTTCCACAGGGACAACCTCCGAGTTTCCCATGACAAGATCCAGTTCTCCCCGCTCCAAGCTCCTACTTTCCTTTAGCACCTGCACCATATTACATATGTGAGTGCCACAACCAGTATCCAATACCCAGCCTTTAGAAGTAGAAGTATGGTGGAGTTCTATCATGAACGTACCTGAGGTATCCGGACCCGAAATGCTCATTGCCTTGAGCTTGTTGAGTCCCTCCAGGTACTTTGGGCAGCTACGGCGGTAATGTCCCTTGCCCCCGCAGAAAAAGCACTCCGCATCCTCCGGAGCCTTGGCTTGGAGAAGCTTCCCTTTGCCCTTGCTCTCGGAGGCCGGGTTAGGCTTGGCCCCGCCAACCTTTCCCTTACCCTTCCTTTTAGAGGAAGAGGCGGCCTTCTTCTTCGTGATGCGGCCTTCCCAGATGGCGAGAACATGAGAGGTGGAGGAGGATGGCTTGTTCTTGGTCATGCTAGACTCAGCGGTCTTCAACATACCATGAAGTTCCATCAAGGTTTTATCCATGCTGTGCATATGATAACTCATAACGAATTGATCGTATGCACCGGGCAGGGATTGGAGGATTAAATCAACCGCCATCTCCCTCCCTATGGTAAAACCTAATTTCTCCATGCGCTCGATGTTTGCTTTCATACGCAACACATGCGCGCTCACGTTCCCACCCTCTTGCATCTTGCAAGCAAGGGTTGTCTTGAGGCACTCGTACCTCTCTTGCCTCGCCTGCTGCTGGAACATGTCCTTTAGCTGCACGAGCAAGTCGTAAGCACTAAGATGATCCATTTGCTTTTGCAAATCTTGGTTCATCGTGCTCAACATAAGGCACGTGACTTCCTTAGTGTCCTTGAGGCATTTATCATACGCCTCACGGATAGCCCTTGTTGCACCGGCAGGAGGTGCCTCGGGGAGGGGTTCCTCTATGGTATGCAACTTTCCTTCATAGCGTAAGACCAACCTCAGTTGTCTATGCCAATCCATGAAATTGCTACCATCGAGTTTCTCCTTTTCAAGGAAAACCCTAAGAGAAACGTTGGTGGTGGTGTTTGTTGCGCTTGTTGATGCCATCTAAAATTTGCAAAGTAGATATTAGTTATTATGATATTTTATCTTGTTTAATAATTTACCCAAAAAGAATTAGTTAAACAAGGCTAAGAACCGTATTTCATCCTACCATGTGACGGGGTTACCGCGGATCACATGATAAAACTATTTAGGTCGGCAACCATTTTGCCAATTGCAATCTCCATCGCAATCCTTAGCACATGCGGGATCCTACGACATCCAATGGTCGTTTGGCATGTTTGATCCCTTCTTGCACCAATTTTAAGTCTTGAAATTTTGGTTAACTCGTGCTAAGCTCGACAATTAACCAAGATTTCAAACCTAAAATTGCAAATCATCCGTCAAGACATACGGTAACAAATTCACCAAAATTGGCTCGTGCTAAGCTCGACAACCAAAGTTGTGAATTCGCCACACTCACCTTCCACACAGTTTCATGAGAAATGGCTCGTGCTAAGCTCAACAACCAAATCCCATAAGACTAGATTCGGGTAGTATCGACTTACGGATGGTGCATGATTTACGTTTTGTGGAAAAACGGGCTTTTGTTTCCGGTTTGGTTTTGATTAACTTGTTAGTGACAAATCCTATTTTCACTAGGTGGGTTAATCAATGTATGTGATCGCGCGCGAGAGGAAACCAATTTTATCAAAACTCTTGTGATTTTATTAATTTTATCAAAAATTTTCTAGCATGCGAAACCTACAATCCATGCATAGAATAATAAAATCACATCACACGCAAAATACAACATAGTCGGTAATCCTTGCCATAAAACCTATGCGTTCTTCCCGTGAGCCAAAACGGGAAGAACTCGGTCAATCTAAGGGACAAAACAATATTGACGCGAGCTCCCACTAGAACCACCATCGCCATCGGATTTCTTTGGCTTCTAAGGGCACCATGCTCCATCTTGTTTTGCCTCCTCTTGTGTCTTCATCCCTCCATCATACAATACATAATACAATAGAAAATAAATGGCATACAAGCCACATAATTTTCCTATTTATCTAATACTTGTACATGGATGAATGAAATGGCATGCAAGCCACAAATTATTACAATCAATCTGAATTTAATAAATTTACAGCCTCAAATGTGGATTAAAACCACCAAATTGCATGCACAACACAATACAACCAAATGGGCCAAGGCAAGATTACCAACTCATGTTAACGCATACAACCAAACTAATCATGTCACAACTGGAACTACATGAAAAATACCTTTGGAATAAAATTCCAGAAGGTCAAAGTGCCAAAAATCCCGAGACCTAAGCTGTTTTATTCAAAATTTCGAAAAACAATTTCCAGTAGCGTTAGCGCCGCTAACCCTAGAGACTTAGCGCCGCAAACTCTAGGATAGCGCCGCTAACCCTAACGGCAGAATACAAACACTTTGATTTCGGGTTTTTCAAGCCACCAAGTGCTATTCTAACATAGAGGTGGCTCTGATACCACTGTTGGGATTTCATGAACACGCAACGGAAGCGAGAACAACATAAAAAATGCATACAAGTGTTCAAAGCAATGAAATCCCAAGTATGGATATACTCTATGTAACAAATAGCAACTAAACAAGGGAGTTAGAGTGTTATACCAGCTCCTAAGCTCCAGAAATCTTGTGATGGTGGCTGAAAGGATGATGTTGAAGCAAGCAATTCCTTCTTCTTGATCTCGGCTTTCTCTTCATGAAACCACAAACCGGGCACAAGTCCAACAAGATGTGCTAGCACCCTTCAATGATATCTCCAACTAGGAATATCACCTAAGAACAGCAAATGGCTTCTGGAACCCAAAAATACCTTCACTTGATCACACACCCAAGCATCAAGGTGAGAGAGAGATGTTTGCTTTTTAGAGAAATTGTCCAAGAGACTCAAATGGCCTGGAGTAGAGGCTTATAAAGACATCAGAAATGCCCTTTGATATCCCTCTAGCCGGCCAAGATTGTTCCAGAACTCTCCCTCATTGGCTACAAGTGGAGGTGACTTGTACATAAAGTCCATGCAGGTTTAGCGGCGCTAACTAAGAGTTAGCGGCGCTAAACCTTAACCCGTAGCGGCGCTAACGCGGCCTGACTTCGATTAGACGTAAAGCACATGCAGCCTTAGCGGCGCTAACCTTATACAGTTAGCGGCGCTAACTCGTTAAGTTAGTGGCGCTAACGTGGCCTGCATTGCCAACTTCCACTTTTGCCATCTTTGGTCCTTCTACCTTATTTGCTGTCATGTTAGACCCCGGTTTTTGACCCTTATAGGCCCATACATCATCGGCATTGCTCTAAGGCGTACATATATTATCGGGCAGATTCTAACAGAATCATCGACAAAACATTATTTATCAAGGGTGATGATAAAGACTTGATCTTGGTGCAAGTATATGTGGATGATATCATTTTCGGTTCTCCCAATCTGATTCTGTGTGAAGACTTTGCAAGGATTATGAAGGAAAAATTCGAAATGAGCTCAATGGGAGAGATGAAGTTCTTCCAGCTCAATGGGAGAGATGAAGTTCTTCCTTGGACTTCAAGTGGAGCAGACCGAGACAGGGATTTTTCTACATCAGTCGAAGTATGTTGTTGACATCCTAGCCCGTTTTGAAATGTCTACTGAGAAGACTGCTGCAACACCTCTTCCCATTAACCACGGCTTGTCTCCAGATACTGAGGGGGAGTTGGTGAATGAGTCTCTCTACCGAGCGATGATTGGATCTTTGATGTATCTCACTGCATCCAGACCAGACATCATGTTTGCAACATGTCTGATGGCAAGATACCAATCCAAGCCCAATGTCAAGCATCTGATGATTGTCAAGCGGATCTTTCGCTATCTGAAGGATGCTCCTAATCTTGGACTGTGGTATCCATATAATGATAGTTTTGAGTTGACAGCTTACAGTAATTCAGACTATGGTGGATGCAAGAAGGATCACAAATCTACCTCTGGGGGTTGTCAATTTCTCGGATCACGTCTTGTCACATGGCAGTGTAAGAAGCAGACTGCAGTTGCGCTCTCTACGTGTGAAGCTGAATACATTTCGGCGGCGAGCTGCTGTTCTCAGGTCATCTGGATTCAACAACAACTGCGGGATTACGGTTTGCAATTCTCTACTACTCCCATTTTTGTTGATAATACTGCTGCCATTGCTATCACTAAAAATCCTGTCCAACATTATAAAACCAAGCATATTGGTATCAAATACCATTTTATACGGGACTGCTAGGAAAAGAAATTAATTGATGTCGTGTCTATCCAAACTGAATTTCAAAAAGCAGACCTGTATACAAAGGCATTTGATAAACCCCGTTTTTTATTCTTAGTGAATGAAAACGGGATGAAAACCAAGTGTGAGGTTGTCCCTGATGATGCGACTTAGTGTACTTGTTCGTGTGACTGTGTCTATTTTATGTGTGGTTATATCTCGTTTGTCTGTGTCTATTTTCTGTGTGTTTTTCTGTTTCTATTCTTTCTTGGTATTTATTTTCTTTAGTATTTTAGGGGGAGATTGGTGCAACATAGAAAATACAAAAAAAAAAAAATCAGAAAACATAAAAAAAAAAAAAAATCAGAAAAACAAAAATGAGAAGTTGATCCAA
Organism: Pulicaria dysenterica; assembly: GCA_947179395.2. Taxonomy (NCBI): domain Eukaryota; kingdom Viridiplantae; phylum Streptophyta; class Magnoliopsida; order Asterales; family Asteraceae; genus Pulicaria; species Pulicaria dysenterica. Next base: position 21,383,165 of record OX359293.1, read on the forward strand.
CTCAAATGGAAAATGATGGCACACTGGCTTTCAATACAAAATATGTGTAGTAAAATTTGGACTGAAGGCATGTACATATTCTTGAGAAAACTGTCTGAAAATTTGAGTCAAAACAGATAAGAAACAGATGGTGTGTAAGACATATGATGAGAGTCTAGGCTGATAAGTGGTTACGCATGTGGAAATCCATCAAAGATTCAAACTATCGAGACATTCCAAGTCTACAAGTCAATAACAGTTGAGACTAACTTAGTCTGGTGCACACACCTGTTACCATGCCAAATGTGCTTAGATGACAATGAGCAAAATGTAAAAAGAGGGTGAAAAATTGACCCCAATCTGAGATGTCAAAAGAAATAGATACATAGATCTATTAGTGTTGAATTGTCAAAGAGCATAAAATGCAGTGACAAAAGCTCAACAGATAGATCTATTAGTTTTGAATTGTCAAAGAGCATAAAATGCAGTGACAAAAGCTCAACAGAAATTATCAAAAGAGGTGAAAAATTGACCTCCATGTCAAAGAGCATAAAATGCGTTGACAAAATCACAAAGCACATAAGCATGGTGGTTGGGTACTCAAGTTGTGCATCCTACTGAGTGAGTCAAAACACTGTGAGATTTTAAAAGAGATAGTCTTAACCATGTACTCAGTTCTAGATAATCAGAAAATGTTGAAATCAAATCTGTCTTTATGTGAGGAAAGTTAGATTGACAGACATTGAGGGAGTATGCTTGTGCCCAATGTTCTGAAATGAATGATGACTAAGTATAGATGTGCTGGTACTGATTCCATCTTGGAACCTTCTCTCAAAAGATTTAATTTCAGTAATTTATTTTTTGCAAATCTTTAGTGTTTTCATTTCTGTCTCTTAGCTTTTAGGATTTAATTTGTTAACAGTCTGTATGTTCATTTTCTTTATAATCAGAAAAATACAAAAAGATTTTTGGTGTGTTCTTATTTCTTTTGGTATGTTTATTTTCTTTACTTATAATTTCTTGTGTTTTCGTGTGCTTAAAAGTTTATGACTTGCATTGAAGTTACTAACCGCTGTGTGCTGAGTACAGGATCATCAAGTAAAATTCTAAGTTTATGTGAGAAATTCAATTCGCACGAAGTAAGAACACCTCGCACGAACTGTGTGATAAATCGTGCGTTGTGTATGCATACTCCGCGGTCAAGGATCAAGAGGCGAAGTGAATCCCATTTCGCACGATGTGAAGCTCATAACGTGCGAAATGAGGAGTCACTTCGGACGTATACTTCAGGTAGCAACATGCGAAGTGATATCACTTCGCACGGAGTGAGGTAGGGTATATAAGTTGGTTCCGTGCGTATTCGTCATTACGCATTCATATTTTCAAACAGTATACTCGCATTCTCTCTCGATTTTTGATTTTCAATCTGTGGTGAAAGAGTGTTTTCGATCCCGTTTCTTAATCGACTTTTCCTTGCGATCAAAGTGGTATGTTTATTATCTCAATCCAATGGTTAGATCTCGAGTTATAGACGATTTTGTGTTTGAAAGTTTAAGAACTTTAAAAACTGAGATTTGAGATCTATATGTATTAATTTGTTAGATTTAAGTGAAAATGAAACCTTTGTGGACTTAGTTAATGATTTTTAGTCACTTAATTGAGACAAATACACTGAAAATCGAGGTGTTTGAGTCAAATGTCTCGTCGAACTGTTCGTCGGATTTGAATACTAGTCGTGCGAAGTGAAGTCCATCTTGCACGAAGTGGCTTCACCTCGCACGAACTCGGAAATGAAGACGATGAAGCTGATGAATTTCAGTCGCACGAAGTGACGTGCAATCCGTGCGATCTGTGACCATCACGTGCGAAGTGAATTGCAATTAAATTAAAATCAAAGTTTATTTTGTCCAACCACTTCGCACGTAGGCTTCTCATCACGTGCGTGCTGGTGCTCAGTTCGCACGTGATAGAATGTTAATTTTTGATATGAACGTTTACGTTAATCTGCAGATTTTAACTGTGTTACGATCAGTGGATGTGTCTCTAATGTGCATAATGTTCATTCTGCAGAATTTAAGCATTGGAACCCGCTCAATTGGAAAGCTCATCAGCTCCACTTGTGGCTGAAACTGCTTCTGGCAGTCACCCTAAGACAGACCTGAAGGCCGGAGACATGCACAACATTAGGGCATGTGTATCTAAGAATAAGTTGACAAAAGACTGTGATAAGATGATCGACTATCTGATGAGATCAAGGATCCACACCGCCATCACAACAGCTTGCACGGCATACGCTTCACATCAGCAAGAATTCTGGAACACTGCTGTATATGATGAATCCCTGGGTGGGATTCGAGGGGAGGTGCAGAAACAACCTGTGCTTGTATCAGAAGGGGTATTAAATGAGCTGCTTGAGCTCGGGGATGACCTAGCCGACCCAACTGCTCTGAACAGCTGCCGAGTATAGGGCTGTTTGCTAAGATGTGGTTATACGGGGGAGATCCGTAATGAATCAATATACAAAACCAAGGTCTGCCCCCCATATCGTTACCTGATGCACGTCATTTCTCACTGCTTGGGGCCGCGGAGAACAGGCCATGATCAGCTCAACCAAACATTCTCCCATCTATTTGTGGCACTCGTGCTGAATGTAAAATTCAACATTTCAAGGGCCATTTTCAACTGTTTAAAGGAGAACTTGTCTAAGAAAGACGGGAGATTTCTGATGTATCCCCGATTCCTTCAGATCGTTTTTGATACCTAAGTTGAGGGTTTGGTAAAGAAGGATGGAGACAGAATCAAGCTGAAGCACATGAACGAGCAGACTGTGCGACAAATGAGCCGGTACATTGGCACCTCTATCCCTCCGAAAAGACGTTTGATTGGCCATCTGGGCAACCCAGATTACAAGGCTCCAGAAAGGAAACATCTCTGGAGGAACGAGGGATCCACATCCCAGGTGGAAAACATCGAGATAATTTTGGATGATGAGGAGCCTGAAGTTCAGAGTCAGGAAGTCCAGGATCCCACTGGGGGAGAGGCTATCCCGGGGAGCCTAGATGACATCAATGTTGATGATTTTTTTGAAGAAGATGATGAGGAGGCAAGTCGCAAGAGGAAGGAAAAGGCTGCAGTCGATAAGCCAGAGAAGAAGAAGGAGAAGGTATACAAGTTTAAGCCGCTGGTTGCTTCTGCAGAAATCATTGTTCAACCATCCTCTGCAACCACCGCTCCAGTCATCTCTGCCACTCAAGGTGCTGAAGGGTCCTCTCAGACCAGGTCACAGCTGCCTAGCCTAGCCATGGAGGCAAACCTCAGCAAGCTCCAAGGCTACATGCTTGATATGATCAAAGATGAAAACAAGAGAAAGCTGGAGCTAGCAGAGGTGAAGCAGAAACTGGTCGAGAAGGATGAGCAAATTGAAAATCTTTTGAAAAGAGATGAACAAATGGAGGATTTGTTGAAAAGAAATGCTGAGAGGATTAAGAGCTTGGAAAAGAACAATGAAGAAAGAGCAATGATAATCAGCGAGCTTGTAAAGAAGAATGAAACGATGGAGCAGATCTTGCTTGAATATACCTCTGAGTTTAAAAGGTTGAAAGATAAAGTTGAGAAGCAGGATGAGGAGGTCCTAAGATTGAAAGAGGCCATGGAGTCCGAACAAGCATACACTTACTCTGGCGATGAGCAAGGTTGATCTGTGATCTTGTATTTATGATTTTATTAATGTATTCTATCTGATGATGAACCTTTTATAATGAAATGTTTATTCAATTATTATGAAATGAAATGTTTATTTTAACTTACACACATTTATGGTTTCTTATTTCTGTGTGAAGAACCATTAACTGTACAACCATTTAAAGCCGAAATTCCTCAATCCTCTCGTCTACTAAGTGTTGAAGGGCGAATTGTTCCTCAGAATGAATACGATGCAGAGGAAGGGGAGATTCTTCCATTCCTGACCAAGGAGCAAATCGCCAAACTTTTACAAATACCAATTGAGGATGTCATTTTTGAAGAGGTGGATGAAAGCTCTGTGCCACCACCCCGGGCTGAACAAGAACCCATATTTGATACAGATGAAATGAAAGTAGAAGACGAAACTGAACAGCATTATCCGAGTCAACAAGAAGCAGATCTGCCTGATTTTGCTGAGCTGTTTAGAAATGCAAATTCTGATGAAGTTAATCGAAGAGCTGAAGCTCGCGAACAGGTTAAGGTTGACTTTGACTTGTAGAAATATCTTGGTGATATGAAGTCCAAGGAAGAAGAAAGGACAGAAAGAAGAAGAAAGTATCAAAGATTCTTGGCTCGTCAAGCTGGAAAAGAAAAGAAATCCGAAAGCTCTCCAGAATACTCAAAGTTTTATCAAACACTGGGGAAGAAAACGGATGGTGAGATTGTAGGTTGGTGTTTCATGCCTGAATTCAATGTTTATGCAATCAAAAGGGAAAGAGGAGTTGAGTACTTCCAGAGGGCAAACGATATACAGACTCTGCCATTCTACGATATTCGACAACTCGCTCGTCTGCCTCTTTTGGATTGTGATGATAACAGTATGGCAAAATGGTTCGAAACGCTGGTAAAACGTGAGGCTCGATTTGGATGGAAAAACTTAAAGCCTTATGTGCCAGGTGTCAAGAGCCATCTAACCAAGATAGATCCACTGACAGGAAGGAAATTCAAAGTGCTTAATTGCAAAGCTCCTCGTTGTATGAAGAAGTTACCGTTGAGAACCATTCCTACTGGGTGGAGTGCAAGGTTTAAATGGTGGTACTTTAACAAGAAAACAACGGAGGCAGTGATTGTATTGGATGATAACATGTCAGGTGGAGAAACGGTTAAAGTATTTGATCCTATGTGGATTAAAAATTTTGGGAAGGACGACATTACTGTTTTGTACTACAATCCAATCCTCTACAAAAATCAGTATATGGATTTGGCATTGCAATTTCAAAAGGTCGTTCGAATCTGCTTTGCATTCGACATCTACGCTGGATCTGAAGAAGTCAAGTCTACAACTTTGTGTTAGCTAGATTGTCGTTTTGTTTGCTTTGTACATTTTTGCTTAGTGCAATTTTTGTTGATAGAACTAGGTCTTAGGGGGAGTTTGTTGGTGCATATTTATAAATCCCTAGTTCTTATCAATAAAATATATACATGCTTACTTGAAATGTTAATTCAAATGTGTTTTGATTAATGGTTTGCATGGTTATATGTTCTAAGTGGTTATTTATGTTTATCTTAAGCTTGCAAGTACTTAATCATTTGTTGATGTGTGTTTGGAAGTTTAAGTCTGTGTGAGAGTTCATCACGTGCGTGATGTGTTCACTGCGTGCGTGATGAGTCAACTACGTGCGTAGTGGATCTCAGTGCGCACGTAGTGATTAGGTCGGTTAAAAGTAAATTAATTATTATTAAAACAACTGGTACGTGCGTACTGGACTCTCTACGTACGAAGTGCGTTGCATCACGTACGTAGTGAAATTAATTACACTATAAATACTGATTAACTTCATATTAGCGGGGGTAATCGTCGGGTAATCGAGAGGTATCGCTAGAAATCAACCGGGAGCCTTACGTAATCGACCATATACGACCTTAAGCCTACTAAATCGCGAACTTAGTGTTCATTACGAATCCAAGGGCAGCTTTAAGCATTCTGTGTGAGTTCTTAGAGTTTGTTCTTGCTTCTACTCTGTGTGTTTCTTAGTGTTACTGTGTGCCGGACACCTAAGCAGATCTTAGAATCCTTAGGAGGTTTGGGAAATAGAAATTCCGCACTATTTCTCATCCTAGATCAGTCCTAGCGTAAGGGTGTTTTAGTTTAGTTTAGAACCCATAACCCCCACGGTCCTACACTCAGCTGGTGGATCATGTCATAGGCAGGTATCTCCATCATGCTAGACTGCAACTCTGGACTCATAGTTGCAAGCATGAGGCAGCTGACATCTAGGGCGTAATTGGAGCGCTTCTGATAAGCTTCCCTGACGTCTGCCCTAGCGTTGCTGGTAAGAGGATTTCCTAGAGGTTGTTGTAGGACATGCCACTTTCTCTCGTGCCTAAGCACGATCCGGAGATTTCTATCCAACGTGAGAAAGTTAGGACCGACAAGCTTGTCCTTCTCAAGGATGGAGCGGAGAGAGAGAGGTTGTTAGTACTAGTAACGTTGGTTGCCATCTACAAATTAAATCCCGGTGTAATTAGTAATTGCAGATAAACTTTCTAATCATATATCATCAAACCCATAAATAATATATATTAGACCTGGTACCTAAGTGATACGACGCCTAGAACCTCGTAGAGCTATTAGACCCAGTCTAGTATGTTTAACTCTACTCTAGTGATTTTTGGGCCGGGACTCCCGATTATCACCAAAATAGATCGCACCACCTAAGACAGCATGAATTCTGGCCGGGACTCCCGATTATCGCAGAATCTTTCATGCCCCTTCCCGCAATGGTTTGAACCCGGATGCCCAAGGTTTGGGCACTTCCGACACCCGAGTACCGTTTAACAGCAAGAGTGTACCATTAGGTGGGTAGCACACTGATCTAAGATTTTCTTGGGTTTTATAATTAAGTTAAAAACTTAATTTTCCAGTTTTTGAAAAACCATTTTAAAACTAACTGTTTTAAAAATACGATTTATATGTGTACCTAAACTAGGTGCACAAAACGGCCTTTATAAGTTCCTAACTTATAACCTTGACAAAACTTTAAATTTATAAAAATTTAACTAACACGACTAGCAACCTGTAGTCGTATTCTAGTTTGTCATAAAATGTGGTTTTTCACTGTTTAATAACAACCTGTTATTAAATCCCTTTTTCTTTAGCATCATATAAATGTCATATATCTATATGAAAACAGTAAATAAAAGAACCACAACCACGCAGGTAATAAGAATAAGCATGTAAAGCACCATAGTTTTGCCAACTAATCCTAAGGTCAAACCTAAGGATAAAATGACTTGGATTCGCCTTTCTTGATATGCTACGCCCACTAGCCTTGACACCTTCCTCAAATGTCCGTGCTACACGTGAAGAACACCATTTACGTTATCACCTTCTTTGAGTCCATCTTTGGTTGAGGGATTAAACTATTACTAATCTATTACAAATACAATATTGAATGGGGTTGTAAGTGGCACGCAGGCCTCCCCGAACCAGTACAATGTTACAAAAAAGAAAGGGATTGTAATTGGCACGCAGGCCTTCCCAAAACCAAAGGAAGAAAAGAAAAAAAAACGAGTCCTAAGTCGACAAAACTATATCTATATATATCACAACCACGCAATTATATATAAACACTATATATATATATATATATATATATATATATATATATATATATATATATATATATATATATATAAAAGACAAACACACAGTTATAATATATAAACAATAAACTGTGCTTTTAAGCACATAACCTGATTTAAACATTCTCATTTATCCTTTTGATTTAATACCTATTAACCAAAAATGAGAATTATGATCTTCTAATTTATTTGACCAAACTAGTTTTTCAACAAAACCTTTAAAAAAAACTTAATCTCATTCAAAACATGAATGAAATCCTTATGTCGAGTTTCTATACTAGTTTTTGAAAAACTTAAAACCGACAACCTTTGGTCAATTAAACACTATCTTATTTGTTTCTCCATTTTTTTTCTTTATATAAACTTTGACCTTTTAGAATTTATTCAAAAATGACTAAACTAGTCATAATAAATAAAAGTCTAAAATATATATTTTAACTAAACTAATTAAAATATATAACACTAGTTTATATAACACCTTATTAATTTTATAACTTAAAATTAATAATCCTTTTTGTATTAATCCGGAAAAACTATTTTGGGCCAACATCTCTCATCAACCCGAGTACTACCTTGGGCCGAGAACCACATTGGGCCGAAGCCCACCTGGCCCTTAGCGCCGCTAACGATCATCGCGAGATCCATTTGGCCTTAGCCCCGCTAAGTCTCTCTTAGTGCCACTACCTGCCACAACCCAACATGGCGATGATCTCGGTTACCGTTTTCCGATTAATACATGAAACATTTTTAAATCCTTTTTAACCTATTAAAACTAACTGTTTTAACATACTGATTAAAAACTGGATTTAGTTCAAAAATCAATAACTATTAATTATTAATATCAACAAAACTTGTTTTATTAATAACTAATTATCCTTAAACTTGATTTCAACCTTTTAAACAAAAAGTTCAAAAAACTGATCAAGATCTAGTTTTAGATAAAAGTTTATCCCTTTTAACCGTTTAAACACTAACCTGGTTTAAACCTAACTGGTTAAAATCAAACCTTTTATTAACTGGATAAAAACAGAAAACTTGTTTTTATACCCTATGGTTTTCTAAAATAAGAGGAGAAGAAACAAGATGGAGAAGATCATACAACTATCAAACAAACCAACTAATTAGATAAACTAGGTTTAACTGATTAAACAAACCGTTTAATTTAAAACTTAATTCAAACTTATCCTTATCCAAAAATCATGATCCTTTTAATCATTCAAACTAACTGTTTGAATTTTCTGATTAATAGGATAAACCTGATAACAAAAACAAACTATTTTGTTACCTTCCTTATTTTTGAAAGTTCCAAAAACAAGTAGAGAATCAAGAATGAAACCTTAATAAAAAACAGATAAAACTAAAAACTATGGATCATAGAGCCGAGGCTCTGATACAACTGAAGGGTTTTGAACCTGACCAACCCACCTAATGACACAAACTGGTCAAACCTAGGTTTGATTCTACTGATTCAATCCTAAAAATGGAACTGGATTGAACACAACCCTCTAAACCCTAAAAGGGTTAGGATCCTAAAACTAATGATCTAACATAGTTTCTAACAAAGACAATCCACATAATAGGTTACAAGAATATACCAGATCAAACTTGAGTTTGCTAAATAAGTACACCACTACTGCACCTCCTTTTAGAATTGGCTGCTAGACCTCTCCTGGATTACCAAGGCTTCAAAACCTCGAAACCCTTGTGTGTATGTATCCCTTGCGTCGATCAACCAAAAACGCAAACACCTTGCTTGGTGTTCTTCGAATTCGTCGAAGGGAGAGAAACCGAGAGAGAGAGAGATCGGTCGAGAGAGGGAGTGCGACGAGAGAGGGATCGACGAGAGAGAGAGAGAGTTGTGGTGGCTAATTTATCTTCTTAATCCCTTGTCACTTATATCTTAATCCTTAAGGCTTAAAGATATATATAAGGATTAGATGGACCTAAGCCCGTTTAATTAAAAGCCCACTGGTTTTAATTAAACTTTCATCTCTTCTCACTTTAACCCCCTGGACTTTACTAATTAATTAATTAACTATTAATTAACTTAGTCCGTTAAATATTAAAACTTAATATTTAATTCTCTTTAAATAATAAATAACTATTTATTATTTATTTCCTTTCTAATAATTATTACAAACTAATTAAGTATTTATTTCTCTCTTTTTAGTAATAATACTACTGATTAATTATTTATTCATCTCTTTAATAATTAATCCAACTGATTAATTATTTCCACACAGATTAACGGTGAAATCCAACTGTCCTGATTTGGGTGTGTAGCAGTGTGACCCTTTAGTCTCTTATAACATTGGATACAATGTGCTTATTAATTATCTCTGCAAATAATCAAACAAATTTCATGTGATTTGAGTTGTTTGTGTGAATAATGATGACTATTACCACCCAAATCGGCCAACACAACATCCACTAACTCAAGTAAATATTTAATTTAATAAATTGTCTAAATAATAATAAACATATAATTATCACAACTAATTATCAATTAAAACATAATAAAAATTAAATCACATAATTAATTTAAATCCAAATATAACTTAATTAATTACCTTAATTAATCTAGGCCGGTTGAGAGGTTGTTACAAATCTACCCCCTTTAAGAAGATTCCGTCCTCGGAATCGCATCGCGCTCAAACAAGGATGGGTAACGGCTTCTCATGTCAGCTTCGGTTTCCCAAGTCAAGTCTGAACCCAAACTGTGCTTCCATTTAACCAAAACCATCGGTATCTGTTTCTTTCATAGCCTAGTCACTTTACGATCAAGTAGTTCAAATGGTTCCTCGATAAGCTTCTGATTAGTATCTACTCGAAGATCCTGTATCGGGAGAACCTGTGTCTGATCCTCTACATTCCACTAGCGCAAATAACAAACATTGAAAGTGTCATGAATACCCGCTAACTCATCAGGTAGATCCAATGCAACTGTCTGATCATTTACAACTAGTCTGATTCTGAAAGGACCAATGTAACAGGGAGCCAACTTCCCGCCGTTAGCAAATCTAATTACACCTTTCTAAGGAGATACTTTCAAGTAGGCCATTTCTCTTTTAAAAAACGATACTGGTCGACAACGCGGATAAGCATACATTTTCTGTCTATCCCTTGCAGCTTTTAATTTCACACGAGCAATAGCAACTTTATCAGCTGTCATCTGAACAATATCAGGCCCTGCAAATTGCTTTTCCCCAGCTTCTAACCAACATGTCAAAGTTCTACAAGGACGACCATACAACATCTCATACGGAGGCATACCAATACTAGAACCATAAGAATTGTTGTAGGCAAATTCCACCAACGGAAAATGTGAATCCCATGAACCCCCAAACTCTAACACACATGCTCGAAGCATATCTTCTAAAGTCTGAATGGTTCTTTCTGATTTACCATCTGTCTACGGATGATAAGTTGTACTCAAATTCACCCTGGATCCTAATTCTTATTGCAACTTGTTCCAAAAGATAGATGCATTGGGTACGGGGAGTCATGTGCAAGTAGGAGTCTGTTGGAGTATTCCTACTGACACACGTACGCCAATTGATCTCTACCGATTATGTATGGGCCTATCGGCTCACATGCCGGGGGTTCATGTTGACAACAACCTAAAAAGGGAGGGTGTGAAAGAATAATTAAATGATTGTTGGAAGGCTGGACGGTGTTGGCGGCGCTAACCATATGGTCGCTATCTCGGCCCTGATCTCGGCTCTAACCTTTAAGGGTTAGCGGCGCTAACGCCTTAAAGTTAGCGGCGCGATCCCGTCTGAAACATGCAACTTTATTATTTTCCCCTCCTCTTTCCACCAATGCATGGCTTAGTAATCATGAACTCTTTGGCCGTCCTTGGGGAGATCTGGAGGCGTTTTTTAGTTTATAAAAGAGCCACTTGACTCTCTTCACTTGTTCCTTTTGTTCAAGAGAGATACACACACTTGAAAACAAATAAGGTTGTTCTTGTGTGAGTTCAAGAGAGTTTTCTGGTGGGTTAAGGGTATTATTCCAGAAGCACTTTCAAGAGTGGAAGAGTGCTTGAGGGGTGCTAGTACACCAAGGTCACATAAAGCTCGGGGTGGACTTTGGTAGAGACAAAAAGGAGTACGGTTTCTTGCTTGCACTTGGGAACAACTCAACCTCCAAAGACATCTAGGGTATAACTGTTGGTCCCTTGGTAAGAATAACAACAAGCAACAGTGTGTAGAAGGGGGGGTTGAATACACTTTCTGCAGAAATTGAACAAATCAAATAAAAGTGTTACACTAAGTAAATCAAACCACAATCAGTCGAATGCTTTTATTAAGGAAATGATTACAATGCTTTGTATAAGAAGATGATTACAGTAACTATCAAGTAATCAACTCTTGATATGTAAACACCTAATATAAATCTCTCAATCTTAGCTATCTATAATCAACTTATGATTATAGATACTGACGACTCTCTAAATAGGATTTACACAGATTGATAACTTACCAATATCACAACTAATGTGAGTATTCGAACACACGAATAGCTTGGCAATCTGTGAGTTTCTTGATCACGTTAAACTGACAATCAATGATTCAAGAATCGTAACACATACGGTTGAGGTGAGGTATTTGGTTCTGTAAATTGTTTTTCAGAATCGTACCTCTTAACTTATCAGGAGACAAGTATTTATAATCATGTGCCTACGGTTTCAAACAAACTGGACTAATCCTAATTTGCTAACTAATTACCGGATAACTCGGAATCTTGAATCTTGAATCTTCTTATATTGAGTCTTCAATCTTCAATCTTGATTCTGGAGTCTTCTTATCCTTCCCGTAGATATAGAGAGTTAAAAAGATAAGTTTAAAACATATTTAAACTTTCCTTAGACTGACTTCTTACTCGGACTGAGTTACTCAGCTTGAAACTCATCAAGCTGAGTTCTTCGAGAACAAACCCGAATACAAACATGAACTAACACGTATACTAATAAACTCATCCTTAGAAGTCTAAAGAATTAACTAAAACATATTTAGTAACTCTATTAAGCTGACTCAGTATTCACGCTGAGTCACTCAGCTTGAGACTCATCAAGTTGAAACTCAATATATATATCTTAGTTTACACACACAGCTTATCAAACATATTGATAATCTTACTAAGATATCGTCTAAGCTAATCGAACATATGCTCAGCTTATATTCAGCTTATACTCAGTCTGAAACACTGTACGTGGTCAGTCTGATCAAGCCTTATAATTCTGTTTAAGTTATATCTAGAACATATCCAACAAACTTAACTTTGTCTCATCAAATCTAAACTGATGATATCATTTTCTCAACAAACTCCCCCTATTTGATGTTGACAAAACCATCAAACAGTTATTAAGTTTATTTAACAGAATTATAGTTTAAATCTTAAACTTATCAAGATTTTAAATTTGAACTAATCAAATATTAATTGAACATATCAATGTTAATTGAACTTATCAATTATAAGTGGAACAAACCAACTTTTAGTTGAACACACCAACTAAGTACATTAATGAATAAGAACTAATCAGTTATTCATTTAAGTTGAACTTATCAGACTTACAAATATGATTACATCACAACACAGTTGAACATATCAAACTTTATACTTGTATTAATTGAACTAATCATAATACAAAAATGTTGATCACTTCGATCAGGCACACATAGTGCTTACAAAAATTAGAACTAATCTAATTTATAATAGAACTAATCTATCTTATGAACTCACGATGTAGAAGCTGCCAGTTAATGATTTCTTTCGTTATCTAATACAGTAACTTTTCAGCTCCTTCATTTCCTCTAAGTTCCTTGTGATGAAGTTTGATGATGATTTTATTCAGCTTGTATTTTAAGAGATGATTTGAATCATCATTACCACAAAAACTTCTTATGTGCACAGCATCGTTAGCTTTTAGATAACAGATTTCATCAAACTTGATAAAACGGCTTTCCTTCCTGATCCTTAAACATAAATCCCTGAACAGGTGCATCAATAAATTGATTCTCTTTGAACTCCACACCTTCAGGTACATCAAATAACTTCTCCCATTGTGGACCAGGAACTGGAACATATCCAAGCTCCTCAGCCCTCTTTATTAGCTTCCTCTTGTTCAAGCATTTCAATCATGAGCCTTGTGGCTTTTTCCTCTTCTGTTTCTTCCTCAATCTCAGGAACCTCTTCAGCCTCAGACTCAGATTCTATTAATTTTTGTTTCTTGGCTACAGGCTCATCTTCTTTTCATTTCAGCTCCTCCTCAAGCTGAGCTTGCCTCTCTGCTCCTTTTGACAGTGCTATAAGAGCTTCAGCTTGGACAAATTCAACATCAGCTTCAGCTTGAACCTTCTCCCCCTTTTAGTCATCATCAATAGAGATTGAAGTCTGTTTTTGTTGAAGAGAAGCAACAGCAGAGTCAATCTCTTGACACCTGAAGAGTAGGTGTCTCCCCCTCAACTCCTACTGGTGGAGGGATCAGTGTGATCTCAGCTCCAATGATGCCTGTGGGAATGGCACCACCTCTGGCAGTCTTTCTTGTATAGGTGCGGATATTTTCCCTAGCAGCTGTGGCCATACTAGGGGTGGCTTCAGAGTGGGATTTTAGATGGAATGAAGGTGTAGGAGATGGGTTAGACCGGGTTGGTTGCACCACAGCCTTATCTCCAAAAGTGGATGGAGAAAAATGAAAAAAAAATAGAAAGTAGAGAGGTGTTACCAGAAGCAGCTTCAGTGTCTGCTGGTTAAGCCTGAGCAGAGTGCTCAGCTTGAACCTCTGTATCAGCTTGAGAAGCTCCCCCTTGATTTGATCCCTCTGCTTCACTTTCTGATGAAGCTGCCTCAGCTACAAGTAGCATAGGACCACTCAGACCCTCTTGCTCTGGAAAGATGTCATTGTTGAACATCTTGGAGCTGAGTGTAGGAAACAGGAACACATTCTGATCTGCTTCATAGAGTGCTGTCCCCAGCTCGACTTCAATTGCCAAGGACAGGTACCTTATTAACGGTACATGAAGATCCCTTGTGGTCTTCATCACTTGGACCTTGAGTTCATTGAAGAAAAGCAGAGCATAGTCCAGATTTCTGTTGAAGTAAATATTGTACAGCAGCTGCATTTCGAACTCATTTACCTGGTCCAGTCCTCCAACCTTAGTCCCCAGTGAACGAATCACTGTTGAAACCATGAAGCCCCAACTGGTTGGAAAAGTGGCCTTCTTGATGACACCCTTTGTCTGTGGGTGACCCAATCGAGGTAGGACACACCTAGCCACTTGCCTTGTGACAGCCGGCTCAAACTCATCAGATTGAGGGAGTCGAAGAACATCCCTTAGCCGCTGCACAAAAAGGGATACTGTTCTATTGCCATTTAAAATAGTCCCTGTTATCTCTCCCCTATTCTGGTCGTAAGTACAGGTGTACCAAGACTCTACCAAATGTTTAGGAACGATGTGAAGGGGTACGCCACAGAAGGTGAATGCCAGGGGGCATTTACGAATATAAGCCACCCAGGCTTCATAACCTCTGCCTTGTTTTCGCGGAGGAATCGCAAGGCAGGCCCGTTGATTGTTGATTTTAATCAACGGCGCTTCATCGTTCTTAAATTGAGCATCTTGAACCATTTGATTCCCGAGAACAAATGCTATTCCGTCCATATTGATTGATTACACTGAGTAATTTGTGGTGTTTGTGAAAGGTATTTTATAAGTTTGAAGTTAAGCGTAAACTTCTCTAAACCGAATAGGATCGGTATATATACCTTTCTGAGGAGAGATAAAAGTTACCGTTATAAATCCATTTTTATCCGTTACGCCAAAAAATTACGGCATGATGTAACAGTTAGAGAGTAGAAACTTATCATCTTCCAACGGATACAAGTGTAAAATAATATTATTAACCCATAATAAGATTATAAACACTGTTAAAGTATACCAATACACAATTGATATACGGAGCAATTTGAGACCGACTCAAATACGCATGTACAACTGAATTAATGACACTTAGTAATTAAAACATAGTTTGGACACACCACACTGAGTAAACTTATTACTCAGTTTAAGTCAAGCACTCAGCATGATTCAAGCACTTAGCTTGAGTTGAGCACTCAGCTTGAGATTGATACTCAGCTTGACTAAAGCACATAGCTCATGCTCATTGACACTTAGTCATTTATGTTTAAGACTGACTTAAACATGTAATTTAACTACATTAAGTAGGTAAAATATGTTTGAAACTTACCAAACGTGTGAACCAATCATACAGTGTGAGTTAAGCACATAGCTCAGACTCAATGACACTTAGTCATTTTGGTCTAGACTAACTCAAATTATATATCTTAACTACACTGAGTAGTTAAAATATGTTTGGAACTCACCAAACGTGTGAACTCATCATTTAGCTTGACAGATTATAAAGTTTATGAAAACTTATTTATAAACTGTGCACTCAGCTTAAGACACTTAGTCTTTGTCAAACTGAAAACTCAGATTCTAGACACTTAGCTAGGGGTTGAGCATACCCAATTCACTTAGCAGATACATAAACCTCTTTTCATCAAGTGGTTTAGTAAAGATATCTGCCTATTGGTCATCAGTAGAGATAAATTTTATGTCAACTTTACCTTTTTCCACAATGTCCCTGATGAAGTGATGTCTAATTTCAATATGCTTGGTTCTTGAGTGGAAGACTGGATTGTAAGTAATGGCTATTGCACTTTGGTTATCATAGAAGATAGGTGTTTTCTTGAAATTCATGCCAAAGTCTTGAATCTGATGCTACATCTAAAGGATTTGAGCACAACAGCTTCCTGCTACAACATATTCAGCTTCAGCAGTCGAAGTAGCGACTGAGTTATGTTTCTTACTAGTCCAGCTTACTAACTTCCCACCAAGCAATTGACATCCTCCAGTTGTTGATTTTCTATCTAACTTGCACCTAGCATAGTCAGCATCTGAAAAACCAACTAACTCAAATCCAGAGTCCTTGAGATACAAAAGACCGAGATTTGGTGTACCTTTAAGGTACCTAAAGATCCTTTTCATAGCTTGAAGATGTGATTCTTTAGGATCTGCCTGATATCTTGCACAAACACATGTAGCAAACATGATATCAGGTCTACTAGCTGTCAAATAGAGTAATGAACCTATCATTCCTCTATAGGTAGACTGACACACAGACTTACCATCTGAGTCTTTACTCAGCTTGATAGCTGGTGACGTGGGTGTTTTCATGGTTGAACTAGAATCAAAACCATATTTCTTTATCAAATCAAGAACATACTTTCTTTGATTGATGAAAATTCCATCAGGCTTTTGTTGTATTTGTAGGCCTAAGAAATAAGTCATCTCACCCATCATACTCATCTTGTACTTTTGTGACATTATTTTGGAGAACCATTCACACAGAGATTCGTTAGTAGAACCAAAGATAATGTCATCCACATAGATTTGTACAAGAATCACCTGTCCTTTACTCTTTTTAATAAAGAGTGTCTTATCATACCAAGCTCTTGGAGCTTGTTTAAGGCCATACAAAGCCTTGTCTAAATTATAGACATGATGTGGAAACTTTGAACTGACAAAGCTAGGAGGTTGTATCACATAGACTTCCTTTTGAAGTTTTCCATTTAGGAAAGCACTTTTTGCATCCATTTGACAGACTTTGAAGTCTTTATAGGCTGCATAAGCCAGGAACAACCTTATGGCTTCAATTCTAGCATCAGGGGCAAAGTTCTCATCATAATCGATTCCTTCCTCTTGCTTATACCCTTGTCCTACCAGCCTGGATTTATTCCTTAATATCACTCCATCCTTGTCCATTTTATTTCTATAGACCCACTTAGTGCCTATAATTGAATGATCTTTGAGGCTAGGGATAAGGCTCCAGACCTTATTTCTCTCAAATTCATTCAATTCCTCTTGCATAGCTTCAATCCAATCCTAATCTACTAAAGCTTTTCAGTCTTCTTTTTTTCCATTTGAGATAGAAAACCAAAGTGTGCAGCATAGTTAGCTGTAGCCTTTGATCTGGTTATGACCCTTTCTTGGACATTCCCAATGATTTGATCTTGAGGATGATCTTTGAGGAATTTGAATGTTGTAGTTGGAGAATCTGGTTCTGAATCTAAGGATTCTGAGGTGAACTTATCTCCTCAGTCTCAACAGCAGCATTGTCAACAGGTTGATGATCACTTAGATCTTCAGTCTGAGTGACTTTAGCTCCAAAGGGATTAATGTGTTAGAATTATTAAAGTGAGGGGTGTAATATGTAAATACACCAAAGTTGGGAAATGCTATAAAAGGCATTTCCCAACTATTATCAATTAAGCTTTGCATTCTAAAGATACTTGTGTTTGTGTTTTGCTCTCAACCTCTCGGCTCTCTCTCTCTAACCGATTACACACACAAACACACACTAAGAAGATAATCATCTAGCATTTCTTCATCCGTATCATAATACGGGACCGTCAATTGGTATCAGAGCCAAACTTGTTTTTGGCTCGTGATTGTTCGAAAGAATACAACAAAATCTTGAAGTGTTCAAGATTCCAATAAGAAAAACTCTCGGTTTTGCAAAGGCCCAAGAACGTCAGTTTTCTTCAAGATAAACTCAAGCTCAAACGACTCTTAAAGGTAGAACTCATTAAAGGTATAAATTACATCTTCTTTAACTTCCCTTTGAGTTGTTTCGATAGTCTTACAAAGGATACAAAAGATTCTTTGAAGAAAAACACAAACCGTGGGTGTTTTTATAAGCATTAAGTCAAGAAGGTCATTAAATATCCACTTTTTCAACATTAAATTTTCTGGGTATTTAAGCATTTATGGTGTTATTGGTCTGAAAGTTCAACTTGAAGAAGAAGAAATCGTATTTTGTAATTTATTTAATTATAAATTCATAATAGATTAAGTGTTGTACAAGGAAGATCAAGTACTTGCCATACCAATCAAGTACAAGTGGTTAGACACTATCCAGGGTATGGCAATCTGATTTTACAAGGACACATCAGAGTCTATCAGCCGGTTCCTTGGTCAATGCGATTGACTCTTGGGGCGGCTTATAGAATTTTGTCAAGTTGGAACATCTAAGTGTTAATCAAATAGCTATAAGCCGGGTTCACTGAATCGCATGCGATTGGACTGTGCGGCTTATAGAAGCAGTTGATAAGATAGGCTTAACACCTTGTGAATCACATCTGACTGAATTGCATTCGATTAACACTTTTCTACTATTGGAATCGCATTCGATTGGATCACCTATACATTCCATATTGGCAATCGCATGCGATTGACAGGACTAACAGTGTATTTTCTAAGTGTTTGATGAAACAGGATTGATTCGCATTCGATTAACCATCAATACTAAGTTCTTATTCTGCTTGTTTTCAAGGACACCTAATCGCATTCGATTGAACTGTATTCGCACTCGATAAGACAAATTCCAATCAGTTATTCCTTATACTTGGACAAGTGATTGACTCTTTGGACTTGAATTAAAGAACTCTAAGACATTTGGACTTAATCAAACAATCTAATTCATAATTGAATTTAATTTAAATCAGATTTAATTCAAAGGTGAATTACATTACCTCAAGTCTATTTAGTTCAAAGTTGAATTTAATCTTTTAAGATCTAATTCAAAATTGAAATTCAAAAGACTTAGTTTGTTAATCAATCATTCAAATCACTTTAAAATCAGGTCAAGTTTTCGAACAATCAAACCATTTTACAAGTGAATGATCATTTCTCATAAACATCACTAATCATGTCAAGTACTAATGAAATGATGTCCATTGGCACCGATACAAAACCTCTTGTTTTGTTTCGGGGGGAATACAATGTCTGGAAAGGAAGGTTCATGGACTTCCTCGAGCACAATGAACTCTTCGGTGACAAGATGATTGAATGCATCAACAAAGGAAACACCAAATTCATGAGGGTAGTTGAAGCAGATCCAGACAACAACCCTGGCATTCCCAGACATGAAAGAGAGAAGACTCATGATGAGATGACCACTACAGAAAGAGAAACAAAGAAAGCTGAGAAACTAGCCAAGTAATACCTCAAGCAGGGCCTTTCATCAGAAATCTATCTCAAAATAGATAGCTTGGGCACAACCAAGGAAATCTGGGATGAGATCAAGAAACAACTTCAGGGCACTGAGCAAGGAGAATACATCAAACGAACTCAGCTAGTCAACAGCTATCATGACTTCAAGGCTCGAGAAAATGAACTACTCTCTGAAACATATGGGAGATTCTGCAAGCTGCAAAATGAAATGAGATCTAATCAAATTGTCAGAACTGATCTTGATTTGAACTGTGTTTTTCTGAAATCATTAGGTTCTAAGTGGAAAGGCTATGCCAGACTTTACAAACAGATCAATAAAGATCTTACATCAGTCATTTTCCACAACATCTTCGAAGATCTCAATCAGTACCAAGATGGAATCTTGCAATCTCTCCCTAAACAACCAGTTGCTGATCCTCTTGCCTTGGTGGTAGCTGACAGAATCCATAGGGAAACATCATCAAGACCCTTGAAACTTAAACAAGTGGTTCTCAGTGATTCTGATCATGATAATGATGATGATGATTCAATAGAAGCTGCATTTCAAGCTCTCACAGTGGCCAACAAGAACTTCATGAACCGTTTCAGCAAGACTAACAATATACAACGGTTCACATCAGGTTCAAGGAGACCCGAAAGAGCTGCTCCTGTTGACAAACCAAGGTACCAGAGGGATGAGAAGAAGGAGGAAAAGAAAACTGACCTCAAGTGCTACAACTGTGGAAGATCAGGGCATCTAATCCGGAACTGCCCCATGAAAAAGACCAAAGATGCAGAATACTATCGGCAGAAGTACTGACTGTTCAAACAAAGACAGGCTGGGAACGCGCTGCTAGTAGAAGAAGACCAGTTCTTGGATAATACAGAATCGGACAGTGATCTGGATGGTAAAGATCATGCACAGTTTTGTTTAATGGCTCACAATGGTGGAGGAAGTAGAGAGGATGATAATGGTGATGATCTCTATGATTCAGATGAGGAAAGTTTGGAAAGTGGGAAGGTATCTTCTAACTCTAACTATAATATGGGTTTTAAACATGAACACATACAAACCATATTAATCCGAATGAAAGAGTTAGAAAATCAGGTAATAGAGTTAACCACTAGAAATCAAGTTCTAGAAGAAGTTTCACACAACAAGGATAAAGAGGCACAAATAGTAATTAAACAGTTAGACAACGATTTAATTAGCCTTAAGTCTCAATTAGCTGTGAAAGAATCTGAATTCTTAGAATTAACCAATAAGACAAATAGCACTATACTAGATCTTAAACCAGAATGTGTATGTGCTGAAAAGGATTCAGAAATTCTCAAAAATGAACTTAGAAATGAACTAAGTACTCTTTACTCTAGAATCAATGAACTTGATTATCTTCTGTCCAAACGTGATCAAAGTGAACAGACCATCTCTCAATACAAAGAAAAGGAACGTCCTTTCTGCAGATGGAATTTCGATGGGCTGGGCTTCAAATTGAGAAAGATTACGTCCAAACAATTATATAATGCTGATCTGTTTGGCGAAGGCCTTACCCAACGGATGGTTTTTATTGGTCAAGAAGAGGAACGTATTGAAGAAGATGTCAAACGAACCCTTAATCTCAGAACTGCAATTCCATTTGACTACTCTGATCTCAATGACTCATACCTCACCTGCCTCACGTCATCATCTGATACTGATGTTTCATCTTCTGTCTATTCTGATGAAGAACTCTACTCTCTTGTTACACCAAAGCCCACTTTTGAATACATTCCCCACAAGGAATTACAGCAAAGGTTTTAAACCTTACAGGAGTTTTGCTTCACTCATCTAGCTCAAGATGATCTTACCAAAGCCTTTCAATCAGAAACCACATCTGAATCCTCTTCACTAGTTCAAGAAAACGCCATCCTCCACAAGCATCTCCAAACAGTATTCAATCTTGATGGGAAGATCATTGACGACTTGTGCAAAGTAAATTTTGAATTGCTTGAACAAATCAAAGAGGTCAAAACTGCACTGGAACCACTTACTCCATTTACCTTCTCACCACAGGGAATAGTATTAGATGAACGAATTGAAGGTTCCAAACATGTGTCTACATCTTCTCAAAATGTCAAACTAGTAAAATCTGTTAATCATACTGCGGTAACAACTCTTAAGCTTAAACATATTTACAAACCAAAGAAACATTCCACTTCTAATCACAGTTCTCGTGTGCACTTAGACGTACCTGAATCATCACAAGCTACAGCCAGTCGACCACGACTTCATTCTAATCTTTTCCCCTCTGCTGCAGATGTGAAGAAGGCTGGAAACACGAAGTGTGAAATAAATACATCATGGAAAAGAGCTATTCCTAGATCCACTAGGAGGTGTTCAAATTTGAAATCTGTCTGTGAAAACATTTTGATGTTTGATTCTGTTTGTAATCATTCATGTTCACAAGACAATACTGCTTCTACCATGTTTTGTATGAGTGATGGCTGTACTCATGGACACTGTGAATTTAATTGTTGCTATGATCAATTGAGAAAGTCTTTAGGTATTAAACCATGTGCTGACTGGACTGATTTTTAAGCTAATCTAGTCTGTATTCCATTTGTAAATTCCAAAGGCTACATCATTAATCAATGTCTCACCACTCGTCAATCACATGCACTTAAACGCCTAAATAAATCCAACCGATTACTCACGATCAAGGAACTAGAAGTCTACAGACGGCAGGGATATGAAGCATTTAAAAGGGCTTGGATTGCATAAGAAAAACACTTGCATTCTCAAAAGTGTTCTCGTAATTCCCCTTCCAAAATCCCCAAATCTTCTAAACCCAAGCCATCATCCAGTCAACGAGTAGCACAACATACTAAACGCAATGCTCCAGTTCAACAAAAGCAAGTTGATGCACCTAGGCCATAGGGAATTCTTAAGAATTCCTCGCAACCATGGATTCGCAAACATAACGCTTCCGCAACTCTACCAAATCCAAAACCTCTGATTCCATCAACTGTCAAACCAACAGTGGTAAAGAAAAACTTTCTTCTCAAGCAATTTCTCCCAAATCTATTCATTCTCGACAAAAGATTCGACCCACATGGGTAATTAAGAATAGATCATCTCAAGTTTCACCACAACAAGTAGACACAATCACTACTCAACCACCTTTAGGAACTAACAATCAAGGACCCATTCATATATGGGGACCTGAACGTGCTTTATTCTCTTGTTGCAGGTGCCTCACTTGTGGTACCTTGACTCCGGCTGCACCAAACATATGACTGGCAACAAAAGTCTTCTCAAGAACTATGTTCCTAAGTACTCCGGGAATGTTCGTTTTGGGAACGACAATGTTGCACCAATAATGGGGTACGGAGACATTGAGAAAAAGCACATCAAAATCAAGAAAGTCTTATATGTTGAAGGGTTGGGTCATAACTTGTTTAGCATTGGAAAGTTCTGTGATAAAGACCTGGAGGTCGTGTTCAAAAAGAACAAATGTTCAGTTTTAACTGAAAATGGAAATGAGTTGCTCGTAGGTTCTAGAAATTCTAACCTGTATTCCATTGACTTGGAAAAATATGACTCTCCTATCTCTGTGTGTCTACTGTCCGAAGCATCCACGGATCTGACTTGGCAATGGCACAGAAAACTCTCTAACTTGAACTTTCAAAGTATTAACAAATTAGTCACTGGTGACTTGGTGAGAGGCATTCCGAAGTTAAGGTTCAAGAAGGATCATCTGTGTGCAGATTGTGAAAAAGGAAAAATGAAGAAGGCTTCTCATCAATCTAAACAAGTATTTAGCACTACGAAGCCTTTGGAACTCCTGCACATGGATCTGTGTGGTCCTATGAGAATCCAGTCCAAGAATGGGAAGAAGTATATTTTAGTCATGGTGGATGACTACTCTAGATATACTTGGGTCAAATTTCTGCGCTCAAAAGATGAAGCCACTCCAACAATCATTTCTTTCATCAAACAACAGCAGAACAAGCATAGTCAGAGTGTTGTCTCTATCCGGACAGACAATGGAACGGAATTCAGAAACAGTACTCTGAAGAGCTTCTGTGACCTTGTGGGAATCTGCCACCAGTTCTCTGCTGCATACACACCACAACAAAATGGTGTAGTGGAACGAAGAATTAGAACTTTGGTTGAAGCTGCCCGAACAATGCTTTCATATTCCGGGCTCCCACCTTCCTTCTGGGCTGAAGCAATTAGCACTGCCTGCTACACGCAGAACCGCTCTTTCATTAACAGACGTTTTAATAAAACTCCATATGAACTGGCCAATGGCATAGTGCCTAATATCAAATACTTCCATGTATTCGGTAATAGGTGCTTTGTACTAAATGACAAGGATAATCTAGGAAAATTTGCTCCGAAAGAGGATGATGCTGTTTTCGTAGGTTATTCTACAGAGTCCAAAGCCTACAGAGTTTTTAACAAACGTACAAAGAGCATTGTTGAAATTATCAACGTAACATTTGATGATACATTGAATGTTACAGATTTTCCACCTAAATCTACAGTTAATGCTTCTGAACATACCTGTTCAGGACCTGCACTTCAACATAAAGAATCAGACAATCCATCCAGTTCAAATATACATCTTGATTTTTTGTATGATTTCTTTAGACCTGAATCTTCTCCTGTTTTAACTGACAACAGGAATGACACAGTTGTTCAAACAAGTGTTACTCTAATGGCTCCTACGGTCACTGAGACGAATCCATTTGCAGATCTATACGCTGAGGATTCAACTTCTGTTTCTGTCACTTCTCCCCCTGTGACTTCTCAGATTCCTGACCCAAAGAGCCCTCCTGTGTTTGATTCAGACCCAAATTTCTCTCCAGAAGATGAAGCAGAAGCACGTCAGTTACAAGATTTCATTCCTTCATCTTCCACTTCACATGAAATTAGGTGGACCAGACATCACTCTGAAGAGAACATCATCGGAGATCCGTCAGTTGGCATTCAAACACGATCCGCAACAGCAAACGAATGCCAATTCTCTGGTTTCTTAAGCATCATTGAACCCACCAAGACTTGTGACGCATTAGATGATCCAGATTGGGTAATTGCCATGCAGGAAGAATTACACCAATTTGATCGCCTTCAAGTCTGGAGATTAGTTCCTCTTCCATATGGCAAATCTGTTGTCGGAACTAAATGGGTATTCAAGAACAAACGGGATTCGAATGGAGTGGTCATCCGTAACAAAGCTAGGTTGGTTGCTAAGGGATACAATCAACAGGAGGGCATTGACTATGATGAAACTTTTGCCCCTATTGCTCGAATTGAAGCCATACGGCTATTTCTTGCTTATGCTGCCTCTAGAAGATTTCGTGTCTTCCAAATGGATGTGCAGACTGCTTTTCTTAATGGTGTACTTAAAGAAGAAGTTTATGTCTCACAGCCTGAGGGTTTCATCAATTCAAAACATCCAAATCATGTTTATATCTTAGATAAGGCCTTGTACAGGTTAAAGCAAGCTCCGCGTGCATGGTACGACGTCTTATCCGAATATTTGATTGGTGAATGATACTCCAAAGGAAAGACTGATACCACTCTCTTCACAGAGACAAAGGGTCGGGATAAGATTTTGGTTCAGATATATGTGGACGATATTATTTTTGGATCTACAAATCCAAAATACAGTGACAAGTTTGCTAAAATCATGGCAAACAGATTCCAAATGAGTATGATGGGGGAGATGTTATTCTTTCTCGGACTCCAGGTGAAGCAGTTAAGTCATGGCAGCTTTATTTGCCAATCAAAGTACATCAAATATCTTCTCACGAAGTATGATATGATTAACTGCACACCCGTATCCACACCCATGGCTGCTAAGGCACAACTCTCAGCAGATCTTAATGGCTCTCCTGTAGATCTGAAAAACTACCGTGGGATGAGTGGATCGTTACTGTATCTTACTGCTAGTCGTCCGGATATCATGTTCTCTACCTGTTTCTGTGCTAGATTCTAGGCGAATCCAAAAGAGTCACATCTTCTGGAAGTTAAGCGGATATTCAGATATCTAAAAGGGTCAATGGATCTAGGTCTGTGGTACCCCAAAGATTCAAATCTGGATCTTCATGCTTACTCAGATGCTGACTATGCCGGTTGCAAGATAGATTGGAAAAGCACCTCTGGTAGTGCATACTTCCTGGGTGATCGTTTAGTCTGTTGGGCCTCAAAGAAGCAAAACTGTGTATCCACTTCTATAGCTGAAGCTAAGTATGTTGCTGCTGCAATGTGCTGTTCACAAAGTCTCTGGATACGCACACAGTTATCAGACTTTGGCCTTAACTATGACAACATTCCATTACTATGCGATTCCCAGTCTGCTATTGCTATTTCTTGCAATCCGGTACACCACTCTAAAACCAAACACATTGATATACGTTATCACTTCATAAAAGATAATGTAGAGAAATGTCTTATTGAGCTCCAATATGTTCCTACTGAAAATCAGCTTGCTGACTTGTTTACCAAACCATTAGACGAAAGTCGCTTCACTGAGTTGGTATCCAAGTTAGGCATGCTCAATCTGAAATTATAACATACTGTTGCTCCATTTTTCCTTTCTTTCCTTTTTGTTTAGAGTAGGTGTTACACTGTTTGTTCTTTGTGCAGCTTCATGATGCATCAATCAAGGGGAGTTTGTTCCTGGATAAACTTTCATCTCTCCCTCCCCCTCTCTCACACAGTAATCGATTGAGGTCATTAAAGCTAGCTAGCAATGGAAGGTCAAGGTCGTCGTCCATTGAATTCTGGTTTTACACATGAATCATATGTGTAGGGGGAGAACAAATTATTCACATAAATTATACACATACTGCACATGTGTAGGGGGAGTGTGTCAAACATACATTCACATCAACCATATCTGAAAAACTAAATTTTCAAAATCTCAAAATTTCAGATATCTTGATTATTCATACAAAATTCTCAAGTATTGGTTCAATCGAATGCGATTTAAATTTGATAGCAAATATGAATGAATCGCATTGATAAACAGGTTGATTCGCATGAAAGGGGTGATTCGAATGCGATTGATAAACAAAGGTTGATTAGCATGAAAGGGGTGATTCGCATGCGATTGATAAACAGGTTGATTCGCATGCGATTGATGAATAGGTTGATTCGCATGCGAATGATAAACAAAGATTCACATGCAAGGGGTGATTAGCATGCGATTGATAAACATAGGTTGATTCGCATGCGATTGATGAACAGGTTGATTCACATGCGATTGATAAGCAAAGTGATTCGCATGCTATTAACCATAGAGTGATTCGCATGCGATTAACACACCAAAGAGTTAATCGCATGCAATTCAAAACATCTATCACCTGTGTTTTTTTATACCGTTTAACTATCCAATCAACGCATGACACGTGTCTAGTCTTGACTTATAACCGTCCCATCAGTTACCTAGCTTCCTTCACACGATTCAAATTTCGACACTTTCACAAGAGATTCTCTCATTTTCTTTGTTACTTTAGCATACGAATCCTCTCGTTACTCTGCCAAAATTTACACTTTTTATATCAAAATACTCCTCATCACAAAGGTAACAATTTGTACGGTTTACATTTTGAAAATTTTGAGTTAAAAAGGTACTTTTTGGCTGTAAAACACCTTGATGCGAAAGTGAGTTTCGAGACTTCGAAGGGATGTTTGGGACACGAAACAAACTCGTTTGATGAAACAAAGTATGCGATGGGCATTCTTATCACATGGGGAACACTTTGATGTAAAAATATTTCAAAAATCTCGAAAAGTGTTTCTTCGTGTTCTTGGGGAGTATGAACATACACATACAATTTGGTATTTGGCTTGAAAAGAGGTGTTAGGATGATTTTTCGACTATGCTTCAGTAATACAAAGTTGTTTATTACTACCTAATTACTATATTGAAAGTGTCAAAACAACTTTTTTATGCTGAGAATCATTCTGTACTCAATGAGGGTTCAACACTTGGGGTGTTTGAACATTTATTCAACATTGGTCAACGATGGGTCAACTTGGTCAACTTTTACTCACTTATCAAAAGTCTGACCAAATATTCAAAACTGAATGTTGTTTTCTTGCATATTTCTTTATTTTAAATTTAACTATTTTATCTATTTGACAGATAAGATGGCACAAGTTGTACGTGCCCCAGAGGAGATCATGCTAGGAGCCGAGTTTCTTAACACTGGCTCCCATGAAAACAACCATTATGTTGACCTAACCAAACTCAAAAACCCAACCTACCCCATTGTCACTGAGATTCTCAAAATTCACCCCCTAAACCATCTACTGACCTATAACCCAGCTACAACAGGCATACATGTTCCTGAATTATATCTGCAACAATTTTGGAAAACATGTGATGTGCTGGAAAATAACAGAGGTTATGAGGTAATTCATGCTGAGGTCGACGAATTTCAAGTCAATATATCTCTTAGTCACCTCAGAACAATCTTTGCCTGTTGGTGCATATTTGTAAATCCCTAGTTCGTATCAATGAAATATATTCATGTTTTATTAATTCAATTGTGTTTTGAGTAATGGGTTGCATGTTTATATATTCTTAGTGATTCTATGTGATTATCTTAAGCTTACAAGTACTTAATCATGTGTTGATGTGAGTTTGGAAGTTTAAGTTTAGGAGAAAGATCACCACGTGCGAAGTCAGTCTCACCACGTGCGTAGTGGAGATCACTACGCGCGCGGTGATTAGGTCGGTTAAAAGTTAATTAATTATTATTAATATAACCAGTACGTGCGTACTGGACTCACTTCGTACGAAGTGTGATACATTACGTGCGTAGTGAATTTAAGTACACTATAAATACCTCTTAACCGCATATTAGCGGGGGTTAATCGAGAGTGCGCGGGTAATCGACTAATTGACAGGTAATCAACCGGGAGCCTTCGTAATCGACCTCATCCGACCTTAAGCCTTAGTAATCGCGACTTTGATCTCATAATTCGTAATCTTAGTGATAAATACGAAAACCAAGGGCCTTAAGCATCTCTGTGTGAGTTCTTAGAGTTTGTTCTTGCTTCTACTATGTGTGTTTCTTAGTGTTACTGTGTGCCGGACACCTAAGCAGATCTTAGAATCCTTAGGAGGTTTGGGAAATAGAAATTCCACACTATTTCTCTTCCTAGATCAGTCCTAGCATTAGGGTGTTTTAGTTTAGTTTAGAACCCCATTCCCCAGCGGTCCTACAAAGTGGTATCAGAGCCTTGTGCTTTGATTGATCACTTTTCTTTTAGGATTTCGTGATCTAGGTGTCGATTAGGCCTGTGTGTTTGTCCTTTTCGTCGTTCTTAATCGGTTTTTAGGTCGAAAATAGGTCTTGTTGCGTTAAAAAGTTTGTGTTTTTACGTTAACTGTTTGAGTGTTACCCGTGCGAAGTGATCTCCTGTGCATGCGTAGTGAACTTAGTGCGTGCGTAGTGTGTTGTTGATCCTCTAGAATCTTCGATAGGCTGTGTGCTTTGTCCGTGCGTAGTGAGTCCTCAATCCATACGTAGTCAATCCATTTCGTACGTGTTGATTCTATGTGTTGAACATTTTCTTAAAAACTATTTTAAGTACTCCGTGCGTAGTCAATTCAATCCGTGCGTACTAGGTTCTCAGTTCGTGCGTAGTAAAGTCTGTGTGTTTTCGTGTCAGTCCGTACGTAGGTCTTCTACTTCGTGCGTAGTGCTGTGTGCTCGTGCGAAGTGTTCTACATTCCGTGCGTAGTGTGTGTGTTTGTTTAAGTCTCTTTCTAAAATGTCTGACATGAGTGCAATGGCTGCCAAACAAACAATAACCGCATTAAGTAACTTAATAATGGACAACGAACAGGGAGGCATTAATAAAGTACCCCGACTACTAACCATGGAAGACTACCCATTCTGGAAACCAAGGTTTGAGATATTTATTGATGGAGTAGATCCAAGGTTACATCGTGCCATCTCTGCCGATTATGTTGTGCCAAAGGGAGAAGGGAACATCGAAGTTCCCTATGATCAAATGAGTGACGATCAACGTAAGGCGTATGATACGGAGAAGAAAGCTTATTCCTATCTCATTCAAGCCATTCCTAATGAGATCTTTCATCAATTCCGACGATACAGAACGTCACGTTCCCTGTGGAACGCTTTACAAAATAGGAATGAAGGGAATGCATCTCTGAAGGAGCTCAAGGCATCTCAGTTAAGGAAGGAGTTTGATCACTTCACCTCATATGTGAATGAAAAGCTTCCAGACTTGATCAACAGATACAACCATCTTCTTAGTGAAATGGATAGTCTGGGGGTGCAGATTTCCGAACGCCAACAAGTGGAGACTTTGTCTAAGGCACTACCAAAGAGCTGGAGGCCTTTCATCATGATCTTGAAGAATGGTGAGGGATTTGAAGGAATGGATTTAAATGACTTCATCACCAAACTTAAAGAGCATGAACAAGAAGAGCAAAATCTAGACAGACTAAGCAGCTATGTGCAGAATCCATCACTATACTGTTCTGGACCCATTGCTTCTCCAGTCACCTCATCCAATGCTCCGTTGCAGACAGCTTTTACTTCTAACGTCAGTTCATCAAGCAAGTCTGCTCCTGAAACATCTAGTGGACCACCGTATTCTGCTCCTTCAAGCAAAACGTCAATGCCTGCCTTAAACACTGAGCATTTCAAGCATGGCAGCACTGATGAAGTTAAGGTGCATATGGGGATGCTTAGTGCATTGGTCACCTCATACGATGATCTGCTCAAGGGAAAGATTGGGAACGCCTATCTGACCCAGGAAGACTATGACCAAATTGACAACGATGAGATGGAACGTCAAGATATCTTATGGTCATATGCCAACCTGGTAAGAAGAGCCAAAGCGTTAGTGAAGAGAACGGGGATACAGATTACAGCAACCAAAGATACAAAGCTGGGTTTTGACAAGTCCGCTGTAACCTGCTACAACTGTGGTGAAAAGGGTCATTTTGCACGTGAATGTGAAAAGCCAAAGAACTCAGGACCCAAGTATCCTTTCCAAACATCTCCTGGAAAATCTTCAACTACCACTACTCCAAAGAAGGCTGAAACATCCCATGAGGGATCATCCAAAGCAATGGTGGTTGTTCAGAAAGATGAGGGGATCGACTGGTCAGTACACTTCCAAGATGCTGATACTTTTGAAGTTGCTGAGACCAATCTGGCCAGTGTTCTAGATCTGAATGACGATTCTCAGTCTGAGGCAGACAGTATCCACGATGTCAACGATAACGAGTCTGTGCTGCCTACTGACGAGCAAAATGTCGCATCAACCTCTGAGCCAGCTGCCGATCCAACGCCAGTGCCTGGTCCACCTGAACCAGTAAATCAAAAGGCGTGCATGACTGGACAAGCTGATGTCAAAGTAAACCCTACTTCTGGTCTTCCCTGTGTGTCGTGTAACGATTATGTGAAGACCATAGTATCCTTGAAATCACAAGTTACTGAGCTAACCTCTAAATTACATGAAAACTCTATCATTAAGGGTAGAGAAAAGACTCTAAAAGATAAGATTGAGAGTCAAAACAAACAAATCAGAGAACTAGAGGTTGCTTTATTAAACAAACAGGATGCTATCGTTTTTTACATAAATCAGATTGATACTCTGAAACGGGAACTTGCTAGCTCTAAGGTCGATTATGACACTTTAAACCAGAAGCTAAAAAGTTATTCAACTTCATCTTATTTGTTTGAACACATAATCGATCATAGACCACAAGGGTCTGTTCAAGAGAAAGACACGAAGACTTACACGAAATGTCCACCACCAGTCTTAAACCAACTGGTGCAATCAGATGTTTTTACTGAAGCTGACCAACTTCTTTCCAAGGTTGATGCACCTTCTGCTTCAACTTCAAAACCAAATTTAAAAATGAAGGAGAAAGTTGGTGAGCCTCAGAGAAAAGAGCCTAAACCAGAAGAAAATCCAGAACCAGGTATGCGAAAACTTCTGGGCAGTTCTTCTGGTCAAGGTTCCTTAATGCAAAATGTTCAAGCTGCACTTCGAACCATTGAGAAGGAGGGTGCACAGTCTCCTGCAACCCGTCCTTATGAGAAAGTTAAAATTTTGCCTAAACAAGGTGGTTTAGGAGTGCAGCCCAAAAGTAAAGTTGAACCGAAGGAGCCACATACCCCTGCCAAATCTTATTCTAACAGGGTTTGTTATGTGTACAGGAGACCTGGTCACCTCAGTTATGAGTGTGATCAGCAGCCTCAGAGCTCAAAGGGGAAATTTGATTCATCTGAACCTGCTCAGAAAAATAAAATGTTTAATCAATCAAATCAGAAATCAACTGACCCCCCTCAGCTCAAAAGGACAATTGGGGAAACTTCGTGTAAACCCAAGAGTCCTGAGGTAAGTCTGAAAGGGAAGGAGTCGATACATAAAGTCATTAACACATCAAGTGTTTACCATAAGACTCCTCCCCGTTCAGACTTGAGATAGACAACAAAATCTGAACCTAAACCATCCAGTAATCCAGATACTAAGGAAGAATTCAAACCTCCTGGTATGTGGATTAATGTACAAGTGATGGGAGAAGATGGGAAACCCATGACCATTCGGGCTTGGGTTCCCAATGCTAACTAACCCTTTACTTGTTTGTGCAGGGTGCTCATCGGTATAACACGTGGATTGTAGATAGTGGAGCATCCAGGCACATGACAGGCGATCTGAACCTTCTATCAAACGTCAGAAAAATAAAAGGAGGGTATGTCAGTTTCGCTGGAGATAAAGGGGGACACATCACCGCTCAGGGTTTCTTGTCCAATGGGAGAGTGAGCTTTGACAAGGTCAACTATGTCGAGCAGCTAGCAAACAACTTGCTGTCAGTTTCCCAAATTTGTGATAAAGTGTTCAAGGTGATGTTCGATGACAAACAGTGCTATGTGCTAAAGAAGGAGTACGAAATTCCCGAAGACATGATCTTAATGTCAACTCCAAGACAAAATGACCTTTATGTCTTGGATATGTCAAATGCTTCGGTGAAAGATGTAGAACACCAATGTTTTCTCACAAAGGCCACTGAGAAGGATTCAGTGTTATGGCATAAGAGGATGTGTCATTTAAGCCTGAGAAAGATGAATCACTTAGTGCATCATGAGCTGGTCACGGGAGTCAACTTGAAGAGTTTCCATCTGCCAGACAAGTGCGTATCATGTAAAATGGGGAAGCAGACGAAGAAACCTCACAAACTGAAAAAGTACCACTCCATTTCAATCCCGCTTGAGCTACTTCACATGGATTTATTTGGTCCTGTGCGGTACAAGAGCATTCATGGCGATAGGTACTGTCTGGAAGTCACTGATGATTACTCAAGATTTTCCTGGGTTTTCTTCTTAAAAGAGAAGTCTGAGACATTCGAGACCTTAGAGGTCATGATCAACAAGTTAGAAACTATCTATAAGTTGAAGATCAGGAAGCTTCGCTCAGATAATGGAACCTAGTTCAAGAACCAGAAGATGGAAAAGTTGTGTAACGAAAAGGGTATTCAACATCAGTTCAGTGCCGCATACACTCCTCAAATGAATGGAGTGGCTGAGAGGAAGAATCGGACCTTAATAGAGGCAGCACGCACCATGCTTGCTGATTCTGCTTTGCCCGTAAGGTTTTGGAACGAAGCTGTCGCCAATGCTTGTTACACACTTAACCGGGTCTTAGTGGTCAAACGATTAGGAAAGACATGTTATGAGCTGTTGAATAACCGGAAACCGAATCTTAGCCAT
Source organism: Pulicaria dysenterica (assembly GCA_947179395.2). NCBI lineage: Eukaryota > Viridiplantae > Streptophyta > Magnoliopsida > Asterales > Asteraceae > Pulicaria > Pulicaria dysenterica. The sequence goes on from OX359293.1 coordinate 21,416,284, forward strand.
CTTGAACCGTTTGGTGCTCCGTGCACTATGCTAAAACGGGAAGCAGAGGGAAAGTTCAGTTCCAAGGTAGAAAAAGGGTTCTTCTTGGGATACAGCATTCCGAACAAGAGGGTATACAACTTAACGACTAACTATGTGGAAGAGTGGTTTGAAGTGGATGTGCAGAGAAATTCTTCTCCTCCGATAAAAACTGGTGATGCCTGGCTGTTTGACTATGATAATCTATTTGACTCATTCAACCTGCCACCAGTAGCCTTAGAAGAAGATATTGCAATACAAATGTTATATGATCTTCACAACTCTTCTGACGGTGCCCCATCAAACCTGCCCTCGAGTACTGCTATACCTATTCTAAGTGATGCTGATTCTGATTCTGAAGATGAGCCGCATACTCCACCAGACAAGGGGTCGCAGGGTGAGAGTTCCTCCAATGATCAAACGTTAACACTTGAGGAGACACCTGTGGTCACTAACCTGGAAATAAATGTCGAAGCTCAGTTACAAAGATCAAGTAGAGTAGATAGAAACCATCCTCCTGAACAAATTATTGGGGATCCGTGTTCGCATGTTCAAACCAGGAGGCAAGTGACTACACTATCTGGGTCTACTTCTTCAGCGTCACCGGGATTAAAGCTGATGCAAGACTTCTCAGATCTGGGTGCAAATTTGGTTCAGTCTGTGGACTTCACACAATGTCTATGTTCGGGTTTTCTCTCCCAGATTGAACCAAAGGATCATCTTGAAGCTCTCAAGGATGACTCTTGGATTAATGCTATGCAAGAAGAGTTGCTTCAATTTCAGAAGTTGAATGTATGGCGCTTAGTGAACAAACCCAAGGGAGCTAAATCTTTTGGCTGCAGATGGGTTCTGAAGTGCAAAAGGGATGATCAGGGGGTGATTGTCAGGAACAAGGCAAGGCTCGTTGTTCAGGGGTTCAGACAAATTCCTGACATCGACTACACTGATGTGTTTGCTCCAGTCGCTCGGCTGGAAGCGATCCGCTTATTTCTCGCCTTTGCCTCGCACAAACGCTTTAAAGTCTATCAGATGGATGTTAAAAGTGCGTTCCTGTATGGCGAAATTCAAGAAACAGTCTATGTGAACCAACCTCCGGGGTTTGTTGATCCGATCCATCCCGACAAAGTGTACTTGCTGAATAAAGCGTTATATGGTCTTCATCAGGCACCGCGAGCATGGTACGAGACCCTCTCTCAATATTTGACTGATAATGGGTACCGGAGAGGAACCATCGACAAAACATTATTTATCAAGGGTGATGATAAAGACTTGATCTTGGTGCAAGTTTATGTGGATGATATCATTTTCGGTTCTCCCAATCCGATTATGTGTGAAGACTTTGCAAGGATTATGAAGGAAAAATTCGAAATGAGCTCAATGGGAGAGATGAAGTTCTTCCTTGGACTTCAAGTGGAGCAGACCGAGACAGGGATTTTTCTACATCAGTCGAAGTATGTTGCTGACATCCTAGCCCGTTTTGAAATGTCTACTCAGAAGACTGCTGCAACACCTCTTCCCATTAACCACGGCATGTCTCCAGATACTGAGGGGGAGTTGGTGAATGAGTCTCTCTACCGAGCAATGATTGGATCTTTGATGTATCTCACTGCATCCAGACCAGACATCATGTTTGCAACATGTCTGATGGCAAGATACCAATCCAAGCCCAATGTCAAGCATCTGATGATTGTCAAGCGGATCTTTCGCTATCTGAAGGATGCTCCTAATCTTGGACTGTGGTATCCATATAATGATAGCTTTGAGTTGACAGCTTACAGTGATTCAGACTATGGTGGATGCAAGAAGGATCACAAATCTACCTCTGGGGGTTATCAATTTCTCGGATCGCGTCTTGTCACATGGCAGTGTAAGAAGCAGACTGCAATTGCGCTCTCTACGTGTGAAGCTGAATACATTTCGGCGGCAAGTTGCTGTTCTCAGGTCATCTGGATTCAACAACAACTGCGGGATTACGGTTTGCAATTCTCTTCTACTCCCATTTTTGTTGATAATACTGCTGCCATTGCTATCACTAAAAATCCTGTCCAACATTCTAAAACCAAGCACATTGGTATCAAATACCATTTTATACGGGACTGCTAGGAAAAGAAATTAATTGATGTCGTGTCTATCCAAACTGAATTTCAAAAAGCAGACCTGTATACAAAGGCATTTGATAAACCTCGTTTTTTATTCTTAGTGAATGAAAACGGGATGAAAACCAAGTGTGAGGTTGTCCCTGATGATGCGACTTAGTGTCCTTGTTCGTGTGACTGTGTGTCTATTTTCTGTGTGGTTATATCTTGTTTGTCTTTGTGTTTATTTTCTGTGTGTTTTTGCGTTTCTATTTTCTTAGTTTTTAGTTTCTTTAGTATTTTAGGGGGAGATAGTTCAGAAAACATAGAAAATACAAAAAAAAAATCAGAAAACTTAGAAAATACAAAAAAAATCAGAAAACTTAGAAAATACAAAAAAATCAGAAAACATAGAAAATACCAAAAAAAAAATCAGAAAACTTAGAAAAAAAAAATCAAAAAACTTAGAAAATACAAAAAAAAAATCAGAAAAACAAAAATGAGAAGTTGATCCAACTCAAATGGAAAATGATGGTACACTGGCGTTCTATACAAAGTATGTCTAGTAAAATTAGGACTGAAGGCATGTACATATTCTTGAGAAATCTGTCTGAAAATTTGAGTCAAATCAGATAAGAAACAGATGGCGTGTAAGGCATATGATGAGAGTCTAGGCTGATAAGTGGTTATGCATGTGGAAATCCATAAAAGTTTCAAACTATCGAGACATTCCAAGTCTACAAGTCAATAACAGTTGAGATTAACTTACTCTGGTGCACACACCTATTACCATGCCAAATGTGCTTAGATGACAATGAGCAAAATGTAAAAAGAGGGTGAAAAATTGACCCCAATCTGAGATGTCAAAAGAAATAGATACATTGATATATCAATGTTAAATTGTCAAAGAGCATAAAATGCAGTGACAAAAGCTACATTGATCTATTAGTGTTGAATTGTCAAAGAGCAAAAAATGCAGTGACAAAAGCTCAACAGAAATTATCAGAAGAGGTGAAAAATTGACCTCCATGTCAAAGAGCATAAAATGCGTTGACTAAATCACAAAGCACATAAGCATGGTGGTTGGGTACTCAAGTTGTGCATCCTACTGAGTGAGTCAATACACTGTGAGATTTTAAAAGAGATAGTCTTAACCATGTACTCAGTTCTAGATAATCAGAAAATGTTGAAATCAAATCTGTCATTATCTGAGGAAAGTTAGATTGACAGACAGAAATTGAGAGAGTATGTTTGTGCCTAAGGTTCTGAAATAAATGATGACTAAGTATAGATGTGCTGGTACTGATTCCATCTTGGAACCTTCTCACAAAAAGATTTCGTTTAAGTAATTCATTTCCTGCAATTACTTTTGTGTTCTCATTTCTGTCGTTTAGTTTAGATTTTTTATTTGCTGCATTTCTGTTTCTTTTTAATCAGAAAAATACAAAAAGTTTTTGGTGTGTTTCTTATTTCTTTTGGTATGTTTATTTTCTTTATTTTTAATTTCTTGTGTTTGCATGTGCTTAAATGTTTTTACTTGCATTGAAGTTACTAACTGCTGTGTGCTGAGTACAGGATCGTCGAGAAAAAGTCTAACTCTATGTGAGAAAGTCAATTCACACGAAATATCGGCAACCCGCACGAAATGGAAAAGCATCACGTGCGAATTGGATTGAAGTATACGAAGTGAGATCAAATTCGCACGAGGTAATATCCACCACGTGCGAAGTGGTCTGTCACTTCGGATAAATACTTTGGATAACATCATGCGAAGTGAATCCACTTCGCACGAAGTGGAGCAGGGTATATATATTGTTCTCGTGCGTATTCGTCAGTACGCGTTCATAATTTCTACAGTGTACTCCTATTCTCTCTCGATTGTGATTCTGATTTTGTGCTAAGAGTGTTTTTCGATCCATCCTTGTGATTCGGTTTTGCTTTGTGAACATTCTGGTATAATTTTCGCTTCAATCCAACGGTTAGATCTCGAGTTATAGTCGATTTTGTGTTTGAAAGTCCAATAACCTTTAAAACTGAGATTTGAGATTTTTATGTGTTAATTTGTTAGATTTAAGTGAAAAGGAACCTTTGTGAACTTAGTTAGATGTCATTTAATCACTTAATCGAAACAAATACATTGTTAATCAAGGGTTTTAAGCCAAAGGCTTCGTCGAACTGTTCTTAAGTTTTAAATATTGGCCGTACGAAGTGAAAGCCAGTTCGCACGAAGTGGCGTCACCTCGCACGAACTCAATAATGAAAACGATGAAGCTGATGAGTTTTAGCCGCACGAAGTGAAGTGCACTCCGTGCGAGCTGTAACCACTACGTGCGAAGTGAATCGTAATTTAATTAAGATTAAAGTTTATTATATCCAACCACTTCGCACGTAGACTTTTTATCACGAGCGTAATGATGGTCATTTCGCACGTGGTAGAATGTCAATTTTGAAACGAACGTTTATTTTAATCTACAGATTTTAACTGTGTGTTCCGGTCTGTTGAATGTTTCTCACTAACGGGCTAAATGTTCTGTTCGCAGATTTTAAGTAATGGAACCTGCTCAAATTGAAAGTTCATCGACTTAAAGTGTGGCTCAGACCGCATCTGGCAGCCAGACGAAGGCAGACTTGAAAGCAGGGGATATGCACAACATCCGGGCCTGTGTGACAAAAAGTAAACTGACCAGGGATTGTGACGAAATCATCGATTACTTGACAAGGTCGCGGATCTATAAAGCCATTACTACAGCTTGCACGGCATACGCATCACATCAGCAAGAATTCTGGAACACTGCTGTATATGATGAATCCCTGGGTGGGATTCGAGGGAAGGTGCAAAATACTGATGTGTTTGTGTCGAAAGGTATACTGAATGAGCTGCTTGAGCTCGGGGATGATATTGCAGACCCAATTCTGCTGAACAGTTGCCGAGTGAAGGGATGTTTGTTAAGGTGTGGATATACGGGGGAGATCCGTAATGAATCGGTTTACAAAACAAAGCTCTGCCCCCCATATCGTTATTTGATGCATGTGGTATCTCATTGTCTGGGCCCAAGGAGAACCGGACACGATCAGCTTAACCAAACGTTCTCCCATCTGTTTGTAGCCCTTGTGCTTAATGTCAAGTTTAACATCTCCAGGGCTATCTTCAACTGCTTAAAGGAGAATCTGACAAAGAAAGAGGGGCAATTCCTGATGTACCCCAGATTTCTACAAATAGTAATTGGTGCTCAAGTGGAGGGACTGGTGAAAGAGGACGGTGATCGAATCAAGCTGAAGCACATGAACGAGCAGACTGTGCGACAAATGAGCCGGTACATTGGCACCTCTATCCCTCCAAAAAGACGTTTGATTTGTCATTTGGGCAACCCAGATTACAAGGCTCCAGAAAGGAAACATCTCTGGAGGAACGAGGGCTCCACATCCCAGGTGGAAAACATCGCGATAATTTCGGATGATGAGGAGCCTGATGTTCAGAGTCAGGAAGTCCGGGATCCCACTGGGGGAGAGGCTATCCCGGGGAGCTTAGATGACATCAACGTTGATGATTTCTTTGAAGAAGATGATGAGGAGGCAAGTCGCAAGAGGAAAGAAAAGGGGGTGGTTGATGAGCCAGAGAAGAAGAAGAAGAAGGTCTACAAGTTTAAGCCGCTAGTGGCTTCGTCTGAAATAATTGTCCAACCATCCTCCGTCACAGCTGCTCAAGTCACCACTCCTGCTCAAGGTGCTGAAGGGTCATCTCAGACCAGGTCCCAGCTGCCTTCCCTAACCATGGAAGCAAACCTAAACAGACTCCAAGGCTACATGCTTGACATGATCAAAGATGAAAGTAAAAGAAAGCTGGAGCTGGCAGAAGTAAAGCAGAAACTGGTCGAGAAGGATGCTCAAATAGAAAATCTGCTGAAAAGGGATGCGCAGATGGAGAACTTGTTAAAAAGAGATGCTGAGAGGATTTAAAGCTTAGAGAAGAGTAATGAGGAAAGAGCATTGATAATCAGCGAGCTTGTCAAGAAAAACGAGACGATGGAGCAGATCCTGCTTGAATATACCTCTGAGTTCAAACGGTTGAAAGATCATGTTGAAAAGCAGGATGAGGAGGTGCTCAGATTAAAAGAAGCCGCTGAATCTGAACAGGCTGGCACTTATTCTGGTGATGAACAAGGTTGATTATAGTCTGTGTGACTTTGTAATTAATTTCTTATTGATGTATTCTATGTGACGATGAATCTTTTGTAATGAAATATTTATTCCTTCGATGTGAAATGATATGTTTAATCTTAACTTACACATGTTTATGGTTTCTTATTTCTGTGTGAAGATCCGTTAATCGTCCAGCCATTGAAGGCTGAGATTCCTCAATCGTCGCGTCTGTTGAATGTTGAAGAGCGAATTGTTCCTCAGCATGAATATGATGCAGAGGAAGGGGAGATTCTTCCATTCCTGACCAAGGAACAAATCACTGAAAATCTGCAAATTCCAATTGAGGATGTAATTTTGGTAGAGGTGGATGAAAGCTGTGTGCCACCACCTCGGGCTGAACAAGAACCAACGTTTGATACTGATGAAATGGAAGTTGAGGACGAAACAGATCAACACTATCCTAGCCCACAAGAGGAGGATGATTTGCCTGATTTTGCTGAGCTGTTCAGAAATGCTAACGCTGAGGAAGTTGATCGGAGAGCAGAAGCTCGTGAACAGGCAAAGGTGGACTTCGACTTGGAGAAATATCTTGGTGATAGAAAGTCCAAGGAAGAAGAACGGACCGAGAGAAGAAGAAAGTATGAAAGATTTCTGGTTCGACAAGCTGGGAAAGCCAAGAGATCCGAAAGTTCTCCAGAATATTCAAAGTTCTATCAAACTCTGGGGAAGAAAACAGATGGTGAGATAGTTGGTTGGTGTTTCATGCCTGAATTCAATGTTTATGCAATCAAGAGAGAAAGGGGAGTTGAGTACTTCCAGAGGGCAAACAACATTCAAACACTGCCGTTCTATGACATTCGTCAACTTGCTCGCCTGCCTCTTTTGGATTGTGATGATAATAGTATTGCAAAATGGTTCGAAACACTGGTAAAGCGTGAGGCTCAATTTGGATTGAAAAACTTAAAGCCTTACATACCAGGGGTCAAGATCCATCCAACCAGGATTGATCCACTGACAGGGAGGAGATTCAAGATACTAAACTGTAAGGCTCCCCGTTGTATGAAAAAGTTGCCATTAAGGACTATGCCGACTGGGTGGAGCGCTAGGTTCAAGTGGTGGTACTTCAACGAGAAAACAACGGAGGCAGTGATTGTGTTAGACGACAACCTGTCAGGTGGAGAGACTGTGAAGGTATTCGATCCTATGTGGATCCGGAATTTTGGTAAAGACGACATAACAGTTCTATATTACAACCCAATTTTGTATAAGCACCAGTATATGGAGTTGGCGTTGTAGTTTCAGAAAGTCGTCCGAATATGTTTTGCTTTCGACATCAACGCTGGATCTGAGGAAGTGAAGTCTACTACTGTGTGATAGCTAGATTGTCATTTTGTTTACTTTGTGTAATCTTTACTTTGTGTAACTAGTATTGATAGAACTAGGTCTTAGGGGGAGTTTGTTGGTGCATATTTGTAAATCCCTAGTTCGTATCAATGAAATATATTCATGTTTTATTAAATCAATTGTGTTTTGAGTAATGGGTTGCATGTTTATATATTTTTAGTGATTCTATGTGATTATCTTAAGCTTACAAGTACTTAATCATGTGTTGATGTGAGTTTGGAAGTTTAAGTTTAGGAGAAAGATCACCACGTGCGAAGTCAGTCTCACCACGTGCGTAGTGGAGATCACTACGCGCGCGGTGATTAGGTCGGTTAAAAGTTAATTAATTATTATTAATATAACCAGTACGTGCGTACTGGACTCACTTCGTACGAAGTGTGATACATTACGTGCGTAGTGAATTTAAGTACACTATAAATACCTCTTAACCGCATATTAGCGGGGGTTAATCGAGAGTGCGCGGGTAATCGACTAATTGACAGGTAATCAACCGGGAGCTTTCGTAATCGACCTCATCCGACCTTAAGCCTTAGTAATCGTGACTTTGATCTCATAATTCCTAATCTTAGTGATAATTACGAAAACCAAGGGCAGCCTTAAGCATCTCTGTGTGAGTTCTTAGAGTTTGTTCTTGCTTCTACTATGTGTGTTTCTTAGTGTTACTGTGTGCCGGACACCTAAGCAGATCTTAGAATCCTTAGGGGGTTTGGGAAATAGAAATTCCGCACTATTTCTCATCCTAGATCAGTCCTAGCATTAGGGTGTTTTAGTTTAGTTTAGAACCCCATTCCCCAGCGGTCCTACATTGCCCTACCCACAGCAGACAGCAGACCTCCGGCAACAGACTTTGAGGACATCCTAGATGAGGATGCATGTCTTGCAATAATAAGAGAGATGGGATATGACGGTGAGCTCATCAGGAAAGGTCAATTCAAACGCACCAGCTTGCATCCAAAATACAATACATTCATGATGGTGCTTCAAAGATGTCTCACTCCAAAACACTCAGGCTACGAATTCCCAACGGAACATCAACTCAAAATCTTTGTAGCAGCTGCAACGCATATGCATGTGGACTATGCATTCCTGTTCTTCCAGGACATCAAAGCTACTATGCTCAGGAAGAACTCCCAAAAGAAGAGGGATTCGAACATGCTGCCCTATCACCGATTTCTACCAGTGATCATCCAGTATGTGATAGATCGAAATGCAGAAATTCCTCGGAGAACAGGTTTACCTTCCATAATTCCAAAACTTTTCTTGCATATAAAACCTGCTGTTCCTGCCAATCTACCAATTCCAAGACCATTCTCTGTATCTCTCTTAAATCTTTGTGAGCAAAATGATACTGTTAAGAGTTATAGGGAGAGTGTAGGAATATCTCCTATGGTTGTGCCAGAGCCGGCCATACCTACCCAAGGAGGAGTAGCACCAAGTGAGGATATAGCAATTAGGCCTCAGTCATCTGTGGGAGATGTTGAGAGGGGAGTGGGGAGAGAAAATGTTGAGAGGGGTGGAGAAGAGGGTGAAGGTGTAGAGACTAGAGAGGGAGGGGATGCATATGATCCCGCCACCATTCAAGCCATTGTTCAATATCTTTCTCAATCTACCAGAACCCAAACTGTTCTTACTGAACTTGGTCTTGACGATTCAGAGTCATCCAGTTCTTCTCAAGCTGAGTCTGCTTCCAATCAAGGAGGTGCCCCTTCCTTTGAACTTGATATATCTCCAGTGGGCACCCCTGACCAACCAATCGAATAACCAGCAGAAAGCACACCCTCATTCATGAAACTTACTAACCCACATACTACCTCTCCTGACCAGACTCACCCAGTTCAAACTACTCAGGTCATTCCACAACCTGGTGGTATGGTCATTCCTTTGACTTCAACTGCCCAAGCAACCACCATTCCTCTCATATACAGGGCCATAGTTACTCCTGAACATGACATTCCAGTCACTTCACCAAGTCATTCACTATCTGTTGCATCTTGTTCTGTCACTCCTGATTCTTTCCTAGATCCTAATCAATATGCCGGTTATGGAGTTGGCAGTGGTGGAGAAAAAGAAGATAGGAGTATGAGTGAACGAGAGGAGATGAGAAAAGAAAATAAGAGTGCTGAGGGAACACCAAACCCAGAAATCCGGGAAGCCACATGCACAATGGGGTCTTACTTTGTTGGGACTCATATTGAACAAGTCGTGATGATCCCACCCGCGCACGTTTCTACCCCTCCTAGCCACTACGGTGTCTCTCAACAGACACCGTCTTTATTGTACAGGGTTATAGCACATAATCTAGGTCAACCCCAATTGGGTGTTGGACCTATTAAACACAGAGGACTGCCTCCCTCGTCCTCGACTCCGTTTCATGCACAATTCAATTTTCCACGGATCTCCGCATATCTTGAACAACACAGGGTCACAATTGATGCACTGAGCTTTTTAACTCAACAAGTCTCCTCAACTTCCATAGGAGGTACCTCTCAAGGTGCCATCCGAGGATTAGAAGGAAATCCTGCTGGAGCCAACATTCCTGCTGCTCCAGTAGGTGGTCCTGCCTATGTGGCTGGTACCTCAACCAGAAAATGATTGACCTATTCTAGACTTATACATCTCATATGAAGTCTTTCCATGTCTTTTGAAAATGATTGACCTATTCTGGGTATAGCAGGCTGTACTAACAACTTTATCCCAGAAATAGAGTTTCAATTCTGCCTCACATAGCATTGTTCTTCCAGCCTCAATTAAGGTTCTATTTCTCCTCTCAGCAACTCCATTTTGTTATGGAGTTCTGACAGATGAGAAATTTTGTAATATTCCTTTTTGTTCACAGAAGCTTTCAAGGGTTGAGTTTCTGAACTCAGTCACATGATCACTTCTAAGTTGCTTTACAGACTCACCTTTTTGCATCCTCACTTTTGTTTGATAAAACTAATTATCTCCAGGGCAGCCTCACTTTTGGCTTTAAGGAATATTACCCAGGTGAATCGTGATAACTCATCTAATATCACCAGTGTGTACTTGCTACTCAGGCTTGGAGTACTTATGGGTCCAAACAAATCCATATGCAACATATGCAATGGGTCTGTTATTGAAAAATTTTGCTTTGATTTAAAGGACCCTTTATGATGTTTCCCTTGTTCACAGGCTGAACACAATTTATCTTTGACAAATGTGATTTTTAGTAATCCAGATAGGAATAGATTAGGAATACAAGCAGGTTTCAGTATAGGGATCAGCAGAATTAAGATCAAGTAGATACACATCTCTTTCTCTTTTAGCTATTAATATAGGCTTTCCCTTATCATTATAGATTGTTCCTGCTTTTTTCATAAAAGTAACAATATTGTCTTCATCACACAATTGACTGATACTAATCAGGTTGTGTTTGAGACCTTTGACATATGCAACTTTCTGGAAAGTAACCTTGCCTGCTTGCATCTTCCCATAGCCTTTAGTTCTTCCATGGGAGTTGTCACCAAACGTTACCTTAGGACCTTCATCTTCTTGGAAATCACTAAGAAGTCCTTTCCACCCGGTCATGTGCCTTGAGCATCCACTATCTATGTACCATTTAGTTGAACCTTGCACATGATATGAAAACTAAACACATTAGTTTTTCTTGGGAACCCACTTCATGGTGGGTTCAGATAAGGAGCACTTAGCATCTCCATCCGGTTGAATTGACTGGTCAGTTTGGGCAGGAACTGAATCCTGCGTAGGCTGATCAGTTTGTTCTTGTTCAGGCCTTAAGATTTCTGCATCACCATTTCGTCCAATGCTCTCAGTCTTAGGATTATTTGTTGTGGATAACTTTTCAACTTTCTTTACAAGTTGATTCACCTGAAGATCACTGACTTTGGACTTACCTTTGTCAGGTCTTTGTTTGTTATCCTTTTGATTAGAAGTTTGACTAACAACCTTCTTTTCCATGATCTTGGACTTACCTTTGTCATGACTACTGGACTCATCAGTTTCAACAGGTTTGGACTTACCACTGTTGATCTTCTTGGACTTACCAACATCTATAACTTTGGAGTTACCATTGTTGTGTTTTGACCTTTGACTTACAGTGGTCTTTTTGTTCTTGTAACTTCTCTCCGAGCCAGAAAGGCTGAGTGCCTAATCTTTCTAGCACAGACTTACCATGCTGTTTTGATGTTGAACACTCATTGTCATAACCTTTTGCTTTTACAAACATATTGTATTTCAGGTTATGACCATACTTCTTCTTTGAGGCTGACTTCTGAGACTCAATCGGTTGTCTATCCTCCTCAGAGTCTGTACTTCCTATCTTATCATCAGCTACATAAGTTGATGTTTGATAGTCACCTCCAACTATAGCCTTTACCTGTTTAGGTATTTGTTGATTTATGCACTTTTCAGCTAGCTTTGATGACTTACACCAAGACTCAGTGACCTTTTGAAGTTGATCAGATTTGTCTTTAGCTTCCTGAAGTTCTTCACTTAGAAGTTTATTAATGTGTCTTTGGCATTCAAGATCTCATTGTGCTTTCTTACCAACATCAATAAGAGATTGATTTTCATTAATCTCATCTTTTAGTTTAGCTATCTCAGCTTTGAGGTCATTTGGAGACTTAAGGCTGGTCTTGAAATCATTCAGCAAATAATCAAAAGCAAGACCTTTTTTCTCATCGGTGTAAGAGTAGAAATTACTAACCTTATACATGAAAGCAGGATCCCAATCACTTAGCTTGCTATTTTCCTCAACTTCCTTCATGTCAGCTTCAAAGATTGATTCGGACTGACCATTATCAACCTCATCTGATTCTAACTCTTCATCTTCTTGAGCCATAAGACATACATCATCATCTAAGGTAGATGATTCTGTATCCCAAGTTTCAGCATATTTAGTCCTTTTGCACTGGGTTTGTCTTCAGGCTTTCCTTTCTTGAGCTAAGTGTACTTCTTCTTGTATTTATCAGCTCTGTAAGCATTCTTATCAACAACTGATGTTGATTCCACCTTCTTTGATCTGCACTCAGCAGCAATATGTCCCTTCTTCTAACACTTGAAGCACACAACATTCTTGGGATCAAAGGAAATTTTCCCTTTGCCACTGTCAGATCTTCCTCTTCCCCTCTGAGCTCTTCTCGGTCTTCTGGCTAACATAGCCATTTGCTCAGTAATGATCTGAACATCATCAGAATCACCTGAGTCTGAGTCTGAATGGTCAGCTTGAGATTCTGACTTAGTTTCAGATTTAACAACCAGTGTTTTGGAATTTTTCTTCTTCTTGTGTGCAACTAATGCAGTTTTAGTTTTATCCAAAGATTCCTTTAGTTGTCGTTGAGAAGCTCTCTTGTGTTCTATGATCTGTTCATGATTTAGCAGAAACCCATAAATGGACTGTAGGTTGCACACATGCAGTGTTCCTCCAGCCCTCAGTGTCGTGGTTACTTCGTTAAACCTTTCTGGTAACACATCCAGAATCTTTAGCACGAGTTCAGCCTCATCTTTCTTTACACCCACACTTAGTAGGTCATTTATCAAGCAATGAAACCTTGTAAACAAATCTGACAATGTTTCATTCTTTTTGAAAATAAATTTTCATTTGATCTATTCAAGTGATTCTTCTTTTGTTGCTTGACCAGATCTGTGCCCTCATAGGTAACACTCACCGTATCCCAGATATCTTTCGTAGATTGGTACCCAGTTACAGTGCGCAAGATTTCATTAGTCATGGCATTCGCTAGAACACTTTTTGCCTTGTCATCCAGGTTGAAGAGTTTCCAGTCTTCATCAGTCCAAGATGCAGTAGGCTTTCTTGTTTCCTTTTCAGCTCTGCCAGGAGACGTATCACAAATAGTAGCAGGACTCTAGGTACTTTTCTGATGACATCTGACATACGATTGTCAATGGAATTGAGGAATAGCATGGCTCTGAACTTCCACATAGGATAGTCAGATCCATCTAATATAGGACAGCCATTGGCAGACATCTGAGGAATGTTTGATGGATTGTTGCTTGTCGACATTTTAATCTTTATCAGAATCTTGAACTTTCAACTTATGAAATTATTCAGCCTGCTCTGATACCAGTTGTTGGTCCCTTTGTGAGAGTAACAACAAGCAACAGTGTGTAGAAGGGTGGTTGAATACACTTTCTGCGGAAATTGAACAATTCAAATAAAAGTGTTACACTAAGTAAATAAAACCACAATCAGTCGAATGCTTTTATTAAGGAAATGATTACAATGCTTTTTATAAGAATATGATTACAGTAACTATCAAGTAAACAACTCTTGATATGTAAACACCTAATATAAATCTCTCAATCTCTCAAACTTAGCTATCTATAATCAACTTATGATTATAGATATTGACGACTCTCTAAACAGGATTTACATAGATTGATAACTTACCAATATCACAACTTATGTGAGTATTCGAACACACGAATAGGTTGGCAATCTGTGAGTTTCTTGATCACATTGAACTGACAATCAATGATTCAAGAATCGTAACACATACGGTTGAGGTGAGATATTTGGCTCTGTAACTTGTTTTTCAGAATCGTTCCTCTTAACTTATCAGGAGAAAAGTATTTATAATCCTGTGCCTACGGTTCCTAACAAACTGGACTAATCCTAATTTGCTAACTAACTACCGGATAACTCGGAATCTTGAATCTTGAATCTTCTTATCTTGAGTCTTCAATCTTCAATCTTGATTCTGGAGTCTTCTTATCCTTCCCGTTGATACAGAGAGTTAAAAAGATAAGTTTAAAACATATTTAAACTTTCCTTAGACTAACTTCTTACTCGGACTGAGTTACTCAGCTTGAAACTCATCAAGCTGAGTTCTTCGAGAACAAACCCGAATACAAACATGAACTAACACGTATACTGATAAACTCATCCTTAGAAGTCTAAAGAATTAACTAAAACTTATTTAGTAACTCTATTGAGCTGACTCAGTATTCACGCTAAGTCACTCAGCTTGAGACTCATCAAGCTGAAACTCAATATATATATCTTAATTTAAACACACAGCTTATCAAACATATTGATAATCTTACTAAGATATCGTCTAAGCTGATCGAACATATGCTCAGCTTATATTCAGCTTATACTCAGTCTGAAACACTGTACATGTTTAGTCTGATCAAGCCATATAATTCTATTTAAGTTATATCTAGAACATATCCAACAAACTTAACTTTGTCTCATCAAATCTAAACTGATGAGATCATTTTCCCAACAATAACTATTCTCTCTTTTCTGTTTTTAAGTTGCATATCATAGTGTAGAGTTTGATACTTCCTTTCGGGTTCAAAATGTGGTTCTTTCATGCTTTTAAATTCGTACTTGCTTCCGTTGTGCCAAACCACGAACCCCAACATAAAGTAAAAACTACTTTTCACCCACTAACTTTATCTATTATAATATTATTATTCTTATTACTTTTGTCTCCCTTACCTTTCCACCAACCGGACACCAAAGGCTAATATATACTCAAGCATGGAAACATGCTGAGCATCAATTCATCGTAGTTGAACACTGATTTCTCATAAGTTGAGATCTAGAAGAGTTAGCAATATATTTTCTCAGTGTAATCAAACTTGTTCATGTGTTGAACATCCTAAGCATTAGTTTGTTAGGATAAGCTTTGTCTATGTGTTAGACAGTTTAGTTTCCATCTTTATTGAACTTAGATTTTCCGCATCTAGTTCATGTAATTCTTGATTCATATCAATAAGAATTATATAAAGTATAAACCGTGTGTTTCTAAATTTTAAAAGCTTAAGTTTGTATACAATCCGTCCCCCCCCCCTTCTACAAACATTTGTTGTTGTGGTATCCACTTGGGACAAACAGTATTAATGTTGTACTTTATTCTAGAATGGAATATAGAGAGTGGTTAATCTCACTGTTCTTCATAATTTTGCATATTTTGGTAATATCAATGGATAAAAGGATGTTATTCAGGATATGTTGTCAGTGACTACTTATCTTGGTGGGAACCTCGATAAGGTTGTAACGTCATACAAATTTTTGGTGGAGATTCATAGTTATTGAATATAGGTAGAAGGTTGTGAATGCTAAGATTTGACGGAATTCATTAGGGAAGTGAATATTAGATTGACCCACCGTGAATAATACCTCTTGGTCCGAGTCAAAGGTTTTCATCACATAGGTTGTCCTCAAATCTAAGATGTTTAGTTCGGAATGTGGAAACTTCTAGTTACTTAGTGTCTCTTAACGTCACACCATAAAAGGCTGATCATATAGGGCGTATCTAGAATAAACAGAAGCCGTGTTGCCAAATGCTAATATGCAAGATGTATTTTCAACTCCTATTAAGGAAAGATATTTCTAAGCCCATTAAGTAATTAACACTCGTGAAGTGCATGGCCATACCCAAATGAACTGATTTGTTTTTTGTCGTTTATCATGCAGTCAAAGTCGGATAATCAAGAAATGAAAATTTTGAGTGTTGTAGAGTTGACTCTTACCATGCTCACACTCATAATTAAAATATCACGCTGCAAAGGGAAAAGCCTAACTGTATGCCCACAGTATAAAACAGTTAGTTTTATAAGTTTTTTATTTATATGATTATTTATATTATCACGATACCCGGGTATAAGAGTTCTTATGGCCTAGTTCGCCTAAATGCCTATCTAGGGGCCTCTTCAGGTCAGTGTCATCAAGTACGGGTTGCCGACTTGCACAAGTGGGAGTCTGTTAGATTTGTGTGCAATCAGTGAACCTTGATGCCACGTCCAACGCCATAGGGCACTCAATGGTCACACTTGTGAGGACCTGTAATCCAAGAAGTAACGCAACCACACTCAGAGAGAAGGGATTTATAATTAGTTAATTATAGACAAGTTGTCGTAGGTTACGGTTTTAACATACGTATGAGAGATGATTATCAAATTAATTAATTAATAAGTAAATATATTTCTTAGTTAATAAATAGATATTGTTAATCATTTATATTCAAGATTAATAATTTAAGTTTAAATTATTTATTTTGGATAATATTTATTAACGAGGAACGCGAGGGGCTAAATTCAAAGTCAACGAATTTACAACTAACATATATTATATATAGTTGAATTTACGAATATTACATATACTATTCTCATAATTACATTAGTTACATATATTTAATTTGAAAAATGATATATTCTCTTATTATTTTTTTATACTTAATTCTCTTACTCAACATAAAATAATATCCAGAAATCATTAATTATTACGTTTTAATTTTTTTATTGATTTTGACACTTGTGTTGATATTGTGAAATGTAAAAGAAATAGTAGAAGGAGTATATAATGTGTCATTCAATTTGTTTTTCTTGTCCTTTGTCCAAACACAACTTATAGAATAACTTAATATTTAGGTAATAATAGTATATGATTCTACTTTTAACTAAAAGGTTAGCTATTAAATACATCTCTCTAATTATTTACAAACTAACAAATCGTTTTAGAAAACATAAGACTAATGCAGGTTGTCACTTACTTTCCATTAAATGTAACGAAAATAAAACATAAGTCATTAATATTTTTGATAATTTTTAAACTACTTACGTGAAATAATGCACGTTGCATGCCGCACCCACGAGTGCGGTTTCCACTTAAGTTATCAACTTACATTCCGGACAGCAAGTACATTTATATAAAATTTAATAAAAAAGAAGTAACAAAAAAGTTTACATGAAGCATTTAGAAAAAATTTAAGTGGTTATAAAAATGACGACATTAAAAAAATATTTAATCCAAATTGGCAAATAGAGTCGAACAATAATTACACTTTTGTTTTATGTTAATTTGATTTGATTACATAGCATTTCAAATGTGAAACTTGGTATATGTCAATTTCGTAATTTATCCACTTTCCAATGAAATTTTTTTAATTAATTGTACTTTCCATTTACCGATGAGATATCGTCTCTTGAACTTTCTCACGCTTCCACTCTCTTGTAATCCCATTATCTTCCTCCCAGGTTTGTCTTTTTTTACCTCCACCCTATTACGGCAACCTTTCTCCTTCTATGTTTACTCATCTCTCTCTCTCTCTCTCTCTCTCTCTCTCTCTCTCTCTCTCTTTGTTTGCCTCAATCCTCTCCATCTGTCTCTCCGTCGCATCTTAGATGGTGGTTTGTCACACACACAATCTCTTTCTCCGTTGCATCTAAGTGATGGTGCGTCATTCCAACCCACAAGATGGTTTATTTCTCCTTTCCTGTTGTTGTTTTTGTTGTTACATTCCTTGTAGTGTGATCCACTATGGGGTATACATGCATGTTGGTTTTAAGACCCGAAAATTTATTTTAAACACGTTTTGCTTCCGTTGTGCTCAGGCTTTTGATGTGCATCGACATCCTTCGGTAGTATCAGAGCCAGGGCTACAAGATGTAGCACATTTGTAGCTCGAAAAATCAATTTTGGAAGATTGTAATCTGCGCAGAAGGTCTTAATGGGTCGTGAAGCTAGTCTTCATGGGTCATGAAGAGCACACGACCAGTGTTCATAAGGGGTCTGGTTGTGAAATGGATTTTTGGATTTCACCACTCCCTCACGACTCGTGTGGAGTCGTGAGGCTCTAGAGAGTCACGAATAGTAGGAGGTCATGAAGAGAATCGTGAACAGTAGCTTGTGGAAATGGTTTTTTAGCTCACGAGCTCTTTCTGGCCCGTGATCGCTCGTGAAGCCTTTGGGCTTCACGAGTCATGAGGGATCGTGAAGGGGTCGTGGAGCAGTTTTTTGGCTTTTAAAAAAATTTCGGTTTTTCGAGTTTTGGAGGTATTTATGGTTTTTGATCAGTTACTGTTTTGATATCCCCTCATATATTTTGGAACATGCACTTATACGCATGTTATAGTTTTGGCATGAAATGCATACTTGCATATATTTGTTTTGTGTATATATGAATATGGGTGTGAAAGGTTGTTTTGTACCTAATGCATATTTACAAAAATTTCGCGTTGTGCCTTAAGTGTTTGTGTTGGAAATTGTTACCAAAATATTTTATTTGTCACGGTTTTTTTGGCACACTGTGCTTCTTGGTTGTGTTATGGTTGTTATATTCATTTATTTGGTGGTATGCGTGTGACATGGTATGAAATTATAATTATTTATTCTTTTAAATTTTTGTTAGAAATATTAAAGTGAGGGGTGTAATATGTAATTACTCAAAGTTGGGAAAATGCTATATAAAGGCATTTCCCCCACATTTCTAAGTAAGCTTTGCATATTTTCATAACTTGTGTCTTGTGTTCTCTCTCAAGCTCTCGGCTCTCACTCTTTCAACCGAACACACACACAAACACACACAAGTAAGTTAGCATTGCTTCATCCGTAGTTAATACGGGACCATCAATTGGTATCAGAGCCAAACTTGTTTTTGGTTCTTGATTGTTCGAAAAACATCAAAGAAGCTTTGGCAAAATCCAAGTTTGAAGTAAATAACAAGAACTCGGGTCCTAAAAAGCTTCCAACAACAAGGCTAGTCAAGAAAGTTACAATCTCAAACACTTCCGAAAATTCTAACACATCCAAGGTATAAAAATCTATTGTATTCATCATATTTTAGGGCTGTTCTTGAAGTATACTACTTTTGTATAAGGCTTCTATGTGTCACACTTATAAACCGAGTTATATCTTCAAAGGAAAAAGTTCAAAAGTTTATTAAACACGTGATTTTATAGCATTAAATTTATGGAAATCTTGCATTTATGATGTTCTTGAGACATAAATGCAGATTTGAAGAAGAAGAATTCGGATTTTATATTTAAAATTATTATTAATTTTTCCAAAGGTTAATTGTAAAACAAGGCAACTTAAGTACTACCCATCCAAGCAAGGTACAAGTGGATAGTCACCTTAAGAGGTAAGCCATCAGATTTGACAAGGACACATCAGGTTCTATAAGCTGGTCTCTTGGTCAATGCGATTGACCCTTGGTGCGGCTTATAGCATTTGGTGCGGCTTATAGCGTTCAGAGCCTTAGTCACAAGTGACTTCTTATCAGCCGGACTTGCCAATCGCATGTGATTGAAACAGCTAGAAATTGATATTCTATCAACCGGCTTGTAAAGGGAATCGCACGCGATTTACACTTGAAACTTCTATCAGCCGGATCCAACTCTTCAATCGCATGCGATTGAAAAGTTTTAAGTTACGTGATTCGCACGCGATTGAAAGTTTTCTATTTGATTCGCACTTGATTGTCAGGACTAACCATTTTATTTCCCAAGTGATTGATGTTACAGGATTGAATCACGCTCAATTGATTACTTTACTAATCAATACTAAGTTCTACCCTGCCCATTTGTTTTAAAGGAATTCACTCTCAATCGCACTTTATTGGACCAATCGAATTCGATAAGACAATAGTGATTCCTAAAATTTGGACAAGTGATTGACTCTTTGGACTTGAATTAAAGAACTTTAAGATACTTGGACTTAATCAAGACAATCTAATTCATAATTGAATTTAATCCAAACCAGATCTAATTCAAAGGTGAATTAAATTAACTCAAGTCTTTCTAGTTCAAAGTTGAATTTAATCATTATAAGATCTAATTCAAAATTTTAATCAAACTCTCAAGTCATTTCTAAAATCAAGCTTTCGAACAATCAAACCATCTTACAAGTGAACGATCATTTCTTACAAAAATCACTAATCTTGTCAAGCACAAATGAGATGATGTCCATTGGTTCCGACACAAAACCACCTGTTTTGTTTCGGGGGGAATACAATGTTCGGAAAGGAAGGTTCATGGACTTCCTTGAGCACAACGAACTCTACGGAGATAAGGTGAGGGAATGCATCGACAAAGGAAACTCCAAGTTCACAAGGATCGTTGAAGCTTACTCAACCAACAATCCCCCCATTCTCAGACATGAAAGAGAAAATACCAATGACGAGCTGACCGCTACTGAGAAGGAAACAAAGAAGGCTGAGAGACTGGCCAAGTACTATTTGAAGCAAGGTCTCTCATCTGAAATCTATTTAAAGATAGACAGCTTGGGTACTGCCAAAGAAATCTTGGATGAAATCAAGAAGCAGCTTCAAGGCACTGAGGAGGGAGCATACATTAAACGTACTCAACTTGTCAACAGTTACCATGATTTCAAGGCCCGTGAAAATGAGCTTCTATCTGAAACATATGGCAGATACTGCAAATTGCAGAATGAGATGAGGTCTAATCAAATTGTCAGAACTGACCTTGATTTGAACTGTGTTTTTCTGAATTCATTAGGTTCTGAGTGGAAGGGCTATGCTAGGCTGTACAAACAGATCAACAAAGATCTTACTTCTGTCACCTTCCACAACATCTTTGAAGACCTAAATCAGTATCAAGATGAAATCCTGCAGTCTCACCCTAAACAACCAGTTGCTGATCCTCTTGCTTTGGTTGTAGCTGACAGGACCCCCAGGGAATCTTCATCAAGGTCTGCCAAACTCAAACATGTGGTGCTCAGTGAATTTGATCATGATGATGATGATGATGTCTCTGTAGAGGCTGCATCTCAAGCACTCACAGTTGCCAACAAAAACTTCAAGAACCGGTTCAACAAGACTAACAATAGACAACGGTTCACTTCTGGATCGAGAAGACCTGAAAGGTTTCTCCTGCTGACAAGCCTAGGTTTCAAAGAGAGGAGAGGAATGAGGAAAAGAAGAATGATCTCAAATGTTACAACTGTGGGAGATCGGGACACATGCTCAGGAACTATCCCCAGAAGAAAGTCAAAGATGCTGAATACTATCGACAAAAGTACCACCTGTCAAAGCAAAAACAGGCTGGGAATGCACTCATGGTGGAAGAGTACCATTTCCTGGAAGATACAGACTCAGAGAGCGATCCAGATGGTGAGGATCATGCTCAGTTTTGTTTCATGGCCAATAGTGAAACGAGTGGTAGAGAGGAATATGATGGTGATCTCTCAGATACTGCAGAGGAGATCGTTGACAGTGGAAAGGTACCCTCTATTTCTAATTCTAACATGGGTTTTAAACATGAACACATACAAACCATATTAATCCGAATGAAAGAGTTAGAAAATCAGGTAATAGAGTTAACCACTAGAAATGAAGTTCTAGAAGATGTTTCATGCAACAAGGATAAAGAGGCACAAATAGTAATTAAACAGCTAGACAACGATTTAATTAGCCTTAAGTCTCAATTATCTGTGAAAGAATCTGAATTCTTAGAATTAACCGATAAGACAAATAGCACTATACTAGATCTTAAAGCAGAATGTGTATGTGCTGAAAAGGATTCAGAAATTCTCAAAACTGAACTTAGGAATGAACTAAGTACTCTTTACTCTAGAATCAATGAACTTGAGTATCTTATGTCCAAAAGTGATCAAAGTGAACAGACCATCTCTCAATACAAAGAAAAGGAACGTCCTTTCTCCAGATGGAATTTCGATGGGCTGGGCTTCAAATGGAGCAAGATTACATCCAAACAATTATACAATGCTAATCTGTTTGGCGAAGGCCTTACCCAACAAATGGTTTTTATTGGTCAAGAAGAGGAAAATATTGAAGAAGATGTCAAACGAACCCTTAATCTCAGAACTGCAATTCCATTTTACTACTGTGATCTAAATGACTCATACCTCACATGTCTCACTTCATCATCTGATACTGATGTTTCATCTTCTGTCTATTCTGATGAAGAACTCTACTCACCTGTTTCACCAAAGCCCACTGTTGAATACATTCCTCACAAAGAATTACAAGACAGATTCAACACCCTGCATGAATTTTGTTTTACCCACCTTGTTCAACAGGATCTTACCAAAGTCTTCCAATCAGAAACCACATCTGAACCCTCTCCACTAGTTCAAGAAAATGCCATCCTCCACAAGCGTCTCCAAATAATATTCAATCTTGATGGCAAGATCATTGACGACTTGTGCAAAGAAAATTTTGAATTGCTTGAACGAATCAAAGAAGTCGAAACTGCACTGGAACTACCCACTCCATTTACCTTCTCACCACAGGGAACCATATTAGATGAACGAATTGAATGTTCCAAACATGTGTCTATATCTTCTCAAAATGTCAAACTAGTAAAATCTGTTAATCATAATGCGGTAACAAATCTTACAATTAAACAGATTTATAAACCAAAATAACTTTCTACTTCTAATCACAGTTCTTGTGTGCACTTAGATGTACCTAAATCATCACGAGCTGCAGCTAGTCGACCACGACTTTATTCTAATCTTTTACCCTCTGCTACAGATGTGAAGACGGCTGGAAACAAGAAGTTTGAAATAAATACATCATGGAAAAGAGCTATTCCTAGATCCACTAGGAGGTGTTCAAATTTGAATCCTGTCTGTGAAAACGTTTTGATGTTTGATTCTCTTTGTAATCATTCCAGTTCACAAGGCAAAACTGCTTCTACCATGTTTTGTATAAGTGATGGTTGTACTCATGGACACTGTGAATTTAATTGTTGTTATGATTAATTGAGAAAGTCTTTAGGTGTTAAACCATGTGCTGATTGGACTGATTTTTATGCTAATCAAGTATGTGTTCCATTTTTAAATTCAAAAGGCTACACCATTAATCAATGGATCACCACTCGTCAATCTCATGCACTTAAACGCTTAAACAAATCCAACCGATTGCTCACGATCAAGGAACTGGAAGTCTACAGATGGCAGGGCTATGAAGCATTTAAAAGGGCGTGGATTGCACAGGAAAAACACTTGCATTCTCAAAAGCGTTCTCGTAATTCCCCTTCCAAAATCTCCAAACCTTCAAAACCCAAGCCATCCTCCATTCAACGAGTAGTAAAACCTACTAATCGCAGTGCTCCAGTTCAGCAAAAGCAAGTTGATGCACCGACGCCACAAAGAATTCTTAAGCATTCCTCGCAACCATGGATTCGCAAACATAACGCTTCCGCAACTCTACCGAATCCAAAACCTCAGATTCCATCAACCGTCAAACCAACAGTGGTAAAGAAACTTTCTTATCAGCCAATTTCTTCCATATCTATTCCTTCACGACAACAGATTAAATCCACATGGGTACTCAAGAATAGATTAGTAGAAGTTTCACCACCAAAAGCAGACAAAATCACCACTCAATCACTTCTAGGGACTAACAATCAAGGACCCATTCAGATATGGGTACCTAAACGTGATTTATTCTCTTTTTGCAGGTGCCTCACTTGTGGTACCTTGACTCCGGCTGTACCAAACATATGACAGGCAACAAAAGTTTTCTCAAGAATTATGTTCCTAAGTACTCCGGGAATGTACGTTTTGGGAACGATAATGTTGCACCAATAATGGGGTACGGAGACATTGAGAAGAAGCACATCAAGATCAAGAAAGTCTCATATGTTGAAGGGTTGGGTCATAACTTGTTCAGCATTGGACAGTTCTGTGATAAAGACCTAGAGGTGGTGTTCAAAAAGAACAAATGTTCAGTTTTAACTAAAAATGGAGATGAGTTGCTTGCAGGTTCCAGAAATTCTAACCTGTATTCCATTGACTTGGAAAAATATGACTCTTCTACCTCTGTGTGTCTACTGTCCGAAGCTTCTACGGATCTGACTTGGCAATGGTACAGAAAACTCTCTCACCTGAACTTTCAAAATATTAAAAAATTAGTCACTGGTGACTTGGTGAGAGGCATTCCCAAGTTAAGGTTCAAGAAGGATCATCTGTGTGCAGATTGTGAAAAAGGAAAAATGAAGATGGCTTCTCATAAATCTAAACAAATATTTAGCACTACGAAGACTTTGGAACTCCTGCATATGGATCTGTGTGGTCCTATGAGAATCCAGTCCAAGAATGGGAAGAAGTATATTTTAGTCATGGTGGATGACTACTCTAGATATACTTGGGTCAAATTTCTGCGCTCAAAAGATGAAGCAACTCCCACAATCATTTCCTTCATCAAACAACAGCAGAACAAACATTGTCAGAGTGTTGTCTCTATCCGGACAGACAATGGAACGGAATTCAAAAACAGTACTCTGAAGAGCTTCTGTAACCTCGTGGGAATCAGCCACCAGTTATCTACTGCATACACACCACAACAAAATGGTGTCGTGGAACGAAGATATAGAACTTTGGTGGAAGCTGCCCGAACAATGCTTTCATATTCCGGGCTCCCACCTTCCTTCTGGGCTGAAGCAATCAGCACTGCCTGCTACACGCAGAACCGCTCTTTCATTAACAAACGCTTTAATAAAACTCCATATGAACTGGCCAATGGCATAGTGCCTAATATCAAATACTTCTATGTATTTGGTAATAGGTGCTTTGTACTAAATGACAAGGATAATCTAGGAAAATTTGCTCCCAAAGCGGATGATGCTGTTTTATTAGGTTATTCTACTGAGTCCAAAGCCTACAGAGTTTTTAACAAACGTACAAAGAGCATTGTTGAAAGCATCAACGTAACATTTGATGATACATTGACTGTTACAGATTTTCCACCTAAATCAACAGTTAATGCTTCTGAACATACCTGTTCAGGACCTACACTTCAAAATAAAGAATCAGACAATCCATCCAGTTCAAATATACATCTTGATTTTTTGTATGATTTCTTTAGACCTGAATCTTCTCTTGTTTTAACTGACAACAGGAACGACACAGTTGTACAAACAAGTGTTACTCTAACGGCTCCTACGGTCATTGAGACAAATCCATTTGCAGATCTATACGCTGAGGATTCAACCTTTGTTTATGTCACTTGTCCCCCTGTGACTTCTCAGATTCCTGACCCAGAGAGCCCTCCTGTGTTTGATTCAGACCCACATTTCTCTCCAGAAGATGAAGGAGAAACACGCCACTTACAAGATCTCATTCCTTTCTCTTCCACTTCACATGAAATTAAGTGGACCAGACATCACTCTGAAGAGAACATCATCGGAGATCCTTCAGTTGGTATTCAAACAAGATCCACAACATCAAACTAATGCCAATTCTCTGGTTTCTTAAGCATCATTGAACCCACCAAGACTTGTGATGCATTAGATGATCCAGATTGGGTAGTTGCAATGCAGGAAGAATTACACCAATTTGATCGTCTTCAAGTCTGGAGATTAGTTCCTCTTCTATATGGCAAATCTGTTGTCGGAACTAAATGGGTATTCAAGAACAAACGGGATTCGGATGGAGTGGTCATCCGTAACAAAGGTAGGTTGGTTGCTAAGGGCTACAATCAACAGGAGGGCATTGACTATGATGAAACTTTTGCCCCTGTTGCTCGAATTGAAGCTATACGGCTATTTCTTGCTTATGCAGCCTCTAGAAGCTTTCGTGTCTTTCAAATGGATGTACAAACAGCTTTTCTTAATGGTGTACTTAAAGAAGAAGTTTATGTCTCACAGCCTGAGGGTTTCATCAATTCAACACATCCAAATCATGTTTATATCTTAGATAAGGCCTTGTACGGGTTAAAGCAAGCTCCGCATGCATGGTACGACGTCTTATCTGAATATTTGATTGGTGAAGGCTACTCCAAAGGAAAAACTGATACCACTCTCTTCACAAAGAAAAAGGGTCGGGATAAGATTTTGGTTCAGATATATGTGGACGATTTATCTTTGGATCTACAAATCCAAAATACAGTGATGAGTTTGCTAAATTCATGGCAAACAGATTTCAAATGAGCATGATGGGGGAGATGTCATTCTTTCTCGGACTCCAGGTGAAGCAGTTAAGTCATGGCTGCTTTATTTGCCAATCAAAGTACATCAAAGATCTTCTCACGAAGTATGATATGATTAACTGCTCACCCATATCCACACCCATGGCTGCTAAGGCACAACTCTCAGCCGATCTTGATAGTTCTCCTGTAGATTTGAAAAACTATCGTGGGATGATTGGATCGTTACTGTATCTCACTGCTAGTCGTCCGGATATCATGTTCTCTACGTGTCTTTGTGCCAGATTCCAGGCTAATCCCAAACAGTCACATCTTCTGGCAGTCAAGCTGATATTTCGATATCTTAAAGGTTCTATGGATCTAGGTCTATGGTATCCCAAAGATTCAAATCTGGATCTTCATGCTTACTCAGATGCTGACTATGCCGGTTGCAAGATTGATAGGAAAAGCACCTCTGGTAGTGCACACTTTCTGGGTGATCGTTTAGTCTGCTGCGCCTCAAAGAAGCAAAACTGCGTATCCACTTCTACAGCTGAAGCTGAGTATGTTGCTGCTGCAATGTGCTATTCACAAAGTCCCTGGATACGAACACAGTTATCAGACTTTGGCCTTAGGTATGACAACATTCCATTACTATGCGATTCCCAGACTGCCATAGCAATTTCCTGCAATCCGGTACACCACTCTAAAACCAAGCATATTGATATACGTTATAACTTCATAAAAGATAACGTTGAGAAAGGATTAATTGAGCTACAGTATGTGCCTACTGAAAATTAGCTGGCTGACCTGTTTACCAAACCATTAGACGAAAGTCGCTTCACTGAATTGGTATCCAAGTTCGGCATGCTCAACTTGAAAATATAACATACTGTTGCTCCATTTTTCATTTCCTTTTTGTTTAGAGTAGGTGTTACACTATTTGTTCTTTGTGCAGCTTCCTGATGCAACACTCAAGGGGGAGTGAACTTCTGGTGACACATATATTCTATGTGTAGGGAGAGGAAAAATTATATACACATAATGCACATGTGTAGGGGGAGGAATATACAACTGATACATTTACATTTCCTAAATCTTGAGAATTTTTTTATATATAAAAAAATGCAAAAGTCTAGGGGGAGTGTGTCAAACAAACATTCAAATCAACCATATCTGAAAAACTAAAGTTTCAAATCTCAAAATTCAGATATTTTGATTGTTCATAAATTTTTCAAGTATTGGTTCAATCGCATGCGATTGATAAACAAAGGCTAATTCGCATGCACAGGGTGATTCGCATGCGTTTAAAAACAAAGGCTGATTCGCATGCATAGAGTGATTCGCATACGATTGATTAACAAAGGCTGATTCGCATGCAAGGGGTGATTCGCATGCGATTGATAAACAAGTTGATTCGCATGAGATAAACAGGTTGATTCGCATGCGAACAGGTTGATTCGCATGCGATTAATAAACAAAGTGATACGCATGCTATTAACCATAGAGTGATTCGCATGCGATTAACACACCAAAGAGTTAATCACATGCGATTAAAAACTTCTCTCAGCCGTGTTTTTTTACCGTTTCACCATCCAATCAACGCATGACACGTGTACAGTCTTGACTTATAACCGTCCCATCAGTTACCAAGCTTCCATTACACGATTCAAAAACTCTAAAATTTCTAAAGTTTCTCTCACTTTCTTGGTTACTTTAGCATACGAATCCTCTCGTTACTCTGCCAAAATTTACACTCTTTATATCAAAATACTCCAAATCACAAAGGTAACAACTTGTACGGTTTACATTTTGAAAATTTTGAGTTAAAAGGGTAATTTTTGGCCTTAGAACACCTGTATGCGAAAGTGGGTTTCGGGACTTTTAAGGACTTTTTGGGACACGAATCAAACTCGTTTGATGAAACAAAGTATGCGATGGGTATGTTGAACACATGGGGAACACTATGATGTAAAAATATTTCAAAAATCTCGAAAAATGTTCTTCGTGTTCTTGGGGAGTATAAACATACACTAACAATTTGGTTTTTGGCCTAAAAAGGGGTGTTAGGGTGATTTTTGGACTATGCTCCAGTACTACAAAGTTGTTCAGCACTATCTAATTGACACTCTCAAAGTTTCAAAACAACTTTTTTATACTAAAAATCATCATGTACACAGTGAGGGTTCAACACTTAGCGTGTTAGAACATTGGTCAACATGGGTAAAACTTTTGACATGCATATCTCTTTATCCTTAACTTATGTTTTTACCTTTCTGTGCAGATAAGATGGCTCAAGCTATTGTTGACCCAGAGGACATCATGCGTCGGTCTGAATTCTTAAATTCAAACTCTCATGAGAACAACCATTACACTGACCTCACCAAACTCAGAAATCCTAACTACCCAATCATCACTGAGATTCTGAAAATCCACCCTTTGAACTACCTTCTAACCTATAATCCTACCATCACTGGCACACATGTCCCTGAACTCTATGTCCAACAATTATGGAAAACTTGTGAGGTCCGTACCAATGACAGGGACCAAGAAGTCATATATGCTGAGGTTGATGAGTACACTGTTGAAATTACTGTCAGTCGCCTAAGAAGCATCTTCAGACTTCCAAGAGCTAACAGTAGGCCACCTGCCACTACTTTTGATGACATACCAACTGAGGAAGATTGTCTAGCCATTGTGAAGGCTATGGGCTATGATGGTGAGCTAGTAAAGAAAAATCAGTTCAAAAGAACCAGCTTACATCCAAAATACAACTCCCTGCTGACTGTGCTTCAAAGGTGTCTCACCCCAAAGCATTATGGGTATGAATTCCCCACTGAGTATCAACTCAAGATTTTTGTTGCTGTAGCCAACCATCTGCATATAGATTATGCATTTCTGCTATTCCAGGATATTAAAGCTACTATTCAAAGGAGGAATTCCCAAAAGCAGAAAGAAGCAAAAATGTTGCCTTACCATCGCTTCATACAATGATCATCCAGTATGTGATGGATCGGAATGCTGATATCCCTCGTCGGACAGGTTTACCTTCTGTTTCTCCAAAACTCTTCATTCATATTAAACCTGCTAACCCGACCAATATGCCTATTCCAAGACCCTTCCCTGTATCTCTCTTAGATCTTTGTGAGCAGAATAATATTGTCAAGAGTTATAGGGAGAGTGTAGGAATACCTCCCATGGTTGTGCCAGAGCTGGCCATACCTACCCCAGGAGGAGTAGCACCAAGTGAGGATAGAGTGAATAGGCCTCAGCCATTTGTGGGAGAAGCTGAGAGGGGAGTGGAGAGAGAAAATTTTGAGAGGGGTGGAGAAGAGGGTGAAGGTATTGAGACTAGAGAGGGAGGGGATGCATATGATCCCGCCACCGTTCAAGCCATTATTCAATCTCTTTCTCAATCTACCATAACCCAAGCTGTTCTTACTGAACTTGGTCTTGACGATTCAGAGTCATCCAGTTCTTCTCAAGCTGAGTCTGCTTCCCATCAAGGAGGTTCCCCTTCCTTTGAACTTGATATATCTCCTGTGGGCACCCCTGACCAACCAATCGAACAACCAGCAGAAAGCAAACCCTCATTCATGAAACTTACTGACCCACATACTACCTCTCCTGACCAGAATCACCCCGTTCAAACTACTCAGGTCATTCCACAACCTGGTGGTCTGGTCATTCCTTTGACTTCAACTGCCCAAGCAACCACCATTGCTCTCATTCACAGGGCCATAGTTGCTCCTGAACATGACATTCCAGTCACCTCACCAAGTCATTCACTATCTGTTGAATCTGGTTCTGTCACTCCTGATTCTTTACTAGATCCTAATCAATATGCCGGTTATGGAGATGGCAGTGGTGGAGAAGAAGAAGATAGGAGTATGAGTGAATGAGAGGATGTGAGAAAAGAAAATATGAGTGCTGCGGGAACACCAAACCCAGAAAGCCGGGAAGCCACATCCACTATGGGGTCTGACTTTTTTGGGCCTCATATTGAACAAGTCGCGGTGATCCCACCCGTGCAAGTTTGTGCCCCTCCTAGCCACTACGGTGTCTCTCAACAGACACCGTCTTTATTGTACAGGGTTATAGCACATAATCTAGGTTAACCCCAATTGGGTGTTGGACCTATTGAACACAGAGGACTGCCTCCCTCATCCTCGACTCCGTTTCGTGCACAATTTGATTTTCCGCGGATCTCCGCATACCTTGAACAACACAGGGTCACAATTGATGCACTGAGCTTGTTAACTCAACAAGTCTCCTCAACTTCCATAGGAGGTACCTCTCAAGGTGCCATCCGAGGATTTGAAGGAAATCCTGCTGGAGCCTGTTGGGGTTCGTGGTACACAGCAACGGAAGCATGCAAGGTCAAAAACGAATTTTCAAACATAAAAGGAAACCACAAGATGAACCCCATAAGTGGATATAACTCTACAAGCTAGTTAAGCAACTAAACAGAAGAGAAAAGAGGAGATTATACCCTTGATGTCTCTGATGGTTGTGTGTGTGTGGCTAGCTTCCAAGTCGTGACCTCCTTTCTCGGCTCCTTCTTACAATATCGAAGTCCACCCCGAGTGAATCGTGACCCAAGTGTACTAGCACTCCTTTAGCTTGATGAAGCTATTGGAACACAACCAAGACTCCACCAGAAATCTGCTCCCCTTCTCTCTTCATGAACTTAGCAACTCTCACAATTAGTTCTAAGTGTATTTCTTTGTAACAAAATGGCCAAGAGTAAGAAATGAGAGAAGTGCATGTCTTTTATAAGCCAAGCCACGACCCCAGGTCTCCCCAAGTCGGCCCAAGGCTAATCATCACAAACAACATGCATTGGTGGAAGCTATAGGTGAAAAGATAAAGTTGTTTCTGTCAGGCAGGGTTAGCGCCGCTAACCGCCCACGGTTAGTGCCGCTAACCTCCCATGGTTAGCGCCGCTAACGCGGCTGATTTAGCGACGCCAGAGTTAGCGCCGCTAACCCCTGCGGGAAACCAACTATCATTATTTATCCTTTCTTACCCTCATATTACAGGTTGTGTCAAGGTCAACCCCCGGCGTGTGACCCGATAGGCCCATACATCATCGGTAGTGATCATTTGGCGTACGTGTGTCCGTGGGCATACTCCAACAGACTCCCACTTGCACATGACTCTACGTACCCAATGCATCACAGACAAAGAGCGGCCTCTAGTAAGACATCTCTGCCCCCAAGTCTGTATGGGTTTTGTCTTCTGCACAAAAACCAATCTGCAACCCATGTGAAAAGGTCCTATCGATAAGTGATCAAACATCCTTTTGTTCGCGATATCCAATGTGAACACGAGACATGGTACAAAGTCATTCTCCGTTCGTTCACGATTATGTTTCTCGATCTAGACTGGTGGTGACCAAAATATACAAGTTGCAATCAATCATAAATTATTGCAAGCTTTGAGCATGGCCATGCATTTTGGTGTCAGCGACCAATCATCGAGTGGCCCAAGGATATCTCTCTAAACAGAGGAACAAATTCCTTTGACTTACACTGCCCACCATAGTGATCATACTCTGCCCAACTACTCCCTTTATAACAGCCACGGACTGCGTTTGAAAGCAATTAGAACAAAGCAAACCAAAGTGATGCAGCCACGTGCATCTCCAGTCTTAGGATGAACTGATATTATCATCCTGATTTACTCATGACATGTACCATAAAGTAAAATTAGGTGTGGGTCGTCCAGTCACTTGAAACACTTTCAAGTACAGGCGAAGAATTGCGTCCCCGTGCCCCAATCCCCATTGGACACATGACCAATTACTTCCCTCAGTCTTAGTTCATACTTCCTTCCCGAGAAGAATGACCGACTGTGGACATTTAGAATGCTTGCGCATTCAGGGAAGAGCAAAACATGCTAAGTTGGAACACAGTAAAGATTTAAAGAAATACCCGCAACTTGCGTATTACTAAATCCCATTTAATAATCGATAAATACAATAAATACAATACTGCTTCATGTTCCCAAAAGGGTAAATACAACAAATATACTAACCAAATACAAAGGCATGATCAAACCAAATCACTAGCAAATCTAATCCCAATAGCTCGAGTATGAGCGTCATGTTTTGCTTGCGATAAAGGTTTGGTGAACGGATCCGCCACATTGCTATCCGTGTGTACTCTGCTGATAATAATATCTCCACATTCGACCACGTCCCGGATGTAATGATACTTCCGCGGAATATGTCTCGTGCGTCGGTGAGACCTTGGTTCCTTGGCAAGAGCAACCGCACCCTCGTTGTCTCAAAACACCTCAACAGGGTCGGCAATGCTAGGAACCACTCCCAGATCTTGGATGAATTTCTTCATCCATACAGCCTCCTTCACAGCTTCACTGGCCGCAATATACTCCGACTCGGTAGTAGAATCGGCCACAGTGTCTTGCTTGGAGCTTCTCCAGGAAATAGCACCACCATTGAGCAGGAACACAAACCCCGATTGAGATCGGCAGTCGTCCCGATCGGTTTGGAAGCTAGCATCTGAGTAACCAGTCACCCGCAGCTCTTCCGCACCTCCATACACCAAGAACATCTCCTTAGTCCTCCGAAGATACTTGAGAATGTTCTTTACTGCCGTCCAATGAGCTTCCCCAGGGTTGGCTTCATATCTACTTGTCATACTTAATGCACAAGATATATCAGGCCTAGTACATAACATGGCGTACATGATCGAGCCAATTGCCGAAGCATATGGAACTCGACTCATTACTTCCCGTTCCTCAGGGGAACTCGGGCTTTGAGCCTTGCTCAACACTAAACCATGCGACATAGGTATGAACCCCTTCTTGGAATCCTCCATCCTAAATCTCTTTAGGACCTTGTCTATGTACGTACTCTGGCTCAATCCGATCAACCTGCGGGATCTATCTCTATAGATTTTGATCCCAAGAATGTAAGCTGCATCCCCAAGATCCTTCATTGAGAAACAACTCCCTAGCCAGGCTTTTACCCCTTGCAAAGTTGGGACGTCGTTCCCAATTAGTAGAATATCATCTACATAAAGAACTAGGAATACAACTATGCTCCCACTAGCTCTAATGTAAACGCATGGCTCATCCTTGCTTTTAGAGAAGCCAAACTCTTTGACCTTCTCGTCGAAGCACAGGTTCCAGCTCCGAGAGGCTTGCTTAAGCCCATAAATGGACTTCTTAAGCTTGCAGACTTTATCCGGAAACTTAGGATGTACAAAACCCTCAGGCTGTGTCATATACACATCCTCTGCTAGTGTTCCATTAAGGAACGCGGTTTTGACGTCCATTTGCCAAATCTCATAATCATGAAATGCGGCAATGGCCAAAAGTATCCGGATAGACTTCATCATAGCCACCGGTGAAAAGGTTTCCTCATAGTCTATACCATGAGTTTGTGTGAAACCCTTAGCCACCAGTCGGGCCTTGAAGGTGTCTACCTCGCCATCCATGCCGATCTTCTTCTTGAAGACCCACTTGCACCCTACGGGTTTGCATCCCGGCACGGGATCAACCAAGTCCCAGACTTGATTATCCGACATGGACTGAATCTCGGATTCCATTGCCTCTAGCCACTTGGCGGACTCAGGGCCCACCACAGCGTCGTGGTATTTGGTAGGCTCATCAGAGACCACTACCATGTCGGTGCCCTCAGATATGTGAAAACCATATCTCTTTGGCTCATGCCGACTTCTACCAGATCTTCTAATAGGCAACGGGTTTACATCATCTCCAGCTTCATCATGCTGAGAATCAACCCTCTCAGGTTGTGAGCTAGTCCCAACATCAGGTTCTACATTGGCAGTCTCTTGAATTTCTTCAAGATCAACCTTTCTCCCACTAGCGTCTTTGGATAGCAGTTCCCTCTCAAGGAACATCGCCCTTCGAGCAACAAACACCTTGTTCTCCGAAGGTTTGTAAAACAAATATCCCATAGACCCAGCAGGATGACCAATGAAAAAGCACCTTTCGGCCCTGGGCTCCAACTTGTCCTCAACCTCACGTCTCACGTAGGCAGGACAACCCCAAACCTTTAAATATGAAATGGATGGAACCTTTCCATGCCACATCTCATACGGTGTTTTCTTAACCTTCTTTGTTGGTACGAGGTTAAGGATTCTACCGGCCGTCTCAAGCGCATATCCCCAAAACGTAACGGGAACGTCCGTACGAACCATCATAGACCGAACCATATCCAACAATGTTTGGTTCCTCCTCTCGGCGACACCATTTAATTGTGGCGTCCTAGGAGGGGTTAACTGCGAGATAATCCCACAATCCCTTAGATGTTCACGGAACTCGGAACTAAGATACTCACCGCCTCTATCAGATCGTAGCATCTTAATCCTTTTCCCTAGTTGATTTTCTACCTCGTTTTGATAAGTCTTAAATACCTCAAAGGTATCCGACTTTTGTCTCAACAAGTAGACATACCCGTATCGACTATAATCATCAATAAAGGTAACGAAGTAGCGGGAATGATCTCTTGTGGCATGCTTGAACGGACCACACACATCCGTGTGAACGATATCCAACAAGTCTTGCGCCCTCTCACAAACACCGGTGAAGGGTGCTTTGGTCATCTTGCCCAATATACAAGATTCGCATACGTCATTAGACCCGTGGTCAAATGATTCCAAGATCCCATCCACTTGGAGCTTGGCGATGCGTTTCTTGTTTATGTGGCCTAACCGACCATGCCATAGAGACAATTTATCCAAAACGTTTTTGGGACCCGAATCAACATTCATGATTGATCTAGTGCTTTGCAAGCTTACGCTTGTTTCATATATGCCATGACATGGAAATGCTTTGAAATAAAAGACATGATCTTTGTAACATAAAATGTTACCATTCTCAAATTAAAAGTAAAACCATCGCCATACAAGGCATACAATGAAATAATGTTTCTTGCCACACAGGACGCAAAAGATACATTTAACAAAACAATAGATAAGCCGGAAGGAAAAGCGAGCTCCACACTCCCAATCTTCTCAACCGGGACAACCGCCTTGTTTCCCATGATGAGATCCAACTCTCCATCAACCAAGTCCCTACTTCTTCTTAGTACCTGCACATTATTACAAACGTGAGTACCACACCCGCTGTCTAAAACCCAGGCGTTAGAAGTAGAAGTGTTATGGAGTTCAATCATGTACGTACCAGAGGCAGCGGCACCTTTAGAGCGAAGCTTCTTGAGCTCCTCCGTGTACTTGGGGCAACTACGCCGGTAGTGACCCTTCTCCCCGCAGAAGTAGCAGGTTGACTCTTCCGGTGAGGTGGCAGCGGGAGCCACTTGCTTCCCCTTCGGCTCCGGGGTTGGGTTAGGTTTGGGCTTCGGCCCTTGGGCCTTGGCCTTCTTCTTTCCCTTGCCCTTCTTGCCCGAAGCGGGCTGCTTCCGCTTGTTACCACCCTCGTTGATGGTGAGAACGGCAGTGGAGGTGGTGGGCTTTGACTTGGCAAGCTCGCCCTCGGCGGTCTTTAGCATGCCATGCAATTCCATAATGGACTTGTCCATACTATGCATGTGGAAGTTCACTATGAACGGACCATATGCAGGAGGCAAGGATTGGAGGATGATATCAACCGCCAACTCCTTCCCCATGGGAAAGCCCAACTCCTCGAGCTGATCCACGTACCCTTTCATCTTAAGTACGTGGGAGCTCACATTGCCGCCCTCCTGCATCCGGCAACCGATGAAGGCTTTGACGCACTCATAGAGTTCTTGCCTAGCTCGCTGTTGGAACATGTCCTTCAGCTGAGAAATCATCTCAAACGCACTCACTTTCTCGAATTGCCTTTGCAATTCGGGACTCATGGTCGTTAGCATAAGGCAAGTCACGTCATTTGTGTCCTTGAGGCGTTTTTCATACGCCTCGCGGACGGCCCTCGCCGCGTTGGTAGCAGGAGCCTCCGGAAGAGGTGACTCAAGGACCTCTAGCTTCATTTTATGACGTAGGACAATTCTCAAAGTCCTATGCCAATCCAAAAAGTTTGGCCCTGTGAGTTTCTCCTTCTCCAAAAATGGACGGAGTGACATGTTGGTGGTGTTGGTGTTGCTAGTAGATGCCATCTACAAGCAAAGTACGAAATGGTTAGTTATTATTGTATTAAATCCTTGTTAAGATAATTACCCTCTTGTTATAAAAACAAATTATATTAACAAGGGCTAAGAACCTCAAAATACTCTAATCCATGACGGG
Source organism: Pulicaria dysenterica (assembly GCA_947179395.2). Lineage (NCBI taxonomy): Eukaryota > Viridiplantae > Streptophyta > Magnoliopsida > Asterales > Asteraceae > Pulicaria > Pulicaria dysenterica. Next base: position 21,452,758 of record OX359293.1, read on the forward strand.
TTTTCCGCGGATCACTTCATAGAGCTATTTTAGGCCGGTAAACTATTTACCAATTGCAATCCGTGATCACAACTCTTAGGCACTTGCGGGATCCTAGGTACTCATAGCACCCATTTGGCATGTTTGATCCCTCCACACCAATTCCTCATTAACCCACTTTGATAGCTCGGCTAGAGCTCGACAACTATCAATGCGTTTTAAGTCTTGGAATTGTAAATCGTCCGTCAAGATACACGGTGGTACTCTAGCCCAATGGCCGGCTCGGCTAGAGCTCGACAACCGACCTTGCGAGTTGCCACACGCGCCTTCCACACAGTTACGCAAAACCGGTCTCGGCTAGAGCTCGACAAACCGATCATGTTTCACTAGAATCGGGCGGTGTCATTTTACGGGTGGTGTGAGATTTACTTTTGAAAAACGGGTTTTAGTTTTTCCGGTTAAAACACTTTTTACCAATTCTTGTCTATGTGGCGCGCGGAGTTTGTAAACCAATTTAAAACTCTTTGATTTTATTATTTTGAAAAATTTTCTAGCATGCGAAGAACCTAAACATCCATGCAAGAAAATATATAAAATAAAATCAACCACGCATGTAATATAATCCGGTAACGAGCCAAATCCTATGCGTCTTGCCCGTGAGCCAACGGGCAAGACTAAGTCATCTAAGGACTAGACCGAATGACCCGATGTGTGCTCCTCCCACTTGATCCATTGCGTCTCCTACCGACCTTCGGATCCAAGTACGCCAAGACACCCTCCACACGGTTCTTGTTGGTTGCTTCGGTTCACCCTATTACAATTTACAAATTTAAAAGGAAATGGCATGCAAGCCACAATTTCTATTCTAAGCTAATTCTACAAATTACAAAGAATACGAAATCGGCATGCAAGCCGTTAAAATTACAAACCGAATAAATAGATTAATTATTACAAACCAATGTGGTACAAACCACCAAATGAACTAATACATTAATCTAAATCAACCAAACACATCTCATAGGTCATATGGCTCAAAATTGTTACCGGATACGCATACTACAACCATATACAAGAAATCACACATCAACACATGGTGTGCCACACAAAACCATGTAAATCTTATATGTCTTGGTTAAGATTATCTAATCACTCAAGGCACTCATAATCCTATGTACATATGCATTAGGAACCTCAAACAAGTCAAAATTCCATAGTCATATATACACAATGTAAGTATATGCAATTAATCATTTTCATGCCTAAATGTTAATCCACATATAAATACATCAACCAAGACATAAGGCAACTTTAATCTAATCACAACTCAAATCTGGAACAATTCCAGCAAGTACAAATAGCCCAAAAATCCAACAAAATTGATCTAAGGCAAAACCATGCATTCTGCCAGTAAGGGGTTAGCGCCGCTAACTATAACGAGTTAGCGCCGCTAACTCAGTTTAGCGCCGCTAACTCAGTTTAGCGCCGCTATCGCGAGACGACATTAAAACAAGTCAGTTTAACAAAGAGGACTGTTGACTCCGACTTTAGCACCGTTAACTAAGGTTTAGCGCCGCTAACATAGAAAGGTTAGCGCCGCTAAACACTGGACAGAACCAAAAATCACATTTTTCGGATTTTCTTGGCCATCTAGTGCAAAACCAGTGTAGAGCTGGCTCTGATACCACTGTTGGGGTTCGTGGTACACAGCAACGGAAGCATGCAAGGTCAAAAACGAATTTTCAAACATAAAAGGAAACCACAAGATGAACCCCATAAGTGGATCTAACTCTACAAGCTAGTTAAGCAACTAAACAGAAGAGAAAAGAGGAGATTATACCCTTGATGTCTCTGATGGTTGTGTGTGTGTGGCTAGCTTCCAAGTCGTGACCTCCTTTCTCGGCTCCTTCTTACAATATCGAAGTCCACCCCGAGTGAATCGTGACCCAAGTGTACTAGCACTCCTTTAGCTTGATGAAGCTATTGGAACACAACCAAGACTCCACCAGAAATCTGCTCCCCTTCTCTCTTGATGAACTTAGTAACTCTCACAATTAGTTCTAAGTGTATTTCTTTGTAACAAAATGGCCAAGAGTAAGAAATGAGAGAAGTGCATGTCTTTTATAAGCCAAGCCACGACCCCAGGTCTCCCCAAGTCGGCCCAAGGCTAATCATCACAAACAACATGCATTGGTGGAAGCTAGAGGTGAAAAGATAAAGTTGTTTCTGTCAGGTAGGGTTAGCGCCGCTAACCGCCCACGGTTAGCGCCGCTAACCTCCCATGGTTAGCGCCGCTACGCCAGAGTTAGCGCCACTAACCCCTGCGGGAAACCAACTATCATTATTTATCCTTTCTTACCCTCATCTTACAGGTTGTGTCAAGGTCAACCCCCGGCGTGTGACCCGATAGGCCCATACATCATCGGTAGTGATCATTTGGCGTACGTGTGTCCGTGGGCATACTCCAACAGAGCCAACATTCCTGCTGCTCCAGTAGGTGGTCCTACCTCTATGGCTGGTACCTCAACCGGAAATCTGAGTGATTCCGGGTATGTTACACGTGCAGATCTTCAAGATGCTATTCAACAAGCCGTGTCCCTAATCCGGCAACAAATACAGGAGACAAATCTAAAGCTGGATCGGATCGAACAAGCTTCCAGGGCACAAACTGAGCAGCTAACCAGAATTGAAATACTTCTTGCAGCTCGCCCTCCAGCAACGGCACCTCAACCTCAACCTGATATTACCTCTCTATCAGTCGACGCCTTAAAAAGCATCCTGTATGCTAAAATACTTGATCAAAGGCCAGACTCTACGTAAGATCAAGACCTTCTGACTATTCTACGAGCTGAACAACGTCCACAGGGAATCTCCTTGGATGATTTCACAGAGTTTCATGAAGATGTCAACAGTAAGATAGACGGGGTGACAAGAGGGTTTTACACTTCTCTCAAAAAGGTTACTGACCAGCTGGCAATACTGGAACAGACATGTCAGGCTCAGGCACAGGGGAGTAAGAGGAGGCGGGATGATCAGGATCCGGATGATCAACCCGAGGGGGAGAAAAGGAGAAAATACATATCTGCTCCCTCCGTAGTTGCTACTGTACCTGTTCCTCAATTCAGTTCATACTTATCTGCAGGTACAAATTCAACTGGGTCCGGAAGGTAACACCACCAACAACAACAAAAGGGCGATGAAGTTCATGAACGACAACAAAAGGAAGATGCTGAAAAACAAATTGTACTTTACGTACCTCAGCAACAATCTGAACTGAGGCCAAGTGATCTTGAAGAAGGTGAAATACCTTACGAGCAGCCCCATGCCGAGATGTTTGACTGGTCTGGTGACTCAGAGGAACAAATGGAAGATTTATATGAGTCTATTCACACATCTCCAGCAAGGCATGTGGGGGAAGGTAGTTCTGCTCTGCCAGAGGACGAAGCTGAGGATCCTGAGATGGAAAGTCTATTCAAGGGTATTGATGAATACGTCAAGATTGCTGCACGTCCAGATTCTCCTAGAATTGTCAACAAATTTGATGATATTCCCAGTGAAAAAGAACTTGCACTTAAAAGAAAAGAAACGGAAGCAATTTCTAGAAGGGAAGCTAGGAGAAAGCCTAAACGAAAGAAATCAATCTTCGACGTGTCCAGGGTTCTCAGTGGGATTAATGTTGAAGTTCATGAAACTTTCCCTCCTCCTCCTGGTCGGTTTCAAGAATCAGCTGCCGATGTACTTCAAAGAAACAAACAAAGAGAGGCAGCTGAGAAAACAAGACAAGAATCTAAATGGCCCTTGCCAAGGAACTTCATTGTGCCACCTGCTCCTCCAGTGTATCGTGGGGATCCAGAACATGATGCAGGCAACATGTTCACAAGAAGTGCTGCCCAACAACCTATATGTAAACCTTATTTTGTCAATTCTGCTAATCTTGAAGAGAGAATTCCAGACATATTCAGCAATGAGCTAATACAGGTTATTTCCCCTGAGTTGCGGAACATGGACGATAAACAGAGAAGAAGATATGAACACATCCTCTCTCAGTCCATGACAAAACCCAAAGAGATCAAATCAGAGTATCCAATAGTTGAACTTATCAATATCTATACTCAGACAACCTTCAGAATAAAGTATGTCATCTTTCATGTCAGAAGAGCAAACAACCTATCATTCTTTCTCAACGAAGCAGACTTAAGGTTTGTAAATATTGAAGACATCAGCTTCATCTTTGACACCCTCTCTTAGAAAAGAGAAAGGGGCCAGAAGAAGAGTTCGGAAGGGTTGCTCTGATGAAATACATGAGAAATTAATGGAATACTTTGAGGAACATGATCTGCAACTCGGAGCTGAAAACAACTATCTGAAAGTCAATCTCTTAAAGCCTAACCAGAGCCATCCAGATCTAGACAAGCTTGATGAATTGACAGTTATCTATGATGGGCATCCAAACTTCAAAGGTGATCGACGGGTTGTCTCAAAGAATACAAAAGGCGAAAAGATCTTCATCAGACTTGATGAACTCATGGCGTATTCAGACGGCACCTTGAAAATTCTCCATCATAAGATTCATCAGAAAGTTTGGGAAAATCGGGCAGCCTATACTGATGAAGAACATGCTGAAGCCTATCGTGCTATAGAAAGGATGAGAATGACACTGGCAAGCAGAAGACAAATTCGCAAGTGGCAAGTGGCATTCAGGATTCGCAACAAATCAGCCTATGAATAGATTAATTTATTTATTTGTTGTGAATGATTACACGTCTCACTTTGGGGGAGATTGTTAGAAATATTAAAGTGAGGGGTGTAATATGTAATTACTCAAAGTTGGGGAAATGCTATATAAAGGCATTCCCCTACATTTCTAAGTAAGCTTTGCATATTTTCATATCTTGTGTCCTGTGTTCTCTCTCAAGCTCTCGGCTCTCACTCTTTCAACCGAACACACACACAAACACACACAAGTAAGTTAGCATTGCTTCATCCGTAGTTAATACAGGACCATCAATTTTTAATTATAATTATTATTCCAGCCTGCATGCCGTTTCATTTATTCATATGTACTTGTACTAGTATAATAGGAAACACTTGGCTTTCATGCCATTCCTTTCTTTTGTATATACTTGTAATATGAAGAGCACAATCAAGAGTTGAGGAGGAGACGTCCTGAAGAATTTGGATCCGGAGAGGTCCCGTTGGTGGTAGCGGATTCAGTGGGAGCACGACATAGTCCAGGTTGTCCCTAGTAGACCTTGTCCACCCGGCTTGGCTCGCGGGTAGGACGCATAGGTTTTAGGCATAGTTACCAACACTTTTTTGTATGTGTGTGATGTGATTTTACTTTATGCATGGTTGTTTAGTTTCTTGTGCATGCTTGAGATTACTTTTTCAAAAGTTAATAAAATCACAAGAGTTTTTAAATGGTTAACAACTCTTGCGCGCTCCCGATTAACAAACTTAATAAGAGAAAATTGGTTTTGTCGCTTACTTTGATAATCAAATTTAAACATGGTTTTAATAGAGAAAAAAAGCTCGTTTTCTAACATGCAAATCTCGCACCATTCCACAGATGACACCACCCGATTGTAGTGAAGCATGGTACGATTGTCGAGCTAAGCACGAGTTATTCCATGTGCATCTGTGTGTAAGGTAAGTGTGGAAACTTGAAATTATTGGTTGTCAATCTTAGCACGAGCTAATAATTTTCAAGGTGTCACCGTGCATCTTGTTGGACAATTTACAATTGCAAATTAAATTCTTTGAGTGTTTGTCGAGCTTAGCACGGGTCAATCAAGAATTTTAATTTGGAATTGGCGCAAGTATGGATACAACATGCCAAACAACTAATGGTTGTCGTAGGATCCCACAAGTGTCTAAAAATTGCAATAGAGATTGCAATCGGTAAGATAGTTACTGGCCTAAATAACTCCATGACGTGATCCGCGACAAACCCACCATGTAGTGGAGTGAAATATGGTTCTTAGACCTTGTAAAATAACTTGTTTTTCAAAGCGTTTTGGTTAATTATTTTAACGAGGATGAAATCAAACTAATTAATACGCGTGCTCCTTTTTACAGTCAGATGTACAATTTTGATAACACCACGTCAAACTTTTCACTTCGTATCTTCCTAGAAATGAAGAAACTCACGGGAGTAAACTTTGTTGACTAGCTTAGGCAATTGAGAATTGTCCTTCATGTCGAGTCTAATTTGCACATCCTTGAGGAACCCCTTCCTAAACCACCTGCTACCAACACGGTTTGGGCCGTCCGATACACATATGAGAAGTGCGTTAAGGACACACACGATGTTGCGTGTATCATGTTGTGAACTATGAGCTCGGAGATGCAAAAAAAGGTCAAACACATGAGTGTGTACAACATTATTAACAAGCTGAAGTATATGTTCCAACAACAAGTTAGACAGGAACACTTAAGTGTGTTAAAAGTCTAGCCGGTTGGATGCTGGAAGGCGGGAGTGTAAGTTTCCATGTTCTTAAGATGAAGTCATACATGGACCAATTGGAGAGCTTAGGATTTCCCATAGGGAAGGAGCTCAGTGTGAACTTCATACTTCAGTCCCTACCGGCATCATATGATCATTTTTTATGGACAATCATATGCATGGGATGGAGAATTCCATAACTAAATTGCATGGGATATTAAAGACTGCAGAGTCTAACATTGCCAAGCATTAATTAACCTTATCCATTCTCGTTTTTGGTTCTAAGGAATAACAAATGGTGAAGAAGAAGAAGTTGAACCCATAATAAGAGGTTGGGGTCTTCAAGCCTATTTTAAGCATAGAGTCTATGGACATTAACAAAGTGCTTCAACTAGAGACTCTGCAAAGGGTGGTTTGCTAATTCTGCGGAAGATTTAGGGATTGGGGCCGTCATGCCTGCCCTACGTGCCAAAAGGATATAAAACTTCTCAGAAAATAGAGTTATTTTCCTACTTAAGGTACATTCATGATTATATTTCATTTATATTCTTTAATAAGCTAGGTTGTTGACCCAAGATCTTAGACTCACGTTTGTCACAGATTTATTTTCTTACGAAGTGTAGGTCTGGTCGTTGAAAGAAGGAAGAGCATAAAGAACCGGATCTCTAAAGAAGAAACATTGAGATTGTCCTCTACAAGAGAATTGGGAGTGTTGATCTCGCCGCTATTTCCGGATTATTTATTACTTTTGTTTTGATGCCCTGCGTGGAAAGTTTTGCTTTATTGTATGTTCTTTGAAGATGGTGGATGCATTTTGGAATTTATAGTTTTGATGTAATCGTTTTTTGCATGTTGTTTATTCAATTTCAAAGTTTATCCATGTCAATGCTCATGTATTATTTTAACCATTTGTGTTGTTTAAATATACATTTGATGAAGATGGATTGAGGCTTGAATTGAGATATGATCTGAAAAATATTTTTGAGATGTTTGTTAAAATAAAAAAACTTATCGATATCATAGCATACATAAATATTAGTTGTAAGTAATAAGGTAATCATGAATAATTGATTCTTAGATCCAAAAGCAGTTTGCATATTTTAACTCTATGACATAATCAACTTAACCAAATAAACAAGAGTTGCATCACTTAGATCTAGGTGGTTAGGATCTTCGATAGAGTATAGCCTCGGGTTAAACTTTTGATACAAATCTTGTTTATTAAGCAAGGTCATTAAGAAATCCTTCACCGGTATTAGTGGGTGGGATTAAAACTTGTTGGATATTAATCACACTTGTGTGGATAATCTGTTCAAGCATGCCACAAGGAGTAACAATAGTGAAACGTCTCCGTCACCATTTTAACTATAGTTGTTGTGAGAATGTTTACTAGTTAAAAGGCTTATGTCTGAAACCTTGGAGGTGTTCGGAACTAACCAAAGTAAACAAAGACTCAATACGGGTATATAGATTAAGATACTTAGATCTAGTTAAGATGCTAATATTTCTTATATCTATATTGGATAGCCATGAAATAAATTATGAATTTATCTCATAATTCATTTCCTTCAGAGACACATTGGTACATGGTCTCACATTGTCGGAAACCTAATATCATTGAAGGTGATCTGGCGAGTGGTAAGCCAAATACGTGTATTGAGTTTGTTGGTATACAATAATACACCAAAATCTAAAAATATTATTAGTTAAGGTGTTAAATAAAAACATGAGGAAATAGATAAAATTTATAATTTATATAATGGTTTAGAGTAATGACTTCAAGTATATTCTCCTTGAAACCTATAGATTATGTATAATTGAGATTTTAAGTTGAATTAAGAGTAAGATACCACATTCAAGTTAAATTATATGTATAAATAATTATAAAATAAATTCAAAAGCCTCATGTTTCTTGTTTTTGGGGCGACACAAACAGCGATTACACACAATTATTTATATATATAAAAGTTCTCCTCTAGCCCATTGTTTATGATTGATTCCGCGGCCCAATTTATGCATACAAAACACACATACGCAGAAACCTATACACACATACGGCACACAGCCACACACACACATTCGCAAAATCTCACACACATATGAAGGTGTAATATGGGGAATCAAAGTTTCAGGAATTGGGAGTATATAGTTATTCTTCAAACTTTATGAATGATTATTACATCTAATTTTATGAAATTAAGAACCCTTATGTAAGGATTAATGATTAAAGAATCAAATTCGGGGATTAGGGTTCTTATGAGTAAATTAGTGAAATCTTGTTTAAGGTTTGAATTGGTTATACAAATGGGTTATTATGAAGTGATAAGGAGAATGGTCATGTAACAACTAGAATTCGAAATATAAAGGATTTATGTGGGTGAAATACTGCAGAAAGAAAGCTGCGTATGTGTCTGATACTACAAACGTGACGCGTTCGGTTTCTGGAACGCTACGCGTTCAAAACAGTCCAGCAACATGATATTTCAGTTTTGGTATATTGATGTTTGAAACATGTTTGGAGGTTGAAACTAAGTGAAAAACTTAGAAGCAGATAGCAACTTCACAATTGAACCCAAGGTGAGTACTCTCATTCTTATTTATTAATGATGAACTTGAAAATGAATAATTATATCTTTGTACTAATAAATGGCAAGATATAGTTATGGAATAAATATATAAATTAGTACTATTAAGTATGGAACGTAGATGGTTTATATGAGTACAAGTTACAAAGAGAGAAGTTATGGTATACTAAGCATGTAATGTAATGATGAAGAGATATACTTAATACTTGGAAAGAAAAATAAAAGAGTTCATGTGATGGCCATATGAAATACTTATTGTAATAATTTAAGTAGTCAAATACAGATTTAAGTACATGAAGAAATACTTTGCTGATAGACGAGGCTACACTTATAGATATAAAATTACATGATTACGTAGTGAGTGGTAATAAACTAAGCATCAAGGTTTTTAGGTTATGGTTATACAAGTATAAAACATTTAATCAAAGTACGGAATGATCTTAAGGAACATTCATGGAGGGCTTTCCTACAACTATGTATATTTATGAATATTTAATTGTAACGTTGTGAGTAGATGTTATATTAAGATAAGAAGATTTATACAAACACGATACTATAATTATATATTTATATAATAAAAGTAAATAGAAGAAATGCTAGTACAGATACATGTATTGATGTGGGAATAATGGTAAACGGGTATGATATAACTATGAAGACAAGTATATTTATGTATAAGGTCAAGACTACATTCTTACATAAAGAAATGGTATTTGGTTAAATCTTAATATATATATATATATATATATATATATATATATATATATATATATAGAGAGAGAGAGAGAGAGAGAGAATAATGGAATAATTGTGAGTATAAAACGAGTATATATCTATTGAAGAAGATGACATAGTGTTGCTATAGTTGATTATACTAAGAGAAGTTGATATAACAATATATTAGAGAGAAATTATCAATTATATTGCAAATGCTAGTTGGATGTTGTTAAAGTTTAATTGTTCTATAAATTCAATCAAGAATGATGTTATTGTATTAGAAGATAAAGTTAACATTGGATTGAAGGCATTGTTTATAAATAAGATTGGGATTCACTCACTGAGCTTTTTAGCTCACGACAGTTGTTTTTATTCTTTTTCAGGTAATTTTGGATAAGTTTGAATGTTGTACCAGTGGATGGCTCGGAGTCATGCAACCGTACTAGACTATCAGTTATTGTTAGAATCTGCCCGATAATATATGTACGTCTTAGAACACTGCCGATAATGTATGGGCCTATATGGGTCACAAACCGGGGTCTAACATGACAGCAAATAAGGTTGAGGGACCAAAGATGACAAAAGTGGAAGTTAGCAATGCAGGCCGCGTTAGCGCCGCTAACTTAACGAGTTAGCGCCGCTAACTGTTACAGGTTAGCATCGCTACGGCTGCATGTGCTTTATGTCACATCGAAGTCAGGCCGCGATAGCGCCGCTACGGGTTAAAGTTTAGCGCCGCTAACCCAAGGTTAGCGGCGCTACCACTGCATGGACTTTATGTCAAAATCACCTCCACTTGTGGCCAATACATGAGAGGATCTAGAATCATCTTGGCTGGCTAATGGAAGTTCTGGGGGCATGTTGGGGTCTTTAAAAAGACTTACTTCCTGGAACATTGGTCTCCTTTGGCCAATTCTCTCTCTAGTGCTTATATTCTCTCTTCTTCACTTAATACTTTGAGTTAGTGATTTAGTGATCAAGAGGCTTTTGGTCCAGAGATTTGTTTGCTGTTCTTGAGTGAGATTTTCAGAGAAGATTTCGTTCAAGTTAGCTAGCACTTGTTGTTGGAGTTGTTCCCGGTTTACGATTTCGAGAATAAAAAGGAGAAGAAGAATCTTGCTTCTACAACAACATCAGCCACCATCATTCTTTTTCTAGAGCTTAGGAGCTGGTATAACTGTCTAACCTCCTTGTTTTGTTGATATTTTGTTACATAGAGTTGATTCACCATTGGGATTTCATTGTTTTGAACACATTTATGCTTGTTTCTTGTTATTCTTGCTTCTGCTGCGTGTTTGTGAAATCCCAACAGTGGTATTAAAGCCACCTCTATGTTAGAATAGCACTTGGTGGCTTGAAAAACCCAAAATCAAAATGTTTGTGTTCTGCTGAGTGAGTTAGCGGCGCTAAGCTGAAGATAGCGGCGCTAAGTCTTTAGTGTTAGCGGCGCTAACTTCGCTGGAAATTGTTTTTCAAAAATTTTGATAAAACAGTTTTGGTCTCGGGATTTTTAACATTTTGATCTTCTGGAATTTTATTTTGTCTATCTTATTTGAATATTCCAGTAGCCTAAGTTTATGTTTGGTTGTATGTGATGATATGAGTTGATAACCTTGCCATGACCTATTTGGTTGATTTGTGTTTGGTATGAATTTGGTGGTTTTATCCACATTTGATGGCTGTAAATTTATTAAATTCAGTTTAATTGTAATAATTTGTGGCTTGCATGCCATTTCATTCATCCATGTACAAGTATTAGATAAATAGGAAGTTTTGTGGCTTGTATGCCATTTATTTTCTATTGTATGTAATTTGTATAATGAAGGGATGAAGACACAAGAGGAGACAAGACAAGATGGAGTTTTGATGCCCATAGAAGCCAATGAAGATGGTGGTTCTAGTGGGAGCTTGCATCAAGATTGTTTTGTCCCTTAGTTGACCAAGTTCTTCCCGTTTTGGCTCACGGGAGGAACGCGTAGGTTTATTGGCAAGGGTTACCGACTATATTGTTATTGCGTGTGATGTGATTTTATTATTCTATGCATGGATTTGTAGGTTTCGCTTGCTAGATAATATTTTGATAAAAATTAATAAAATCACAACAGTTTTGATAAAAATGGTTTCCTTTCGCGCGCGATCACATACAAAGATTAACCCACCTAGTCAAAATAGGTTTTGTCACTAATAAGTTTATCTAAACCAAACCGGAAACAAAAGCCCGTTTTTCCACAAAACGTAAATCATGCACCATCCGTAAGTTGATACCACCCAAATCTAGTCTTATGGGATTTGGTTGTCGAGCTTAGCACGAGCCAATTCTCATAAAACTATGTGGAAGGTGAGTGTGGCGAATTCAAAATTTTGGTTGTCGAGCTTAGCACGGGCCAACTTTGGTGAATTTGTTACCGTATGTCTTGACGGACGATTTGCAATTTTAGGTTTGAAATCTTGGTTAATTGTCGAGCTTAGCACGAGTTAACCAAAATTTCAAGACTTAAAATTGGTGCAAGAAGGAATCAAACATTCCAATCGACCATTGGATGTCGTAGGATCCCGCATGTGCTAAGGATTGCAATGGAGATTGCAATTGGCAAAATGGTTGCCGACTTAAATAGTTTTATTATGTGATCCGCGGTAACCCCGTCACATGGTAGGATGAAATACGGTTCTTAGCCTTGTTAAGATAATTCTTTATGGGTAAATTATTGATCAAGATAAAATATCAAACTAACTAATATCTACTTTGCAACATTTTAGATGGCATCAACAAGCGCATCAAACACCACCACCAACGTTTCTCTTCGGGTTTTCCTAGAAAAGGAGAAACTCGATGGAAGCAACTTCATGGACTGGCATAGACAACTGAGGTTGGTCTTGCCGTATGAAGGGAAGTTGCATATCATAGAGGAACCCCTCCCTGAGGCACCTCCTGCTAGTGCAACAAGGGCTGTCCGTGAGGCGTACGAAAAACGTCTCAAGGAAACTGAGGAAGTCACGTGCCTTATGTTGAGCACGATGAACCAAGATTTGCAAAAGCAACTGGATCATCTGAGTGCTTACGACCTGGTCGTGCAGCTGAAGGACATGTTCTAACAGCAGGCGAGGCAGGAAAGGTACGAGTGCCACAAGACAACCCTTGCTTGCAAAATGCAAGAGGGAGGGAACGTGAGCACGCATGTGTTGCGGATGAAAGCAAACATCGAGTGCATGGAGAAGCTAGGTTTTACCATCGGGAGAGAGATGGCGGTTGATTTAATCCTCCAATCCCTGCCCAGTACATATGATCAATTCGCAATGAGTTATCATATGCATAGCATGGACAAGACCCTGATGGAACTTCATGGTATGTTGAAGACCGCTGAGTCTAGCATGACCAAGAATAAGCCATCCTCCTCCAACCACGTTCTCGCCATCTGGGAAGGCCGCATCACGAAGAAGAAGACCGCCCCTTCCAATAAAAGAAAGGGTAAGGGAAAGGTTGGCGTGGCCAAGCCTAACCAGGCCTCAGACGGTAAGAGTAAGGTGAAACGTCCCTAAACCAAGACTCTGGAGGATGCGGAGTGCCTTTTCTGTGGGGACAAGGGCCATTACCACCGTAGCTGCCCGAAGTACCTGGAGGGACTCAACAAGCTCAAGGAAATGAGCATTTCGGGTCCGGACACGTCAGGCACGTTCATGATAGAACTCCACCATACTTCTACTTCTAAAGGCTGGGTATTAGATACTGGTTGTGGCTCTCACATATGTAATATGGTGCAGGTGCTAAAGGCAAGTAGGAGCTTGGAGCGGGGAGAACTGGATCTTGTTATGGGAAACTCGGAGGTTGTCCCAGTGGAAGTTAAAGGAGACTTGGAGCTTTCATTCAAGACCGGTTTTTCAATTTTATTAAAAGATGTATGCTATTCGCCCTGTGTGGCAAGAAACATTATTTCTTTTCATAGATTGTATGACGATGGTTACAATTTTAATTTTGTAAATGGTAAAATTGTTTGTTTCAAAAATGATATTGTTTATTTTGAAGCTCAACCATGTCATGGCATTTATGAAGCTAGGGCATACATTGAATCGAGAAAATCTATCATGAATATTGATTCTGATTCCAAAAATGATTTGGATAAATATTCCATGTGGCATAGTCGTCTTGGCCATATAAACAAAACTTGTATCACCAAGCTCCAAGCGGGTGGGATCTTGGAATCATTTGATCAAGGATCAAATGAAGTATGTGAATCTTACTTATTGGGCAAAATGACAAAAGCACCCTTCACGGGAACAAGTGAGAGGGGAAAGGACCTTTTAGACATAATCCATACGGATGTATGTGGACCTTTCAAGCATGTCACAAGGAATATTTCAAGATACTTCGTGACCTTTATAGATGATTATAGTAGGTACGGGTATGTCTATCTTGTTAAACACAAGAATGAAACCATTGAGGTGTTCAAGACAGTCCAAAACGAAGTTCAGAATCCGTTAGGCAGGACTATAAAGATACTCCGGTCTGATAGAGGTAGAGAGTATCTTAGTACCGAGTTTGTCGATCATCTTAAAAATTGTGGAATTATTTCACAATTAACACCTCCAAGGACTCCACAATTAAATGGGGTAGCTGAAAGGAGGAACCGGACTTTGCTTGATATGGTAAGGTCTATGATGAGTCGGACAGAGGTACCTATTAGTTTCTGGGGATATGCCTTAGAAACGGCGGTAAGAATCCTTAACCTCGAACCAACCAAGAAAGTTGCTAAAACACCTTATGAAATGTGTCATGATAAGAAGCCGACACTTTCATACCTATGAGTTTGGGGTTGTCAAGCCTACGTGAGACGTGAGGCCGAAGACAAACTTGAACCTCGTTCAGAAAGGTGTTATTTTATCGGATATCCTCCTAACGGTGTTGGATATTTATTTTATAAACCTTTTGAGAACAAGGTATTTGTTGCTCGTAGGGCATTCTTCCTTGAAAGGGAGTTGCTATCCAAACATGGTAGTAAGGAAGTTGACCTTGAGGAAGATCAAGGGTCAGCCGATAAAGAACTTGAGGTTGGCACTAGCCAAAATACCGAGCAACATGATACTGCGGTACCTGACACTCTAGCTACGTCTACTCCTAGGCGTTCCAGTAGAACTCGTTCTGAGCCAGAGAGATATGGGCTTCTCATATCTGAGGGCAACGAGTTATTGGTGGATCATGATGAACCCACCAACTACAAGGAAGCCATGGCAGGCCCTGAGTCTGCTCAGTGGAGGAAGGCGATGGAAAGCGAAATGCAATCTATGTCGGATAACCAGGTTTGGGAACTGGTTAATCCTACACCAGGGATAAAACCCGTTGGGTGTAAATGGGTTTTCAAGAAGAAACCCGGCATAGATGGAACCTTGGAAATCTTCAAAGCCCTACTGGTGCCAAAGGGTTTCACTCAGACTCAAGGAATTGATTATGATGAAACTTTTTCCTCAGTGGCCATGTTGAAGTCAATCCGGATACTACTTGCCATAACTACATTTCATGATTACGAAATTTGGCAAATGGGTGTAAAAACCGCCTTCCTTAACGGGAAGCTTAATGAAGAGGTGTATATGAGACAACCTGACGGTTATGAGCATCCAAAGTATCCAAACAAGGTTTGTAAGCTTATGAAGTCCATTTATGGACTTAAACAAGCATCTCGAAGCTGGAATCTTTGCTTTGATGAGAAAATCAAAGAGTTTGGATTTTCAAAGAGTAAAGATGAACCTTGCGTGTATGTCAGGGCTAGTGGGAGCACTATAGTCTTCTTGGTTCTATATGTAGATGATATTCTACTAATTGGAAATCATATCCCAAGCCTAAGGAGTGTCAAAGCTTGGCTAGGGAATTGCTTCTCAATGAAGGACCTAGGGGATGCGAGCTGTATTCTGGGAATAAAGATCTATAGAGATGGATCTAGAAGGCTGCTAGGGGTTTGTCAAAGTGCATACATAGAAAAGGTCGTGAGACGCTTTAAGATGGAGGAATCCAAGAAAGGAAACCTCCCTATGATGCATCTCTTAACCTTGAGTAAAACTCAATATCCTACCTCCAAGGAGGAGATAGAAGTAATGAAGCGAGTACCATATGCTTTGGCTGTGGGCTCAATCATGTACGCCATGCTATGCACTAGTCCTGATGTGTCATGTGCTTTAAGAATGACTAGTAGATATCAGGAGAACCCAGGAGAGCCTCACTGGAGGGCAGTGAAGAACATTCTCAAATATCTGAGACGTACAAAAGAGATGTTCTTGGTATATGGTGAGTAAGAAGAGCTGAGAGTAAAGGGTTACTCGAATGTAGCTTCCAAACTGATAGAGATAACTGCCGATCACAATCGGGGTTTGTGTTCCTGTTAAATGGTGGTGCTGTCAGCTGGAGGAGCTCGAAGCAAGACACGGTGGCTGATTCAACTACTGAATCGGAGTACATTGCGGAAAGTGAAGCCGCAAAGGAAGCCGTGTGGATGAATAAATTCATCCAAGATGTAAAAGTGGTTCCAAGCATCGCTAACCCTATTGAGATATTTTGTGACAATGAGGGTGCGGTGGCTTTCGAAAAGGAACCAAGACTCTCACAAGAGGACGAGACACATTTCGCGCAAATACCACTTTATACGGGATGTTATTGAAAGTGGTGAAGTCGTCATTAGCAAAGTATCATCGAATGGAAACTTGGCAGATCTATTCACTAAGCCGTTACCGCAAGCAGCTCATGAATCTCACACTAGAGCGATAGGTGTAAGATTTGCTAGGGATTTGGCTTGAGTTGTATATATTAGTTTATTTGATATGTATTATTTTATTTTGGGAACGATACAGACAGTATTGTAACTTATGCTTGTTTCGATATATAATGGGGATTATATATATATGCGTGTGATACGGTTACATTCATAAGACTTTACTGTGTTCCATCTTAGCATGTTTAACTACTTCCAGAAATATTATTCTATATTTCAAACTTTCCACAATCAGTCAATCTTATGGAAGAAAGATTGAATCAAGACTGAGATAAGCATCTGATCTTGAATTCAAAATGCTTGAATTAAGATGCAATGCTTATCTGTGCTTGAAAAGAGTTTCAAGTGACTGGAAGACCCACACCCAAGTATACTTCATGGATTAAAGTCACGAGTAACTTGGGATGATAAAATCTTACATCCTTAGACCGGAGATGTAAGAACTGCTATATCATAGTTCTTACTTGCTTTAGCCATTTTCAAAAGTAGTTCGTAACTGGCTGTGATAAAGGAAATGACTAGGTGAGCCAAGAGGTATGGTATGGGGTTGTGCACTCGAAGGGATTTGTTCCTCCTGTATGAGAGATATCCCTGGGGCCCTTGATGATTGGGAGCTGACACCAAAATATTGCATGGCCATGCACAAGGAATATTGATTGAGAATCAGATATGTCCTTAACCATTTGGTCACCACCAATCAAGATCGAGAAACATAATCGTGAACGATCTGGACATTGACATTTTCTAATCCATGTCTCTTGTTCACAGGGATATCGCGAAGAAAAGGATGTCTAAGATCACTTATCTAGGACCACTACTTTCAATATGATGGTTTTCTGCAGGTATTCAGAACCCATACAGACTTGGGGGCATTGATGCTTTGCTAGAGGCCGCTCTTTGTCTGTGCTACCTAGGGTACAATATATTATGTGCAAGTAGGAGTTTGTTAGAATCTGCCCGATAATATATGTACGCCTTAGAGCACTGCCGATGATGTATGGGCCTATATGGGTCACAAACCGGGGTCTAACATGCCAACAAATAAGGTTGAGGGACCAAAGATGGCAAAAGTGGAAGTTAGCAATCCAGGCCTCGTTAGCGCCACTAACTTAACGAGTTAGCGCCGCTAACTGTTACAGGTTAGCATCGCTACGGCTGCATGTGCTTTATGTCACATCGAATTCAGGCCGCGATAGCGCCACTACGGGTTAAGGCTTAGCGCCGCTAACTCAAGGTTAGCGGCGCTACCACTGCATGGACTTTATGTCAAAATCACCTCCACTTGTGGCCAATACATGAGAGCATCTAGAATCATCTTGGACGGCTAATGGAAGTTCTGGGGGCATGTTGGGGTCTTTAAAAAGACTTGCTTCCTGGAACATTGGTCTCCTTTAGCCAATTCTCTCTCTAGTGCTTATATTCTCTCTTCTTCACTTAATACTTTGAGTTAGTGATTTAGTGATCAAGAGGCTTTTGGTAAAGAGATTTGTTTGCTGTTCTTTAGTGAGATTTCCAGAGAAGATTTCGTTCTAGTTAGCTAGCACTGGTTGTTGGACTTGTTCCCGGTTTGCGATTTCGAGAAAAAAAAATTAGAAGAAGAATCTTGCTTCTACAACAACATCAGCCACCATCATTCTTTTTCTGGAGCTTAGGAGCTGGGATAAATCTCTAACCTCCTTGTTTTGTTGCTATTTTGTTACATAGAGTTGATTCACCATTGGGATTTCATTGTTTTGAACACATTTATGCTTGTTTCTTGTTATTCTTGCTTCTGCTGCGTGTTTGTGAAATCCCAACAGTTATGCCAGTTGTTGCCCATATATTTAAAGAAATTTTTTTAAACTTGAATATTTTCTTTGTTATTGCTTTTCAAATACACAAAGTCTTGTTTATTTTATATGTAATTAAATACTTTCTTTTATCGCTTCCACTAAGGTTGCACAAAAACTTTATTAAATATTAAGTATTTTTTACGAATTCTATTTGATGATATCGGGGCGTTACATATACATTGATTATGGTGAACCAATTCCTCAGTTTAAAACCAACAAAGTTGGTTACCTACGCATCTAATGAGATATGAATAGAAAGAGTTCTTTGCTTGTCAATCTTATAAATTGGAATTATTCAGTCTACTTTCAATAGGAGATGGATGAATTTTTGATGACACTGATGTTGGGGTTTCATGAACACCGCAGCGGAAGCAATAGACATGAATATGAAACATAAAAGCTAGAAACCCCATGAATGGACCAAGAACTCTATAACTACAAAATGCAACATGTAAAAGGGAAGGATAAGAAATGTACCCTTCTTGAAACTCCTGGAACTTTTGACAAGAAAGCAAGAAAGCTTCCTCTCTACCGAAGTCCACCCCAAGTTTGTATGACCTGCAAATGCTAGTATGCCAAATTGTGATCTTCAAGACTTGAAATCACTCTTTGGAACAACCCACAAATACCAAGAAATCACTTAAGACACTAATGATTTTCTGGAGAAGATCAAGAACATCCAAGAACCCTAAGGAAAGTGTTCTTGAGAAAGAGAGAGAGAAAAACCAAATGACTACTTGATTATCTATTTCACTTACTTGACAAGTGAAAGACCTACAAGACTTTTATCACCAATCCATCTGATATGCCTGGCCACAAAGTTGTGCATGCCATTCCTAGATGTCACATAAGTCAATAACTTGTTCCAAGCAAAAACCAAAAATTCAAGCTTCTGTCAGGCGGTTTCCGCGTAGCGTAAACCAAAAGGTTACGCGGGGCGGAAACACCATTTCCAGAAACTTTATTTCTCTCTTCCTATTGTGAGTCGTCGGGATCAATCCTTGGCGTGTGACCCAATAGGCTCGTGTATTATCGGTAGTAATACTAATATACGTGTGTCAGTGGGCATACTCTAACAGACTCCCACTTGCACATGACATAGCGTATCGATAAGTAACACAGACAGAGAGCGGCCTCTAGCAAGGCATCTTTGTCACCCAAGTCAACGCGAGTTATGTCATCCCAAGACAAGTACCAAATCACAAACCTATAGGTTTGATATGGCCCTATTGATAAGAGATCAATCATCCTTTTGTTCGTGATATCCTTGTGAACACGAGACATGGTTAAATGTCAATCTCCAGATCGTTCACGATTATGTTTCTCAATCTTGATTGATGGTGACCCAAAAAATAGTTGCAATCAATCAAATATTATTGCAGCTTGAGCATGGCCATGCATTTTACGTCAGCTCTCAATAATTGAAGCGCCCATGGATATCTCTCTAAAACTAGAGGAACAAATCCCTTTGACTACATTTCTCCGCTACATACACCATACTTTACCTAAAGGCTTCCTTTATAATAGCCAGTTACGAACTGCGTTTGAGAGAAATCAAAGGAAAGCAGGTCCATGCTTTGGAACACATGTATCTTTAGTCTAAGAACGAAATGATATTATCATCCTGAGTTACTTATGACAGAAAGCATGAAGTAACCTCAGGTGTGGGTCATCCAGTTACTTGACCAAGTCAAGCACAGGCGAAGTGTTGCGTCTCTTTTATCTAATCCATTAATAGATAGCGACCAACCACTTCCCTCAGTCTTATCTCAAACTTCCTCCCCATTAAGAATGACCGAATGTGGATATTTAGAATGTTAAAAACATTCTGGGAAGTGTTAAACATGCTAAGATGGAACACAGTAAGGATTCATAAAATATTCGCCCTATGCGCATCATTAAATCACATTTAATAACCAATATAATATGAAATGCAATACTGCTTAATGTTCCCAAAAGTCTACAAATCAAATATTAAACCAAAACAAATACTCAAGCCAAGTTACTAGCTGGTCTAACACCTATTGAACTGGTGTGAGAATCATGTACAGCTTGTGACAACGGCTTAGTAAACGGATCAGCCAAATTGCCTTCCGATGTTACTCTGCTAAAGGCAATTTCACCACTCTCTATTACATCTCTGATGAAGTGGTATTTCCAAAGAATGTGCCTCGTACGTTTGTGAGCTCTTGGTTTCTTAGCCAATACAACCGCACCCTGATTGTCACAAAAAATCTCAATAGGGTCGGTAATGCTAGGAACCACTCCAAGATCTTGAATGAATTTTCTCATCCATACCGCTTCCTTTGCAGCTGCACTAGCCGCAATGTACTCAGACTTGGTAGTTGAATCAGCAACGGTGTCTTGCTTGGAGCTCCTCCAACTAATAGCACCACCATTGAGAAAGAACACGAACCCTGATTGAGATCGGAAGTCGTCCTTATCAGTTTGGAAGCTTGCGTCAGAGTAACCATGTACTCTAAGCTCTTCCTTACCACCATAGATCATGAACATCTCCTCTGTCCTCCGAAGATACTTGAAAATGTTCTTTACGGCCGTCCAGTAAGCTTGCCCTGGATTAGCCAGATATCTGCTCGTTATGCTCAAGGCACACGATACATCAGGACGAGTGCATAGCATGGCGTACATGATCGATCCTACTGCCGAGGCATAAGGAACTCTTTTCATTACGTCAAGTTCCTCTTTGGAAGTAGGACTTTGAGCCTTGCTCAATGTCACTCCATGCATCATAGGGGTGTTACCCCTTTTTGAGTCCTCCATCTTGAATTGATTCAAGACTTTGTCCACATATGTACTTTGGCTAAGCCCTATAAGCCTTTAAGATCTATTTCTATAGATCTTGATGCCCAAGATATACACCGCCTCTCCCAAGTCTTTCATTGAGAAACAACTCCCAAGAAAAGATTTTTCCTCTTTTAAAGTTGGGATGTTGTTACAGATGAGTAGAATATCATCTACATATAAGACAAAAAATACTACAGCGCTCCCACTAGCCCTGACATATACGCATGGCTCATCCTTGCTTTTCGAAAATCCAAACGTTTTGATTTTCTCATCAAAGCATAGGTTCTAGCTTCGAGATACTTGCTTAAGAACATAAATGGACTTCATCAGTCTACAGACTCTATTAGGATACTCAGGATGTACAAAACCCTCAGGTTGTGTCATAAACACCTCTTCATTTAGCTTCCCGCTAAGGAAGGCGGTTTTTACATCCATTTGCCATATCTCATAGTCATAAAATGCAGCTATGGCCATCAGTATTCTAATAGACTTCAACATAGCTACTGGTGAGAAGGTTTCATCATAGTCAATACCATGAGTTTGAGTGAAACCCTTTGCCACCAGTCGAGCTTTGAAGGTATCTATAGATCCTTCCACGCCGGTCTTCTTTTTGAAAACCCATTTACACCCTACTGTCTTAAACCCGGGTATAGGATCAACCAATTCCCAAACTTGGTTATCCGACATGGATTGCATCTCACTCTCCATTGCTTCCTTCCACCTAGAAGACTCATTGCCCGCTACGGCTTCCCGGTAGTTGGTGGGTTCATCATGATCCACCAATAAGTCACTGCTCTCAGATATGAGAAACCCATGTCTCACTGGCTCATGACGTGGTCTACCAGACCTACGAGGAATTAATGGAGTGTTGTCAGGTACCCACGCTACATCTTGCTCGGTTTCAACCACTTCGGGTTGAATGCTAGTGCCGACATTAGTCCCTTCTTCCATGGGTTCTTGAATTTCTTCAAGATCAATCGTCTTACCTCCGGATTGTATGGATATCAGTTCCCTTTCAAGGAAAACTTCCCTTCTTGCAATAAACACTTTGTTTTCAGAAGGTTTATAAAATAAATATCCCATAGCTCCGGATGGATACCCTATGAAATAATACCTTTCTGACCTTGGTTCAAGTTTGTCCTCTACCTCTCGTCATACGAAGGCAGGACATCCCCAAACCTTAAGATATGCAACTTTTGGAGCTACTCCATGCCATATCTCATAAGGTGTCTTTTTGACTTTATTAGTCGGTACGAGGTTAAGGATCCTGGCAGACTCAAGAGCTTACCCCCAAAAACTAATGGGTACTTCCGTGTGACTCATCATCGATCGGACCATGTCTAGTAGTGTCCGATTCCTCCGCTCGGCGACACCATTCAATTGTGGCGTCCTAGGAGGAGTTAGTTATGAAATGATCCCACAACTAGCTAGATGATCACGGAACTCCGAGCTCAAGTACTCACCTCCCCTATCGGAGCGAAGTATCTTGATAGTCTTGCCCAATTGATTCTGGACTTCGTTTTGGAATGTGTTAAAAACCTCAAAGGTCTCAGACTTATACCTAATCAAGTAGACATATCCATATCTACTGAAGTCATCAGTAAATGTAACGAAGTATCTTGAGTTATTCCTTGTAACATACTTGAATGGACCACATACATCCATATGGATTATATCCAACAAGTCTTTACCCCTTTCACCCATACCGGTAAAGGGTGACTTAGTCATCTTGCCTAATAAACAAGACTCGCATACTTCATTTGACCCGAGGTCAAATGATTCCAAGATCCCATCCAATTGGAGCTTGGTGATGCGTTTCTTGTTAATATGGCCAAGACGACTATGCCATAAGGAAAACTTATCCAAACCATTTTTGGATCCAGAATCAATGTTCATAATTGTTCTATTATTTTCTATGTATGAATCAATTTCATATATACCACGACATGGATAAGCTTTAAAATAACAAACACTATTTTTTAAACATGAAATATTACCATTTTCAAAAGAAAATACATATCCATCGTCATACAAAGCATAAAAAGAAATAATATTCCTCACCACAACTGGCGAATAACATACATTCTTCAAAATAATAGAGTAGCCAGATTTGAAATTAAGTTCCAGACTTCCTTGTTCTAATACTGGGACAACCTGCTTGTTTCCCATAATTAGTTCCAGCTCTCTATCTCTCAACCTTCTACTACTTTTTAGCACCTGCACAATGTTACAAACATGAGTGCCACAGCCGGTATCTAAAACCCAGCCGTTTGATGTAGAAGTATGATGGAGTTCAATCATAAATGTACCTGAAGTAGAAGCGCCTGATCCCGAAACTCGCAGCTTCTTTAGGCCTTCTAGGTACTTTGGGCAGCTACGGCGCATGTGCCCCTTGACCCCACAGTAGAAGCAAACCGCCTCCTCTGGAGTCTTAGCTTGAGGGATTAAACCCTTTTGCTTTGGCTCAAGGGTAGGGTTTGGCTTGGGAGCCCCAACCTTACCCTTACCTTTACCCTTCGGGGTAGAGGCCGGTTTCTTCCTCTTCTTGGACACACCATCCTTGATGGCCAAGACAGGAACAGGAGCGGAGGATTTTTGCTTGGTCATGTTGGACTCAGCTGTCCTCAACATTCCATGCAATTCCATTATGGTTTTCTCCATACCATGCATATGATAACTCACTACGAATTAATCATATGATGTTGGAAGAGACCGGAGGATTAAATCTACCGCCATCTCTTTCCCAATGGAAAATCCAAGCCACTCCAAGCGCTCGACAAGTGTCTTCATCTTGAGCACGTGGAGGCTTATGTTCCCGCCCTCCTGCAACCTGCAACCAAGTAGATCATTCAGATAACCATACCATTCTTGCTTTGCTTGTTGTTGTAACATGTCCTTCAACTCAAGCATCATGTCATAGGCACTCAGACGTTCCATTTGCCTTTGAACCTCAGGACTCATTGTGCTTAACATTAGGCAAGTGATCTCGGTAATGTCTTTTAGACGCTTTTCATAAGCGTCCTTAACGGACCTACTTGCGTTGGCAGCAGGGACCTTAGGGATGGTTTCCTCATTGGTGGCCAACTTATCTTCATGTCGAAGGACAATGCGTAATTGCCTTGACCAATCCATAAAGTTGGTCCCATCGAGTTTTTCTTTTTCAAGAAAAACCCTTAGCGAAATGTTGGTGGTGTTGGTGTTGGTGTTGCTAATTGATGCCATCTATTAAAGCAAAGTAGATTTTGGTTAGTTAGATTGAAATCCTCGTTAGAATAATTACCCTAAGCTTTTAATAAAACAATAATTTTAACAAGGGCTAAGAACCTTATTTCACCTTGCACCGTGACGGGTTTTCCGCGGATCACGTGGCAAAGCTATTTAGGCCGGCATCAATAGACCGATTGCAATCCATTATTGCAACTCTTAGTTCCTTGCGGGATCCTACTAGACAACCATTGTTTCTAGTTTGGCATGTTTGATCCCTCCATACCAATCTCAAATTAATACTTTAAACAATCTCGGCTAGAGCTCGACCATCACTCAAAATATTATTTTGAAATCGTAAATCAACCATCAAGATACACAGTGGTACTCTAACCCAATGGTCAACTCGGCTAGAGCTCGACAATCGACCTTGCGAGTTACCATACACACCTTCCACACAGCACATACAAAGGTCAACTCGGCTAGAGCTCGACATTCAACCTTGCACGGATAGATTCGGGTGGTGTCATCTTATGGGTGGTATGCGATTTACATTTAGAAAACGGGATTTAGTTTTCCGGTTAAAAAACAATTTTAAGATTAATTAACAAAAGTGACAATAACCAAAAGTTTTCACTAATCGGATACTAAACCAATTTTATATCCTATTTGTTAATCAAGTGTGCGCGCGAGAGTTTGTTAAACCATTGTTAAAAAACTTTTGAGTTTTATTATTGTCAAAAATTGTCTAGCATGCAATCCTATAAAGCATGCATTAACAATAAATAGTAAAACAACCACACGCATAAAATAAGATTGGTAACCATGCCCCTAAAACCTATGCGTTTTCCCGTGAGCCACTACGAAAAAATGAAGTCATCTAAGGACATTTCCTTGCCTTGGATATGCTCCCACTAAACCCGCTACTTCCATTGGGCCTCTCGGTTTCGTGTTTGCCAAGATGTCACTCCTTGACTCTCGATGGTTTCCTCCATATTAATTTTACATAGAAAATGAAATAAATAGCATACAAGCCACAAATCCTACTTTCTAGTATAAAATACATAACATGGAATTTAAATGGCATGCAAGTCACAAAATAATTTACATACCAAATAAATTAAGTAAATTAATTATTACATACCATGTGACATATAGTCACCAAATAAATGAATAACTAATTTAAAACAACCAAACATCCACAAGGTCTAGGGCATCTTTTGGTTACCAACATCATATGAACAACATGAACAACATGGTGTGCCACACAAAACCATGTAAACTTATGTATCATGATTAAGATTATTTCTCAAAACTCAAGGCACTAAATAATCCCATGTATATATGCATTAATAACAACAAATTATATTTGATGAAACATATTCATATATACATAATGTAAGTATATGCAATTATTATTTTTATGCCAAAAATAATAATATACATATAAATACACCAACCAAGATACAAGACATCTTAATATACCAAAAAATAATTTCTGGAACAAAAATTCCATAAACCATTTTTGGATGCCAAAAACCCGACTGCAAATCTGTTTTTAAAAATTTTAAAACAATCTGTCACACATATTTACGCACCGCGTAACCCAACTGGTTCCGCGCCGTGTATCCTACCTGACAGCAATACTAGTTTTTCGATTTCGGGTTTTTCAGGCCACCATGTGCATTTTTAGTATAGAGGTGGCTCTGATACCACTGTTGGGGTTTCATGAACACCGCAGCGGAAGCAATAGACATGAATATGAAGCATAAAAGCTAGAAACCCCATGAATGGACCAAGAACTCTATAACTACAAAATGCAACATGTAAAAGAGAAGGATAAGAAATGTACCCTTCTTGAAACTCCTGGAACTTTTGATAAGAAAGCAGGAAAGCTTCCCTCTACCGAAGTCCACCCCAAGTTTGTATGACCCGCAAATGGTAGTATGCCAAATTGTGATCTTTAAGACTTGAAATCACTCTTTGGAACAACCCACAAATACCAAGAAATCACTTAAGACACTAATGATTTTCTGGAGAAGATCAAGAACATCCAAGAACCCTAAGGAAAGTGTTCTTGAGAGAGAGAGAGAGAGAGAGAGAAAAACCAAATGCTACTTGATTATCTATTTCACTTACTTGACAAGTGAAATACCTACAAGACTTTTATCACCAATCCATCAGATATGCCTGGCCACAAAGTCATGCATGCCATTCCTAGATGTCACATAAGTCAATAACTTGTGCCAAGCAACAACTAAAAAGTCAAGCTTCTGTCACGCGGTTTCCGCGTCGCGTAAACCAAAAGGTTACGCGGCACGGAAACACTATTTCCAAAATCTTTATTTCTCTCTTCCTATTGCGAGTCGTCGGGATCAATCCTTGGCGTGTGACCCAATAGGCTCGTGTATTATCGGTAGTGTTACTAATATACGTGTGTCAGTGGGCATACTCTAACAACTGATGCTTATATATTTAAGTAGTTCTACTGAGTTTTAGATATTTAATTTATGGCCTTCTGAGAACCTTGTTTGGTTGCTCGAAAGGAAAGACAATAACTAAAGCATTCCAGTACAAGAACGTGACACTTAAATAAAGGATCTGATGTTGACACTAGCATCAGTACAGCATAGAGATGCTGGTAAACCTAACAAAGAGCTATTGCTTCTTTAAATCTGATATGAATCAAAAGGGGTTATTGAAATATGAGTTTATCACATTCAAGTAGCAACAGCCTGATGGTAGATCATGATGAGGTTACCACCTATGAGTATCACATAGTGGGCCCAGAGTTCACTAATAGTTAAAGTAAGTAATTGATTAAAAGATGCATCAAATTATTTGACTTTGGTTAATCCCATGACGAGGTGCATGTTGGGGTTTGAGGAACTCAACGGAAGCAAAGAGAACAACATGGAATGCCAAATGTACAAACATGCAAAGCATAAAAAACCTTAAAAGAGTACCAAGCTCTATATCTAATATTTGCAACATGTAAAAGGAAGGGAAAGAGAGATATACCCTTCTGGAAGTTCGTGGAATACAGATGAAGATGTGGTGGTGACTAGAAAGCAAAGGAGCTTTCTTGTATTGCAAGTCCACACCGGGTATCCATAATCCACAAGTACTAGATTGCTTGTGTAGACTTCAAAGCCTTGAATCCACAGCAAGAAGAACAACTTCCTTCCTTTTCCTGGACCAAATCCTCACAAGCACTCTAAAATGAACCTTGAAGCTATAAGTGGGTGTGAGAGAATTATGTAGCCAAGAGAGATAGAAGAATGAATGAGAGACTTAAAGAAATCTATCCAAATATGCCATATATTCTCCCCATGACCGGCCATATGCTTTCTGAAAAAGCTAGGCCATGCATTGGTGAAAAGGGGAGGTGGAGACAAAAGTTGCATGCTGTCAGACAGATTCCACGCCGTGTGCCCGTAAGGTTCCATGCCGCGTAATTGCCGCGTCACGTACCCTAACAAATGCTGCGTCGCGTAAATCTCCTATATACCAACCTTTCCACTTTGACACTTTTAGTCCCTCATCTTTCATTGCTGTCAGGATTGATCCCCGACGTGTGACCCAACAGGCCCATACTATATTGGCAGTGATCCTCATGGCGTACGTGCGTCAGTGGACATACTCCAACAGGCTGCCACTTGCACATGACACACCGTACCCATAACCACAGACAAAGATCGGCCTCTAGTAAGGCATCTCTGCCCCCAACAAGCATGGGTTTTTTCATCAAGAACAAAAACAAAATCCAGTATCAGATACGGAATGGTCCTATGGATAAGTGATCATTCATCTCTTCATTCGCGATATTCGTGTGAACACGAGACATGGTTAAATGTCAATCTCCAGATCGTTCACGATTATGTTTCACGATCTCGATTGATAGTGACCCAAAATCTAGTTGCAATCGATCAAATATCATCGCAACTTGAGCATGGCCATGCATTTTACGTCAGCGCTCAATCATCGAGGGGCCCAACGTTATCTCTCTAAAACTAGAGGAACGAATCCCTTTGACTACATTGCTCCGCCACATACACAGTACTTTACCTAAAAGCTCCCTTTATAACAGCCAGTTACGAACTGTGTTTGAAAGCAATAAAAGCAAAGCAGATCCATGCTTTAGAACACATGTATCTCCAATCTAAGGGCAAAATGATATTATCATCCTGACTTACTCGTGACAGAAACCATGAAGTAAGTTCAGGTGCGGGTTATCCAGTCACTTGACCATTGCAAGCACATGTGAAGTGTTGTGTCTCTTTTATCTAATCTATTATTAGATAGCGACCAACCACTTCCCTCAGCCTTATCTCAAACTTCCTCCCCTTGAAGAATGACCGGCTGTGGACATTTAGAATGAAAAAGCATTCTGCGAAGGGTTAAACATGCTAAGATGGAACACAATAAAGATTCATAAAATATCCGCCCTCGGCGCATTATTAAATCCCCATTTAATAATCAATATAGTATGAAGTGCAATACTGCTTAATGTTCCCCAAGATATATACCAAACATATAACTAAAACAAATTTAAGCCTTGTTCACCTAGGCCTAGTATGATAATCTTCACTAGCCCGTGACAACAGGTTAGTTAAAGGATTTGCCATAAAGCCATCCGTGTGAACTCTGCTAGCGACCATGTCTCTACCTTAACCAATCACTCAAATAGTATGAGTTGGTGAGACCATGGCGCTTCCTTCAAGCCATCGTACCTTCATTGTTTCAGAAGAACCTAATAAGGTAAATGATGCTCGAACTCCAAGTCATCATACCTTCATTGTCACCAAAAGGCCCAATAAGGTAACTGATGCTTGGGATTTTGGTTTTGATATGAAAGTCATCTTACTCTCATTGTCTCAGAAGAACCCAATAGGGTCAATGATGCTTCAAGAACCATTTTGATCAACAACACCATATTTTGTAGGACCATGAACTCTGATTGAGATCGGCAGTTATCCCATTCTATTCAGAAGCCAACACTAGAGTAACAATTAACTCTTGCTTCTTTCATAATTGAGTACCAGAACATATCCGAATATTTCTTGATCTCCTAAACTAGTTTTGTATATTCTATAGTCGTTATGGATGAATAATTCCTTAACTTATCTTTTAAACAAAGTAAGGTCAGGACATTATCTCCATTCGTTGTATATATCGAATTACAACAATGCTCCCACTAGCCCTAAAATTCATTCATGTTTCATCCTTGCTTATCGAAAACTCAAACATTTGATTTTCATATCCAAACAAAGATTGTAACCTTGAGATGCTTATCTAAGTCCATCATGGGACTCCTTTTGCTTGTAGACTTTACAAGGATACACTTAATGTAACAGACCATCGGATAGTGTTGTAAGCAATTCCTCAGAAAAATTCCTATTAAGGAATGTGGTCTTTTCATTAAGTTGTCATAGCCATGAAAAGGTACTAAAATCACGAGTATCCGAGTTTACTTCAACATAACCACAGGTAGAGAATTTCTAGATGATAGCATCCTCATGGTCGATCAACATGAAACTATCTCCTACTAGTCGGTATTTAAAGTTGTCTACAAACTTAGTATTCGACATAACCACTGAGAGAAAGTTTTCATATGATACCTTCAACATGGTCAATCATAGGTCTTTCCTATCAGTCGGTATTCGAAGTCGTAAACTTATCCATGTTGGTCTCTTTCTACAAAGAACCATTTTCACCCTTCGAGTTTCAACCCAAGGGTCGGGTCTACCAAGTCCAATACTTGGATATCACTCATGGATCGCATCTCATTTTCATTTCCTCTTTCCTTATAGCGGACACTAGGCCCACTCTGGTTTTGCTAGTTTGATGTAAACATCATTTAGTCGTCTCCCTCAGATATAAAACTATATCTTGCTGGCCTTATGACAACTATTACCAAATTTAAAGAGGTAATGATTTAATGTCAGGTCCTCCAGCATAGCCATGCTGAGTTTCAGTCATAATTGAGTGCTAGTGCCAACAGCAGGTTCTTCAATTCAAGGTAAACTTTACTCCCACTGGCACCCGTGGATATCTGAAACTTTTTTCTTTTGAAAAACATACTTCTTGTTCAAATATCCCATGGCCACAGCAGAATACCTAATAGAGTAGCACCTCTAGATTTCGGGTTCCTCCAACTCACCCTAAACGCAGGTTGAGGAATTCGGACTTTGTGATGGACTAGCAAAGACATACTTTCTAGTATCATCATCTAAGGTGCGTACTTAACCATCTTTGTTGGAATGTCTTTTGGAACATTGCCTGCCACTTTCAAAGTATTCCCCAAACAATAGGGTACTTGGGTTAAACTCATCACAATCGGATCATAACTAGAATGTCTGGTTCCTCCGCTTGGCGACACATATAACAATATGTCCTAGGAGGATTGAATTATGAGACAAAGCCATAATTCTTATGATGATCACATAACTTTTGTATTCCTCCGCTTGGCGACACATATAACAATATGCCCACTGACACACGTAGATTAGTAATACTACCGATGATACACGAGCCTATTGGGTCACACGCGAAGGATTGATCCCGATGACTCGCAATAGAAAGAGAGAGAAATAAAGATTCTGTAAACAGTGTTTACGCGCCGTGTAACCTTTTGGTTTACGCGACGCGTAAATCACCTGACAGAAACTTGACTTTTTGGTTGTTGCTTGGCTCAAGTTATTGACTTAGTGGTACATCATAATGATTACTCCGACTTTTGTGACCTTCTTGACCTGCTGAAGTAAAGTAAGTAGTGATAAATGGATGAAGAACTTTACTATGAAAAAGGCTCTCTCTCTCTCTTTCTCTCTTAAATACTTGCATACTCTCTTCATGAGTGTTCTTGGGTTTTCTTGAGTGAGTCCAGAAATCATAAGTGTTCTTGATGAATTTCTGGAAGTTGTGAGTTGTACGAAGTGTGATTTCAAGGCTTTGAAGATCACAAGAAGGCATACTAGCATTTGGGGATCGAACAAACTTGGTGTGGACTAGCAATAGAGAGTTTCTCTTTTGGTGATTTAGAGTTCATCCTAACATGAAGAAATCGGAAGCTGGAGCATGGTATATTTCCTATCCCATCTCTTTTATTTGGTTGCTTTATCTTTATGTAGAGTTCCACCATTAGTGGGTCTTGTTGGCATCATGTTTATATACCCGGAAAATCTGTTTTTCACGCTTCCGCCGCGCGGGTAAGATGGCCAACGAAACCCAACAGTGGTATCAGAGCCATCTCTACATAGGTATTGCACCTTGGTGGCCTGAAAAACCCAAAATCAAAAAAACTGGATTTGCTGTCAGGTGGGTTACGCGGCGCGGAACCTCTTGAGTTACGCGGCGCGTAAATTGATCTGACAGATTTTTTTATATAAATTATAAAACAGTTTTTGCAGTAGGGTTTTTGGCATCTAAAAATGGTTTCTTTGATTTTTGTTCCAGAAATTATTTTTTGGTATATTAAGGTTCCTTGTATCTTGGTTGGTGTATTTATATGTATATTATTATTTTTGGCATAAAAATAGTAATTGCATATACTTACATTATGTATATATGAATATGATTCATCAAAAATAGTTTGTTGTTACTAATACATATATACATGGGTTTATTTAGTGCCTTGGGTTTTTAGAAATAATCTTAATCAAGATACATAAGTTTACATTGTTTTGTGTGGCACGCCATGTTGTTCATGTTGTTCATGTGGTTCTTGTGATGTTGGTAACCATTTGATGCCCTAGACCTTGTGGATATTTGGTTGTGTTAAATTAGTTATTCATTCATTTGGTGACTATATGTCACATGGTATATAATAATTAATTTATTTAATTTATTTGGTATGTAAATTATTTTTGTGGCTTGCATGCCATTTAAATTTCATGTTATGTATTTTGTACTAGAAAATTGGATTGTGGCTTGTATGCCATTTATTTCATTTTCTATGTAAAATTAATGTGGTGGCAACCATCGGGAGTCAAGTAGTGACATCTTGGCAAACACGAAATCGAGAGGCCCAATGGAGGTAGCGGGTTTAGTGGGAGCACATCCAAGTCAAGGATATGTCCTTAGATGACTTCATTTTTCCATAATGGCTCACGGGAAAACGCATAGGTTTTAGGGGCATGGTTACCAATCTTTTTGTATGCGTGTGGTTGTTTTATTATTTATTGTTTATGCATGGATTATAGGATTATTTCATGCTAGACAATTTTTTTACAATAATAAAACTCAAGAGTTTTTAACATTGGTTTAGCAAACTCGCGCGCGCATAAGATTAACAAATAGGATATAACATTGGTTTATATTCCGAAGTGAAAACTTTTGGTTATTGTCATTTTTGTTAATCAAACTCAAAATGGTTTTTTAAACCGGAAAACTAAATCCCGTTTTCTAAATGTAAATCACACACCACCCATAAGATGACATCGCCCGAATCTAGTTATAGAAGGGTTGATTGTCGAGCTCTAGCCGAGTTAATCTTTGTATAGACTGTGTGGAAGGCGCGTGTGGCAACTCGCAATATTGATTGTCGAGCTCTAGCCGAGTCAATCGTTGGGTAAGAGTACCACCGTGTATCTTGATGGTTGATTTACAATTTCAAAATAATATTTTAAATAATTGTCGAGCTTTAGCCGAGTTATTTAAAATCTTAGTTTGAAGTTGGTGTGGAAGGATCAATCATGCCAAATTTGAAATTAGTGTTGTCAAATTGGATCCCGCATGGAACTAAGAGTTGTAATAAAGGATTACAATCGGTGAATTTGTACCGGCCTAAATAGCTTTGCCACGTGATCCGCGGAAAACCCGTCACGGTGCAATGTGAAATATGGTTCTTAGCCCTTGTTAAAATATTTGATTTTATAAATCAAATGGGTAAAATATTTTAATGAGGATTATTTCAATATTAACTAAATAGTATACTCTAAAGATAACTAACACGTTACAACAACACATTAAAGTTAATACTCCGTCTGTTCCTAATAAAGGATAAACTCATACATGTAAACTTAATTGTCTAACATTATTGGTTGAGACAAAGTTGTACATTATTGAGAAAACCTTTTAAAGCCATTTGCTACCAATGCAAACTAGGTCATTAGATGCACACAAAGCATGTCGTAGACACAAGAGAGGATTATGTGTCTAGACCTAAGTCGGTTGAAGGATGCAAGAAGATGGAAATAAATATGTCTATGTCCTTATTATTAAGGCGTACATGGACTGAATGAAGAACTCTTTGATAGAGCTTCATGGTATGATTAGAGACCGCAAATTCTAAACATGACCAATGAAGATTACTTCATATATTCCCAAATAAGGCTACAAAGGAACAAATAATCAATGAAATAGAAACTGACCTTTAATGGAATTTTTGATTTTAATCAAGCCTTCCATTATATTGGAGTTAAAGGGCAATGTGAATGCGCCTATGGTGATTAGACTCCATAAGGGGTAGTTTGCTACTTCACGATAAGATTAGAAATTAGCGCCACCATTTTAATGCTACTTCTATAGGCTAGGTTTTTTAAAGCTAGCTATAATATTTAAATTTGTTGCAATTTTATTTGCTGCAAAGTATAAGTATTAGAAGAGAAGTAGGCATATAAGGCATAGAGAACTGGACTTCAAATAGAAAAACAAGATAGTTGTTTCTATTGAAAGGATTAGAAGTATGACACTTGCCTATCTTTCTAGCTAATATATTACTTCAATAGATATTTGTTTTGCATTTTTCGTGGCTAGAAACATTATATCTAATATGCCCTTTGTTGGACGATGTATATTATTTTGAACCATGTATTTGTTTCAAAGTTTATACATGTCAAGGCATTTATATTAAGCTTATGCTTAAAGAAGTAATATCATGATCATGAATAATTTGGATAAGTTATCCTTATGACATAGTTGACTTAACCATATAAACAAGATTTGTATCACCAAACTCCGTGTGGTGAAGGAATTTGGAATCGTTTGATCATGGGTCAAATGTTGACTAACAAATCTTATTTATTAGGTTAATTTAATTATACATCCTTCACTTCTGTATGTGAGAGGATTGATAGCTTGTTGGATTACGTACACACTCTTGCGTGTAGACCGTTCAAGCAAATCATAAGGTATAAAATCCAAATACTTCGTTATCTTTACCGATGATGGTAGAAGAAATGGATATGTCTATTCATTGATAGACTATGTGTTTTGAAAACTTATAGGTGTTAGAGACACACCATAACGAAGTGCCTGATTTAAAAATAGATAAAGAAATATGATACTCGAATCTATTTACACAAAGGTTGATTGTCGAGCTTTAGCCGAGTTAATCCTTGTGCAGACTATGTAGATTGAGTTAATATGTTCTAAATTCTATTACCATCAATTGAATTATGGATTTGTCACATAATTCACTCCTTCTATGACACATTGTATAATTGGTCATATGATGGAGGAACCGAACATTCTTGATATGGTCTGGTAATTGATATGTTATACTTTCGTACTCATGGAGTATACTAAAGTAGTGGCGGGCTATGTTCTTAATCTTAAACCAACAAAGATGGTTAAAGGCTACACCTTATAGGATGAGACTAGATAGAGTATCTTTGCTTGTCTATCTCAAAGTATGGATTGTCTAAACCTGCGTTTTGTAAGTGAGGTGAAGGAATCCGGAATCTAGAGGTGTTACTCCATTAGGTATTCTTCTAAGACCATGAGATATTTGTTTTTATAAAAAACAAAGTGTTTTCTCGGAAAAAAAGTTTATTTTCTTCAAAAACTAATATATATGGATGTCTGTAGAAGCAAAAGTAAACCTTGAATGGAATAACCTGATGATTGGACTAGCAAATAATCAGAAATGATTAAAATTCAGTATGAGAATGCTGGAGAAACTGACATATAGTCATTTCCTCTTAGACTGGTATATGTCGTCATAAGACCAGAAAGATATAGTTTATCTAATGAACACGACTTGATGATATCTCATCAAATATTGGAAGCGTAGTGGGCCTAGTGACTGCTAAAAGAAAAGAGATAATGAATATGAGATGTAATCCATGGAGGATATTCAAGTTTGAAACTTGTTTTTATCCTATACCGGGGTGGAAACTCGTAGAGTGTATATGGTTCTTTATTGAAACAAACCAGGATTGATTTGTTTACAACTTTGAATACCGACTAATAGAAAGATTTTCACGATGATTGACCATGAGGGATGTATCATCTGGAAATTTTCTCTTAGTGGTAATGTCAAAGAGTATATTTGTAGACCATTTTGATAACCGACTGATTGGAAAGGTGTTCTTGATGATTGACCAAGTGGAAGGTATCATCTAGAGACTTTCTTTCAGTGGATATGTCAAAAGTAGTTTTATAGACAACTTCAAATATCGCATGGATGGGAAGGTTGTTCTCAATGATTGACCGTAAGGATGGTATCATCTTGAAACTTTATCCCGATGGTTATGTTGAAGTTTACTTAGATAGTTGTAAGATATCACTGCCCTTTTATGGCTATGATAAATTAATATAAGGACTCCATTCCTTAACAGGAATTTTATGAGGTAGTGTTTAAAACACAATCCGGAGGTTGTTTACATCAAGAGTATCCTTGTATTGTCTACAAGCACAAACATCCTTGTGAAGTCTAAGAGCACAAGTATACTTGTAGAGTCTGAAAATTATGGAAGTCTATTGATAGACTTAAATAAACATCTCAAGGTTGGAACCTTTGCTTTGTTATGAAAATCATGAGTATGAGTTTTTCAAAAGCAAATATTAAACTTGTATGAATGTCAGCGCTAGTGGGAGAATTGTTATAATTATATTGGAGAAAATGTCCCGACTATGCTTGGTTCAAAAGCTTAGTTTAGGAGTTATTTGTTCATAATGATTATTATATATTGATTATGGAGTACAAGAAATATTGAGATATGTTCTTGGTACATTTATGGAAAGATAAAGCCTAGAGTAAATTATTACTCTAGTGCTAATTTCTATATAGGATATCTGCCGATTTAGATCGGAGTACATGATCCTATTTTATGTGTAGTTGTTATTAAGAATGGTTTTCAAAGCATTAATGACCCTATTTGTATCATGTGGGACAATAAGGGTATAATGGCTATTGCACAAAACCATAGTCCTTAGTGTCACTTACCTTATTGAGTTCTTCTGAAGCAATGAAGGTAAGCGGACTTGGACAAAGGACCATAGTCTCGTCAACAAACACTTTATGAGTGGTTTGGTTGTGAGTGGAGGTATGGTCATTATAAGAGTACATACGAATAGCATTATGACTGATCCGTTTTATTAAGCTAGAGTTGTAGGCTGATGATGGTGGTCATACTAGCGCCTACATGCAAATCCGTTTGCAAAAAGGACTTGGCTTAATTTTATTTTAGTTATATATATATATATATATATATATATATATATATATATATATATATATATATATATATATATATATATTGATATACTATATTTTGGGAACATTAAGCAGTATTGTATATCATATTATATCGATTATTAAATGTGATTTAATAATTCGCCATGGGCGGATATTTTCATAAATCTATACTGTGTTCCATCTTAGCATGTTTAATCACTTCCTAGAATGATTTTGCATTCTAAATATCCACAGTCGGTCATTCTTCATTGGGGAGGAAGTTTGAATTAAGACTGAGGGAAGTGGTTGGTCGCTATCTAACAATGGATTGGGTAAAGAGACGCAACACTTCGCCTGTGCTTGCAATGGTCAAGTGATTGGACAACCCACACCTGATCTTACTTCATGATTTTTGTTATGAGTAACTCAGAAAGATAATATCATTTCGTCCTTACACTGGTGATACATGTGTTCTAAAGCATGAACCTGCTATGCTTTGATTGCTTTCTAACGCAGTTCGTGACTAACTGTTATAAAGGGAGCTTTTAGGTAAAGTATGGGGTATGTGGCGGAGCAATGCAGTCTAAGGGATTTGTTCCTCTAGTTTTAGAGAGATATCCATGGGCCACTCGATGATTGAGAGCTGACGTAAAATGCACGGCCGTGCTCGTGTTGCTATGATGTTTGATCGATTGCAACTAGATTTTGGGTCACCATCAATCGACAACGAGAAACATAATCGTGAACGATCGGAGATTGACATTTAACCATGTCTCGTGTTCACAAGGATATCGCGAACAAAAGGATGATTGATCGCTTATCTATAGGGTCATATCAAACCTAGAGGGTTGTGATTTGGTACTTGTCTTGGAATGACATAACTCGCGTTGACTTGGGGGCAGAGATGTCTTGCTAGAGGCTGCTCTCTGTCTGGGTTACCTCTTGATACGCTGTGTCATGTGCAAGTGGGAGTCTGTTGAAATTATGCCCACTGACACACGTAGATTAGTAATACTACCGATGATACACGAGCCTATTGGGTCACACGCCAAGGATTGATCCCGACAACTCGCAGTAGAAAGAGAAAGAAATAAAGATTCTGTAAATAGTGTTTACGCGCCGCGTAACCTTTTGGTTTACGCGACGCGTAAATCACCTAACAGAAACTTGACTTTTTGGTTGTTGCTTGGCTCAAGTTATTGACTTAGTGGTACATCATATAGATTACTCCGACTTTTGTGACCTTCTTGACCTGCTGAAGTAAAGTAAGTAGTGATAAATGGATGAAGAACTTTACTATAAAAAAGGCTCTCTCTCTCTCTCTCTTTCTCTCTTAAAAACTTGCATACTCTCTTCATGAGTGTTCTTGGGTTTTCTTGAGTGAGCCCAGAAATCACAAGTGTTCTTGATGAATTTCTGGAAGTTGTGAGTTGTACCAAGTGTGATTTCAAGGCTTTAAAGATCACAAGAAGGCATACTAGCATTTGGGGATCGAACAAACTTGGCGTGGACTAGCAATAGAGAGTTGCTCTTTTGGTGATTTAGAGTTCAACCCAACATGAAGAAATCAGAAGCTGGAGCATGGTATATTTCCTATCCCATCTCTTTTATTTGGTTGCTTTATCTTTATGTATAGTTCCACCATTAGTGGGTCTTGTTGGCATCATGTTTATATAACCGGAAAATATGTTTTTCACGCTTCCGCTGCACGGGTAAGTTGGCCAACGAAACCCAACATCTTGAACACCTCTTAAGGCTTCAGAAGAGTGTCTAACAAGTTAAACATACTCATCCTTTTACCTTCGCTGGTAAGGTAAGAAAGTATCCAGTGTTACTCCTTAGGTTTTGCTTCAACGGTCTACACACAAAAGTGTTAACGAAATCCAACAAGCCTTCATTCCTCTCACATTCATAAGTGAAGGACGTTTGAGTCATTCTAGCCTAATAAATAAGATTTGCAATCAACAATTGATCCTAGATCAAAAAATCCAAGTTCCTAACCACATGAAGCTTGGCGATGCAAGTCTTATTTATATGGTTAAATTGACTATAGTAATAAGAGTAACATGTACAAATCATTCACGATCATTCTATTACTTTATAAGCAAATGCTTATAATAAATGCCACAACATGGATAAAGTTTGAAATAAATCACCACAAAATACATAATCCAAAAAAAGTTTATCCATCGTTATTAAAGGCATAGAAGATACATAGTTTCTAGCCGCGCAAGGCGTAAAACATAGATCTAGTAAAGTAATAGACTAGCTGGAAGGAGTGGCAAGATCCCGACTTCCAATCCTTTTCAAATAGGGACAACCATCTTGTTTCCCGCTAAGAACTCCAGCTCTCTACAGCTTCTACTTGTTACTAACACCTACACTTTGCAACAAACAAATTTGTGACAAACGTGAGTGTTGTGGCTAGTATCCAAAACTTGCCCATAAAAGTAGATAAGTAGTAGAGTTTGATCATGAATGTACCTGAAGCTTCGGAGCCAATATTTCTCATCTTTTGCATCCTTAGCTCATGCAGGCACTTAGGGCAGGCTTGGCGACACCAATTTATATTCTTTCCATAAAAGTAGCAAACTTCCCCATTTGGAGTCTTATCTTGAGGCGCTATATCATTGCCCTTTGACTCCGTGGACATGGTGAGCTCAGTAAAACCAAGCTTCCCATATGAGGTAGCTCGCTTCTTGGTAGCCTTAGCGAGAGTGGACGAGGTGACCTTACTGTTGGCCATGTTAGACTCAAGAGTCTTTAGCATGCCATGAAGCTCCATTAAGGATTTATCCATACCATGCATATGATAATTCACAATGAATTGCTCATACGATGGTGGAAGTGATCGGAGAACAATATCCACCACCATTTCCCTTTCAATGGTAAATCATAACCTCTCCAAGCGCTCCACAAGTGCTTTCATCTTAAGCACGTGAATGCTTACGCTCTCACCATCCTGCAGCCGGCAACCAAGTAGTTCATTTAAACACCTATACCGTTCTTTCCTCGCTTTTTGTTGGAACATGTCCTTCAACTCAAGCATCATCTCGTATGAACTTAGATCCTCTAATTGCCTTTGCAAGTTGGGGATCATCATGCTTAACATGAGGCAAGAGACCTCATTGGTGACCTTGCCGTGTTTGTTATATGCATCAAGAATGGTACTACTTGTGTTGGTAGCAGGGGCTACCGGAAGGGGTTCCTTAATGGTGTATAACTTGTCTTCGTGTCTTAGGACAATCCGCAATTGCCTAGGCCAATCCATAAAGTTACTCCCATTGAGTTTCTCCTTCTCAAGAAATGTACGTAACGTCAAGTTGGTGTTGTTGATACTAGTCGACGTCATCTGTAAAAGCAGAGTAGTTTTAGTAAGTTTGATTAAAATCCTTGTTAAAATAATTACCCCATGTGTTTAAGAAAAACAAGTATTTCAACAAGGGCTATGAACCCTATTTCACCTTGCACCGTGACGGGTTTTCCGCGGATCACGTGGCAAAGCTATTTAGGCCGATAACCATTAACCGATTGCAATCCATTGTTGCAACTCTTAGTTCCTTGCGGGATCCTACTTGACAACTATTGTGCCAAGTTTGACAACTTCCGCCGCGCGGGTAAGATGGCCAACGAAACCCAACATCTTGAACACCTCTTAAGGCTTCAGAAGAGTGTCTAACAAGTTAAACATACTCATCCTTTTACCTTCGCTGGTAAGGTAAGAAAGTATCCAGTGTTACTCCTTAGGTTTTGCTTCAACGGTCTACACACAAAAGTGTTAACGAAATCCAACAAGCCTTCATTCCTCTCACATTCATAAGTGAAGGACGTTTGAGTCATTCTAGCCTAATAAATAAGATTTGCAATCAACAATTGATCCTAGATCAAAAAATCCAAGTTCCTAACCACATGAAGCTTGGCGATGCAAGTCTTATTTATATGGTTAAATTGACTATAGTAATAAGAGTAACATGTACAAATCATTCACGATCATTCTATTACTTCATAAGCAAATGCTTATAATAAATGCCACAACATGGATAAAGTTTGAAATAAATCACCACAAAATACATAATCCAAAAAAAGTTTATCCATCGTTATTAAAGGCATAGAAGATACATAGTTTCTAGCCGCGCAGGGCGTAAAACATAGATCTAGTAAAGTAATAGACTAGCTGGAAGGAGTGGCAAGATCCTGACTTCCAATCCTTTTCAAATAGGGACAACCATCTTGTTTCCCGCTAAGAACTCCAGCTCTCTACAGCTTCTACTTGTTACTAACACCTACACTTTGCAACAAACAAATTTGTGACAAACGTGAGTGTTGTGGCTAGTATCCAAAACTTGCCCATAAAAGTAGATAAGTAGTAGAGTTTGATCATGAATGTACCTGAAGCTTCGGAGCCAATATTTCTCATATTTTGCATCCTTAGCTCATGCAGGCACTTAGGGAAGGCTTGGCGACACCAATTTATATTCTTTCCATAAAAGTAGCAAACTTCCCCATTTGGAGTCTTATCTTGAGGCGCTATATCATTGCCCTTTGACTCCGTGGACATGGTGAGCTCAGTAAAACCAAGCTTCCCATATGAGGTAGCTCGCTTCTTGGTAGCCTTAGCGAGAGTGGACGAGGTGACCTTACTGTTGGCCATGTTAGACTCAAGAGTCTTTAGCATGCCATGAAGCTCCATTAAGGATTTATCCATACCATGCATATGATAATTCACAATGAATTGCTCATACAATGGTGGAAGTGAT
Source organism: Pulicaria dysenterica (assembly GCA_947179395.2). Taxonomy (NCBI): domain Eukaryota; kingdom Viridiplantae; phylum Streptophyta; class Magnoliopsida; order Asterales; family Asteraceae; genus Pulicaria; species Pulicaria dysenterica. Next base: position 21,494,234 of record OX359293.1, read on the forward strand.
CGGAGAACAATATCCACCACCATTTCCCTTTCAATGGTAAATCCTAACCTCTCCAAGCGCTACACAAGTGCTTTCATCTTAAGCACGTGAATGCTTACGCTCTCACCATCCTGCAGCCGGCAACCAAGTAGTTCATTTAAACACCTATACCGTTCTTTCCTCGCTTTTTGTTGGAACATGTCCTTCAACTCAAGCATCATCTCGTATGAAGTTAGATCCTCTAATTGCCTTTGCAAGTTGGGGATCATCATGCTTAACATGAGGCAAGAGACCTCATTGGTGACCTTGACGTGTTTGTTATATGCATCAAGAATGGTACTACTTGTGTTGGTAGCAGGGGCTTCCGGAAGGGGTTCCTTAATGGTGTATAACTTGTCTTCGTGTCTTAGGACAATCCGCAATTGCCTAGACCAATCCATAAAGTTACTCCCATCGAGTTTCTCCTTCTCAAGAAACATACGTAACGTCAAGTTGGTGTTGTTGATACTAGTCGACGTCATCTGTAAAAGCAGAGTAGTTTTAGTAAGTTTGATTAAAATCCTTGTTAAAATAATTACCCCATGTGTTTAAGAAAAACAAGTATTTCAACAAGGGCTATGAACCCTATTTCACCTTGCACCGTGACGGGTTTTCCGCGGATCACGTGGCAAAGCTATTTAGGCCGATAACCATTAACCGATTGCAATCCATTGTTGCAACACTTAGTTCCTTGCGGGATCCTACTTGACAACTATTGTGCCAAGTTTGGCATGTTTGATCCCTCCACACCGATTCTCAATTAATATTTTGTATAAGAGGCTAGAGCTCGACAATCATCCAAAATATTACATTGAAATCGTACATCAACAATCAAGATACACGATAGTACTCTTGCCCAACAATCGACTCGGCTATAGCTCGACAATCGACCTTGCGAGTTGCCACACACGCCTTCCACACAGCTTATGCAAAGGCTAACTCGGCTAGAGCTCGACAATCAACCATTACACGGCTAGATTCGGGTGGTGTCATCTTATGGGTGGTGTGCGATTTACATTTAGAAAACGGGATTTAGTTTTCCGGTTAAAAAACCATTTTGAGTTTGATTAACAAAAAGTGACAATAACCAAGCGTTTTCACTAATCGGATACTAAACCAATTTTAAATCCGTTTGTTAATCAAATATGCGCGCGAGAGTTGTTAAACCAATTTTAAAACTCTTGGGTTTTATTATTTATCAAAAATTGTCTAGCATGCAATAGTCCTACAACTCATGCATAAACAATATAATAAAACCATCACACGCATACAACAAGTTGGTAACTATGCCCCTAAAACCTATGCGTTTTCCCGTGAGCCACTACGGGAAAAGAAAGTCATCTAAGGACCAAAAGCCATGACTTCGGATGTGCTCCCACTAAACCCGCTACCTCCATTGGGCCTCTCGGATTCGTGTTCGACAAGACGTCACTTCATAGGCTCCCGATGGTTGCTCCATATTACAATTTACATAGAAAATTAAATAAATGGCGTACAAGCTACAAATTTCTATTTTCTAGTACAAATACATAATATGGATAATTTAAATGGCATGCAAGCCACAAATACTAAATTACATACCAAATAAATAAATTTAGTTATTATTACAAACCATGTGACTTAAAGTCAGCAAATGAATGAATAATAATAAAATTACACAACCAAACATCCACAAGGTCTGAGGCATTTTAATGGTTACCAACATCACATATACAACCAAAACAGGTTCACTAATGAACAACAACATGGTGTGCCACACAAAAACCATGTAAACTTATGTATAATGGTTAAGACTATTTAAATCACTCAAGGCACAAAATAATCCCATGTACTTATGCATTAGTAACACCAAACCATTTTTGATGAAACATATTCATAAATACATAATGTAAGTATATGCATTACCATTTTCATGCCAAAATAAAATATACATATAAATACACCAACCATTATACAAGGAAACTTAAAAAAAACAAATTTTAATTTCTGGACAAAAATTCCAGAAACCAAAATTTAGTGCCAAAAATCATGAGGTCCGCGCCACGTAAACTCCCTAGAAGAAAAAAAACAAATTATGTCCCGCCAGATCCCGCGTCGCGTACCAACAAGCCTTACGCGCGTAAACCTTCTGGCCAGAAAACATAAAGCTAATTTTTGGGTTTTTCAGGCCACCATGTGCAAATACAGTATAGAGGTGGCTTTGATACCACTGTTGGGGTTTGAGGAACGCAACGGAAGCAAAGAGAACAACATGCAATGCCAAATGTACAAACATGCTAAGCATAAAAAACCCCAAAAGAGGACCAAGCTCTATATCTAATATTTGCAACATGTAAAAGGAAGGGAAAGAGAGATATACCTTTCTGGAAGTTCCTGGAATAAAGATGAAGATGTGGTGGTGACTAGAAAGCAAAAGAGCCTTCCTCTGTTGCAAGTCCACACCGGGTTTCCACAATCCACAAGTACTAGCTTGCTTGTGTAGACTTTAAAGCCTTGAATCCACAGCAAGAACAACAACTTCCTTCCTTTTCCTGGACCAAATCCTCACAAGCACTCTAAAATGAAGCTTGAAGCTCTAAGTGGGTGTGAGAGAATAATGTAGCTAAGAGAGATAGAAGAATGAATGAGAGCCTTTAAGAAATATGTCAAAATATGCCATATATTCTCCCCATGACCAGCCATATGCTTTTTGAAAAAGCTAGGCCATGCATTGGTCAAAAGGGGAGGTGGAGACAAAAGTTGCATGATGTCAGACAGATTCCGCGCCGCATAATCGCCGCGTCGCGTACCCTAACAAATGCCGCGTCGTGTAAATCTCCTGCATACCAACCTTTCCACTTTGACACTTTTAGTCCCTTATCTTTCATTGCTGTCAGGATTGATCTCCGGCGTGTGACCCAATAGGCCCATACTATATTGGCAGTGATCCTCATGGCGTACGTGCGTCAGTGGGCATACTCCAATAGTGCAAACCGAAGAGGTTGACGAGATTAACATAGATATAATTGTATACAACTTCAAATACTGACTAGTGGTAAAGGGTTTCATATTGATTATATGAAAACTTTTCCTAGTGGTTATATTGAATTGGATACTTATGAGAATTGTTACCATTTTATGGCAATAATTGAGTTTACATTGACATGAAAGACCTTATTCCTACACAGGACGATGTTGAGGAAGTGTTGATAGCACCTTCCGAGGGTCTTACACATCCATAATATCCAAATTAGGTCTACAATCATGACGTTGTCCTTTTGGACTTAAACTTGCATCTTATAGCTATAATCTTTGCTTTATGATAATGTCAAGAAGATGAGTTTTCTAGAAAGCAGAGATAAAGCCAATAGAGATTTCAGGGTTAGCGGGAGTTTTATATGTTCCTAGAACACTGTGCTCATTGAAAATAATGTCCTAATTTAGGGTTGTTTTTAACCTATTATTGGAATTATTTTTCCACGATGACACATAGGAAATACAAAGTTGAATAATCTTGAATTCAAGAAATACTGAAGTATGTTCTTAATGTTTGACGAAAGGGAATTTTCCTTCAGTAAGTATTTACTCTAAAGCTGATTTCTAGTAGGATAACTGTCGATCTTGATCAAAGTTTACGATCCTCTTTTTTGTGGTGTTAATTATTTGTAAAAAACATTCTTAAGCATCACTGACCCTATTCTTAACTTCGGTAACAATAAGGGTATGACGGCTTTGATTGATTAATATGTAATCTCCTTAACAAACACTGTGAAAGTGGTTTAGTCAAAGAGATAAATGAGTACAAAGGGATATTGCACTGATAATCCTATTGTTAAGCCGTTGTCATAAACTAGTGATGATTGTCATACTAGGTAAATTGGCATCGTTTATGCTAATGACTTGGCTTGAACATCATTTTGGCATGTGTTTGATTTATATTATCCTTGGGAACTGTAAGCAGTACTGTAACTAATGATTGTATCGATATATAGTGGGGACTATATATACGCAAGATGCGGTTACTTTCATCGGTTTTTACATTCTTCCATCGTAGCATGTTTAATCACCTCCTAGAATGTTTATACATTCTAAATTTCAACAGTCATTCATTCTTCAAGGGAAGGTAGTTTGATTTAAGGTTAAGGTTAGGTTTTGGTTATCCATTAATCAAGGATTGAATGCATGAAACGAAAGACTAACATGTGCTTGAAAAGAGTTTCAAGTGACTGGAAGACCCGCACCTGAGTTCACTTCATGGATCATTGTCACAAGTGACTCGGGATGATAATATCATTTCATTCTTAGACCAGAGATACATAAGTATCCAAAGCGTGAATTTGCTTTATTTTGATTGCTTTCAAACGTGGTTCGTAACTGGCTGCTATAGAGGAAGTTTTCAAGTAAAGTATGAGACGTGTTGCGGGACTATGTAGTCAAAAGGATGTGTTCCTCTGTGTATAGAGATATCCATGGGCCCCTCTATGATTGGGAGCTGATACCAAATATGCATGGTCGTGCTCAAGATGCAATGATGGTAAAATCTGTTTCAACTTGTTATTCTGGTCACCACCACTCAAGAATCGAGAAACATAATCGTGAACGATCTGGAGATTGCATTTATCCATGTCTATTGGTCACACGGATATCACGAACAAAGGGATTTTATTATCACTTATCTATGGTACCTTTTAGTCTTTCATGGCTATTAGGATATTGTTGAGGATGACATAGCATGTGCTAACTTGGGGGTAATGATGCCTTGTTAGGGCTGCTCTTTATCTGAGATACCTTGTATGCCATATGCAAGTGGGAGTTAGTTGGTGTTTGCCCACTGTCACATGCACGCGCGTATCACTGTTGACGAAGCAAGAGCCTATTGGGTCACACCCCAAGGATTGATCCCGACAGCACGCTTGAAAAGAGAGAGAAGAAAAAGTAACGTTTTCCATGAAATGGTGCTTCATGTCCATGAAGGGTTTGGCTTCATTGTCTATGAAGTCTAGTTGCTTCATGACCATGAAGCTAGCTTCATGGGCTATGAAGGCATAGGGCTTCACAACCATGAAGCTTCTTCACGGGCCATGAAGGACTAGTGCTTCACGACCCCTCACGGCCAGCGTGAAGGGGAGCTGGAGTGTCCTTTTGCTTCTAATTGGACCATTTGATGGTCTAATCATGGGGCATGCAGCTATGGCCGGCTATGAGACTCTTTTGAGTCAATTTTGGGTAGATTTCTTACTTACACTTGTGCTCTCTCTATCTCTTTCTCTCGTGGTCTCTCTCTCTCTAAAATACATACACAATACATGCATTTTTGGTGAACTTCTTCTTGATTGTCAAGAAGGTGGGTGTGTGGTACATAAGAAGGAGTATCATCTACTATTCCACATGTGAGTTCATGGTCATGAAGTTCCCTAATGGCGTCTTAGCACTTGGGGATTCATCTCATCCTCTTTATTGGTGCTTCATTCCAGCCCACAAGATAGTATATTTCTCCTTTCCTTTTGTTGTGGTTTTTTATTTTACATTGCTTTTGCACATCTTTGGTTGTCAATGTTGTTAGTTTGTGTGCATTGTCAGCAAACCATGATGCCACCTACAACACCATAAGGAACTCAAGGGTCACACTTGTGAGGGCCTATAATCCCAGAAGTAACGCAACCACATTGGGGGAGAATAGATTTATAATTAGTTAGTTAAAAATAAGAAATTGTAAGTTACGGTTTTAACTTACGTAGGAGAGATAATACCAAGTTAATTAATTAGTAAGGATATATATATTTATCAGTTAAATAAAGAAAAAAAGGAATATATATATATATATATATATAATTTATTTAATTATTATTAATAAGCTTTCTTGGTGATTAAGTGATTAAATCAAAATTAGAAAATATTAGAATGGTTTTCTAGTATTAATCTAAATCCTGTTACTATAAATAGGGGTGAGATTAAATTATTTAAACTTGCATCTAATTTTCTAAAGATTAAATGCTCTTCCATTCGGCCGAATACCCAAAGGGCCAAAAACCAAGTTCTGTTTTTCGTGTTTTCTACGTGTCGTGGCGTGGTTAGCTAATCCTTCCTAGCGAGTTTCGTTTGGTCTCATTGCAAGTGGACCATATCTTGAGCTACCCAAAGGTATAGAAAGGTATAAACTTCTAAACCTTAATCTTACATGAATGTTGATCTATCGATTATATCTTGTTCATATATTATTTTTATTATTATATACATACATGTCAATATTTATATTATTACGATTAAACAAGATCCTAACGCACTCAGGTTTAGGGGGAGTGTTAAATCTCATGTTCCGTCTTTGTGAGGATTAACCAGATTATCTACGTGTCGGTTCAAACTTGTTGAGTTTTAATCAGGATGACACGATGAGGTGTTTTAAAACCAAACTGTGGTATCAGAGCTTCGGCTCGTTAATTTGAATATATATATATATTTAAATTGTTTTTAAGGTTTTTAATCTTTAATTAGAAAGGCTAGATCAGTTAAGTTTAACCGAATAAGATTTGAAAACTTTAAAAGGTTTACTTTTATTCATATATTTGCGTTGCGTTGCGTGTGTGTCTATATATATATATATATATATATATATATATATATATATATATATATATTTATTTATATATATATCGAATTTATTGTATAAATATTAACAAGTATTTGTTAATATGGTTGTATTATAAAGTTTTAAAATAAAAAAAACAAGGTTTTTTATTAAAATTGTAAACTTTAAAATATTGAATCCTAATATGTGTATTAACAAGTTTGTTAATATGATGACTTTAAAAGTTTAATGAAAAACAAGTTTGTTTAAAGGTTAAAACTTTATAATGTTAAAATCTAGGATTTTATATTTTAAATTTAGAATTCTATATATATATATATATATATATATATATATTATCCTAACATTTTACAAGTGATTTTTGAGTCACCGGCGACCGCCGGAGGCAGCCCAGCAGCGGCGGCGGCCTAGTGGCGATGGGGCTAGCAGCGACTGCCCACGGCCTAGTTTTTGGTGTTGTCAGCCCAATGCAGCTACGACCTGTTTTTTGGTGACCCGAGGCCCACGACCTAGTAAGGGTCTACCCAACTCACGGCTGTGATTGGCCCACTTCGTATTTTGATCCGGTTTAGTGTTTCGGGCCTAATTCAAGTTATAACCCAATATATTTAAGAAAAATTTAAATTCAAAAATATTATTTGGGTACTTAATATTGAATTAAATATGTATATCTGTATTTTTTTGTGCTTTAGGGCCCAAGATGTTGTTTTAGGTGTATTGTGCTTCACGGCCCATAAGGGAACCGGATGGATGGGCTTCGGCCTATGGGATTTTCATTATAAATCCAATTGTGAATTTATAACACAAATATCGGGATAATAACCACAATACAAGAATATATATAAATTTTAAGCTTTAAAGTTTATATATATATATATATATATATATATATATATATATATATATATATATATGTGTGTGTGTGTGTGTGTCTCTCTCTCTCTATATAGCATGGTATCAGTGCAATGCGGCGACGATTATAACTGATACAATGAAATGTGTTGGATCATGCCCACTGACGCACGTACGGTAAATGATCACTGCCGATGACGTATGGGCCTATCGGGTCACACGCGGGGGTTGATCTTGTTGGGGTTCGTGGTCTCACGCAACGGAAGCAAACATGTTCAAAAACGAATTTTCAAAGCGAAAACAAAACCACAAAATGAACCCGAAATTGTGTACCAATCTCTACAACTAAGAAATGCAACTAAAAGATAAGAGAAGAGAGAAATATACCCTTGAAGAATCCCTTGGAGTTGATGAAGAAAACGAACCCGAGCAATGGCACCTTCCTCTTGACTATCGAAGTCCACCCCGGGAAAAACCGTGATCTTCTTGTACTAGCAAGCCATTGGGTGTCCTACAACATTTGGAGACACCTTCTGGAATAACCAACCTACTCGAGGAACTCTCCTCTCTTGGCTCTCTCTCTCACACTCACAAGAACAACCCAATGTTTTCTTTAAGTGTGTTTGTTTTCACCATAACCACTAGAGAGAAAAATGAGAGATTGCATGTGTTTTATTAGCCTCTCAAAATCCCCTGGAGTCACCCAAGGCCGGATCTAGAAGACCCCAATAAAACATACATGCATTGGTTGAGAGTGGAGGTGAGAGGAATAAAGTTGTAATCTGTCAGATGGGTTAGCGCCGCTAACCGCCCAAAGTTAGCGCCGCTAACCACTTATGGTTAGCGCTGCTAACGCGGCTGAGTTAGCGACAGAAGGGTTTAGCGTCGCTAAAACTTACCAGATTACCAACCATATTTAATTATTCATTTATAACCCTCCCTGTTAGGTTGTTGTCAAGATCAACCCCCGGCGTGTGACCCGATAGGCCCATACATCATCGGTAGTGATTAATTGGTGTATGTGTGTCTGTGGGCATACTCCAACAGACTCCCACTTGCAGATGACTCACCGTACCCAAAGCATCACAGACAAGGAGCGGCCTCTAGTAAGACATCCTGCCCCAAATCAGTATGGGTTTTGTCTTCACAAAACCAAACTGCAGCCTGTGTGAAATGGTCCTATTGATAAGGGATCAAACATCCTTTTGTTCACGATATCCATGCGAAGGCGAGACATGGTACTAAGTGATTATCGGTCATTCACGATTATGTTTCTCGATCGAGATTGGTGGTGACCAAAATAAACAAGTTGCAATCGATTACCCAAATCATTGCATACTTGAGCACGACCATGCATTTTGGTGTCAGCGCCCAGTCATCGAGGGGCCCAGGGATATCTCTCTAAACAGAGGAACAAATTCATTTGACTACATTGCACACCACAGTGATCATACTCTGCCCAGCTACTCCCTTTATAACAGCCAGTTACGGACTGCGTTTGAAAACAACTAGAGCAAAGCAAACCAAAATGATGTAGACACATGCATCTCCAGTATGAGGATGAACTGATATTATCATCCTGAATCTCTCATGACAAGTACCACAAAGTGAATTCAGGTGTGGGTCGTCCAGTCACTTGAAACCCCTTTCAAGTACAGGCGAAGTATTGCGTCCCTGTGTCCCAATCACCATTGGACACTTGACCAATCACTTCCCTCAGCCTTGATTCAGACTTCCTTCCCTTGAAGAATGACTGGCTGTGGAAATTTAGAATGTATACACATTCAGGGAAGAGGTAAAACATGCAAAGTTGGAACACAATAAGGCTTACTGAGAGTACCCGCTACACGCGCATTACCAAACCCCTTTGATAATCGATACAAGCAGAAGCTCAATATTGCTTAATGTTCCCCAAAGATAAAGCATATCAAAACTTTACTAAAACAAACTCAAGCCAAGTTCATGCAGACGTTAGTATGACATTCATCACTAAACTGCCTCTATAGCTCAGTAAACGGACCATCCACGATGTCATCCGTGTGTACTCTGACATTAACCATATCCCTACTGCAACCAACCACTTTCAAAGTGTGCGTTGATGGGATCTCGATCATTTATCCAAGCCGTTATACCTTCATTGTTTAAAAAGAACCCAAAAAGGTAAACAACGCTCGGTTTTATTATTTTATGTGCATAAGCCATCGTACTCTCATAGTTTTCATAAATATCTCTATAGATTCAGCGATGCTTGATTCTCAGTAATCATATCCCTACTACAACCAACCACTTCCAAAGTGTGCGTTGATGGGATTTTGATCATTTGTCCAAGCAGTTATACCTTCATTGTTTAAAAAAGAACCCAATAAGGCAAACAATGCTTGTTTCTCAAAATTTAGTGTGTATAAGCCATCTTACTCTCATTTTCTCAAAAGAACCCAATAGAGTCAACGATGCTTTAAGAAACACGCAAATTAACAACACTATATTAAGCAGGATCACAAACCCCAATCAAGATCGTCGGTTATCCTTTAAAGTAGAAGCCATCTCAAGAGTGACAACTCACTTTAAGCTTCTTCTAATTACCTCACCACAAGAACATATACACATATTTCTTGTATTCCACAAACTTTTTTTTAATATCCCATATTTATTATGGACGCATAATTCTCAATTTACGCTTCTACCCAAGCTAAATCAAGACATTATCTACAAAACAAAGCATGTTCTAAACATACCTAATAGCGCTCCCACTAGCTCTGGCATCTATCCAAGTTTCATCATTGATTACTGAAAACTCAAACACTTGATTTTCTTAGCAAAGATTCCAAAACATAGATTTATTCTAAGCCCAAAGGACTCCCTCTTGCTTGTAGACTTCATAAGGATACTTGGGATGTAAAAGACCCTCGGACAGTGTTGTGAGCACTTCCTCATAAAATTCCTATAACGGAATGCGGTCTTTGCATCATACTTCCATAAAACGGCATAAGCATCCGTTTAAACTTCAACATAACTACTGCGAGAATGTCTTCATATGATTCCTACCACATGGTCAATCATCATGAAACCATTACCAACCAATCAGTATTTGAAGTTGTCTACAAACTTATCCATGTAGATCTCATTCCCAAAAGATCTATTTACACCAACAGGTCCAAACCTAGGTGTTGGATTAACCAAGTTCAAAACTTGAAAATCCAATATGGAATATATTTTATGTTATTACACTTCTCTTCTTAGCAGACTCAAGGCCCACTACAGCTTCCGGTAGTTGATGCATACATCACGTATAATCAATAAGTCATCGTCCTCAGATAAATTATACTCTTCTGGTCTTATGACAACTCTTACCAGACATATGAAGAAGTAATAACTTTATGCCAGATACTCCAACATAGCAATGTTGAGTTTTAATCATTTCTGATCGAATGCTAGTGTCAACATCAGGTCTTTTATTTAAATTTCACGTTCTTCCACTAGAATGGTTCAGTTATTCCTTTCCCTTTTCGAGCAACCAAACCGGTTCTCAAAAGGTTATGAAATGAATATCTAAAACCTAGAAGAATTATTAAATACATTAGCATCCCCTAAGTTCATCCATCTCCCACTAAATGTAGACTGGATAACTCTTATTTATGAGATTGACAAGCAAAGAACACTTTCTAATCGAATCTCCTTTAGATGCTAATTCGACCATCTTTGTTGATTCAATACAAGAACATTGCCCACCACTACTCAAGTACACCTACCCAGCAGGTTACTTAAGTTTAATCCATCAAGTTGGAACCATAACCAATATGTTCCATTCCTCCACTCAGCGATGCATGTAAAACATGTATCCTAGGAGAAGTGAATTATGAGGCAACCTCACAATTCTAATTGATGGTTTAGAAACTTAGAATGTAGATGCTCAACACCTCACAGGATTTGAGTATCTTTATTTCTTTTGCCCTCTTTATTATCTAGATGTTAAGGGTGAGTATTGAACACCTCTCAGGTTTCAGACATTCGTCTAATAAATTAGACTTATCTAGATGTTCAGGGCGTAAGACAAAGATCTAAATGAAGTAATAGTACAACTGGATAGAATGGCAAGACTCATCTTCCAATCTTTTAGTTAGGGACAACCACCATGCTTCCCTCTTTAAGTTCCAGCTCTTCATGCATCCGTTACCTACTTCGGTTAAACACCTGCACTTTGCAACAAACAAGTTTGTGACAAACGTGAGCGTTTTGACTAGCATTCAAAGACCCAGTCATTAGAAGTAGAAGATCAATGGAGTTTGATCATGAATGTACCTGACGATGATGAGCTAACGTTCTTTCGCTTTAAGATACTTAGCTCTTTCAGGCATTTAGGGCAGGCGTGACGGCGCCAATTTCCAAATTCTCCGCAAAAGTAGCAAACTACTCCATGTGGAACATCATCTTGAGGCACCATCTCATTGTCCCCTGACTCCACAGTTACGGATAGCCTAGTCATACAAGACTTTCCTTTTGAGGTCAGTTTCTCCTTCTTGCTTACTTGTTTCCTAGTAGCCATAGCGGATGTGGACGAGATACGATCCTTCTCAACCATGTAAGACTGTACAACTTTCAGCATGTCTTGAAGTTCGATCAAGGATTTATCCAAATTGTCTTTGTGATAGTTCTTGACAAACTTCTCATAAGACGCGGGCAGGGACTGGAGGATTATATCCACCGCAATCTCCCTCCCTATTGGAAGTCCAAATCTCTCCAGTTGGTCCATATATCCCTTCATCATAAGGAAATGGACATTTACATCCTCACCTTCCTGCATCCTACAACCGACCAAAGCCTTTATACACTCAAACCGTTCTTGTCTAACCTGCTGTGGGAACATATCCTTTAGCCGGTTGATCATGTCATACGCACGCAATTGCTCAAGCTGCTGACGCAACTCAAGGTTCATAGTCGATAACATGAGACAAGAAATATCTTGTGTATCTCTAACACGCTTCTCAAAAGCGTATCGAGTGGCCCAGTTCGCGTTGGTAGCAGGTGGCTCCGGAAAGGGCTCCTCAAGGATGTGCAACTTTGACTCGTGACGGAGGACAGTCCTCAATACACGATACCAGTCAGCGAAGTTCACTGCTATGAGTCTTTCCCTTTCTAGGAATAATCGAAGTTTAAAGCTTGGTGTGGTGTCGTTAATGTTTGCCATCTATAAAAGAGTACACGTTTTAGTTAGTTTTGATATAATCCTCGTTATGATAATTACCCACTTGATTTAAGAAAACCAAATTATCTTAACAAGGGATAAGAACCTCAAAATACCCCAATCCATGACGGTTTTGCCGTGGATCACTTCATGGAGCTATTTTAGGCAGGTAAACTATTTACCAATTGCAATCCCGGATAGCAACTCTTAGACACTTGCGGCATCCTAGGTACTCTCAGCACCCATTTGGTATGTTTGATCCCTTCACATCATTCCTCATTAATCCACTATGATAGCTCGGTATGGGCACGACAACTACCAAGGTGTTTTAAATCTTGGAATTGTAAATCAACCGTCAAGATACACGGTGGTACTCTAGCCCAATGGCAGGCTCGGCTAAGCTCGACAACCGACCCTTGCGAGTTGCCACACGCACCTTCCACACAGTTACATAAAACCGGCTCGGCTAAGCTCTACAACCGATCTTTCTTCACTAGATTCGGGTGGTGTCATCTTACGGATGGCGTGAGATTTACAATTTTTGAAAAACGGGATTTTGTTTTGCCGGTTAAAACGATTTTAACCAATTCTTGTCTATGTGGCGCACGGAGTTGTAAACTAATTTAAAACTCTTTGGTTTTATTATTTTGAAAAATTTTGTAGCATGCGAAGATCCTAAACATCCATGCAAGAAATAATACAAAATAAAACCAACCACGCAAGCAATACAACTCCGGTAACGAGCCAAAAACCCTATGTGTCTTGCCCGTGAGCCAACGGGCAAGACTAAGTCATCTAAGGACATATACCGAATGACTTGATGTGTGCTCCTCCCACTTGATCCATCGCGTCTCCTACCGACCTCCGGATCCAAGCTTGCCAAGACACCCTTCATGGTTCTTGATGGTTGATTCGGTTCTCCTTTTACAATTTACAAATTTAAAAGGAAATGGCATGCAAGCCATAATTCTCTATTCTAAGCTAATACTACAAATTATAAAGAATAGAAATCGGCATGCAAGCCGTAAAAAATACAAACCGAATAAAATTAAATTATTACAAACCATTGTGGTACAAACCACCAAATGAATTAATAAAGTAATTTTACACAACCAAACACATCATATAGGTCTTAAAGGCTCAATCGTTACCGGACACAAATATTACAACCACATACAACAAATCTAATACATGGTGTGCCACACAAAACCATGCAAATCTTATATGTCTTGGTTAAGATTATCTAAACACTCAAGGCACTAATAATCCTATGTACATATGCATTAGGAACCTTAAACAAGTCAAAATTCCATAGTCATATATACACAATGTAAGTATATGCAATTAACCATTTTCATGTCAAAATGTTAATCCACATATAAATACACCAACCAAGGCATAAGGCAACTTAACCAAAAACACACAACAAATCTGGAATAAAATTCCAGAAAGTACAAGTAGCTCAAGCGATCCAACAAAATTGATTTTAGGGAAAAAAATGCATTCTGTCAGACGGGTTAGCGCCGCTAACTATAAGAGTTAGCGCCGCTAACTCAGACTTAGCACCGCTAACGCGAGACGAGATAACTACCGCTACGAACAGGTTAGCGCCGCTAACATTGAAAGGTTAGCGCCGCTAAACCCTGGACAGAACCAAAAATCACATTTTTCGGATTTTCAAAGCCACAAAGTGCAAATCTAGTATAGAGGTGGCTCTGATACCACTGTTGGGGTTCGTAGTCTCACGCAACGGAAGCAAACAAGATCAAAAATGAATTTTCAAAGCAAAAACAAAACCACAAAATGAACCCCAAATTGTGTACCAATCTCTACAACTAAGAAATGCAACTAAAAGAGAAGAGAAGAGAGAAATATACCCTTGAAGAATCCCCTGGAGTTGATGATGAAAACGAATCCGAGCAATGGCACCTTCCTCTTGACTATCGAAGTCTACCCCGGGAAATACCGTGATCTTCATGTACTAGCAAGCCATTGGGTTTCCTACAACATTTGGAGACACCTTCTGGAACAACCAACCTACTCCAGGAACTCTCCTCTCTTGGCTTTCTCTCTCTCACACTCACAAGAACAACCCAAGGCCAAACTTAGAAGACCCCAGTAAAACATACATGCATTGGTTGAGAGTGGAGGTGAAAGGAATAAAGTTGTAATCTGTCTGATGGGTTAGCGCCGCTAACCGCCCAAAGTTAGCGCCGCTAACCACTTAAGGTTAGTGTCGTTAACGCGGCTGAGTTAGCGACAGAAGGGTTTAGCGTCGCTAACCCTGACCAGATTACCGACCATCTTTAATTATTCATTTATAACCCTCCCTTTTAGGTTGTCGTCAAGATTAACCCCTGGCGTGTGACCCAATAGGCCCATACATCATCGGTAGTGATCAATTGGCGTACGTGTGTCAGTGGGCATACTCCAACAGATCTTGACAACAACCTAAAAGACGAGGGTGAGAAAGAATAAATAATGATAGTTGGTAATCTAGCAAGAGTTAGCGACGCTATCTCTTATGTCGCTAACTTAGCCGCGTCAGCGGCGCTAACTTTGGGCGGTTAGTGGTCCTATCCATGCGTGGGTAGCGGCGCTAACCCCTCTCACACACTACAACTTTATTCTTTTTACCTCCTCTGTCCACCAATGCATGGGTAGGCCATCATTGAACTCTGGCCGATCTTGGGGAGACCTGGGTCGACTTTGAGTCTATAAAACTCCTTCTTTTTTCTCTTATTTGCTCTTTTGGCTAAGAAGAAAATACACAAATAAACAAACACTTGAGGGTTGTTCTTGTGTGATAAAAGAGAGAGATCAAGGGAGTTCCTGGTGGATTTTGTTGTTGTTCCAGAAGCCAAGATCAAGTGTTGATTTGGTTGAAGGGGTGCAACTATACTAAGGTCACCAAGTTTCTCGGGGTGGACTTTGATAGCTCAAGAAGGAGGTTACAAGGCTTAGAGCTTAGCACACAACAAATCTAGAGACATCAACTAGCAGAATGCATGTTTTTGCCTTAAATCGATTTTTTTGGATTTTTGGCAATCTTGTACTTTCTGGAATTGTCCCAGAATTTTGGATTTTATTAGTTTAAGTTGCCTTATGTCTTGGTTGGTGTATTTATATGTGGATTAATATTTTGGCATGGAAATGGTTAATTGCATATACTTACATTGTGTATATATGAATATGGAATTTTAAAATGTTTAAGGTTCCTAATGCATATGTACATAGGATTATTAGTGCCTTGAGTGTTTAGATAATCTTAACCAAGACATATAAGATTTGCATGGTCTTGTGTGGCACACCATGCCTTAGAATTTGTAAATGATGTATGTGGTTGTAATATTTATGTCCGGCAACAATTTTGAGCCTTTTAGACCTATGTGATGTGTATGGTTGATTAAGTTAATGGATTCATTCATTTGGTGGTTTATACCACATTGGTTTGTAATAATTAATTTATTTTATTCAGATTGTATATTTAAAGGCTTGCATGCCATTTTCTATTCTTTGTAAATTGTAGTATTAGCTTGAAATAGCAAATTGTGGCTTGCATGCCATTTCCTTTTAAATTTGTAAATTGTAAAAGAAAGACCGAAGCAACCAACAAGGACCATGGAGGGTGTCTTGGCAAACATCAAAGTCGGTGGGAGACGCAATGGATCAAGTGGGAGAGCACACATCAAAGTCTTGGATTTTTGTCCTTAGTAGACTTTGCCTTGCTCATTGGCTCATGGGCAAGATGCATAGGGTTTTATGGCTCGTTACCGGACTTATATTGCATGCGTGGTTGGTTTTATTTTGTTCTTTTCTTGCATGGTTCTTTAGGATCTTCGTATGCTAGAAAATTTTTCAAAATAGTAAAACCAAACAATTTTTAAATTGGTTTACAAACTCCTCGCGCCACATACACAAGAAATGGTTAAAAACGTTTTGACTGGAAAAAAAACCAGTTTTTCAATAGTAAATCTGACACCACCCGTAAGATGACACCGAGCGAATCTAGTGAAACAAGATTGGTCGTCGAGCTCTAGCCGAGATCGATTTTGCGAAACTGTGTGGAAGGCGCGTGTGGCAACTCGCAAGGTCGGTTGTCGAGCTCTAGACGAGCCGGCCATTGGGCTAGAGTACCACCGTGTATCTTGACGGACGATTTACAATTCCAAGATTTAAAACAACTTGGTAGTTGTCGAGCTCTAGCCGAGCTATCAAAGCGGATTAATGAGGAATTGGTGTGGAAGGATCAAACATGCCAAATAAGTTCTATGAGTACCTAGGATCCCACAAGTGTCTAAGAGTTGTGGTCACGGACTACAATCGGTAAAATGTTTACCGGACTAAAATAGCTTCATGAAGTGATCGGCGGCAAACCCGTCATGGATTGGGGTATTCTTGAAGTTCTTAGCCATTGTTAATATAATTTGTTTTTGTAACAAGTAGGCAATTATTTAACAAGGATCTAAATACATCATAACTAACCATACTCTTACTTTGCTTGTAGATGGCATCTACTAGCTGTTGGAACACGGTATGGAGCACAAGCACAGCGGAAGCAAAAACAAAAGTCTAAAAACCGAACAAAATCGGGTCCATACATGTTCCAAAGTGATGATCATTCTACAAAACTCAAATTGAAACAAAAGGAAACAAAGAAAGGCATAAAATACCTCACTACCTTCACGAGAGTCGGCTATAGCAAATACGAAATCGGGACACAAAGAGATCCAAGTGTATCTCCTCTATCGTTGATCCACAACAAGGTTGCCTCAACCCCCGTATGCTAGTACCCCGTCAAGTGAACATCCCTCACAACTTCACCCTCTGGAACAGCCCTTGAAGCTTCTCCTCTTCCACCAGGATACTCACACAACACACTCAAGAACTCACACTTTAGTGTATATAATGGGTATTCAACATGTAGGTGCCAAGAGAGAAAAAGAGAGAGTCAAAGAGTGTGTCTCTTGCATGTTCTTCCTCCACCAGACCACAATAACTCGTATTTTTTCGGTGTAAGAGTGGTAATCCTATTGGACCACAAAATGACCCAATCAGAAATATGAATTTCATGAAGACAGTCCTTCACGGCCTCTCACGGCCCGTGAAGAGCCCATGAAGACTAAATTTGCCACGACTGGCCATAGTACTTCACGGCCCGTGCCACGTCGAGTGACTCGTGAGGGCGCCATCCTTTACGACCCCTTCACGACGTCTCATGACCGGTGAAGACTCCACGAGCCGTATGAGAGTCGTTGAGTCAAACGTGAGGACAGTGGGCTTCACGACCCGTGGAGCACCCCTCACGGCCGTGAAGCCCCAAAATCAAACAATTTGATTTTTGGACCTTCTCTCTTTATTAGTATGCTGTCGGGATCAATCCTTGGTGTGTGACCCAATAGGCTCGCACTTCATCAGCAGTAACACCATTGTACTTGTGTCAGTAGGCAGACTCCAACAGACTCCCACTCGCACGTGACACAACGTACCCAGAGGTATCACAGACAGGGAGCGGCCTCTAGCAAGGCATCCTTGCCCCCAAGTCAGTACGAGGTATGTCATCCCATAGACAAGTACCAATTCACAACCCAAAGGTTTGAAATGGCCCTATAGATAAGTGATCAACCATCGTTTTGTTCGTGATATCCTTGCAAAGGCGATACATGGTACTAAGTCATTCTCAGTCCTTCACGATTATGTTTCTCGATCGAGATTGGTGGTGACCAAAATAAACAAGTTGCAATCGATTACCCAAATCCTTGCACACTCCAGCACGGCCATGCATTTTGGTGTCAGCGGCCAATCATCGAGGAGGGGCCCAGGGATATCTCTCTAAACAGAGAAACAAATTCCTTTGACTATATTGCCCACCACAGTGATCATACTCTGCCGAGCTACTCCCTTTATAACGGCCAGTTACGGACTGCGTTTGAAATCAACTAGAGCAAAGCAAACCAAAGTGATGCAGACACATGCATCTCCAGTATGAGGATGAACTGATATTATCATCCTGAATCACTTATGACAAGTACCACAAAGTTAATTCAGGTGTGGGTCGTCAAGTCACTTGAAACCCCTTTCAAGTACAGGCGAAGTATTGTGTCCCTGTGTCACAATCATCATTGGACACTTGACCAATCACTTCCCTCAATCTTCATTCAAACTTCCTTCCCGTGAAAAATGACTGACTGTGGACATTTAGAATGTATATACATTCAGGGAAGAGGTAAAACATGCTAAGTTGGAACACAATAAGTCTTACTGAGAGTACCCGCTACACGTGCATTACCAAACTCCTTTGATAATCGATACAAGCAGAAGCACAATATTGCTTAATGTTCCAAAGAGTAAAACATACCAAATCGTGACTAAAACATACTCAAGCGAAGTTCATGCAGATCTTAGTATGACATCCATCACTAGACTGCCACTATAGCTCAGTAAACGGACCATCCACGATGTCATCCGTGTGTACTCTGACATTGACCATATCCCTACTTCAACCAACCACTCATCAAGTGTGCGTTGATAGGATTACGATTATTTATCCAAGCCATTATACCTTCATTGCTTCAAATGAACCCAATAAGGCAAACAACGTTTTGTTTTATGATTTTATGTGCATAAGCCATCGTACTCTGATAGTTTTCATACAGATCTCTATAGTGTCAGCGATGCTTGGTTCTCAGTGATCATATCCTTGCTACAACCAACCACTTCCAAAGTGTGCGTTGATGGGATTTTGATCATTTGTCCAAGCAGTTATACCTTCATTGTTTCAAAAGAACCCAATAAGGCAAACAATGCTTGGTTCACAAAATTAAATGTGTATAAGCCATCGTACCCTCATTGTCTCAAAAGAACCCAATAGAGTCAACGATGCTTTAAGAAACACGTAAATTAACAACACCTTATTTAAAAAGAATCACAAACCTCAATAAAGATCAGCAGTTTTCTTTTAAATAGAAGCCGTCATTAGAGTAACAACTCACTTTAAGCTTCTTATAGTTACATCCCCACAAGAACATATACTCATATTTCTTGTTTTCCACAAACTTCTTTGAATATCCCATATTTTGTTATAGACGTATAATTCTCGATTTACACTTGGTAACAAGCTACATCAAGACATTATCTCCAACACATAGTACGTTCTAGACATACCAAATAGGATTACAACAGCGCTCCCACTAGCTCTGGCATCTATCCAAGTTTCTTCATTGCTTATTGAAATCTCAAACACTTGGTTTTCTTCGCAAAGATTCCAAAACTTAGATTTATTCTAAGCCCAAAAGGACTCCACATTTGTAGACTTCACAAGGATACTCAAGATGTAAAAGACCCTCGGACAGTGTTGTGAACACTTCCTCATAAAATTCCTATAACGGAATGCGGTCTTTGCATCATACTGCCATAAAACGGCATAAGCATCCGCTTAAACTTCAACATAACTAATGGGAGAATGTATTCATATGATTCCTACCCAATGGTCAATCATCATGAAACCATTACCTACCAGTCTGTATTTGAAGTTATCTACAAATTAATCCGTGCAGATCTCATTCCCGAAAGATCTATTTACACCATTAGGTAAAAACTTAGGTGTTGGATTAACCAAGTTCAAAACTTGGAAATCCAGCATGAAATGTATCTTATGTTATTAAACTCCTCTTCTTTGCAGACTTAAGGGCTCACTACAGCTTCCGGTAGTTGATGCATACATCACGTATCATCAATAAGTCATCGTCCTCAGATATAATAAATTATACTCTTCTGGTCTTCTGACGACTCTTACCAGACATATAAAGAAGTAATAACTTTATGCCAGATACTCCAACATAGCCATGTTGAGTTTCAATCATTTCTGATCGAATGCTAGTGTCAACATCAGGTCTTTTATTTAAATCTCACGTTCTTCCACTAGAATGCTTCAGTTGTTCATTTCCATTTTCGAGCAACCAAACCCAGTTCCCAAAAAATATGAAATGAATATCTGAAACCTAGAAGAACTATTTAAATGCATTAGCATCCTCCAAGTTCATCCATCTCCCACTAAATGCAGACTGGATAACTCTAATCTATGAGATAGATAAGCAAGGAACTCTTTCTAGTCAAATCTCTTTCATATGCTAATTTTGACCATCTTTGCTTATATAAAACAAGAACATTGCCCATTACTTCTCAAGTACACCTATCCATCAGGTTACTTAAGTTTAAGCCATCAAATGGAATCATAACTTGTATGTTCCGTTTCTCCACTAGACGATTCATGTAAAACATGTATCCTAGGAGAAGTGGATTACAATACATTCCCATAATTCTTATGATAGCTGAGAATTTTAAAGTTCGCATGCTCAACATCATGCCAGATTTTAGTAACTCAGTTCCTCTTGCCCTCTTTATCTTAAATTTGTTAAGGGTGAGTCTTGAACATCTCTCAGGTTTCAGAAATTTATCTAATAAAATAGATATTCCATTCCCTTCTACCATCATCGGTAAAGGTAACAAATCACATATAGTTAATCCTTATGTTTTTGCCTGAACGGTCTGTACACAAACGTGCAAACGAAATCCAACAAGCCTTTTATTCCTCTCACATTTACAAGTGAAGGATAGGTAAGTTATTTAGCCTTATAAGCAAGATTTACAATCAACAATTGACTCAAAGTCAAAAGTTTCCAAGTTCCTAACCACATGGATCTTGGTGATGTTAGTCTTGTTTATATGGTTAAATCACCTATTTCGTAAGGATAACAATTCCATAATCATTCATAAACATTCCATTACTTCCTTAAGCAAAAGCTTATTTTAAATGTCAAGACATGAATAAACTTTGAAATAAATTCCCACCAATATCAAATACATAATTCAAAGTAAAATTCATCGTCATCACAGGCATAAAAGATACAATGCCTCTTGCCACGCAGGGCGTAAGACAAAGATCTAAATGAAGTAATAGTATAGCTGGATGGAATGGCAAGACTCTTCTTCCAATCCTTTTAGTTAGGGACAACCACCATGTTTCCCTCTCTAAAGTTCAGCTCTCCATGCATCCATTACCTACTCCTGATAAACACCTGCACTTTGCAACAAACAAATTTGTGACAAACGTGAGCGTTTTGACTAGCGTTCAAAACCCAGTCTTTAGAAGTAGAAGATAAATGGAGTTTGGTCATGAATGTACCTGAAGATGATGAGCTAACGTTCTTCCGCTTTAGGATACTTAGCTCTTTCAGGCACTTAGGGCAGGCGTGACGGCGCCAATTTCCAATTTCTCCGCAAAAGTAGCAAATTACCCCATGTGGAACATCATCTTGAGGCACAATCTCATTGTCCTCCGACTCCATAGTTACGGATGGCCTAGTTATACAAGGATTTCCTTTTGAGGTCAGTTTCTCCTTCTTGCTAGTATATTCCCTAGTAGCCAAAGTGGATGTGGACGAGGTACGATCCTTCTCAACCATTTAAGACTGTACAGCCTTCAACATGTCTTGAAGTTCGATCAAGGATTTATCCAAATTGTCTTTGTGATAGTCTTTGACAAACTTCTCATAAGACACAGGCAGGGACTGGAGGATCATATCCACCGCAATCTCCCTCCCTATTGGAAGTCCAAGTCTCTCCAATTGGTCCATGTATCCCTTCATCATAAGGAAATGGACATTTACATCCTCACCTTCCTGCATCCTACAACCGACCAAAGCCTTTATACACTCAATCCGTTCTTGTCTAACCTACTGTGGGAACATATCCTTTAACCGGTTGATCATGTCATACGCACTCAATTGCTCATGCTGCTGACGTAACTCAAAGTTCGTAGGCGATAATCATGAGACAAGAAATATCTTGTGCATCTCTGACGCGCTTCTCAAAAGCGTATCGAGTGGCCCAGTTCGCTTTGGTAGCAGGTGGCTCCGGAAGAGGCTCCTCAAGGACGTGCAACTTTGACACCTGACGGAGGATAATCCTCAATACACGATACCATTCAGGGAAGTTCACTCCTATGAGTCTCTCCCTTTCTAGGAATAATCGAAGTTTAAAGTTTGGTGTGGTGTCGTTAATGTTTGCCATCTATAAAAGAGTACACGTTTTAGTTAGTTTCGATATAATCCTCGTTAAAATAATTACCCAGCTGATTAAGAAAACCAAATTATCTTAACAAGGGCTAAGAACCTCAAAGTACCCCAATCCATGACGGGTTTGCCGCGGATAACTTCATGGAGCTATTTAGGCCGGTAAACGCTTTACCAATTGCAATCCGAGATTACAACTCTTAGACACTTGCGGGATCCACCGATACTCATAGCATCTGCTTGGCATGTTTGATCCCTTCCCTCACCGATTCTTCATTAATCCGCTTTGATAGCTCGGCTAGAGCTCGACAACCACCAAGGCGTATTAAATCTTGGAATTGTAAATCGACCGTCAAGATACACAGTGGTACTCTAGCACAATGACCGGCTCGGCTAAAGCTCGACAACCGACCCTTGCGAGTTGCCACACGCACCTTCCATACAGTTACACAAAACCGATCTCGGCTAGAGCTCGACGACCAATCTTGTTTCGCTAGATTCGGGTGGTGTCATCTTACGGGAGGCGAGTGATTTACATTTGAGAAAAACGGGTTTTAGTTTTTCAAGTGGTCTTGTGGTGCACGAGGTTTGTAAACCAATTCAAAACTCTTGGTTTTATTATCTTGACAAATTTTCAAGCGAGCGAAGAAACTAAACAACCACACAAGAAACATAAACAAAACAACAACCACGCACAAGCAACATCCGGTAACATGCCCCTAAACCCTATGCGCCTTCCCCGTGAGCCAAAAGAGGAAAGCAAGGCCAAACTAAGGACACAACCACTTGGCCCAGCTGGAAGTGCTCCCATTGAATCTGACATCTCCAATGAACCTCCGGATCCACCATAGCCGAGACGTCTCCTCCACGTCTCTCGATGGTTGTCTTCGGTCTTCTTTTACAAATACATACAAATATTTGAAAAGAAACGGCATGCAAGCCGCGAAATGCCAATCTAATCTAATCTAACAATTACAGAGAAAAGCAATCGGCATGCAAGCCAAAATAAAGTACAAAATACAAGACCGAATAAATTTAATTATTACAAACCAATTGTGGTATAAACCACCAAATGAATGAATAATCAAATACAACCAAACAACCAACACATAGGTCTAACGGGCATGGGGTTACCGGATCAAACAACAACCACAAACAAAAACACGGTGCGCCACAACAAAACCGTGTAGAAATATCCCAACTAGATTTGTTCCTAAACCACCTAAAATACTCAAGGAACAAGTGCAAAATATCTTGTACGTATGCATTAGGAATCCCAAACACTTTGAAAAACCATATTCATACATACACAACACAAGTATATGCACGTGCGCGTTATCATGCCAAAACCGCCCGATACATATAAATATATGCGAGTTAGGATATTATGGGGCTTTTCAAAGTCCAAACAACAAGGACAGATTCTTGAAAAAAGAATCAAAAGGAGCTAAAACCGAAAAATATTTTTCTTTATCCAAAACGACCAAAAACACTGTTCACGACATCCTTCATGTCCAAGAAGCCTTCACGGCCTCTCACGGCCCGTGAAGCCCATGATCTCCACGACTCTGACACAGTGAAAAACATTTCACGACCAACACCCCACTAGACTGGTCGTGAGCCTTCATGACCGTGAAGAACAAGTCTTCACGACCCATGAAGACATTCTAGATAGAATGTCCATTTTCGGTTTCCAAGCCAACAAAGTACAATTTGTTTGTAGATTTGGCTCTAATACCACTGTTGGAACACGGTATGGAGCAAGGCACAGCGGAAGAAATAAAACAAAAGTCTAAAAACTAAACAAAATCGGGTCCATACATGTTCCAAAGTGATGATCGTTCTACAAAACACAAATTACAACAAAAGGAAACAAAGAAAGGCAGAAAATACCTCACTACCTTCATCAGAGTCGGCTGTAGCAAATACGAAATCGGGACAACAAAGAGATCCAAGTGTATCTCCTCTATCGTTGATCCACACCAAGGTTGGCTCGACCCCCGTATGCTAGTACCCCGTCAAGTGAACGCCCCTCACGACTTCACCCACTCGAACAGCCCTTGAAGCTTCTCCTCTTGCACCAGGATAATCACACAACACACTCAAGAACTCACACTTTAGTGTATATAATGTGTATTCAACATGTAGGTGCCAAGAGAGAAAAAGAGAGAGTCAAAAAGTGTGTCTCTTGCATGTTCTTCCTCCACCAGACCACAATAACTCGTATTTTTTTGGTGTAAGAGTGGTAATCCTATTGGACCACAAAATGGACCAATCAGAAATAAGAATTTCATGCAGACAGTCTTTCACGGCCTCTCACGGCCCGTGAAGAGCCCGTGAAGACTAAATGCGCCACGACTAGCCATAGTCCTTCACGACCCATGCCGCGTCGAGTGACTCGTGAGTGCGCCATCCTCTACGACCTCTCACGACCCGTGGGCTTCACGACCCGTGGAGCACCCCCACGGCCGTGAATCCCCAAAATAAATTTGATTTTTGGACCTTCTCTCTTTATCAGTAAGCTGTCGGGATCAATCCTTGGTGTGTGACACAATAGGCTTGCACTTCATCAGCAGTAACACCATTGTACTTGTGTCAGTGGGCAGACTCCAACACTAGCAACACCAACACCACAAACATGTCACTCCGTCTGTTTTTGGAGAAGGAAAAACTCACCGGACCAAACTTCATGGATTGGCATAAGACCTTGAGAATCGTCCTACGCCACGAAATGAAATTAGAGCGCCTTGAGTCCCCTCTTCCGGAGGCTCCGGCAGCCAACGCTCCAAGGGCCTTGAAAGACGCGCATGAAAAGTATGTGAAAGACACAAATGATGTCACTTGCCTTATGCTTACGACCATCAGTCCCGAATTGCAAAGGAAATTTGAGAAAGTGAGTGCGTATGAGATGATTTCTCAGCCAAAGGACATGTTCCAACAGCAAGCAAGGCAAGAGCTTTTTGAATGTGTCAAGGCTTTTGTCGGTTGTAAGATGCCGGAGGGCGGTAATGTGAGCTCCCACGTCCTTAAGATGAAAGGGTACGTGGACCAGCTCGATCAGTTGGGCTTTCCCATGCGGAAAGAGTTGGCGGTTGAAATAATCCTCCAATCTTTGCCTCCGTCATATGGACCGTTCATTGTGAACTTCCATATGCATAGTATGGATAAAACCATTATGGAATTGCATGGCATGCTTAAGACTACTAACTTCGAGCTTGCCACGGAAAAGCCCTCCACCTTCACTGTCGTCCTAGCCATCAACCAGGATGGCAAGAAGCGGAAGCAGCCCGCTTCGAGCTCGAAGGGCAAAGGGTAGGGGAAGGCCAAGACAAATGGGTCAAAGCCCAAACCTAACCGGACCTGGAGCTGAAGGGGAAGCAAGTGGCTACGGCTGCCACCTTATCGGAAGAGGCAACCTGCTTTTTCTGCGAGGAGTAGGGACACTACCGGCGTAGTTGAACCAAGTACTTGGAGGAGCTCAAGAAGCTACGAGAAAAAGGTGTCGCTGCCTCCGGTACGTACATGATTGAACTCCATAACACCTCTACTTCTAACGCCTGGGTTTTAGACAGCGGGTGTGGTACTCATGTTTGTAATAATGTGTAGGTAATAATAAAAAGTAGGGACTTGGTTGATGGAGAGCTGGATCTCATCATAGGAAACAAGGCGGTTATCCCGGTTGAGAAGATTGGGAGTGTGGAGCTCGCCTTTCCATCCGGCTTATCTATTGTTTTGTATGATGTATCTTATTCGCCGCATGTGGCTAGAAACATTATTTCCATATATTCTTTGTATGACAATGGTTTTGATTTTAAATTTAAGAATGGTAGCATCTTATGTTACAAGAATCATGTCATTTATTTTAAAGCATTTCCATGTCATGGCATATATGAGACAAGCGTAAGCTTGCAAAACAATACAGCAATCATGAATGTTTATTTGGGATCCAAAAATGTTTTGGATAAATTATCTCTATGACATGGTCGGTTAGGCCACATAAAAAATAAACGCATCGCCAAGCTCCAAGCGGATGGGATCTTGGAATCATTTGACCACGGGTTTATTGAAGTATGCGAATCTTGTGTATTGGGAAAGATGACTCAAGCACCCTTTACCGGTTTGTGTGAAAGGGTGCAAAACATGTTGGGTATCGTACACACGGATGTGTATGGCCCGTTCACGCATGCCACAAGAGATCATTCCCGCTACTTCGTTACCTTTATTGATGATTATAGTCGATACGGGTATGTCTACTTAGTGAGACAAAAATCGGATACCTTTGAGGTATTTATGACTTATCAAAATGAAGTGGAGAATCAACTAGGGAAAGGAATTAAGACACTACGATCTGATAGAGGCGGTGAGTATCTTAGTTCTGAGTTCAGTGAACATTTTAGGAATTGTGGAATTGTCTCGCAATTAACTCCTCCTAGGACACCGCAATTAAATGGTGTCGCCAAGAGGAGGAACCGAACATTATTAGATATGGTTCGGTCAATGATGTGTCATTCAGACGTTCCCGTTACATTTTAGGGATACGCAATTGAAACCGCTGGTAGAATGCTTAACCTCGTACCAACAAAGAAGGTTAAGAAAACACCGTATGAAATGTGGCATGGAAAGGTTACATCCATTTCATATTTAAAGGTCTGGGGTTGTCCTGCCTATGTGAGACGTGAGGTTGAGGACAAATTGGAGCCCAGGGCCTAAAGGTGTTATTTCATTGGTTATCCTGCTGGGTCTATGGGATATTTATTTTACAAACCTTCGGAGAACAAGGTATTTGTTGCTCGAAGGGTAGTGTTCCTTGAGAGGGAACAGCTATCCAAAGACGCTAGTGGGAGGAGGGTTGATCTTGAAGAAATTCAAGAACCTGCCAATGTAGAACCTAATGTTGGCACTAGCTCACAACCTGCAAGGGTTGATTCTTGCATGATGATGGTGGAGATGGTGTAAACCCATTGCCTCTTAGAAGATCTGTTAGAAGTCGGCATGAGCCTGAGAGATATGGTTTTCTCATGTCTGAGGGTACCGACATGGTAGTGGTCTCTGATGAGCCTACCAAATACCATGATCTTGTGGTGGGCCCTGAGTCCGCCAAGTGACAAGAAGCAATGGAATCCGAGATAAAATCCATGTCCAATAACCAAGTTTGGGACTTGGTAGATCCTGTGCCTGGGTGCAAACCCGTAGGGTTCAAATGGGTCTACAAGGAAAAGGTCGATGTGGATGGCGAGGTAGACACCTTCAAACCCCGACTGGTGGCTAATGGTTTAACCCAAACTCATGGTGTAGACTATGAGGAAACCTTTTCCCCGGTGGCTATGTTGAAGTCTATCCGGATACTCATGGCTATTGCCGTATTTCATGATTATGAAATCTGGCAGATGGACGTCAAAACCGTGTTCCCTAATGGAACACTTATAGAGGAAGTGTATATGACACAGCCTGAGGGTTTTGTACATCCAGAGTTTCCGGATAGAGTCTAGAAGCTTAAGAAGTCCATTTATGGGCTTAAGCAAGCTTCTCGGAGTTGGAACATGTGCTTCGATGAGAAGGTCAAAGAGTTTGGCTTCTCTAAAAGCAAGGATGAGCCATGCGTTTACATTAAAGCTAGTGGAAGCGTAGTTGTATTCCTAGTTCTTTATGTAGATGATATCCTACTAATTGGGAACGACGTCCCAACATTACATGTTATAAAAGCCTGGCTAGGGAGTTGTTTCTCAATGAAAGATCTAGGGGATGCAACTTATATCTTTGGGATAAAGATCTATATGGATAGATCCGCAGGTTGATCGGCTTGAGCTAGAGTACATATATTGACAAGGTCCTAAAGAGGTTTAGGATGGAGGACTCCAAGAAGGGGTTCATACCTATGTCACATGGTTTAGTGTTCAGCAAGGCTCAAAGCTCGAGTTCCCCTGAGGAACGGGAAGTAGTGAGGCGAGTCCCTTATGCTTCGGCAATAGGCTCGATCATGTACGCCATATTATGTACCAGGCCAGATATATCTTGCGCATTGAGTATGACAAGTAGATATCAAGCCAATCCTGGTGAGGCACATTGGACAGCAGTGAAGAACATTCTCAAGTATCTTCGGAGGACAAAGGAGATGTTCTTAGTGTATGAAGGTGCGGAAGAGCTTCGGGTAACTGGTTACTCAGACACAATAGACAAAGGAACTCCATGTCTAGATACTATAGATAAAGGAACTCCATGTCTAGACAAAGGAGCTTCGGGATGACTGCTGATCTCAATCGGGGTTCGTGTTCCTGCTAAATGGTGGATCAGACACAATAGACAAAGGAACTCCATGTCTAGATACTATCTCATCAATATACATTTGAGCCAGTTTACTTAAAGAAGCAGTTTCAGCTGTAGCGAGAAAATGTGCACTCTTGGTCAATTTATCAACAATAACCCAAATCATATCATGTCCTTTCTGAGTTCGTGGAAGTTTCGTTACAAAATCCATCGTAATATGATTCCACTCCCATCCAGGTATTTACAACTGTTTTAATGACCCATACGGTTTCTGATGTTCAGCTTTAACTTGAGCACAAATGTGACACATCTCAACAAACTTAGCTATATCTGTTTTCATTGTAGGCCACCAATAACGAGTCTTTAAATCATGATACATCTTCGTGCTACCTGGATATATTGACAATCTGGATTTATGTGCCTCGTTCAATATTATGATCCGAGTATAATGTTCAATACCGAGTAGATCCAAATCCAACTAATTCAGTTCCGATAAAGTGTTTGAGGCATACAGTTCATATAATCGGAATTTAATACAATTCCTAGTAATTTTACACCCAATTCCGATCATAATGGTCGGAATTCACCAATTCCTCTTAATTCATTCATCAATTCCGAGCCATTCATGTGTTTTTGTCCATTTTTTATGTCTAACTTAATTCTTTACTGATTTCAATCATGCAAGTAATACTAGTTTCCAGAAATCATTTTACACATATATATAACATGTATTGATCATAAAATCTAACATGCATTCAATTTATAAACATCAATTATTATCTAGAATCAATCGGAATTCATATATATATATATATATATATATATATATATATATATATATATATATATATATAAACCGAATACAATTAACAACTTAAGATCATAAATCAGTAATCTAACCTCAATAATGTTATGAATTTCAGTAATCAATTAAGCTAGCAAGATTGGAGATCAAGTTTGTTGAATTCTTTTCTTCTTTTCCTCTGCCGAGAGTACAAATTCAAACACACACACTACACCTTTCTTAATTGCATGTAATTTGAGTTGTTTGTGTGAATAATGTGACTATTACCACCCAAATCGGCCAACACAACATCCTCTAACTCAAGTAAATATTTAATTTAATAAATTATCTAAATAATAATAAACATATAATTATCACAACTAATTATCAATTAAAACATAATAAAAATTAAGTCACATAATTAATTTAAATCCAAATATAACTTAATTAATTACCTTAATTAATCTAGGCCGGTTGAGAGGGTGTTACAAACTTCTCACCAAGCAATTGACATCCTCCAGTTGTTGATTTTCTATCTAACTTGCACCCAGCATAGTCAGCATCTGAAAACCAACTAACTCAAATCCAGAGTATTTAGGATACCAAAGACCGAGATTTGGTTTACCTTTAAGGTACCTAAAGATCCTTTTCACAGCTTGAAGATATCAGCATCTGCCTGATATCTTGCACAAACACATGTAGCAAACATGATATCAGGTCTACTAGCTGTCAAATAGAGTAATGAACCTATCATTTCTCTATAGGTAGACTGACATACAGACTTACCATCCGAGTCTTTACTCAGCTTGACAGCAGGTGACATGGGTGTTCTCATGGTTGAACTAGAATCAAAACCATATTTCCTTATCAAATCAAGAACATACTTGCTTTGATTGATGAAAATTCCATCAGGCTTTTGTTGTATTTGTAGGCCTAAAAAATATGTCATCTCACCCATCATGCTCATCTTGTACTTTTGTGACATTATTTTGGAGAACCATTCACACAAAGATTCGTTAGTAGAACCAAAGATAAAGTCATCCACATAGATTTGTACAAGAATCACCTGTCCTTTACACTTTTTAATAAAGAGTGCCTTATCTATAATAACTCTGGTGAAATTCATTGATAGTAGATAAGTGGACAGTGTATCATACCAAGCTCTTGGAGCTTGTTTAAGACCATATAAAGCCTTGTCTAACTTATAGACATGATGTGGAAACTTTGAACTGACAAAGCCAGGAGGTTGTTTCACATAGACTTCCTCCTGAAGTTTTCCATTTAGGAAAGCACTATTCACATTCATCTAATAGACTTTGAAGTCCTTATATGCTGCATAAGCCAGGAACAGCCTTATGGCTTCAATTCTAGCAACAGGGGCAAAGGTCTCATCATAATCGATTCCTTCCTCTTGCTTATACCCTTATGCTACCAGCCTGGCTTTGTTCCTAACTATCACTCCATCCTTGTCCATTTTGTTTCTATAGACCTACTTAGTGCCTATGATTGAATGATCTTTGGGGGCAGGGACAAGGCTCCAGACCTTATTTCTCTTAAATTCATTCAATTTCTCTTGCATAGTTTCAATCCAATCCTCATCCTCTAAGGCTTCTTCAGTCTTCTTTGGTTCCATTTGACATAGGAAACCAAAGTGGGCAGCATAGTTAGCTGTAGCCTTTGATCTGGTAATAACCCTCTCTTGAACATTTCCAATGATCTGATCTTGAGGTTGATCTTTAAGGAATTTGAATGTTGTAGTTGGAGAATCTGGTTCTGAATCTGAGTGTTGTTGAGAGCCCTGAGGTGAACTTATCTCCTCAGTCTCAACAACAGCATTGTCAACAAACTGTTGATCACCAAGATCTTCAGTCTGAGTGACGTCAGCTCTAAAGGGATTGATGAACACATCATCTTTCTCTGCTTGAGAATTATGTGGAGCTTGTTATGATTTCTTGGATGGACACACATCATCATCACTATCATCTCCCATGACATACATAGGATTTGACATATTGGTTTCCTCGGGCCTTTCAAGCTCACTCAGACTGACCGAGTCAACTTGTCTTTTCTCAGCTTGATCAAGAATGTCTTCATCAAATGAGACATGAATTGATTCTTCAATGGCTTTTTTCCTAGTGTTATACACTCTTTATGATTTGGAGATTGAGGAATAACCAACGAATATTCAAGGATCAGCTTTGGGTTCCAACTTATGGAGCTGATCTCTTTGATTCAGCACATAACATTTTGAACCTAAGATATGGAAATAACCTATATTGGGCTTTCTAGACTTATACATCTCATATGATGTCTTTCCATGTCTTTTGACAATATTGACCTATTCTGGGTATAGCAGGCTGTACTAATAGCTTCATTCCAGAAATAGAGTTTAAATCCTGCCTCACATAGCATTGTTCTAGCAGCCTCAATTAAGGTTCTATTTCTCCTTTCAGCAACTCGATTTTGTTGTGGAGTTCTGACGGATGAGAAATTTTGTAATATTCCTTTTTGTTCAAAGAAGCTTTCAAGGGTTGAGTTTCTAAACTCGGTCCCATTATCACATCTAAGTTGCTTTACAGACAAACCTTTCTGCAACTCTTCCCGTTTGATAAAACTGATTATCTCTAGGGCAACCTCACTTTTGGCTTTAAGGAATATTACCTAGGTGAATCTTGAGAACTCATCTACTATCACCAGTGTGTACTTCTTGCCACTCAGGCTTGGAGTACTTATGGGTCCAAACAAATCCATATGCAACATATGCAATGGGTCTGTTATTGAAAAATTTTGCTTTCATTTAAAGGACCCTTTATGGTATTTCCCTTGTTCACAAGCTGAACACTATTTGTCTTTGACAAATGTGATCTTTGGTAATCCAGAGACTAACTGTTTATTGGATAGCATATTTATATTTTTAAAATTTAGATGAGATAAACGTTTATGCCATAACCAACTCAGCTCAGGAACAGAATGGGAATACAAGCAGGTTTCATTATAGGGATTAGTAGAATTAAGATCAAGTAGATACACATCTCTTTCTCTTTTAGTTATTAATACAGGCTTTCCCTTAGCATTATAAATTGTTCCTGCTTTCTTCCTAAAACTAACAATATTGTCTTCATCACACAATTGACTGCTACTAATTAGGTTGTGTTTGAGACCTTTGACATATGCAACTTTCTGGAAAGTAACCTTGCCAGCTTGCATCTTCCCATAGCCTTTAGTTCTTCCATGGGAGTTGTCACCAAACGTTACTTTAGGAACTTCATCTTCTTGGAAATCACTAGGAAGTCCTTTCTACCCGGTCATGTGCCTTGAGCATCCACTATCCAAGTACCATTTACTTGAACCCTGCACATGAGATGAAAACTAAACACATTAGTTTTGTTTGGGAACCCACTTCTTGGTGGGTTCAGATGAGGAGCACTTAGCATCTCCATCTTGTTGAGCTGACTGTTCAGCTTGAGCAGGAGCTGAGTCCTGTACAGGCTGATCAGTTTGTTCTTGTTCAAGCCTTGAGATATCTGCATCATAGTCCTTAGCCTCATGACCTCTACTTCTGCACTCGTAGCATCTCCTTCTTCCAATGATCACAGGAGGTAGAGTGTCTAATAATCCTTGTGAGAACTTGCTCTCAGTTTTAGGATTATATGTGGTGGATAACTTTTCAACTTTCTTTGTAAGTTGATTCACATGATGATCATTGACTTTGGACTTACCTTTGTCAGGTCTTTGTTTGTTATCCTTTTGATTAGAAGTTTGACTAACAACCTTCTTTTCCATGACCTTGGACTTACCTTTGTCATGACTACTGGACTTACCAGTTTCAACAGGTTTGGACTTACCACTATTGATCCTTTTAGACTTACCAAGATCTACAACTTTGGACTTACCATTGTTGTAATTTGACCTCTGACTTACAGTGGTCTTCCTATTCTTGTAACTTCTCTCCGAGCCAGATAGAGAGTGTTCTCTTTTGAAAGGATTTGGATTAAGCCTTTCTATGACTGAAGTTCTTTGAATAGGCTGAGTGCTTAATCTGTCCAGCACAGACTTACCATGCTGTTTGGATGTTGAGCACTTATTTCCATGATCTTTAGCCTTTACAAACATATTGTATTTAAGGTTTTGACCATGTTTCTTCTCTGAGGCTGAATTCTGAGACTCAATCAGTTGTCTATCCTCCTCAGAGTCTGTACTTGCTATCTCATCATCAGCTACACAAGCTGCAGTTTGATAGTCACCTCCAAGCACAGCTTTTACCTGTTTAAGGATTTGTTGGTTTATGCACTTTTCAGCAAACTTTGACTTACACCACGACTCAGTGACTTTTTGAAATTTGTCAGCTTTGTCTTTAGCTTCCTGAAGTTCTTCACTTAGAAGTTTATTAATGTGTCTTTGAAATTCAAGATCACATTGTGCTTTCTTGCCAACGTCAATGAGAGATTTATTTTCCTTAATCTCATTCTTGAGTTTAGTTATCTCAGCTTTGAGGTCATTTTGAGACTTAAGGATGGTCTTGAAATCATTCAGCAGATAATCAAAAGCAAGAATCTTTTCTTCATCGGTGTAAGAGTTTAAATTACTAATCTTATACATGAAAGCAGGATCGCAATCACTGAGCTTACTGAGTGGCTTCCTTCATGTCAGCTTCAAAAGTTGACTCAGACAGACCATAATCAACTTCATCAATTTCAAACTCTTCATCTTCTTGAGCATCAGACATACATCATCATCTGAGGTAGATGATTATGTATCTCAGTCCCTTTACACTGGGTTTGTCTTCAGGCTTTCCTTTCTTGAGCTGAGTATATTTTTTCTTGAATTTATCAGCTCTGTAAGCATTCTTATCAACAACTGATGTTGATTCCACCTTCTTTGATCTGCACTCAGTAGCAATATGTCCCTTCTTCTGACAGTTGAAGCACACAACATTCTTGGGATCAAAATAATTCTTTCCTATGCCCCTGTCAGGTCTTCCTCTTCCCCTTTGAGCTCTTCTCAAACGTCTGGCTAACATTGCCATTTTCTCAGTGATATTCTAAACATCATCAGTATCACTTGAGTCTGAGTCTGAGTGGTCAGCTTGAGATTCTGACTCAGTCTCAGATTCAACAACAAGTGTCTTGGAACTTTTCTTCTTTTTATGTGCAACCAATGCAACTTCATTTTTATCCAGAGACTCCTTGAGTTGTTGTTGAGAAGTTCTTTCATTTCAGTGATCTGTTCATGATTTAGCAAGAAACCATAAATGGACTGTAAATTATACACGTGTAGTGTTCCTCCAGCCCTCAGTGCTGTAGTTACGTCATTAAACTTTTCTGTAACACATCTAGAAATTTCAGCACAAGTTCAGCCTCATCTTTCTTTACACCCACACTTAGTAGGTCATTTATCAAGCAGTGAAACCTTGTAAACAAATCTGGCAAGGTTTCATTCTTCTTTTAAAAGAAGTTTTCATAAGATCTATTCAAGTGATTCTTCTTTTGCTGCTTGACCAGATCTGTGCCCTCATATGTAACACTCAGCGTATCCCAGATATCTTTTGCAGATTGGCACCTAGTCACAGTACGCAAGATCTCATTAGTCAAGGCATTTGCTAGAACACTTTTTGCCTTGTCATCCAGATTGAAGAGTTTCCAAACTTCATTAGTCCAGGATGCAGTAGGCTTTCTTGTTTCCTTTTCAGTTCTACCAGGAGACGTATCACTGATAGCAGCAGGAATCTTTGGGATGATAGGTCCTTTTGTAATGACATCCAACATACGGTTGTCAATGGACTTGAGGAATAGCATGGCTCTGAACTTCCACATAGGATAGTCAGATCCATCAAATATGAGACAGCCTTTGGCAGACATCTGTGGAAAGTTTGAAGAATTGTTGCTTGTAGACATTGTAAACTTTCGCAAGATCTTTAACTTTCAACATATGAAATCGTTCAGCCTGCTCTGATACCAGTTGTTGGTGCCATGGTGAGAATAACAACAAGCAACAGGTGTGTAGAAGGGGGGTTGAATACACTTTCTGTGGAAATTGAACAAATCAAATAAAAGTGTTACACAAAGTAAATCAAACAACAATCAAATGCTTTGCTTTTCATTAATAAGAAGATGATTACAGACTCTATCAAGTAAGAAAATCTTGATATGTAAACACCTAATATAATTCTCTCAATCTCTCAAAATAGCTATCTATAATCAACTTATGATTATAGATACTGACGACTCTCTAAACAGGATTTAGTCACAGATTGAAAACTTACCAATCTCACAACTAATGTGAGTATTCGAACACACGAATAGCTTGGCAATCTGTGAATATCTTGATCACGTTGAACTAACAAACAGTGATTCAAGAATCGTAACTCATACGGTGAGGTGAGGTTTTGGCTTTGCAACACTTAGTTGTTTCAGAATCGTATTCATTTCTGAGTTGTTAAAGTCGTACCTCTAAACTTATCAGGAGATAATTATTTATAATCATATGCCTACGGTTCCTAATAAACTGGACTAACTCAGAATCTTGAATCTTGAATCTTCTTATCTTGAGTCTTCAATCTTCAATCTTGATTCTGGAGTCTTCTTATCCTTCCCGTAGATATAGAGAGTTAAAAAGATAAGTTTAAAACATATTTAAACTTTCTTTAGACTGACTTCTTACTCGGACTGAGTTACTCAGCTTGAAACTTATCAAGCTTAGTTCTTCGAGAACAAACTCGAAAACAAACATGAACTAACACGTATATTAATAAACTCATCCTTAGAAGTCCTAAGAGTTAGCTAGAACTTATTTAGCAACTCTATTGAGCTGACCCAGTATATAAGATAAGTCACTCAGCTTGAAACACATCAAGCTGAAAGCTCAATATATCTTAGGTGGCATATACATCTTATCACACATAGTGATAATCTTACTAAGATATGGTATAAGCTAATTGAACATATGCTCAGCTTATATTCAGCTTATGCTCAGTCTGAAACACTATACGTGTTCAGTCTGATCAAGCCTTATAATTATGTTTAAGTTATATCTAGAACATATCCAACAAACTTAACTTTGTCTCATCAAATCTAAACTAATGAGATCATTTTCCCAACATAATATTATTTAAATGGTTATAAATTATATAGAGGAATTAAACTACTGAAATGTTTATTTCTTGCTTTTTACTGTAGATGTCGATTTTATCTGTTATTCCGTTTTATTCACCTGAGGAGTCTCTTAGCCTCATCATGCAAAAGTGGAAGCTTTCAGGTCCAATCTTTATGGTTTGGAAGTTGCACTTTAGAAATATCCTAAAGGCACAGGGAAAGTTGTACACAGTTGACAAGCCCCCTCTAGCACGACCCGACTATTCTGCTCAGGATGAAGAGTATGATACATAATACAAGTATCTATATGACGAATCTGATGTCATGTCAATTCTGATACTCTCCACAGAATCTGAGTTTTTGGATGAACTCAAGAATAAGTCTGTTTCTGAGATTGTGCAAGAACTAGAGGAGCGTTTCAAGATCAGTGAGTGCTTTGGACGCTTTCTACTCATGAAGCATATTCTTTCATAGGGGATGAAAGAATGCCAGTCGTTGAGTGATCACCTCATTAACATGAGAAGGATGTTTGATTGCTTAATGATTCTGGGATCACAAGTCAGTGAACATGAACTTGTGATGCTCTTGGTCGGATCTCTAACAAACCACTATCAGGAAAAGGTAGTGGACATGTTTGGAGAACCAGATAAAAGAGTAGTTGGTATGCATGAGTTTCTAATGTGCATGGATGGCCAGATGCACCCAGACTTCCCTAATGCAATAGTAGTTGAATCATTGGAAAAAGAAGACTGGATTGATGAGCTACTAGACATTTGTTGCCCAGTTTGCGGTAGCAAGGATATTTGTGAACACTCACTCGACATTGATCAGCTGGACGTTGGTTCTACCGACGAGTCAGGTATCTTTATGATAGTTTGATTAGTTGCTTCTTTTGAATCATGTGTAACACCCTCCTTACCGGCCTAGATTAATTAAGGTAATTAATTAATTAATCTGGAAATTAATTTGCTATGTGATTTAATTTAATTGTTGTTGTGATTTATTTCTTGAAAAGTGATAGATAATTTATTATGTGATATTATTTCTTGTGATTATGTTGGTGCATATTTGTAAATCCCTAGTTCTTATCAATAAAATATATACATGCTTACTTGAAATGTTAATTCAAATGTGTTTTGATTAATGGTTTGCATGGTTATATGTTCTAAGTGGTTATTTATGTTTATCTTAAGCTTGCAAGTACTTAATCATGTGTTGATGTGTGTTTGGAAGTTTAAGTCTGTGTTAGAGTTCATCACGTGCGTGATGAGTTCACTGCATGCGTGATGAGTCCACTACGTGCGTAGTGGAGCTCAGTGCGCACGTAGTGATTAGGTCGGTTAAAAGTTAATTAATTACCATTAAAATATAAAAGGTCATGCGTATTGGACTAACTACGTACGCAGTGCTCTGCAACACGTGCGTAGTGGAGACTAATTACGTGTTGCACTCAAATACGCGTGGAACACACTATAAATAGAGATTAACCCCGCATTAGCGTGGGGAATCGCTAGAAATCAACCGGGAGCCTTACGTAATCTACCATATAACTTAGTGTTCATTACGAATCCAAGGGCAGCCTTAAGCATTCTGTGTGAGTTCTTAGAGTTTGTTCTTGTTTCTACTCTGTGTGTCTCTTAGTGTTACTGTGTGCCGGACACCTAAGCAGATCTTAGAATCCTTAGGAGGTTTGGGAAATAGAAATTCCGCACTATTTCTCATCCTAGATCAGTCCTAGCGTAAGGGTGTTTTAGTTTAGTTTAGAACCCAGAACCCTGACGGTCCTACAAAGTGGTATCAGAGCCTTGTGCTTTGATTGATCACTTTTCCTTAGGTTTCGTGGTCTAGGTGTCTTTTTGGTCATTTAGGTTTTTGCATTTTGTCGATTTCTAAGTGTTTCTTCGTGCGTATAATCGTAAACAGGTCGTTTTTGGGTCAAAAAGTTCGAGTTTTTGCGTTAAAAAGTCTGACTTGTTGAAGTTTATCCGTGCGCAGTACCCCTTACTACGTGTGTATTAGCTTTCAGGTCGTGCGTAGTGTGACTTTGTGTCCTAAAAATTTTCCTAATCATTTGAAGTTTACTCGTGCGGATTGATATTCAGTGCGTGCGTAGTGCATTGTTAGTCCTCTAGAATCTTCAGTAGTCTCTGTGCCTGTCCGTGCGTAGTGGGTCATCAACACGTGCGTAGTGATCCTCACTTCGCACGTACTTGAGTCTGTGTGTTAAACATTTTCTTAAAAATTATTTTCAGTGTTTCGTGCGTAGTCAATCCACTTCGTGCGTACCGGATCCCCAATTCGTCTGTACCGCGTCTGTGTGATCTCTTGTAAGTCCGTACAATTCGTCTGTACCGCGTCGTGCGAACATCCTTTCAACTCGTGCGTAGTGTGTGTGTTTGTTTCTAGTCTTATTCATAATGTCTGACATAAGTGTTATGGCTGCCAAACAAACTATAACTGCTTTAAGTAACTTCATAATGGATAACGAACAAGGTGGAATTAATAAAGTACCTAGACTGTTAACCATGGAAGACTACCCATTCTGGAAACCACGTTTTGAGATATTTATCGATAGGGTTGATCCACGGTTGCACCGGGCCATTTCTGCTGATTTTGTCGTGCCTAAAGGTGAAGGGAATATCGAAGTTCCCTATGATCAGATGAGTGACGATCAGAGGAAGGCTTATGATGCTGAGAAGAAAGCCTATTCTTATTTGATCCAAGCCATTCCTAATGAGATCTTTCACCAGTTCCGACGGTATAGAACGTCACGTTCCTTATGGAATGCGCTACAAAAGAGGAACGAAAGGAATGCATCTCTGAAAGTGCTCAAGGCATCCCAGTTGAGAAAGGAGTTTGACCATTTCACTTCATACGTGAATGAAAAGCTTCCAGATCTGATCAACAGATACAACCATCTTCTTAGTGAAATGGATAGTTTGGGGGTGCAGATTTCCGGAAGACAACAAGTTGAGACTCTGTCCAAGGCACTACCCAAAAGCTGGAGGCCGTTCATCATGATTTTGAAGAATGGTGAAGGTTTTGAGGGCATGGATTTGAATGACTTCATTACTAAGCTAAAAGAGCACGAACAGGAGGAGCAAAATCTGGACAGATTGAGCAGCTATGTGAAGAATCCCTCGTTATACTGTACTGGACCCATTGCTTCTCCAGTCACTTCATCAAATGCTCCACTGCAGACAGCTTTTACATCTAACGTTAGTTCTTCAAGCAAGTCTGCTTCTGAAACTCCAAGTGGACCACCATATTCTGCTCCTTCAAGCAAAACGTCTATGCCCGCTTTAAACACTGAGCATTTTAAGCATGGCAGCACTGAAGAAGTAAAGGAGCATATGGGAATGCTTAGTGCGTTGGTCACCTCATATGATGATCTGCTAAAGGGTAAAATCGGAAATACCTACCTGACTCAGGAAGACTATGACCAGATAGACAACGATGAGATGGAAAGACAGGACATTCTATGGTCCTATGCTAATCTGGTAAGGAGAGCAAAGGCATTAGTCAAAAGAACGGGGATGCAGATTACAGTAACAAAAGATACAAAGCTGGGTTTCGACAAGTCAGCTGTAACCTGCTACAACTGTGGAGAAAAGGGTCATTTTGCAAGAGA
The DNA here is from genome assembly GCA_947179395.2 of Pulicaria dysenterica. Taxonomy (NCBI): domain Eukaryota; kingdom Viridiplantae; phylum Streptophyta; class Magnoliopsida; order Asterales; family Asteraceae; genus Pulicaria; species Pulicaria dysenterica. Next base: position 21,534,694 of record OX359293.1, read on the forward strand.
ATGTGAAAAGCCAAAGAACTCAGGACCCAAGTACCCTTTCCGAACATCTCCTGGAAAATCTTCAACTACCACTACTCCAAAGAAGGCTGAAACATCCCATGAGGGATCATCCAAACCAATGGTGGTTGTTTAGAAAGATGAGGCGATAGACTGGTCAGTGCATTTTCAAGATACTGATGCTTTCGAGGTTGCTGAGACCAACCTGGCCAGTGTTCAAGACCTGAATGATGACTCACAGTCTGAAGCGGATAGTGTCCACGATGTCTATGATAACGAGTCCGCACCATCTACTGATGAGCACAACGTTACTTCAGCCTCTGTGCCAGCTGCCGAACCAACGCTAGTGACTGTTCAACCTGAATCAGAAGATCTTAAGTCATGTATGACTGGACAAGCTGACTCAAAGGTAAGTAACAATTCTGGCATTTCTTGTGCTTCATGCAATGACTATGTGCAAAATATTTTATCTTTGAAATCTCAAGTCAGTGATCTTACCTCTAAATTGCATGAAAATTTAATCATTAAAGGTATGGAAAAGACACTAAAAGATAAAATTGAAAGCCAGAACAAACAGATTAGAGAACTAGAGGTAGCATTGCTAAACAAACAGGATGCCATAGTTTTCTACATCAATCAGATAGATACACTGAAGCGAGACCTTGCTAGTTCTAAGGTAGATTATGAGACTCTCAATCAGAAACTGAAAAGTTATTCAACTTCATCTTATCTTTTCGAACACATAATCGACCGGAGACCTCAAGGTTCCGATTCAGAGAAAGACAAAAAGGCATACACTAAATGTCCACCACCAGTTTTGAACCAATTGGTGAAAACAGATGTCTTTTCTGAAGCTGACCAACTTCCTCCAAAGGTTGATCACTTTGTTGCATCAACCTCAACATCTGATTTAAAATTAAAAGGGAAAGTTGGTGAGCCTCAGAAGAAAGAAGTCAAACAAGAAGAAAAGCCTGAATCTGGTATGAGAAAACTTCTAGGCAATTCTTCTGGACAAGGCACGTTAATGAAAAATGTGCAAGCAGCACTCCGAACCATAGAAAAGGAGGGTGCACAGTCTCCTGCAACCCGTCCTTATGAGGAAGTTAAAATTTTGCCAAAGCAATGTGGTTTAGGAGTTCAGTCAAAAAGTCAAGTAGAGCAAAAAGTGCCACATAACCCTTCAAAGCCTCAGTTAAAGAGGGTCTGCTATGTGTGCAGGAGACCTGGCCACCGCAGTTATGAATGTGATCAGCAACAACAGAGCTGCAAGGGGAAAGTTGATTCATCTGAAACTTTTCAGAAAAATAAAACGTTTAATCAAATAAATCAAAAATCAACTGACCCCCATCAGCTCAAAAGGACAAGTGGGGAAACATCTAGTAAACCCAAAACTCCCGAGGTCAGTCTGAAGGGGAAGGAACCACTTCATAAAGCGATTAACACTTCAAGTGTTTATCATAAGACTCCTCCTCGTCCAGATTTGAAATGGACCACTAAGTCAGAATCTAAAATGTCAAATAATTCAGATACCAATGTAGACTCCAAAGCTACTGGTATGTGGATTAATGTGCAAGTTGTTGGAGAAAATGGGAAACCCATGACCATTCGGGCATGGGTTCCTAATGCTAAGTAACTTTTTACTCTTTGTGCAGGGTACCCAGGCTTTTGTTCTTAGTGAATGAAAACGGGATGAAAACCAAGTGTGAGGTTGTCCCTGATGATGCGACTTAGTGTCCTTGTTCGTGTGACTGTGTGTCTATTTTCTGTGTGGTTATATCTCGTTTGTCTTTGTGTATATTTTCTGTGTGTTTTTCCGTTTCTCTTCTTTCTAGGTATTTATTTCTTTTAGTATTTTAGGGGGAGATAGGTACAACATAGAAAATACAAAAAAAAAATCAGAAAACATAGAAAATACAAAAAAATCAGAGAAAAAAAAAACTATAATGAGAAGTTGATCCAACTCAAATGGAAAATGATGGTACACTGGCTTTCAATACAAAGTATGTCTAGTAAAATTAGGACTGAAGGCATGTACATATTCTTGAGAAAACTGTTTGAAAATTTGAGTCAAAACAGATAAGAAACAGATGGCGTGTAAGACATATGATGAGAGTCTAGGCTGATAAGTGGTTATGCATGTGGAAATCCATCAAAGATTCAAACTATCGAGACATTCCAAGTCTACAAGTCAATAACAGTTGAGACTAACTTAGTCTGGTGCACACACCTGTTACCATGCCAAATGTGCTTAGATGACAATGAGCAAAATGTAAAAAGAGGGTGAAAAATTGACCCCAATCTGAGATGTCAAAAGAAATAGATACATAGATCTATTAGTGTTGAATTGTCAAAGAGCATAAAATGCAGTGACAAAAGCTCAACAGAAATTATCAAAAGAGGTGAAAATTTGACCTCCATGTCAAAGAGCATAAAATGCGTTGACAAAATCACAAAACACATAAGCATGGTGGTTGGGTACTCAAGTTGTGCATCCTACTGAGTAAGTCAAAACACTGTGAGATTTTAAAAGAGATAGTCTTAACCATGTACTCAGTCCTAGATAATCAGAAAATGTTGAAATCAAATCTGTCATTATCTGAGGAAAGTTAGATTGACAGACAGAAATTGAGGGAATATGTTTGTGCCTAAGGTTCTGAAATGAATGATAACTATGTATAGATGTGCTGGTACTGATTCCATCTTGGAACCTTCTCAAAAAAGGATTTAATTTCAGTAATTTAATTTTTGCAAATCTTTAGTGTTTTCATTTCTGTCTCTTAGTTTTTAGGATTTATTTTGTTAATTGTCTGCATTTTCTTTTTTCTTTATAATCAGAAAAATACAAAAAGATTTTTGGTGTGTTCTTATTTCTTTTGGTATGTTTATTTTCTTTACTTATAATTTCTTGTGTTTTCGTGTGCTTAAAAGTTTATGACTTGCATTGAAGTTACTAACCGCTGTGTGCTGAGTACAGGATCATCAAGAAAAATTCTAAGTTTATGTGAGAAATTCAATTCGCACGAAGTAAGAACACCTCGCACGAACTGTGTGATAAATCGTGCGTTGTGTATGCATACTCCGCGGTCAAGGATCAAGAGGTGAAGTGAATCCCATTTCGCACGATGTGAAGCTCATAACGTGCGAAATGAAGAGTCACTTCGGATGTACACTTCAGGTAGCAACATGCGAAGTGATATCACTTCGCACGGAGTGAAATAGGGTATATAAGTTGGTTCCATGCGTATTCGTCATTACGCGTTCATAGTTTCTACAGTACATCTTCACTTTTTTTTTTATTTCTATGTTGAAAGAGTTTTTTTTCGTTCCATCCGTGTTATTCGGTTTTGTACTGTGATCATTCTGGTATGCTTATTAGTGGTCTTGAAGTTACTAACTGTTTATTGCTGAGTGCAGTACTAACAGTTTCAAGGTTCACAGATGAGGAACTCATCACATGCAAAATGGAGCCACTACGCACGAGCTACAACTCAACACGTGCGTAGTGTAGGTAAGGACATAACGAAAGGTATTCGTATTTTTGTTTGCTTTGTGCATTTTACTTTGTGCATTTTTGCTTAGTGCAATTTTTGTTGATAGAACTAGGTCTTAGGGGGAGTTTGTTGGTGCATATTTGTAAATCCCTAGTTCTTATCAATAAAATATATACATGCTTACTTGAAATGTTAATTCAAATGTGTTTTGATTAATGGTTTGCATGGTTATATGATCTAAGTGGTTATTTATGTTTATCTTAAGCTTGCAAGTATTTAATCATGTGTTGATGTGTGTTTGGAAGTTTAAGTCTGTGTGAGAGTTCATCACGTGCGTGATGTGTTCACTGCATGCGTGATGAGTCCACTACGTGCGTAGTGGAGCTCAGTGCGCACGTAGTGATTAGGTCGGTTAAAAGTTAATTAATTACCATTAAAATATAAAAGGTCATGCGTATTGGACTAACTACGTACGCAGTGCTCTGCACCACGTGCGTAGTGGAGACTAATTACGTGTTGCACTCAAATACGCGTGGAACACACTATAAATAGAGATTAACCCCGCATTAGCGTGGGGAATCGCTAGAAATCAACCGGGAGCCTTACGTAATCGACCATATATCTTAGTGTTCATTACGAATGCAAGGGCAGCCTTAAGCATTCTGTGTGAGTTCTTAGAGTTTGTTCTTGTTTCTACTCTGTGTGTCTCTTAGTGTTACTGTGTGCCGGACACCTAAGCAGATCTTAGAATCCTTAGGAGGTTTGGGAAATAGAAATTCCGCACTATTTCTCATCCTAGATCAGTCCTAGCGTAAGGGTGTTTTAGTTTAGTTTAGAACACAGAACCCTCACGGTCCTACAGATTATTTAAGGAAAAAATAGAATTATATAAATATAATTAATTTAATATTAGAGTGAGTATGGGGGGGGGGGTATGGCCGGTTGGTGGTATACCCAATCTCCCCTCTATGCTTTTCTTTACTTGCTAAAATAGACAAAGAAGTGTTTGTGTACTTGGGCCTAGAGCAAGAAAGAAAAATAAGAAGAAAGAAATCGAATACATTGTGCAATTCTATTATTTTGAAGTGTTTAACATTATCAAGAGGTTAGAAATTCAGAAACCTTATGTTGTTTGATGTTATATTTCGGTTTTGAATATATATAAATATATATGTGTGAAAACCGATAGAATGATTGTATGATAAATTTATGATCTAGGATGTATACATGTTAGATTTTGATGATAGATGATGTTCATTATATGCTTAAAATGATTTCTGGAAACATATATGTTGTTGCATGCTTAAAATCAGAATTAAATTGAAGTTAAGGATGACTTTTGATTCTGTCGGATTTGATAAGTATGAATCGATAGGATTTTGTGTTGAATGGATCGGATTAGGAGAAATCCGATTAAATTTAATCGGATTGTTGAAAATCTGAGAAACTGAAACAATTGCCTTAGCTATTATCGGATTCCGATTGTTTTATCGGATTGCTAGATTTTATCGGATTCCACTCTTGAAGTACTGAGTTCAACCAATGCCTTCATGTTACTCGGATTTGATATCTTATCGGATTGTAAGACTTGATCGGATTTGGACTTTTATCAGATTTCATGTCTATCGGATTTGATTTTATCGGATTTTGACACAATCGGAATTTAAACCATATCTATGATTGGAACTGGTAAATATTGTGTTATAAAAGATCAACTCTTCGATGAGTTGAAGATAATCATGAACTTGATTTCCTTGGCTTATAAAAGGATGAATGTAATGCCTAAGCTAAGGAGATTGGATGAATTCACAAGATTACAGTAAGTAAAGAGTAATAGTGAATGGTGGTATATTGGTTTGAATATACATGAGTTGATATGTACTTGTGGTTATATGTACATATGTGTCTCAATATAGTATTATGCTTATTGTGTGTTGATTAAGCAAATACTGACTATTAGTTATTTGTTCAGGTGGAGACAAGACTCAGTAGTTGAAAGTAAACTGAGACTGCCTGAACTTTTGAAGATATCGGTGAATGGATATATATCGTGGATGTATAAGATATATCACATTATTGTTGCTCTTTGAGATTTTATCTCTTGTTCTGTATATACATGATGTTGTTTGGGAGATTAGCTTGGCGGTTGTTTTTCAGCTGGGCCTTGGTTGAGGGATACAGTGCTAGCATTCATCTTGATAGCATTTGTTGTAATCAAGAGGTTCTAGTATTGTTGTCTGTTGTAACTAGGCTATCGGTAAACCAATGCTTTGGCCGGCATTTGGTTGAAGGTCCCGCAAGACCGCCGGTTCTCTTGTTGTTTGAGCATTGTTGGTTTGGGCTTGATGCCTTGTATGTTTTTTATATCTATTCTATCACTTAGCTTTGTGCTAATCCTCCACTGTTGAACTCTTTTACAGGATATTCCTGGTATGTTGAAGATAGAGATGAAACTGGAATTATGGACTGATCTAACTCTGATATTTGTTTTGAATTTGTAAAGAGCCTGAATTTGTAGTAACACTGTTGTAGTTTTGTAAAGTTAACCTAAAAAGTTGTATTTACTATATTATATATATGTAATTATGTTATTAGCTTCCGCGCGTATTATAAAATTGTGTTTTAGAAAATACGGTGTTACAAGTTGGTATCATAGCCCTGGTTTGAGGATTTGCATTGTTGAGTTGTGCAATACTCGAACCGAGGCTCTGATCAGTCCAATATTTCTAGGGTAGGTAATTAGTAAGGTAGCTATTGCGAATATGATATGGTACTAACAGATTATAATCTGACAACTGGTGAGATATTGTGTAGAACAGATTATGGCTGATAACAACGAGAACCTGGTACTTACCCTTCGTCCCCAAGAAGACAACACAATAACGTGTCCTCTACGGATGTCAATGATCAACATAGAGCTGGTACCTCGCACAACGGGGAATCTGATAATCAAGACTATGTGTTACATCTGGAAGATACTTTGCAAACTCAGAGGGATCGTATTCTACAACTTGAGCAACAGTTGAACCAAACCCAATCTTCACAACCAACCTCTGCTGTTCAGATGCCTCGTATAACTGCCACTTTTACACAACCTTTACCACCACCTATCTACACCACAGCTCCTGTGAGCACGGTGTCAACTCCGTATGGATCATTCCCATTCATTCTTATGCCACAAGCAGTGACTAACCAGCATCAAACACCACAACAAAACTTCTTCCTTCCATGGTTTCCTCAACCAGGAACTAGGAACAAATGCCAATTCAAAGATTTTGTGGCGTGTGGAGCACCTGAGTATTCGGGAAGCTCAAACCCTAATGTTACTCTTAACTGGTTGAAAGAAACTGTGAAGGCTTTGGAAGCCTGTAACTGTGAGAAAGCTGAATAGGTCAAGTTTGCAACGAGACGTCTAAAGCATCAAGCTTTGGCATGGTGGGATTCACTGACCACACATCTGCCGAGGGAGATTGTTAATGCCGTCACCTGGGAGAAATTCCAGGATAAATTCTGTGAGCAGTTCTTCAATGCTTTCGATATGGCAAAGATTCAAAGAGAGTTTCTAGATTTGGCACAGACCAGTAATATGTGTGTGAACGAGTTGATCAATAAGTTTCAAGTAACTCTCCGATTTGCAAAACAGTGGGTGCCTGAAGAAGGTTCTCAGGTTCAACACTTTGTGAAAGCTTTGTTACCAGAATATCGGGGTAACACTCGTTTGGCGACATCGCTTGTCCAGGCATTCACATTAGCAAGATCTGCAGAATCTGACGCCCAGGATCGGGAAAAGATGAACAAGGGATCGTTTAGCAAGTTTGGTGGAAGTTCAAGTGGGAATTAAAGTAGAGGTAAAGGGCCGAGTCATCATGGAAAGACCGATAAGAGGTTCAAGGGAGCAGGATTTTTTCAGAATAGACCATGGTGCCATAATTTTAAATCTCGTCACACCGGGCAGTGGACGCCCCAAACTCGCAAATGTTTGAGGTGTGGTGAGTTTGGTCATGATATCAGTGCATGTAAGTTCAACACCTATGTTTGCTGGAACTGCAAAGAGGAGGGACATCGAGCTGAAAATTGTCCTAAGTTGAAGACCGCGGGGACTTGGGCAGGGGTAAGTAACACCGGGGGATCGTCTTCTGCAGGTCAGAAGAGAAAGACTGTACCTTCTGCTGAGGGTAGGGCTTTCAAGATGACTGCCAAGGAAGCTACTGGCAGTGATGATGTGATAATCGGTATGTTCATAGTTAATATCTATATCTATGTGTGATAAATTGAAATTACCTGCTTCTGTGAATACTATTCCTTTAGAGGTAGAAGTAGCTGATGGTAATGTAGTACCTGTGACAACTTCTGTGTCGGGAGTTCGGGTTAATATTGATGGTACTAGTTTCCCTGTAGACTGTTTGGTGATGCCTATACCTGGATTTGATTTAGTATTAGGCATGGATTGGTTGAGTCACCATAGGGCTAGCATCCAATTTCATAAGAAACTTATAACTATTCCTCTGGTTGACCGGTCGCATGTCGTGGCTCGTGGGGATAGATCTCCATCTTCTCTTCTGTTTATCTCATACATGAAGGCTATAAAATCTTTAGCCAAAGGTTGTGCATCCTTTCTAGCTTATGCTATCGATGTGAAGAAAGAGAAGCGTCCAGTCACCAATGTTCGTGTTGTTTCGGAGCATCCGGAAGTATTTCCAGATGATTTGCCAGGGTTGCCGCCTGTTCGTGATGTTGAATATAAAATTGATCTGATACCTGGTAGTACGCCTATTGCGAAGGCTCCGTATCGCTTAGCTTCTTCAGAGATTCAAGAGATGATGACTCAGATTCAGGAACTGTTAGATAAGGGGTTTATTCATCCAAGCTCTTCGCCTTGGGGTGCACCGGTGTTGTTTGTTAAGAAGAAAGACGAGACTCTGCGTATGTGTATAGATTACAGAGATTTGAATAAGAGAACCGTCAAGAATAAGTATCCGTTGCCGAGGATAGATTATTTGTTTGATCAACTTCAGGGGGCTTCATACTTTTCAAAGATTGATTTGAGGTCGGGATACCATCAGGTAAGGGTAGCTGAAGAAGATATACCGAAGACAGCATTTCGTACGCGGTATGGTCACTATGAGTTTCTCGTTATGCCGTTCGGTTTGACTAACGCTCCTGTAGTGTTTATGGATCTGATGAATCGGGGGGTTTGTCGACCATTTTTAGATAAGTTTGTCATCGTGTTTATTGATGATATCCTGGTGTATTCTAAATCGGAGAATGAGCATGATCAGCATCTGCGACAAGTTTTAGAGATTCTACAGCAAAACAAACTGTATGCCAAGTTGTCCAAATGTGAATTTTGGTTGCGTGAAGTCAAGTTTCTGGGTCATGTGATCTGTGAAGGTGGTGTTAAAGTAGATCCGTCTAAGATAGAAGCTGTGATGAATTGGAATGCTCCTAAGACACCGACTGAGATCAAGAGTTTTCTTGGTCTGGCAGGTTATTACAGATGTTTCATAAAAGACTTTTCGAAGCTTGTGGGTCCGTTAACTAAGTTGACTAGAAAGGATGTTCTGTTCCTATGGGGTAAGGCTCAGGAGAATGCTTTTCAGACTTTAAAGCAACTTCTGTGTCAAGCTCCTGTTCTTGCGTTTCCTGAAGGATCTGAAGATTTTGTGGTATACTGTGATGCTTCACATGCTGGGTTAGGATGTGTATTGATGCAAAGAGGTAAGGTTATAGCTTATGCTTCCAGACAGTTGAAACCTAACGAGAAGAGTTATCCAACTCATGATTTAGAGTTAGCAGCAGTGGTCTTTGCCTTGAAGCTGTGGAGACATTATTTGTATGTTACAAAGTGTACGATCTGCACTGATCATAAAAGTCTGCAGTATGTATTCACGCAGAAGGAGTTGAATATGAGACAGCGTCGTTGGTTAGAGTTGATTAAAGATTATGACTGTGATATTCAGTATCATCCGGGGAAAGCTAACGTGGTAGCTGATGCCCTTAGTAGGAAGGGTTCGGCAGAAACAGTGAAGTTTATGCGGTTAGAGATCAAATCTGATTTAATAGATCAGTTGATGGCTGCACAATTAGAAGCTTTGAAAGAAGAAAACCTAAAGGATGAGATAATGGTGAAAAGACAGCATGAACTGACAACTGATTCTCGTGGTTTGAAGATATATCATAATCGTGTTTAGGTGCCGAAGTTTGGTAACTTGCGGGAATTTATTTTGACTGAAGCATATAAATCCAGAATGTCTGTTCATCCTGGTAGCACTAAGATGTATCAAGGTATGAATACTTTTTATTGGTAGCCTACTATGAAGTTAGATGTGGCACGCTTTGTGGAGTTGTGTCCTATATGTGCTCAAGTGAAAGCTGAACACCAAAAGCCGTATGGATCTCTGAGCAGTTAGCGATACCTGAGTGGAAGTGGGATCACATCACGATGGATTTTGTAACAAAACTTCCGAGGACTCAGAAAGGAAATGATATGATTTGGGTTATTGACAGATTAACCAAGAGTGCACACTTTCTTGCTACTACTAAGACTGCACCCTTGAGTAAGTTAGCCAAGATATATATTGATGAGATAGTATCGAGACATGGAGTTCCTTTATCCATTGTTTCAGATCGGGATTCGAGGTTTGTGTCAAACTCTTGGAACAGACTACAGCAAGAGTTGGGGTCTAGGGTTAATCTGAGTACAGCTTATCATCCACAGACAGATGGCCAATCAGAAAGAACAATACATACTTTAGAAGATATGCTTCGGGCATGTGTGTTAGAGTTTGGAGGTTCTTGGGATTCGCATTTACCGCTGGTTGAGTTTGCTTACAATAATTCTTATCACTCTTGTATCGGAATGCCGCCGTATGAGATGTTATATGGGCGACCTTGCAGAACTCCTACTTGTTGGTTAGAGGCAGGAGAGAAACAGGTTGCTGGGCCAGATATTGTTCAGATCACAGCGGATAAAGTCACAGTGGCTCAAGAAAAGTTGAAAGCTATAAGAGATCGACAAAAGATGTATGCAAATCCACGTCGTCGACCACTGACCTTTGTTGAGGGAGAACGAGTGTACTCAAAGGTTTCTCCATGGAAGGGCGTGATACGTTTTGGGAAACGCGGAAAGTTAGCACCTCGATATATTGGTCCGTTCAGAATTCGAAAGGTAATGAATTATCAGACTGTGGTTTTGGATCTTCCTGATGAACTAGCTGGTATCCATGATACATTCAATGTTTGTTATCTGAGAAAGTGTAATGTAGAAGATCAGACTCAGGTGTTACCGATAAAAGATCTGCATGTAGATTTCAAAAAGAGGTTGATTGAAGAACCTGTTGAGTTACTGAATCGTAAAGTAACAAAACTGAGAAGCAAGCAGATACCTATGGTATTGGTGAAGTGGAAGCACGGTTTGGGTTCAGAATTGACTTGGGAGACCGAAACTGATATGAGAGATCGTTACCCTTCGCTGTTTGAGCGCGATGAGATTCCGAGGACGGAATCTTCTTAAGGGGGAAGATTTGTAACAACCTCCTTACCGGCCTAGATTAATTAAGGTAATTATTTAATTAATCTGGAAATTAATTTCCTATGTGATTTAATTTAATTGTTGTTGTGATTTAATTCAAGAGGTTAGAAATTCAGAAACCTTATGTTGTTTGATGTTATATTTCGGTTTTGAATATATATAAATATATATGTGTGAAAACCGATAAAATGATTGTATGATAAATTTATGATCTAGGATGTATACATGTTAGATTTTGATGATAGATCATGTTCATTATATGCTTAGAATGATTTCTGGAAACATATATGTTGTTGCATGCTTAAAATCAGAATTAAATTGAAGTTAATGATGACTTTTGATTCTGTCGGATTTGATAAGTATGAATCGATCGGATTTTGTGTTGAATGGATCGGATTAGGAGAAATCCGATTAAATTTAATCGGATTGTTGAAAATCTGAGAAACTGAAACAATTGCCTTAGCTATTATCGGATTCCGATTGTTTTATCGGATTGCTAGATTTTATCGGATTCCATGTTACTCGGATTTGATATCTTATCGGATTGTAAGACTTGATCAGATTTGGACTTTTATCGGATTTCATGTCTATCGGATTTGATTTTATCGGATTTTGACACAATCGGAATTTAAACCATATCTATGATTGGAACTGGTAAATATTGTGTTATAAAAGATCAACTCTTGGATGAGTTGAAGATAATCATGAACTTGATTTCCTTGGCTTATAAAAGGATGAATGTAATGCCTAAGCTAAGGAGATTGGATGAATTCACAAGATTACTGTAAGTAAAGAGTAATAGTGAATGGTGGTATATTGGTTTGAATATACATGAGTTGATATGTACTTGTGGTTATATGTACATATGTGTTTGAATATAGTATTATGCTTATTGTGTGTTGATTAAGCAAATACTGACTATTAGTTATTTGTTCAGGTGGAGACAAGACTCAGTAGTTGAAAGTAAACTGAGATTGCCAGAACTTTTGAAGATATCGGTGAGTAGATATATATCGTGTATGTATAAGATATATCACATGATTGTTACTCTTTGAGATTTTATCTCTTGTTCTGTATATACATGATGTTGTTTGGGAGATCAGCTTGGCGGTTGTTTTTCAGCTGGGCCTTGGTTGAGGGATATACAGTGCTAGCATTCATCTTGATAGCATTTGTTGTAATCAAGAGGTGCTAGTATTGTTGTCTGTTGTAACTAGGCTATCGATAAACCAATGCTTTGGCCGGCATTTGGTTGAAGGTCCCGCAAGACCGCCGGTTCTCTTGTTGTTTGAGCATTGTTGGTTTGGGCTTGATGCCTTGTATGTTTTTTATATCTATTCTATCACTTAGCTTTGTGCTAATCCCCCACTGTTGAACTCTTTTACAGGATATTCCTGGTATGTTGAAGATAGAGATGAAACTGGAATTACGGACTGATCTAACTCTGATATCTGTTTTGAATTTGTAAAGAGCCTGAATTTGTAGTAACACTGTTGTAGTTTTGTAAAGTTAACCAGAGAAGTTGTATTTACTATATTATATATATATGTAATTATGTTATTAGCTTCCGCGCGTATTATAAAATTGTGTTTTAGAAAATACGGTGTTACAAATCATGGGTACTCGATATCGGATGTGGTCATCACATTTGCAATCACTTGCAGGGATTCAGGAGGAGTAGGAAACTAAGGAAGGGGGACATGGACCTACGGGTAGGTGAAGGCTCCATCATTGGTGCGGAAGCTGTAGGAACTTATTGTCTCAGGCTATCTTCGGGATTTATCATAGAACTAGATGATTGTTACTATGTCCCTAGATTAATTAAAAATCTATCATTCGGAAGGAAAAAGAATTTTGTGCTTTAAAGATGGTTTCTTCTTTTTTTAAAGGCAAGTTCACAAAATGGTCTATACACGATAAATCTACAAGATGATAACGAATTCTATCATATAAGTAAAAGGTCAAAGGACACTTTGAACCAAACTTACCTTTGGCATTGTCGGCTCGGACATATAAATAAGAAACGCATAGAGCAACTTCATGAAGATGGAGTTCTAGGGTCATTTGATCTTGTATCAATTGACAACTTCGAATCTTGTTTTTCAGGCTAGATGACAAAGAAACCTTTCGACAGCTTGAGTGAAAGGTCAAAGGAACTGCTAGGATTTATACACACAGATATGGGTGGTCCTTTCAGTCAAGAAGCAAAAGGAGGATATATGTACTTCATTACCTTTACTGACGATTTCAGTAGGTATGGTTATGTGTATATGATGAGACACAAGTCTGAGAGTTTTGATTTCTTTAAACAGTTTCAAAATGAAGTACAAAACCAGCTTGACAATAAGATAAAGCTGCTTTGGTCTGACCGGGGTGGTGAATATCTGAGTCAAGAGTTTGACGATCATCTAAAAGAATGTGGGATTTTTTCACACCTCACACATCCGTATACACCATAGTGGAATGGTGTATCAAAAAGGAGGAATAGAACCTTGCTTGACATGGTTCGTTCTATGATTAGTCGAACTATTCTACCAATGTTGTTTTGGGGACATGCACTCGAAACGACTGCTTTTATGCTAAACCGAGTTCCAACAAAATCCGTGGAGAAAAGGAAAACACCTTTCGAGTTATGGACGGGGAAAAAGCCCAAATTGTCTTTCCTAAAGAATCGGGTTGTGAGGTGTTTGTGAAACAGTCGTTCTCGGATAAACTAAAACCCAAATCAGATAAGTGTATCTTCGCGGGTTATCCTAAGGAAACCTTAGGGTTCTATTTCTATAATCCCGATGAGAACAAAGTATTTGTTGCTCGGTCAGGGACCTTTCTAGAGGACAAGTTTTTGAATTCAGAAACTTCTAGAAAAGAAATAGATCTTCAAGAAATTGAGAAGATGAAGGTATGCCTCCACCATTTGTGGAACCCGTAATTCAACAAAGAATTTTTGAATCCCAACCCGAGTATGTGGTTGAGGAAGAAGTGGAAACACAAGACCTTCGTAGGTCCAGTAGGATTCGGACTGCGCCAAATAGATATCTGGAATTTATAATTGCTGAAGAAGAAAGGGATCTTTATGAACCCACATCCTAAATGGATGCTATGTCGGGCAGTGAGTCTGACAAATGGCAAGACGCCTCTTGCCATGAAGGAAGAGATGCAATCCATGTATGACACCGAGTTTGGGAGTTAGTAGACTTTCCACAACATAGTAGAACTGTTGGATGCAAGTGGGTCTTCAAGAAGAAGACCGACATGGAGGGAAATGTGTATACTTTCAAAGCTAGGCTTGCTGCAAAAAGTTACACTCAGACTCATGGCATTGATTATGATGAAACCTTTTCGCCAGTAGCTATGGTTAAGTCTATTAGAATTCTTATGGCCATATCTGCATACTTCAATTATGAGATATGACAAATGGATGTGAAAACCACTTTTCTTAACGGGAAACTAACAGAGGATGTGTATATGGCACAACCGGACGGTTTTGAGGATTCCAAGAATCCACGCAAAGTATGCAAATTGCTAATGTCCATTTATGGATTAAAGCAAGTATCTAGGAGCTGTAACTTGCACTTTGATGAGCGCATCAAAGATTTTGGTTTTACCAAAAGCGAGTTCGAGTCTTATGTTTACACAAAGTTCAGTGGGAGCGGAGCAATATTCCTGGTCCTGTTTGTGGATGACATACTGATCATAGGAAACGATATACCAGCATAACAAGGAGTAAAATCCTGGTTAGGTAAATGTTTTCAGATGAAGGACCTAAGAGAAGCCGCATACATACTTGGTATAAAGATCTATAGAGATAGATCTAGGCGGCTGATTGGATTTAGTCAAAGTACATATATTGACAAAGTGTTGAAAGGATTTAAGATGGAAGATTCCAAGAAAGGTTTCATTGCAATGTCCTGTGAGCAAGGCTCAATGTCCTACTTCTCTAGAGGAGCAGAAGAGGATGAAATCAGTTCCTTATGCTTGGGCAGTAGGAGCGATTATGTATGCCATGTTATGTACTAGGCCCGATGTTACTTACTCCATAAGCCTCACGAGTAGATATCAGCAAAATCCAAGTGAAGCCCATTAGGTGGCTGTCAAGAACATTCTCAAGTATTTGAGAAGGACAAAAGAAATGTTCTTGGGCTTTGGAGGAAGCACGGATGAAATCAGTATAAGTGGTTACACAGATGCGAGCTTCCAGACGGACAAAGACGACTTTAAGTCGCAGTCAGGGTTTTTCTTCGCCCTAAACGGAGGAGCTGTATCTTAGAAAAGCCAGAAGCAATATACGATAGCAGGTTGAACTACAGAGGCTGAGTACATTGCGGCAAATGATGTGCCAAACGAAGCGGTTTGGCTGAGGAATATTATCTCGGATCTGAGAGTTGTTGCGAGTATCTCTTGAAGGATTGATATATTCTGTGATAACATGGGAGCTTTAGCGCAAGCAAAAGAACCAAGAGATCACCTGCGGACCAGGCACGTACTTAGAAAGTATCACATCATCCGAGAGATCATTGGAAGGGGAGATGTGAGGATATGCAAGATACCGACAGATGACAATGTGGCTGATCCATTGACTAAAGAGCTTGCTAGAGATACGCATGAGAGACATGCTAGTTCTATTGGAATGCAGTACATGGGACCTAGCAGCTAGTTTTTCAGTATTTAATTAAATTGTATGGATTGAATTTTAAGACTTATGATTATGTATTAAACATTTCTGCGTGATGGAAATAGGAGGTTTAATATAATCATTTTAAATTTCTCCATTTTTATCATATTTATCTATCTATGACATACAAGTCTTGTTATATCAAAATTACTCTGTAGCTACTTTATGCGGTGGGATCCACATCAGGGAGATACTAACGCTATTATAAAACTTGATGGATTATTCATGTAGAGAATAACAACACAAGTTTTGTGACCAAGTATTTATAGATATTTGTCGGATGTACAAATATTGGAGGTGATCCGCATCAGTCTAACTTCATGGAGCCTTTTGACATGAGTTAGCTGATTGGTTGTCCTTAGACCTAAGATGTTTGGTTTGGGGAACGAAGACTTTTGTACTTTGGAACGTCCTAATGTTACGCCGTAATGAGGTAACTATAACGGGCGTATCTGGGTGCAGCGGAAGACTTGTGCTCAAATGCAAGCAGTCAAGATAGGATTTGCGCCTTCTCTTATAGAGAGGAGATATTCCAGGGCCCCTTGACGGTTAAGAGTAAATGAAATGCGTGGGTGCGCTTGGTAGAATGATGGACATCATTTGGTAACTCCGTAATTGCAGTTGGTCGAGATCAGAAGTCAAGAAATATAATCTGGATTTTTTAGAATAGATCACGTGCTCCATGTCTGAAATCCACATTACGGAATATCGCGATGCAAAAGGAAAATCCGGGTAATCGAAGTAGACGATTATAGAATCTCTGGGCATAAGAGAACCTATAGTCATGGTTAACCTAAGTCTCTGGCTGGGGACCTCCTTAGGCCCATGATGAAAAAGGGAGTGTAACTATCGTGCACAAGTGGGAGTTTGATAGATTGTGTGCATAGATAGTGTACAAGTGTCATCATATACATGAACACTATGAGTCACTAAAAGGTCAAACAGTTGCACACCCAGCTAACGAACCAGAAAACAATACGATGTGTATAAAGGAGATATTTTTTAGTTGATTAATTATCGAGAAAAGAGAAAATAATAAATGGATATTTATTATTAAAATAAATGGATATTTATTATTAAAAGTGAATATTAAATATTAGTTAATATTTAATATAATTTAAGTTTGGTTAGGATATATTGATTAATATTTTATTAATTAATATTAAAACCGAACTAGAGGATTTGTTTTGTCGTTTGATCAAAGTATTTGATCATGGACCGGGCTTTTGGGTACAAGGGCTTTAATCCAAATACTTATCTATTAAAATGGAGTTACGCCTTAGTTTAACCTAATCTAATTTAATTACCCACCAAGACAAAACAAGGACAAAACTCTCTCTCCGTTGCTCTCTCGCTCACCTTGGGCCGAGACCACCACCACTATCACTCTCGATGGTCGGCGACGCCCCTTGCGGCGGCGGTTAGCGACAGTCGACGGCGGCGCCCCCTTCATGGTGACCCCTCTTTCGGCCGACCTCCCTTGCGGCGAGGCTCTCTTGGCGGCGACCGAGAAACACACCAAGCCGGCAGTGGCTTTTGGTGTACACACATACGGGGATCGGTTTTTCTCGGGTATTGTATGGATAGACGGTCTAGCAGTCTGTTCGTGTGGTGCAGTAGCTGTGTATCCCCCTCTAGTAGTTCAGGGTATACTTTCTTATCCTTATTTTATAACTGTTATGGACTTATGCATATATTATATATATTATAATTGTGATTATATGTTCTGTTTCCCCACCTGATCTAGTTGTGATCTTGGGATGGGATTTACTGTTTTTATATTTCGCTATGCTTGTTGTACCCTATAAATCCCAACAAAATTACCACCAAATACCAATCCCAAAATGTACAGATTTATCTCTAAACTAGAAGAAGGGATGTTTTTCAAAGACAAAGCTGGTAATTGGAGGTTCTTCAAGCTATCAGAACTTCATAAAGCTACAATGACATTCCTGTTTTGGGTCACTATCCGAACCAGAGGCTTAACTGGGAGTGATTACTTTGAAGCACTAATAAGAGCTTAAAGCAATGCTTTAATTGATGCTGATCCCATAGCGAAAATCATTTATAAGGATGTCAAGGAAGAACCCTGGTGGGAGTAGCAACTTCATAAGTAGATTAGTTGTATTATATCTCTAATAGCTTAGATTGTTACTTCATAGATAGTTAGCTGTTATCCTTTTTCATTTCATGTTGGTTTCATGTACAAACTCTTGTATTCACTTTGTTCTGTAATCAAGCTTGAACTTTGATCATAGACTACTTAACTGATAGCTAGTATAGATGATTCTTAGTAAATAGCTCACTAGTGTCAATATAGAAAATTAAAAATCCTAAAAACAGAAAAAGGATAGAAAAAGATTCTCAAAAATAGAACAAACGGAGAACACCTAAAAAGAGTTACCAAAAACAGATAGCTAGGTAACCAAAAAAGTACTTAAATGTTTTTATCTTTACCTATTCTGAGTCAAAGTGATTCTTAAACTCATGAAAAGATTTTGTCATCATCAAATAAGGGGGGGGGGGGGGGGATTGTTGGGGAGATAATCACTTCAACCCATAACCAACTTGTCTATTGTAATAAATAGAATTTGATGTTAACAAAACCACATATGCAGTTTTGGACTTAGATTATTGAAATACATGTGTTATGTTTCAAAAGACTTAAAGAATTCTCAAAGTACAAAGTAGCAGCTGAAGAGCAGCTGAACACTAAGTGTCAGCCAAAGGAACAGCTTTGGAAGATCAGCCGAGAAGAAAAGAAAAGTATAGAAGCATCAACTGATGGTTTACAAGCATCAACTCAGGGAATAAATTCATCAGCTGAGGAACAATTTGGATTAGTTGACCAATGAAAATAATTAGCTGAGACCACAACTATCATCAGCTGAGGCCTTCCTACTTTAGTTAAGTAACCTCACTTCATTTAGTTTATTTCCTATAAGCTTATCACTCTGAATGATCAACTAAACACTCTTGGTCAAATTATCATCTAGGTTGATTAGCTTATGTTTTCTCCCAATCCAAATGTTTGATCAGCTGAACATTTCATGATCAGCTGAGTAAACATCATTAGCCGAGTCTTTCCCATTACTTTAGCTAACAAAATATATGTGTAGTTTAGTGCATTTTATCAACTGAGTTGCAAAAATGTAATATCCGTCTACTGTAACTTTGTATTTATTCTTAAGTCAAAGACAGAACATGTATTGTTCTATTATGCCTTTTAGATCTGTCTCTGTAAAAGTCTTAGCACCTTTTGAATCTGCCAAGAAACAAAAGGGATCGATCTTATCCTTTGGAAAAGGAGAAAGATACTTTTGAAGAAGAAAATCTTGATGATTTGTTTCAACAAATATGTATGGCTGGCGACTCTATACTTGGTAAACTCAAATAAGAAGAAAGAGTGGCGTGGTTTAAAGTTTAATTATGAAAGAAGAAACTTATGTTTCCAAGACAAAAAGTATGGACTTTAATATTATAATATTGTTAGTGGATGTACTTGTGCAGAAAAGTAATATCACTTTATACATTACTTGTATAAAGTTCTGTTACTTTTCACTCACTAACTTTATCTAATATAATATTAATATCCTTTGTACTTTACCCTCCTCTCTCCATCAAAGAACCCGACGCCAACTCTCTATATATACTGAAGCATGCTAAACAAGTTAAGTACGCTGAATATCTCATTTGTTGAGAACTACACAAGAACTTAACTGTTTAGTTTTAGAAGCAAGTTTGAAACTTTTAAGCAAAAACAAAATTTTAGAGTTAGCAAATATTTCGTTTAGAAAAAACTTGTTCATGTGTTGAACATCCTAAACATTAGTTGGTTAGGATTAGCTTTGTCTATGTGTTAGACATCTTATTGCCACCTTTATTGAACTTGGATTTTCCACATCCAGTTCATGTAATTCTTGATTTATCTCAATAAAAATTATATAAAGTATATTTGTGTGTCTTAAATTTTCAAAAAACTAAAGTTTGTTTTCGTCCGCCCATCTTCTACAAACATCCGTTGTTGTAGTATATATCCATTCGGGACCAACATGGTTTGAATCCCGAATGCTCACGGTTTAGGCACGACAAAGCATCGAAGTACCATTTAATAGGTTGGGTGTACCATTAGATATGTAGCTCTACTGGCCTAAGATTTATAGGGTTTTATCTAAGTTTTTTGAAAAACTTATTATTTCTACTTATGTAGAACCATTTTAAAACCAACTATTATAAAAACCATATATAAGTATACCTCAAGACTAGGTACGCAATACGTCTTATGATAATATTCATTTTAAATAAACTCATAAAATATTGATACGACGAACATAAAATAACCAATTTTGAAACCGTTGTCGTATACCAATTTTATCATAGATCGTGGTTTTACTCCTGATTAATAAATTTTATTATTAACTCCTACTTGAAATATATTGTCGCATATAAATCATAAATATAAAGCACAATTACGTAGTTAATATATAAATGTTATAGTTTAGCAAATTTAACATGTATGTTTAAACCACAACATGACTATACTAATGCAACTAGTATAGAAGTCAAACCCATTCTTATATATATATATATATATATTGTTGGGGTTTCGGGAACAACCAGCGGAAGCATAGTACAACAAAAGTAACACAAGGTACAACCATGTAAAGCAAGAAAAACAACGAAATCCCAAATGAGTGGACCAAATCCATAACTAAAAATGCAACATGAAAAACAGAGAAGGAATGAGGTTGTACCCTTGATGATTTTCTGGAAAGAACCAAGATCAATGGATGAACAAGAATACTAATCCAAGCGTTCCTCTATTGTTGATCCACCCCGAGTTTGTTCAATCCCCAAGTACTAGCAAACCATTGGTGATCTTCAATGCTAGAAAGTAGAAACCACCTCTGGAACAATCAACCAAATATCTCCTTCCTTAGCCTCTTCCAAGATCACACCAAAACCACTTTTCTTTGCACCTCACTATAGAGAATTTTGGTGTTTTGGTGATCCCTTCCTTTTGAAAATGGAAAGAGCACCCAACCAAATGCATGTTCTCTACCTTATTACCTGTCTCCAGGCCTATTCCATGCCCTAAGACCGGCCATAAAGGAAATGCATTGATTGGAGGAGAATGGAGGCAACATGCAAAAGTTGCATGCAATCTGACAAGAGTTAGCGCCGCTAACTCTTAGGGGATAGCGCCGCTAACTCTAAGTTAGCGCCGCTATAGGGCCTCTAGTTAGCGCCGCTAACTTTAAGAGATAGAGCCACTAACTTTTAAAGTTAGAGCCGCTAACTCCTTCAGCATGCCAACCTTTTGCAATTTGACAAAATTGGTCCCTCCACTTAGGTTGTTGTAAAGATTGATCCCCGGTATGTGACCTAATAGGCCCATACATCATCGGTAGTGATTCATATGGCGTACATGCGTCAGTAGGCATATCCCAACAAACTCCTACTTGCACATGACACACCATACCCAAGAAATGACAGACAAAGAGCGGCCTCTAGTAAAGCATCTTTACCCCCAAGTCAGTATGAGTTTTGTCATCCGAAACAAAACCAAATCCAAAATAATAATGGGATGGCCTAATAGATAAGTGATCAAACATTCTTTTGTTCGCGATATCCTTGTGAACACGAGACATGGATTAAGATGTCAATCTCCAGATCGTTCAAGATTATGTTTCTCGATCTTGATTGGTGGTGACCAAAAGGGCGAGATATATCTGATCCAAATCAATATATCCCTGTTCATGGCCATGCTATTTTTGGTGTCAGCTCCGAATCATTGAGGGGCCCATGGAACAAATCCCTTTGACTACATAGTTCTGCCACACGTCTCATACTTTATTTGAAAACTTCCTTTATAGCATCCAGTTACGAACTACATTTGAAAGCAATCTAAATAAAGTAGATACATGCTTTGGATACTCATGTATCTGTGGTCTAAGGATGAAATGATATTATCATCCCGGGTCAGTTGTGACCATAATCCATGAAGTGAGCTCAGGTGCGGGTCTTCCAGTCACTTGAAACTCCTTTCAAGCACAGGTTACTGTTGCGTTTCATGCATTCAATCCTTGATTAATGCATAACCAACACCTAACCTCATCCTTAATCCAAACATCCTTCCCTTGAAGAATGACTGACTGTGGAAATTTAGAATGTGTAAACATTCTGGGAAGTGGTTAAACATGCTAAGATGGAACACAGTAAAGACCAATAAAAGTATGTGCATCTTGCGTATATATAGTCCCTACTATATATCGAGAAAACCATCATTAGCAGTACTGCTTACAGTTCCCAAATCTAATTAGTGAATCAAACATTTACTAAAACGATGTTCAAGCCTGGTCATTAGCAAAAAGATGCTAGTATACCTAGTATGACATTCATCACTAGTATATGACAACGGCTTAACAATGGCATCACCAACCCAGTATCACTTTGTACCCTTTTATCTCTTTTATTAAACCACTTTCGTAGTATTTATCAAAGAGATCATACATATGATTATCAGAGTTTTCAGATCCTCAATGCTACCAAAGTCCACAATAGGATCAATGACACTCATGTTTATTAGAGTCGACACACCCTCAATGCCACCGAAGATAACAATAGGGTCAATGACACTCATAGAGATTTAAATGTCGTATCTACACCACATACTTGTATACTCAAAAACTTCGACAAAAATCGACAGTCTTATCAGTATTGATTGGCTTGCAGTAAATACTTACTCAAGACAAATCTATTTTCGTCAAACATCAAGAACATACTTCAGTATTTCTTGAATTTTAGAATCCACTTAACTCCATATTTCCTATTTGTACTCGTGGAACAATAATTATAACAATAGGTTGAAAACAACCCTAAATTAGGACATTATTTTCATTGAGTACATTTCACTAGGAACATATAAAGCTCCCACTAGCCCTGTCAATTTTATCGGCTTAATCTATGCTTTCTAGAAAACTCATCTCAATGACTTTCTCACAAAGCCAAATTATAGCCATAAGATGCAAGTCTTATCATAAAGCACTCACCCGTAGTTGCAGACATAATTTGGATATTATGGATGTGTAAGACCCTCAGAAAGTGCCTCAAGCATTTCCTCAACTTAGTCCTGTGAAGGATCTTGGTCTCTCACGTCCATGTGAATTTACTTGTTTCCGAAAAGCGACAACAATATTTCACTTAATCCAAATTATCTTCAATGTAGCCACCAGGACAAGTTTCCATATGATCAATATGAAATCTTTTGCCACTAGTCGGTATTTGAAGTTGTCTGCTATTGCATATTAGTTAGTCCTTTCATCCTTCTTGGATTACACCTTAGTTATGGGATTAACCCAAGTCAAGTACTTGGATTCAGCAAATGGGTTACATCTATATATACCATTCTCTTCTTATATTCACTAGTGAACTCTGGGCCCACTATGTTATTCTGATGAATGGTGACCTCACAATGATTCACCATCAAGCTGCTGTTACTATAATATGACAACCTCATATCTAAACAGCCTTCTTGACTTCCATCAGATTTAAAGAAGCAATCGATATTGTCAGGTTTTACCAGCTTCTTTATGATAATATAAAATGTTAGTGACAACATTAGGTCTCTAATTTAAGTTTTACGTTCTTCCACTGGAATGCTTTTGGATATTGTCTTCTCCTTTTGAGCAACCAAATATGGTTCCCGTAAGTCTAAGAAACATTTATCCAAAACTCAGATGAACTACTTAAATATATATATATATATATATATATATATATATATATATATATATATATATATATATAAGTTGGGGTTCGTGGTTCATCACAGCGGAAGCATGCAAGTACAAAATCGGAATTTAAAAGAAAACAAAAACCACAAAGTGAACCCCAAGTAGTGTACGAAACTCTACAACAAAGAAATGCAACTTAAACAAAGAGAAGAGAGTTATACCATACAAAGTCCCCTGGAGTTGGAGATGACAAAGAATCCAAGTGATGGAAACCTTCTTTCTCTATCGAAGTCCACCCCGGGAAAACCGTGATCTTGATGTACTAGCATCCCATCAAGTGTCCTACACCATATGGAGACACCTTCTCTGGAACAACAACCTCAAGAACTCCAGGAACCTCTCACTTTGATTCTCTCTTACAACTCACAAGAACAACCACTTGAGGCTTCTTATGTGTGTGTATTTTCACCATGAACCACTAGAGAGAAAAAGAGAGATTGCATATAAAAAATGATCTTCTCTGGCCTCTCATATCCCTAAGGACCGGCCTCTAGAAGATTCCCAATCAAAAACATGCATTGGTGGAGCATGGAGGTGGAAGGAATAAAGTTGTAATCTGTCAGATGGGTTGGTGCCGCTAACCGCCCAGCGACAGCAGGGTTTAGCGTCGCTAACCCTTCCAGATTACCAACCATCTTTAATTATTCATTTCTAACCCTCCATTATATGTTGTTGTCAAGATCAACCCCCGGCGTGTGACCTGATAGGCCCATACATCATCGGTAGTGATCATTTGGCTTACGTGTGTCAGTGGGCATACTCCAACAGACTCCCACTTGCACATGACACACCGTGCCCAAAGCATCACAGACAAGGAGCGGCCTCTAGTAAGACATCCTGTACCAAGTCAGTATGGGTTTTGTCTTCAGCACAAAAACCAATCTGCAACACATGTGAAAAGGTCCTATCGATAAGTGATCAATCATCCTTTTGTTCGCGATAACCATGTGAACACGAGACATGGTACTTAGTCATTCTCCGTTCGTTCACGATTATGTTTCTCGATCGAGATTAGTGGTGACCAAAATATACAAGCTGCAATCAGATGCTATAATCATTGCACACTTGAGCACGGCCATGCATTTTGGTGTCAGCGACCAATCTTCGAGGGGCCCAAGGATATCTCTCTAAACAGATGAACAAATTCCTTTGACTATATTTCCCACCACAGTGATCATACTCTGCCCAGCTGCTCCCTTTATAACAACCAGTTATGGACTGCGTTTGAAAACAACTAGAGCAAAGCACACCAAAGTGATGCAGACACATGTATCTCCAGTATGAGGATGAACTGATATTATCATCCTAATTTACTCATGACGAGTACCATAAAGTAAAATCAGGTGTGGGTCATCCAGTCACTTGAACACTTCAAGTACAGGTGAAGTATTGCGTCCCTGTGTCCCAATCGATCATAAATCATTGGACACTTGACCAATCACTTCCCTCACTCTTAGTTCAGACTTCCTTCCCAAGAAGAATGACCGACTGTGGATATTTAGAATGTTAAAACATTCAAGGAAGAGGTAAAACATGCTAAGTTGGAATACAATAAGGCTTACTGAGAGTACCCGCTACACACGCATTACCAAATACTCATTTGATAATCGATACAAGCAGAAGCACAGTATTGCTTACCGTTCCCAAAAGAAATGTATATCAAAACATTACTAAAACGAACTTAAGCCAAGTATAAGCAGGCCCTAGTCTAATGATAATCACTAACCCGCTACTTTAGCTTAGTTAACAGATCCGCCACCATTGCTCTCCGTGTGTACTCTGATAATGATCATATCCCTACTCCAGCCAACCACTTCCAAAGTGTGCGTTGATGGGATTATGATCATTTGTCAAAGCCGTTATACATACATTGTCTCAAGGAATCCAATAAGACAAACAGCGCTTGGATCTAAAATTTTAATGTGCATGAGCCATCATGCTCTCATAGTTTACATAAAGATATATATAGAGTTATTGATGCTCTAAAAATAAAATCTTATCTAATTAAGCCATCGTACTCTCATAGTTTTCATAAAGATCTCTATAGAGTCACCAATGCTTTAAGAATAAAATCCTATGTGTTAAAGTCGTCGCACTCTCATAGTTTTCATTAAGATCTCTATAGAGTCACCGACACTTTAATAAAATCTTATGTGATCAAGTCATCGTACTCTCATAGTTTCATAAAGATCTCTATAGAGTCACCGACACTTTAAGTATCACATTTACTAATGACACAATGTTTGTAGGATCACGAACCCCAATCGAATTGGCGGTTATCCTTAAAACATAAACTATCACTCAGAGTAATAATTTACTCTTATATCTTTTGATCAACAAGAACATATCTTGATATTTCTTGTACTTTACTACTTGCTTTGTTAATCCTTAACGGACGTATAATTCTTGATTCAAACTTACAGCCAAACATGATCAAGACATTATCTCCGTTATTACATATGTCCAAGACATATTACATATAACAACAGCCCTCCCACTAGCTCTGGCATCTATCCAAGTTTCATCATTGGTCATTGAAAACTCAACCGCTTGATTTTCACAGCAAAACACGAAACTTAAATGTTTGTTGAAGTCCAAGGAAATCCTTTTCCATGTTTTGTAGATTTTACAAGGATACTTTAGATGTAACGCACCTTCGGACAGTGTTATAAGCACTTCCTCATTGAATTCCTTTAATGGAATACGGTCTTTGCATCATACAGCCATGAAACGGCGTAAGTGTCCGTGTAAGCTTCAACATAACTACTGGAAGAATGTCTTCATATGATACCTTCCACATGGTCAATCATCATGAAACCAATTCCCACCAGTCAGTATTTGAAGTTATATACAAACCATTCCATGCAGATCTCATAAACAAAAGATCTATATACACCTTACAGGCCATGCCTAGGTGTTGGATTAACCAAGCTCATTCTTGAAATCCAGCATGGATTATACCTTATTTTTATTACCCTTTCCTTATCTTAGTAGACCCAAGGTCCATTACAAATTCCGGTAATTGATACATACATTATGTATTATCAACAAGTCATCGTCCTCATGTATGTAATACACTTCCGGCTTTATGATGACTTTTTCCAGACTTATGAAGAGGTAATATCATAATGCCAAGTACTTCAACATTGCCATGTCAAGTTCCAATCATTACTGATTGAATGCTAGTGTTAACATCAGGTCATTATTTAAGTCACACGTTCTTCCACTGGAATGCTTCAGTTGTTCATTTCCCCTTTCGAGCAACTCACCTCAGTTCTCAAAAGGTTATGAAAGAACATCTAAAACCAAGAAGAACCTATTAAATGTATTAGCATCTTTTAAAGTTCATCCATCTCCCACTAAATGTAGACTAGATGAATTTAGTCCATGAGGTAGACAAGCAAAGCTTTCTTTCTAGTCTAACCTCCATGGTTGCTAATTTGACCATCTTTGTTGTTGATAAATGAGAATATTGCCCGCCACAACTCAAGTACATCCATTCACTCGCTCGTCAAGTTACTTAAGTTTGAGCCATCAAATGGAATCATAATCATTATATTCCGTTTCTCCCATAAACGATGCATGTGAAACATGCATCCTAGGAGAAGTGAATTATGATATACTCCCATAATTCTATTGATGGTTGAGGAATCTAGAATTTCTCAATATCTCATAAGATTTGAGTATCTTAGTTCCTTTTGCCCTCTCTCGTTATAAATTTGTTACGGGTGAGTTTTAAATACCTCTCAGGTTTCAAACACTTTTCTAATACCCTTTTCTTCTACCATTATAGGTAAAGGTAATAAATTTATAGTTAGTTAATCCTTATGACTTTGTTTGATTGCCCTTACACAAAAGTGCAAGCGTAGTCCAACAAACTTTTATTCCTCCCACATCAACTAGTGAAGGACATCATAGTTATTTAACTTTACAAGCAAGATTCAACATCAACTAATAGCTTAAAGCTAAAAGATTCCAAGTACGTTTCCACATGGTCCTTTGGTGATGCTAGTCTTGTTTACATAGTTAAATCACCAATGTTATAAGGATAACTAATCAATAAACACTCATGATCATATTATTACTTCTTAAGCAAAAACTTATTAGATATGCAACAACATGAATAAACTTTGAAATGAAATTCTAAAACCCACAATAACATAATTCAAAGTAATATTCATCGTCATCAATAGCATAAAAGATACAATGCTTATTGCCACGTAGGGCGTAAAATATCTATCTTATGAAGTAATAATTTAGCTGGCAGGAATGATAAGATCAACTCTTCCAATCCTTTTAGCAAGAGACAAGCATTTATGCTACCCTTAACTTCTTCCAGCTCTCCATGCATTATCTCCCTACTTCGGATAAACACCTACGCTTTGCAACAACCAAGTTGTAAGAAACGTGAGTGCTTTGACTAGCGTTCAAAAACCTAGTCCTCTGAAGTAGAAGATCAATGGAGTATAATCATGAATGTACCTGAAGTCGAGGAGCTAACGTTCTTCCGCTTTAGGATACATAGCTCATTCAGGCACTTAGGGCAGGCGTGACGGCGCCAATTTCCAATTTCCCCACAAAAGTAGCAAACTACCCCAAGTGGAACGTTATCTTGAGGCACAATCTCATTTGCTTCAACTTCTACGGTTATGCTAGGCTTAGTCAAACCAAGCTTTCCATTTGAGGTCAGTTTCTTCTTCTTATGTTTTTGTTTCCCACTAGCCTTAGCGGGTGTAGATGAGATTAGCTTACACTTGGCCATGTTCAACTCAGCAGTCTTTAACATGCCATGTAGCTCACTTAAGGACCAATCCATATTGTCTTTGAGATATTTCATGACAAACTTCTCATAAGACGTGGGCAGGGATTGGAGAATCAAGTTTACCATCAGTTCCCTCCGTATGGGAATTCCAAGTCTCTCTATTTCGTCCATGTACGCCTTCATCTTAAGGATATGAACACTTACGTCCCCGCCTTCCTGCATCCTACAACCGACTAAAGCCTTGACATACTCAAACGGTTCTTGTCTAACCTGTTGTGGGAACATGTCCTTTAGCCGGTTAATCATGTCGTACGCACTAAATTGCTTGAGCTGCTTTCGCAGCTCACAGCTCATAGTTGACAACATGAGACAAGAAACATCTTGTGTATCTCTGACACGCTTTTCACATGCGTATTCATTGGTAGCAGGTGGCTCCAGAAAAGGCTCCTCAAGGACGTGCAACTTTGACTCGTGTTGAAGGACAATCCTCAGCACACGATACCAGTCAACGAAGTTCACTCCTATGAGTCTCTCCTTTTCCAGGAACAAACGAAATGATAGTTTTGATGTAGTGTCGTTGAGATTTGCCATCTAAAATAAGAGTACAAGTTTTAGTAAGTTTCGATATAATCCTCGTTAAAATAATTACCCACTTGATTTAAGAAAACTAAATTATCTTAACAAGGGCTAAGAACCTCAAAATACCTCAATCCATGACGGGTTTGCCGCGGATCACTTCATGGAGCTATTTTAGGCAGGTAAACAATTTACCAATTGCAATCCGAGATCGCAACTCTTAGACACTTGCGGGATCCTAGGTACTCATAGCACCCATTTGGCATGTTTGATCCCTTTCACACCATTCCTTATTAATCCACTTTCCTAGGTCGGCTAGAGCTCGACAACCACCAAGGCGTTTTAAGTCTTGGAATTGCAAATCAACCGTCAAGATACACGGTGGTACTCTAGCCCAATGGCCGGCTCGGCTAGAGCTCGACAACCGACCCTTGCGAGTTGCCACACGCACCTTCCACACAGTTACACAAAACCGACTTGGCTAGAGCTCGACAACCGATCTTGCTTCACTAGATTCGGCTGGTGTCATCTTACAGATGGCGTGAGATTTACAATTTTGAAAAAAAAAACGGGATTTTGTTTTTTCCGGTTAAAACGATTTTAACCAATTCTTGTCTATGTGGCGCGCGGAGTTTGTAAACCAATTTAAAACTCTTTGGTTTTATTATTTTGAAAAATTTTCTAGCATGCGAAGAACCTAAACATCCATGCAAGAAATAATACAAAATAAAACCAACCACGCATGTAATACAAGTCCGGTAACGAGCCGAAAACCCTATGCTTCTTACCCGTGAGCCAACAGGCAAGACTAAGTCATCTAAGGACATATTCCGAATGACTTGATGTGTATTTCTCCCACTTGATCCATTGCGTCTCCAACCGACCTCAGGATCCAAGCTTGCCAAGACACCCTCCATGGTCCTTGTTGGTTGCTTTGGTTCTTCTTTTACAATTTACAAATTTAAAAGGAAATGGCATGCAAGCCACAGTTCTCTATTCAAAGCTAATACTAAAATTACAAAGAATAGAAATCGGCATGCAAGCCGTTAAATATACAAACCGAATAA
The DNA here is from genome assembly GCA_947179395.2 of Pulicaria dysenterica. Classification (NCBI taxonomy): domain Eukaryota; kingdom Viridiplantae; phylum Streptophyta; class Magnoliopsida; order Asterales; family Asteraceae; genus Pulicaria; species Pulicaria dysenterica. The sequence goes on from OX359293.1 coordinate 21,564,586, forward strand.
AATTAAATTATTACATACCATTGTGGTACAAACCACCAAATGAATGAATAAATTAATTTACACAATCAAACACATCACATAGGTCTTAAAGGCTCAATCGTTACCAGACACAAATATTACAACCACATACAACAAATCTAATACATGGTGTGCCACACAAAACCATGCAAATCTTATATGTCTTGGTTAAGATTATCTAAACACTCAAGGCACTAATAATCCTATGTACATATGCATTAAGACCTTAAACAAGTCAAAATTCCATATTCATATATACATAATGTGAGTATATGCAATTAACCATTTTCATGCCAAAATGTTAATCCACATATAAATACACCAACCAAGACATAAGGCAACTTAAACCAAGCATATCTCAAATTCTGGAACAAAATTCCAGAAAGTACAAGTAGCTCAAGCGATCCAACAAAATTGATTTTAGGGCAAAAAAGCATTCTTCTAGACGGGTTAGCGCCGCTAACTAAATGAGTTAGCGTCGTTAACTACGACTTAGCGCCGCTAACGCGAGAAGAGATAGCGACCACTACGGACAGGTTAGCGCCGCTAACATGGAAAGGTTAGCGCCGCTAAACCCTGGACAGAACCAAAATCACATTTTTCAGATTTTCAAAGCCACCAAGTGCAAATCTAGTGTAGAGATGGCTCTGATACCACTGTTGGGGTTCGTGGTTCATCACAGCGGAAGCATGCAAGTACAAAATCGGAATTTAAAAGCAAACAAAAACCACAAAGTGAACCCCAAGTAGTGTACAAAACTCTACAACAAAGAAATGCAACTTAAACAAAGAGAAGAGAGTTATACCATACAAAGTCTCCTGGAGTTGGAGATGACAACTAATCCAAGCGATGGCAACCTTCTTTCTCCATCGAAGTCCACCCCAGGAAAAGCGTGATCTTGATGTACTAGCATCCCATCAAGTGTCCTACACCATATGCAGACACCTTCTCTGGAACAACAACCTCAAGAACTCCAGGAACCTCTCACTTTGATTCTCTCTTACAACTCACAAGAACAACCACTTGAGGCTTCTTATGTGTGTGTATTTTCACCATGAACTACTAGACAGAAAAAGAGAGATTGCATATAAAAATGATCTTCCCTGGCCTCTCTTATCCCTAAGGACCGGCCTCTAGAAGATTCCCAATCAAAAACATGCATTGGTGGAGCATGGAGGTGGAAGGAATAAAGTTGTAATCTGTCAGATGGGTTAGCGCCGCTAACCGCCCAAGCTTAGCGCCGCTAACCACTTAACGATGGCGCCGCTAACGCGGCACAGTTAGCGACAGCAGGGTTTAGCGTAGCTAACCCTTCCATATTACCAACCATCTTTAATTATTCATTTCTAACCCTCCATTTTAGGTTGTTGTCAAGATCAACCCCCGGTGTGTGACCCGGTAGGGGCATACATCATCGGTAGTGATCATTTGGCGTACGTGTGTCAGTGGGCATACTCCAACAATATATATATATATATATATATATATATATATATATATATATATATATATATATATATATATATATATATATATATATATATATATATATATATATATATATATATATATATGAGCATCAATTTAGTTCAAGATTCATCCATCTCGCATTGAATGTAGACTGGATAATTTTAAATTATGAGACTGACAAGCAAAGGATTATTTCTCGTCAAATCTCATTAGATGCTCAGGTGACCATCATGTTGAGTTTTAGATTGAGGACTTGGTTCACGAAATTAATGTATACCAATCACATTGAATACATGTCTTAGGCCTGCCTCTAACCAGATCATCAATAATGATATCCAGTGTCCTTAAATGTGACACCATGTACCAATGTGTCTTTCATGGAAAATGAATTATGGGTTAAACCCATGATCCATTTCATGTTTAACCAATATAGATAAGAAAATAGCATCTTGACTGGATCTAAGAATTCATATCTATATGCCCTTATTGATCCTTGTTTATTTTGGTTCGTTCCGAACACCTCTAAGGTTTCAGACACAAACCTTTTGTCTAGTAAACATTCTCCCAACAACTATCTTTAAGATGGCGATGGAGAATTTTTACTATTGTCACTCTATGTGGCGTTCTTGAACGGATTATCTGCACAAGTGTGATCAATATTCCAACAAGTTTTAGTCCTTCTTGCTAACACTAGTGAAGAATTTTTTAATCGTCTTAATCCAATAAACAAGATTTGTATCAAGATTTAGCCCAAGGCCAAACTTTCCTGAAGATCCTAACCACTTGGATTCAAGTGATGCAATTCTTGTTTACTTGGTTTAAGTTGGTTATGCCATAGAGTTAACATATCCAAACCACTTTTGGATTCAAGAATCAATTATCCATGATTGTCTTATTACTTACATCGAGCCTTTATGTATGCTATGATATGGATAAGTTTTGATTAATAACAATCATCTCAAAACATTTTTCAAAATAGATGTTTTAATTCAAAGCCATATCCATCGTCATCCAATGTATATTTAAACACCACAAATGGTTAAAATAATACATAAGCATTGACATGGATATAATTCGAAATGAAACCATCAATATGAACAATCTTTACATGAAAAATACAAGAGTCAAAATACATCCATCATCTTCAAAAGCAATCACTAAAGCAAAACTTGGCACATAGGGCATAAAAACAAAAGTAATAAGTGATCCAGAAGTAATGGTGAGATCAACACTCCCAATTCTCTTGTAGAGGACAATCAATAGGGTTTCCTCTTCAGAGATCCGGTTCTTCGAGCTCTTCCTTCTTGCAACGAACAGACCTAGACTTTGTAACAAAACAAATTTGTGACAAACATGAGTCTTATAGCTCGGGTTAACAACCCAGCTCATTAAGGAATAGCAATGAAGTATAATAATGAATGTACCTCAAGTAGGAAAATTAACTCTCTCTTTTCTGAGAAGCTTTGTATCCTCTCGGCACGAAGGGCAGGCACGACGGCCCCAATCCCTAAATCTTCCGCAGAAGTAGCAAACCACCACTTGTTGAGTCTCCTTAGGCACATCATCAATGTCCAAAGACTCTATGCTTAAAGAAAGCTTGGATACTCCAACCTCTTCTTGTAGGGTCGATTTCTTTTTTTCTACGACTTGTCATTCCTTTGAACCAAAAACGGGAATGAACGAGGTTGATTCATGCTTAAATATGTTAGACTCTACAGCCCTTAACATTCCATTCAGTTCATCTATGGATTTCACCTTCCCATGCATATGATAGTCCATAACAAAATGCTCCTATGATGTGGGCAAGGACTGAAGTATGAAACTCACACCGAGCTCCCTCCCTATAGGAAATCCTAGCCTCTCCAATTGGTCCATGTATGACTTCATCTTGAGAACATGGGCACTTACACTCCCGTATTCCCGCATCTTACAGCCGGCTAGTCTTTAAACACACTCATAGTGTTCCTGCCTAACTTGCTGTTGGAACATATCCTTCAGCTTGTTAATCATGTCGTACACACTCATGTGCTCAAATTTCTTTTGCAACCCTGAGCTCATAGTTGACAACATGAGACAGGCAATCTCGTGTGTGTCCTTAACACGCTTTTCATACGCGTATCGGACAGCACAAGCTGCATTAGTAGCGGGTGATTCAGGAAGAGGTTCCTCAAGGACGTGCAACTTAGACTCGGCACATAGAACAATTCTCAGTTGCCTAAGCCAGTCAACAAAGTTCACTCCCGTGAGTTTCTCCCTTTCTAGGAACATACAAAGTGAAAAGTTCGACGTAGTGTTATTATGATTCGACATCCTAGAGTAAATAGAGTACACGAATTAGTTTAGTTTGACTTAATCCTCGTTAAAATAATTACCCAAAGTGTTCCGAAAAACAATTTATTTCAACAAGGGCTAAGAACCCTATTTCACCCCAATCCATGACGGGTTTGCCGTGGATCACTTCATGGAGCTATTTAGGCCAGTAACCATTTTACTGATTGCAATCTCTATTGCAACTCTTAGACACTTGCGGGATCCTACGACAACCATAGGTCGTTTGGCATGTTTGATCCTTACCAGCACTAATTCCAAATTAAAATTCTTGGTTGACTAGTGCTAAGCTCGACAATCACTCAAGGATTTTAATTTGCAATTGTAAATCGTCCGTCAAGACATACGATGTCAAACCCACCAAAATTGGCTCGTGTTAAGCTCGAAAACCAAAATTGTGAATTTTCTACACTCACCTTCCACACAGTTTTATGAGAATTGGCTCATGCTAAGCTCGACAACCAAAACTCATAATGCTAGATTCGGGTGGTATCGACTTACGGATGGTACAAGATTTACGTTTTTAGAAAACGGTGTTTCCGGTTTGGTTTTAGATTAACTTATTAGTGACAAAACCTATTTTCACTGTGTGAGTTAATCTTTTATGTGAGCGCGCGCAAGAATTGTAAACCATTTTTATCAAATCTCTTGTGATTTTATTAATTTTAAAAAATTGTCTAGTATGCGAATCCTAAGCAAACCATGCATAGTAAAAATCACATCACACGGATATTAATCAAAATTGGTAACCCTTGCCATAAGTCCTATGCGTTCTTCCCGTGAGCCAAAACGGGAAGAACTTGGTCAAACTACGGGACGAAAGGTATTCGACGCGAGCTCCCACTAGTACCGCCATCTCCAATAGATTTCACCGGCTTCTATGGACAGTTACTCTATCTCCTTCCGGCCCCTTTGTGTGTTCATCCATCCAAAATTTACAATACATACAATTGAAAATTAAATGGCATGCAACCCACGATTTTCCTATTTATCTATTACAAATTTACACGGATGAATGAAATGGCATGCAAGCCACAATATTATTACAAATACATCAATTTTAACAAATATTACAGCCCAATGTGACAAAATGTCACCAAATGCTTCCAAACACACGAAGTCAACCACAAGGTCAAAGGCAAGGTTACCAATCCATACATCCACATACAACCAAACAAACAGCATGGTAACAAAATTACCAAAAGGCTTTCTGAAATAAATTTCAAGAAATTAAGAAATATGCCAAAAACCCGAGACCAAAATAGATTTTATTTTTAAAACAAAAACAGTTCCAGCGCGCGTAGCGCCGCTAACCCCTGGGACAGAAAACAAAATAATTTTGTTTCGGGTTTTTCAGGCAACCATGTGCATTTCAAGTATAGAGGTCGCTCTGATACCACTGTTAAGGTTTCGGGAACAACCAGCGAAAGCATGGTACAACAAAAGTAACACAAGGTACAACCATGTAAAGCAAGAAAAACAAGGAAACCCCAAATGAGTGGACCAAACTCCTTCACTAAAAATGCATAATGAAGGAAGGAGGTTATACCCTTGATGATTTTGTGGAAAGAACCAAGATCAATGGATGAACAAGAATGCTAATCCAAGCCTTCCTCTATTGTTTATCCACCCCGAGTTTGTTCAATCCCCAAGTACTAGCAAACCATTGGTGATCTTCAATGCTAGAAACCACCTATGGAACAATCAACCAAGTATCTCCTTCCTTAGCCTCTTCCAAGATCACACGAAAACCACTTTTTTTTGCACCTCACTACAGAGAATTTTGGTGTTTTGGTGATCCCTTCCTTTTGAAAATGGCAAGAGCACCCAACCAAATGCATGTTCTCTGCCTTATTACCTGTCTCCAGGCTATTCCGTGCCCCAACACCGGCCATAAAGGAAATGCATTGATTGGAGGAAAATGGAGGCAACATGCAAAAGTTACATGCAATCTGACAGGTGTTAGCGCCGCTAACTTTAAGAGATAGAGCCGCTAACTTTTAAAGTTAGAGCCGCTAACTCCTTCAGCATGCCAATCTTTTGCAATTTGACCAAGTGTATCGAAATTGTCACTTTTTCCTATTGAATATACCTAACTTTCAAAACTACCATTTAGTGTATCAAACTTCCTAAACCTACCATTTAGTGCATTGGATTACCTGCTTAGCAGGTAACCACTAATTCTGTTATTTTTGATTTATTTTAATGTCCCCCAAAGACACATGTGCAGCCATGTTAATAATTTTTGCCACATCATATTTACCTCTTATAATTTAAATGTCACAAATGAAGATAATGAAGAACACCATAAAACTGTGAAAACACTACATCTGTGAACAAAAAATCTAAATCGAACTCAAAATAATCCAACCTGGTGAAGAATCAAGAACCCTTACAAACCTGATGACAAATCAAGAACCCTTAAATTAAAGATTAAAACCTTAAAACAATCAAGAACAACTAATGATGAAGAAAATCAAATCTTGAACATGAAAACCAATCAAACTAATCAAAACCCGGATCTAAATCATTTTTAGGTTCTTGAAGTGATTAAACCAAACATGGTCGATTTTAGAAACTACAAAGCTTGAAGAAACAAAAACTGTAAAATCAAACCCAAATCTGTGAACCAAGAAGCTAACCGCCCAGGGATAGCGCCGCTAACCGCCCAAAGTTAGCACTGCTAACGCGGCTGAGTTAGCGACATAAGAGATAGTGTCGTTAACTCTGGCCAGATTACCAACTATCATTATTTATTCTTTCTCACCATCATCTTTTAGGTTGTTGTCAAGATCAACCCCCAGCATGTGACCCGATAGGCGCATACGTCATCGACAGTGATCATTTGGCGTACGTGCGTCAGTGGGCATACTCCAACAAACTCCCACTTGCACATGACTCACCGTACCCAATGCATCACAAACAGAAAGCGGCCTCTAGTAAGACATCTTTGCCCCCAAGTCAGTAGGGATTTTGTCTTTAGCACAAAAACCAAACTACAGCCCATGTGAAATGGTCCTATAGATAAGGGATCAAACATCCTTTTGTTCGCGATATCCGTGTGAAGACGAGACATGGTACTTAGTCATTCTCCGTTCGTTCACGATTATGTTTCTCGATCTAGATTGGTGCTGACCAAATTATACAAGTTGCAATCGATCATAAATCATTGCAAGTTTTGAGCATGGCTATGCATTTTGGTGTCAGCTACCAATCATCGAGGGGCCCAGGGATATCTTTCTAAACAGAGAAACAAATTCCTTTTGACTACACTGCCCATCAAAGTGATCATACTTAGTCCAACTACTCCTTTTATAACAGCCAGTTACGGAATGCGTTTGAAAGCAACTAGAACAAAGCAAACCAAAGTGATGCAGACACATGCATCTCCGGTATAAGGATGAACTGATTTATCATCCTAATTTACTCATGACATGTACCATGAAGTGAAATCAGGTGTGGGTAGTCCAGTAACTTGAATAATTCAAGTACAGACGAAGTATTGCGTCCCGGTGTTTCAATCCTTATTGAACACATGACCAATCACTTCCCTCAGTCTTAGTTCAGACTTCCTTCCCTAGAAGAATGACCGATTGTGAACATTTAGAATGTTTACCACATTTAGGGAATAACAAAACATGCTAAGTTGGAACACAGTAAAGATTTCAAGAAATATCTGCAACTTGCGCATTACTAAATCTCCATTTAATAATCGATAAATACGATAAATACAATACTGTTGAATGTTCCCGAGAAGGGTAAATACATCAAATATACTAACCAAAATATAAATACATGACCAAACCAAATCCCTAGCAAATCTAATCCCAATAGCACGTGTGTGAGCATCGTGCTTTGCTTGCGATAGTGGTTTGGTGAACGAATCCGCCACATTGTTATCCGTGTGTACTGTGCTGATGACAATGTCACTACTATCGACCACGTCCCGGATGTAATGATACTTCCGCTGAATATGTCTCGTGCGTCGGTGAGACCTTGGTTCCTTTGCTAGAGCAACCGCACCCTCGTTATCACAAAATACCTCAACAGGGTCGGCAATACTAGGAACCACTCCCAGATCTTGGATGAACTTTCTCATATATACAGCCTCCTTCGCAGCTTCACTGGCCGCAATATACTCCAACTCGGTCGTAGAATCGGCCACAGTGTCTTGCTTAGAGATAATGACGATATTAGTAAGGTAGTTTGCTTAGTTGGAATGAAGTTCACTATTTGTGCCAAAACTTTTATTCTTTACTTAAGAAAATTGATCGTTATGCTTTGTAGGTGAAGAAAGTAAATGAGAATAGTACTATATTTGAGCTCCAACCGAAGGTTTATACATTTAAAAGCTTCCTTCTTTCTTCGCTTTTTGTTCGAAGATAATGACGATATTAGTGAGGTAATTTGTTTAGTTAGAATGAAGTTCACTATTTATGTTAAATCTTTTATTCTTTTTACCCATGAAAATTGACCTTTATGCTTTTGTAGGTGAAAAATGTTATGATTTGTTGGGGAGATAGAGATATCAAACCATAATCAAACATGTCTATGATTTAATAATAGGATTTGATGATAACAAAACCACATATTCAGTTTTGTACTTGGATCAAGGAAAAACATGTGTTGTTTTTCTTGTTAGACTTAAAGAAATTCCTAAGTAAGAATTGTTAGCTGAAGAACAAAAGTATCAGTTGAACACTGAGTATCAGCCAAAGGACCAGCTTCAAGAAGATCAGCCAAGAAGAAAAGACAAGTCTAGAAGTATCAGTTGAGCAGCTACAAAGCATCAGCTGAGGGTTTAATACCATCAGCTGAGGGTTCCTTCAAGATCAGCTGAGCAGTCAACGGATCAACTGAGTCTATCACTCTGATCAACTGATGCCTCCCATCCCTCAGATAAGCTATCTTTAACTTATCTAGTCGTTTCCTTATAAACTTATCACTATCGATGATCAGCTGAGCCCTTGGGATCTACTGATCATAAAGGTTGATTAGCTTATGTAGCACTACTCTAATAAGCACTATTAGCTGAGCAGTTTTGATCAGCTGAGCATATTTCAGTAGCTGAGTCTTTCACATTTATCCTTAGCTGAGCAAAAGTATGTTTGCAGTTCAGTGTCTATTAGCTGAGTAATTATACAGTACCTCAGTTAATAGTTTTTCATTGTAATATTTTCTTAAGTCAAAGGCAGAACATGTGTTGTTCTATTATGCCTTTAGATCTATCTTTGTAAAAGTACTAAGCACTTTTTGGATCTGCAAAGACATAAAAAGGATTGATCTTGATCCTCTAGAAAAGGTGATAGATACTTTAGAAGAGAAGATCTCGAAGATATGCTTCAACAACTAAGTATGGATGACAACTCCATACTTGGTTAAGTCAAGTCTTCAAAAAGAATGGTGTTGTATAATGTACAAGCATGAAAAGAGAAGTTTACTCTCCCAAGAGAAAAAGGTAGTACTTTAATAATATAATAATAGATAGTGGGATTTGACTTTACTGAAAGGTACATTCCCTTTACACATTTTCTGTGAAAAGTGAATTTGCTTTTCACCCGCTAACTTTATCTATTATAATATTATTAAATCAGGTACATTTGTCTCCTTCTTTACTCCATCGACCGGATACCATTTGCTTATATATATATACTCTTGCATAGAAACATGCAAAATATCGAATAGATCTGTTGAACACTGAAATCTCATAAGTTGAGAGAATAGAAGAGTTAGCATTTATTTTATTCAGTGTATACAAACTTGTTCATATGTTTAACATCATAGACATAAGTTGTTTAAGATTAGCTTTGTCTATGTGTTAGACAGTTTAGTTGCCACCGTTTGTTGAACTCAGATTTTCCGTATCTAGTTCATGTAATTCTTGATTCATATCAATAAGAATTATATAAAAGTAAACTGTGTGTCTCTTAAATTTAAAAAGCTAAAGTTTGTATTGAACCCCCCCTTCTACAAACATTTGTTGTAGTATCCATTCGGGGCCAACATGATTGTTGTTTTCATTGTTGTTAATGTAAGTGATGAACCTGAGATACTTGCAAACTTTCCTATGAAGGTTGATATATTGAAGGTATTCTATGTCTTTAACCATGGTTATTTAACAATGATAAGTACATAAAGAGTACAAGAAATTACGAAGCTTATTTTATTTTTTCCAAATTTTAATGTAGGATGACGATATAAACAACAAAGTTATGATTGATCGATAGTGATGATTGTGAAATTGTGACTCCTAAGATTGGGTCGAAAACAAATATCGCAGGTTCATCCGGAAAGCGTCGCAATATTGATGACAAAGATGCGATGGAGGACTATTGTGAATATGAAGCTTCTATTTGTGAAGAAAGAAAAGTTTGAAGGATTTGAGATGCTTACCGATTAGATTAATGTCTTTTATTTTTTACTTTTATCAAATAAGTAGGTTAATTTCTTTGGTAGTATTTCCCAAACACTAATCCATTTCACCGTATGATAATTAGATCATTTGAAAATAATAAACTTTGGTTTGTGTTTCTAAATATATGTCTTCATGTTTGGAATTATTTTGCTCTTTGGTTTGAGTTTTAAAATATAAGGTTTCATGTTTGGAATTATTAAGTTCTTTATGTTGTGTGTTAGTATATATGTGTATATCGTTCAATTATTCTATACACATAATATGTTTTTATTTCGGCTTTGTTATACAATGATTTCCTAATTTTAATGTAGGATGACGATACAAACAACAATGATGTGATTGATATTGTGAAATTGTGACTCCTAAGGTTGGCTCGAAAATGTTTTTGACTTTTATCACACAAGTAGCATAATTATCTTTGGCTTTATTTCCCAAAACACCAATCCATTTCACCAAATGATAATTAGGTCATCTGGAAATAAGTAACTATGATTGTTTTGGGTGCTCTACCTTTGAAAAAAAACTACAAACCGTTTTGAGTTAGCACAATAATCACCATATACAACAAACATTGGCTACTTTGGAATATATATTTTGGTAGTTTCATTACTTTACAATTTTAATAATTAATATATTTGTATAGTAGTGCATGATATTTCGAGAAACACTTTGTTTCTTTTTCATATCGCCATGAATGGATATGACTTTACTTATATTAACATAACAAATAGCACAAATATTATTGCTATACTTTTAACAAAATATTATTTCACAATTAAACCAACACAGCTATGAACGCATCTTACAATGTGACTCTACACAATATCGTAGTAAAGTCTTTAGCTGTAGAAATGTGCATTATGATACAGATTTTGATTACCTTCCGTTATAGAAATGTACATTAATAACACTTATCATATAAAATTCAAATATAAGCCCGCATTTATGCAGGCCTAAAACCTAGTATTTTTATAAATTGATTGTTTAACTATCTTCGAATATAAATAAAAGACTAATCTACATCAAATTTATTAGACCATCTTGACCCTTAATTTTAAAGAATAAATAAAATTATTCAATCTTAACCATCCATTCAAGATTTGAAATTCTAATTTTAACTTTTTAGGTCAAAATGGAATTAAAGTAATTAGAAGAATTACATATATGCCCTTCATAAACATTAAATTTCATATTCAGAAACATCATATTTTACCATTTATCATATTTAGAAATATTATATATAACCAAATTCTCAATTTTATCAATTTAAAATGTTTTATAATCATTTAAAGTTCTTATTAGTAATAAAGATATGACCTTATTGCACTAATTGTAATGACAATCATCAATGACTTGTATAAGATGTATAATCATCTCTGTTCATATCATTATACCACGTTTCAACCGCCACGTCTACCATCAACCTCATGTGGACGCTTCCACTGCGAATCTGATATTGAGGACGTTTGTCATCAATTTTTTTAATTCTCATTTCTTTAGTGTTTTATAATTAGGTGATAGTTTCATTAATGTTTAACACTTATTTTGTTAAAACCGAACTCGTGTATTACACGAGCATCTAATCTAGTAATATTAATAAAAGTTAAATGACTCGCTTTAAAGAAAAAGTAACATGTAGAAAAAAAAAGATAAATAGTTGCATAATATCAAATAGTTAAAAGATAATTTTTGTAAAATTTAAATGGGAATCGGAAAAAAAAATGCCTAGGAAAAACGAAAGCAAAAGGGTTGCATCAAGTTTTGAAAGTTGACAAAGAAACTACATTCCCACTAAGGCTGTGGAAATCACTTGTTTTTAAAGGCAGTAAAAGAAGTTTATTAGAAAAGTTTCACTGGCAAGTTGTTGGATGAGGAAAAGTACAAAAAAGAAGATGAAAACAGAACAATTACAGTGGAATCTCCTCATGAGGATTATAACACCAATTAATCTAATTAAGTTTTCTACTCCACCTCCTTCATGAGTTAATCTAGAAAAGAAAAGCTTTGAAACATACTAAAGATGTTCTCCTGTGATTGCTTACTCTAAAGAAGTCGATTGTTTCCATCCTTCCTTCCTTCCTTCCAGAGCGCCTAACAAGCTGTAAAAATTACAGTCATAAACGCCTCCCAACGGTCGTCTTTAAAACCCAAATTGAGTCCCTATCCAAGACTGAATTAACCGAAGCGAACATGGGCGAAGTAACTCCTCACCAATCGTTTGTCAATAAAACTGCTATAGATTTAAGATATAACTAAGCGACAGTGATGACAATGTCAAAGTTTTCTTCTTATTGATCTTTTTGTTGGTGTTAAATTAAAACATGTCACATCACTTCTTGACAATGTTAAAGATTATAATATCAAATTTTGTTAATAAATATAAAAGGTAAATTATGTCTCTACAAAATTCGTAAGGCATTTGATCTTTTTGGTTTTCCTACGTGCTTTTTGTTCTAACCCACTTTAATATCAAAAATATTTATAAAATTTAATCTAACTAATACTACAATCACATAACAACTGAGCAGTAAACCATATAATGAATTGGTGTTTATCAATCACTCAAAAACAAATAGTGGTTATAATAAAATTTAATCAACTACGAAGGATTAACAAAGCTATACTAATATAAACTAAACTAAATATTCACAACATAACATCATAATTACTAATTATGTCTATGATCTTTTCACATAAATTGTTTGATCAGTTTCACAAAATTAACGCCCCATTGTTGTGACGGTTGTAGGTTATCTTAGTATACAATAACTAATCATCAAATGGGTCAATTGTAATAATTAGAAATCATATAATCCCCTTTTAACGTGAATCTATTTACGAACGTATTTAAACCATTCTTAACATAATTCTTATGTTTTAATTTTTAAAACAATATAATTAAAACATAATAATTATAAAAAACACTAAATAATAATATAAATTCAAATATTAAAAATTAAAAAGTACATAACTTAAAAAAATAAAAATAAAAAGTACATAATTTTTAAAAAAAGAAAAATCTACCACCCGTATTTTTTCTTGATAATTTCCTTTCGTTTGTTCACCGCATCCAACGCTTCCCCCATGAGATGATCGTGCCAGCCATAGACAAAATTGAAATCTTTGTTTTCTTGTCTTTCTTTCATTAGACGGTTTTTCTCTTTTATCGACTCGGCTACGTTATTCATTGCGTTTATTTTTTGTTGCTCCGTTTTAATCACTTCTTCGTTCCCGGATACGAACTTGTCAACGTAATCCTTGAATTCCGCCATCACGTCTATGATACCCGAGCCCGAGCTTCTTCCCATGTTTTTTTCTTTGCTAACACGTTTAGATTTGTCCCGCCCCGGTGGGCGTATCGGCTCGTGAACTTGAACTTCATCATCATCCTCGTCGATGTCTTCAAAGTTAAGATCAATGTTCACCCCGGCATTGGAAGACGCAGTGTGCGGGGTTGACGGGTCCGAAGACTTGCTCCTTTTAGATGGTCTCGGGGTTTCAATCATCATTTGGGGCACATTTGACCATTTAGGATGGTCATTCAATTTCCTCCATGCCTCCTCGTGAGCAAACACTTGATTTTTATTTTCTAGCCGATATTGTTTGTTGGCTTTCTTGAGGATGTCCACCTCACTCCATCCGGATTGAGGGTTGTTGGCGAAATTATTGTACAAGCCATTGAACAAAGTTATTTTTTTCCGCATATCGTTCCACTTACCCGTGAGTTGGTCTTTGGTGCGTTCAATGAACTCCTTTCTCTTTTCGTTGTAAAAATCACTCACCTTCCCCCAAAAATTTACTACAAATAATAATACATAAATATATTAAATAATAATATATACATTTAAATAATAATATATACATTTAAATAAATACATAAATATATTAAATTATATATATACTTACTTGCTTTTTGGTTGTTGCCGGTCACACAATTCTCGGATATTGTAACCCAAGCCGTAGCCAACTAAACCTCTTCCCCGGCACTCCACGTCACCGCCTTTCTTTTTCCTTTTTGCACGAGATCGGGTTGTGTTTCGGGTACCACCTCCTCGCGTGGGGTGTCGGGAATAGCCTCCTCGTCCTCATCTTCCTCCATCTCAGGCTCATCGTCACCCAGATACGTTTGGTTTTGAGGGAGGGTTGTAAAGCCACCTTGACTCATGTTTAGAAAATGCGAAAAACCCATTTGGAATTGATTGAACATATGGGGTTGTGGCCGGTAAACTCCACTATGAAAACCACCGGGAATCGGAGTAGGTGAATACATCGGAAATTGTTGTATATTTTGGATGTAATTCGGTGGTGGAGATGACATCCCGAACATGTTATTCGGTGGGGTCGGTTGCGAGCTCTTGCCTTTTCCCGTCTTTGAAACCCGTCGTGGGGTTTTGAACGATTGTTTGCCCTTGTCCATTTGTGAAATATATATTTGAAAAGATGAAAAGATGAATGTATATTTTTTATGAGAGAAAAGATGAATGTAGAGAATATATGAGATGAGTAAAATTTAGTGTGAAAAAAATGGTTCAATATAATGTGTATTTATAGGAGATAAATGGATTAAAAAAAAAACAAACCACCCAGAACGGCTCTCTCCCCCAACGTCTCTCTCCCTCTCCTCTCTCTCATGCACGCGACGAGGCTCACGGCAGTGAGTGTGAGCGGCCGCTCACGAGCTCCGGCGATGGTGTTCCTCCGTGTGAAGCTCCCTCACGAGCTCGCTCACTCGCCCGATGCGGTTAGTCTAATCAATATCATAAATAACTAAGATTGTAATTCGGTCTAACTTATGCTCAAACACTCACACTAACACTTAACATGAGATTAAAAAGCCATCATGGGCAAATGAATCGGACCACGTATATATACAATTACATGAGGATAGAAAGACCATACTAATTCTCTGATAAAGATGAATAAACCTAATATATATGGAAAACATAAACCTAAGATACAAAGTCATTAAGAATTGTTTACTGTATACCAAGTTACAAGTTCTGGACTCATTCAAGCAATTGTGCTACTATCCAAATGTTTATATATAGAGCTTTCTAACCTATTAAATTAATATTAACACTTCTGGTTCGCAAGGAACCCTAAGCCGTCCGTTGCTCGGGTAACCTTCGGGTTGCTCGTTGAACACCCCTATGGGCCGAGGTTTGGGTTGGCTTAATTTTCAACACCCTTTGGGTTCACCGAACCAAGCGAGGAGGGAGAGAGTTGTTAGCTTTTTTTTTGTTTTGTTTTGTGATTGGGTAAAATGAGAGAAAACATTTTGGGATGATTTGGGTTGAATGTTGGTTGTTACTAGTGTTTTGAGTTGAGTTTGGGTTGGGAAAGAAAAAGTAAGAAAAACTGATGTGGTAGATGGGGTGACATTTCGATTGGTTTGGGTTGATAAAGTCTATACTCATGGCCTTAAAAATACTACAAAATAAAACTCGGGTAAGGCCTTGCCTCCCGAAAAATGGCAAAAAATCATGAATTCATAATTTTTTAAGGTGAGCGGCGTGAAATTTTAAAATCCAAATATCTCGTTTTTTTCATTTGCTGGTCTGTATAAGCCCATATCTAGACTCTTGGCACATCAAAACTTCGGAATACTGTATGGTGATTCTCCGAACTTGTATGTTTCTCTAAAGATCATCTAACTACCCCAGATACTGACAATTTGGTGATTCGTACACAACAAAAATTGTCCATACACAACACTGTACAAACATATTACAGCACATGGTACAAGTGGATAATACCGAAATTGTTGTGTATGGACAATTTATGTTGTGTACGAATCACCACCCATTTTTTAATAATTATTCCAATTTAGCCTTAAAACTACAAGAAATATAGTGAATTCAACTTTTTTTTCTAACGAAAAGCAAAAAAAATTTATATTTTATATAAAGCTAGCAAGGAACTACAAAAAAGATTAGAAACAAGCTAAAGGATAATTATATCAATATGATCACCTATTACCAATGATACACCGGTCGAATCTATTTCATTCAAAAAAATTTAATGCTTGCACTTGATCACTAGCCACAAGAACCTCCTCCGTTAAAAACCTTCTCATTTTTGAGCTTCCAAACAATTCATAAGTACGTATAAATCACACTTGTAAACGCATTAAGCTTATCTCCCTTGAAATTGATTTTATGCCCCCAGGAGAACAAATCCGAAGCCCTCTCGATGCCCTCAATGCTTATATCCCACCAGCGGCTGATATTTATAAATTTTTCTGTCGATGGCAAACAATAATAAACAAACGATCTTTAGTTTCCTCATCCATACTACATAGAGGACAAGACAATGATAGTAGGATTACTCCCTTTTGTTGTTGATTCTCTTTTACAGCCATCATGTGAACGCAAACTCTCAAAGCATTTATGCATACTTTTATAGGAATCCAATTTCTCCATTCGAATTTTTTCACATAAGTGTCATCATAAACCCTACGTAATGTCGCAACCGTGAAATCACACATGATTCCAAAGCCCATCACACCTTAAAACTAGGATAATTGTGATATTAACTTAATGAAACTCTTGATGAACTTTGAGAATGTTACTTTAAACCCGTGGAATATAAGCCGGGTTGATCCTTCCCATGCCATCATCAACGCCATGAATAGACTGAACAACCTTCTTTCATAGAACCTCCTCTTTCGTCTTAAATCTCCATAACCATTTTGTTAATAAAGCAAGGTTTAGAGCCTTTAGTCTGCCCATCCCCAACCCCGAAGAATCCTTTTTATTATAAAAACACTTCATGATACCCATGGAATTTTCTTCTTACCTTCATCAGCTTTCGAAAATAATCTTGATCGCAGCCCTTCTAATTTATTAATGATTTTCTGGTGCCTTGTATAAAGGAAAAAAAATATATACCCAAGATTTGAAAAACTTTTAGCCTTCCATTTTGTGAGCTTGGCTGTAATGATTCACTTTTGTTAATATATATCCTCCAAGGCAAGTCCCAGATAAAGAAATTTGCACTACAGGAAAAACACCCTTTTGCGATGACAAAAGTCGTCGTTAATCACCTGCTTGTCGTCGATAAATAGATAATTGAGACGACATGTCGTCGCAAAGCAGTCGTCGCAAAAGGTTCGTCTCAGATCAGAAATTAGCGACGATGAAGTTAAATCTGTCTTCGCAGAATCTAAAATCAAAAATAAATTCGAGAATGAGCCTACCATATTTTTAGCTACGACGCTTTCGTCGCTAATTTAAAAATATATTTTTTGATGTATTATGCTAAACGAACCTGAAATCGTGTGACGGGTAGACTCGGACGGCGGCGGGACCAGTCGGAAAAAGGCGGAGCAGCGAGAGGTTACTCGAGTCGGACTGAGCCGGGAGCAGCGAGAGTGTAGACGGAGGCGACAGAAATCAAGACGACGGCGCAGCCGGAGGCTCGACTACCACAGTCGACAAACGAACTGTCGATGGCCATAGTAGAAGAAGATGACGGCCGGCGGTTGCTAGATGGACGACGTCCGTGTCTTCTAAAACCGATTGGGGGTGAGAGAAAATTGGAAGGCGGCGTTTTATTGAAGTCTTGATTGATTTGAAGAGGGTCGAATTTAATTAGGGTATTTGTTTATTGTTTTTGTTTTATTTTTGTTTTTTTTATTATACCTGCGACGACAAGTTGTGGCAAAAATAAAATATTCATTTACTTTTCTTTTTAAATCATTAATTTATTTTTTGGTTTTTTTTAAATACCGTTTGTGACGACGTCGTCGTCGCTAAGTAGAATAATTTTTTTCCCTCCACCTATTTTCTAGTTCGCGCGCTGAAGACTTAGGGGGGAAATTTTCCCACATGTGATTAGAAATGACATGTCATCGCAATTCTTAATAAGTCGTCGCAAAAGGTTCATGTAGTCGCAAATAAGTAAAGTCGTCGCAAAGAGTGTCGTCGCAAAAAGTCTATTTTCTTGTAGTGTTGTAGCTCGTTAGCCTTACAATAAAATTTATTTTCAAGAGAAACAACCTCAGATTTGTCAACTCCAACACCCATTAAACTACTCTTCTTCAAGTTTATCATGACCCTCAAGAAAGGAAGAAGCATCGAAATATACGAACAAGATTTGAAATGTTTGAGCTCAGCCATTTTCCAAATTGCAAATGGTAGATAGTCGCACCAGCATTTGGAAGTTTAATACCATGGGAAGGAGAACCATTAACAAGGATGGAAATACAACACAAGTTGAACAACCCATAATACATCTCCTCTATTTCATCCCAAAGTTCATCTTGTAACACCCGGAGGTTAGAAATAACATTTACTAATTATATACGATTTAATAGATTAAATTTTTAAAAATATACTTATATGCATATATTAAATTGAGGGGCTAAACTTGTCAAGACTGAGAGGAAAATTAAGGTTGAGGGACTGAAAATGTCAATATGCTAAAGTTATATATATATATATATAGGGGAGGGTTCCATTGAGAACCGATTTTAATGCGAGAACCGCGAGAACCAATCTTAGCCGTTGATTTGATAAGTGGAATTCATGGATGGAGAGCGTGGGGGGATCAAGTGTGGCAGGGTGTATGTGAGGAATTCATGGGTGGGCAATGACATTGAAAGATGGAGAATTGGACGGCTTAGATTGGTTCTCGCGGTTCTCGCATTAAAAATGGTTCTCAATGGAACTTCTACCTATATATATATATATATATATATATATATATATATATATATATATATATATATATATATATATATATATATATATATATATGGTAAGGTTATACATAGAACTACCCTTATACATATAACCAAAAGAACTCTTGTGATGATAACAGTGTCATCAAGAAAAAGGACAAAAAGAGATTTTGGCATTTGTTTCTAAACCCATGTTGGGAAATTCACTAAGTTATTGAAACTGTTGAACATGCAAAGGTAAAACTGTTAGAGTATTTTGGTGATAACAGTTGTAACTAACAATTGCTGCAAGGTTTACAACTGTTAGTACAAAAGTTCAGAACTGTTAGTTGGCAAAGTCAAAACTGTTAGAAGACCTTGAAGCTGAAGACTGTTAGAAGGATAAAGAACTGTTGTGTTCATTAAACAGTTTCTGTTGAGCTATATTTGGAAAATCCTATCTTAGAAGATATCTCGAAATACTTTGAAGATTATCAAGATTATCTCAGAAGATAGAAGATTACCTAACTGTCAACAATTCAAGGAGGATCAAGAGTCTATATATACTTCATTAGATGATTAATTTAGTACGACGATTTGATCTCATTATTCAAAGCATTTGTTCTTATTGTTATTTTTTAGAAAGTGTTTTAGCCTCTAAGTTTCTTGTTGAAACCTAAGAACAGTCTGTGTTCTTCGTCTAACAGAATAAGTTAGATTGGGGTGAAGTTTACTTTTGTAATCATTCTGGTTGGTTAATAAAACTACTGTTTGATTGAATTGATTCGTGTTTTAAAACCTTCTTTAATCAATTAAGTGTGATTCCGCAACTTCTTAATTGATTGTGATCATAGTTAAAGATTAACTTTTATATTACTCTGATTTATTATTTAAAAGTTAGTTCTTGTTATTTGATATAATATATATCCGATTCTGACAAGTGGTATCAGAGCCTTATCATTAAGGTTCCTTTGATCACCAGTTGAAGGTTTTGCTTCAATCTTGCTTTGTTCTTTAAAACTGTTTTCAAACTACTTTGTTTCAATGGATTCTAGTGGATCTTCTGATGAAATTCAGGTATCTTCTAAACTATGTCCTAGTGAATGTAGAGCAATTGTTAAAAGGTTTAGAGAGCACAACAAAAAGGTATGTGCAGCTCTAAGTAAAATGGAGGAGAGAAGGTATGAAACTAGTGCTGTTATTGAAAGCTTTGAAAAGAAAATCAAAGATTATCAAGCTAATGAACTGCAAATGGATTATGATAGAAAGTATCATAAGTGGGAGAAGGAGCAGCTTCAAGAAGAGATTGATAGTCTAAAGAAAAAGCTAAGTGAAAAGGAAAGTAAGGTTGATGAGTTAACCAAGAAGTTGGAGGGTGTTGATATTGATCTGAGCATGTTCAAGGCAACAAATCTTAAGCTTGAAACCTTGTTACAATCTCAAATCAGAGATAAGGTGAAAACTGGTTTAGGATATAAACAGACCCCACCTCCATACAATCACAATTACATAACTCCCATGTCTGATGTAGCTGATAGGTATGTCAATGATCCATTAGAAGCAGAGTTGAAGTCAGCTGATCCAAAACTTGAAAGTGATGAAGAAGGAGTTGTGTATGAAGTGAGTGATAACAAGAATGAAGGAGTTGTGAAGAAGGAAGAGGTCATTCCATTTGAAAATCACATCTGTTGTGAACCCATAGCCACAAAATCCTCTTTACAACCTGTGGTGTTTGTAAAAGCATCCTCTGATTCCTTCACCAGTGAGCCAAAACCTTCCAAACCTGTTTATTCTATAAACAGTTTCACAACTGCTGCAAACAGTCCCCAACTTTACACTAACAATTCTAAACCGAGCCCAAACAGTTTTAAATCACACATCTCAACTGTTAGTGTTAAGTCCAAAGGAAAAGAGAAGGTTGATGAATTTCAAATTGAAAAGCCCAAGAAGAAGGCTGCAAAAGCACAGACTAAACCCAGTTCTGTAAAAAGGCATACTGAAATGTCTGCATGCACATGCCAAAAGCATGGTGTACAAAAGTTTCCTCAGTCAGCACCTGTTAGAGGAAATCAAAGAAATAGGAACCAGTTCTGGTCACAAAGAACTGGTTTGCCTATTGTGAAAACTAAAAAATGTTATATATGTGGGAGATCCAATCACTTGGCTCAAGACTGTTATTATAACCCACAGCTGTATAGCACCAAGAAACCAAGTTTCAAAAGGCAAACTAACAGTTCTAAAACTGCTAAGCCAAAACAGGCTAACAGTTCTACAACTGTTACATCCAAACCAACTAACAGTTCCACAACTGTTTTATCAAAACTAAAAACTGTTGGTCTGGCTTGGGTGAAACTGCAGAAACAAACAATTTCTGGAGAGGGTAAAACTGTTCTTCAAACTGAAAATAAAATAGGAATCACAATTTGATTCAACTGTTTTACCAACTCCACCAGCTGTTTGTTCAAAGGTGTCTACTGTTAATCACAACAGTTGGAAACCACATGTTCTTACAAAGTATTCTTCACACAAGTTAGAAAAATCTAATTTGGATGAAATCAAAAAGAACAAAACTCTGTTTAAGTATTATGACTTGAATGGTGTACCCAAGACCTGCATGGCCTGGGTACTTCCTGGTACTAACTGATTTTATTTGTGCAGAGCATTCATAGGGCCAATCATGGATCTATCTGGCATGTGGATAGTGGATGCTCAAGGCACATGACTAGAAATCCACATTGTTTGAAGGATTTCAGAAGCATCAATGGTGGATTTGTAGCATTTGGAGGAAATGCTAAGGGAGGAAAAATCACAGTTGTTTGAAATACTACTAACAGTTTTCAACTGTTAGCATATGGCCTGCTCAACTGTTAGGCAAAATCCATGTGCATCTGAGGGGGAGAAACTCGTCTAATAACCGTTCTACTTTCTAACAAAAACAGTCTTCAACTGTTAGTGTGTAGAATGCACAACTGTTAGTGTCTCTTTTTGATGTACCCCAGGTTTGTGCAAACTTTCTTAAACTTTTTGACGCCAAACCTTAAAGTACACAAGAGGGTCATTATTCCCTCTGCTCATGTGGCTTCCACTTTGAGCAAACTGTTGATTAATGGCAAGAGTTTCTCTGGTGCCATAACTCCTCCACTCTCTGAAATGGTGGAGTTTCTTTCAAGAAACAGAGCTGTCAGGGGTGAGCATGAAGCCCAACTTATTGCTACACCACCACCTCTGGAACCCACAGCTCATGATACTCAAAATTTCCAATCTGCTTCCTTTGAAAAAGCTACAACACAAGCCCCTGCACTAAAAGTATTTAAAAAGAAGAGAAAAACTGTTGGTGTTCCTTCTACCACAGTTAGAGAACCCCAAACTGTTAGCCCTGCACAGGAGCATTCACCTGTGCAGAATATCGAAAGGGAACCTTTGGTGCTGTCTCCCAGGCACAATGAGGAGGTGATCATTCCTCAAGAGGGTGATCATATGGTCTTTGAGGCTGACACTACTGTTTTATCCGCAAGGGATAAACAGGACAGTGTTAACATAGCTAAGACCTCAACCATGGCAACAGAGACTAGTAAAACAGTTTCTGGTAATCCCCAGAACCAAGAAAAGAGGGGTACTGGTGGTGATACTCAGGGGAGTAAGCCACCAGTGAAAAATGTCGATGATATGGTCACAGTGGAAACACTAACTGACATTGAGACTAGACTGAAACGACATGTATTGACGGATCCTAACTTTGCACCTTACCTTGCTGCTCATTTACACCTAAAGAAAAGGATTGCTCTTCAAAACAAAAGGATAGTTTCTCAAGATGAGAAGATAAAAGAACTGACTGAACAGTTGGAGAAGGCAACCGAAGTACTCAAGGTGGTAGCAGTTCACAATGAGGTGTTAATAAGGCAAGATAAGCAGCTGAACTTTCTTGATGAGAATCTGAAGAAAGCAACAAATGTTCTTCATACTCATGAGATGTTGCTTAAACCCAAATCCTTGGTGAAAATCTCTTCAACTGCTCAAGCTAAAGGAAGAAGAAAATCCAAGCAGGAAGAAGTTAAGCAGACAGTTTCACAGGATAAACAAACAGTTGTTGCTCCAAATGAGCAAACAGTTGCAACACAACAACCAACAGTTGTAACTTCAAATCAACTAACAGTTGCAAGTGTCCAAGCGGTTAATGAAGAAGAAGAAGAACAGCTTTCAAGTGTTGATAGGATGCTAATCAACAGGATGGTATCAACTGCAGATGTTCCAAGCACTGAGATTTTCAAATCGTGGTCAACAGTTAAGCAGAACTATTTGGTTGATATTAGTGCTCAATATCTGGGAATAAGTTCTTCTAGAATGGCACAGAAAATCGATGATGGATGGCTTGATGGAAAGGTTGCTACGTTAGAATCTTTACCACCAAAGAAAGGGTATAAAGGGATAGTCATCCAGGAAGGAAAGAAAGAATCTGAGTTGCCTCCTGTTTCAGGCAAAGGTAAAGAAATTGTTGTTGTTTGTCCTAAACTCAAGCTTTCAAGACAGCAACAAGAAGAGCGTGATCATGAATTTGCATTAAGGCTAGCAGCTGAGCTAAGAGAACAAGAACAGTCTGATTTTGAGATAGCAAAGAAGCTAGCTGATGAGATTACTACTCAGATTGATGAAGAAGAGAAAGTAAAGGAAACTGCTGGTAAGGGAGTAAAAAGAAAAAGAGTTGTAAAGAAGAAAACAGTTCCACCTCCCAAGCCAGTAGTGGAAAAGAAGAAACCCCAATCAGTCCAAAAACCCCAACAGTCTGAAGAAAAAGTCAAAACAGGCTTGGTCAAAACTATTTTGCAAGATAGACTCTCAAAAGAGATAAAAGAAAGAATTGATAAATTTGAAGCTCAAAAGTAGCATATCAAAGAATGGAGGTTTGAAATGCTGAGAGTGGAAACTGGAAAGCAGGGTGTCACCATTGTTAGAGAGGTGGAACCAATTGAAAGCTATGTCAGTTTCTCTGCACTGATGGATAGTGTGACCATGAGAGATGTACAAGAAATGTATGAATATGGGGTAAGTCATTTTGGAAAGGATGCTGAAATTGAGATAAAAGTATTTTTGGTACATTTATCGAGTATATGCAATCCACAGAGAGTAATGTCAATACTGACAAATGATGAAAGATTTCCTATATTGACTGTGAAAGTTTTTGAAAGATCAAGGGTGTATAATCTTGTGACAAACAATGCTAAAACCCAGTGGTTTGATCTTAATTTTGTTGATCACAGTAGGACCAAGCTGATGTACATGGTAAAGGCAAGGTTCTATGGTCCTGTAAGGTTAAGGGAAGATCTGGGAAGAAGACTGAAAGAAAGAATGGAGCTGATAGAGAAAGAGAAAATGTAATTTTTCTTTCATATTTTGATTATAACAATTTTACTTTGCAAAATTAATGTTAATGTGTTCTTTGCTTATGTGAATGTTTCTATGGTTGAACCCTATAAAACAACTTAAGTGTATTGTTCAATACTTTAAGTTAGGGGGAGATTGTTGGGAAATTCACTAAGTTATTGAAACTGTTGAACATGCAAAGGTAAAACTGTTAGAGTATTTTGGTGATAACAGTTGTAACTAACAATTGCTGCAAGGTTTACAACTGTTAGTACAAAAGTTCAGAACTGTTAGTTGGCAAAGTCAAAACTGTTAGAAGACCTTGAAGCTGAAGACTGTTAGAAGGATAAAGAACTGTTGTGTTCATTAAACAGTTTCTGTTGAGCTATATTTGGAAAATCCTATCTTAGAAGATATCTCGAAATACTTTGAAGATTATCAAGATTATCTCAGAAGATAGAAGATTACCTAACTGTCAACAATTCAAGGAGGATCAAGAGTCTATATATACTTCATTAGATGATTAATTTAGTACGACGATTTGATCTCATTATTCAAAGCATTTGTTCTTATTGTTATTTTTTAGAAAGTGTTTTAGCCTCTAAGTTTCTTGTTGAAACCTAAGAACAGTCTGTGTTCTTCGTCTAACAGAATAAGTTAGATTGGGGTGAAGTTTACTTTTGTAATCATTCTGGTTGGTTAATAAAACTACTGTTTGATTGAATTGATTCGTGTTTTAAAACCTTCTTTAATCAATTAATTGTGATTCCGCAACTTCTTAATTGATTGTGATCATAGTTAAAGATTAACTTTTATATTACTCTGATTTATTATTTAAAAGTTAGTTCTTGTTATTTGATATAATATATATCCGATCCTGACAACCCACACACCTTCCAAATAAAATTCTAAGGCATCAACTTTTTCAAAAAAAAAAATCATTCTAATGATCATAACTATGTCATGTTTAAGATTTAAACAAATAAAAATATACCATTACATTTAGTTTTTCTTCCTCTTTAATTTAAGACCACTCTTCCCATATTTTCAAAATAGAAAATGTGAATATGAAAATGCAAGTCTCAAATCTGAACATGCAGTCGTGGATGAAGATGATAACCAAAATGCAACCTAAATAACCAAAAATAAAATCCAGTTGACGATGATAACTAAAATGTAACCCAATTGAAAATAATAAATAACCAAATTGCAAACCACATAAAATGATAACGGAATATGCAACCCAAATGAATAGGATAACCAAAATGCAAATCAAAATACCAACTAGAGTAAACAAAATGTAGAACTGGGTACTTCAAAATGCAAACAAGAAACACAAATATTATTGATAAATAGAAATGCAATACAATTTAGATACAACAGGAGCTCAAGTAGCAGTTGCATTTTACATTAAATAATATTTTCATTTTCAAGATTAAACATACACCCAACATATCAAGAACAAAAGTGCACAACAAAATACAGATTAAAATAAAGAAAATGCAGAATCGTGTAACTCAAAATGCAAGCAAGAAACACAAAATGCTATTGATAAATGAAAATGCAATACTATTTATATACAAAAGGAACTCAATTGATAAATAGAAATGCAATACAATTAATATACAAAGGAACTCAAGCAGCAGTTACATATTTACGTCAAAAAAATATTTGCTTTTTAAAAAACGAACATAAAAACCAGCATATCAGAACCAAAATGTAGATCAAAATACGAACTAGATTAATAAACAAAATGTAGAATTGCATAACTCAAAATGCAAACAAGAAACCAAAATGCATATCATCCTCATATTCATAAAAAGGTCTGCATATTTATATCAGGAGGAACATAGACCAACAAAGTTTAAAGCAACCAAAATGAATATCATCTACATATTCAATTTTTGACATATAAAATGTATAAACATTATCCACATAATATGATTAGCCGAAATGCAACCATTTACCCACCAAAACAATAAAAATTAAGTCATTAACACGTGTCCCAAATACTTAAAGATTTAATAAACACCAACAATTCTAAATAATAAGCAAAAAAACTACAGAATGTTTGCAAATAAAAATTATCCCAAAATGTAATAAATAAAGAGCAAAACGTCCTAGATTTTTTTTATGAAGACCACCAAAATACACACCTGCCCACTTATCTTCCACTTCTAAATGGAGTTCTTGACAAGAAAAAACACCCAAAATGCACATCTCATGATGGTTGAGTACGGCCGCCATCAATCTCATAATGGCTGCATGTTCACCAGAAGAAAAACCCATCTGGGATTTGGGTCTTCATCGGCGTTTGTCGATTTCATGCACATTCTTCCGCCGGAGATGAGTCTTCATAAGAGAAGAAATCAATCAACGGGGAGAGCTTCACCACCGTGATGATTACGTACGACGGCGCCGACGATAAAAATGTGTAAAACTTAGACGCTCGTTGTTTTTTGATATAAAGAGAAATGAGAGCTTTTGTTTGTAGCAGGAGAGAGAAGATAGATGAAAACATAGGAGAATTAAGGAAGGGTAGGGATGATTATCATATTTATCTGCAAAATTTTAAGTAATTAAGGCTTCAAAAGGTATATGAACTTTAGAACACATGCTTAGTTTTTTAATAGCTTAGTTCATAGTTTAATTAGTGTAAATGATGAGATTGGTATGTTGATATCTAAATGATGCATAAGAAAAACTACATAAGTTGTTACTACTGTTAGGATACACTATTAGGTGCACCTATGTCGAATTTAAGGCTAAATGGGTCAAACACAGAGCTGTTCGATGGTGTACACAGGATGTGTACGAGAGCTACAAGGCCCGTAAAGGCATTGGGAAACCATGTAGCCTAGGTCATGTAGGCCAAACACGGCCCACGTTAGGATACACGGCCCGTCAGGGCCCTAACCTACACATGCCATGTATCTACTATGAGTTAGCGGCGCTAACCCGTGTCAGATTGCATGCAACTTTTGCATTTCACCTCTTTTATTGACCAATGTATGGATAGCCATTATTTTGATCATGTGGCCGGCCTTGGGGCACTAAGGGGAAACTTTTGAACTGAGATAAAGTCCATGCATTTGCTCTTAGACCTCTCTTGGATTTTCTAACACACAATCACTCTAAAGAGCTCTTAGGAGAAAATTGAGTGTTCTTGTGGTTTTCTAGAGGAGGTGCTGAAGAGGGTTATATGGTTGTTGTTCCAGAGGTGGTTTCAAGACTTTGAAGACCACTAATGGCATGCTAGTACATGGAGGTTGAACAAATCCGGGGTGGACTTCGATAGAGAAGGGCTTGGTTGTTTTCGAGTCATCACCATCTTCACTACTTTGCTCCAGAAGTTCATAAAGGGTATAACCTCCTTTCTCTGTGTTTTTCATGTTGCATTTTTTAAGCTATGGAATTTGGTCCATTTCTTGGGGTTTCTTTGTTTTTATGCTTCATATGTTTGTACCTTGTGCTTTTGGACTTGTACCATGCTTCCGCTGCTTGTCCCAGAAACCCAACAGTGGTATCAGAGCCACCTCCATACTTGAAATGCACATGGTGGCCTGAAAAACCCGAAACAAATTTATTTTGTTTTATGTCGCAGGGGTTAGCGGCGCTAACTCTATTATGTTAGCGGGGCTACGCGCGCTGGAATAGTTTTCAGTTTTAAAATAAAATTAGTTTTGGTCTCGGATTTTTGGCATGTTTCATGGTTTCTGGAAATTTGTTTGAGAAATCCTTTTGGTAATTTTGTTACCATATTATATGCTTGGTTGTATGTGGTTGATATTAGATTAGTAACCTTGCCTTCACTACTAGAAAAAAGGCTTTTTCCAATGGATTTGGTGACATTTTGTCACATTGAGCTGTAATTGTTATTATGTGTTTGTTGATAAGTTTTGTAATAATAATTTTGGCTTGCATGCCATTTCATTCATCCGTGTAATTTGTAATAGATAAATAGGAAAATCGTGGCTTACATGCCATTTATTTTCTATTGTATGTATTGTAAATTTTGGATGGATGAACGCACAATTGGAGCCGGAAGGAAATGGAGTAACATGTCCATAGAAGCCGATGAAATCTATTGAAGATGGCGGTTCTAGTGGAACCTCGCATTGAAGACCTTTCGTCCCATAGAGTGACCACGTTCTTCCCGTTTTGGCACACGGGAAGAACGCATAGGACTTATGGCAAGGGTTACCAATTTATATATATATATATATATATATATATATATATATATATATATATATATATATATATATATATATATATATATATATATATATATATATATATATATTTGTGATTTTTATTATGCATGGTTTGCTTAGGATTCGCATGCTAGTAGATTTTTCGAGAATTAATAAGATCACAAGAGATTTGTTAAAGGTGGTTTACTTTTCTCCCGTGCGCTTAGATACAAGAGTAACTCACATAGTGGAAACTAGGTTTTGTCACTAACAAGTTAATCTAAATCTAAACCAGAAACAAAAGCCCATTTTTCCAAGAAACGTGAATCATGCACCATCCGTAAGTCGATACCACCCGAATCTAGTATTATGAGTTTTGGTTGTCGAGCTTAGCACGAGCCAATTCTCATAAAAGTGTGTGGAAGGTGAGTATGGAAAATTCACAAGTTTGGTTGTCGAGCTTAGCACGAGCCAACTTTGGTGAATTCATCGTCGTATGTCTTGACGGACGATTTACAATTGCAAATTAAAATCCTTGAGTGATTGTTGAGCTTAGCATGAGTCAACCAAGAATTTTAATTTGGATTTGGTGCAAGTAGGGATCAAACATGCCAAACAACCGATAATTGTCGTAGGATCCCGTAAGTGCCTAAGAGTTGCAATAGAGATTGCAATCGGTAAAATGGTTTGTTACCGGCCTAAATAGCTCCATGAATTGATCCGCGGCAAACCCGTCATGAATTGGAGTGAAATATGGTTCTTAGCCCTTGTTAAAATAACTTGTTTGTCGGAACATTATTGGTAATTATTTTAACAAGGATTAAATCAAACTAACTAATTCACGTACTCTCTTTACTATAGGATGTCAAATTATAATAACACCACGTTGAACTTTTCACTTCGTATGTTCCTAGAAAGGGAAAAACTCACACGAGTGAACTTTGTTGACTGGCTTAGGCAACTTAGAATTGTCCTACGTGCTGAGTCTAAGTTGCACATCCTTAAGGAACCCCTTCCTGAACCACCCGCTACCAATGTTGTTTGGGCCGTCTGATACGCGTATGAAAAGCGTATTAAGGACACACACGATGTTGCGTGTCTCATGTTGTCAACTATGAGCTTAGAGCTACAAAAGCAATTGAGCACATGAGTGTGTATGACATGATTAACAAGCTGAAGGATATGTTCCAACAACAAGTTAGGCAGGAACACTATGAGTGTGTTAAAAGTCTAGCCGGTTGTAAGATGCGGGAAGGCGGGAGTGTAAGTGCCCATGTTCTCAAGATGAAGTCATACATGGACCAATTGGAAAGGCTAGGATTTCCTCTTGGGAGGGAGCTCAGTGTGAACTTCATACTTTAGTCCTTGCCTTCATCATATGATCAGTTTGTTATGGACTATCATATGTATGAGAGAGTGAAATCCATAGATGAACTGCATGGAATGTTGAAGACTGTAGAGTCTAACATGTCCAAGCATGATTCAACCTCATCCTTTCCCAGGTTTGGTTCAAAGGAACGGAACATTATGAAGAAGGAGAAATCGACCCCACGAGAAGATTGGAGTAACCAAGCCTGCTTTGAGCATAGAGTCTTTGGACATTGATGGTATGCCTAAGGAGACTCATCATGGGGTGGTTTGCTACTTCTACGGAAGATTTGGGGATTGGGGTCATCATGCCTACCCTTCGTGCCGAGATGATATAAAACTTCTCAGAAAAGAGAGAGTTAATTTTCCTACTTAAGGTATATTCGTGATTACACTTCATTGCTATTCCTTAAATAAGTTGGGTTGTTAACCCAAGCTATAAGACTCACATTTGTCATAGTTTTGATTTGTTACAAAGTGTAGGTCTGTTCATTGAAAGAAGGAAAAGCTTGAAGAACCGGATCTCTGAAGAGGAAACCTTGTTGATTGTCCTCTACAAGAGAATTGGGAGTTTTGATCTCGTTGTTATTTCCGGATTATTACTTTTGTTTTAAAGCCCTGTGTGGCAAGTTTTGCTTTATTGTATGAAGATGATGGATGTTTTTGACTCTTGTTGTCTTTATGTAAAAGATTTTTCCTATTGATGGTTTCATTTCGAATTTTATCCATGTCATTGCTCATGTGTTATTTTAACCATTTATGGTGTTTAAATATACATTTGATGACGATGGATATGGCTTTGAATTGAAACATTTGTTTTGAAAAATGTTTTGAGATGTTTGTTGAAATCAAATCTTATCCATATCATAGCATACATAAAGGCTCGTTGTAAGTAATAAGACAATCATGAAAGATTGATGGTTTAGATACGTTGACTCTATGGCATAGTCAAACTTGACCAAATAAACAAGAGTTACATCACTTAGATCCATGTGGTTAGGATCTTTGTAAAAGTTTAACCTTGGGTTAAATGATAGATACAAATCTTGTTTATTGGACTTGGATGATTAAAAAATCCTTCACCGGTGTTGATGAGAAGGATTAAGACTTGTTGGATATTGATCACACTTGTGTGGATAATCCGTTCAAGCTTGCCACAAAGAGTGACAATAGTGAAAATTCTCCATCAGCATCTTAATGATAGTTGTTAGGAGAATGTCTACTAGACAAAAGGTTTATATCTGAAACCTTACAGGTGTTCGGAACAAACCAATGTAAACAAATAATCAATAAGGGCATATACATGAAGATACTTAGATCTTGTTAGGATGCTAATGTTTCTTATATATCTATATTAGATAGCTGTAAAATGAATCATGAGTTTATCTCATAATTCATTTCCTACTAAGACACATTGGCACATGGTGTCACATAGTAGAAAACTAGATATCGTTGGAGATGGTCTGATGAAAGGCATGCCTAATACATGTATTCATTTTGTTGGTATATATTAATTTAATGAACCAAGTCCTCAATCTAAGATCTAACAAAGATGGTCACCTGAGCATAAAACGAGATATGACTAGAAAGAGTTCTTTGCTTGTCAATCTCACAATTTAAAATTATCCAGTCTGCAATCAGTGGGAGATGGATGAATTTTAAACCAAATTGATGCTCACATATTTAAGTAGTTCATCTAAGTTTTGGATAATTGTTTCGTAGACTTATGGGAACCGTCTTTGGTTGCTCAAAAGGAGAAGACAATATCCAAAGCATTACAGTGGAAGAACGTGAAACTTAAATGTTGGCACTAGCATTTAATGAGCACAGAGATGCTGGTAAAACCTGACTATATCCATTGCTTCTTTAAATCTGATGGAAGTCAAGAAGGCTGTTTAGATATAAAGTTGTCATATTATAGTAACGGAAACTTGATGATGAATCATTGTGAGGTCACCACCCATCGCAAAAACATGGTGAGCCCAGAGTTCACTAATGATAACAAGAAGGTAATGGTATGAATACATGCAATCAATTTATGGCATTCACGTTTTTGACTTGGGTTAATCCCATACCAAGATGTAACTCAAGAAGGTTTAAGGGATTAACATTTATGCTTTAGTAGACAACTTCAAATAACGACTAGTGGCGAAAGGTTTCATATTGACTATATGGAAACTTGTTCTAGTTGCTATGTTGAGGATAATTTGGATTTTGGAAAATTGTTGTAACTTTAAGGAAACAAGTAAGTTCACATGGACGTAAAAGACCGAGATTCTTCACAGGACAAAGTTGAGGAAATGCTTGAAGCACCTTCCGAGGGTCTTGCACATCCATAATATCCAAATTAGGTCTACAACTAAGGACAAATACTTTGTGATAAGACTTGCATCTTATAGCTATAATCTTGCTTTATTAGAAAGTCAATGAGATGTGTTTTCTAGAAAGCATAGATTAAGCCAATAGACACGTCAGGGCTAGTGGGAGCTTTATGTGTTGCTAGTAAAATATACTCCATGAAAATAATGTCCTAATTTAGGTTTGTTTTCAACCTATTGTAGGAACTATTGTTTCAACTCAAAATTCAAGAAATACTGAAGTATGTTATTGATGTTCGACGAAAAGAGATTTGTCTTGAGTAAGTATTTACTGTAAGCCAATCTATAATAGTAGAACTGTCGATTTTAATCAAAGTTTCTGAGCGTATAAATATGTCGTGTTGATATGACATTTAAATCTTTTTGAGTATCATTGACCCTATTGTGAACTTCGGTAACGTTGAGGGTGTGACGACTCTAATAAAAATATGTGTAATCTCTTTAATTAACACTATGAAAGTGGTTTAATAAGACAATACATAAAAGTACAAAGGGATATAACGTTGATAGTCCCATAGTTAATCCATTGTCATATACTAGTGATGCATGTCATACTAGGTATATTAGCATCCTTTATGCTAGTAACCAGGCTTGAACATCATTTTAGTAAATGTTTGATTTACTAATTAGCTTTGGGAACTGTAAGCAGTACTGTTACCCATGATTGTATCGATGTATCGATATATAGTACGGACTATATATACGCAAGATACAGTTACTTTCATTGGTATTTACTGTATTCCATCTTAGCATGTTTAACCACTTCTCAAATTGTTTATACATTCTAAATCTCCACAGTCAGTCTTTCTTCAAGGGAAGGAAGTTTGAATTAAGGCTGAGGTTAGGTGTTGGTTATGTATATATCAAGGATTGAATGCATAAAACGCAACACTAACTTGTGCTTGAAAAGTGTTTCAAGTGACTGGAAGACCCGCACCTGAGTTCATTTCATGGATCATGGTCACAAGTGACTCGGGGTGATAATTTCATTTCATCCTTAGACTGGAGATACATGAGTATCCAAAATACGAATTTGCTTTATTTAGATTTCTTTCAAATGTAGTTCGTAACAGGCTGCTATAAAGGAAGTTTTCAAATAAAGTATGAGACTTGTGGAGGAACTATGTAGTCAAAGGGATTTGTTCCTCAGTGTAGAGAGATATCCATGGGCCCCTCAATGATTGGGAGCTGACACCAAAAATTGCATGGCCATGTGACGCATGTACGTCATATGAATCACTACTGATGATGTATGGGCCTATTAGGTCACACACCGGGGATCAATCTCGACTACAACCTAAGTGCAGGAACCGATTTGGTCAAATTGCATAATGGTTGGCATGCTCATGGAGATAGCGGCGCTAACTTTTAGAGTTAGCGGCTCTATCTCCTTAACGTTAGCGGCGCTAACTAGAAGCCCGATAGCGGCGCTAACTTAGAGTTAGCGGTGCTATCTACTAAGAGTTAGCGCTGCTAACCCGTGTCAGATTTGATGCAACTTTTGCATTTAACCTCTTTTATTGACCAATACATGGATAGTCTTTATTCTGATCATGTGGCCGGCCTTGGGGCACTAAGGAGGCACTTTTAAACTGAGATAAAGTCCATGCATTTTCTCTTAGACCTCTCTTGGATTTTCTAACACACAATCACTCTAAAGGGCTCTTAGGAGAAAATTGAGTGTTCTTGTGGTGTTCTAGAGGAGGTGCTGAAGAGGGTTATATGGTTGTTGTTCCAGAGGTGGTTTCAAGACTTTGAAGGCCACTAATGGCATGCTAGTACATGGAGGTTGACCAAACCCGGGGTGGACTTCGATAGAGGAGGGCTTGGTTGCTTTCTAGTCATCACCATCTTCACTACTTTGCTCCAAAAGTTCATAAAGGGTATAACCTCCTTTCTCTGTGTGTTTTTCATGTTGAATTTTTAAGCTATGGAGTTTGGTCCATTTCTTGGGGTTTCTTTGTTTTTATGCTTCATATGTTTATACCTTGTGCTTTTGGATTTATACCATGCTTCAGTTGCTTGTCCCATAAACCCCAACATGCTACCGTATGAAATGTTGTATGGCGGGAAGTGTAGAATTCCCGACTATTGGAGAGATTGGTTAGAAGGAATTAGTAAGAACATAAGTAGTACAAAAGACAACTAAATATATATGTGAGCGCTTAATTGTAGCATAGAGTAAACAGAAGAACTACGTAGATAAGGGGAGTTCACCACTGAATTTCAGTTTCGAGATCATGTACAATTGAATGTTTCACCATGGAAAGGAGTTATTCGATTTAGAAAGAGAGGAAAGCTGAGACCCATATTCTTTGGTCATTTCACGCTAATACATCATGTTGGGAGGGTTTCATACAAAATAGAGATACCATAAGAACTATTGACAGTTCATAATACCTTC
The DNA here is from genome assembly GCA_947179395.2 of Pulicaria dysenterica. Classification (NCBI taxonomy): domain Eukaryota; kingdom Viridiplantae; phylum Streptophyta; class Magnoliopsida; order Asterales; family Asteraceae; genus Pulicaria; species Pulicaria dysenterica. Next base: position 21,599,183 of record OX359293.1, read on the forward strand.
CACGTGTCCCATCTAAGGAAGTGTTTAGCAGATCAGGTCATGTACCTTTAGAGGATGTGATTATTGATGAAAAATTAAACAATGTTCAACAACCCGTAGTGATACTTGAAAGAAAAGTCAAAAAGTTACAAAACAAGTAGATTGGATTGGTAAAAGTACAATGGAAACACAGGAAAGGATTTGAATGTACGTGGGAATCGGAAGATGAGATGATGGGAGACTGTCCACAACTTTTCAGGGACGAAATCTTCCAAGCGCGGAAGAGTTGTAACACCTCAAGGTTAGAGATAGCATTTATCAATTATTTACGATTTTATAGAATTTATTTAAATTTTTATAAATATACTTATATGCATAAATTATATTGAGGAGCTAACCATGTCAAGATTGAGAGAGATTTAATGTTGAGGGACTGAAAATGACAATACGCTAAAGTTGTATATATATGTATATACTTTCTTAATATGTCATTAGTCATTTTTAGCACACCATTTGAAAGTAAAGAAAGCTAGAGCAGAAGAATTAAGGAAGTTTAGGGCGTATTATCATATTCATCTGCAGAATTTGAAGTAATTAAGGCGTCAATTGAGGTATATTAACTCTAGAACACATGATTAGCTTCTTAATAGCTTAATTCATAGTTTAGTTAATGTATATGATGAGATTAGTATGTAATTTTATGAATTGAAGCATAAAAAAAATTAATTAAGCCCCCATAAGCCCGTATAAGCCCCTAAAATAAAAGCTTTTTCAAGTAGCTTATGGCTTGGGGCTTGGGATTATCAATTAATAAGCCCCAGCCCCAGCTCCAGCTCCAGCCCCAGCCCCAGCCCCAGCCAGTTTTACCAAACATACCCTATGTATTGGGAAGCCATGTAGCATACGCTTTCTATGCCAAACATGAGCCATGTTAAAATACATGACCCGTGTTGAGCCCTAACCTACACAGGCCCTGTATCTTTATCCGGTCATGTAGAGAAATGATACGCGAAGCGTGTAGGGGGATACACAGCCGTGTATGCCTATTTTCAGTAGAAGTTTGTGCAGAACTTAATATATGTGTGTTATTATGTGCTTAAAAGATAATTATCATACACGAAGTACTTCTTCTGTTAGCTTGCAGTAAAGGTGAGTATATTTGACTTATTACTGTAGATGAATGTATGTATGTATGCTTTGTGATAGGCAATGATCCAACATGATTCATAGCGCTCTTTGAGAAAAGTGGTAGCTGTCTTCGCGCCAAATATGTAGAAGCGATTCAGTATTCGTTACCGGATCCATTGTTTTAGTAGAAGTTGGACCAACATATCTACTTGTGCAGTATAGTAGCTAAGCATACTCACTAAGCTGCTTATAGGTTGTTTATTACTTGTTTTACAGGTGTGAGGTGCGAGGTGCAAGGTGCATCTCTTAGCGATAAAAGAAAGCGATAAAGGAAAGGCTCTGGCTGTGTAGAAAACATGATGGCTCCATCTTTTTGTAAACTTGGATACACGTCTTTTGAGACAATGTTAAATTTAATATTTTATGTTCTAAATATGTAGACAAACTTGAATGTGTTGTATTTAATGTCAAATATGATTTTCTTGTATATAATGTATTAAAAAAATGGGTCTTACCACATCTGAAGCATCACCTCATCAAGAAATTAGCAACTAATGGAATCGAATGCTTTGTCAAAAAAAAAAAAAAAAAAACCATCACCTTCCTCCTAGATTTGTTAACCCATGCCAGGACCTCACTAATAATAAGTGGCCCATCCAAAATATTTCGATTTTGAATAAAAGCGATTTGTTCAGGCCGAATTACAAATCCAATCAATGACTTTATTCTATTAAATGAAACCAGAGAGATAAATTTAGATAGTACGACTATAAAGGAAGAATTGCATCCGGTGCCAAAGTACATAATGTCCTCAAACTATTTGTAGGCCTATGGCAAGTCACCTTTTATAATGTCCCAAATTTTTAAAAAGAAATTCAAAGGAGAAGCCATCCGGCCCACGGGCTTTTCGAGAACCTATGTCCCAAACAGCCTTTCTTAATCTCTTATTTTGAAAAATTAACTTCAATAGAAGAATCTTGAGAATTAGATAATGATTTGAAATTGCTCCTCAAGAAAGATGGAGGCCAAGATATTGAATTGGAAAACTTTTGAGAAAAAAATTTGCAGCAGCCACCTTTATTTCATACCATTAAGAGAAATGCTATTAGGTTCAAATATTGTATAGACATATAAGTTTAAATTGTGGATGAAGTTTGAATAAAAAGCAAACAAAAAGGGCTTATCATCTAAATACTCTATGCGTATAAATAGGGATATGACACTATGTGTCCAAAATCGGTTGAGCCATATCAAGGAATAAGATCTAGGTGTTTTTTGTGTGTTTTCATAATTTCTCTCTAGATCTATCTATCCAACGAGTTCATAGAGTGTGACTTGAATCATAAACCGCTAACAAGTGGTAACAGAGGCAAGATTTGGCTTAAAACATCATTGAAAATCAAAGATATGAAATTTCCTTGATTTTTGAGAAAACTTGTGTTTTGATTGATATAAGATTCGATGTGTAGTCTTCAAAGGATATAGATCCATTAAGAAGTGGTTTGAATCTAATCGGATTACATTTCATAGGTCAATTTTTAGATTTGAGTTGCTTTTAAAAAAAAAAAATTCAGATTTGAGAAATATTGTGCTCTTCGAGTTCTTAAAGAAAATTGGTCGATTAGCACTGATTTAGGGATGTTTTGGATTGGAAAAGGTTTAGGAAGTGTTTAGGGGGTAATAGGTGATCCAATTGGAGAAAGAAATTTGTGATTCCAAACAGATTTGGTGGAGATCGTATCTGGGTCGACGAATAGGAAGAACTACCTAGTTCGTCCTTTGAAGATTCAAAGGAATTGGATTTTTGACACTTGTAACATTTTGGTGAAACAACCGATATTGGTCCTCAACCTACATCGTTCATCGAAGGAAAGTTCAACCGAATTTGATTATCTCAAGTTTCTAAAACTAAGTGTCATCCGGAATCCATTTCCAACTAAAATCAAAACTTCCAACCATTGAAACAACCAATTTCGGTCACCATATCAACAGAATTCGCTTATTTTTGTGAACCGGATATGATTACCTTCGTTTTGACCGAATTTCAAGTTCCAAAAGTCTAAGCGAATTTCAATTGTTCTAACTCCAACAGACTTTGAAAGTTTAACCGAAACTTTAATCAGCCGAATATCATTTTAACTCGTTTGAATCATTTTGAAAAATAGAAGTCGGTCTTATTTTAATTGTTTAAATTTTTTAGCATCCGATATTAGTCTTCACATACAACTGACTTTGAACAAGTATTAAAATGAATTTTTTATCGAATTAGGACCCGAATTTAGTCACTAATTTAAAATTGAATTTACATCATTCTAGTGACATGATATTGGTCAACACCTTTCAAAAGAAAGCATTCATTTTGGACCCGATATCGATCAATACACTCACCCGACTTCATAATTTTGAATTTTTCAGACTAAACACCCGAATTTGGTCAACTTAATTTTTAACCGATTTTGCATCATTTTGTGGTCGGATATTCAGTCAAATAATAATTTTAAAAATCTTTTGATTTCTTTGGTGTTCCAATCAAATCTATTACTACTAGAAGGATCATTTTGTGATTTAAGCCAACGAAAATTGTCTCAATTCATGAAATCTTTCTTCCGGTTAGCGACCGAGAAAGAAGAGTTTTTGAAGATGATGCTGAATGACATGTTCATTTTATACGATGACTTAGTGGATGAGCACACAGAACAATTTTCTGAATTGTCCAAAAAAATCCAAAAGTTTTATCGAATATTCGTCATAAGCCTTCAAAACATCAAGGGTTTAAAAATGAAAAGAACAGAGCAGATTCTCTCAAAGTAGAGATAGAATTGCTCACATAGAGAATGTCCAAGGTGTCAGCGGAATCTCAACTTTTATAGAACACATGTCAGAGTTGAAATTGAGATTGGGAATAAAAATGTTGATTTTACAAAAGAGGGGAGCAGATTAACTCAACTCACACAATGCCAAACTAAAGGATATTGTATCAAATTATTCTGAAAAGTTCAAATGTGCATAGAGGACATTTACTAATGACAAGAAGATCATGAAGGTCCTGACCCATGCAAGAGCTTATTTGCATAAAAAGATTGCAACACTAGAGCAACAGCTTCAAGCTTCTTCTCAATCAAATATTCCTAGCTCGGTCTCACACAAGAATATTTCTGAGCTCGAAAATATTTTGGATACAGAGGGAGAAAGATCTGAGAAATAAAGAATAGACTTGATAGCTAAAATTTCTGCACTTAACAAGACTTGCGGTGAAAAGTCTAAATATTTTGATTTATATTCCCACTATAGTAGCCAATCTGATTTTTCTTATCTTTTTCTTCCAGATTCTGACAAGTCATATTAGACCTTTATCTTCAATGAACAAACCAAGAAGAGTACTACATTTTTTGCTAACTCTTCTAAATTTGTGACGGCTCCATACACTACAAAAAATTCCTGTTAGAATCAACACAAGAAACCATTTTTTGATGGTAAACATAGCTTTTATCATTCGAATAGTTCAGATTCTTGTTTTTCTGTTGTCAGGGATAATTCAATGCTAAAAAAGAAGTAAAGAAGTAGGCAAGGATTCCTAAAACTGCCAACCACAAATCGTCTTGTGATCATAAAGCTGAAAAGAACAAGAATTCATCGAGGACTCAAGGGAAGAAAGCTTGCGAGTAAGCTTCAAGAATATCTGAGTTCATGGTACAAAATATTATAAATGATGATTTCTCGTTTAATAATATTCCAAAACAAGGAATTCCAATTCCCAAGAGTCAACAACAAAAGAAAAACATTTTTACTCATCAAAACAACAACATAATAAATCTTTCTTTAAACACAAAGATAATTCTGATTTTGTGCTTTACACAGACGTGAGATATCCATTTGTGGTATATTTAGAGAAGCACTTGAAAAGATTATCAAAAGAGAAGATTTGCAAACCTCAAATGTAAAACATCATTTTGTTGTAAAGATCAAAAATCCTCAATGGCATTCAGGACTGTTAAATAAAAAGGTCTACAAATCAATTATTGAAAATTTAAAGGTTTAAATGCCAAAGACTGCATGTGCTAACCAGACTAGACCCAAAACTGATTGGGCACCAAAAATTTTCAATACTTTTTGCAGTTAGTTTGTTTAAGAGACATTGTGGGAGCTCAATGAAGATCATTCAGACGGCAGTGAAGATCATTGTGTTCGGTATGCTGAAAGAACAAATCTCACATCAATCAAGAAATAAGGAGTCCCCTGCAAATACAATAATATTCATTTTGTGCAGCATTAGCCTGAGTCTAATGTTATGCGATGCTTACGTGTTTTGAATTATCATTACTTGATTGCATTCCAATGAGTTGTATTTTGCAGGGGTAGCAAATGTTTTACTCTATCCTAATTGATGTAAGACAAAATTTTCATGCATCTATTTAGGAAGAGTGTTTAAGAAAAACCAAAAACATTGAAAAATTAACAAAAACCATAAACATTCAAAATATTCAAAATACAAAAAGATTTTATTTTTCAATGTTGGTTACATTTACAAGAACGTATACATTCTTTGATTCATTCTTATACCTTACTTGTTTCTTGTTGATCTTTTGAAATATCATCTTTCATTTTCTTATTCCAATTTCCAATATCATGATGTATTCATTCATCATATTTTATGGAAACCATTCATTCATGTATCACTGTCATTTATGTCATAATATAAAAATGATCAAAAAGGCACTATGATTAATGAATTGTAGGTATTTTATACTCCTATGTTTAATCTATAACAAGACATAATAAAGGTTACTTACTAAGTCAATTAGGTGAATGAAAAGGATGGATGGAACTGAAGATGGGAGTGCATATGATCAACATATATAATTGAAAACTTCTTGGAAGAAAAATCATTTTGGAATTTTTGTGCTACAAAAATTCATGATTATTCTTATTCTTGCTTCATTAAATCTTTCTGGACAACCATGTTCAATTGATTATTTCTTGCAAAATCATTCATGTTGATTTCTCATAATGACGAGTGTCCTTATGTATCCGAACCAATGATACATACATCATTCGGGAAAGAGAGTTTGCGGGCGAAGTTGAAAAATACTGAGAGAGCTTTGGGTGAGACAGAATCAAAAGAAAAGAAACATCCTTACCAAATCATATAAATCTGAGTAGCCATGTATGCTACTGATTCTCATTCATTGAGATTTGGTATTCAAGAAGACATCATCATCCCAATGATGCAATGCACTAACCCAACTAGCTACTCAATTATCTCTTAATAGATGATTGCTTCAACTTTACGGAGAATTAACACATTTCTATTGACATCACATTTGAAGATTATTAATATTGAAATAAGGACATGCATCTCTAATCCTGAACTTCTTTGATGCACTAATAGAGTCAATAGCTTATTTGAAATATTATTTTCATTTCTTAGGACACAGTGTGGGAATATCACAAGTATCTAGTGTATGAGACTGATAAATGAACATCTTGGAATGATATCTTATATGATATTCACAACAATTAGATGGAAATTGTACCACAGTTAATGTTATGGCAGTTTAGAATGCAGGTCACAATTTTTAAATTGTTGTGCTAACGAGCATTATACGTGATCTAGGAGTTACTTTTACCTGTAGATTCCTTCACTACTACAACATTTTAACAGACCTTCATGAAGAGAAATTTCATATGCATGATGTTTATGACCACTCATAATCATCCTAAGGGGAGAAAATTTTACAGATAATTTCTCATTAAGGGGAGACGTATCACATGAAGGAGAGATAATTCATATATAGGGGAGATAAATTCAAGCAATTTCAGAAAAGTCCATTTACTTAATACTGTGTTGATTAAGTAGCATACGAATCATGTATTGAGGTGGAGTAAAGAAAAGAAAGAAAATTAACTTATGAGTAAAATTTGATAGAAGAGATAGAAGATCAAGAGCTACATTTTAGAGGATGCTACATTATATGGGGAGAGAGAGAGCAAAAGACTCTTTCTAAAGCAAAGTTTATGGCTTAAGATCAAGAAGGATGCTGAAAACCATTGTATGCAAAAGTGTTCATATAACCAAATGTATTCTACCCTAGGTTACTAGTGTGATATAAAAGGGGAGATTGTACAGTGTTCACAAAGGGGAAGATTAAAAAACATTCACTAAGAGGGAGATTGTACAAGGTTGTCAAAGTATGCTTATAAGTTCAAATTCTCATCAACAATTTGAAGAGTCAAAGCTTCAAGATAAGAATATGAAGACATCAAGAAAAAGTCAAAGACCGAAGTTCTTCAAAGATCAAAGTCATGATCCGAGCCCCCATAAAGCTTCAACATAATCCAAGAAGAAATATAATACTTGCATAACTAAAGAGGGAGATTGATCAAGGTTGTCAAAGTAGGCTATCAAGATCAAGATTCTCATCAACATCTTACATTTCAAGATGAGAAGACATTCCAAAGACAACAAGACAAAAAGAATTGTTAGATTCATCAAAAGCTAAAAAGAAGCAAAAACTTTTATTTCTATACAAAGGGGGAGATTTTAGATTCAAATATTGTATAGAAATTAAGTTTACATTGTAGATAAAGGTTGCATAAAAAGCAAAAAACAAGGACTTATCATGTAAATACTCTATGTGTATAAGTAGGGATATGACACTATGTGTCCAAAATCGGTTGTCCCATTTCAAGGAATAAGATCTAGGTGTTTGTGTGTGTTTTTCCTCTTTTCTCTCTAGATATATCTACCCAACCGAATTCATAGAGTGTGGCTTGAATCATAAACCGCTAACAAAAACCATTTATAAAAGTACTCTATCTGTAGTTATTTATGAGAACATAAAAAAACGAGAGTTTTCATCTCGTTTTACTACCCATTTTATCCTAGACTTTTGTTTCAAATCTAAATTATGTTTCTTTCAATTTCTTTAGTTGAATGAGATAGTCTTGTCTTAGCTTCCATTCAGGTGAGGAAGGAACAGTAGATTCTACTTTAGACTCCAAGTGGCCTAGCCAATTTATGTTTGACATTATCTAAAAGTTCCAATCTAACATTCTTTTGTTTTGTCCTCCATGATTTCACATTCTTTTTGAGAAATCTCAACGTAGACATAAAGTTGAATATATGATAATGATGGTCACTTATCGTATTTTCAACCTAAGAATTCAAAACAATATTCTTGAAAGAAGAGTCCAATAACCAATAATTGAAAAACATGAAATAGGTTGGACCAAGTCCATTGCCAACAACTTGAAAATAAGTGGGCTGTAAATTGAGTGTAATATGGGGAGAATAACTACACTTGTATTGGGTCAGAGATCAAGAAAATTCCGAAAGACAAAAAACCGATCAAGTTTACTCATCTTCAAGCCATCATAGCTCACTTTAGAGAATCTCCTACCATCATTTTTAATTTCTACCAAATCAGCGCCATGAGTAAAATCATTAAACATGTTTTATCCCCAGCATGAAAACAATGTCCCCTTAATTTCTTCAAGAAGCCTCACTTCATTAAAATCACCAAACAAAATTTATTTGAAACTCAGAAGAGAATTGATGATATTAGAAATCTTTTCCCACAACTTTTTCTTTCTATTAACGTCCTACTGAGCATAAGTGTTAATAGAACCACACACAAGATTTCTACCGGACCAAGTACCCCAGATAGCTAGTAAATCACTTTCACTACAACCACTTAGTTTTGAAAAACACATTAGATCCCAAATAGAGATGATTCCACCTGACCTACCCCGAACCTTAACAACTCAAAAGGCTTATTCCCCCAAACCACCATGATTAAATTTGTTAGAAATATTAAAGTGAGGGGTGTAATATGTAATTACTCAATGTTGGGGAAATGCTATATAAAGGCATTTCCCTCACATTTCAATGTCAAGCTTTGCATAACAAATACTCTTGTGTTTGAGTTCTCCATATTCTCTCTCGACTCTCTCTCTCTAGAACCGAATTAACACACAAACACACACTAGTAAGTTTATAATCTAGCATTGCTTCATCCGTATTATAAATACGGGACCATCAATTGGTATCAGAGCCAAACTTTTTTTTGGCTCGTGATTGTTCGAAAACATCAAAGATAATCTCGTGAAGTTCAAGCTCAAAGTGAAGAACAAGCTCTCGGGTTCAACAAGGTGTCCAACAACAAGGTTTGTTCAAGAAAGGTACGATTTTGAACATTCCCGAAGATAGAACACGTTGAAGGTATAAAAACACTACTTTTTCTATCATCATTTCGGGTTTATTCAAAGACATTCACTGTTTTATAAGGCTTTCTTGAAGAACACTTCAAAACCTAGTGGAAATTTTAAAGGATAAAGTCCAATAGTTCATTAAATGCTCGATTTCTTGGCATTTAATTTTCTGGAAATTTAGCATTTATGGTGTTCTTGAGGCTTAAATGCAGAATTGAAGAAGAAGAAGTCTTTTTTAATTAAATTTAAATATTAATTCTTCAAAGTTTAAGTGTTTCACAAGGCAACTCAAGTACTACCCATACCAATCAAGGTACAAGTGGGTAGACACCATAAGGGGTAAGGCCATCTAATTTGATAGGGACACATCAAAGTTTATAAGCCGGATCATTGGTCAATGCGATTGATTAGATTAGGCGGCTTATAGAGTTCCTACAAAGTTGAAATTACTAAGTGCTGCATCAAAGCTATCAGCCGGGTTCCCCTAATCGCATGCGATTGAGACTAACAATTTTCTATCAGCTGAGTGCAACAAGTTACCAATCGCATTCCATTAGGCTATTTGATTAAAGAATTTTAATCAAGTGTATTCTATCAGCCGCACCAAAGGCAATCGCATTCGATTCAACTGATTTGTATAGCACTCTATTGTTATTACTAACAGTTTATTGCTAAGTGTTTGGCGCTACAGGATCCAATCGCACTCTATTGGATCAATTCGCATTCGATAGGACAAATCTCAAACAGTGACATTCCTAAGACTTGGACAAGTGATTGACTCTTTGGACTTTAATTAAAGAACTCTAAGACATTTGGACTTAATCAAACAATCTAATTCATAATTGAATTTAATTTAAATCAGATTTAATTCAAAGGTGAATTACATTACCTCAAGTATATTTAGTTCAAAGTTGAATTTAATCCTTTAAGATCTAATTCAAAATTGAAATTCAAAGACTTAGTTCTTTAATCAATCATTCAAATCACTTTAAAATCAGGTCAAGTTTTCGAACAATCAAACCATCTTACAAGTGAACGATCATTTCTCTCAAACATCACTAAACATATCAAGTACAAATGAGATGATGTCCATTGGTACAGAAAACGGGAAGGTATCTTCTAACTCTAACTATAATATGGGTTTTAAACATGAACACATACAAACCATATTAATCCGAACGAAAGAGTTAGCAAATCAGATAATTTAGTTAACCACTAGAAATCAAGTTCTAGAAGATGTTTCACACAACAAGGATAAAGAGGCACAAACAATAATTAAGCAGTTACATAACGACTTAACTAGCCTTAAGATCCAATTAGCTGCTAAAGAATCTGAATTCTTAGAGTTAACTAATAGAACAAATACCACCATATTAGATCTTAAAGCAGAATGTGCATGTGCTGAAAAGGATTATGAAATTCTTAAAAATGAACTTAGGAATGACCTAAGTACTCTTTACTCTAGAATCTATGAACTTGAATATATTTTATCCAAACGCAATCAAAGTGACAAGATCATCTATCAATACAAAGAAAAGGAATGTCCTTTCTCCAGATGGAAATTCGATGGACTGGGCTTCAAACACCCAAATGCATTGAGCAAGGTTACGTCCAAACAATTGTACAATGCTGATCTGTTTGGCGAAGGGCTTACCCAACGGATGGTTTTTGTTGGTCAAGAAGAGGAAAGTATTGAAGAAGAAGTCAAACGAACTCTTAATCTCCGAACTGAAGTTCCATTTGACTCCTCTGATCTTAATGACTCATACCTCACCTGTCTCACTTCATCGTCTGAGACTGATGTTTCATCTTCTGTCTATTCTGATAAAGAACTCTACTCTCCTGTCTCACCAAAGCTCACTGTTGAATACATTCCTCACAAAGAATTACAAGACAAATTCAATACTCTGCAGGAATTTTGTTTTACCCACCTTATTCAACAGGACCTCGCCAAAGCCATTCAAGATGAATTCAAACCTCCTACCTCTGATATCTCTTTTCTACTGCAAGCAACTACCATTCTCCAACAGCGCATTAAGACTTCTTCTGCTCATGATGAAAAGATCATAGACGAACTATGCATGAAACAGTTTGTCCTAAAAGAAAGAATCAAGAAGATCCAAGAAGAAATGCAACCTCTTACTCCATTCACATTTTCTCTCTATGGTTCACAACTTGATGATTCCACTCATGCATCCACTAAGTCTTCAGCTTCCAACACTCATCTAAAATCTGTTAATAATACTGTTGTAACAAATCTTAAGCTTAAACAGATTTACAAACCAAAGCGACTGTCTACTTCCAATCCCCTTTCTCGTGTACACTTAGACGTACCTGAATCATCACGAGCTGCAGCCAGTCAACCACGACTTCATTCTAATCTTTTACCCTCTGCTGCAGATGTGAAGAAGGCTGGAAACAAGACGTGTGCAATAAATACATCATGGAAAAGAGCTATTCCTAGATCCACTAGGAGGTGTTCAAATTTGAAACCTGTCTGTGAAAACATTTTAATGTTTGATTCTGTTTGTAAGCATTCTTGTTCACAAGACAAAACTGCTTCTACCATGTTTTGTATGAGTGATGGGTGTACTCATGGACATTGTGAATTTAAATGCTGTTATGATCAATTGCGAAAATATTTAGGCATTAAGTCATGTGCTGATTGGACTGATTTTTATGCTAATCAAGTCTGTGTCCCGTTTTTAAACTCAAAAGGACACATCATTCATCAGTGGATCACCACTCGTCAATCACATGCACTTAAACGCTTAAACAAATCCAACCGATTGCTCACGATCAAGGAACTGGAAGTCTACAGACGGCAGGGCTATGAAGCATTTAAAAGGGCTTGGATTGCACAGGAAAAACACCTTCACTCTTAAAAGCATTCTTCCAATTCCCCTTCTAAAATCTCCAAATCTTCTAAACCCAAGCCATCATCCATTCAACGAGTAACAAATTCTACTAATCGAAGTGCTCCAGTTCAGCGAAAGCAAGTTGAGGCATCGAGGCCACAGAGAATTCTAAAGAATTCCTCGCAAACATGCATTCGCAAACATAACGCTTCCGCAACTCTACCGAATCCAAAACCTCATATTCCATCAACTGTCAAACCAAAAGTGGTAAAGATACTTTCTTCTCAGCCAATTTCTTCCAAATCTATTCCTTCACGACAACAGATTAAACCCACATGGGTACTCAAGAATAGATTAGTAGAAGTTTCACCACCACAAGCAGACACCATCACTACTCCATCACTTCTAGGGACTAACAATCAAGGACTCATTCAGATATGGGGACCTAAACGTGATCTATTCACTTTTTGCAGGTGCCTCACTTGTGGTACCTTGACTCTAGTTGTACCAAACATATGAGCGGCAACAAAAGTCTTCTCAAGAATTATGTTCCTAAGTACTCCGGGAATGTACGTTTTGGGAACGACAATGTTGCACCAATAATGGGGTACGGAGACATTGAGAAGAAGCACATCAAGATCAAGAAAGTCTCCTATGTTGAATGATTGGGTCATAATCTATTTAGCATCGGACAGTTTTGTGAAAAAGATCTGGTAGTCGTATTCAAGAAAAACAAATGTTCTGTGATCACAGAAACTGGTGATGAACTACTTGCAGGCTCTAGGAAATCTAACCTGTATTCCATAGATTTGGATTCAATGGACGACGACCTTTACCTTCCATTGCTAGCTAGCTTTAATTAACTCAATCGATTAAGTTTTCCTTAATTTCTTAACACAATGTGTGCTAGAGAGGGAGGGAGAGATGAAAGGTTAGCAGATAGTAATGATAGGAGAGATGTCATTCTTTCTCGGACTCCAGGTGAAATAGTTGAGTCATGGCAGTTTCATTTGCCAGTCCAAGTATATCAAGGATCTTCTCACGAAGTACGATATGCTCAACTGTAATCCTATCTCCACACCCATGGCTGCCAAAGCACAACTATCAGCAGATCCAGATGGCTCTCCAGTGGATCTCAAAACTTACCATGGGATGATTGGATCTTTACTGTGCCTAACTGCAAGTCGTCCAGATATCATGTTCCCTACCTGTCTCTGTGCCAGATTCCAGGCGAATCCTAAAGAGTCACATCTTCTCGCAGTTAAGCGGATATTCGGATATGTACAAGGGGTCTATGGATCTTGGTCTGTGGTATTCCAAGGACTCAAATCTGGATCTTCATGCTTACTACGATGCTGACTATGCCGGATGCAAGATTGATAGGAAAAGCACCTCTGGTAGTGCACACTTTCTGGGAGATCGGGTAGTCTGCTGGGCATCAAAGAAGCAAAACCGTGTATCCACTTCTACAGCAGAAGCTGAGTATGTTGCTGCTGCAATGTGCTGTTAACAAAGTCTATGGATACGTACACAACTATCAGCTTTTGGTCTCAGGTATGACAAAATTCCACTTTTATGCGACTCTCAGTCTGCCATCGCCATCTCCTGCAATCCTGTACACCACTCATTTTTCCCTTCTTTCCTTTGTTTAGAGTAGGTGTTACACTGTTTTTTCTTTATGCAGCTTCATGATGCAACACTCAAGGGGGAGTAACTTTCTGTTGCTACACATGTATCATATGTGTAGGGGTAGAAATTTAATACACATTGTGCACATGTGTAGGTGGAGAAGTTTACAACTGACACAATTCCAAAATTTTCAAAAACATATGCAATAGTCTAGGGGGAGTGTGTCAAAATAAACAACTCAAATCAAAGTATCTTCGAATATATAAATTTTCAAATCAAAATTTCAGATACTTTGAATTTTTCAGAAAATCTCTAAGTGTTGAAGTTTGATCGCATGCGGCCTCCAATCGCATTCATAAATCTATCGCATAGGATTACAACACTTGTTACCTATCCCTGAATCGCATGCGATAGACTAACTATCATGACCAAGTATCAATCGCATGTCTCAAACTGAACAATCAATCGCATGCGATTAAAGAAGAAAAGGGGAGAATCGCATGCGATTTAAATGGCTTGATAGAATCTGGACAACTCATATAATCAATCGCATGCGATTGGGTTGAGAAAGAATTAATCTCATGCGATTCGCACTAGTTGATAGAATACCAACACTTATGCCGAATTGCATGCGATTAACACACCAAAGTGTGAATCACATGCGATTGATCACTTCTATCAGCCGGGTGCTTTTTACCACGTGAATGCTTCTATCAACCGCTTTTTTACACGCTTTTGGTCCAATCAGCGAGTGACACGTGTCAATTTTCAACTTAAAACAGTCCCATCAGTTACCAAGCTTCTTTCACACGATTCAAATCTTGAAAATTTCATAAGAGTTTCTCTCGTTTTCTTTGTTACTTTAGCATACTAATCCTCTCGTTACTCTGCCAAAATTTACACTTTTTATATCAAAATACTCCTAATCACACACGTAACAACTTGTACGGATTACATTTTGGATATTTTGAGTTAAAATTGTGTTTTTAGGGCTTTAATGCACCGTATGCGCATAGGGTTTTTGTGACTATGATCGAGTGTTTGAGTTACAAAATGAACTTGATTGGTAAAACAATGTTTGCGATGGGGCTTAGGATCACATGGGGAACACTTTTATATAAAAATATTTCATAAATCTCAAAAAATGTTCTTTGTGTTCTTGGAGTGTATAAGTTTGTACTACAAATTCATTCTTTGCTCTAGAAAGAGGTGTTACGATGATTTTTGGACAACATACATATATTACAAAGTTGTTTGTAATCAACTAATTGACATTTTCAAAGTGTTCAAACTATTTTGTTACACACAAAATCATCGTGTACACAATGGAATTTTCAGACTTAGGGTGTTAGCAAAGTTTTTCCAACTTTATACGTTTGGTCAAATTTCAGTCAATCTTGACTCTTTAACTTAACTTTGACCACATTTCCAATCATTTCAAAGATAAGTGAGGTCAACTGATATATCTCTTTATCTGTGACTTAAATATTTTACCTCTCTGTGCAGATAAGATGGCTCAAGCTATTCTTGACCCAGAGGAAATCATGCCTCGGTCTGAGTTCTTAAATTCCAAATCCCATGAAAACAATCATTACACTGACCTCACCAAACTCAGAAATCCTAACTACCCAATCATCACTGAGATTCTGAAAATCCACCCTTTGAACTACCTTCCAACCTATAACCCTGCCATCACTGGCACACATGTCCCTGAACTCTATGTCCAACAATTCTGGAAAACATGTGAGGTCCGCACCAATGAAGGGACCAAGAGGTCATATATGCTGAGGTTGATGAGTATACTGTTGAAATTTCTGTCAGTCGCCTAAGAAGCATCTTCAGACTTCCAAGAGCAAACAGTCGGCCACCTTCCACTGCTTTTGATGACATACCAACTGAGGAAGATTGTCTAGCTACCATGAGGGCTATGGGATATGATGGTGAGCTTGTAAGGAAAAACCAGTTCAAAAGGACCAACTTACACCCGAAATTCAACTCTCTGCTGACTGTACTTCAAAGGTGTTTGATACGAAAGCACTCGGGGTATGAGTTCCCTACAGAGCACCAAATCAAAATCTTTCTAGTAGCTGCAACTCATTTGAATATGGACTATGGATTCCTCTTCTTTCAAGACTTCAAAGCTACTATGTTGAGAAAGCACTCCCAAAAGAAGAAGGAGGGCAACTTCTTGCCTTATCAGAGGTTCATTCCTATGATAGTCCAGAGTCTGATGGATAGATATCTAGACATCCCTCGTCAGGCAGGTTTACCTTCTGTTTCTCTAAAACTCTTTATTCATATTAAACTTGCTAACCTGACCAATCTGCCTATTCCAAGACCATTCCCTGTATCTCTCTTAGACCTTTGTGAGCAGAATGATATTGTTAAGAGTGATAAGGAGAGTGTAGGAATACCTCCCATGGTCGGGCCAGAGCCGGCCAGACCTGCCCAGGGAGGAGTAGCACCTGGTGAGCATGTAGAACTTAGGCCTCAGACATCTGCGGGAGATGCTGAGCGGGACTTGCAGAGAGAAAATACTGAGAGGGGTGGAGAAGCGGGTAAAGGTGATGAGACTAGAGAGGGAGGGGATGCATATGATCCCACCACTGTTCAAGCCATCATTCAATCACTTTCTCAGATCACCCAAACCCAAGTTGTTCTTACTGAACTTGGTCTTGACATTTCTGAGTTATCCAGTTCTTCTCATGATGAGTCTGCTTCCCATCCAGGAGGTGCCCCTACCTTTGAACCTGTTATATCTCCCATGGGCACCCCTGAGCACCAAAGCGAACAACCAGCAGAAAGTACACCCTCTTTCATTAAACTTACTGACCCACATACTACCTCTCCCGACCAGACTCACCCCATTCAAACTACTCAGGTCATCCCCCAACCTGGTGGTCTGGTCATTCCTTTGACTTCACCTGCCCCAACAAATACCATTCCTATCATTCGCAATGTCATAATTGCTCCTGACCATGACAACCCAGCCATCGCTCAATCTCCTGATGTATCTGTTGAGGTGGGCTCTGTTACTCCTGATTCCCTGTTAGATCCAAATCAGTATGCAGGTTATGGAGTTGGTAGTGGTGAAGAAGAAGTAGATAGAAGTATGAGTGAACGAGAGGAGGTGAGAAAAGAAAAGGAGAGTGTTGAGGGTTCCCCACACCAAGAAAGCCGGGAAGCAACATCCACTATGGGGCCTGACATTTTTGGGCCTCATATTGAACAAGTCGCGGTGACCACACCCGTGCAAACTTCTGCCCCTCCTAGCTACTACGGTGTCTCTCAACAGGCACCGTCTTTATTGCACAGGGTAATAGCACATACACTAGATCAACCCCAATTGGGTGTTGGATCTATTGAACATAGAGGACCGCCTCCCTCTTCCTTGACTCCTTTCCGTGCATAAATTGATATACCGCGGATCTCCGCTTATCTTGAACAACACAGAGTGACAATTGATGCAATGAGCTTGTTAACTCAACAAGTCTCCTCAACTTCCAGAGGTGGTACCTTTTCAGGTGCCATTCAAGGATTGGAAGGAAATCCTGCTGGAGCCAACATACCTGCTGCTCCAGTAGGTGGTACTGCCTCTGTGGCTGGTACCTCAACCAGAACTCTTCGTGATTCCGGGTTTGTTTCACGTGCAGAACTTCATGATCACATTCAACAATCCGTGGCACCAATCCACCAACAACTGCTAACGACAAATCAAAGGTTGGATCGGATTGAACAAGCTTCCCAGGCCCAAGCTCAACAATTGAACAGAATAGAAGCACTCCTTAATGCTAGAACTTCAGTGCCAGAACAACAGCCATAGCCTGATCCATCATCTATGTCAGTTGATGCCTTAAAGATCTTGCTATAAGTCAGGCTTCTGGAAAAACAGCCAGAATCAGCTCATGATCAAGACCTTCTGACTACTCTTCGTAACGAACAGCGTCCATCAGGAATCTCCATGGATGACTTTCAAGAGTTTCATGAAGATGTAAACAACAAGATAGATGGGATCACCAGAGGTTTCTATACTTCACTATCAAAGGTTACTGATCGGCTGACACTACATGAACAAACTTGTCAGGCTCAGGTTCAGGGAAACAAAAGGAGGAGGGATGATCAAGATCCTGATGATCAACCCGAGGGGGAGAAAAGAAGAAGAGTTTATATGACTTCTCCTTCTCCGGCTACAAATGTACCAGTTGTACCTGTTCCCTATCTCAGTTCATACTTATCTGCAGGTACAAGTTCAGCAGGGTCTGGAAGTTAACAAACTGCACAACAATTGGCCGATGAAGTTTATGAGCAACAACAAAAGGAAAATGCTGAAAAACAAATTGTACTTTATGTACATCAGCAACAATCTGAACCGAGGCCAAGTGATCTTGAAGAAGGTGAAATACCTTACGAGCAGCCCCATGCCGAGATGTTTGACTGGTCTAGTGACTCAGAGGAACAAGTGGAAGATTTATATAAGTCCATACATACATCACCTGTAAGGCACTTGGGGGAAGGTAGTTCTGCTCAACCGGAAGAGGAGAGTGAGGATTCTGAGATGGAAAGACTATTCAAAGACATTGATGAATATGTCGAGTTTGTTACAAGTCCAACTTCTCCTAGAATTGTCCACAAATTTGATGATATTCCCAGTGAAAAAGAACTTGCTATTAAAAGAAAAGAAAGGGAAGCAATTTCTAGAAGGGAAACTAGGAGAAAGCCTAAACAAAAGAAACCAATCTTTGACGTGTCCAGGGTTTTCAGTGGAGTAAACGTTGAAGTTCATGAAAGCTTCCCTCCTCCTCCTGGTCAGTTTCAAGAATCAGCTGCCGATGTACTTGAAAGAAACAGACAGAGAGAGGCAGCTGAGAAAGCAAGACAATAATCTGAATGGCCCTTGCCTAGGAGCTTCATTGTGCCACCTGCTCCTCCAGTGTATCGTGGAGATCCAGGACTTGATGCAGGCAACATGTTCACAAGAAGTGCTGCCTAACAACCAATATGGAAACCGTATTTTGTCAATGCTGCAAATCTTGAAGAAAGAATTACAGACATATTCAGCAATGAGCTAATACAGGTTATTTCCCATGAGTTGCGGAACATGGACGACAAACAGAGAAGAAGATATGAACACATACTCTCTCAGTCCATGAAAAAACCCGAAGAGATCAAATCAGAGTATCCAATAGTTGAACTTATCAATATCTATACTCAGACAACCTTCAGAATAAAGTATGCCATCTTTCATGTCAAAAGACCAAACAACCTGTCATACTTCCTGAACGAAGCAGATTTAAGGTTTGTTAGTATTGAAGACATCAGCTTTATTTTTGACACCCTCTCTCAGAAAAGAGGAGAGTGGCCTGAAGAAGAGTTTGGAAGGGGTGCTCTGATGAAATACATGAGAAATTTAATGGAATACTTTGAGGAACATGATCTGCAACTCGGAGCTGAAAACAACTATCTGAAAGTCAATCTCTTAAAGCCTAACCAGAGCCATCCAGATCTAGAAAAGCTTGAAGAATTGACAGTTATCTATGATGGGCATCTAAACTTTAAAGGTGATCGAGGTGTTGTCTCAAGGAATTCAAAAGGAGAAAAGTTATTCATCAGACTTGATGAATTAATGTCATATTCAGACGGCACTTTGAAAATCCTGCATCATAAGATACATCAGAAAGTTTGGGATAACCGGGCAGCCTACACTGATGAAGAATATGCTGAAGCCTATCGTGCTATTGAAAGGATGAGAACGACAATGGCAAGCAGAAGGTAAATACGCAAGTGGCAAGTGGCATTCGGGATTCGCAACAAATCAGCCTATGAATAGATTAATGTATTTATTTGTTGTGAATGTTTACACACCTCACTTAGGGGGAGATTGTTAGAAATATTAAAGTGAGGGGTGTAATATGTAATTACTCAAAGTTGGGGAAATGCTATATAAATGCATTTCCTCCACATTTCAATGTCAAGCTTTGCATAACAAATACTCTTGTGTTTGAGTTATCCATATTCTCTCTCGGCTCTCTCTCCCTCTAGAACCGAATTAACACACAAACACACACTAGTAAGTTTATAATCTAGCATTGCTTCATCCGTATTATAAATACGGGACCATCAAAATTATTATGAGGCTCAAAAACAAAAGTTTTTTGTAAACCCAGGAATTATATTCTATGTTAAAAACACAACTCTTTAATCCAATTTTGCTTTTATTATAAACCTCACTCGAATTTAACAATAATATATTCATTGGTCAAAAGTTACTTCACGTGTTTTGAGATTTCCCTTGTAACCTCGACTTCTCCTCCATCCATTTGAAAACCAAGAAGTGTTCCAAGCTCCATGGTATTTCTGACATCATTGAAAACTTCAAGTTCATCTCATAATCGCCCTTTTGTAGAGCCGAAGAAGATGAGGCAATAGAGCCTCTATCTTATGAATCCCATTTGTTTTAATCAATTGAAATTTCCGGTCACGATTTTATCCCACCTTTTGACTTCAGCTAGTTGATCGATCTGGAGGTACTTGAAGAACTAGATCAAGCATCACCGCCCCCTTCTTTGACTAAGCAACTTAGTTATAAAATTTCAACAACATAGTTGTAAAATTAAAATTTGAATCATCTGCTCATATTCTTCTTAAATGGTTAAAAAAATGGGACCTTGATTGTTGTGATCACCTTTTCCCAATGAAAGAAATGTCTCCTCGACTACCTCCTCGTCGGATTCCTTTCCTCTGGATTTTGCCTCATCGGAGAATCATTTTTCGGCAACCCACATTCATAATCTTCATCGTCTAACATCTTGAATTAAGCGGAAAGAGTAGAATATCAAACGATTCATTATGAATAAAATAAGTGATTCCATGTCACATTTTGTGCTGTTTGTTATGAATAGTATGTTCATACTGAAATTCATTCCATTTGAATATTAATTTTACATTAGGTTAGAATTACAAATAAAAAAATTATTTAACCATATTCCACATTGGGTTGGCGCAGTTTACAATGAAATGATTGATGGTGTGATAAGTTACTTGTTTAAAACATAAAATAATTTAAATATATGAGGAATAATAGCAAAAATAATCCAATTTACGAAATTATTCTTATTGTTAATTTAAAATAGTGTAAATAACTTTTTAAAATTATATTAACAAATGAATATAAAGCCCAGTGGGGATTTTAAGTTTTTTTAAAAGAGTTTGTTGAGAAATGGTGGTTTCGCTTCTACACAAAAGGTGAATCTCTTTGGGTTCGGGTAATCAAAAGTTGTTATGAGTGGAGGGGTGGGCTGTTGGAGTATGCCGACTGACACAGTTGTTAATCACTGCCGATGATGTATGGGCCTATTGGGTCACACACCGGGGGTTGATCTTGACAACAACCGAAACTAGAGGGACTAAAGAGTCAAAATGGAAAAGGTTGGTGTGCAGGCAAAGATTGCGCCTTGATCTTGTTAGGTGATCGCGGCGTGACTTCTTGTGGCGGTCACGCGACGATTTCTTAGGAGATCGGGGCGCGATTGGGTGTTAGACTGCATGCAATCATTTGGTTTTTCACCTCCACAAACCACCAATGCATGTGTATATTTTTTGGGACTTCATGGCAGGTTATGTGGTATCTAAGGGGCATGTTAGGTTTATTTAAACACCTTCTAAGCCTCTCCTCTTAACCTTTTGCCATTCTTGAGAGAAAAAACACATAGAAAACTAGTTAGTTGTTCTTAGTGTTCAAGAGAGCGTCTAAGAGAGTTCACATCTGGTGGTGTTGGTTAGTTGTTCTAGATGATATCTTCAAGTGTTGAAGGATATCTTGGGCTTGCTAGTACAAGAAGATCGCGGTTTTCCTGGGGTGGACTTCAATAGAGAAAGGAGGCCTATTTCTTCCTTGCATCCACAACTAACCATAACTCCGAAGACATCAAGGGTATATCTCTTATCTTTCTCTCTTTTTAATTTGCATGTCTTGTTGTAGAGCTTGGTAACACCTTTGGGGTTTGAATCTTGTTTTTTTGTTCATGCATGTTACTTTAAAATCCGTTTTTGTTTCTGTTGCATGTGATGTCGAACCCCCGACATGGGTTGGGTTAATATTTAAAGGAAAATAAAAGTAGTTTGTGAGTTGGGATTATAAAAGTTTTCTATGAATTACAAAAGATAGGATTAGACCTACACTCATTTTTACAAATAAAAATGGGTAATGGTCTACGTACCAAGTTCTGATTAGACAATTGCCATTTCCTAGAATTTTTAACAATGTTTCAAATAAAAAATCACTAGTGGGGAAAATGGATGAATGGGTTGACAATGATTGCGTTTAGAAAATTGATTTCACATGTATAGTTCGGGATAGGGTGGAGGAAAAGCTAAAGGTATTATTGATTGACAGCTCTACGTGAAGTTTCCTTACGAGATAAAAAAGATAGATGGATATGGCATCTTAACGAAGAAAATAGTTACTCAATGAGGTAAATTCGGTAGATGGTAGAAGATCATAAAGCACAAGAAAGAGTTTCTATTAGAGAAACTTTCTCGTCCAAAATTACTCCTAAGAAGATTCGCATCTTTGCATGGAAAGTTAATATGAACAGGTTACCAGTTAGAGAAAATCTGGCAGAAAGAGGAGTTGATGTGCCGTGGATATTATGCCCTTTTGTGAAGACAAAACGGAGTCGGTAACAATAAAAAATAGATGGTCTGATTGGTTGATTAACATGTAGATTGTGGGTTGAAGGTTTGAAATCTACATATCACTACTCCCATGAAAAGGGCTTGGTATCGTGTGGTAGTTTATTTATCTTCATAATAGATTTATGTAGGTCTAAGTAGTTTTTGGCAGACTTGTTTTATTCAAATCTAGTTTGCTACTTGCAAACATTTCGTGGAGTTTTTGTTTGATATGGAATATATATTATGCCTTTCAGGAAAAAAACTTGATGCATAGTGCATTTAGAAGATTTACTATGCACTTATTTTTGTAGATGTTAGGGTTTATTTGTTTTTTTTTTTTGGTTTAGTTCTGATTGGATAAAGTGTCATGTGTAAATGAGTTTTGTCTGAAATGGTCACTAATGAACTTAATATGGAGATTTCACCTTTTCTGTTTTTTATATTGAGTCAACTTTACTACTTATGTGAGAAAACAAACATCCCTACTATGACATATTTAATTAAGCTATTTAATTTCCTATTAAGTTTATTAAGTTGTATTTAGATTAATTGTCAAGAGGTCTGCAGGGCTAACTTATGAGGTGTGTAACATGGACAACGTACCACCCATGGCCCATGGCTATTAGAAACCATTATTTTTAAATATGATTTATATTGCATATATGTAAACCCATTTTGTTCAGTCTAAAACTAAATTTTGGGAGGAGGAAGCAAAAAAATGGGTCACCGTATGCACAAACAATTTGTAAGGAATAAACGAACAAAAGTAATTACATTCAAAACAGCGAAAGTGTCGGACAATGAAGACTCAATAGTGGAAATAAAGGAGGTAAAACAACAATCAAATCAGTTGGCCAAATCACTTGGTTGCTTAATTTTTTGAAGTACTCATTGATTCTTCCAAACAAAATGTTTGCGAGTTTGTGACTTTACGAAGAAATCACACAAAATAGCATGTTTGACGATTTGGTCATTTGGGAAGAAATCACATAAAATTGTTTGAGAAGCAGAAACAAAATTAACTATTCCAATAGAAGGCTATAATCTGTAAATGCAGATTTGATCAATGATTCTACTTCATTGATGATTAATTAAATTACAACGATCAAAAGAAGGAACTCAGAAATCCAAGTCATTTTTAGACTTGAAATCCGTACAACTTCTCAAGTATGTGTAATTAAACTTTAATCTTTATTTCTGTCAGGATCAGATATGACCACATATCAATAACAAGAATTACCTTTAGAATTAAATCAGAGTTGTTTAAAGATAATCTTTCAGTTTGATCACAATCAACTACGAAGTTGCGGAATCACACTTAATTGACGTTTAAGGTTTTATCACAAGAACAATTCAAGAATCAACACAAGAAAATACTTTCAAACACCAGATGTTTATTAATAACCAATGATGATTACAATATTCACCAACACCTCTAATCTAACTCTTTTGTTAGACGAAGAACACAGTTTGTTCATAGGTTTCTATGAAACTTAGAGGTCGACACACTTTTGAAAGCAATTTAACAATTAATTGAAACAGTGCGTAGAATAACAATTTATATTTTTAATCAACATACTAATCTTAATATATATAGACTCTTGATCCTCCTTGAATAGTTGACAGTTAGGCAATCTTCTATCTTTCGAGATAATCTTGAAATCTTCAATTTTGATAGAGATATACTCTAGATCCACAAAGATAGCACTTTCCGTTAATAGCTCAACAGCAACTATTTGTTGAATAAACAGTTCTGGATTTCTTCTAACAGTCTTTGCTTCAAGGTCTTATAACAGTTGTGTATGAATGGACTAACAGTTCTGATCTTTTGTACTAACAGTTGTAAGTCTTGCAACAACTATTAATAACTGTTAGCTACAACTGTTTTCACAAATTATACTAACAGTTTTCAACTGTTTATCAAGAATCACTTTAACAGGTTTACTTTGTATGTCTAACAGTTTCAATGACTTAGCAAATTTCCCAACAATCTCCCCCTAACTTAAAGTATTGAACAATACATTTAAGTTGTATGAATTACAGGGTTCAATCAAAGAAAAATTAACATAATCAAAGAAAATATTTACATATACAAAGTCAAACTGTTACAATCAAAACATAAAAAGAAAATTACTTTTTACTTGACTGAATGAGCTCCAACCTTTCATTCACCCTCTTCATCAGATCCTCCTTCATGTTAGCAGGGCCAAAGAACTTTGCTTTCAACATATACAGAAGCTTTGTTTTACCATGATCAACAAATTAAAAATCAAACCACTGAGTTTGTCCCTTTCCCACACCATATGATAAACTCTTGACTTGTCATATACTTTCATAGAACTTATTGGGAAGGCTTCGTCACTTATCAAAATGGGCATTATTTCCAGTGGATTGCATATACTTGTTAGGTGCCTCATCAAAACTCTGATTTCAATTTCTGCAGCTCTCCCATAGTGACTTATTCCATATGCATACATCTCTTGAATATCCTTTCTAGTCACACTTTCCATCAAATGTAAGAAACTAGAGTAGCTTTCAATCGGTTCTAGTTCTCTGAAAATTGTAACCCCTTTCTTTTCAGTCTCTATTCTCAACAATTCAAATCTCCACTCAGTAATGTGGGATTTCTGGCCTAGCTGTTCTACCACCAATTTATCAATTCTTTCTTCAACCTCCACCCTGAGTCTGTCATGAAGAATAGTCTGTACCATACCAGCTTTAGCTGTAACTTCAGATATTTGAACTGATTTGGATTTTTCAGGTTGTGGTGACTGAGCTGCTTGTTTTATCTTCTTAACTGTTGGTTTGGGAGGTGGAACTATTTTCTTCCTTTCAACTTTCTTTCCTTTCACTCCCTTACCATCTTTCTTAGCCCTTTCTTCTTCATCTAACTCCTTTGTAAATTCATCAGCTAGCTTTTGAGCTAATTCAAGATCTTTCTTTTCTTGTAGTTCAAGCTCAGCATTCAACCTCTGTGCTAATTCATGATCACACTCCTCTTGCTGTTCTTTGGTAAGTTTTAACTTTGGAATTTCAACAGCAATCTCCTTTCCCTTACCTTGCACAGAAGGCATATTCTCATCTTTCTTTGATTCAGTAATAGCAATTCCTTTGAATCCTGGCTTTGGTGTAATTGGTTCCAGCTTTTTAGATTTACCATCCAGCCATCCATCTTCAATCTTTTGTTTCATTTGAAAGATACTGCAGTTGAGAGTTTGAGCACATACAGCAATCAAATGATCTTGCTTAACTTTCGACCAAGTTGCAAATACTTCAGTAGTTGGATAGTCCCCAGACATGATCATTCTATTCACCAGAACTCTATCAACCGCTGAGAGTTTTTCAACAACTGTTTGAACACTTTCTTCAACTGTTTGTTGCTTTGGCAAAACTGTTTTCTCTTGAAGCTCAGCAACTGTTTGGACATTCTCTTCAACTGTTTGTTGAGTTGGCACAACTGTTTGTGGAATATCAGCAGCTTTTGGTTGAGACTGCAAAATTGTTTGTTGAATCTCAGCAACTGACTTCAAAATGGTTTCAACTGTTGATGTTTTCTCCCCCTTTTTGATTGGAACTGTTTGTGGAGGGGTTCTAGCAGTGAACTGTTTCATTACTTGATCATGAACTTGAAGCACATCAGTAGCCTTCTTCAAAGTGTCTGACAAAAATCTGATTTGTTTGTCTTGCTTGATGATGAGTTCATTGTGCTTAGCCAAAAGCTTGTCTTGTAAAGAATTTCTCTTCTTCAAATACATGAATGCCCCAAAGAATGGTACAAAATTTGAATCCGTCAATGCCTTTTGTTTCATACTAGCCTCAATGTCAGAGAGTGTTGTCCCTGTAAACATATCACTGGCAGAAATAACTGGTGTGTCACTCCTAGAAGATTCCACACCAGTACCCCTCTGTTCTTGGTACTGGGGATTTCTAGAAGATGTTGGAACAGCTTCTGTTGCCATGGCTGAGGTCTTAATGATGTTGACACTGTCCTGCTCACCCCTTGCGGATGAAACAGTAGTGTCAGCCTCAAACACCACATGATCACTCTCCCATGGGGTGATCACCTCCTCAGTGTGCCTGGGAGACAGCACAGTAGGTTCCCTTTGGATATTCTGCACAAGAGAATGCTCTTGTGCAGGGCTTACAGTTTGGGCATCAGATACTGTGGTGGAAGGAGCCCCAACAGTTCTCTTTCTTTTTCTGAAAGTTATTAGAGTGGGGGCTTTTGTTGTAGCTTGAATCAAAGGAGCAGATTGAGGTGTGTGAGTATCATGAGCTGGGGGTTACAGAGTTGGTGGAGTAGCATTGATGTAGGCTTCTTGCTCAACTCTGGCAGCTCTGTTTCTTGACAGAAACTCCACCATTGCAGAGAGTGGTGGAGTTATGGCACCAGAGAAATTGTTGCCATTGATCAACAGTTTGCTCAATGTGGAGGCCACATGAGCAGAGGGAATTAGTACCCTCTTGTGCCTTTTGAGATTTGGCAGTAAAGAGTTTAGTAAAGATTGCACAAATCGTGGATACATCAAAAAGAGACCATATTTGGTCCCAAGATGTTTTACCATTCCATCAAAAATCATTTTGGAAAAGTTAAAAGGACGGTTATTGGCCAAGCAGATTAAGGCCAGAGCAATGTTGCTCCCAAATTCGTTCCATCCAGTTCTTTTAGGGCTGATGCATTGTTGGAGAGTATGAATCAAATACTTCCAATGCGAACAGAATTGCCCTTTATAGAAGGTACCCTTTCCCCTAGGGCCCTCACACCCCAATTTAAAAAGTTTAGCATGCAAATATTCTAAAGAAACAGAATCAGAATATTCACCTTCGAGATCATTCAGTTGAAGGTGTTGTCTGATGGTACTCTCAGAGATAGAAACACTCGAAGCATCTACAGTGGAGTCAATCCATGTCACTCCGTTTTCTTCTCTCAGAGAAGCATTCTTCCAGAATTGATCAATATGAGCAGTGTAGATGGTGGGATTGATGGTTAGAGCATGATTGAGGTTGGAGAGTGAGACATAGTCAATTACGATGTGAAAGATACTGAGATCATCAGATTTTGACAGAAAAGCAAGCATGTTGTGTTCCTTAACGAATGGAAGGGGAGCCATGGTGATTTGCGAGTAAGTTTCTAGGGTTTTTGCGTTTGAGCGAAGTGTAGTAAGCGTAAAGAAAACTGTGAGGAGGGAATGGCTTATATATGTTACGCATATTCAATGCAATTCAAATTCCCTCAGACACCCTGCAAAGACTAAAATACCCTTCAAGAAACTAACAGTTGAACGAAAAAAAAAACTAACAGTTGAGAACTGTTTTCTTATTAAAATGCAACTGTTACTGAAAAGAAATACTCCCCCTTGAATTGACATGCATTTTGCTTAAACAGTTGTGGACTTCAAGTACTAACAATTGAAAACTGTTAGTTGCATTATGGAAAGCTTTTCATCTGAACACTTACACAAACAGTTGTTAGACTTAATACTAACAGTTTCAAACTGTTAATGAGAGAAAACACAGAAACACAGATAAACAAGCAAACAACTGTTATTCTAAGTTAATCATTCCAATATTGGAGATCAGAAAGTTAAACCTGCTCACATCAAATGCTTTGGTGAACAGATCAGCTAACTGATCATCAGTATGGACTTTTATAACATGAATTAACCTTTTCTCATTGCAATCTCTGATAAAATGAAACCTGATCTCTATGTGCTTTGTTTTAGAATGCTTCACAGGATTGTTAACAATACTAATCGCACTTGTGTTATCGACATAGATAGGTGTATTCATGAAAGTCATACCATAATCCAGAAGCTGATTCTGGATCCACAAAACTTATGAACAACAGCTTGATGGCTTGATGCAGCAACATATTCAGCTTCAGCTGTTGAAGTGGAAACTGTTGTTTGTTTCTTGCACTGCCATGACACTAACCTGGAGCCAAAGAATTGACATCCTCCAGAAGTTGATTTCCTGTCAACATTAGCTCCCCCATAGTCACTGTCAGAGTATGCCACCAATTCAAAAAGTGAATCCTTAGGATACCAAAGACCCAGTTATTGTTGGCCTTTGAGATACCGAAAAATCCTCTTTACAGCAAATAGGTGTGACATCTTTGGACTGCATTGAAACCTGGCACAAACACACACAGCAAACATGATATCTGATCTAGAAGCAGTTAAGTACATTAAAGAACCTATCATGGACCTATACAGGTGTATGTCTACATCCTCCCCCTCAGTACTGGCCAACTTCACATCTTGATAACCAAACTTGTCCAAAATGTCCTTGACATACTTTGACTGACTAAGAAATATACCTGATGGTTTCTGCTTTACTTGTAATCCCAAGAAAAATGTAAGTTCTCCCATAGAACTCATCTGAAATCTCTAATGCATTAAGCCTTCAAACTCTTTGCACAGACAATCATCAGTGGATCCCAAGATTATATCATCAACATAGATTTGTACAAGCAAAATCTTTGTTTTAATAATCTTCGTGAATAGTGTCTTATCAATTGTACCTCTCTTAAAACCATTCTCAAGTAAATATGATGATAATGTCTCATACCAAGCTCTAGGAGCCTCATGTAACCCATACAAAGCCTTATCCAACCTATATACCCTGTCAGGATATTTTGAGTCTTTAAAACCAGGTGGTTGACACACATATACTTCCTCATCAATAGTTCCATAGAGAAATGCTGATTTGACATCAATTTGAAACACCTTGAACCCTTTAAAGCTTGCAAAGGCAAAGAATAGTCTAATTGTTTCTATCCTTGCAACTGGTGCAAAGACATCATCATAATCTATTCCTTCCTCCTGTGTATAACCCTGTGCAACTAGCCGAGCCTTATTCTTGATTACAATGCCTCTCTCATACTTTTTATTCCTAAACACTCACTTGGTGCCAATAGCCCTCTTGCCTCTTGGAAGATCAACTAACTTCCAAACTTGCTGAATCTGGAACTGTAAAAGTTCCTCTTGCATTGCTTCCACCCATGAAGGATCTTTTAATGCCTCTACTGCTTTCTTTGGTTCTATCTGAGATAGAAAGCAAGCATTCACATCAAACTGTTCAAGATCCATACCACTATTGTCACTTTGCATCATACCTCTAGTTCTAACAGGAGTGGTAGGATCACCTATAATCTGCTTTATGGGATGGTTCTTGTGAATTCTTAATGTAGGGATGTTTTCTGCAGTCAGTACATTCCCTAAATTTGACATATCAATTTCAGATTCACTTTCATTCCCAGAAGAATTACATACCTGATCTGTAACTGTTTGATTAACAGATTCATTGTTTTGGTGGAGACCACGAGATTCCATATCCTTTGAAGATTCAGCATCATCATTCATTGGACTAACAGCTTTGGAAGAATCATGTTGAAAGAAAGGAATCACTACAAAGTCCTCTGTAACTTTGTTTCCACCAACAGTTATTGAACTGGTGCTAACAGTTTCAGAACTGTTTGAAACAGTTTGTGGATTTGCACTAACAGCTGTAGGAACACCTGCAACTGTTTTTGTAGAATACTCAAAAGAAATAGATTTAGACAATGCATCAATATCAAATAACCAATCAGGACCATTACCTGCAATATTGATCCTATTCTCATTGAAGGAGACATTCATACTCTCTTCTATGATCCTATTGACATTGTTAAAAACTCTATATGCTTTACTCTGAGTGGAATATCCTACAAAGACTCCTTCTTCTGCTTTACTCTCAAATTTGCCTAATTGTGACTTGGTATTAAGGATAGTGAAGGGACATCCAAATGGTTTAAAGAAGTTGATCAAAGGTTTTCTTTTAAGGAACAACTCATAAGGAGTTTTCTCTTTGGACTTGACTACTTGTACTCTATTCTGAACATAGCAGGCTGTGTTCACTGCTTCTGCCCAGAAGGTCATTGGGAGCCTAGAATCAGCTAACATTGATCTAGCAGCCTCTATCAAAGTCTTATTCCTTCTCTCAGCTACTCCATTCTGTTGTGGAGTCCGAGGTGCACTAAACTATCTTTCAATCCCTTTTTCCTCACAAAAACTGTTTAACTCATAGTTCTTAAACTCAAAACCATTGTCAGATCTAATGACTTTCACTCTCAAATCAGATTGATTTTCTATTCTAAGAATAAGAGACTTAACTAGCTCAGCAGTTTCATCCTTAGTTCTAAGAAATTGAACCCAAGTAAATCTGGTGAAGTCATCAACTATGACTAAACAGTAGGATTTCTTCCTTATACTGACCACAGATGTAGGACCAAAAAGATCCATATGCAACAGTTGTAAATGTGTAGTAATGGAAGAAACTTCTTTGGACTTATAAGAAGTTTTGTGTTGCTTGCCTTTAAGACAAGCCACACAATGATCATCACATGAGAATTCCTTTTGGGGCAAACCTCTTACCAGATTGTTTTTAGCTAACAGATTCATGGTTTTAAAATTCATGTGACACATCCTTCTATGCCAAATAGCAGACTCATCATGAGATGCCTTTGAGAGTAAACAAGTTAATACATACTGTTTAGAAACCTTTTGAGTGTCTAAACAGTATACATTATCCTTTTAGGTGTTCTCAAAAGAGCATACTTTTCATCCACTTTAAAATCTTTTGAAAGGATAATGCACTCTGTGTCTGTGAACAGGACTTTGTTTCCATGGTCACAGATTTGAGATACACTTAACAGATTGTATTTGAGTTGTTCAACAAAGAAAACATCATTGAAAGTAAGTGTACCTGCCTCTACAGCTCCCTTACCAGTGATTCTTCCTCCCTTAGCATTTCCTCCAAATGCTACATGTCCTCCATTGATTCTTCTGAAATCCTTCAAGCAGTGTGGATTTCCAGTCATGTGCCTTGAGCATCCACTATCCACATGCCAAATTTCTCCTTGATTGGCCCTATGAATGCTCTGCACAAATAAAAACTTAGTTAGTAGCAGGAAGTACCCAGGCCATGCAGGTCTTGGGCACACCATTTAAATCATAATACTTAAACAAAGTTTGAGACTTCTTGATTTCATCATAGTTAGACTTCTCTATTCTGTGTGAAGAGTATTTAGTGACAACATGTGGTTTCCAACTGTTGTGATTAACAGTTGAGCCTTTTGAACAAACGGTTTTTGATTTTGGTAAAACAGTTGAGTCAGTTTGTGACTTAGTTTGATTAACAGTTTTGGCCCTTTCAGAAACTGTTTGTTTCTGCAATTTCACCCAAGCAAAACTAACACTTTTTGGTTTTGGCCTAACAGTTGTGGAACTGTTAGCCTGTTTTCTGTAACTTGGCAAACCAACAGTTTTTGGTTTTGTCCTAACAGTTGTGGAACTGTTATCCTGTTTTCTGTAACTTGGCTTCTGGGTGCTATCAATCTGTGGGTTATAATAACAGTTGTGAGCTAAGTGATTTGCTCTCCCACATATATAACACCTTTTGGTTTTGACTATAGGCAAACCAGTTCTTTGTTCCCAAAACTGGTTCCTATTTCTTTGATTTCCTCTCACAAGTGCTGAAGAAGGAAATTTATGCACACTATGTTGTTTGCATGTGCAGACAGGCACTTAAGTATGCCTTTTCACAGATTTGAGCTGAAACTTTGTCTTTGAAGCTTCCTTCTTTGGCTTCTTAATTCCAACTTCACTAACCTTCTCCTTTCCCTTGGTTTTAACACTGACAGCTGAGGTTTTTGTTTAGAACTGTTTGGGTTCTGTTTAGAACTTGTTGGGGAGATAGCAATATGAAACCAAAATCAAACCTATCTATTAAGTAAAATAGGATTTGACGTTAACAAAACCATTCATTCAGTTTTGGACTTAAATCAATGAAAAACATGTGTTGTTTTTCATATCAGACTTAAAGAATTTCTAAGTAAGAAATGTCAGCTGACGAATCAAAGTGTCAGCTGAACACTGAGTATCAGCCAAAGGACCAGCTTCAGAAAGATCAGCTAAGAAGAAAAGACAAGCTACGAAGCATCAGCTATGCGTCTAGAAAGCATCAGCTGATGATGCTAAACCATCAGCTGAGGGCTAGTCTTTGATCAGCTGACAGTACCTCATTGATCAGCTGACAGTATCTATTCTATCAGCTGAGCAAACAAAGATCAGCTGACAGTATCACATAGATCAGCTGATGTCTCCCACATATCAGATAAGGTATTCTATACTTATCCTATCTTTTCCTAATAAACTGACTTTACTCAAATGATTAGCTGAGCCCTTGGGAACAGCTGATAGTTGAGTTAATCAATTTATTAGCTGTTGCCATGATTTGTATTATCAGCTGAGTATTTCAATCAGCTGAGCAAATCTAGTCAGCTGAGTCTTTCATAATTATCCTTAGCTGAGTAAAATTACATTTACAGTTCAGTGTCTGTTAGCTGAGTCTTTAATCAGCTAATAGCTTTTCAGTGTAATATTTTCTTAAGTCAAAGGCAGAACATGTGTTGTTCTATTATGCCTTAGATCTTTCTTTGTAAAAGTACTTAGCACTTTTTGTATCTGCAAAGAAACAAAAAGGATAGATCTTTATCCCCTGGAAAAGGAGAAAGATACTCTTGAAAAGAAGATCTCGAAGATATGATGACTAAGTATGGCTGGCAACTCCATACTTGGTAAAGTCAAATCTTCATAAAGCATGGTGTTGGTTAAAGCACAAGCATGGAAGGATAAGGTTACCTTCTCAAGACATAAAGGTAGTAATTTAATAATATAATAATAGATAGTGGGTATACTCATTAATGAAAAGTATGTTCACTTTACACACTTTGTGTATAAAGTTAACTTACTTTTTCACCCACTAACTTTATCTATTATAATATTATTAAACCAAGTACCTTTGTCTCCTTCTCTCTTCATCAACCCGGACACACCTTGCTTATATATACTCATGCATGGAAACATGCTAAGTACGCGAATACGTTGAAAAGCACTGAAATCTCATTTGTTGAGAATTAGAAGAGTTAGCATTTTACTTTCAGTGTAACAAACTTGTTCATGTGTTGAACATCTTAGACATTAGTTGTTTAAGATTAGCATTGTCTATGTGTTAGACAAATCTAGTTGCCACCTTTTATTGAACTTAGATTTTTCGCATCTAGTTCATGTAATTCTTGATTAACATCACTAAGAATTATATAAAAGTAAACCGTGTGTGTCTTAAATTTTAATTTGCTAAAGTTTGTATTCAACCCCTCTTCTACAAGCATTTGTTGTTGTAGTATCCATTCGGGACCAACAACTGGTATCAGAGCAGGCTAGATAACTCATATCTAAGATCTGTTTTGCTTACTCTTCAACTGCTTCTACCCCCCATTACTAAATGGCCACTTCTATTGATGCTTCTAATAGTTCTTCCAACAATGGCTCACTCACTAGGTGTCCAATGTTTGATGGAGAAAACTTCTCTCTCTGGAAGAGTAGAGTTCTTCTCTATATGTCAAGCCTTGATGATGTGATGCTTAAAACTGTTACTGAAGGTCCTTATGTTCCTTCCTCAACTATCCAAGTAACTGAAGCCACTGATGAAGTTCCTGCTGTTGAAAGACTAATTATAAAACCTGTAAATCAATGGTCTGATGAAGACAAAAGGCTTTTTAATCTTGATGTTAAAGCAACAACATCCTTAGTCTCTGTACTACCAAATGATGTCTATCATCAAGTTCTTAATTGAAAATCTGCAAAAGAGGTGCTAGACACTTTGACCGTTGCATATGAAGGTACTGAATTAGTGCAGGAAAACAAGAAACTTCTTCTGGTAAGAGAATATGAGTTCTTCTTTGCTCATAAAGGTGAAAGTCTAACACAGACCTACACCAGGTTCAAGTGCCTTATTAATGACTTAAGAAGGGCAGATGTTCCCAAGAGCAACAAAGAACTTGTAAACAAGTTTCTAGACTCTCTCCCTGAATCTTGGGATCACTTTATCACTGTGCTTAAACATGGTGAGAAAATCAAGGGTCTTACACTGGTTGGTTTATATGGAAACCTTATGAATCATGAACAATCAGTGAAGCAAAGGAAACTCTCTACCAAGGATATGAAGGAGGCTGCAAAAGCTCCAACTACTTCCCTTGTATCTAAGGATACAAGATCTAGGAGTTTTGCAGCAGTGGTGGACGAATCAAGTGATGAGGAAGATGAAGAGGAAACTTCTGATGAAGAGCAGGTGGCTATTGGGGATGAAGATCTGGAGAACATGGATAGCATTGAAGCTACTGTTGAGCAGGCTGCCATGTTGGTTAAAAGGTTCAAACCTTTCTTGAAAAGAAAGGGAGTCAAGAGGTTAGAGAAGAAACCCTTCCATGGAGAAAAAGCCAAGTTTAAAACAAAGGCGTCTGAAGGTTGCTTTTCCTGTGGCAAGACTGGTCACTATGCCAGTGAATGTAAGTCCAGAGGAAGCACAGACTTTAAGGGTTCCTGAAGCTCAGACAGCAAGATTGATTATGAAGCCAAGTATAAGAAGCTTCTTGCTGCTGTCCTTGACAAGA
Source organism: Pulicaria dysenterica (assembly GCA_947179395.2). NCBI lineage: Eukaryota > Viridiplantae > Streptophyta > Magnoliopsida > Asterales > Asteraceae > Pulicaria > Pulicaria dysenterica. The sequence goes on from OX359293.1 coordinate 21,634,154, forward strand.
AGAAGAAGAAAGCTCAGAACAGGGTGCTGGTTGCTGAAGAAGAAGATTGGGCTGAGGAATATCTCTCAAGTGATGAAGATGAGGTCCTCACAGCTCAGTTCAGTTAGATGGCCAACACAGCAAGTACAAGTTCTTTTGATGAGGACATGAAGAAAGCTGCTAAAGCTTGTACTTCTCCTGACTGGGATCCCTCTTCTATGTATCAGGTTGGAAAATTTATTAATTATGAAGATAATGAAAAGAACACTATGTTTGATTATCTGTGTGTTGAGTTTCAGTCAAATATTCAAAGAGAAAAGAAGCTAAAAATAGAAATTAAATCACTAAAAGAGATGTTAAGTCTTAAAGATGAGAAAACTGAAACTAATGACAAAACTAGAAGATAATCTAGCTAATCAAAAGATACTTAATCAGATCTTGGTAAAAGAAACCAATGAAGCAACAATAAAATTTAATGACCTACAAAAAGTAGTTAAATCTTGGTGTGTTTCTGCTGAAAAGACCACTCAGTGTGTCAATGAACAGATTCCTAACCAAGTTCAAGCTATTACTGGTGGAAATTATTCCCAAGCTGCTAATTGTGTTGATTTTAATAAGAACATTAATATCTTAGAAAAGGCTGATATTTTACTTCTTACTTTTCAAAAGATAGTAAAAGGAAAGAGTATTATCACTAACAGATTTGTCAAAAGTAAATGTCCTCAGCTAAAAGACTCAACAACTTCAAAAGTTATTGAAGATTCTATTGTTGTGTCAGATAGTAAAAGTACAAATAATTTAATGTTAAAGGAAGCAAGTAAAGGAATGAAATCATTTGTTAAAACCAAAGAGACATCATGTTGTCAAACCTTGAAAGCTGATATATTAAATATAAGTACTCAGCTGATGACATTTCATTAGCTGATGATCCTTCATCAGCTGATCAGAGAACAGATGATAGTTGCTCAGCTGATAGCCTGTCAGCTGATCAAAAATCCTCTGTAATCTACTTAGCTGATCCAGCATCACTTCAAACTCTTTCAATAGGAGAAACTAAGGGAAAAGAACATTTTGTTTACAAAAAGTCTGAGTCTACCATATCTAAAGTTGATCATAAACTCATTTTAACTAAGGGTCAACCTAAGGTAACTGTAAACAAAGACCTTATCAGTTTACAGAATCAGTTGCAACAACTGAATAGTGAAATCTGTCAGCTGATGACCCATAGTCATCAGAAAACAGTTAAGACATCTCTTAGGCAATTACCAAAACATGTTAAAGGCTCAAAAAATAAAAAATGTTATAAATGTGGGAGCAAAGAACATAAGGCAAATAATTGTTCTCTTGAAGGAAACTCAAGACAGCGGACTGATTATGATAACACAGTTATTTCTCTCATTCATAAACAACCTAATATAAAGTGGATGGCTAGGTGCAATCCACAGGGGTCCACTTAATTATGGATGCCCAAGTATCACTAACCTTCTTTCAATCACAACTATGCAGGGTCTGAACACATGGTATCTTGACAGTGGATGTTCAAGGACCATGACAGGTTGTAAAGCTCTGTTAAGTAACTACAAGAAGGAAAAGGGTCCAAGAGTGACCTTTGGTGATAATAATTGTGGGCAAACAAAAGGCTATGGTGAACTTCATAATGGGAACTTAACTCTGTCAAAAGTTTCATATGTGAAAGGACTTAAATACAATCTCATCAGCATAAGTCCGCTATGTGATGGTGATCATAACGTCCTCTTTACAAAGACAGATGATTCCATTTTAGATCAAGAAGGTAAAACAATAATTTGTGCAAAGAGAACCAAGGATGTATATACTCTTGATATGTCTTCTGGTGATCCATCCAAGTTAACCTATTTGTATACCAAGTCTGTAACTGACACAAACTGGTTATGGCACAAAAGTCTTTCCCATTTAAACTTCAAAAACATTAACAAGTTGAGCAAGGGTGAACTAGTGTCAGGACTACCTTCACTGACGTATGTTAAGCCTAAACCTTGTTCTGCCTGTGAGAAGGGAAAGTAGCACAAGATTTCGTTTCCATCTAAGCAAGTCTTCTCCATTACTGAACCTTTCTAAATGTTGCACATGGATCTATTTGGTCCTGTTGCTACTGCGAGTATTGGTGGAAGTAAGTATGCATTGGTAATGGTTGATGAATTCTCAAGATACACTTGGGTCATCTTCCTAAAAGCAAAGAGTGAGGCTGCTGAAGAGATTATAAGCTTCATTAGAAAGATGGAAGTGCTTAATGGAAATATGGTAAGGATGCTTAGAAGTGATTATGGAACTGAATTTAGAAATCAAACTCTTGAAGGATTCTGTGATGAGAAAGGAATATCTCAAAACTTCTCTGCTCCAAGAACTCCACAACAGAATGGTGTAGCTGAAAGAAGAAACAGAACTTTGATTGAAGCTGCAAGAACAATGCTGTGTGAGAGTGGGTTAGGATTCAACTTCTGGGCTAAAGCTGTCAGCTGTGCATGTTTTACTCAGAAAAGATCCCTTGTAATCAAAAGGCATAACAAGACTCCTTATGAAGTGCTCAAGGGAAGGAAGCCCAACATCAGCTTTCTACACATCTTTGGGTGTCAGTGTTTCATTCTGAACCAAAAAGATCAATTGCAGAAATTTGCACCAAAAGCTGATGAAGGTGTGTTTGTTGGATATTCTGTGATCTCCAAAGCTTACAGAATTTACAACATCAGAACAAAGGTCATAGAAGAATCAATTAATGTAAGTTTTAATGAAAATGACTTTGTTACTTCCTGTTCTACTAATCCATCTACAGGTGAGAATTTTATGATCTACTGAATAGTGAAAACAACACTCCAGTATCAGCTGATCCACTCCCATCAGCTGATCCAATCTCATCAGCTGACATAGATGACTTAGATGAATTTGTTCCAAATCTACAAAACACCTCTGCACATTCTATCCTAAACCAACCCACACTTTTACTGAATGATGGGAATCATGATTCAACATCAATGGACTCTAATTCCATATCAAACATTCCCTCATCAGTAGAAGTCCCATCAGATTGTAATCAAGAAATTTTGTCAGCTGATCAACCAGAAGTCTCATCAGCTGACCCAAACCAAGAATTTCAACTCCCATAATCCAAAATGCCTACAAGGACCTCAGAAATCATCCAATTGATCAGGTCATAGGTAATATAGAAACACCTGTACTAACAAGATCAAAAGCTTGCAATATTTGTTTATACACAGGTTTTGTTTCTATGATTGAACCAAAGAAGGTAGATGAAGCTCTAAATGATCCTCACTGGATAAATGCCATGCAAGAGGAATTGGCTGAATTCACTAGGAACAATGTATGGACTTTGGTGCCAAGACTAAAGGACAAATCCATCATTGGTACTAAGTGGGTGTTCAGAAACAAAATGGATGAACAAGGGCTGATCATCAGAATCAAAGCAAGGCTAGTTGCACAGGGGTATTGCCAAGAAGAAGGTATTGATTATGATGAAACCTTTGCCCCTGTTGCAAGACTTGAAGCAATAAGACTGTTTCTAGCCTATGCTGCCTTCAAAGACTTCAAAGTATTCCAAATGGATGTTAAGAGTGCTTTTCTCAATGGTGAATTGAAGGAAGAGGTGTATGTCAAACAACCTCCAGGTTTTGAGGATGCAAGCAAACCAGATCATGTATACTTCTTGAACAAAGCTTTGTATGGTCTGAAGCAAGCTCCAAGAGCCTGGTATGATACCCTATCTTCTTTTCTGACCAATAAAGGATTTATAAGAGGAAGCATAGATAGCACTTTGTTTATAAGGAAATTCAAGGGTGATGTGATTCTTGTACAGATTTATGTATATGATATAATATTTGGGTCTACAAATGTTGATATTTGCAAAAAGTTTTCTAAACTCATGTCTGATAATTATCAAATGAGTATGATGGGTGAATTAAACTATTTTCTAGGTCTTCAAATCAAACAAGAGGTTGATGGAATTTTCATTCATCAAACAAAGTATGTAAATGACTTACTTAAGAAATTTGAGTTTGAAAATTGTTATTCAATGAAAGCGCGCATGTCCACTGCCTTAAAGCTTGGAAAGGACACTAATGGTAATTCAGTGAACATTACAGCTTATAGAGGTATGATTGGATCTCTTTTACACCTCACTGCAACTAGACCAGATATTATGTTTTCAACATGTCTTTGTGCTAGATATCAAGCAGATCCCAAAGAATCTCACTTAGCTGCAGTTAAAAGGATTTTCAGGTATCTCAAAGGAACTCCTAATCTAGGTCTTTGGTACCCCAAAGACTATGACTTTGAGTTAGTTGGATACACTGATTATGACTTTGCAGGTTGCACACTAGACAGAAAGAGTACATCTGGTGGTTGTCAACTATTAGGTGGAAGATTAGTCAGCTGGTCAAGCAAGAAACAGAACTCTGTTTCAACTTCTACAACTGAAGCAGAATACATTGCTACTGGAAGCTGCTATGCTCAATTACTATGGCTGCAAAATCAACTACTTGATTATGACTTACAGTTTGAAAACTCACCAATTCTGTGTGACAACACAAGTGCCATATCTATCTCTAACAATCCTGTTTTGCATTCAAAAACTAAGCATATTGAAATCAGACATCATTTTCTAAGAGATAATGTGCAGAAAAAGAAAGTTTCAATGCACTATATAAACATTGATGTTCAATTAGCTGACATTTTTACAAAACCTTTGGATGAGTCTCGGTTCAACTTCCTAATATCCAAACTTGGCATGTTAAACTTGTAATATATTCTGTTCTTAGATAGTTAGTTTAGTTTGAAAAAATAATTTTATTTGTGTGTGCAATGAAGTACTTATCTAAGCTTCTACATGTTTTACTCATGATAGATCAGCTAATGGAATTATGTCAGCTGACGACCATCAGCTGACACTATACCTCAGCTGATAAACCATCAGCTAAGACTTATAAGCTCAGCTAAGTGTACTCATTAGCTGACACTTATTTTATCTCAACATGGATCAGCTGACACTCTCTTTTGTCAGCTGATGATCTTCAAAAGTCAAAAATTATGTGTCCCCACACTTATTTTATTATTTTCTCATCTGTATTTAATATGTTAACTAGGTATTTAAATTTCGTTTAATTGTCCGTTAGTTGTCTGTGTATTTACTAACTGTTCCGTTTATCACCTTTTTGCAAAAGTGACAGTTACTTTTTGAAATATATTTTGGTGACAGTTTAGGTTTCAAAGGAAGATATAAAGATGTTCTTGGGCGGTTATTCATTTCTTGTGCTTTCCAAATTCACAAACACTCATTATCTCTAAAATCTTCAAACCCTAAGTCTTCGTTGCTCAAACTTCTTCACTCTATGATCATGGTTATTTTCAACTCTGCTTCCACTCCTCGTGCTGTTGCTGGTGAGAATGTTGCACCCAACGCTGAACTAATCATTCGTCCCAATAACTTCATAATAACCACTGAAATCCCTCCAAACAAGGCAAACCAGGGATACGAACCCATGGTTTGCCCATCCTCTGTTTCCTTGTCTCTCTGCTCATCCCTTATTCATTTTCCCTCACATTGTTGGTGAGATGTGGTACACTGCTAGGTACCAACCCAATCAAAATCTCATCACTTGCACTTGTCTGAATGGCCACATCAACATAAATTTCACTGTCAACACTCTACGACAGGCCATTTCTCTGCGAAACTTAGCTCCTTATCAATCATTTGCTCAAGTGGATCAAGTTTTGGAGGTACTACCCCTAATTGGCTACAATTCTCCTGTTGCCCATGGTCAATACAAGTTGTCTGTGCTGGGACACCCATGGAAGTATCTGGAAAGCGTCATCACTCGCTGCTTTGGTCCCAAAACTGGAAGTTTCGATCAAATGAACCAAACAGAGCTGATGGTGCTTCATGCCTTAGTTACAGGGAGAAATATTGACTTCACTCAAGTCATATTCTCAGATATGGTGGACAAGATTACTCTCTCTACATCAAAGAAGTCCACAAGGACTGTTGTTCCTTACATAAGGTACTTGAGCTTACTTGTCCTTCATCAGATGCAATGAGAACAGTATACTGGGATAGCTGCTGTGCTTGATGCAATGCACATGCCTCAAATAGGTCAAAAGATTTTTAATCTAATAAGGGAAGAGCAAGGTCCAGCTATTACTGCCCAGATGCAAGAGATAATTGAAATTGCTGGTGATGAAGCTGAGGATGAAGAAGAGGTTATTGCTGAAAATGTTGATGAAGAAATGGCTGATGATTCTGAGTCTCACGATATGATAACTGAAAACTTTGAGCACTCTCCTGCTCATACTCATGATGAAGCCATATTTGAAGGAGTAAATTTCGATGAACCTGAACAAGGTATTGATTCAAGTGATGGTAGTGATGCTGATAATGGTACTGATGATAGTGATGCAGAATTTGATGATGATTCTCCAAGTAGGACTCTTAGAGGTACAATTGCATATCCCAACCCTGATCAACAACAAGGATCAAGTGACTCTGTTCATAGAGCACCAAGTAGTGGAAATGAAGATGTCACTAATGATGAAGAGGTCTCTGATAAGCTGGAGGAGCTCATTGAGATCAGCAAAACTAGACACATCACAGGTATACTCTCAATCTCTGAGGACACTCATTTGGTTGACCCCACCAATGAGAACTCATCCTCACCTCCAGTTGTAACACCCCCACAACTTCCAAGCTCTAGTCAACTCCCAACAGTTGCTAGTTCTACTCCCACTAAAACTCATATAGAAATAAGATCAACAGAGTTTGTGCATTATTCACAAGTCTCTGAGGTAGTGACATCCACACCTCTGATCTCAGCTCCATTAGTTCCCTCTTATGTTGAGGGGGAGCCAATGGAAGTTGCCGTTACCCTTGAGCTAGTGGATGTGTTCTCACAACAGAACATATCTGTAAATATGGGACTGCTGCAATCTGGGTCACCTTCACAACAGGGTGATACCATTGAAAGACAGACCTCCTCCCAAGGTCATACTGTGTCTACACCCCAATTGAGTCAAGCCTTTCCCTTAGTAAGTTCACAACAACTTGCTACTGTAATAAGGGATACCCCTTTGAGTGCAACCCTCACTCACACTCACATATTTGCAACCACTTTTGATTCAATACTTACACATGCTACTGCACTGCCTGTCAATACTAGTGGTATAAACCAACCATTAGTACAGGGCACACTCTCTGTTCCCAGTGATCTTAGGCCTCTATACCAAGGTCTAAGTGAGGGACCACAATCCATTCTAGTTCGTGGCACCATACCTCAATCAATTACCACTCAACCCATTCCCTCTACTACTTCTGAACCCTCACCCCAAATCCTTCAAAGCATACTATCTATCTCTTAAAAGATGGATAGTCTTCAATCCTCCTTTACCTCTTTCCAAACCCAAACAGAAACTCAACTCTCTCATCTAACCCAAGAGGTTGAGTCACTCAAAGCTACACAATCTCAAATCCCACCCACCCCTGCCCCTGTTGATCTTTCCCCAATTCTCATTAAATTAACTCAACTTCTTACCCAAACTTCTCATCCAATTCCTATTCCTTCCCCTTCCATCTCAAACCAAACCATATCTTCTCTAAACCAAACCATCTCTAATCTTCTAACCCAACTTTCCACACTCAGGCCTTCACCTCCTAACATTTCAGTAACCATACCTGACTCTCTTCTTAGAGTCCCTTCTCTTCTCTAAACCATAACCACTGACCTCCAACACCTAAACAACTACTCCATTCAAAAGCACAGCGAAACCCTCAAAGAATTCACCAATATCACTGATGCTATCATAAGCCTGAGGAGATCTACTTTCTTCCCTCAACCTCATCCTTTCCCGAGCACTGGTGCCCCTGCTAAGCCTACTGTTTTTCCCTCCTCTGCTGATGACAAAAAGGGGGAGAAGTCAAAGAAGTCAGTAAGAGAACCTTCCCCAGAAACAATAAGGGCAGCTGTTGATGCATATACAGCTGAGGTTCAGGCTATGCAAGCAGAAGGTGCATCAGCCCCCAATGAAATAGAAGCTCAAAGAAAATCAAATGTTGAGAGGGAGAATCAATCTGAGGGGGAGCAACCTGCTAAGCCTAAAAGAAGATTTAAGCAAGCAGCTAGAAGGAAGAGTGCAAAAAGATCAAAGCAAGATGAATCTTGTACTCCAATTGAAGTACCATCTGAAGATTCTGATGATGATGATCAAGATGATGTACCTCTGTCCACTCTGCTGAACTTAAAGAAGCAGAGTCCCTCTCCAAAAGCTCCAACAGTCCAAGCCTCCTCTCCAGTGCAAACAAGTCAACCAACTCCCAGCAGTACATCAAGGAGAAAAGGAAAGAAAATAATGTCTACTGAGGAGATTGAATAAGAAGAAAGAAGAGAGGAAGAGTTAAACCAAGAAGATGAGAATCTCAGAGAGTTAAGTGAACTGGCTGCTGCTCTTGGTTCAACCATTGAAGAAGTTCTAAAATCCAAAGAGAGACACCAGGATTTCACTACCACTGAGGATCTTGTTGCTGCAGTTGGTGTCACTGATGATGAGCTGAGAGAGTTACAAGAAGAAGAGCTGATCATGATATCCTCTCAATCACATCCAACACAGGTTGCATCACAACAATATGATCCTTCTGTCAAGAAAGTTCCTAAAAGAGAAAGAACTCACAGAGAAGCCATTCAAGCATTGCATGAGTTCAACTTTGGAGTTACAACTCAGCAATCTGAAAGGGAGATCAAAGAGGTCTTGGATAACAAGAAGAACTTGATAGAAAGAAAGGATCCAAATCTCATCTCCAGAGTCACTCCATATAAGGGAACAGATGAAGGGCCATATCTCAGATTAGTAAGAAGAGATGAAAGAAAAACACAAGAGAATGCCTATATTCATCACTGCAAACTGTTTTCCTTCACTGAGATGATTGAGACTCTGTACCACCTCCTTAAATCCAAAAGTGAAATTGTCACAAGGTTCATAAACAAATTCGAATACTGGATCAGAATGGCTGTCTACCACAGGATATGCACTCATGATCAATTTGTGGAACACATTGATATGATTGAGGATGCCTTCAAGAAATCCTCCAAAGCTTTTGTACCTGCTGAACGGATTATACTTAACCCTGATCATCCTTACCTGTCTGCATATGAAAATCTCAACACTGCTTTGCCCTCCAACATTGAGCCAGAAATGTTTAAGTACATAACTGAACCTGAAAGGGGGATATTCTTCAATGACAGAGCTGGTGTTTGGAGATTCCTAAGAGAAACTGACTTAGGAAGAGCCCCTGGAGAATTAATCTTTCAAGCTACACATTTAACAAGGGGACAGACAGGAAGTGAACATTTTGAAAATCTGATTCAAGCAAGAGCTGAGGAGTTGTTGGCTGCTAATCTTCTGAACAGACTTCTGGATGTTAACGAGGAACCTTGGTGGGAATAAAGACCACACGTCATAACTAGATTAGATGTAATTTCAAATTCCTAGAATAGTTCAACTTCTGTACTTAGTTTAACTCATAGTTAGATTGCTTTGTACAAACTCTGATGTAAATACTTTGTTTTGTAATCAAGCTTGAAACTTTGATCATGGACTACTTAGCTAAAAATGCAAGTATAGATGTATCTCAGTAGATAGCTCACCTAGTGTAAATATAGAAAAACAAAAAATCCTAAAAACAGAAAAAGGATAAAAGATACCACAAAAACAGAACATGGTACTTCATAAATGAAAAGATTCCCAAAAACAGAATATCAGGGAACATATATAAAGAGTTACCAAAAACAGATAGCTAGGTAACCAAAATGCACTTAAAAGTTTTATCTTTACAAATTCGAGTCAAACTGATTCTTCTTAAACAAGATAAGGTTTTGTCATCATCAAATAGGGGAGATTGTTGGGGAGATAGCAATATCAAACCTAAATCAAACCTATCTATTAAGTAAAATAGGATTTGACATTAACAAAACCATTCATTCAGTTTTGGACTTAAATCAATGAAAAACATGTGTTGTTTCTCATATCAGACTTAAAGAATTTCTAAGTAAGAAATGTCAGCTGACGAATCAAAGTGTCAGCTGAACACTGAGTATCAGCCAAAGAACCAGCTTCAGAAAGATCAGCTAAGAAGAAAAGACATGCTACGAAGCATCAGCTATGCGTCTAGAAAGCATCAGCTGATGGTGCTAGGGCTACTCTTTGATCAGCTGACAGTACCTCATTGATCAACTGACAGTATCTATTCTATCAGCTGAGCAAACAAAGATCAGCTGACAGTATCACATAGATCAGCTGATGTCTCCCACATATCAGATAAGGTATTCTATACTTATCCTATCTTTTCCTCATACTCTAACTTTACTCAAATGATTAGCTGAGCCCATGGGAACAGCTGACAGTTGAGTTAATCAATTTATTAGCTGTTGCCATGATTTGTATTACCAGCTAAGTATTTCAATCAGCTGAGCAAGTCTAGTCAGCTGAGTCTTTCATAATTATCCTTAGCTGAGTAAAATTACACTTACGGTTCAGTGTCTGTTAGCTGAGTCTTTAATCAGCTAATAGCTTTTCAGTGTAATATTTTCTTAAGTCAAAGGCAAAACATGTGTTGTTCTATTATGCCTTAGATCTTTCTTTGTAAAAGTACTTAGCACTTTTTATTATCCCTGGAAAAGGAGAAAGATACTTTTGAAAAGAAGATCTTGAAGATATGATGATTAAGTATGGCTGGCAACTCCATACTTGGTAAAGTCAAATCTTCAGAAAGAATGGTGTTGGTTAAAGCACAAGCATGGAAGGATAAGGTTACCTTCTCAAGACATAAAGGTAGTAATTTAATAATATAATAATAGATAGTGGGTATACTCATTACTAAAAAGTATGTTCACTTTACACGCTTTGTGTATAAAGTTAACTTACTTTTTCACCCACTAACTTTATCTATTATAATATTATTAAACCAAGTACCTTTGTCTCCTTCTCTTTTCATCAACCCGGACACACCTTGCTTATATATACTCATGCATGGAAACATGCTAAGTACGCGAATACGTTGAAAAGCACTGAAATCTCATTTGTTGAGAATTAGAAGAGTTAGCATTTTACTTTCAGTGTAACAAACTTGTTCATGTGTTGAACATCTTAGACATTAGTTGTTTAAGATTAGCATTGTCTATGTGTTAGACAAATCTAGTTGCCACCTTTTATTGAACTTAGATTTTCCGCATCTAGTTCATGTAATTCTTGATTAACATCAATAAGAATTATATAAAAGTAAACCGTGTGTCTCTTAAATTTTAATTTGCTAAAGTTTGTATTCAACCCCCCTTCTACAAACATTTGTTGTTGTAGTATTCATTCAGGACCAACAACTGGTATCAGAGCAGGCTAGATAACTCATATCTAAGATCTGTTTTGCTTACTCTTCAACTGCTTCTACCCCCCACTACTAAATGGCCACTTCTATTGCTGCTTCTAATAGTTCTTCCAACAATGGCTCACTCACAAGGTGTCCAATGTTTGATGGAGAAAACTTATCTCTCTGGAAGAGTAGAGTTCTTCTCTATAAGTCAAGCCTTGATGATGTGATGCTTAAAACTGTTACTGAAGGTCCTTATGTTCCTTCCTTAACTATCCAAGTAACTGAAGCAACTGATGAAGTTCCTGCCGTTGAAAGACTAATTATAAAACCTGTAAATCAATGGTCTGATGAAGACAAAAGGCTTGTTAATCTTGATGTTAAAGCAAGAACAGCCTTAGTCTCTGCACTACCAAATGATATCTATCATCAAGTTCTTAATTGCAAATCTGCAAAAGAGATGCTAGACACTTTGACCGTTGCATATGAAGGTACTGAAGAAGTGCAGCAAAACAAGAAACTTCTTCTGGTAAGAGAATATGAGTTCTTCTTTGCTCATAAAGGTGAAAGTCTAACTCAGACCTACACCAGGTTCAACTGCCTTATTAATGACCTAAGAAGGGCAGATGTTCCCAACTGTTTATGTAATTTTTGGGACTGTTTGCAGTAGTAGTGTAGCTGTTTATAGAATAAACAAGTTTGAAAGGTTTTGTTTCACTGGTGGAGGGTTCAGAGGTGGCTTTTACAAACATCATAGGTTTTAAAGATGATTTTGGTGCTGTAGGTTCACAACAGATGTAGTTTTCAGTAGGAATATCCTTTTCTTTCTTCACTACTTCCTCCTCTTTATCATCACTCACTTCCTGCACAACTCCTTCTTTTTCACTCTCTAATTTTGGTTCAGCTGACTTTAAGTCTTCTTCTAATGGTTCATTAACATACCTATCAGCTACATCAGACATGGGAGTTATGTAATTGTGATTGTATGGAGGTGGGGTTTGTTTGTATCCTAAACCTGTTTTAACCTTATCTCTGATTTGTGAGTGTAACAAGGTTTCAAGTTTAAGATTTGTTGCTTTGAACATACTCAAATCCATATCCACACCTTCTAACTTCTTTGTTAGCTCATCAATCCTACTCTCTTTCTCACTAAGCTTTTTCTTAAGATTATCAATTTCTTCCTGAAGTTGCTCCTTCTCCCACTTATGATACTTCCTATCATAGTCCATTTGCAATTCATTTGCCTGATAATCTTTAATTTTCTTTTCAAAGCTTTCTATGACAGTACTAGATTCATATCTTCTTTCCTCCATTCTGCTCAGAGCGGCACACACCTTTTTGTTGTGCTCCCTGAACCTTTTTACTATAGCTCTACATTCACTAGGGCATAGTTTAGAAGATACCTGTGTGTCTTCTGATTTTGGTGAAGTCAGCATGATCGAGGAGTCAGTCAAGGCCATCAGTGCCTTGTTTTGAGTAGCTTCCTCTGCTTGATCACTCCAATCATACCCATAGCCATCCTGTGAGTCCAATGCTGATGAGGTTTGATTGGATCTTTGTCCTTGACCCTGAACTTGTCCACCAGATCTGCATTCCCTGGCAAAGTGACCAGGCTGTTGACATTTGAAGCATTTAACTTTGGATTTGTCAAAACCAGCCTGACCATCAGCCCTGAAGTTCATGTTCTGCCTGCCAGTTCTTTTAATGAATCTTTTTGCTCTGACAGTATGAGTGGTATAAAAGGTCATGGGTTCAAACCATGGCAACAACCCGCTTTATGATAAATTATAAATTATCATAAAGGGCTATGGGTTGGGGTGTATTGGGCTGCGGACCTAACACTCCGGTGACTGGTAGGCACCGACCAGTGGCAGGCGCCGGCGGAGACCGGTAGGCACCATATTAACGGCAGGCGCCAGCCCGGAGTTGTTACATCACCCAAGGACCTAAGGAACTTTCTATTGATCTCATATTGCTCTATTCTAACTTTTGCACTCTCAAGTTGACTAACTAGCTTATAAAACCTATCAAAGAGTTGGGTTAAACTTTCATTCTTCCCACTTGAAAAGTTTTCATAAGCTTGTTTAAGAAGGTCCCTTTGGTTCCTTTTGGAACTAGCATTCCCTGCAAATCTCTTTTCTAAGGCAACCCAAAGTTCGTGTGCATCTTCAAACTTCTTGAACTGATGCTGATATTCGTTGGGAATAGCAATCTGAAGGATGCTAAGGGCTTTCATCTCAATCATCCTTTCTTTCTTTTCAGCATCTGTTCTTGATGGTGATTTTTTCTTTGGTTTTCCTGTTTCATCTAAATCAACAGGAGTAATGGGGTCCTTTTCTATGACTTCCCAAACAGCATAGTCCATTAATTGGACATGCTGCTTGATTCTTAACTTCCACATCTCAAAATCAGTTGGTTTGAGCATGGAAACTCTAATGTTTGACCCAGATCCAGTGTTATCAGAAGATCCAACAGACTCCATTGCAATAATATGAATGAAAAACACACGACAAGGTTTAGACAACCTTTAAATAACAGAACACGGCAGATCTGCGAAAAACCTTCAAATAGTGATCAAAGGAGCGTTAATGAAAAGGCTCTGATACCACTTGTCAGGATCGGATATGACCACATATCAATAACAAGAATTACCTTTAGAATTAAATCAGAGTTGTTTAAAGATAATCTTTCAGTTTGATCACAATCAACTAAGATGTTTCGGAATCACACTTAATTGACGTTTAAGGTTTTATCACAAGAACAATTCAAGAATCAACACAAGAAAATACTTTCAAACACCAGATGTTTATTAATAACCAATGATGATTACAATATTCACCAACACCTCTAATATAACTCTTTTGTAAGACGAAGAACACAGTTTGTTCTTAGGTTTATATGAAACTTAGAGGTCGACACACTTTTGAAAGCAATTTAACAATTAACCGAAACAGTGCGTAGAATAACAATGTATATTTTTAATCAACATACTAATCTTAATATATATAGACTCTTGATCCTCCTTGAATATTTGACAGTTAGGCAATCTTCTATCTTTCGAGATAATCTTGAAATCTTCAATTTTGATAGAGATATACTCTAGATCCACAAAGATAGCGCTTTCCGTTAATAGCTCAACAGCAACTGTTTGTTGAATAAACAGTTCTGGATTTCTTCTAACAGTCTTTACTTCAAGGTCTTCTAACAGTTGTGTATGAATGAACTAACAGTTCTGATCTTTTGTACTAACAGTTGTAAGTCTTGCAACAACTGTTAATAACTGTTAGCTACAACTGTTTTCACAAATTATACTAACAGTTTTCAACTGTTTATCAAGGATCACTTTAACAGTTTTACTTTGTATGTCTAACAGTTTCAATGACTTAGCAAATTTCCCAACAGTTCCTTTTTTTTAGATTAAATCTTATTAACTGTTTAGATTTAAATGTTTGTGTTGGTTAATTGGTTATCTAGTATCTAATAGGTATTTATATACTAGTTTGTTTATTACTTCAGTTGTTTGATTAGTTAATTGGTAAATGGTATTCACATATTAAGTGTTTCGTTTATTTCTCACGTTTATTTAAGTTTTCATATACTTTAGTATTTTACAGGTCCTTTTTTTTAGTTCTGTCATAGCCTTGAAAATGTTAAAACAAGTATTACATATATAAATAGATAAATATATATATATATATATATATATATTTATATATATATATTTATATATATATATATATATATATATATATATATATATATATATATATTATATATATATATATATACATATATATATATATATATAATAAGAATGGGAGACTCAATCTCAGCCGTTCATTTTGTAAGTGGAATTCATGGATGGAAAGCGTGGGGGAATCGAGTGTGGCAGGGTGCATCTGAGGAATTCATGGGTAGGTAATGACATTGAAGGAGGGAGAATTGGACGGCTGGGATTGAGTCTCCCATTCTTAAAAATATTTAGGTTCTTATTTGAACTTACCACTATATATATATATATATATATATATATATATATATATATATATATATATATATATATATATATATTGTTGGTCACGAATGGATACTACAGCAACAAATGTTTGTAGAAGGGGGGTTGAATACAAACTTTAGCTATTAAAAATTTAAGAGACACACAGTTTACTTTTATATAATTTTTAATGATATGAATCAATAATTACATGAACTAGATGCAGAAAATCTAAGTTCAATGAAAGGTGGCAACTAAACTGTCTAACACATAGACAAAGCTAATCTTAAACAACTTATGTCTAAGATATTCAACACATGAACAAGTTTGTTTACACTAAAGTAAAATGTTAACTCTTCTAAATTCTTAACAAATGAGATTTCAGTGTTCAACTCTTATCTATTCAATTACTTAGCATGTTTCCATGCATAAGTATATATAAGCAAGGTGGTGTCCAGGTTGATGGAGTGTAGAAGGTGATAAAGTTACTTGGTTTAATAATATTATAATAGATAAAGTTAGTAGGTGAAAAGTAGGTTCACTTTATACAGGAATTGTAAAAAGTGAATGTACTTTTCAGTAAAGTGAAATCTCACTATCTATTATTATATTATTAAAGTACTACCTTTATGTCTTGGGAGAGTAAACTTCTCTTTCCATGCTTGTACTTTTACCAACACCATGCTTCTTGAAGACTTGACTTAACCAAGTATAGAGTTGCCAGCCATACTTAGTTGTTGAAGCATATCTTCTAGATCTTCTCTTCTAAAGTATCTATCACTTTTTCCAGGGGATCAAGAACAATCCTTTTTGTCTCTTTGCAGATTCAAAAAGTGCTTAGTACTTTTACAAAGATAGATCTAAAGGCATAATAGAACAACACATGTTCTGCCTTGGACTTAAGAAAATAATACAATGAAAAACTATTAACTGAGATGCTGTAAAATGACTCAGCTAACAGACACTGAACTACAAATATATTTTTGCTCAGCTAAGGATAAATGTGAAAGACTCCGCTACTGAGGTATGCTCAGCAAATCAGAATTGCTCAGCCGATAATACATACTCTAGTGAAACTAAATAAGCTAATCAATCTTTATGATCAGTAGATCCTAAGGGCTCAGCTGATCATTGAGAGTTATAAGCTGACAGAGAAAAGATTGAATAAGTAAAGAATAGCTTATCTGATGGATAGGAAGCATCAGCTGATCAGAGTAATTGACTCAGCTGATCCGTGACTGCTTAGCTGATCTGAAGATACTTCTCAACTTATGGTTTTGGACCGTTAGCTGATGCTTTGTAGATGCTCAGCTGATGCTTCTTGACTTGTCTTTTCTTCTTAGCTGATCTTCCTGAAGCTGGTCCTTTAGCTGATACTCAGTGTTCAGCTGACACTTTTGTTCTTCAGCTGCCATTTCTTATTTAGGAATTTCTTTAAGTCTAACATGAAATACAACATATGTTTTTCATTGATCCAAGTATAAAATTGAATATGTGGTTTTGTTAGCATCAAATCCTATTTTAAATAACAAATGGGTTTGATTATGATTTGTAAAGAAAAACTTTTAAGTTCAGTTTGGTTACCTAGCTATCTGTTTTTGGTAACTCTTTAAAATATGTTCCCTTGGTATTTTTTTTTTTGGGAATCTTTTCATTTATGAAGTACCATTGTTCTGTTTTTGTGGTATCTTTTCTATCCTCTTTTTAGTTTTTAGGATTTTTGATTTTCTATATTTACACTAAGTGAGCTATCTACTAAGATTCATCTATACTAGAAGTTTAGCTAAGTATTCCATGATCAAAATTTCAAGCTTGATTACAAAACAAGTAACTACAATAGAGTTTGTACAGAGTAACTGTTGGGAAAATGATCTCATCAGTTAAGATTTGATGAGACAAAGTTAAGTTTGTAAGATGTGTTCTAAAGACAATTTAAACAGAATTATGAGGCTTGATCAGACTGAACACGTATAGTGTTTCAGATTGAGTATAAGCTGAATATAAGCTGAGCATATGTTCGATCATCTTAGACTATATCTTAGTAAGATTATCAATGTGTTTGATAAGCTGTGTATGTCAGCTAAGGTATAGGTTGAGTATTCAGCCTGATGTGTTTCAAGCTGAGTGACTCAGCGTATATACTGAGTCAGCTCAACAGAGTTGCTAAATAAGTTCTAGCTAACTCTTAGGACTTCTAAGGATGAATTAATTATTATACATGTTAGTTCATGTTTGTTTTCGAGTTTGTTTTTGAAGAACTCAGCTTGATGAGTTTCAAGCTGAGTAACTCAGTCCGAGCAAGAAGTCAGTTTAAAGAAGAATTTAAATATGTTTTAAATTTATCTTTTATCTCTCTATAACTACGGGAAGGATAAGAAGATTCCAGAATTAAGATTGAAGATTGAAGACTCAAGATAAGAAGATTCAAGATTCAAGATTCCGGGTTATCCGTTAGTTAGTTAGCAAATTAGGATTAGTTCTAGTTTGTTAGGATCCGTAGGAACATGATTATAAATACTTATCATCCTGATAAGTTTTGAGGTACAACTATGATTACGACTACGACTGCAGAGCCATAACTCAGTTTCACCTCAAACCGTATGTGTTACGAATCTTGATTCATTGTTTGTCAGTTCAACGTGATCAAGATACTCACAGATTGCCAAGTTATTCATGTGTTCGAATATTCACATTAGTTGTGAAATTGGTAAGTTTTCAATCTGTGATTAAATCCTGTTTAGAGAGTCATCCGGTATCTATAATCATAAGCTGATTATAGATAGCAAAGTTTGAGAGATTGAGAGATTTGATTTACATTAGGTGTTTACATATCAAGTGTTGCTTACTTGATAGAGTCTGTAATCATATTATTATTAATGAAAAGCAAAGCATTCAATTCTTGTGGTTTGATGTGTGTTAACACTTTTTATTGATTTGTTCAATTTTCCGCAGAAAGTGTATTCAACCCCCCTTCTACACATTACTTGCTTGTTGACCTTCTCACTAAGGGACCAATAACTGGTATCAGAGCAGGCTGAACAATTTCATACGTTGAAAGTTCAAGATTCTGAGAAAGTACACAATGTCTACAAGCAAAAATTCATCAAACTTTCCTCAGATGTCTGCTAAGGGCTGCCCATCTTTGATGGATCTGACTATCCTATGTGGAAATTCAAAGACATGCTTTACCTCAAGTCCATTGACAATCGAATGTACGATGTCATCACTAAAGGACCGATCATCCCCAAGATTTCGGCTGTTGTTAGTGATACGTCCGCTGACAAAACAGATAGAAGTGAAAAAGAAGTAAAGAAGCCTGTTGCATCCTGGACAGATGAAGACTGGAAACTCTTTAATCTGGATGACAAGGCAAAGAGTGTTGTGGCGAATGTCCTGACAAATGAGATTTTGCATACTGTGACTGAGTGTCAATCTGCAAAAGAGATTTGGGATACTTTGAGTATCACATATAAGGGCACAGATCTGGTCAAGCAGAAGAAGAAGAATCATCTGAACAGATCTTATGAAAACTTCTTCTCTAAGAAGAATGAAACCTTGGCTGATGTGTTCGAAAGATTTCACTGCTTGATAAATGACCTGCTAAGTGTAAGTGTTAAGAAAGATGAAGTTGAACTTGTGCTGAAATTTCTTGATGTGTTACCAGAAAGGTTCAATGAAGTAACCACAACACTGAGGGCTGGAGGAACACTACATATGTATAACCTACAGTCCATCTATGGGTTCTTGCTTAATCATGAACAGATCACAGAGCACAAGAGAACTTCTCAACAACAACTTAAGGATTAGTTGGATAAAGCTGATATTGCATTAGTTGCACAGAAAAAGAAGAAAGGTTCCAAGGCCTTGGTTGTTGAATCTGAGACTGAGCCAGAATCTCAAGCTGACTACTCAGACTCAGACTCGGGTGATACTGATGATGTTCAGAATATCACTGAGCAGATGGCAATGCTAGCTAGACATTTGAGAAGAGCTCAACGGGGAAGAGGAAGATCTGACATGGGCAAAGGAAAGAGTTCTTTTGATCCCAAGAATGTTGTGTGCTTCAACTGTCAAAAAAGGGACATATTGTTGCTGAGTGTAGATGAAAGAAGGTAGAATCAGCATTAGTTGCTGATAAGAATGCTTATAGAGATGATAAGTATTAAAAGAAATATACTCAGCTCAAAAAAGCAAAGCCAGAAGACAAAGGACTCTATGCTGAAACCTGGGATACAGAATCATCTACCTCAGATGATGATGATGTTTGTCTAATGGCTCAAGAAGATGAAGAGTTTGAAATTAATGAAGTTGATTATGGTTTGTCCGAGTCAACTTTTGAAGTTTACATGAAGGAAGCTAAGGAAAACAGAGAACTTAGTGATTGGGATCCTGCTTCCATGTACAAGGTTAGTAATTTCAACTCTTACACCGATGAAGAAAACGGTCTTGGATTTGATTATTTGTTAAATGATTTCAATACTGGCCTTAAGTCTCAAAATGACCTCAAAGCTGAGATAGCTAAACTGAAGAATGAGATGAAGGAACTTCAGGAAGCCAAAGATAAAGCTGACCAACTTCAAAAGGTCACTGAATCTTGGAGTAAGTCATCAAGGCTTGCTGAGAAGTGCATCAACCAACAAATTCCTAAACAGGTATAAGCTGAACTTGGAGGTGACTATCAATCCGCAGCCTATGCAGCTGATGAGGATGAGATAGCAAGTACAGACTCTGAGGAAGATAGATAACTGACTGAGTCTCAGAAGTCAGCCTCAGAGAAGAAACATGGTCAAAACCTTAAATACAATATGTTTGTAAAGGCAAAAGATCATGGGAATGAGTGCTCAACATCTAGACAGCATAGTAAGTATGTGTTGGACAGATTAGGCACTCAGCCTATTCAAAGAACTTCAGTCATAGAAAGGCTTAATCCAAATCTTTTCAAAAGACAACATTCTCTATCTGGCTCAGAGAGAAGATACAAGAATAGGAAGACCATTGTAAGTCAGAGGTCACATCACAACAATGGTAAGTCCAAAGTTGTGGACCTTGGTAAGTCCAAGGAGATCAACAGTGGTAAGTCCAAACCTGTTGAAACTGGTGAGTCCAGAAAGCATGACAAAGGTATGTCCAAAGTCATGGAAAAGAAGTTTGTTGGTCAAGCTTCTAATCAAAAGGATAACAAACAAAGATCTGACAAAGGTAAGTCCAAAGTCAGTGAACATCAAGTGAATCAACTTGCTAAGAAAGTTGAAAAGTTATCCACTACATATAATCCTAAAACTGAGAGCAAGTTCTCACAAGGATTATTAAACACTCTACCTCCTGTAATCATTGGAAGAAGGAGATGCTACAAGTGCAGAAGTAGAGGTCATGAGGCCAAGAACTATGACATTGAAATCTCAAGGCCTTAACAAGAACAGGCTGATAAGCCTACACAGGACTCAGCTCCTGCTTAAGCTGAACAGTCAATTCAACAAGATGAAGATGCTAAGTTCTCATCATCTGAACCCACCAAGAAGTGGGTTCCCAAACAAAACTAATGTGTTTAGTTATCATATCATGTGCATGGTTCAAGTAAATAGTACTTGGATAGTGGATGTTCAAGGCACATGACTGGGTGGAAAGGACTTCTTAGTGATTTCTAGGAAGATGAAGGTCCTAAAGTAACTTTTGGAGACAACTCCCATGGAAGAACTAAAGGCTATGGGAAGATGCATGCCGGTAAGGTGACTTTTCAGAAGGTTGCATATGTCAAGGGTCTTAATCACAATCTGATCAGTATCAGCCAGTTGTGTGATGAAGACAATATAGTTAATTTTAGGAAGAAAGCAGGAACTATATATAATGCTAAGGATAAGCCTGTATTAATAGCTAAAAGAGAAAGAGATGTGTATCTACTTGATCTTAATTCTGCTTATCCCTATACTGAAACCTGCTTGTATTCCTAATATGTTCCTAAGCTGAGTTGGTTGTGGCATAAAAGATTATCGCATTTAAATTTCAAAAATATAAATATGCTATCCAATAAAGAGTTAGTCTCTGAATTACCAAAGATCACATTTGTCAGGGACAAATTGTATTGAGCTTGTGAACAAGGGAAACACCATAAAGGGTCTTTTAAATCAAAGAAATTTTTTTCAATAACAGACCCACTGCATATGTTGCATATGGATCTGTTTGAACCCATAAGTACTCCTAGACTAAGTGGCAAGAAGTACACACTGGTGATAGTAGATGAGTTCACACGATTCACCTGGGTAATATTCCTAAAAGCCAAAAGTGAAGCTGCCCTAGAGATAAGTTTTATCAATCAGGAAGAGTTACAGAAAGGTAAGTCTGTAAGGAAACTCAGAAGTGATCATGGGACTGAGTTCAAAAACTCAACCCTAGAAGGCTTTTGTGTACAAAAAGGAATATTACGAAATTTCTCCTCAGTCAAAACTCCTTAACAAAATAGAGTGGCTGAAAGGAGAAATAGAACCTTAATTGAGGCTGCTAAAACAATGCTATGTGAGGCAGGATTGAAACTCTATTTCTGGGATGAAGCTGTCACTATCATGCTATTCCCAGAATAGGTCAATTATTGTCAAAAGACATGGCAAAACAGAATATAAGATGTATAAATCTAGAAAGCCCAATATAGGTTATTTCCATGTCTTTGGTTCAAAATGCTATGTGCTGAATCAAAAAGATCAGCTCCATAAGTTGGAACCTAAAGCTGATCATGGAATATTTGTTGGTTATTCCTCAATCTCCAAATCTTACAGAGTGTATAACACTAGGAGAAAGGCTATAGAAGAATCGATTCATGTCTCATTTGATGAAGACAGTTTTGATTAAGCTGAGAAAAGACAAGTTGACTTGGTTAGTCTGAGTGAGCTTGAAAAGCCTAAGCAAATCAATATGTCAAATCCTATGTATGTCATGGGAGATGATAGTGATGATGATGTGTGTCCATCAAAGAAATCATCACAAGCTCCAAGGGACTCTCAAGCTGAGAAGGATGATGAGTTCGTCGATCTCTTTGGAGCTGAAGTCACTCAGACTGAAGATCTTAGTGATCATCAGTTTGCTAACAATGCTTCTATAGAGACCGAAGATGTTATTTCACCTCAGAGTTCTCAACATCACTCAGATTCAGAACCCGATTCTCCAACTACAACATTTAAATTTCTCAAAGATCATCCTCAAGATCAAATCATTGGAAATGTCCAAGAAAGAGTAATGACAAGATCAAAGGCTACAGCAAACTATGCTTCTTACTTTGGTTTCCTATCTCAAATGGAACCAAAAAAGACTGAAGAAGCCTTAGAGGATGAGGATTGGATTGAAGCTATGCAAGAGGAATTAAATGAGTTTGAGAGAAACAAGGTCTGGAGTTTTGTCCCTGCCCCCAAAGATCACACAATTATAGGCACTAAGTGGGTTTATAGAAAAATAATAGACAAGGATGGAGTGATAGTTAGGAACAAAGCAAGGCTAGTAGCACAAGGGTACAAGCAAGAAGAAGGAATCGATTATGATGAGACCTTTGCCCCTGTTGCTAGAATTGAATCCATAAGACTGTTCTTAGCTTATGCAGCATATAAAGACTTCAAAGTCTATCAAATGAATGTGAAGAGTGCTTTCCTAAATGGAAAACTTCAGGAGGAAGTCTATGTAAAACAACCTCCTGGCTTTGTTAGTTTAAAGTTTCCACACCATGTCTATAAGTTAGACAAGGTTTTGTATGGTCTTAAACAAGCTCCAAGTGCTTGGTATGATACATTGTCCAACTATCTACTATTAATGGATTTCATCAAAGGTAGTATAGATAAGACACTCTTTATTAAAAAGAGTAAAGGACAGGTGATTCTTGTACAAATCTATGTGGAAGACATTATTTTTGGTTCTACAAATGAATCTCTGTGTGAATGGTTCTCCAAAATAATGTCACAAAAGTACATGATGAGCATGATGGGTGAGATGCCATACTTCCTAGGCTTACGAATTCAACAAAAGCCTGATGGAATATTCATAAATCAAAGCAAATATGTTCTTTATTTGATAAAGAAATATGGTTTTGATTCAAGTTCAACCATGAAAACACCCATGTCACCAGTTGTCAAGCTGAGTAAAGACTCAGATAATAAGTCTGTATGTTAAACTACCTATAGAGGAATGATTTGTTCACTACTCTATTTGACAGCTAGTAGACCTGATATCATGTTTGCTACATGTGTTTGTGCAAGATATCAGTCAGATCCTAAGGAATCACATCTTCAAGCTGTGAAAAGGATCTTTAGGTACCTAAAAGTTACACCAAATCTAGGTCTTTGGTATCCAAAGGACTCTGGATTTGAGTTAGTTGGTTTTTCAGATGCTGACTACGCTAGGTGCAAGTTAGATAGAAAATCAACAACCGGAGGATGTCAAATGCTTGGAGGGAAGTTAGTAAGCTGGCCTACTAAGAAACAAAACTCAGTGGCTACTTCAACTGCTGAAGCTGAGTATGTTGCAGAAGGAAACTGTTGTGCTTAAATCCTGTAGATGCAACATCAACTTCAGGACTTTGGTATGAGTTTCAAGAAAACTCCTATCTTTTGTGATAACCAAAGTGCTATAGCCATCACTTACAATCCAGTCTTCTACTCAAGAACCAAGCATATTGAAATTAGACATCACTTAATCCGGGACATAGTGGAAAAAGGTAAAGTTGACATCAAAATTATCTCCACTGATGATCAATTGGCTGATATCATTACAAAACCACTTGATGAAAAGAGGTTTATGTATCTGCTAAGTGAATTGGGTATGCTCAACCCCTAGCTGTGTGTCTAGAATTTGAGTTTCAGTTTGACAAAGACTAAGTGTCTTAAGCTGAGTGCACAGTTTATAAATATGTTTTATAAACTGAAAAACATGTCAAGCTGAATAATGAGTTCAAAAGTTTGAGTTAGTCTTAAATAGAAATGACTAAGTGTCATTGAGTCTGAGCTATGTGCTTAACTCAAGCTGTGATATTGGTTTACACATTTGGTAAGTTCCAAACATACTTTAATTACTCAGTGTAGTTAGATTATGAGTTTGAGTTAGTCTCCAACCAAAATAGACTTTGTGTCATTTATTCTGAGCTGTATGCTCTACTCAAGCTGAATTTCAATCTCAAGCTAAGTGATCAACTCAAGCTGAGTGCTTGACATAGGCTGAGTGATTAGTTTACTCAGCTTGGTGTGTCCAAACTATGATTTAATTACTATGTGTTCTTAATTCATGTGTCAATGTGTATTTGAGTCTGTCTCAAATCACGTCTTATACCAATTCTGTATTGCTGTAATCCAACAGTGTTTATAATATTTTTGTAAGTCAAGAATATTATTTTACACATTTATACGTTGGAAGATGATGTGTTTCTACCCTATTACTGTTACATCAAGCCGTAATTTCTTCGGCGTAACGGATAAAAAGGGATTACAACGGTAACTTTTCACTCTCCTCAGAAAGGTATATATACCGACCATAACCGGTTTAGAGAATTTTATGCTTACAATTCTACCTTCTCACCTTCTCATACCTTTCGCAAACACCTCTTTTGCTCCGTGCAATCATCTATTCACATTCCAGCCCTAAATTGCTCAGTGCGATTTTCAGAACGCTCAGTGCGAATCTTAATTTTCTTAGTGCACATTCAATAGTTACTCAGTATAATTTAACGATGGACGGAACCATTCTTATTCTTGGTGATCGAATGGTACGAGGTGCTCAGTTTCGGGACAATTGAGCGCCGTTGATCCGAGTCAAGAACCAACGGGCTGTCATGCAATTCCAGCACAAAAATAAGGCAGAGGATATGAGGCGCGGGTGGACTACATTCGTAAATGCCCCCTGGCATTCGCTTTCTCTGGAGCACCACTGCACATTGTTCCACAGCACTTGTTGGAGTTCTGGTACACTTGCACTTATGACCAGAACAGGAGAGAGATCGTTGGCACTGTTGTAAATGGGGATAGAACAGTTGTCATAACTGTACAGTGGCTAAGGGAAGTTCTTCAACTCCTTCAGAGTGATATGTTCGAAGCTGCTGTTACTAGGCAAGTGGCAAGGTCAGTCCTACCCAACATGGGTCACCCGCACACTGAGGGTGTTGTAAAGAAGGCCACTTTTCCTACTGGTTGGGGCTTCATGGTGTCCACGGTGATTCATTCACTGGGAACAAAGATTGGAGGCCTGGATTAGGTGAATGAGTTCGAAATACAACTGCTCTACAACATGTATCATGCCAGAAATCTGGACTATGCATTGCTCATCTTCAACGAGCTCAAAGCCCAAGTGGTAAAGACACCAAGGGATCTCCATGTACCATTCATAAGGTATCTATCCATGGTGGTGGAAGCTGAGTTGGGAGAATAGCATTATGAAGCTGGACAGGATGTGTTCCCTGACTCAGCACTCAGCTCAAAGATGTTCAACAATGACATCTTCCCAGAGCAGGAAAGGTCTGAGTGACCCAATGCGATGGATAGCTGAGGGAGCTTCTTCTGACAGTGAAGGTGGGGAGTCGGATCAAGGGGGAGCATCTGGAGCTAAACCAGATCATCGAGTTGAGCAGCCAGCTTAAGCTGAGCCTTCCTCTACCTCTGGTTCTAAGCCTTCTTCAGAGTCTGCATTGGTTCTAAGCCTTCTTCTCACTTCTCCTTTGGAGATAAGACTGCGGTAAACCCAACCCAGTCTAACCCATCCCCTCCACCTTCTTTTCAAGTTCACTCTACCGCCATCCTTAGTATGCCCACTGCTACTAGGGAGAATCTCCAAACCTACAACCGAAAAACTGTCATAAGTGGTACCACTCCAAAAGGTATCACTGGAGCTGAAGTCACACTGACTCCTCCACCGGTCGTAGTTAAGGGGGAGACGCCTACTCTTAAGGTGTCAACCTCGAGGCTCATATCAACCCAACAGCCTTATCCAGGTGTGGTGTCTACTCAGCCCACACTCTCCAGAGCCATGGGAGAGCCTGTTACTGTGCCTGAGTAGACACACTCAGGTAACATTGAAAGAATGACCAATCCCTAGGGTCAATCACCCCCTCCAAACCTATAACCAACCACCTACCCATACACTTCACATTTCGAGCCCTATTACTTCTCTTCACTTCTCACACCCCCATGTACGACCTGTCAATATTTCATTTACATACCAAGGTGAATCACAGGGTCCAGACTCTGGTGCAAATGAGTTTGAGGGTATTTAGATGATGAACCCAAGTTCCAACCCTCTCAAGCTGACTTGGATGATTTGATGAACTTCTTTAAAGGTCAGTTTGATAAATTGCACCTCAAGAAAAGCAAACTAAGAAGGATATGTTGATGATTCTGGATTCTCTGGATGAGGAGGTGCTAAACTTGAAATCTGCTATCGCTGCCCTTCAACAACACAAGAATTCGACCCCTGTTGATGATGACAAAAAGGGAGAGAATGTTCAAAAGGCTGAAGCTGAGTTTGTCCAAGCTGAAGCTTTATTACTATTAGCAAAGGGAGCAGATCAGATTAAGGGGGAGAAAGAAATGGAGATAGAAACTGAGCTGACTGAAAAGGCTAAAGGCAAGAGACCAGTAGTAGTCAGCTCATGAGTTAGAACCCCCTCTGCAGAAAAGAAGAAAGATGATTCTCAGTGAATCAACCTCAGATGAAGACTCTGCAGACAAGATGACATTACAAGAAAGAGCTTCTCTGTTAGGCAGTAAGGAGAATGGAACAAGAAGATGCTGACGAGCTTGGGATGTCAATCAACGAGTTAAGAAGAAGACAAATGGATGTTCAAGCTGTGTTAGCTGATGAGAAAGAAGCAAGAGAACAGGCCTGGGCTGAGCAAATCAAAAAGCAGAATGAGGAACTAGCAAAACTCAGACTACCTATTGTGCCCAAGGAGGAAGAGGTAGAAGAACCTCCTGTTCAGGATCAACAAGAGGAGGAGAATATAACTCAGTGTTATACAAGAACTCACTTCTCTTTTCAAATTGATTAACTGAAGTTGAGTTCAGTTCAAGAGATCATCATCTTGGAGTTTGTCTTAAGAAATGGTGAAACACCTTCTCTGGAGCTGAATTAACTTCATAAACTGGGATATGAAGAGTGGAAGCAAGTGGCTATACTTATTAAGCAGATGGAAAAATCCTCTGCCAGGAATCAAGTTAAAGACGAAATCTTAAGGCTATTTGCAAGAGCTGATGTAATGCAAATCATACCCAGGTCTGAGATAGCTACCCTACTGACTTCTTTTCATAAATTTGGAAAGAAGAAGCAAACAAAGCCAGCTGGATTAGCAAATACAGATAAGTACAGTCTTAATCTTCCTGAAGGCATGGAATTCAAAGAAAATACCTATGTGGAAAAGCCTCAGAAAGGATTCATGTACTTGGACAGAAATGGTGAACAATGCTTCTAGTCAGATGCAAGTATCTATACATGTGGGGTATCTTAAGTCTTTGCTCTGAGACAAATAGTGGAAAAGACTGAACAAACTGCCATGTTCACATACAGAATAAACAGAGCAATAAAATCACAACAGAATCAACTTCAACACTTGCCTAATTTGCAAGAAATCCTTAAAGAAATCAACAAGGATATTAAAGAGTTTGAAGAGCTGCATCCTGAATATATTAGTTCAATAAGCACTAAGTGTGCATGATCTAAGTGATCAAACCTTGGTATTTTGATATGTTCAATAAATATAAGTATTAGTTTGATATGTTCAACCATGTTATGATATGTTTATAATTATTAGTCTGATTAGTTTAGCTTGAATGAATAATTGATTAGTTCTTATTCATTAATGTGTTTAGTTGGTTTGTTCAACATTAAAGTTGGTATGTTCCACTTATAATTGATAAGTTCAATTAAAAATAATAATAACAATTAATATTTGATAGGTTCAAAAATAAAATCTTAATAAGTTTGAGATTTAAAACATAATTCTGTTAAACAAACTTAAGAATTGTTTGATGGTTTTGTCATCATCAAATAGGGGGAGTTTGTTGGGAAAATGATTTCATCAGTTAAGAATTGATGAGACAAAGTTAAGTTTGTAAGATGTGTTCTAAAGACAACTTAAATGGAATTATGAGGCTTGATCAGACTGAACGCGTATAGTGTTTTAGACTGAGTATAAGCTGAATATAAGTTGAGCATATGTTTGACCATCTTAGACAATATCTTAGTAAGATTATCAATGTGTTTGATAAGTTGTGTATGTAACCTAAGGTATAGGTTGAGTATTCAGCCTGATGTGTTTCAAGCTGAGTGACTCAGCATATATACTGAGTCAGCTCAATAGAGTTGCTAAATAAGTTCTAGCTAACTCTTAGGACTTCTAAGGATGAGTTTGTTTTCGAGTTTGTTTTCTAAGGATGAGGTACACTACGACTACGACTACCACTGCAGAGCCATAACTCAGTTTCACCTCAAACCGTATGTGTTACGAATCTTGATTCATTGTTTGTCAGTTCAACATGATCATGATACTCACAGATTGCCAAGTTATTCGTCTGTTCGAATATTCACATTAGTTGTGAAATTGGTAAGTTTTCAATCTGTGATTAAATTCTGTTTAGAGAGTCGTCTGGTATCTATAATCATAAGTTGATTATAGATAGCAAAGTTTAAGAGATTGAGAGATTTGATTTACATTAGGTGTTTACATATCAAGTGTTGCTTACTTGATAGATTCTGTAATCATCTTCTTATTAATGAAAAGCAAAGCATTCAATTCTTTTGGTTTGATGTGTGTTAACACTTTTTATTGATTTGCTCTATTTTCCGCAGAAAGTGTATTCAACCCCCTTCTATACGTTACTTGCTTGTTGACCTTCTCACTAAGGGACCAGCAGTAACTAAGCTAATAGTTATACTAAGTTACAGAATTTAAACTAATCTAGAAATTTGAAATTGCAACTAGTCTAGTTATGAAGTATCAGTTGTCTTCCTTCCAAGGTTCTTCTTTGACTTCCAAAGTTCTGATCTGTGGATTTGCAGCCAGAAACTGATCAGCTCTTTATCTTAGCAGTTGTTCAAAGTGCTCACTTCCTGTCAGATCTTTTGTAGATAGCACATCATGAAATATAAGTTCTCTTTGAGCTTTCCATATCTCTGATTCTCTTAGAAATCTCCAATCACCAGCTCTGTTCATGAAGAACATTCCTCTTTCAGGCTCTGTTATGTATCTAAACATCTCAGGATGAGTATTGGGAGGAAGTGCAGTGTTTAGGTTCTCATAAGCAGTTAGAGAGGGATGATCAGGATTGAGTATGATTTGTTAGAGGAGCAACAAATGCTTTAGATGTCTTCTTAAATGCATCCTCTATTAATTGAACATGTGCAATAAATTGATCAAGAGTGAATACTCTATGGCATACTGTCTGTCTAATCCAGTAATCAAAACGTCTTATGAAGATGGGAGCAACTTCACTTTTGGACTTAAGGAGATGATACATGATCCCAATCATTTCTAGGAAATAGAATGTCT
Organism: Pulicaria dysenterica; assembly: GCA_947179395.2. NCBI lineage: Eukaryota > Viridiplantae > Streptophyta > Magnoliopsida > Asterales > Asteraceae > Pulicaria > Pulicaria dysenterica. The sequence goes on from OX359293.1 coordinate 21,664,019, forward strand.
TACAGTGCTCTTGGTAAGCATCTTCCAGAGTTTTGGATTCATTTCTTCTTACAATCCTTATGTAATGATCATTCTCTTTGCCTTTGTATGGAGTGATTATGGATATCATGTTTGGATTCTTCCTATCTTTCAAGGTTTCCTTGTTTTTCCAGAACTCCTCAGATTGCATTCTAGTTGGCTTTTTAGTACTGGCAAAATTTGTGTTGAGGAGAGCTTGGATAGATTCTTTATGAGTTCTTCCTCATTTAGGAGCTTTCTTCACAAAGGGATCCTCTTGCTGTAGTGTTGCTTGAACTTGATGGACTTGAGAGGATAGCATGACCATTTCTTCTTCTTGTATCTCTCTCAGCTCTTCATCAGTGGCACCAATAATAGCAGCAAGATCTTCTGGAGTAGTGAAACCCTGGTGCCTTTCCTTGGCTTTGAGTACATTTTAAATTGAAGTACCAAGTGCAGCAGCCAGCTCACTTAGCTCCTTGAGATTATCTTCCTCTTTTTGGAGCTCTTCCTCTCTTCTTTCTTCCTCTTCAATCTCCTCAACCGACAAAATCTTCTTTCCATTTCTTTTTGAAGTACTGCTAGGAGTTAAAGGAGTTGGTTGTACTGGAGAGGAAGCTTGGACATATGGAGTTGTTGAGGATAGGATCTGCTTTTTCATCTTGAGCAGAGAGGACAAAGGCATGTCATCTTCATCATCATCGTCAGAATCTTCTGATGGAACTTGGATTGGGGCACATGATTCACCTTACCTTGATTTCTTTGCACTCTTCCTTCTGGCTTTATGTTTAAGCCTTCTTTTGGGCCTCTGCTCATCTTGAGCAGGTTGCTCCCTTTCAAACTGATTCTCCCCCTCAGCAGTTGATTTTTTTGAACTTCTGCTTTATTGAGGGTTGCTGCTTCTGCTGTTGCCTTGTCAGCTTTCACTTCAGCTGTGTATGCATCACAAGATGCTCTGACAGAAGCTGGAGATAAGCTTGAAGAGTCTGACTTCTCCCCCTTTTTGTCATCAACAAATGAGAAAGGAAAGTTGTCAGTAGGCTTGGCAGGCTTGGCAGTGACAGTAGGAGTAGTGGTAGAGCATAAGAAAGGAAAGGGAGTAGTAGAGAATGGAGGTATCATTGAGGGTGAAGGAGAGGTAGTAGGAATAGGATGTTGAGTGAAGGTGGAGGAGAGGTTCTGAAATGGGAAGGTATGGGTGAGAAAAATGGTTGAGAGGTAGATGTGAGAGGTCTTAGCCTATTGATAGCATCAGTCACATATGTAAATTCTTTGATAGTCTCAAAGTGCTTCTATCTGGAATAGTGGCTAAGTTTGGTAACCTCATCATCTATGGTTCTTATAAGGGTAGGTACTCTGAGAATTGGGTCAGGAATGGTAACAGAAATGTTGGGAGGGGTAGGTTTAATTTTGTGTAGGTTGTTTAGAAGGTTGGAGATGGTTTGGTTTAGAGAGGAAATGGTTTGTGTAGATATTATAGGTGAAGGGGTAGGAGTAGGAGTGGAGGATTTGAATAACAGTTGATCCCATTTGTCAAGAATGGGAGTAAGATCAACTAGGGCAGGGGTGGTTTGGGGTTGGGATTGGGTTTCTTTTAGTGACTCAACTACTTTGGTTAGAAGAGATAGTTGAGTTTCTGTTTTGGTTTGGAATGAGGTGAAAGAAGTTTGAACACTATCCATCTTTTGAGAGATGGACAGTGGGCTTTGAAGTATTTGAGGTGAGGGTTCAGTTGAGGTAGAGGGAATAGGTTGAACTGGGATTGATTGAGTGGGATTGCCAATATCAGGAATTGATTGTGGTCCCTCACTTAGACTCTAGTGTATAAGCCTAAGATCACTCGGAACAGAGAGTGTGCCCTATACTAATGGTTGGTTTATATCACTAGTATTGACAGGCAGTGCAGTAGTATGTGTAAGAAGTGAATCGATAGTAGGTACAAGAATGTGAGTTTGAGTTGGGGCTAAACTCAGTTGGGTTCCCCTGAGTACATCAACAAGCTGTTGTGAGCTTGTTGGGGGTAAAGGCTGACTCAATTGTAGGTAACACACAGTATGACCTTGGGTGGAGGTCTGTCTTTCAATGGGTGACCAAGATTGCAGGAGTCCTATTTGTACAGATGCACCCTGTTGGGAAGATACACCTACTGGTTGAAGGGTTAAGTCAACATCCATATGTTCCCCCTCAACATACGAGGTAGCAATAGGTGTTGAGGTCAGAGATGCAAGTATCACATCCTCTGAGATGAGTGAAGTGTGCACCATCTCTATTGACCTTGTTTCTGTTTGGGTGACAAAGGGAGTAGAACTAGTGACTATTGAAAGTGCACTAAAGCTTAGCAGTTGTGGGGGTGTTATGACAGGGATTGAGAACTGGCTCTCACTAGTTAGGTGTACCAAGTGAGTATCCTCAGTGATTGAAGAGACCATACCTATGATGTGCTTTGTTCTCCTGATTTCAATGAGTTGAACCAGCTTATCAGAACTAACATCCTCCTCAGTATCATCAACAGCAGTAGCTTCATCCTCACCACCTTGTTCATTGTGAATAGAGGCACTTGAGCCTTGAGAGTATGAATGGGAAGGATAATCTTCATCACCAAAGGGACTGTTGTAACTTGATCTCCTTTTCCTTCTTGTAGTTACTAAGCAGAGCTTTACAACCTGTCATGGTTCTTGAGCATCCACTGTCAAGATACCATGTGCTAAGGCCCTAATACATTGAAATTGAAAGAAGGTTAGTGACACTTAGGGCATCCACAGTTAAGTGGATCCGTGTGGATTGCACCTAGCCATCCACTTCATATTAGGTTGTTTATGAATGAGTGGAACAACTGTGTTATCAAAATCAGACCGCTGTCTTGAGTTACCTTCAAGAGAACAACCACTTGCCTTACGTTCTTTTCTCCCACATTTATAACATTTTTTATTTTTTGAGCCTTTAACATGTTTTAGTGATTGCCTATGAGATGTCTTAACTATCTTCTGATGACTATGGGTCATCAGCTAACAGATTTGACCATTCAGCTGTTGCAGCTAATTTTGTAAACTAATAAGGTCTTTGGTTACAGTCACCTTTGGTTGACCCTTAGTTAAATAGAGTTTTTGATCAACCTTGGGTGTGTCAGACTTAGACTTTACGTAAACATTAAGTCCTTTTCTCTTGCTTTCTCCTATTGAAAAAGTTTGAAGTGATACTTGATCAGCTAAACAATTAACAGAGGATCCATGATCAGCTGACAGGCTATCAGCTGAGTAGTTATCATCTACTTGTTGATCAGCTGAAGTAATATCATCAGCTAGTGAAAAGTCAGTTAGCTGAGTACTTATATTTAATGCATCAGCTTTCAAGGTTTGACAACATAATGTCTCTTTGGTATCAACAAATGATTCCAATCCTTTACTGGCTTCCTTTAACATTAAATTTTCAGTACTTCTGCTTTCTGACAGAACAATAGAATTTGAATCAACTTTTGAAGTGGTTAAGTGTTTTAGCTGAGAGCATTTACTTTTGAAAAATCTGTTAGTGATAATACTTTTTCCTTTTACAATCTTTTAAAAAGTAAGAGGTAAAATATCAGTCTTTTCTAAAATATTTATGTCCTTGGAAAAATCAACACAACTAGCAGACTGGGAATAATTCCCATCAATAATAGCTTGAACTTGTTTTGGAATCTTCTCATTGACACACTGAGTGGTATTCTCAGCAGAAACACACCAAGATTTAACTACTTTTTGTAGGTCATTTAACATTATGGTTGCTTCATTGGTTTCTTTTACCAATATCTGATTAAGTATCTTTTGATTAGCTAAATCATCTTCCAGTTTTGTCATCTGTTTCAGTTTATAATCTTTAAGACTTAACTTCTCCTTTAGTGATTCTATTTCTATTTTTAGCTACTTTTCTCTTTGAATATTTGACTGAAACTCAACACACAGATAATCAAACATAGTGTTCTTTTCATTATCTTCATAGTTAAGAAATTTTCCGACCTGATACATTGAAGAAGGATCCCAGTAAGGAGAAATACAAGCTTTGGCAGCTTTCTTCATGTCCTCGTCAAAGGAACTTGTTACTCTCAGTGTTGGCCATCAAGCTGAGCTGAGCAGTGAGGACCTCATCTTCATCACTTGAGAGATCTTCCTCAGCCCAATCTTCTTCTTCAGCCACCAACACCCTATTCTGAGCTTTCTTCTTCTTCTTGTCAAGAACAACAGCAAGAAGCTTCTTATACTTAGGCTCATAATCCACCTTGCTATCTGAATTTGAGGGACCCTTGAAGCTTGAACTTCCTTTGAACTTACATTCACTAGCATAGTGACCATTCTTGCCATAGGAGAAGCATCCTTCAGAAGCCTTTGACTTATACTTGGCCTTTTCTCCTTTGAAAGGTCTCTTCCCAAACTTCTTGACATCCTTCAGAAGACTTTGACTTATACTTGGCCTTTACATTCAACAGCAGCTTCAATGTTGTTCATGTCCTCCAAGTCTTTATCCCCATCAGCCACTTGCTCTTCATCACTGGACTCATCCACCACTACAGCAAAACTCCTCGATCTTGCATCTTTAGACACAAGAGCAGTTGATGGAGCTTTTGCAGCCTCCTTCATATCTTTGGTAGAGAGTTTCTTTGCTTCCCTGATTGTTCATGATTCATGAGGTTGCCATACAAACCAACCAGTGTTAGACCCTTGATTTTCTCACCATGTTTTGGAATAGTGATAAAATGATCCCAAGATTCTGGGAGAGAGTCTAGAAACTTGTTTACAAGCTCCTTGTTGCTCTTGGGAACATCTGCCCTTCTTAAATTATTAATAAGGCAGTTGAACCTGGTGTAGGTCTAGGTATTTAAATGCTAGTTTGTTTATTAGTTCAGTTATTTGATTAATTAATTGGTAAATGGTATTCACATATTAAGTTTTTTGTTTATTTCTCACGTTTATTTTAGTTTTCATATACTTTAGTATTTTACGGGTCCTTTTCTTAGTTCTGTCATAGCTAGCTTTGAAAATGTTAAACAAGTATTATATATATATATATATATATATATATATATATATATATATATATATATATATATATATATAATAAGAATGGAAGACTCAATCTCAGCCGTTCATTTTGTAAGTGGAATTCATGGATGGAAAGCGTGGGGGAATCGAGTGTGGCAGGGTGTATCTGAGGAATTCATGGGAGGGCAATGACATTGAAGGAGAGAGAACTGGACGGCTGGGATTGAGTCTCCCATTCTCAAAAATATTTAGGTTCTTTACCACTATATATATATATATATATATATATATATATATATATACGGGAAGGTTCATGCGAGAACCAATCTCAGCCTTTTTTAGATATTGGAAGTATCATGGATGGAGAGCGTAGAGGGATAGGGTGTGGCAGGATGCATGTGAGGAATTCATGGGTAGGCAATGACATTGAAGGAGGGTGAATTGGACGGCTTAGATTGGTTCTCGCGGTTCTCGGGCTAACTACGGTTCTCGCATGAACTTTTGTATATATATATTGTTGGTCCCGAATGGATACTACAACAACAAATGTTTGTAGATGGGGGGTTGAATACAAACTTTAGCTATTAATAATTTAAGAGACACACGGTTTACTTTTATATAATTCTTATTGATATGAATCAATAATTACATAAATAGATGTGGAAAATCTAAGTTCAATAAAAGGTGGCAACTAAACTGTCTAACACATAGACAAAGCTAATCTTAAACAACTTATGTCTAAGATATTCAACACATGAACAAGTTTGTTTACACTGAAAGTAAAATGCTAACTCTTCTAAATTCTTAACAAATGAGATTTCAGTGTTCAACTCTTATCTATTCAATTACTTAGCATGTTTCCATGCATAAGTATATATAAGCAAGATGGTGTCCGGGTTGATGGAGTGTAGAAGGAGACAAAGGTACTTGGTTTAATAATATTATAATAGATAAAGTTAGTGGTGAAAAGTAAGTTCACTTTATACAGGAAGTGTGAAAAGTGAATGTACTTTTCAATAAAGTGAAATCCCACTATCTATTATTATATTATTAAAGTACTACCTTTATGTCTTGGGAGAGTAAACTTCTGTTTCCATGCTTGCTCTTTTATCAACACCATGCTTCTTAAAGACTTGACTTAACCAAGTATAGAGTTGTCAGCCATAATTAGTTGTTGAAGCATATCTTCGAGATCTTCTCTTCTAAAGTATCTTTCACCTTTTCCAGGGGATCAAGATCAATCCTTTTTGTCTCTTTGCAGATTCAAAAAGTGCTGAGCACTTTTACAAAGATAGATCTAAAGGCATAATAGAATAACACATGTTCTGCCTTCGACTTAAGAAAATAATATAATGAAAAACTATTAACTGAGATGTTGTAAAATGACTCAGCTAACAGAAACTGAACTGCAAACATATTTTTGCTCAGCTAAGGATAAATGTGAAAGACTCAGCTACTGAGGTATGCTCAGCTGATCAGCATTGCTCAGTTGATAATACATACTCTAGTGAAACTAAATAAGCTAATCAATTTTTATGATCAGTAGATCCCAAGGGCTCAGCTAATCATTGAGAGTGATAAGCTGACACAGAAAAGATTGAATAAGTAAAGAATAGCTTATCTGATGGATAGGAGGCATCAACTGATCAGAGTAATTGACTCCGTTGATCCATGACTGCTTAGTTGATCTAGAGATACCTCTCAGCTGATAGTTTTGAACCGTCAGCTGATGCTTTGTAGATTCTCAGCTGATGCTTCTTGACTTGTCTTTTCTTCTTAGCTGATCTTCCTGAAGCTGGTCCTTTGGCTGATACTCAGTGTTCAGCTGACATTTTTGTTCTTCAGCTAACATTTCTTACTTAGGAATTTCTTTAAGTCTAACATGAAAAACAACACATGTTTTTCATTGATCCAAGTATAAAACTGAATATGTGGTTTTGTTAATATCAAATCCTATTTTAAATAACATATAGGTTTGATTATGGTTTGATATCTCTATCTCCCCAACATATATATATATATATATATATATATATATATATATATATATATATATATATATATATATATATATATATATATATATATAGTCTCAAAGGAATTGTTTAGAATGCCATAATGATGAATAACTTCTTATCAATTGTTAGTGCTTGCATTGAGGGTGATTTTTTACAAACGAAGTGATTGCTATGTATAGGCTATCAAAAAAACAAAACATGAATTATTACATTCTAAAAAAGGAAAGAAAAAACAATCATCTTGTGTATTTTGTAGAAATCTCTGTGTGTATCATCTATGGATGGTGATGTAGCTATATCATCGTCGAAAGAGAGATCGATGTTTTCTTCATTTTTTATATCATCTAGGCTCATTGTATCTCCTTCCCTAAAAAAGGAAGAAGCATTGTCCAGTTTTTATGTGCCTAGATTTGTATATAATGTCCTTCTGCTAATAACTTAAAGCCTTCCCAGAAGAAATTAATTGGCAAATTTGGTGTCTGTTGATATAACTGTATCTCTTTGGGGAATATTTGACATGTTTCAAAGTTTATTTCTGTAGAAGCTTCGAGTTGTTTTAATGTGCTCTAAGTTTCTATTCTTTGAGTGATGAATATTCTCTTTGTTGCAGGTTTGTATATATAGTTGTTGGCTTCTGGAATAGATGAGAATATTTTACATCCAACGAAAGGAGAAGATCCTACAGTTCTTCTCCTTTCATTGGATGTAAAATATTCTCATCTCTTCTAGAAGCCAACAGCTATACATACATACCTGCAAGAAAGAGAATATTCATCACTCAAAGAATAGAAACTTAGAGCGCATTAAAACAACTCGAAGCTTCTACAGAAATAAACTTTGAAGCATGTCAAATATTCCCCAAAGAGATACAGTTATATCAACAGACACCAAATTTGTCCATTAATTTCTTCTGGGAAGGCTTCAAGTTATTAGCAGAAGGACATTATATACAAATCTAGGCACACAAAAACTGGACAATGCTTCTTCCTTTTTCAGGGGAAGGAGATACAATCAGCCTAGATGATATAAAAAATGAAGAAAACATCGATCTCTCTTTCGACGATGATACAGCTACATCATCATCCATAGATGATACATAGAACCCGAAGAAGTTAAAACATTTTCAGATATGGCAAAAACCAATCCTGAGCAGTTAATAAAATCTCAAGAAGAAATGATTATCTTATTACACAAATATCTCATACAGTCTGGAAAAGATACACACTATATACAATTACAAATTGAGAATAGTTCCCTTAAACAAAAGATAGCTATTCTCAAAGCAAAACTTACACAATTTCAAAAAATTATCGAGAAAGAAGAAATAACAAATCAAGTTTTACACAGAGATTATGATAGCTTCAAGGCAAGGATCTTAGATATTCCTTGGAAACAAACTCTAAAACCCGTTATGGAACAATTGAAAGAGTTTGAACAAATTATTTCTCAAAAGATATGTACAGAGTTTCCTATCATATTACACAATTTACAACAAAAGATTGTAGACTTTGCTTTTCATGAAGAAGATGACAAAGGAGTTATTGTAATACAAAAGAAACACTCTAGTGATCTCGATACGGAGAACATAAAGGACCTTTATATTTACAAATAAATTTAAGAGTAAATTACAAAAATCATCCCTATGATTTACCAAAAATCACACCTTTCGTCCTTTATATTAAAAAATTACACAAGTCGTCCATGTGGTTGTCATTTTGTAACATGTTTGGTCATTTATGCAAACGGAAGTTAACTTTTCTGTTAAGGACCCCTCATGTGCAAGTCACGTGAGGGTATTTTAGTCATTTTAACACTAATCCATATTTCCAAACATGATTCCCTCCTTATTCTTGTTACCAAACAATATTTATGTTATTAACACCAAACAAACATATCTCATATGTCCTTTCTCTGTCTACAAGTCTGCCACCATCATTTCTCCATCTACCCCTCTCAATCTCTCTCCCACCAACAAATAATAACACCACCGCCACCATCTGAATCGGACCACCAGATAAGGGTAATCGGACCATCGACAGCCACCTCCAACAACCCCTCTCTAACTCTCTCTCCACCCTCAACAACCACCTTCAACACCTCTCTCTCTCTCTCTCTCTCTCTACGTACGTCTCATTCTTTTTCTCTATATCTATGAAATCCTATGTTTCTCTCTCTAAACGAGAACCACCACCACCGCCACTGAAAACTTAGATCTGATGGAAACCACCACCACCGTTACCCTATCTCTAAAGCACCACTGCCACTGAAAACCTAGATCTGATGTCACCGTTACCTTGTTCGGCGACTTCACCACCATTGTGAACACATGTGATGAAAACCGCCGTGAACAGATCTGATAGAAACCATCACCACCGTGTATGTTGTTGACTCACAACCACCACCATCAGCCTCCGTTTCACACCGCCATTCTTTGACTCACAACCACCACCGCTATCACAAGTTAGGATTTTTATACATCTCATGAATCCAGATCGATCTGCTTTTAAAATCAGTTATGCATCTGGTGGGGTTGACAGTGCAACAAAATTAGGGCAAATAAGTGGGTTGAGTGGAGGTGTCGATGGTGGTTTTAACGAAGAGAGAGAGAGAGAGAGAGCTTAGAAAGAGGAGAGAGACAGGTTCATGGTGGTGGCAAATTCAAGGTGGTTGTAACGAAGAGAGAGAGAGAGAGCTTAGAAAGAGGAGAGAGAGCTTAGAAAGAGGAGAGAGACAGATTCATGGTGGTGGCAGATTCATGGTGGTTGTAACGAAGAGATAGAGAGAGAGAAAAAAAAGAAAAAGGAGATAGACAGATTCATGGTGGTGCCAGATTCATGGTGGTGGTGGTGCCAGATTCATGGTCGCGGTGGGGAAGGGTATTCTGGTGGCAGATTCATGGTGGCGTGGAGTAAACAACATTGGGTGATGGTGGAGGAGAGCTATGGTGGTGGAGGTGAATGGTTTTGACGGTGGTGTAGGGTTTTGACGGTGTTGAAAGGTTGTGGTGGTTGTAAGTTGTAGGCAGAAGTTGATTTGATATTTTGATTGTTTTTTTCTTTTTCATCTGTAACAAATAAATATGTTGAAATGACAAATATACTCTCATGTGACTTGCACATGAGGGGTCCTTAACAGAAAAGTTAACTTCCGTTTGCATAAAGGACTAAACATGTAACAAAATATCAACCACAAGGACGATTTGTGTAATTTTTTATTATAAAGGACCAAAGGTGTATTTTTGGTAAACCACGGGGATGATTTTTGTAATTTACTCTAAATTTAAATACTACAACACTCACTGAAGAAGAGATTCTTCAATTTTACCATACTATGATTGATTATATTGAATTTAAGTTGAATCCCAAAACAGAAGCCCTTCTCAATAAGTTTGGAGAAAAATTTCTACTTATAGCATGAAATATATATATATATGTGTGTATGTGTGTGTGTGTGTATGTATGTATATATATATATAGGGTAAGGTTCTATATGGAAACTCCCTGAAACATAGAACCTAAAGAACTATCCTGAAAATGACACGTGACATATAGTTTAGGGGAAAAAATGGAAAATTAAAAAAAAAAGAAATACTCACTCAAGCCTACACCCTCTTGCGACAAGCCAAAATTTAAAAAAAAAAGAACCCACTTATTTTAAATGATCATAACTTTTTTAAGAATTTTAGCAAAAAAAAAAAAACTATATCATAGATATATTTTTTTTTTTGTAAATTAAAAGTTTGCATTTTGAGCTGGGTTTCATTCTAAATGCAAAATGCAAAAAAAATCGAAAAATGCAAAATATGAACATGGAGGTCATGTAGATGCTTCCAAAATGCAAAATTATGAAAATGCAAAATGCATACCCAAAATGATTCAATAAAAATGCAGCCCAAAATGCAAAATTACATATTCAAACCCAAAATGCAAAATCCGTACATAACACAACAATTCAGCCCAAAATCCAAATAAATTTGCATTTAAAAAAAATTAGAAAAATATTGGAAGAGTTGTATTGTTTGAAACATGATTAAAAAACTAAAAGATTGATATAATTTTTTTGTTTAAATTCATAAAATTTAAAAAGTTATGACAATCTAAAGTTTTTTTTGAGGGGGGGGGGTATTTTTTTTAACGTAGGTTGTTTTTTTTAGGGGGGGGGATTTTCATCTTTGCCCTTTTATTAGTTAATTAATACATGATATTTACAATTATGTCACCTTTAAATCTCATCCGTTCATTTTGATGAGCCAATGGTCCAGATTAGTTCTTTAGGTTCTTTGTTTAAAACTAGGTTCTTTATTGACGCATTATATATATATATATATATATATATATATATATATATATATATAGAGAGAGAGAGAGAGGGGGGGGTAAGGTTCAATGAAGAGCACCATTATCGTAGAGTACTCAAAATACGGTTGTAAAAATGAGGAAAATTAACAAAATCTACTTCGAATATATTATACAATAACACAAAAAATAAACTTTTAAAACATATTAGAAAACAGATGCAAAAGTGATAAAAATAGAACATATATAATTCTAATTTTTTAGATGTATCTATTAGATACATTATACATTTTAGCTCTTAAAACAGCATTGAAAGACCCAAATTATTATCTTTTAAAAGATGTTATTCGTTAATCCGGCCTCTTTCCATATATATATGTGTGTAGTGGTCTATAATTTGTGTAAGAAACAGAAAAGGAAAGAAGAAGATGAGGAATTAGTGATTGAAAGATGTCACAAAAACGTTTACGAATAGAGAAGCAAAAAGATAAAATGGAATTCATGATGGGTGAATGAAATGTTACGTTTATCTTGATTATAATACCAAAAAATCATATGTATACAACTTATATTAAAGTAAAATTAAATTTAGAGGCACGTGTGTATATATATATATATATATATATATAGGTGTGGAATCAAATAAGATGTGTTTGGTAGTAATATGTGTAAGATGCAAGTTATGGTGACACGTAGCTACATTATTGATGGGGCATTCAAATATCAACGATGAAAGTATGTTTGTTTTCTTCCGTACTGCATGTTTGACCAATCGTTTTTCATTGACTCAAGACAGTCCATTATGAGATGAAGGTATGTTTTGGTTATCCTTTTTTTGGGGTTTAATAAGCTTATATTTTTATTTTCTTTATGAAGATTCATCATCAAATGTTGAAAACTCTAATGAGAAAGAGGAAAGTAGCCCGGGTGATACAAAGTAGTGGATACATGTTGTGGATGTGACACCTTAAGTTGGCAAACAATATTCATCATTTGAGTTAATATGGGAGGATTATAAAAATATGCTAGTAGTGGGGGTTTTGAGGCAAAGATAGGTGGTTACTATACACTTGCAAAGGGGGGTAGTGTTAAGCATTTATATTACAACAGAAAAGGTCATAAGCCAACAAAGAAAACTAATGAAAGCAATTCGAAGAATATTGATGAACATAGTTTGATGAATATGAATGAAAAAAGTTCCATTAATAATGATGAAAAAAGTTCCGAAAAGAGAAATCGTGCTTCATGCAAGATTGGGTGTCCTGCTATGCTCAAATTCCATTATCTATCCTCTGCTTTAATCGAGGTCATTACCTTTGTGGAGAAACACGATTACATTCTTGTTAATAAGACTGATGTGCAGTTTCTTCGTGCTCACCATGAGTTGACTTAAACAAGAAACAATTTATTCACCAAGCTTCTCATGCAAACCTTGGACCCGTCATGAGGTTTAAGTTTATGAAACAAATTTATGGTGGGTTTGAAGATGTCGGTGCTACAACCATTGATAGTATGAATTTTTGGAGGGACTTAAATACATTTATTGGGGATCGGGATGCTCAAATGGGTGTAGAAAATTTGGTAAGCGGGAGAGAATTTAATCCTGGTTCTTTTGTTAACGTTTTTAGGATGATGACAATTCTTTGGCTGGACTTTTTTAGGCCGATGATGTTGCAATAGAGAACTACAAAGCTTTCAGGGGTGTTATATCGTTTGATGCCACATTTAGATCTAACAAGTGAGTTGTCATTTTCGTGAGATTTTATATTCATCACTATTTTATTTTTCATCTATTTTTTTGGTTTTTTGTGTTTTGTTAACTGTATATGTCCATTAATTTTAATCAACTAAATATGTAATTTATTTATTTTAGATACAAGATGATGTTTGTTCTATTCACGGGAATTGACAATCACAATAGATGCATTACTTTTGGAGCTGGTTTGCTTTCAAAAGAAAATATTAAGTCATACAAGTAGCTACTAGAGTCGTTTAAGAAGGCATTTGGTACAGTACCATATATTGTTGTAACTTATCAAGATCCCACAATGGGACAAGCAGTTTATGAGGTCTTCCGTTTTTCAAGACATCGACTGTGTATGTGGCATATAGTGCGAAAATTAACATCTAAGACTTTCATCATTTTTCATTGTAGTTTTAATAATAATTAATTTAGTCTATGTACCTGATTTTTATATCATTTTTTTAGGTTGGTCCTGTGTTTCACTCATTTTTAAAACAAGACCAAAAAAGATGGAAGTACCTTCGATGTTATTTTTTGTATGATATGCCAAATACACGGTCGATGTCTTGAAGAAGGGAAGACATCATAAACAGTTTGTCTCATTATGGGATCTTGATCAACAATATATGGTACTATACAAAATGCCTTCTTAAACGACTCTAGTAGCCACTTGTATGACTTAATATTTTCTTTTGCAAGCAAACCAGCTTCAAAAGTAATGCATTTACTGTTGTTGTCAATTTCGATGTAAGGATCAAACACCATCTTGTATCTAGAAAAATATATAACATATTTAGCTGACTAAAATTAACGGACATATAGTTAACAAAAAAACAAAAACAAAAAAAAACATATGAAAAATAAAATAGTGATGAATATAAAATATCGGGAAAATGACAACACACTTGTTAGATCTAAATGTCGCATCAAATGATATAACATCCCGAAAGCTTTGTAGTTTTCTATTGCAATATCATCGGCCCAAAAAAGTCCAGCCAAAGAAAAACCAACAAAAGAACTGGGATTATATTCTCTCCCGAGTAACAACCTTTCTACAACCATTTGAGCTTCCTGATCCCCAATAAACGTATTTAAGTCCCTCCGGAAATTCTTACAATCGACGGCTGTAGCACCGACATCTTCAAACCCACCATAAATTTGTTTCATAAACTTAAACCTCGTGACAGGTCCAAGGTTTGCATGAGAAACTTGGTGAACAAACTGTTTCTTGGTATAAGTCAACTGACGCTGAGCACGAAGAAACTGCACCTTAGTCTTATTAACAAGACTGTAATTGTGTTTCTCCACAAAGGCAATGACCTCAACCAGAGGATGTTGGATTATGTGCAGAGATAAATTACATGTATCATCGTATCCAATGCTATGTGACACTAAAGGATCACACCGCTGCACACCTAATTAGAACCTTTTGAATTATAACTATTTGTGTGGAAAAGAATAATTAATTAGTTTAATTAATTATCGAGAAAGAGAAAAATAATAATAGTTAATTATTATTTAAAAGAGAGATGTTAATATTTAGTTTAAATATTAACGGGACCAGTTAATTAATAGTTATTAATTAACTAGAAAGGTCAAGGGGTATTTTGTGTAATTGGTTAATAGTTTAATTAAAGCTGGGCTTTAATTAAAAAGGCTTGGCCTAATAAGGGTTTATTATATATAAACCTAATTAAGTCTAATTAATCACATTATTCAATTACAAGCCTAAAAGAAAAACCCTAACACTCTCTATCTCTACTCTCTCTCGGCCGACCTCTCTCTCTCTCTCTCTCTCTTCGAGATCGGCGGCGGCGCAAGGCTGCAGGGTGGTGGTCGACGGCGGCGCAAGGCCGCAAGGGCTGTGGTCGACGGCGGCGCAAGGTTTCACACACACACGGGTCACGGTTTGATCCGAGGTTTAATCCTTAGGCGGTCTGGCAGTCAGTTCGAGGCGGTGCAGTAGCGGTGGATAGCCTGCAGCTGTCTAGAGGTCAAAGAAAAGTTTTAATCCCTAAAGGTATAACTTTCTAACCCTCTTCTTTTAGTTCCTGTATGAGTTAGATGAGATCATTGGAGGGGGTTTTGATTTCCGCTGTGCATGTTTGATAATATGTTTTATACCCTACAAAACCCTTCAGTGGTATCAGAGCCACTTCTAACCTCATAGGGAACTAGGTAGGGTTCTGTTTTATCATGATGAATAGTTTTTTCTTTTTATCAAGGCTTGACTTTTTCCTTTTGTTTATCCAAGTATTTTAAAAATCAAGTTTAGATTTTTAAATGGATAACAAGAATTAGTTATGATAAAAGGATAAGGTTTAAGGTTTAATTTTTAAATATTATTATTATGATTATTGTTTGCGTAATATGGTGGCCGGCGGCGGTTTCACCACCGCAACCGGCGGCGACTTCCGACGGAAGCCACGACAGGGGCGGCGTCGATGGCTGGCCTCGGCTAGCTAGTCGGCGTCCAGGTCTAGGCGTCGGCATCCAGGTCTCGGCAGCGGCGGCTGCTCTCAGCAGCTGGCGGCTGGCCGTGGTGGAGGTGCGACGCGGGGCGGCCCAGCTGCGGCTTGCGCCCGCGGCCCAGGTTCAATCGGCCCATATGTGGTTGGTCCAGATAGGTATCTAGTAGGCCTCGTATTGAGCCAGATAGGTATCTGGGATTCCTAGTTGCTCAAGACGAAGGGGATCTTTTAGAACCCACTACCTACCAAGACGCTGCCTTAGGTTTGGAATCTGAGAAATGGCTAGAAGCCATGAAGGCAGAGATGCAATCCATGTATGACAACCAAGTTTGGGAGTTAGTGGATTTGCCTCAACACAGTAAAGTTGTTGGGTGCAAATGGGTCTTCAAGAAGAAGATAGACATGGATGGAAAGGTGCATACCTTTAAAGCAAGGCTAGTGGCAAAAGGTTTCACACAAACTCATGGTGTTGACTATGATGAAACTTTTTACCCAATGGCAATGCTTAAGACTATTAGGATCCTTATGGCCATATCAGCATATTTTGATTATGAGATATGGCAAATGGATGTCAAAACCGCTTTCCTTAACGGGAAATTGACAGAGGATGTATACATGATACAGCCGGATGGTTTTGCGGATCCAAAGAATCCTAATAAAGTATGCAAGTTGCTTAAATCCATGTATGTACTAAAGCAAGCATCTAGGAGCTGGAACTTACACTTTGATGAGCGTATCAAGAAGTTTGGTTTTACCAAAAGTGAGTTCGAGTCGTGTGTTTACACCAAATTCAGTGGGAGCGCGGTAACCTTCCTAGTCTTGTATGTAGACGACATACTGTTAATAGGAAACAATATACCAGTATTACAAGGAGTAAAATCCTGGTTAGGTAAATGTTTCCAGATGAAAGACTTGGGAGAAGCTGCTTATATACTGGGTATAAAGATCTATAGGAATAGATCTAAGTGACTTATCGGATTTAGGCAAAGTACTTATATTGACAAAGTCGTGAAAATATTCAAGATGGATGGATCCAAGAAAGGATTTATTCCTATACAATCTGGCGCGATTTTGAGCAAGGCTCAGTGTCCTGTGTCTAGTTAAGATCAGGATAAGATGAAATTGATACCATATGCCTCGGCAGTTGGTTCGATTATGTATGCCATGCTATGTACTAGACCCGATGTTTCCTATTCTATCAGTGTCACGAGTAGATATCAGCAAAATCCTGGTGAAGCCCATTGGGTAGCCGTCAAGAATATTCTCAAGTATCTGAGAAGGACGAAAGACATGTTCCTAGTATATGGAGGTTCAATGGATGAGCTCAGTGTAACTGGTTACACTGATGCTAGTTTCCAGACCGACAGAGACGACTTCAGGTCGCAGTCAGGATTTGTCTTTACCCAAAACGGAGGAGCCATATCTTGGAAGAGTCAGAAGCAAGATACAATAGCAGATTCCACTACAGAGGCAGAGTACATTGCGGCAAGTGATGCGGCAAAGGAAGTTGTCTGGCTGAAGAATTTTATCTCGGATCTTAGAGTTGTTGCCAGTATCTCTAAACCGATCGATATATTCTATGACAACTCAGGGGCTGTAGCGCAAGCTAAAGAGCCTAGAGATCATCAGCGGACAAGGCACGTACTCAGGAAATATTACCTCATCCGAGAGATCATTGGAAGAGATGATATTAGACTGCAAAAGATACCGACGGAAGACAACGTTGCTGACCCGTTGACGAAGCCGCTAGCTAGGGCTAAGCATGAGAGGCATGCGAATTCTATAGGAATGTAGTACTTGGAACATAGCAGCTAGTTCGTGTTTTTGATTATTAATATGGATGTAACTTGAAACCTTTTATTATGTATTACATTTCATGGGATTGAAATAGGAGGTATTTGCATAATGTTTCGTAGTTATCCATTTTTAGCATGTTTAACCTATCCATGACAAGTCAAGTTATGAATTGTCTAAATGCCCGTAGCTACTTAATGTAGTGGGAGCTACATTAGGGAGGTAACGCTATTATGGATATTTGATGATTTATTCGGGTATGAATAAAAGCACAAGGTTGTGACCAAATATTCATAGATATTTATCAGGGGATAAATATTGGGGTGATCCGCATCGGGCATACTTCATGGAGCATTAACATAAGTAAATCTGATAGGTTGTCCTTAGACATGAGATATTTGGTTTGGGGCATGGTAACTTCTGTACTTTAGCATGTTCTATCGTCACGCCGTAACAAGGTGATCATAAGGGGCTTGTCTAGGTGCAGCGGAAACCGTGTGCTCAAATTGCAAATAGTCAAGATGGGATTTGCACCTCTTTTTTAGAAGAGATATTTTCTGAGCTCCTCGATGATTAAGACTACTGAAAATGCGTGGCAGTGCTCGGTTAGAATGATAGTTATTCATTCGGGAAACCGTAACAGTAGAGTGTCAAAATCAGAGTCGAGAAAATATGAGTATTAGATGAGATCCCTGCTCCATGTCAAATACTCACATTACAAAATATCGCGATGCAAAAGGAAAAGCCTAGATAATCCAAGGTTTGGATTATATATCTAGATGTAAGAGATCTCATAGTCTGGTAAACCTAAGCGTCTGGCTAGGGACCTCCTTAGGCCAACGATGTACAAGAGTGTTACTTATCTTGCACAAGTGGGAGTCTGTTGGATTATGTGCAGAGATAGATAACATGTATCATCGTATCCAATGCTATGTGACACTAAAGGATCACACCGCTGCACACCCAATTAGAACCTTTTGGATTATAACTATTTGTGTGGAAAAGAATAATTAATTAGTTTAATTAATTATCGAGAAAGAGAAAAATAATAATAGTTAATTATTATTTAAAAGTGAGATATTAATATTTAGTTTAAATATTAATGGGACCAGTTAATTAATAGTTATTAATTAACTAGAAAGGTCAAGGGGTATTTTGTTTAATTGGTTAATAGTTTAATTAAAGATGGGTTTTAATTAAACGGGCTTGGCCTAATAAGGGTTTATTATATATAAACCTAATTAAGCCTAATTAATCACATTATTCAATTACAAGCCTAAAAGAAAAACCCTAACACTCTCTATCTCTACTCTCTCTCGGCCGACCTCTATCTCTCTCTCTCTTCGAGATCGGCGGCGGCGCAAGGCCGCAGGGTGGTGGTCGACGGCGGCGCAAGGCCGCAAGGGCTGTGGTCGTCGGCGGCGCAAGGTTTAACACACACACGGGTCACGGTTTGATCCGAGGTTTAATCCTTTGGCGGTCTATCAGCCAGTTCGAGGCGGTGCAGTAGCGGTGGATAGCCTGCAGCTGTCTAGAGGTCAAAGAAAAGTTTTAATCCCTAAAGGTATAACTTTCTAACCCTCTTCTTTTAGATCCTATATGAGTTAGATGAGATCACTGGAGGGGGTTTTGATTTCCGCTGTGCATGTTTGATAATATGTTTTATACCCTACAAAACCCTTCAGAGGATACACAACAGAACTTGAGCATAGCAAGACAACAAATCCTGCATGAAGTACGATTTATTCTTTTCGGAACTTTATTCATCATTATTAATGGAACTTTTTTCATTCATATTCATCAAACTATGTTCATCAATATTCTTAGAATTTCTTTCATCAGTTTTCTTTCTTGGCTTATGACCTTCTCTGTTGCAATATAAGTGCTTAACAATACCCCCCTTTGCAAGTGTATAGTAACCACCTATCTTTGCCTCGAAACCCCTACTACTAGCATATTTTTTATAATCCTCCCATATTAACTCAAATGATGAATATTGTTTGCTAACGTAAGGTTTCACATCCACAACAGGTATCCAGTACTTTGTACCACCCGGGCTACTTTCCTCTTTCCCATTAGATTTTTTAACATTTGATGATGAATCTTCACAAAGATAATAAAAATATAATCTAATAAAACCCAAAAAAAAAGGATAACGAAAACATACCTTCGTTTGGTAATGGACTGTCTTGAGTCAATGGAAAATGATTGGGTACAACTTCAGAAACATCGTATAGACGAGTATCTAAAACGGAATACAAAAATAAAATAATTTACATGGAATATCAATAATGAGGAAAAAAACATGCAGTACGTAAGAAAACAAACATACCTACTTCGTTGATATTTGAATTATCCAAATCCATTGAAACCAGTAAATAAATGAAAAAATTGAAGAGAATTAAAGAAGAAAAAAGAGATAAAAATTTAACAAACAATCAATATAATAATTAAAGAAACAATAATGTGAGAAACCACATACATGTGATTAGTCAAAGTTGATTAATATAACAAATGACAAGTTCACTTAAAAACCCCATCTATAATGTAGCCACGTGTCATGTTAACATTGCATCTTACACATCTTACAACAAAACACATCTTATTTGATCTCATACATACATACATACATACATACATACATACATACATACATACATACATACATATATATATATATGTATGTATGTATGTATGTATGTATGTATGTATGTATGTATGTATGAGATCAAATAAGATGTGTTTTGTTGTATATATGTGTGTGTGTGTGTGTGAGAGAGAGAGAGAGAGAATAAGGGAATTAATCATGACCCTTCATTTGATTTGGTCGGACGGTATGGTCCTTCATTTAATTTATCACCCAACGATTAATTATGATGGCCATAAATTGCAATGGGTAATAGATCAATGCCTAAGAACTGTTCTCACATTCTCACCTAATATATAATTCCTAAAATAAACCTCCCATGTATATATATATAGTTAAATCCGAGGCTATGCATACGCACAACCTACAAATGCAAATATTATCTGTTTAAGAGATTGAATATATTATTTTCAAAACGGTTGTTATTCTAAAAGGAAATACCTAGAATTCATTCTAAAATACTTCTCAAAATTAATTCATTTTAAGATACTTCTCAAATTTGATTCAAGTATTTTTTAGAGCCTCCTTCCCATTATTCAATTTTATGAAATTACAGGCCGTTTCATGTAAAAATATATTTCATGTAATGAGAATTATAATCATAATAAATAATGAATATGTATCATTTGTATAATGGGGATCAATAGATCTAAAAGAGTTCTAATCTAGATACGGCATTCATCACATCAAATTCTAACTCATATAGGTTACGAGTTGGACCTGTAAATTTATATTTTTATACAAATGGTTTGCGATAATGAATTTTTCAATCTAAAGACTTTTGAAAATAAAATAAATTATACACAGTATACGATTCTCTAAATAAAATGGTAAACATCATGAACTTGATGAAGTAGCAAAGGACAAACCTAACAAAAATTAAAATTAACTTGCACATCAGAGATTATGGCTATTTTAGTAGTACATTTTATACATCCTTTTTTATTATTTTTGGTTAAGAGGAAATAGTGTCATAATATTTTGGGAACATGTGTTGGTTGTAGGAGGTATGAGGAGTTTATATATATATACTAGTAAATCGTTTAGGCTGTGCATACGTTTTATGTAATTTGTTTTAAGTATGCATATGAAGTTTATGAAGTTTTTGTAGTGTAATATACGGATAATAGTGAAGGCATGATACTTGTCTACCATCTATTTTTTCCCGTTATATACTTAACGAATTAGGATAGTAGAATGAAATTAGCAAAAAAAGCATAGGTAAAATGATGCATCAAAAGGAACTAAAATTAGTAGAAATTACGAGTAGTTATAGAAAATCATACATGAGATGAAATTAAATTATCTTAACACAAATTAACACGGTAGTGATCTCAAGAAGATATATTTGTTAAGTAATGTCTTATATTGCACAAAAAATGACTTTATAATATGCTTAATAAGGGTCCTGAGATACTTTATTTATAACCAATTGGTTTTAGGTTGAAACTCCACAAACTTATATAGCATCAGAGCAAGGTTCACCCGCGGTAGGTCAAAGGTCACATGGATTCCACGTCATCCATAAGAATCCACGTGTTATGCGTGGAAAAAGAACTCTACACATGAGGGGCGTGTTGAGTAATATTCTATATCTAACAAAAAGTGATAATGTGATAATTGGTTTTAAGTTGGAATGTCACAACCTTATATATTATGAGATTGATCCCTTTTGTTCCGTTCTCATTATGATATTTCTTGTAATCCTTCTATTTTGATCAAGCGTGCAAAAAGTTTCCCGCGTAACTCATGAGTGTGTTAAAATTTGTAAGTAAAATAGTACTTAATTATGATCCGAGGAAAGTAAATCATATATTCCCGATGTGATATGAAAAAAACTCATGTGTTCTAAAATTTATATAGTTAGTTGTAGAGTCATGTTCATCCTGATTTGTCAGTCACTAAGAAACTAACGCATTAGAGAAAATGAATAGTATGTAGGTTAATCGCTTAATGATTTGAGAACCAAACACCGCAACCCTAAACGGTTTATCTTAGGCTCATATCTACAAATGTACAGTTAAAGAACACAACATCTATATCTTGGGGTCTGGAATCAATCTCTCTACTACGGATAGAGATATAATTGTTTATATCTTACATCTTCAAACTCTATTGAGGCAGGATTAAGTATTATTATTTGTTATATTGAAGATCTATATCTTGGGGTCTTTTGTAACGACCGGAAATTCTGACTAGTAATATTATTATTATAATTTTAGAAAATAAAAACTTTATAACTATTACTCGAATAGATTACAATACTGATGAAGCTTTTTGTTTGTGTTAGTGGGCTATGGTTGATCTATGGATTAATAAAAATAAGTGGGCTTTAAATAAAAAGGTGTTGGGCTTAAGGACTAATTTGTAAAGAATGAAAGAATAAGGACTGAAGGAGACAAAAGATGAAACATAAAGGATTAGCAAAAGGATATTAAGAGTTAAATGTGTTTTAGGGTTAAATCCCATCCTATAGAACCTTACGGCAGTTTCAAATCGAAGAACAGCAGGCTTGCGTTTTGGTGTAGTCGGCAAAGGAAGATAGAATATTAAACTAAGAGCTATTTTTATTGGGGAATCATCAAAGTAAGTATTCCTAAACCTAACCTTGATTTATAATTGACCTGTTGTTGGAACTAGATGGTTTTGAGGAGATCGTAATCAATTATATAATTCAATTATACCTGTGTGTCGTATGGTGAAGGTGTGTGTATTAAATTATTCAAAGTGTGTGTGTGTGTTGTTTCATGAGGGAATTAATGTAAAACCGTACGCATGTGGGTATGGATTTGTATGAATTGATGTGCATGAATGGGTGATTCTTAATTAACTAATGCCTAATAATCATCACTCACCATATTATATTAATAATATTTGGTAAAAAAAAGTTGGTGGCTTAGTTTCAAGCCGTGAGCAGTGTGTGTGTATGGTTTAGTTTGTGTTGGTGCTTGCATGTACTAGAAGTCAAGAGAAGTATGTGTGTTCTCAAGTTATTAGTTGTCATATTCTTGGTATCATGGTGAACTAGTAGTGGAATTTTAGAGCTGCTGTAAATGGACAGCAATCAGGTGCTGTTTTGTTTAATTCATATAAAATCATTTGGGTGTCGGTTTGACGTGTATTATATGTTGTTTGAAAGCTTAGGATGTCTATTTTAGAGTGTCTTTAGAAGCTGATGGTTATTTCAAATCTTAAATGGGTCAAAAAGTGAGATTTAGTACACCTGGTCAGATTACGCTTAATAATGATAAAGATTGTGTGCTGTTCAAAAGATTAAAGGATATACTTTAATGTAGATCGGGTTGTGACCTAAGTGATTGTTTGTTGATCATGTGTTTGATAATGTGTTGTAGGTTGTTTCGTGACTTCGTTCTTACTCAGATTCATTGTCTGCTATTTTCGGGACTTCAGGTGAGTTCAATAGTTTTCTAAAACCGAGTACAATGACAAAACCATTTTTGAAAGGTTTTATAAGTTTAACTTTAATGATTAATTTGTGGTATGTGGTTCATACGTGGGTATTTGATTCACTTTATTTGATATGATATGTATACGTGGTTACTTACTTGATTATAATCTAGTATCTTGCATGCTATGAATTTTATACGGTTATGGATTGAACTTAGTGGACGGGGGTAGCAATCCTAATTGCTCATTTGCGGTAAGTGGACCTAGTAGGAAACGGGGACCTTCTAGGATAAAGTGCTAGCCATATACGACGCTGCCGGGTTTTCTAGATGACCTTGGCGGGACATGGTGTATAGGTGCCTTGTGTGCCTGTATGCTGGAGTGGTGTTGGCCGAACGGGGGGCTTGATCAAACATCACGTGGGTGTAAGGAGGAGATGAACGGGGGTTTCCGTTTGTACTTACATCTGAACGACAACGCGGTACTTGTACTCGCACCGTCGGAGTAGCGAAAGCGGCGATACTCTCGGGATTTATGTTCTTAGGTGGGAGTCGCGCCCCACTTGGTACATAGGTTGGCCGGGCACGTGATTAGCGAACTTGTGGGTTTCCTTGTGGGTTTAGACTCTACAGTAGGGTTACCTTCTTGATATACGATTTGACACATGAGATGAATTACGATCACAATTACGGTGATGATGAATTTGATATGATTATGTGATTATTATTATTATATGATGACTATGATATTATACATGATCTGACTACGATTACGATGATGAATATGATATGATTATATGATGATTATTATTGATATGATTTATATTTGACCCGTATGTGGTACATGATTTTGGTTACGGGTTCGGGTCAAATACACGATGGGGCAGGCGTGGTTAATTAATTATTGAACATATATTTGATTTAAGCTAACGCTTTATGGTTTCATAATCCAACTCGTGTTGACTCACGACGCATAAGCTGACACTTGTTTCTTGAAACGTGTCATGTACTCGTGCAGGTGGTATAGGAGTTCCGTCTTGTGAGAAGGGGTGCTTGGGTAGTTGACTACTAGATGAGATACCACTTGGACATTCGTTATTTATTTAATTCATTTGATTGATTTATGTAACGGATTTGACCAAGACTTACGGTGTGACACTGTGATTTTTATCGGTTTGCTTTTATTGCACATTTGGTTTAAGACTTCCGTTGCAAATGATTAATGATGATTTTAAAATTTTTGTTAAATGACATTTTTGGAAATCACGGTGTTACATCTTTCTTTAAGTATGGTTACATCTATAATAAGGTCAAAGGGGATATATAGAGTCACAAGAACGCTCACATTAGACAATAACGTATTAAAGAACTATTCAATATAATGTCTATGCACGTTATGCAATAAGGTATTAAAATACTGATACAATGTTTAAAGAAAAATCTAATATAAAAACAAAGAGTTGATTATGTCATGTGTGAACCAAAACCTATAAAAATCATTACTTTGGATACTTCAAGAGCATGCCCTACTAATCCACACTTCAGAAAGAAAGAAAAATTAATTGTATGTGTCGCTCCATTAAAACTCTTCAACCCTCAATTTTCAAATAGATATAACATGACGAAATAAATAAGAAGTTAGACATCCTTATGAACCAAAGATGCATAATTTAAGTGCACAAAGAAACCCACATGCTACACTATCATCTACTATAAGCTAAATAGTAACTTAGATATCTTTAATAAATAGTTACAAAATGTATGAAGCTGAACATTTGAGGGTGAAAGACATGTACACAATATTCATGAGGAAAATAAACATTCAAATACAAATTAAAACACTTAGTCGGGCATCTCATGCATTCTCACTCTACAAGCTGAACATACTCGGGCAACAACTTAAATACAATTCACCTTAATTGACTGTAAACGATTTTCACAAGTCAGTCAACAACCTCGTTTCCACTATCACAAGAAATGCTTTTGACTCTACTAAACCGAATCGACATATATATGTGAATAGTAATGATTTTATATTCAGTGGCAAAAGAAATTGAAACGAAATAAGATATGCAAAATGAAGAAACATTCTTACACATTTAAATTGGGAGTGGTTTGAACATACTCTTAAGAAAAAGTTGGCCGTCAACCCTTTGCTTGATTTGTGAAGTATAGATCAGTAGATGAAACCAAAACATGTCTACATATGAGAGAGATGATCTGAGAGTAATAGTGACAGTTAGCTCTGGAAAGTGAAGATGCCATGTGCTGGTGCAGGAGAATGAGTGGGTATGGCCATATGGTAATGAGAGCAGAGAAGGTTTCTTTTGGGTTTGGTTACACGCAAAGCAAACAAAGAGAAACAGGGCACAGTTTATAACTATTTAGTGGACACATGTAGGCTAAGGAAGGTATGTGTTGTTTTTATATATATAGGTAGATATATATATATATATATATATATATATATATATATATATATATATATATATATATATATATATATATATATATATATATATATATATATATATATATATATGTTATATATATATGTATATGTATATATGTATATATATATGTATACATACATATATATATATGTATACATACATATATATATATGTATATATATATTGAGAGGTTCAAATGAGAATCTTAAATTAACTGAAAATGGGAGACTCAATCATAGCCGTCCAATTCCCCTCTTTCAATGTAATTGTCCACTCATGAATTCATCAAATGCACCCTGCCATACTTGATTCCCCCACGCTCTCCATCCATGAATTCCACTAACAAAATGAACGGCTAAGATTTAGTCTTACATTCTCAATTAATTTCTCATTCTCATTTAAACCTTCCCATATATATATATATACATATATATATATACATATATATATATATATATATATATATATATATATATATATATATATATATATATTGCTAAAAAATATCTTTTGATTTTACAGTGATCACTTACGGAATATGGTTAGAGACACATGAACATATTTATTACTCTTGATTGAAATAACATACAAGTATACAACATTAAACATCAAGAATGATATGTCTTATTTTTTGATTAAATTATTTTAGTAATATAAAGTTTACTTAAGAAGTTTGTTACTGGAATTTTGGATTAGATGCATGGACTTTGTGTTTTAAGAATGAAATTTTAAATTTCACATTATCATTGTTAAATTTAAGTAGTTTTCTATGATCACATTATCCTAATAAGTAACATTTTTTATTTCTTTTGGTCTCTACAATAATACTAGTGACCATATATCTGGTCACTGCAGTTGTTAAGATTTAACCAAAATCTATGACCTTATATGGTCAACGCAATCTTTATATTGATGCCTTTTACTGATTAGTGACTATATTGGTGACCCGATAAATCATCACACAAGAGAGTGACCATTATTCTTCGGTCGCTACTTAATCTCCAATTAGTTTAGTGACTGACTTGTGTGACGAAATTGACCTCGAAAATTTTGGTCAATAAAGCACTTAATGACTACCCTTGTTCTAATACTAACCACACTATTATCGGGCTGTAGGATTTTTCTTGAAGTTGTTTAGTAGAACTATTGAAGCTAACGAGCTATAATTTGCTCGTGCCTTGCGTCTGGATAAGAGCAACTCTATAGAAGTTCCTTATGTGTACCCATCATTTAACGAAATTATGTCATCTAATAGTAACCATTTTGAATATTATTATAAGTCAATCTTGATTTTGATAATGAAATTACCGCACATTCATCTAGATAAAACTACTAAAAAATATCAAGTATTATCTCGAATATGTAAATATTATAAATATGTAAATATCAAGTATTATCTCGAACATGTCATCTAATAGTAACCATCTTAGTGCCCACTTAAAAAATATCAAGTATTATCTCAAACATGTAAATATTATAAATAAATTTCTTGAATGAAAATTCATTATGATTCAAAAACATAAGGAATTTTGTTTTTCAATGTAAGTAAACAAAAACTCATCAAAATTCAAAAAAGAAAGTAAAAAACTCATTTAATGGATATAATACGCTTTTATTTATATAGTTACTATAGTGAGAGTTTCAAGTGAATAAAATTTTTGAGTGAGAATGAGATATGTAATCCTAGCGCTTTATTTGATTTATCGGATTGTTTATATTTCACTCTTTATTTTATTCATTACCCAACCATGAATTACAATGGGTGAATTATGACAGTTAGATTGAATACATAAATATTTAAGTGATGGCTAAGATTTATTCTCTCATTCTCACCTAAATATTCATTTTAACAATATTTCCATATATATTTAAGAGATTGCGAGAACCAATCTCAGCCGTTCCTTGGATATGGGAAGTTCATGGATGGAGAGCGTGAAGGGAATCAAGTATGGCAGGGTGCATGTGAGGAATTCATGGGTAGGCAATGACATTAAAGGAGAGGGAATTGAACGGCTCAGATTGGTTCTCGCAGTTCTCGTACGAAAAACAGTTCTCGTTTGAACTTTTACGTATATATATATATATATATATATATATAGGGTGCAGTTCTGGAAAGAACACCCCATCGTAGCAAAACGCGAAGAACAGATTAGGAGCGTATGATTTGGAAAAAATTAACGGACATGATTATTTAAAATTTCTCATTAATCTGTTAATATTTTAGAAAACGGTAATTTAGGAAAACTAAATTATGCGTATTTGATGAAAGAAACTATGTTATTTCAACCTAAAATAACTGTATGTGAAATTGCATAGCAGATCGTGCCGATATTTCAAGAATTGAGCGTAGTTTAACAAAAAATGTGTATTACATTATAATTGTATTGAAATCTAGAATGTGAAGTCTATAATAAGCGAAATTATTTATGCAATTTTATTACATGAGCCGATGAGCGGTGTTGATTATCACCAAAATCTAAAGTGTATGCATTATTGCATATGCGCGGTAGAAAGGAGAAGATGAATGTCAATGTGTGGGTGTGTAACAGATTCAAATTCTGTGTGAAACTATAAGATGTGTTCAGTAATAGCATTCTGTTTTGTCAACTTGTCATCCTATGTTGTGGGGTGGATCTGTTTTAGGGTAGTTGTACGATTGTTACTCTTTTCTAGTTCGACATTGGTGGCACTAATTTATGCACACACGTTCACTTTGTTTACCATTAACAATCATATTGTAGGAAGTTTTTTTAATGGAGTATTCCGTCGTCTGGTAGTGTTAATATAGGTTTAATATCCGAAGTTTTAATTATGCGTTCGTCGTTATCGTGTGTATTGTTTCGGCCTTTGAACAACCTCTGATTACTACCATTTGAGGGCTAGGTTCTTTTGGGATAGAGTTCTAAAGGTGTGGTGTGGTGGTTATATAAGTGTTGACTGTTGTCTTTGAGACTGCGGGTATAAGGTGGCACCAATTTTTGCACACACATGCACCTCATTTCCTCTATGTCAACAACTATAAGTTAGTGTTTTTTCTCTGAGTAAGAGTTTGATAGGTTTTTCTATGGGTAGGAATTCACTATTGTGTAACCTAGGGTTATAAGGTGTTTCCCCCTGACTTGGTATTTTTGTTCTTTTAACCAGGTCCTTTCTAGCCACAGGCTTTGGTAGTTGCTTGAACTAAAAATTTATAAGGTTGCAAAGCTACTATCAAGTTCATGTTTCCATAATGTGGTGAGGCTTTAGGTGGTTTAATGAATAAATGGCCAAATGGTGGATATATTGTCAGAGAGATGAATGATGACTGGGTTTTAACAACTATAAGTAGGACTAGAATGAAATGGTACTACATAGTTCTTGTCCCCAAATGTGGTTACAAATAAAGGTAAGAGATGGTGTGATTAGATATATTGCAAGTTACTAATGGTTCTACACTCCTATCTTTTTCGGTTAGAAACCTTGTGAGTCGGGCTGCGTTGTGGTCATGTATGAAGTGAGGAATGGTTTTTAAAGACTAAACCATATGTATATAACAAACATCAAACAGTTCCTTTAATGTTACAAAAAAGCATTCTTAATTTATGCATTAAGAAATAGTTACATCAATGTGAAATTTGGTATGAATTTTTAGTTACCAATTTGGGTTGTAATCTGTATGCATTGGATATTTATTTCATAGCCCGAGGGTTTTGCATACATACAGTATACGGGGAATTGTGTTTTCATAAAAAATGTATATGTAAATGCAGAATATTCAGCTTCAAAATATGAATGCTTTAGTGAGTCCAAATATGAATTACGTATGCACTATATAGAAGGTAGAAATTATCAATTTTAATATGTTATATGCAACAGATTCTGTTTGTCTGTTTATGTTAGAAATTATAAGATATGTTCCATAAATGTCATTGTTTATGTATATTGATGCATTAAATCCCAAAAATATGAAATTTGGTATGAATTATCAATTTGGGTTGTAAGCTAATGTGAATTGGACATTAATTTTATAGCAGACAAATGCATACTATACATGGAGCAAATGCATTACGATGTTTTTATCCAAAGCACATTGAAATTGTAGTTTTTTGTAACATCAAAAGCTTTATTTAACTACATTTCAGAGTAAACGCAGGACTTTGATTTCTCATATACAAGTTTCAAAGGCTTAACCACTACTGACACATAATCATTTCCTTTAAAATTGATAACAATCATATACAAAGCGAGAATATTGAAAGAAGCTTTCCAACATGTCAATTGAGAAAATGCTACCGGCACAAAGCCTTCTCACTCTATAACCTTTTTTTTGTGGTATGGAGTGAGATGGTCATGCATATTTATTTTTTGAACTGCCAAGAGAGTATACCATTACCAAATTATCATTTCCTTTTATATCATTGCAAGAAGCAACATACAGTAAAACAAATCCATATAAAAGTTGCACCAACTAAACTAAAAGTAGATAACTAAGAATAATCAAAGAAAAAAAGAACAACCTCTAAAGAGAGCTAGTTGAGCAATAAAGCAGCAGTACCAAAACCAAAACAGTAAGTTAAAAAAAACCTATTAGTGCCCCTAATAATTTCATTCGGATTAGACATCCACGTACATGACCTAATCAAAACATTCAATGCTTGTATATAGCCAAGATTCACTCGTAACATCCTAGTTGAAACTCAAAAAGCAGATCAATAGCTTTCTCTTGTCTTGCTTGAAAACCAATTTGGTCCGGTGATCCCAAATCATGCACAAAAAAGCCCTCAAGCTTGCCACAGGTCTTCTTTATTTTGAATTGACCTGTTTAACTAAGAGATAAATGACACATCTTTATTCTACCATTTGCAGACTTCATTCCAAAAGAGTTTGGTCACATCTAATTAAAAAAACCTATCTTCCACCTTTCCTTTCAACCTGCTTATGATGATTCTAAAACCTTAAACTTCTTTATGTATCCAATTCTTGGAGATTTATAATGTGGAATAATGAGTTATGCATACAAAGTGACAAAGGCATGCATAAACATTGAAATTCACATAAATTATTATAATGGATCAACGATGTATGTGCATTTAGTTAGTCATGCATACAAATGTGACAATGGCATGCATAAAGATTGATAGTCACATAAATCATGATGATGGATCGATCAACAATATATATATATATATATATATATGTAGATATTATAAGTCATGCATACAAATGTGACAAAGGCATGCATAAAGACTGATAGTCACATAAATCATGATGGATCAGCGATGTATGCACATATAATAACTCATGCATACAAATGTGACTAAGGCATTCATACAAATGATAGTCACATAAATCATGATGATGGATCAATGATGTATGTGCATATAATAACTCATGCATACAAATATGATAAAGCATGCATACAGATTTACTACACACATAAATCATCATGATGGATCAACGATATATTTGCATTCTGTAAACAAGAATATAAACAAGAAATTATCGACAATAAGGAAATAACTACAATTGAATCCAACAAAATAATTTAAACATATAACTTGACTGTTAAAATTAGATATTGGTCATGACTAAATACAAGAAATCAATTGACATAAAGAAGAAAGAACAGAGTACAAACCGCACATTATCAACAAGATACAAGGATAATAGAACAAAAGCGACACAATAAACATAAAATTAATGACAATTAAACCAAACAAAATTCACCAGATGCACAATCAAACAAACAATCGTCAGGTAACAAAATTTAAAATTAACTTAGCGTTACAATATGGGGCAAAAGTATGACTAGGAGAAGAATCCATTGAAGATTTGGTAATAGAAGAAATTAACCGAAGATCAAGACTATACGAAATGAACGGTAATTGAAAAGCGGATATTAGAAATACCAAACAAAATTATGCACGTAAATAAACAGGTACTCCACGATCTGGCAGAGTCATAAATGAAAACTAATGTAAAACGTTATTCCATACTAATACGGTTAATCAATTTGACAAATCTACCCTTTGATGAGATTGATTCAATGAAGGCTGAAAATCGTTCTTCATGTTCTCCATTTAAAATCTCTTCTCCCTGATCCTAACTATCTCTCTCTCTCTCTCTCTCTCTCTCTCTCTCTCTCTATATATATATATATAGGGGAGGGTTCAAACGTGAACTGTTTTTCGTACGAGAACTGCGAGAACCAATCTCAGCCGTTCCTTGGATATGGGAAGTTCATGGATGGAGAGCGTGGAGGGGATCAAGTGTGGCAGGGTATTTGTAAGGAATTCATGGGTGGACAATGACATTAAATGAGAGGGAATTGGATGGATTAGATTGGTTCTCACAGTTCTCGTTCGAAAAATGGTTCTCGTTTGAACGTTTGCCTATATATATATATATATATATGGGTTCCACTAAGAACCGATTTTAGTGCGAGAACCGCGAGAACCAATCTTAGCCGTTGATTTTATAAGTGGAATTCATGGATGGAGAGCGTGGGGGATCAAGTGTGGCAGGGTGTATGTGCGGAATTCATGGGTGGGTAATGACATTGAAAGAGGGGGAATTGGACGGCTCAGATTGGTTCTCGCGGTTCTCGCATTAAAAATGGTTCTCGATGGAACTTCTTCATATATATATATATTCTCTATATAGAATGGAGATCAAATAAAAAAAGTTTTATGGTAAAAAGTGTAAGGTGAATTTTGGAGCTGCCACGTGGTATTTCAGGTAAAAGGTTAAAATGGGTACATTTTAAAAAGAAAAAAAAAATTTTGTCTCCAGTTATCCCCCACCCACCCACATTCTGATGCACTTAATCGATTGCCCCAAGACCCCCCTCATGTAACCCTAATCGTCCCCTTCGATGTTCCCTTCTCAGCCGCCGCCTTCCACCGCCCCCTGTGAAGTCACCTACACTTCTACCGCCGGTGCACCACCATCGCATGCTGTTTATTGCAAAAACCCTAATATCCGTCGACTTCATTCGTGCCCCACGTACAAATCGCCGTTGCCTTCACGAAAACCCTAATATCAGTCGATCTGGTCGCCGCTTGGCTTGCCGTCACCGCTGTTGTTTGCTGCTTACCGTCTCCTCCCCACCGCACACAGACCATGGATTCCGATTGTGCCGCCGCCTAGGGTTCGCTTCCCTTCGTGCCACCGCTAGTTCAGATCTGCCATCACCGATCTCCACGAAGGTAACCGACATCTGAATCTCCCATTCTTTTTTGTCGTTGTTGTGCATCAACAATGGAGGTCCCGTCATCACTGTTCATCTTTGCTTTTCTTTCTTCTTTTGGATGCATCAGATTTGGTTAAAGTTTGTGTATCAGTTAAAGTTTGTGTATCAGATTTGGACATCAAATTGTTCATCAATTTTGAATGCATCAGATTTAGTTAAAGTTTGTGTATCAGTTTTAGTTTGATTTTGAATTTAGGTACATGATGGATCTGATTTAGTTTGTGTAGATTTGATTTAGTTTGTGTACATGATGGATCTATATGATGATTACGCTGTGTGCATCTCTTGTTTGAATCTGGACAACACACAGCGGTTACAGTGAATATGCCAGAAGAAGGGGGTGACGAATTAACCTTTTTTTAGGACGATTATGTATTTTTCATTTACTATTTTGCCCTTGGTTGGTAGTTACGAGATTGTAGTTGTGGGTCCTTTTTTGATTTTTTGATCATGACTTTTGATTGATCCAAGGGCTGAGATTTATTCTTACCATTTGTACTTTAAAACTCTTTTTACATGATCTCCTCCCTATATATATATATATATAGGGGAGAGTTCATGCGAGAACCGTTGTTAGTGCGAGAACCAATCTCGGCCGTTCCTTCAATATGGGAAGTTTCATGGATGGTGAGCGTGGAGGGAAGACAACTGAAACTTCATAACTAGATTAGGTGTAATTTCAATTTCTTAGAATAGTTCAACTTCTGTAATCTAGCTTAATGTTCAGTATTAGCTAAAGTGTACAAACTCTGATGTAAATACTTTGTTCTGTAATCAAGCTTGAAACTTTGATCATAGACTACTTAGCTAAAATGCTAGTATAGATGACTCTTAGTAGATAGTTCACTTAGTGTAAATTAAGAAAATATAAAAAAAATCCTAAAAACAGAAAAATGATAGAAAGATACCACAAAAACAGAACTATGGTACTTCATAAATGAAAAGATTCCCAAAAACAGAATATCCGGGAACATATATTAAAGAGTTACCAAAAACAGATAGCTAGGTAACCAAATTGCACTTAAAAGTTGTATCTTTACAAATCCGAGTCAAACTGGTTCTTCTTAAATAAAATAAGGTTTTGTCATCATCAAATAGGGGGAGATTGTTGGGGAGATAGTAATATCAAACCTAAATCAAACCTGTCTATTAAGTAAAATAGGATTTGATGTTAACAAAACTATATATATTCAGTTTTGGACTTAGATTAATGATAAACATATGTTGTTTTTCATATTAGACTTAAAGAATTTCTAAGTAAGAAATGTCAGCTGACGAATCAAAGTGTCAGCTGAACACTGAGTATCAGTCAAAGGACCAGCTTCAGGAAGATCAGCTAAGAAGAAAATACAAGACAAAAAGTATCAGCTATGCATCTACAAAGCATCAGCTGATGGTGCAAACCATCAGCTGAGGGTTCCTCAAGGATCAGCTGAGCAGTCAAGGATCAACTGACAGTATCTCATTTGTCAGCTGATGCCTCCTACATGACAGATAAGGTATTCTACATTTATTCATTCTTGTCTCAATAAGCTGATCATACTCAAATGATTAGCTGAGCCCTTGGGATCAGCTGATTGTTTAGTTTGACTAGTTTATTAGCTGTATTATGATTTGTGTTATTAGCTGAGCAATTCGATCAGCTGAGCAAATCTAGTCAGCTGAGACTTTCACATTTATCCTTAGCTGAGCAAAATTATATTTGCAGTTCAGTGTCTGTTAGCTGAGTCTTTAATCAGCTAATAGTTTTTCAGTGTAATATTTCATTAAGTCAAAGACAGAACATGTGTTGTTCTATTATGTCTTAGATCTTTCTTTGTAAAAGTACTTAGCACTTTTTGTATCTGCAAAGAAACAAAAAGGATAGATCTTCATCCTCTGGAAAAGGAGAAAGATACTTTAGAAGAAAAGATCTCGAAGATATGCTTCAATAACTAAGTATGGCTGGCAACTTTATACTTGGTTAAGTCAAATCTTCAGAAAGCATGGTGTTGATTAAAGCACAAGCGTGAAAGGAGAAGTTTATTTTTCCAAGACATAAAGTTAGTACTTTAATAATATAATAATAGATAGTGAGTAAACTCCTTACTGAAAGGTAGGTTCACTTTACACACTTTGTGTATAAAGTTAACTTACTTTTCACCCACTAACCCGGACACCCTTGCTTATATATACTCATGCATGGAAACATGCTAAGTATGTGAATAGATAGAGTTAAATACTGAAATCTCATTTGTTGAGAATTAGAAGAGTTAACATTTTTACTTTCAGTATTATAAACTTGTTCATATGCTGAACATCTTAGACATAAGTTGTTTAAGATTAGCTTAGTCTATGTGTTAGACAAATTTAGTTGCCACCTTTTATTGAACTTAGATTTTCCTCATCTAGTTCATATAATTCTTAATTCACATCAATAAGAATTATATAAAAGTAAATCGTGTGTCTCTTAAATTTTAATTTGTTAAAGGTTGTATTCAACCCCCCCTTCTACAAACATTTGTTGTTGTAGTATCCATTCGGGACCAACAATATATATATATATATATATAGGGACGTTCCATCGAGAACCAAAAAAATACGAGAACTGCGAGAACCAATCTAAACCGTAAAATATCTACCAAACGACATGATATTAAATTATGAAAATTATATCAAATATGCTCTTTTAATATCATATCCATATTGTTATATTTTTTCAACAAAAAAAATTTATTTTTGCCGGGTTTTTTTTCTAGCACTATAAGGTATGTTACATATATGTAATCAGTATTAACATATATGTGATCAGTACTATAAGGTATGTTACATATATGTAACAAATTTTTTTTGTTAAAAAAAATATAGCAATATGGATGTCATATTAAAGAGCATATTTTTGTCGTTAATTTGGTATAATTTTAATAATTTAATATCTTATCGTTTGGTAGATATTTTAGTTTTAAAAAGATGGGGATCGGTTCTCGCAGTTCTCGCATTTTTTTTGTTCTCGATGGAACCCTCCCCTATATATATATATATATATATATATATATATATATATATATATATATATATATATATATAGGGTGTGGTTAAACAAAGAACTTCTTTAAACATAGAACCTAAAGAACCTCCCTGGTGATGACACGTGGCATATTGTTTAGGGGTAAAAAAGGAAAATAAAAAAAAATCTCGTTGCCTTCCAGCGTCCCCCACCCCAAATTAAAAAAACCCACTAATTACTTTAAATGATCATAACTCGTTCGTTTTTAAGAATTTTAACAAAAAAATTATACCGTTAAATTCAGTTTTTCGTCCTTTTTCAAATAAGACC
Organism: Pulicaria dysenterica; assembly: GCA_947179395.2. Lineage (NCBI taxonomy): Eukaryota > Viridiplantae > Streptophyta > Magnoliopsida > Asterales > Asteraceae > Pulicaria > Pulicaria dysenterica. Next base: position 21,700,404 of record OX359293.1, read on the forward strand.
GGGCTTGATATATTTCAGGAATTTTTTTTTTTTTGAAATGCAAATTTTGCATTTTGAGCTGGGTTCATTCAAGCCCAAAATGCAAAATTCCTAGATGCTTGGTTCATTCAAACGTAAATGCAAAATCCGTAGTTTGCATTATGAGCTGTGTTCAATGAAACGTAAATGCAAAATGCAAAAAACGAAAACGTACATGCTGTCCAAATGCAAACAAAATTTTCATGTTAAAAAAAATTTAGAAAAATATGGGAAGAGCGATCTTGTTTGAAAGAGGATTAAAAAACTAAAAGATTGGTATAATTTTTTTTATTCAAATTCACATAACTTAAAAAGTTATGATAATTTAAAGTTTTTGTGGGTTTTTTTTTTTAAATCGAGGTTGTTGGGGGAGGGGGATTTTCCATGTTTACCCTTTTCTTCCTAAACTAATACATGATAATTACAGTTTTGCCATCGGTCAATCTCATCCATTGATTTTGATGATCCAATGGTCCAGATTAATTCTTTAGGTTCTTTATTTAACACATGGTTCTTTATTGATCCATTTTCTATATATATATATATATATATATATATATATATATATATATATATATATATATATGTTACTTTATAAAAATATCATGAGAAATCAACTTCTCAAGGTTTTATGGTAAATTATAATAATGATTTTAAAAATCTCATGACAAATTGCAAGATTAGTTAGCAAATTATAATATGAAACTTTTAATTCACCCTTTGCACACTATATAACACAAGTAACCAATGAGATAAAATAAAGGCTTAGTTGGGTCATGACATAAAGTATGGTTTGAATACCATTACAACATTAATTATGACCAACCAATTCAAGCCCTTGTTATCTTGTCTATAAACTCTTACAAAAGATCAAGAAAAGAAGATAACAAATATATATATATATATATATATATATATATATATATATATATATATATATATATATATATATAAAGGTAATTCAACCATATTGAACCATACTATACAATTTGATTCTAGATAGAATGGGATTCATTGGGTATACAATTTTCACAATTGCATTGTTTTCTCTTTAAATCAAATATAAAGCTGTATAGGTGTATGAAACCTACTTATAATGCACTGAATTCAAAAGCAATAAATTTACATTTAGTTTCATAATTCCCAATATCAAGCAGTGGTAAACTGGTAACCAACAAAGTCTATATCAATACCTTATTCCAACAATCTTTCTTTGATCTGTATAAACATGTATCATTGTAAGCTTTTACTTCATTTATCTTTAATCACATCCTCCAGCTGCAAATCCTATCTTTCCTGCACCTACATCATACACAACTCCCATTGTCTTTTGCTGAACATTTCCATATATTCCAATATTAGAATCATCCCCATTGGCAGCAAAAGCTAAGCACACTTGACTAATACCATTAGCATATAGAATCCCTTGAGCTGGAATTTCAACAAGTGTATTTCCCCCAAAAAGCACCTTAATCTTTGGTATAGAAACTGTGGTATAATTGCTTAGATCATAGCATGTATCAAGTATAGATAACGCTTTCGTTAACGGGTATTTCGTCATTCCCGCTCTAAATTCTTTACTTAAAGCCGAGTAAGCCGTTGGTGGGAACCTCGTGATTACCGTTCCCGAGTCTATGATCATACCCGATGTTTTAAACACCGACGGACTAATCGGTAGTTTGGTTACACCAACATATATTGCTTCAAGATCAAGACCATAGAAAGAATTCCCTTGTGTGGTCACAAGTGGTGTATACTTAATATTACTAGCTGTTCCACTACTTCCAAATGTTAAATAGCCGGTAGTACTAGATCTTGATGGGAGACAATATGAGAAAACCTTCCCATATCGGGATGCAGCTTGAGACACAATCGATAACTTGTTGCGACCAAGACCAATCAGCCCGGCAGCACCACCAAAGAGTCCTTGGTTGTTTTGACCACACCCAAAGTAGAAATTATCAATAACATCTTTTGGAGTTAGGGTAAGTCTTTCTGTCCCAAAGAATCCGACAGAAAAAGATTGGTCACCATATTGAATACCGTACACGCATGTTGACGAGCTGCAACCGGGCGGGTTCCCGGTTGCGGAAGTAAGCTCAGAACACGAGGTTGAAGTGCATGAAATGTTGGAATATGTGGTCGAGGCGGAGGGCGCGAATATGGGTTCCTTTTGGCTGTAGCAAGACCTAGCACATGGTTGGCATTGGGTCCAGGTTAAATCGCTCCCAGTGTCAAAAATGAGTGAGAGGTCTTTTTTCGGGCTGCCTAAACCGACGGTCACAAAGTAGTTACCAGACCCGATAATGCTTCCGGATTTTGCCGGGAGGGTGGCCTTGGAGCCTAGTGTTTGTGCTTCTGTTTTAGGTGTGGTGATGGCTAACCTAGCCCTGATTGAGTTAACTCTGGATTGATCATGGGTTAAGATTTCTTCCACAGTCAAGGGTTTCACAATGTCTTGACTCAACTTTGAACATGGTCCATGTTTGTGAACTACTTCCAGTGTTCCCCTTTGCTTAGTACCTGGTTCATGGATTTAAATCTTACTAAGTGAGTGTTTGGAAGTATATTAGAACAAGTTTGTTTTGAACATATGGACTATTAACAAGTTTGAACCAATTGATTTATATTCTGTTTTATAATAGTAAATATTTGTTAAAAAGAAGATAGATCAAGAGGATTGGACATATATGTTCAATGAACAGAAAATTGTCTACAATGTATATATTCTAATGAAGGCATGTAAGATCATATCCTAATGTTATAGCTATAATCAATTATATCTAATTAACACCTTTGTTATGATCTATTAGAATACATTAGATGCAAATTTTTGAGGTAAATCTAAAAACATATAAGAAATATTTTAGGTTTAACTAATTTATGGATTTTTTTAACAGCAGTATACACGCACACATTAATCTATTCATAAATCTACACTTTTTGTCTACAGCGCGCGGGACTTGAACCTATGACTATATGTCAAGGGAACACTTCCAACACCTTATATCGCTAGGCTACAAGCCCCTTTGGTTAATTAATTTATGGATTAGTAATTAAACTTTGATTTTGGTTCATTAAATTAAGTACGCATATATACTTTAAAGGTAATAAGTTTTAATTGTAACTTGTAAAAAAGATAACTTTCATAAGAACTGGATACTTAGGTAACTTGATTATTAAACTGAACATATCGATAATTGACTACTATTTTCATATGACTTTCAAATTTGAAAAACTTTAATAAAACAAACTAAAAACTTAGTTAATATTCTATTAAATAAGACCATAAAATTATTCGATTTAACATGTTATAGTCTGAAAGGAGTACTAGGCAGTGTGTAACCATAGTGCGGTATATAGTGAGGTCTGATCATGGTGTTAGGTTGAAGGGAGTATATGGCTCTAACGCGGAATACCATCCCTTAGGCTATCCGAATCCATCACACCCTTCACACAGCCACATCAGCGCCACATCAACATCCCACCATTTTCTCATCACATCACACAAACCCCTGCATCCATCACATATACCCACATCTCCTCACATGATTTAAAAATAAAAAATAAAAAAGATAACACAAGCCATTTCCCTCTCTCACGCACGCGACCCGGGTCACCCACGCGACTGTGACCGGCGCCTCACGAACACCAGCGATGGTGTTGAGGCCTCGTGAGCGGCCCTCACGGCATCCCCACGCGATAGATGCACCCGGCCTTACCCTGATGGGGTGGCCAAAATTCATCCCACCAAGATATGAAAGCCAGTTAGCCACCAAGATATATATCTCTTTCTTTCTCTCTCTTTCTCTCACATCGGCTCTCTTATTTTTTAATGAAAAATGATTAATAGTAAGTGAGATAGAAAAATTATCACTACCGAACAAAAAAACTCTTATATGATATATATTATGCTATGATCACATACGACTTGAAATATATAACTATATTTATAAAATAATAAAACCCACTCAAACTATTAAACCTAATTTCTTTAATGGGTTTTTTGACTTTAAGTTGATTTAGAGTTTCAACTTTCAACCAATTAATAATTATTGTTATTAGATAACGAAAGGATACAGACAATTGTATGTCGTCTGCTATTGTTTGGTAGCTACCACTTGTGATTTGATGTTGCTCATCTCCAACTAAAACCGATTTAGCTTAGATTCCAAACAAAATCAATCAAACAAAATAATTTAATTTTTAAATTAATATTTTATTTTTATATATAAATAATTCAAATTAAAAGGAAGGCCCCTTTCCATGTGAATCAGCAATAAAACTAGCTAGGGCACAATTATTTTGTCATTTACTTGACTAGTGACAATATATTATTGTCCATGTGTCTTGTGATATTTTTATGTTCCATATTTTTTTTAATCAGAAGTTATATATTTTTTTACTAGATATTTATATTTATTCTAGCTTGTATTTTCTTTATTAAGATAAATGTTAGAATTAAAAGGTAAGATGAGAAACGAGAATGAGTATAATATACTTATCAACTAAGTAAGTAGAAGGATAGAATAAAAGGCCGGAAATATATAGCATTTCCTTTTACATATTTTGATTTTTTAACAAAATGAATGGAATAAAATTTTATGAATAAAAACGACAAAACATGTAAAAGAAAATGATATTACTTTTAACAAAATATTAATCTACAAAAACTGAATTTCATATCAATTGCTTCTAACTAAGTTAAGGTGTTTTTTGAATAATAAAAGAAAAAGGTCATTATCATGAAAACGTCTCAAAGGGTGAGACAGTAGATCGATTACAATCTAGCGATTCCAACATAGTTTCATATATATTATATCAATGTTTTAAAATCCTGGTTTTAGTTGATATGGTGTAATGAGCGGGTTACAGGTCAGCAAGTTTAACCAATTGAAGTCTTAAACCACCCGATCAACCCGATTTTCTATATACACTACAAACATGTGTTTTTAAGATGGAGCTTTTGTGAGTTTTTCTAATAAAATTTTGTTACATTTGAACCAAATTTTATTTTTGCGAGTTTAATTTGTCGATTTTATTTTGATATCTCGTATTGACTTATATCCTTATTCACATTATCATCATAAAAAAACTAAAAAAACCCAAAAATCAGGTCAATAACGGGTTAAAAAGACTAGGTCAACATATTGGTTGGACCGGAAACCCGACCGTTTTCAATACGAAGCAAAAAAGAGCATCAGCCCATTAATTATTCAACCACTATCCCGACCGGCCGGTTCAACAAGCACGGTAAATCCATATTTTAAAACATTGTCAAAGACAAAAACTAATACTAAACCTTTAATATCATGCCAAAATAACCTTTAGAAACCCTCTATGTCTATGAAAGCAACTTCTTATAATTCATTGAGAAGTTTTTGGCATTAATTGTTAACGTTAACAGCATTTAAAATAATAATTCGGTGACTCCAAATCTTGGCTTAAAATTCAGATATAATGTTTTAAATGCTTAATTGAAATATATATTGATAATTAAGAAAACGATGAAAACTAAACAGTCATTTCATATCATGTATCTATAAATCTATTAGATTCTAGATTATACATTTTAATTAGAGTGTTTTTTTAGATTTAAAAAAAAATATATGAGGTTGAATAACTCAATAACGACATCTAATAATTTGTAAATGCATATAAATACATATACAACATAACATCCCTTTTTATGTCGAACAAATCTGTGAAAAATCCGTGAGAAAAAGGTGTTTCACTTGGATTTCCTACGGAATCGACCGTGGATAAAAGCTTAATGGGAAACTATGTCCCCCGGATTATTTCTCACGAAATCCGCTGGAAATCCATTAAAAATTTGTTTTCTGATTCAAATTCGTGGAAAATCCATTAATAATTTTCCACGGAATGAAATATGTAGGAAATCGGTTTGTGATACCTGATTCTCTTGTAGTAAATAAATAAATATATATATATATATATATATATATATATATATATATATATATATATATATATATATATATATATATATATATATATATATATATATATATGCAAACTAAATGTTTTTTTGTAGTACTTGACTTAAAAGTTTTTAATAACGAACATCCCAACTAAAATGTATAATTATTAATAGCCAGCTGATTTGTACATAAAATAATTTAATATACATAATAATTAGGGTTAAAGTTGTTGAATATATATACTGGTTAATTTTTACAAGAGTTTTGCATGTATAAAAATAATAAAAAAAGAGGCATAATGAAATATTTTTATATAGTGTGTTTAATGACAAATTTTGTGAACATTAATAAACATAATAATTTTTCCCTAATCTTGATATGTATACTTGACCGGAAAAAAATTTATATATCATAATAAAACATTAGTAAAACATTCTGTGTTTAGCAAATTTTTACCTTAGATAATTATAATTTTTTTCCTTAACCACATATTTAATTGAAGTGTTACATCACAAATCATCTACCTTATAATATAGATAGTGATTCTTTAGATACACATTATCTAATAAGATTCTTACTATAATTAAGTAGGGTAAGTAATTGTGAAATGACAACATAACCCCACCATGATCACTGGTTTCAATGATGCTTCTCTTTTAATCATTCTTCTTAATTAATTAATTTTATTTAAATTCATTATTGAAAATTCTTGTTTCGTAACTTCTGCTTTAATTTGTTATAATTTCTATTGTAACTTCTGCTATTTATATAAGTTTTAGCCAGTAAAAATGTATCCTATTAATATGGAACAAAAAAATTGAAACTAGTTTTTCTCAGTTCTATTATAAAAACACATACAGCTTAGAGATACGGGGATAGTAACTACTTTTGTTCTCATCTAAATAACAAATATTTAACTGTTTCATAATCATAAAATCCCAAATAAGTAATAAGGATTAACTTTGTGATGTTTAATTAATTAAACAAATATTTTATAATTTGTAACATTCATTTAACTTAATTTTATATTTATTTTATGACCAATAAACATAATAATATTAATGGTTCATTAATGGAAGTGTGTGGGCAAAGAATTTGTGTATATACTTTAGAGTTTAGAGTGGACATATTGATGGTCCCAAAGTCCAATCTTCTAGTGGTGGTTGCCTAATTACCTATCTATGGGTCCAATTCTTTTCTTTCATTTCGTGAATGAAAGGGACAACAAAAGAGGCAAGCTAACACTTGATCTAAAGTTGTGTCCCATTTTAATTATGTCTTAAAATAAGTAAATTTCTTATAGGTATTTATAAAGGATGTATTCATGTTATTATGAGACTTTTAGCCTTTTGGAATAAAATGATAAATGAGACCAATTTTCTTTGTAATTTTTCTTACCAATTATGTATTACATTAATTCTGTATTTACTTCCTTACAATTATATATACTCAAAACAGTACTAATTAATATTATAGTAAGATTTTTTCACTGCTGATTTTGATTTTATATGCTTAAAGTAGCCAGTGATAATTGGATTTTCTTCAATTTGTTTTGTAATATCTAACATGTATGAATTATTGAATTACATATGTTTGCATATGTATGTATATGTGTGTGTGTGTGTGTGTTTGTGTATGCAAATCCAAGTTGTATTTGTTTATGGCGCTATAGGTTGTTTCATTAGCTAGAGGTCTTTGAGTACCATGTTCACACTTCCCTTAAAGAGCTAGTAAGGTCATCACTATGTATAATAGACAAAATTGTTGACCCTTTTGATCTACTTAATTACCATTGGAAGAATTTCAGCCAACTTGATGTATACACATATACATGAGTGCTATACATAAAAACATACACACAAGTTTACATATAATTAAACGCATACATATGCATATGCTTGTAGACATGTATATCATATGTTAGTGTGTGTATATGTATTAGAGAGAGAGAGAGAGAGAGAGCGAAGGTATGATAATGGTGTCAAGGGGAAGAACTAACCTTTAGTGGAGGGGTTACAAGTAGATGTTGGCAAGAAAGAGTTTAGGTGAAGCTTGTGATACTGGTCATGTAGTTCATTTGTCTCCAAAGAAAGCTCTTTTCTAGCAACAGCCAAATGAAAGAAGCAAAGAGAACACAAAGAAAGAAGCAAGATGAGAGAGATGGATGGTGCCATTTCTCCTTTCTCAATAATGCTTCTACTACACATTCCTCACCATTATTTATAGCCAATATTATGGCCTAATTATATGTATAAACTTCTTGCTCTGTCCATCTAGAAAACCCAAAATTATTATTAATTAATTGATATTTCACACTATATTGTGATTAGTGAGGACTTATTAACGAAAACAACACTCTATTTGGTACTCAACGGTGGACTAACTTAATTAGTACGTTGTCATACGAACCATTGTTAAGCTATTTCTCTAAATATCAATTATAGCTAATTTGAATTGTATATTAGGTAATTCGACATACTAAATCATGTACGCATATTGTACGGGTTGATTATTTTCACACAATTAAAGTTATAATATAAAGAATTCAAGAAAATAAGAATTGACGTGGGGATGTACCTAATTGTACACATAGTGGTGCATACCTGGTCCAAAAATTTTAGACTCACTTTCAACCATCCACATCGCATCCACTAGGATAACAAATTCAATATAAGTTATATATATATATATATATATATATATATATATATATATATATATATATATATATATATATATATATATATATATATATATGGGAGGGTTCAAACGAGAACTGTTTTTCGTACGAGAATTGCCAGAACCAATCTCATCCGTTCCTTGGATATGAGAAGTTCATGGATGAAGAGCGTGGAGGGGATCAAGTGTGGCAGGGTACATGTGAGGAATTCATGGGTGAGCAATGACATTAAAGGAGGGGAATTGGACGGCTAAGATTGGTTCTCGCAGTTCTCGTTTAAACTTTTGCCTATATATATATATATATATATATATATATATATATATATATATAGAGAGAGAGAGAGAGAGAGAGAGAGAGAGAGAGAGAGAGAGAGAGAAAGGGAAGTTCCATCGAGAATAAAAAAAATGCGTGAACTGCGAGAACCGATTTAAACCGTAAAATATCTACCAAACGCCAAGATATTAAATTATGAAAATTATACCAAATATGCTCTTTAACATGACATTCATATTGCTATATTTTTTTTAACAAAAAAAATTCGTTTTTGCCGGGATTTTTTTCTATCACTATAAGGTTTGTTACATATATGTAATCAGTACTTAACATATTTGTAATCAGTACTATAAGGTATGTTACATATATGTAACGAATTTTTTTTATTGAAAAAAATATAGCAATATAGATGTCATATTAAAAAGCATATTTTTGTCGTTAATTTGGTATAATTTTCATAATTTAATACCTTTCCGTTTGGTAGATATTTTAGTTTTAAAAAGATAGTGATCAGTTGTCGCATTTTTTTCATACGAGAACTGTGAGAACCAATCTTAGCGATTGATTAAATTAATCAATCGCTAAGATTTTTTACGGCTCATTAATGTTTTATTAATGACTCATTAATGACGCATTAATGAGAATTATTTCGAGAAAATCAAGCCTTGCAAATTAATGACGGCTCACTGGACGCAATTCACGGTTGGGTAATATATAATTTACCAAAATACCCTTATTAATGAGTCAATAATGATGTTAAAAACAGTCATCGCAGTTCTCGTACGAAAAACAGTTCTCGTTTGAACTTTTGCATATATATATATATATATATATATATATATATATATATATATATATATATATATATAATAACACTGTACCCGCGCAATGTTGTGAAGGCGAATAGTTTCTATCCGTTTGGTAGATAGCAATATAGATGTCATATTAAAAAGCATATTTTTGTCGTTAATTTGGTATAATTTTCATAATTTAATACCTTTCCGTTTGGTAGATATTTTAGTTTTAAAAAGATAGTGATCAGTTGTCGCATTTTTTTCATACGAGAACTGTGAGAACCAATCTTAGCGATTGATTAAATTAATCAATCGCTAAGATTTTTTACGGCTCATTAATGTTTTATTAATGACTCATTAATGATGCATTAATGAGAATTATTTGGAGAAAATCAAGCCTTGCAAATTAATGACGGCTCACTGGACGCAATTCACGGTTGGGTAATATATAATTTACCAAAATACCCTTATTAATGAGTCAATAATGATGTTAAAAACAGTCATCGCAGTTCTCGTACGAAAAACAGTTTTCGTTTGAACTTTTGCATATATATATATATATATATATATATATATATATATATATACCATCTTTTTAAAACTATCTTTTTAAAACTAAAATATCTACCAAACGGAAAGGTATTAAATTATGAAAATTATACCAAATTAACGACAAAAATATGCTCATTAATGTTTTATTAATGACTCATTAATGATGCATTAATGAGAATTATTTGGAGAAAATCAAGCCTTGCAAATTAATGACGGCTCACTGGACGCAATTCACGGTTGGGTAATATATAATTTACCAAAATACCCTTATTAATGAGTCAATAATGATGTTAAAAACAGTCATCGCAGTTCTCGTACGAAAAACAGTTTTCGTTTGAACTTTTGCATATATATATATATATATATATATATATATATATATATATATATATATAATAACACTGTACCCGCGCAATGTTGTGAAGGCGAATAGTTTCTATCCGATAACATTTCATTTTTTGTATAATATAGAAATATGATATTCCACAAATAGTTTTTGCCCGGTAATATGTCATTTCATTTTTTTCTTTTTTCCCATAAACTATTTTCTTTATTTTTAAAACAAATTCTTAAAAAACAACTAAACAACATTTTTTTCATTTTTTTGTAGTTTAGAAAGTGTGTAATTATAAAACAATATTATTGATAGTGTGTAAACTAGGAGAGAGAGAGAGAGAGAGAGAGAGAGAGAGAGAGAGAGATGGAGGTTATTTGAGAGGTATATTATTAATTTTCTTTTGTTTATATTTTAAGAGATTAAGTAAAGTAAGATAAAGAGTGTTAAGTGTATTATAAGCTTATATATATATATATATATATATATATATATATATATATATATATATATATATATATATATATACTAAGAATGGTTTTCGCATTTACTTTTTCATATATATATATATATATATATATATATATATATATATATATATATATATATATATATATATACAAAGGATCAAATGGAAACGTTCGCACCATGCGAACACCTGCAAAACACTTCTCTATAACAAACCACTGCATCTAGATGCAGCAAAATTACAAAAAGGAGATCTGATACGAACAGTTCACAAACGATCTCCGCCTTACCTTTATCTCACCTTCACCTCTGCCTTAACCGCCTCATCGCCACCATCATCCTCACCGCCTCACCTCCGCCTCTCCCTAGCGTTGCCACCAAGGAGATCCATCTTCCTCCTTTCTCCTTCCAAGGCAATTGTCGCCTCTGCTCTCACCATCAATGACGGCCCTTGCAACAAAAAGGACAATTGAAGTTGAAGAAGAAAAAAGGAAAATGATATATCCTCCGAGTAAACCTAAAGATCTTTGTTGTTGTTCCTTTTAACTTTCAATCTTCAATTATCTTGTTCTCTGCATCATCCAAACAGATCTGCACTCATGTTTGATTTCCTCTGTTGCATTTTCTTTCTGTGATTTTTTCCCAATTAATTTTGCTGCATCTAGATGCAGTGGTTTTTTCTGGTGCATCTCAGTCGTTCGCATAGTTCGTAATGTGGGAGCCGTTCGCATTGGATCCTCACCCTATATATATATATATATATATATATATATATATATATATATATATATATATATATATATATATATAGGTATTGTGAGAATTGATATTTAGGTGAGAATAGGATAACAAATTTTAACCATCAATTAGATGTTGATCAATTAAATTTAACTGTAGCTATTCATGGTTGAGTAATGAATAAAATGAGGGGTCAAATATAGGCCATCTGATCAAATAATGTTCAAAATTAAGTCTCTTATTCTCATATAAATATTTATTGTCATTTGAACTTCTCATATATATATATATATATATATATATATATATATATATATATATATAGAGAGAGAGAGATATATATATATATATATATATATATATAGTAAAGTTATTGTAAGATGTAAATTGGTGTAAGATGGATCCTGGGCAGTTCGATCTTCATCAAATGCAAGATAGATTTGGTCAAAATTAATAATAAGTAACTAAAAATAAAACGGGGCTTAAGGGAAAATTACGAAGAACCAAATGCTAAACATCCGTAAATTTTGGTGATCAATCCCCTATTTAAATTCAAAACTGATTAAATAAAACTATGAATAATTTACATTTAAACAAAATTAAAAAGCAGAAACAAAATTAATTCAGCGTAGCTAAATAGATATCTGATGATAACAAAAAATTCAATGAATAATTCATCATTCATACTCATTTCCTTCCCTATGAGCTTCAAAATATGATGAAAACAAATATCGATGAATACTTCATCATTCATCCTCATTTTCTTATGAGCTAAAAAGAAATCTGATGAAAATACATATCGATGAATAATTCATCATCCAACCTCATTCTCCTATGAGAAATACATACAGAATACAATTGACAAAACAACAAAATGATGCTCGATTACTATGCTCCAAAATCAAACCCATATCATATTCTTGTCGCCTTCTTCATCCAAAAATTAGATTTTAGAAATAGATAAAATAAAAATAGTAGCGATGAACGAAATTAGATTCAAAAGTATCCTCTGTGGTCCGATGCGTTGATCGTGTTGGGTATCGGTGGCATCTAGAAACGCAGCGGAAGTTAAAATACAGTATAAACAATTTTTCTAAAAAAATGCCACCAATACAACCCCAATGGACCAAACTCTAGACATGACAATGCAACTAAGAAAATGAACAAGATAGAAGAAATGTATACCATACACGTAGCTTTCTTCCTTGTTGTTCCTTGTAGATGATTACCGATTCAAGAACACAAGGTAGTGTTCCTCTACTGGTGTCCACACCACCAAGAGCAACACTTTGATCATGCACTAACTTGAAGACCAAAAGCCAAGTTCTTGTTCTTCCAAGTGTGCTTTTAGAGAGATTTGGTCAAGTATCACACTAAAGTGATTAACCTTGACTCCTTAGGTTCAAAAGGCACTATATAGACCATGCATGACAGCCTTCTAACATCCATAACCGATCTGGAGTCAATAGTCATTAAATACCATTTAACTAGACTTAAAATATAATTAATTCGGCTGTTACTACACTGGGCACGACCGTGCCTGTCAATGGCATGCCCGTGCCTGCTCAGCAAGGCACATCCATGTCATGCTCGACTTGGGCTCGTGCCAGAGCATAGGGCACGGCCGTACCTCTACGCGGCACGCCCGTGCTGGCCCAAAAGGGTACACCAAAGGCACGCCGGCCTTAGGCTCGTGCCAGGCCGTGAGGCATGCCCATGCCTAAAAGAGGCACGTCCGTGCCTGGCCCACCAAGACCCAACTTTTGGGTTTTTCCTTCTCTCTCGTTCAAGTTGTTTCCGGAATCAATACTTGGCGTGTGACCCAATAGGCCTATGCCTCATCGGCAATGACACCAACCCGTGTGTGTCGGTAGACATATTCCAACAGACACCCACTTGCACATGACACACCCACGAAAGGTATCGCCGACATAGATTGGCCTCTAGCAAGGCATCTATGCCCCTAAGTCAGCATAGGGTATGTCATCCATGACAAGTACCAACCTGCAAAGAATGGTCCTATAGATAAGTGATCATTCATCCCTTCGTGCACGATATCCCATGTGAATGCAAGGCATGGAACACAGTCAACCTCTAGATCATCCACGATTATATTTCTCGATCAAGACTAACTATGACAAACAAACAAGTTAAAAATTTGATCCATTAACAATTCAACTCGAGCGCGGCCACGCATTTTAGTGTCATCAATATAGTCAACGAGGTGTCCATGGATATCTCTCAAAATAGGAACGAATACCTTCGACTACATCGTCCCATCATACCAGCAAGTCTTTGCCTGAAAACTTCCCTTATAACGGCTAGTTGCGAACCGCGTTAGAAAGCAATCAAAGCAAGACCCAACTAATACTTAGGAAACACAAGTATCTCTGGTAGAAGGATAAATAATATTATCATCCTTATTTACTCTTGACCTTGTCCATGAAGTAAACTCAGATGAGGGTCCTCCAGTCACTTAATCCATTATCAAGTACATGTTAAGTGTTGCGTGACCATGTATTCAATCTAAGATGAATACCTTTACCAACAACCTACCTCGATCTTAATTCACTTCTTCCTCCCTTACGAAGAACAACCGATCGTGAAGATTTAGAATAAACAAGTTATTCAAGGAAGCGGTTAAACATGCAAGATGGAACACAATAAAGGCTAATGAAAGTACCCGCTCCACGCGCATTACCAAATTCCCATTTGATAATCAATACAAGCAAAAACACACTTATCGATTAATATTCCCAACACATGCATATCAAATTTAGCTAAAACAACCTCAAGCCAAAGTCCTTTGAAACAAGGTGCACACAAGCCTAGTATGACGAATCATTAATAGCTTGCGACAATAGCTTAGTTTAACGGATACGCCAAAAGCTATCCGTGTGTACTCATAAAACCACCATATCTCTCCTCACGACCAATCACTTATAAAGTGCGTGTCGGCGAGATCATGGTCCATTGTCTAAACCTTCGTAACTTCATTTGTTCTAGAAGAACACAATCGAATCAACGAAGCTTACGACCATGGTATTTGTCCACGAGACATCATACTCTTAACGTTTCCGTAAAGATCCAAATAGAGTCATGATTCCCAAGACAATGATTTATGCCTATGAACCATCGTACCCTTATTGTCCCAAAAGAACCCAATAGGATCACGACGTCCAAGGCTATGATCCTCTCATTTAAGCCATCATACCCTCATTGTTTCAGAAGAACCCAATAGGGTCAATGATGCTTAAAGAACCATTTTATTTGTCAATATAACAACACTAAGCTAGCATAAGAGTAACCATTTTACCCCAAGCCACTTTCACCCACCGAACATCAAGAACATATGTCAATATTTCTTGAACTCCATAGGTTCCACCTATATCTATCACATCTTCTTATCAAGCAACAATCCCTAAACCCGGTTTATCAACCGCCAATTTAGGACATTGTCTCTAATAAGATATATATCATAGATATACAAAAATAATACAAACGCTCCCACTAGCTTTGGCATTCATTTAAGTTTCATCATTGCTTCTCGTAAACTCAAAACCTATGATTTCCATCAAGCAAAGATCCAAACTTTGAGATGCTTCATGTAAGTTCACGAATGGACTTCTTGGGCTTGTATACTTTACAAGGATACCTTCAATGTGTAAGACTCTCGGAGAGTGTTGAAACACTTCCTCAGAATTCCCGTGAAGGAATACGATCTTTACATTTTACCGCCATACCTCATAGCCATGAGAAAGTAGTGATATTCGTAAGTATCCGCGTTACCTTCAACATTACCACTAGAGAAAAAATTTCCTTGTGATACCATCCTCATGGTCAATTACAACGGAACATTTTACCACTAGTCGGTATTTGAAGTTGTCCATAACTATATCTATATTAGTCTTCATACCCGAAGACCCATGTACACCCTCTATGTTTACACCAAGGTGTTTGATCATCCAAGTCCATTACTTAGATATCCGACATGGATTGCATCCCACTCTCATCATCTCTCTCCTTCTAGTAAACACTAGGCTCACTACGCATTCCAACAGTTGATGAATTCAAAACTCATCATTGAATCGTCTTCCTCTAGATATAGAAATATATCTATCCGGCCTTTATGACGACTCTCATCAGAAATAGGAAGAGTGATAGGATAATGCCAAATACTCCAACATAGCTATGCTGAGTTTCAATCATCTATGATTGAGTGCTAGTGCCAACATCAGGTTTTACTATTCAAGGCTTGCCTTCCTCCCACTGGCTCCCATAGAAATCAAGTCTCCACTTTCCATCGAGCGACAAAGCTTGTCTTCGAAAGCTTGTGAAAAGGATATCTCATGGTCTCTGTAAGAGTGCCTAATGGAGCAGCACCTCTAGATCCCGGATTCTTCTACTTCACGCCTAAACGTAGGCTAGATAATTTAGGATTTGAGATAGACAAGCAAAGACACTCTTTCTAGTCATATCCCCTAAGGTACATACCGGACCATCTTTATTGATTTTATATCTAGAACTTGCAACCCCCATATCTAAAGAATGTCTAGTCCTCCATTACGTGACCCCATGTGCCAATGTGTCTAAGGAGGAAAGAATTGTCAGACGAGTCTCATAATTCTTATGATGGTTACCAAGTTCAAAATCAAGACACTTAACATCTTTACAAGATTCAAGTATCTTAGTCATTTTTCCCGTTTGATCATATGCCTCGTTTCAGTAAGTTTCGAACACCTTAAAGGTTTCAAACATACCATCTCTATTACCACCATGGGTAAAGGCAACGAAGTGCATGGAGTTAACCTTATGGGTTGCTTGAACAAATCAACACACATAAGTGTGATCGAATTCAACAAGCCACTAATCCTCCCACTAACGCCAGTGAAGGATATATAAGTCATTTAGCCTATATAATACTTGCATTCAACATTTGATCTAAGACCAAATGTATCCACGATCCTAATCCGTATAGACCTTGGTGATGCAATCATTGCTCCTATGGCTAAATAGACTTCGTAAAAAGAATAACTTGTCCAAATCATTTTGGACTCAAACATATCATTCATGATTATTTTATTACTTTTAAGCGAAAGCTTATAAATGTCAAGACATGGATAAACTTTGAAATAAAGAAATTTCCAAATATATTTAAAATTCAAAGAAACATCCATCGTCAAAGAAGGCATAATAGATATAATATTACTCTCGCCACGCAGGACAGATAATATATATACATCTAATAAAGTAATAAAATAGCTGGATCGAATGGTGAGACCCATACTCCCATTTCTTCGATTAGAGACAACTTCCAAGTTTCCCTTCTTGAAGTCCAGCTCTTCACGCTTTATTATTCTACTTCCGTTTAACACCTGCACTTTGAAACAAACCATTTTTGTAACAAACGTGAGCGTTATTGCCACCATTTCATAAAACCCAGCGAGAAGTAGAAAAGAAATGGAGTTAACCATGAATGTACCTGAAGATGAAATGTTATTCCCTTTGCCTCATAAGAAGCTTCAACTCCTTCACACACTGAGGACAAGTTTCTTGCGGCCAATATCCATGATCACCAAAAAAGTAGCACACTTCTCCCGGAAGGGCCACATCCGTCCTCTCGTTGTTTCGTTCCTTAAACAACCGGGTGAACAAGGCCGACTTAGGCTTGATTACTTTAGACTCAAATGTCTTTAGCATGCCTTGAAAGTCCGTTAATGATTCCACCATTTTGTGCTTATGGAAGTTTTTATCAAACTCACCATAGCACGCGGGCAGGGATTGGAGAATTATATTCACCGCAAGCTCCCTCCCAACGGGAAATCCTAACCTCTCCAATTGGTCAATGTACGCCTTCATACGAGAGACGTGAACACTAACCTTCTCACCCTCCTGCATCCGGCAACTGACAAGGGCCTTGACACATTCATAGCGTTCCTCCCTAACCTCTTGTCGGAACATGTCCTTCAATTGGTTAATCATGTCATACGTACTCATATGCTCGAATTGCTTTCGCAACTCGCAACTCATAGTCGATAACATGAAAAGAGAAACCTCTTTAGTGTCTTTGACACGCTTTTTAAAAGCGTATCTACCGGCCCAACTTGTATTGGTAGCAGGTGGCCCCGGAATGGGTTCCTCGAGGATGTGTACCTTTAATTTATGGTGAAGGACAATTCGCAATTGCCGATGCCAATCGACGAAGTTCACACCAACGAGTTTCTCTTTTTCTAGGAACGAACGGAGCGATAAGTTCGGTGTTGTGTTGTGTTGTTGTCGTTTGCCATCTACATTTTTAGAGTACACGTTTTAGTTAATTTGATATAATCCTTGTGAGAATAATTACCCAAATAGGTTATGAAAAACTAATTATTTAAACAAGGCTAAGAACCATATTTCACTCTACTACGTGACGGGTAATCCGCGAATCACGAAGTAAGCTATTTAGGCTGGTAACCATTTTACTGATTGCAACCATTTTGCAACTCTTAGGTCCTTGCAGGATCCTTTGACATCCATTATGTCATTTGGCATGTTTGATCCCTTCCCGCACCAATTCACTTGTTGCTCTGAAATGACTCTGTTAATACTTGACGCCACTCAAAAATCACAACGAATTTTGTAAGTCGTCCGTCAAGACACGCGTTGGTACTCTTGACCAACTATTGGCTCGGCTAGAGCTCGACAACCAACATTGCGAGTTGCCAAACTCACCTTCCACACATCTCCACAAAGGATGACTCGTTTAATGCTCGACAATCATCCAAGTTTTGATAGATTCGGGTGGTGTCGTCTAACTGATGGCGCGTAACTTACTTTTGAAAAACGGGTTTTAGTTTTTCCGGTTAAAACCAATTTTTAACCATTTTGCGAATTAACAAACCAAGTGGTAAAGACCAATTTTTATCCACTTATAATATAATACCATTTTTATATTATTTGTTAATTCTCTATGCGCGGCGAATTGTAAACCATTTTTACAAATCTTTGCATTTTATTATTTTTATCAAAAATTATCTAGCATCCGATTCCTAAACATCCATGCAAAATAATAAATAATAAAACACAACCTAGCATAAACAATATAGTCAGGTAACATGCCCAAAATTCCTATGGGTTTTCCTCGTGAGCCAAACGAGGAAAACAAGGTCGACTAAGGAAAAAAAATATCCAAAGTACCCAGTCGGGTGTGCTCCCACTGAGACCGGCATCTCCATTAGCATCCTGGACTTCATCTCGCGGAGACGTCAACGCCTTGACTCCCGATGGTGTGTTACAATTTAAACTCACAATTAAACTTCTATACTATTATACAAATACATAGAAGAATAAAATGGCATGCAGGCCACATTCCTATGCTACTATACAAATACAAGGAATAAAACAAACGGCATGCAAGCCGCACCAAATAATAATTGAATTACAACAATACGGAACGCAGGCCAAAACCAAAACCAAATCATAACACACCAAACACCACAACACATAGGTCTAAGGGCATATAATATTACCGAACAAGCAAAGCAAGCAAAACCAAAACAAACACATGGTGTGCCAAACAAAACCATGTCAAACATATATTTTTATCAAGATTGTCAAAAAACACTCAATGCACAAAGACAATCCTAGTACATATGCATTAGTGATTCTAAGACCAAGTTTAAAATCACATAATCATATATATTCCTATAAGTATATGTTTTTATGCACTTCATGCCAAGCCATACAAAACATATAAATATAAGAACCAAAATATAGTGGGATTACAATCTGATCCAAGACTGATTCAAAATTGACAAAAATGGAATTTTTGAATACAAAATAATCTGTTTTAAATTTTTAAAGATTCTGGTCGAGAAAAGCCAGAGGCACGGCCGTGCCCTATGAAGGGTACGGACGTGCCCCTCGTTTGTACTGAACCGAAAAACCATTTTTAAAACAAATCTGCCGGCACGGTCCGTACCCCTACAGGCACGGCTGTACCCAGCCGCCGGCACGCCCCGTGCCTCCGAGAGGTACGTCTGTGCCCGGTCACCGGAAAGCCATTTTCGACAGAATTTCTAGTTTTTCAAACCAAATAGTGCAAAGCCATGTTAGAGATGGCTCTGATACCACTGTTGGGTATCGGTGGCATCTAGAAACGTAGTGGAAGTTAAAATACGGTATAAACAATTTTTCTAAAACAATGCCACCAATGGACCAAAGTGTAGACATGACAATGCAACTAAGAAAATGAAGAAGATAGAAGAAATGTATACCAGACATGTAGCTTTCTTCCTTGTTGTTCCTTGTAGATGATGACAGATTCAAGAACACAAGGTAATGTTCCTCTACCGGTGTCCACACCAAGCACCAATGATTCCCACGTGCTAGCTATGCTTGGAAGCCACCAAGAGCAACAACTATGCACCAACTTGAAGACCAAAGGCCAAGTTCTTGTTCTTTCAAGTGTGCTTTGAGAGAGATTTGGTCAAGTATCACACTAAAGTGATTAACCTTGACTCCTTAGATTCCAAAGGCACTATATAGACCATCCATGACAGGCTGACAGCCTTCTAACATCCATAACCGTTCTGGAGTCAATAGTCATTAAACCCTAATTAACTAGACTTAAAATCAAATTAATTTGGTTGTTCCTACACTAGGCACGACAATGCCTGTCAAAGGCACACCCGTGCCTGCTTAGCAAGGCACACCCATGTCATGCTCGACTTGGGCTCATCCCAGAGCATAGGGCACGACCGTACCTCCACGGGGCACGCCCGTGCCAGCCAAAAAGGGTACACCAAAGGCATGTCGGCCTTGGGCTCGAGCCAGGCCGTGAGGCATGCCCATGCCTACAAGAGGTACGGTCGTGCTTGGCCTACCAAGACCCAACTTTTGGGTTTTTACTTCTCTCTCGTTCAAGGTGTTGCTGGAATAAATACTTGGCGTGTGACCCAATAGGTCTATGCCTTATCGGCAATGACACCAACCCGTGTGTGTCAGTGAGCATATTCCAACAGATCGGAAAAGGAAATTAGGTTCTTAGAAGCAGTAGACGGCGTTCTTTTAGGGTTATCAGCATACATACTATTAAATCGGTTCTCTTACCGTTGTCAACTCTTAAAATCGAATATCATACACATATGCATGGCGTTCTGTGACGGTGACTACAAGACTTCAGATGTGGCAACAGTGCTCACAAGGAAAAGCAGCGATGGTCGCCGATAGGTGATGGGTACAAAGGCGGCGGTTGGGTGATGGCTATAAGGGCGGCGGCTGAGTGTACCGCTGTTTAAGGGCCACACTATCACAAGCAGGCGATGTTTTTTACGGTCGCAGGGGCTGTCGCCGATGACCACCGCCGGAGCAGTGGTTTGGGATGACAAAAGGAGGCGGTGGGTTAGGTGAAACGAAAATGAAAGGTTTAAATTTGGGGTAGGATAATTTTAAGGGCAGGACAGAGAATACATAGTAAACTACGCAAAATACCCCAAAATAAATTGAGACACGTGTCATCCTTATAATCCATCTTACCCATCTTACATTATTTTAACATCTTATTTGATATATATATATATATATATATATATATATATATATATATAATACTACAGACTGGCTATTAGACCGGTTATGATTTATGGATCTGAGTGTTGGCACCTAAAAAAGGTGCAAGCGGAAAGGATAGAGATGGCAGAAATGAGGATGCTTAGATGGATTTTTGGGAATACTTTGTTAGATAGAATTCCGATTAGTGTTTTCAGAACCGAACAAGGAGTGACGTCTATCATCAAGAAGTTGAGAGAAGTAAGATTGTGCTGGTTCGGACATGTTAAAAGGAGGCAACCAACTGCGACAGTTAGGAGGGTAGAATCGATATTAGTTGAGGGCACTAGGAGGCGTGGTCGACCTTGTTTAAGGTGGGAGGACAAAGTTAGGACAAATCTGTAGGAGCTTTCTCTTTCTGAGGACATGATCTCAGATAGGTTATCCAGGAGAATTAGGATTAGTACTCGGGCATAGGAAGGTGGGAGTTTGGGAAATTTAGGCTTAGGACTAGATAGGAGTTTGGATTCTCCCTTTTTTTCTAACTAAATTAGTACCCAATCCTTACATTCTTACTTTTTAGTACATCGTTAGTAGTGCCTAGTAATCTCTTCTTTATTAAATTGTATTACCTTGATTATCTTATATACTCATTAGTTTTTTCCCCACTCGTTTTACTTAGGTTTTAATATTTTTCATGGTTTTATTTTTTATTTTTATTTTCATTTTTTTCTCTTTATTTTTTTTTATTTTTTAAGTTTAAGTGTTGTTTTTTTTTCTTTTACTTTTCCTATCACTTTCGCTACCGGAGGTCTACTTCGGGAAGCAATCTCTCTACCCACGCGTAGAGGGATAATAGTCTACATTTTACCTCCCCCATACTCCATCGAAATGGGATTGGGTAATGTTGTTGTTGTTATTGTTTTTTATTGTAGTATATATATATATAATACAATCGGGAACTATTTTTCTTGCGAGAACAGTTTGTAACACTATTAATGGCTCGTTAATAGGGATATTTTGGTCATTTAAATATTTACTCGACCGTGAATTACGTCCAAATGAGCCATCATTAATTGTGGAGGCTTGATTTTCCCTTCACTAATGCGTCATTAATGACCCATAAATGAGTTACTAATAACTATTAATAGATTGTTAAATGAACCGTCAAATATTCTTAGCCATTAAAATCAAGGGCTAAGATTGGTTCTCATATTTCTCGTACGACTACCAGTTCTTATATATATATATATATATATATATATATATATATATATATATATATATATATTCTATGTAATACCATTATTGACTGATTAATAGAAGTGTTTGGTCATTTATATAGTTACCAAGCCGTGTATTGCATCTACGTAGACCATCATTAATGAGCGAGACATGTTTTTCCAAAATATCCCTTTGTCAATGCGTTATTAATGAGCCATTAATGACATATTAATGAGTCTTTACAATTATTAGCCATTGATATATTTTAATCAATGATCAAGATTGGTTGTTGAACTTCACTTACGAAAACACCTCTCATTTGAATACTCCCATATACGAGAACTGAGGGTTGTTTTTTATGCAAGAACTATGAGAGCTGTTTGTAACACAATTAATGGATCTTTAATAGGGTATTTTCGTTAGTTAACTATTTACCCAACCGTGAATTTGTGAGGATAGACCGTCATTAATGAGAGAGACATGTTTTTTTTAAAATACCCCTCATTTATGAGTCATTAACAACTCACTAATGATTCACATAATTATTAGTCACTGATTCATTATCTATATAATCAATTCTCCACCAAAAAATACTATTCATTACAATTTTTAGTTTTAGCCCTCAAGTTTATTTATTTCCATTATACACCCTTAATAAATTTATAATTTTAACCCTTAAATTTATTCTTTTTATTATACAACCTTAACCCAAGTAAATCACTATTCATAATAATTTTTAATTTTAACCCTCAATTTTATTTTATTATACACCTTTAAGTTTATATAAATTACATTTAATATAACACAACTATTAAATACATTTAATTTAGCTTTTCTCTCCCACTTTAAGTTTAAGGGTTCAATTACTGTTATACATCATTTCAAATTTTCAATTCAACACTTAATAAATTTTCAATTTTTACCCTTTAGTTTGTATATGTTACTTTTGACCTTATAACATTACCAGCTAATGTAGCCACATGTACGTAATGTAATCAGCATACAGTAGATGCATGTTAACCTAAGTTTTTTCTATGCATTCTAACTTTGAACAACCATCTTATATATTATATTTTGTATAAATTAAATTAATAAGAATATAATTGTTTGAATATCACCCAACGCAACACGAGGGCTTCATATATCTTGTTTTAATCAAAAGTCCAAGATTAGTTCTTGCAGTTTTGGCACAAAAAACTGCTTCATATATATGTATGTGTATATATAGGGTAAGGTATATTTAGAACCTCCCTTAAACATAGAACCTACAGAACTATCCTGGTGATCTGACGTGGCATTATGATTAGAGGCAAAACTGGGAAAAAAACCCGCGCGCCTGTCTCCAGCCACCCTCAAGCCAACTTTTTTTGTAAAAAAAACCCACTTTAAATAATCATAACTCATCCATTTTTATGAATTTAAGCAAGAAAATTATATTATTAGATTCAGTTTTCGCCCTCTTTCAAACAAGACTAGGCTTGATATATTTCTGAAACTTATTTTTAGATGCAAATTTTTCAAAAATTGCATTTTCACTTGGGTTTCATTTCCAAATCGAAAATGCAAGATAGCGAAGATGCAGGTCATGCAAATGCTTTCAACATGCAAATTATGAAAATGCAAAATGAAACCCACAACTTTACACAACACTACAATGCAGGCAAAAATGCAAATTACATATTCAAACTCAAAATGCAAATTCTTATACACAACACTACAATGCAGCCCAAAATGCAAATTACATATTCAAAATTTGCATTTTCAAAAAGAAAATTTAGAAAAATATGGGAAGAGTGGTCTTGATTGAAAGAGGATTAAAAAACTAGAAGATTTGTATGATATTTTGTGCTTAAATTCACAAAACTTAAATAGTTATCACAATTTAAAGTTTTAAGGGATAAAATTTTTTTTAAGTTGAAATGGGAGAGGAAATTGACATGGGTTTTGGGGAGGGGGAGGGGATTTTCATGGTCCCGTATTATGATACGGATGAAGCAATTGCTAGATTATAAACTTACTAGTGTGTGTTTGTTTGTTAATTCGGTTCTAGAGAGAGAGAGCCGAGAGAGAATATGGAGAACGCAAACACAAGAGTATTTGTTATGCAAAGCTTTTTTTAGAATGTGGGGGAAATGTCTTTATATAGCATTTTCCCAACTTTGAGTAATTACATATTACACCCCTCACTTTAATATTTCTAACAATCTCCCCCTAAGTTGGGAAAATGCCTTTATATAGCATTTTCCCAACTTTGAGTAATTACATATTACACCCCTCACTTTAATATTTCTAACAATCTCCCCCTAAGTGAGGTGCGTAAACATTCACAATAAATAAATACATTAATCTATTCGTATGCCGATTTGTTGCGAATGCCGAATGCCACTTGCCACTTGCGTATTTTCCTTCTGCTTGCCAGTGTCGTTCTCATCCTTTCAATAGCACGATAGGCTTCAGCATGTTCTTCATCAGTGTAGGCTGCCCGGTTATCCCAAACTTTCTGATGTATCTTATGATGCAGGATTTTCAAAGTGCCGTCTAAATATGACATTAATTCATCAAGTCTGATGAATATCTTTTCTCCTTTTGAATTCCTTGAGACAACACCTCGATCGCCTTTAAAGTTTGGATGCCCATCACAGATAACTGTCAATTCTTCAAGCTTTTCTAGATCAGGATGGCTCTGGTTAGGCTTTAAGAGATTGACTTTCAGATAGTTGTTTTTAGCTCCGAGTTGCAGATCATGTTCCTCAAAGTATTCCATTAAATTTCTCATGTATTTTATCAGAGCACCCCTTCCAAACTCTTTTTCAGGCCACTTTCCTCTTTTCTGAGAGAGGGTGTCAAAGATAAAGCTGATGTCTTCAATACTAACAAACCTTAAATCTGCTTCGTTGAGGAAGTATGACAGGTTGTTTGCTCTTCTGACATGAAAGATGGCATACTTTAGTCTGAAGGTTGTCTTAGTATAGATATTGATAAGTTCAACTATTGGATACTCTGATTTGATCTCTTCGGGTTTTGTCATGGACTGAGAGAGTATGTGTTCATATCTTCTTCTCTATTTGTCCTCCATGTTCCGCAACTCAGGGGAAATAACCTGTATTAGCTCATTGCTGAATATGTCTGGAATTCTTTGTTCAAGATTTGCAGCATTGACAAAATACGGTTTACATATTGGTTGTTGGGAAGCACTTCTTGTGAACATGTTGCCTGCATCAAGTCCTGTATCCCCACGATACACTAGAGGAGCAGGTGGCACAATGAAGCTCCTAGGCAAGGGTCATTCAGATTCTTGTCTTGCTTTCTCAGCTGCCTCTCTCTGTCTGTTTCTTTCAAGTACATCGGCAGCTGATTCTTAAAACTGACCAGGAGGAGGAGGGAATCTTTCATGAACTTCAACGTTTACTCCATTGAGAACCCTGGACACATCAAAGATTGGTTTCTTTTGTTTAGGCTTTCTCCTAGCTTCCCTTTTAGAAATTGCTTCCCTTTCTTTTCTTTTAAGAGCAAGTTCTTTTTCACTGGGAATATCATCAAATTTGTGGACAATTCTAGAAGAATCTGGACGTGTAGCAAACTCGACATATTCATCAATGCCTTTGAATAGTCTTTCCATCTCAGAATCCTCAGTCTCCTCCTCCGGTTGAGCAGAACTACCTTCCCCCACATGCCTTACAGGTGATGTGTGTATGGACTCATATAAATCTTCCACTTGTTCCTCTGAGTCACTAGACCAGTCAAACATCTCGGCATAGGGCTGCTCGTAAGGTATTTCACCTTCTTCAAGATCACTTGGCCTCGGTTCAGATTGTTGCTGAGTTACATAAAGTACAATTTGTTTTTAGCATTTTCCTTTTGTTGTCGTTCATAAACTTCATCGGCCATATGTTGTTGTTGTTGACTCCCAGACCCAGCTGAAGTTGTAACTGCAGATAAGTATGAACTGAGTTGGGGAACATGTATAACTGGTACATTTGCAGCCGCAAAGGGAGAAGTCATATATAATCTTCTTCTTTTCTCCCCCTCGGTTTGATCATCAGGATCTTGATCATCCCGCCTCCTCTTGCTTCCCTGAGCCTGAGCCTGACAAGTTTGTTCAAGTAGTGTCAGCCGATCAGTAACCTTTGATAGTGAAGTGTAGAAACCTCTGGTGATCCCATCTATCTTGTTGTTTACATCTTCATGAAACTCTTGAAAGTCATCCATGGAGATTCCTGATGGACGCTGTTCGTTGCGAAGAGTGGTCAGAAGGTCTTGATCATGAGCTGGTTCTGGCTGTTGTTCCAGAAGTCTGACATATAGCAAGCTCTTTAAGGCATCAACTGACATAGATGATGGATCAGGCTGTGGCTATGGTTCTGGCACTGAAGTTCTAGCATTAAGGAGTTATTCTATTCTGTTCAATTGTTGAGCTTGGGCCTGGGAAGCTTGTTCAATCCGATCCAACCTTTGATTTGTCGTTAGCAGTTGTTGGTGGATTGGTGACACGGCTTGTTGAATGTCATCATGAAGTTCTGCACGTGAAACAAACCTGGAATCACGAAGAGTTCCGGTTGAGGTACCAGCCACAGAGGCAGTACCACCTACTGGAGCAGCAGGTATGTTGGCTCCAGCAGGATTTCCTTCCAATCCTCGAATGGCACCTGAAAAGGTACCACCTCTGGAAGTTGAGGAGACTTGTTGAGCCAACAAGCTCAGTGCATCTATGGTAACACGGTATTGATCAAGATATGCGGAAATCCGCGGTATATCAAATTGTGCACGAAAAGGAGTCGAGGACGAGGGAGGCAGTCCTCTTTGTTCAATAGGTCCAACACCCAATTGGGGTTGACCCAGTGTATGTGCTATAACCCTATGCAATAAATACGGTGCCTGTTGAGAGACACCGTAGTAGCTAGGAGGGGCAGAAGTTTGCACGGGTGGGGTCACCGCGACTTGTTCAATATGAGGCCCAACAATGTCAGGCCCCATAGTGGATGTTGCTTCCCGGATTTCTTGGTGTGGGGAACCCTCAGCACTCTCTTTTTCTTTTCGTACCTCCTCTCGTTCACTCATACTTCTATCTACTTCTTCTTCACCACTACCAACTCCATAACCTGCATACTGATTTGGATCTAACAGGGAATCAGGAGTAACAGAGCCCACCTCAACAGATACATCAGGTGATTGAGCGACGGCTGAGTTGTCATGGTCAGGAGCAATTATGATATTGCGAATGATAAGAGGGACAGTTGTTTGAGTAGGTGAGATCAAAGGGATGACCAAACCACTAGATTGAGGAATGGGAATTTTTTGAATGGGTTGGGTCTGGTCAGGAGAGGTAGAGTAAGGATCGGTAATTTCATGAAAGAAGGGGTACTTTCAGCTGGTTGCTCTATGGGATGCTCAGGGGTGCCCATGGGAGATATAACAGGTTCAAAGGCAGGGGCACCTCCTGGATGAGATGCAGACTCATCAGATGAAGATTCAGAACTGGAAGACTCGGTGAAAATGAGTCCAAGCTCTTCTAGAACGGCTTTGTTGCGGGTTAGTTGAGAAAGAGTTTGTATAATGGCTTGAATGGTGGCGGGATCATAAGTATCCCCTCTATCCCTACTGTCAACACCTTCACCTTCTTCACCACCCTCTCAGAATTTTCCCTCTCCTCTTCCCTCTCAGCATCTCCCGTAGATAGCTGAGGCCTATTCTCTACATCCTCACCAGGTGCTACTCCTCCCTAGGCAGGTCTGGCCGGCTCTGGCCCGACCATGGGAGGTATTCCCTCACTCTCCCTATAACTCTTAACAATATGATTCTGCTCACAAAGATCTAAGAGAGATGTAGGGAATGGTCTTGGAATATGCAGATTGGTCGGGTTGGCAGGTTTAATATGAATAAAGAGTTTTGGTGAAACAGAAGGTAAACCTTCCCGACGAGGGATGTCTGGATATCTATCCATCAGACTCTGGACTATCATAGGAATGAACCTCTGATAAGGCAAGAAGTTGCCCTCCTTCTTCTTTTGGGAGTGCTTTCTCAACATAGTAGCTTTGAAGTCTTGAAAGAAGAGGAATGCATAGTCCACATTCAAATGAGTTGCAGCCGCTACAAAGATTTTGAATTGGTGCTCTGTAGGGAACTCATACCCTGAGTGCTTTGGTGTCAAACACCTTTGAAGTACAGTCAGCAGGGAGTTGTATTTCAGGTGTAAGTTGGTCCTTTTGAACTGGTTTTTCCTTACAAGCTCACCATCATAGCCCATAGCCCTCACAGTAGCTAGACAATCTTCCTCTGTTGGTATGTCATCAAAAGCAGTGGCAGGTGGCCGACTGTTTGCTCTTGGAAGTCTGAAGATGCTTCTTAGCCGACTGACAGAAATTTCAACAGTGTACTCATCAACCTCAGCATATATGACCTCTTGGTCCCTGTCATTGGTGCTGACCTCACATGTTTTCCAGAATTGTTTGACATAGAGTTTAGGGACATGTGTGCCAGTGATAGCAGGGTTATAGGTTAGAAGGTAGTTTAAAGGGTGGATTTTCAGAATCTCAGTGATGATTGGGAAGTTAGGATTTCTGAGTTTGGTGAGGTCAGTGTAATGGTTGTTCTCATGGGATTTGGAATTTAAGAACTCTGCTTGAGGCATGATCTCTTCTGGGTCAACAATAGCTTGTGCCATCTTATCTGTACAGATATGTAAAACAGTTAAGTCACAAAGAAAGAGATGTGCAAGTTGACCTGACTTAGCTTTGAAAATGATTGGAAATGTGGTCAAAGTTAAGTGAAAGAGTCAAGATTGACTGACATTTGACCACGCGTATAAAGTTGGAAAAATTTTGCTAACACTCTTAAGTCTGAAAATTCCATTGTGTACACGATGATTTTGTGTATAACAAAGTTGTTTGAACACTTTGAAAATGTCAATTAGTTGATTACAAACAACTTTGTAATACTTGGGTGTTATCCAAAAATCATCATAACATCTCTTTTTAGATCAAAAATGGAATTTATAGTGAAAACTCATACACCCCAAGAACACGAAGAACACTTTTTGATATTTGTGAAATATTTTTGCACCAAAGTGTTCCCCATATGTTCAATAGTCCCATCACAAACTTGGATAGATCAATCAAGTATGTTTCATATCCCAAAAGTTCAATCAAAGTCTAGAAAACCCTAGTCGCATTCAGATGTTCTAGGGCCAAAAATCATCTTTTTAACTCAAAATTTTCAAAATGTAAACCGTACAAGTTGTTACCTATATGATCATGAGTATTTTGAGATAAAATTTGTAAATTTTGGCAGCGTAACAAGAGAGTTCGTGATTTCAAGTAACCAAAACGAGAGAAAAACTTAAGTGATTTTTGAATTTTGATCGCATAACTAATCTGATGGGGGATGGGACGGTTATAAAGTGAAAGAACACGTGTCGCGTGTTGATTGGATGATCCAACGGTGAAAAACACGGCTGATAGATGAATCGCATGGTAAAAAAATGCGTCTGATAGGATTTTCGAATCGCATGCGATTCACCCTTTGGTGTGTCAATCGCATGCGATTGAGCCTGTTGGTCCAATGTTTCAATTTGTCCGTATCGCATGCGATTCATCGTATTGATGTCAATCGCATGCGATTCAACCTTTGTTGAATTTTCTTAAGGTTTCCAATCGCATGCGAATCACCTTTTTATGTTTTAATCGCATGCGATTAAGCCTTGGAATTCTATCAATTTACTTGAATCGCATGCGATTGGTCATTGATTCAAAATAATAATCATGCGATTGATGACCAATGCGATTGAGTCATAGAATGCGATTGTTTGTGAACAATACTCAACACTTAGAGATTTTCCGAAAATTCAAAGTATCTGGAATTTTGAGTTAAAAAATTGATATTCCAAGATAGTTTGAATTTAATGTTTATTTTGACACTCTCCCCCTAGACTCTTGCATTTATTCGTGACAATTTGGTTTAGAGTTTTGGAGATTGTGTCAGTTGTGAATTTCTCCCCCTACACATGTGCATAATGTGTATTAAATTTAATACACATATGTAACATGTGTATAACCAGGAAAACACACTCCCCCTTGATTGTTGCACCAGATATCTGCACAGAGAACAAACAGTATAACACCTACTCTAAACAAAAGAAAAGAAAGGAAAAGAAAAGAAGGTAACAATATGCTAGATTTGTAGATTGAGCATGCCTAACTTGGATACCAACTCAGTGAATCGACTTTCGTCTAATGGTTTGGTAAACAGGTCAGCCAGCTGATTTTTAGTAGGCACATACTGTAGCTCAATTAATCCTTTCTTAACGTTATCTTTTATGAAGTGATAACGTATATCAATATGCTTGGTTTTAGAGTGGTGTACCGGATTGCAGGAGATGGCGATGGCAGACTGAGAGTCACATAAAAGTGGAATTTTGTCATACCTGAGACCAAAGTCCGATAATTGTGTACGTATCCATAGACTCTGTGAGCAGCACATTGCAGTAGCAACATACTCAGCTTCTGCTGTAGAAGTAGATACGCAGTTTTGCTTCTTTGATGCCTAACAGACTAACCGATCTCCCAGAAAGTGTGCACTACCAGAGGTTCTTTTCCTATTAATCTTGCAACCGGCATAGTCAGCATCGGAGTAGGTATGGAGATCCAGATTTAAGTCCTTGGGATACCACAGACCAAGATCCATAGACCCCTTGAGATATCTGAAAATTCGCTTAACAACTAACAGATGTGACTCCTTTGGATTCGCCTGCTATCTGGCACAGAGACAGGTAGGGAACATGATATCTGGACGACTTGTAGTTAGGCACAGTAAAGATCCAATCATCCCACGGTAAGTTTTGAGATCCACTGGAGAGCCATCTGGACTTGCTGAGAGTTGTGCTTTGGCAGCTATGGGTGTGGAGATAGGATTACAGTTGAGCATATCGTACTTCGTGAGAAGATCCTTGATATACTTGGACTGGCAAATGAAACTGCCATGACTCAACTGTTTCACCTGGAGTCCGAGAAAGAATGACATCTCTCCCATCATTACTATCTGCTACCCTTTCATCTCTCCCTCCCTCTCTCGCACACATTGTGTTAAGAAATTAAGAAAAAATTAATCGATTGAGTTAATTAAAGCTAGCTAGCAATGGAAGGTAAAGGTCGTCGTCCATTGAATCCAAATCTATGGAATACAGGTTAGATTTCCTAGAGCCTGCAAGTAGTTCATCACAAAACTGTCCGATACTAAATAGATTATGACCCAATCCTTCAACATAGGAGACCTTTTTGATCTTGATGTGCTTCTTCTCAATGTCTCCGTACCCCATTATTGGTGCAACATTGTCGTTCCCAAAACGTACATTCCTGGAGTACTTAGGAACATAATTCTTGAGAAGACTTTTGTTGCCGGTCATATGTTTGGTACAGCCGGAGTCAAGGTACCACAAGTGAGGCACCTGCAAAAAGAGAATAAATCACGTTTAGGTCCCCATATAGGAATGGGTCCTTGATTGTTAGTCCCTAGAAGCGATTGAGCAGTGATGTTGTCTGCTTGTGGTGGTAAAACTTCTACTGATCTATTCTTGAGTACCCACGTGGGTTTAATCTGTTGACGTGAAGGAATAGATTTGGAAGAAATTGGTTGAGAAGAAAGTTTCTTTACCACTGTTGGTTTGATAGTTGATGGAATCGGAGGTTTTGGATTCGGTAGAGTTGTGGAAGCGTTATGTTTATGAGGAATTCTTAAGAATTCTCTGTGGCCTCGATGCCTCAACTTGCTTTCGCTGAACTGGAGCACTTCGATTAGTAGGATTTTCTACTCGTTGAATGGATAATGGCTTGGGTTTAGAAGATTTGGAGATTTTGGAAGGGGAATTGCGAGAATGCTTTTGAGAGTGCAGGTGTTTTTCCTGTGCAATCCAAGCCCTTTTATGGGGAATTGCGAGAATGCCGTCTGTAGACTTCCAGTTCCTTGATCTTGAGAAATCGGTTGGATTTGTTTAAGCATTTAAGTGCATGTGATTGAAGAGTGGTGATCCACTGATGAATGATGTGTCCTTTTGAGTTTAAAAACGGGACACATACTTGATTAGCATAAAAATCAGTCCAATCAGCACATGGCTTAATGCCTAAAGATTTTCGCAATTGATCATAACAGCATTTAAATTCACAATGTCCATGAGTACAACCATCACGCATACAAAACATGGTAGAGGCAATTTTGTCTTTTGAACAGGAATGATCACAACCAGAATCAAACATCAAAATATTTTCACAGACAAGTTTCAAATTCGAACATTTCTTAGTGGATCTAGGAATAACTCTTTGCCATGATGCATTTATTCGGCGCTCCTTGTTTCCAGACTTCTTCACATCTGCAGTAGAGGGTAAAAGATTAGAATTGAGTCGTGATCGACTAGCAGCTGATTTGGAGGATTTAGGAATGTCAATGTTCTTATGAGAAATATGATTAGAAGTGGAAGTGGATGTCTGTTTTGGTTTGAAAATCTGTTTAAGTTTTAAATTTACCATGGATAACTTATTAACAGATTTTATCTCGGTTTTGACATCTTGAGAAGATGTAGACACATGTTTGGAACCTTCAATTCGTTCATCAAATATGGTTCCCTGTGGTGAGAAGGTTAATGGAGTGGGTGGTTCTAGTGCAGTTTCGACCTCTTTGATTCGTTCAAGAAATTCAAAATTTTCTTTGCACAAGTCGTCAATGATCTTGCCATCAAGATTGAATACTGTTTGGAGACGCTTGTGGAGGATGACATTTTCTTGAACTAGTGGAGAGGGTTCAGATGTGGTTTCTGATTGGAAGGCTTTGGTAAGGTCACCTTGAACTAGATGAGTGAAGCAAAACTCCTGTAAGGTTTGAAACCTTTGTTGTAATTCCTTGTGGGGAATGTATTCAACAGTGGGCTTTGGTGAAACAGGAGAGTAGAGTTCGTCATCAGTGTAGACAGAAGATGAAACATCAGTATCAGATGATGAGGTGAGACAGGTGAGGTATGAGTCATTAAGATCCGAGTAGTCAAATGGAATTTTAGTTTGGAGATTAAAAGTTCGTTTGAAGTCTTCTTCAATACACTCCTCTTCTTGACCAATAAAAACCATCCGTTGGGTAAGGCCTTCGCCAAACAGATCAGCATTGTACAATTGTTTGGACGTAACCTTGCACAATGCATTTGGGTGTTTGAAGCCCAGCCCATCGAATTTCCATCTGGAGAAAGGACGTTCCTTTTCTTTATATTGAGAGATGATCTTTTCACTTTGATCGCGTTTGGATAAAAGATATTCAAGTTCATAGATTCTGGAGTAAAGAGTACTTAGGTCATCCCTAAGTTCATTTTTAAGAATTTCAGAATTCTTTTCAGCAAATGCACATTATGCTTTAAGATCTAATATGGTGGTATTTGTTCTATTAGTTAACTCTAAGAATTTAGATTCTTTAGCAGCTAATTGTATCTTAAGGCTAGTTAAGTCGTTATCTAACTGCTTAATTATTATTTGTGCCTCTTTATCCTTATTGTGTGAAACATCTTCTAGAACTTGATTTCTATTCGTTAACTCAATTATCTGATTTTCTAACTCTTTCATTCGGATTAATATGGTTTGTATGTGTTCATGTTTAAAACCCATATTATAGTTAGAGTTAGAATATACCTTCCAGCTTTCTGTACCAATAGACATCATCTCATTTGTACTTGACATGATTAGTGATGTTTGAGAGAAATGATCGTTCACTTGTAAGATGGTTTGATTGTTCGAAAACTTGACTTGATTTTAAAGTGATTTGAATGATTGATTAAAGAACTAAGTCTTTTGAATTTCAATTTTGAATTAGATCTTACAAAGAATAAATTCAACTTTGAACTAGATAGACTTGAGATAATGTAATTCACCTTTGAATTAAATCTGATTTAAATTAAATTCAATTATGAATTAGATTGTTTGATTAAGTCCAAATGTCTTAGAGTTCTTTAAGTCAAGTCCAAGAGTCAATCACTTGTCCAAGTCTTAGGAATGTCACTGTTTGAGATATGTCTTATCGAATGCGAATTGATCCAATAGAGTGCGATTGAGTGACTAAATTCCTTGAAAACAAACGGGCAGAGTAAGGACTTAGTATTGATTAATAAGGTAACCAATCGAATGCGATTCAAACCTGTTGCATCAAACACTTCGGAAATAAAACAGTTAGTCC
The DNA here is from genome assembly GCA_947179395.2 of Pulicaria dysenterica. Classification (NCBI taxonomy): domain Eukaryota; kingdom Viridiplantae; phylum Streptophyta; class Magnoliopsida; order Asterales; family Asteraceae; genus Pulicaria; species Pulicaria dysenterica. Next base: position 21,735,156 of record OX359293.1, read on the forward strand.
TGACAATCAAATGCGATTGTCAATAGAGTGAATGGTCGGAATAGCACAGATATGGGTCAATAGTTAATCGCGTGCGAATCAATAAGTTGGAACTTAGAAACCTTTCAATCGCGTGCGATTCCTAAGGTATGAGGGCTGATAGCATACCAAGTATGAATCGCGTGCGAATGCCTTTGAGGATCCGGCTGATAGAATATCAATACTAATGCTCTATAAGCCGTATAAACCAATCACGTGCGATTAGGGATCCGGCTTATAGAGTGTGATATGTCCTTGTCAAATCAAATTGCCATACCTTGAATAGTGTCTAACCACTTGTACTTGATTGGTATGGCTTGTACTTGAGTTGCCTTGACTTACACTTAAACTTGGAAGAATTAATAATTATTTTAAATAAAAAAAACAGAATTCTTCTTCTTCAAGTCTGCATTTATGTCTCAAGAACACCATAAATGCATGATTTCCAGAAAATTTAATGCTACAAAATCAAGTATATAATGAACTTTTGAACTTTTTCCTTTAAAGACGCTACTCGGTTTTGAAATGTGATTCAAGAAAGCCTTATACAACAGTAGTATACTTCAAAAACAGCTCCGAAAAATGATGAAAACAATAGATTTTTATACCTTGAGTGTGTTCGAACTTTCGCAGGTGTCTGAACTTGTAACCTTCTTGAATAATCTTGTTGTTGGAAGCTTTGTTAGACCCGAGTGCTTGTTCTTCACTTTGAACTTGGATTTTTCGAAATCTTCTTTAATGTTTTCGAACAATCAAGAGCCAAAAACAAGTTTTGCTCTGATACCAATTGATGGTCCCGTATTACGATACGGATGAAGCAATTGCTAGATTATAAACTTACTAGTGTGTGTTTGTGTGTTAATTCGGTTGTAGAGAGAGAGCCGAGAGAGAATATGGAGAACACAAACACAAGAGTATTTGTTATGCAAAACTTTTTTTAGAATGTGGGGGAAATGCCTTTATATAGCATTTCTCCAACTTTGAGTAATTACATATTACACCCCTCACTTTAATATTTCTAACAAATTTTTCATGTTTGTCCCTCATACATTCAATTATCATATATAACTTTTATATAATTACAAAATTATCATCTTTAAATCCCATCCATTGATGTTGATGATCTAATTGTCTAGATTGATTTTTTAGGTTCTTTGGCATGGTTCTTTGTTGATCATATATATATATATATATATATATATATATATATATATATATATATATATATATATATATATATATATATATATATATATATATATATGAAAACTGTTTTTCATGTGAGAACTACGAGAAATATTTGTAACATGATTAATTACTCAGTAATAAGAGTATTTTCGTCCTTTATAATTAACATTTCATCCTTTTTCGTGGTTATCGCAATAAGATTGGTTCTTGATTGGACGTAATTATATGTGGGCCTACATTAAAGATATAGTAAGAACTTTTTATTCACCAATCTCTAGGAAGTATCCATGATCAACTTCCATTAATGGTAAAAAGTAATACGTCATTTTCGTAACAACAAGAATCTTAGCCTCAAGGACATAAGGAAGAAGTGTCTCGCGGGGTAAATATGGGAAAACAAATTTAACTGAAACAAGCATTTTATGCTTTTTAATTTGAGAGCGGTATTAATATAATTATTATAATAATAAAATTGTACACATTTTGGTAGGCTTTGCTGTTTTTCACGATTTTCACTACTAGAAAACACGGAGTTTCCGAGGACAGATTTCCTCGGAAATGGCCATTTTCCGAGGGATTTCTGAGGAAAATCTGCCCTACTAAAAACTCTCCTCGGAAAACACTTCCGAGGGATTTCCGAGAGAACTTTCCAAGGTATATCCGAGGACATATATTTCCAAGGGCATTTCCATGGACAAATTTGCCGAGGAATTTCCGAGAACAAATTTTTAAGGGATTTCCGAGGAATAGTTTCCGATATATTTCCAAGAGATTCTGAGGACAAGTTTCCGAGGGATTTCCAATGACTTCTAGGCTGGCAAATCTATTGGATTACCCTCACTAAACATGAATTTTTTTGAAAAAAAATCAATTTCTAATTTTTTTGTAATACCTAAAAATTTCATTTAATATAGAGAATAAACCATTCATACACAAATCAAACACCATCATATTTAATTTTGTAAAGGTTAAAAAAACTACAATACCGAATTTGAAAAAAGATCTTAAATACGATCCAAATTCAACAAAATGTCCTAATATTCAAATTTTTTATTAAAAAGTACAAATGATATGGATCATATGTGGATGAAGGAGTTGTTGAAGTATCATTCGCGTCAAATCTCTCATTTATTGCAACTTTTTCCTTTGTTGATTAAGAAGTACAAACGCGTATCATCTTTTATCTCCATAGTGTGCTTTCTGGTGTAATTTCTTTCTAGCAGTTAAAGACACCGCCCACACTTTAGTGATGTGCTTTTCATAACATCAACACCAAGTCGCCAATGCAGAGTTACATTACTTCCTATATATACACCAAATTAATCAAGAACAACCACGTTAGGGAAGAAATCATATGGTAAACAAGATTAACAATAATGCATTTTGTATATTTTGTGTCCATAAAATATTTGATATCAAACGAGACTAAAAAACAACATTAACAGTTGTATATTTTGTGTCCATAAAAAAGCTTAATGTCCCCACAGAAAATCAAGATTAACAATAATACATTTTGATTTTAAATATTATATTCAAAGTTTTAATATAGGTAAGATACATGCTTATGGCATAATAGATCTTACAACGGTAATTACTACGATTAACAACATAATTTAAGGAATTAATGGAGGTAATTTTATTTAGGGAAATTCTAACCACAGCCTTAGCTGTGGATAGGAATAAAATATATGTTATTTTTAGTATTTAAAATGGTAACTTTGTTGTATGTATGAAAAGTTAAAAATTAATTAAAAGATAACTAGCAAATTATAGAAAGTTAATTATTATGATATAAGTTGTGATTACTATTTTTAAAAACTAATCTTACCTTTTTTATTCTTATCCACAACCCTAAAAGTTGTGGTTAGTATTCTCCTTTTATTTATAATTCTTAAGTGTATGGTAACTTTTAACTATCATTACTTTGTAAATGGAACTACATTAATTGAAAATGGCTTCAGTAATCTAGATGGGCTTGAAGATGAAAAGGCCAGATGGAGTTTAAATCGCTGCTTTTCACGATTTAATTTCACTTAGCTTTTGACCAAGATGGAGTTTAAATCGCCAAAAATATAAAACACCAAACTTGTAGAGATTGATGCATCTTTCTATATAGGTTTTGGAATCAGATTGTATGAGAAAATATGACTTCAAAAGGGTTAGTTTTTTTTACTTAAAATAGATATAGTTATGACACACAAAAATAAAACTATGATGCACATACTTTTGTAACTTTGATACACATGATTTTAACAAAATTATGCATAACATATAACACACTAATGTACGTAGTGTTTACAATTTGATGCATAATCGATTTTTCAAAAATTTTGGGTGGGTTTTTCCTATATTTTTCATGACTTTTGACCATAACTTTGACCAAGATCGTGTTTATTCGTCCAAAATGTACAATCGAAAAGTTATAGCGCCTGATGTACGAAGTTAGTGACTTATCTAAAGTTATATAACTGTGGTACACAAAATTAAACTTCAAAGCACATATTTATATAACTTTTATACAAATAATATCTACTCAATGATAAATTAAGAACATATGACATTAGAACAAATCACATTGGAAGATTCATGGACAACCTGTTCTTACAAATTTGTTGGGTGAGTTTATGGGCTCTTTTAATCTATTTCACAACTTTAACATTATCTTTTACCACAATCACATTTTATTCCAAAATGGTAAAGCTTGATCCACACTTTCTTCAGAGTTTTAAATCATCACAAACGCAAGGGGGAGTGAGAAGTGACGTAGATTCGTGGTATCATGATATAACGAGACGTGGTTGTATTTCGTGTACATGTTATCAATTATTAGTTTTACAATTACGAACAATATGATCAAGTATTTGTTGGTTATCATTAAAAAAGAACAAAATATAATTATTAAAGAATTAAAATGATAAAACTAAAAATATGGTTAAATATGATATTTGAAATGTTATAAAATATAAATATAATATTCATAAAATTGGGTGGGCAAATATTATAAATTATTATCATATAAGAAACACAAAAGTGGATGTGTTGAAGATGGATCAGGTTGGTTGCAGCTCTTTCTGCAGAAGTCATGAGGAGCGAATACATCCTGTGGCTGCTGTGTCGATGCTGTATGGTCGTTGCTGAATCCCATGGATTCTGTATTGTCGTTGGCACATTACTGGGTCCTAACATTTAGTTTTGATAGTCTGCGTATTTGGTTCCATATTGAGTTTATAGATGTGTTGAATGAGGTATATGAGTACAGATGTATGATCACATGAGGTCCTTTGTATTTGTGAGGCAAACACCCTTTGTGTTATGGAAATTTTACGTGTTCAGTTAAAATAAAATAAAATAAAGAAAGACATGCATATATGAGCTTTTTTCTCATAGTTTTGATTCAAACTAAAGTCAAATTAATTTTAAATTTGACTAAAGAAAAATCAAAATTAAATTATGAATTTCACAAAACTGAATTATCAAAAACGTATAATTAAATTTAGATTTTTAAATGAAGAGATAAGATTATAGAATTAATTTTGATAAAATTAGTCTTTTATTTATATTAGAATAAAAAGATTTATAAACAAATAAAAGTTCATACGGTAGTAGCTAGTAGCTAGTTAGATCGTAGTATGGAAGAACTTTTCTTGTAACAAACTTAATAAATTTCTCCAAATTAGAATTACAATGCACTCAAACTACTATTAATTTATTAATTAGTAGCATATATTAATTGATCGAGCCAACCGCTCAAAACCTAAACTACTTGTTGCTCCTCCTACCCTTCAACTTATTTATAACTCATTAATTCAGATTCGTTGAAACCCTGCAATGAAAGTAAACCAATTACTACAACAAGACATATTATCAAATGAGAGATGAGAAAAGACGTTACGAAAGCAGATGTTATCGAGTATCTGTTTCTTTAAAATCACGTTAAATTATAGAAAAAGTACGTATAATCATTATGTTTTTAAAACGCAATACCAGATATCTTTTCAACATTTACAAACCTTAAAAATTAAAAATCAATTTCAAAACACAGGCCCAAGTACAACACTCGATCTTTTATATTCATCATTTGCCGTATGCTTCTGCTCATGATTAATTCCTGATATCTATGTGTAAGTTACTAATCATTGGATTCATATATGTTTCTAACAGCACATATCTTTAAATTCTTTCACACTTACAAGCATTTTAAATGAGGGTATATTAGTCATTAGTCGTTACTTGTTTAAGTCTTTGTAAATATAAAAACACATACAATAAGAACTTCTAGCTGTAAATACCATTTTCCAGTTAATCATTTACTCTAATCAAACTTTTAGTTTATAAATGTTCTAATTTGATTAGATAGGCATTGTTTACAAGTCTATCATGATAATTCAATCACCATTCTAATAATTGTGGTATATACAGCTGTTACATATATAAGCAAATTTCATTATCAAAAATTATGCAGTTACCTGTAAGTTTCAACAAGACTTTCTGCAGACGACCCCGATTTAATTATAATAATAATAATAATTAAAACATATAAAACGCAAATAAAAACATCGAAAAAAACCCTCGTCCTGGAATATAGGAGGAATGTCACAATCTAATCCTCACATGTTAAACCATTTGTCATATCAACTTTAATAAAAAAATTGACTAAAATTAAAAAAAAATTAAATAAATATATGAAAAGCTATTAATGAATTTTCTATGGCGACGAACCATCCTACAATAAATGCTAGCAAAAACTATGTTCTTGGAACCGGCTGCCGTTACGTATATATATTATTAGGAGTTTTGAATAAGAATGTATATTTAGATAAAAGTAAAAGATTTAATTTTGAAAGTCTATTTGATTTGATCTAATGGTTTATAATTGTCTCCTCATTTAATTCATAATCAATCATGAATTGTGACGGCTATGAATTATGACGAGTGATTACGACCATTAGATCTAATAGATTAACATTAAATTTATGGCTATGATTTATTCTTTTATTCTCACCTAAATATTCATTCCTACAATAATTCTCCCCTATATCCAGTAAGGTTTCGGTAAGAACGTACTCATTTCGTAGAGTATATGAAGAATGGTAGTAAAATGGAGAGAGTTACTCTTATTTTAGTTAACAGTAACATAAAAACTATAAACACATAAAAACTATAAACTTATGTCTTATACTAATAGACGAATACAAAAAATGGATAAATATAGTAAATACATTTAATTTTATGGTCATTAGATTAGATTTGTAAGGGTATAAATTTGTTCTTTCATTTCTATCTTAAAAGATGCGTTCACTTGATCTTGCTTCTATCTCATATGATTACAATATTATGTATTTTTTATATAAATATTATACGATCTAGATATACTAAAATTGTAAATTTCGATTTTTGATTGTATACAAAATAAATATCTAGAGATCGCATAATATTATATTTTATATTAGAAACAGATATTATTTTTATGAGATACAAAAAAATAAAGATCAAATTTACAAATAAAATAATGAAATGGAATAGAAAAAATTAAACAATGAAATAAATAATAAAGACAGAAATCGAAGCCTAGAAGAAAAAGGGAAAAAAAGAGAAATATAAAAAGCAAATAGAGATCAACAATCTCTCAACAATGTTCATAGACAAGTGCTATAATCATTTTTAGTATATGAAACGATATTTTAAGGTGGGAGTTCAAATAAATAAATAAATAAATATATATATATATATATATATATATATATATATATAATGGAGATCAAATAAAAAGAGTTTTATTGTAAAAAGGGTAAGGTGAAACATGGGCTTGACACGTGTCATGCTAAAAAAAACTGAAAAAAGGGTTAAAAGGGAAGTTTAAGAAAATTAAAAAAATTCTCTCTCTATTTATGCCATGTCCCACTTCTGATGCCATTTCACATCAAACAAAAACCCTAAACGCATCACAAGCCCTCATCCGCCGCCCTGCTGCCTCCGCCGCCTCCGGCGTCGAGTCATTCTAATTAGATCCCGCTGTTTTGTCGCCGCTGCCCATGAAGTCGCTAGACCAACCTCGCGAAACCCTAGAATCTGTTTCAGATCCCGTCTGCCGCCGCCGTTCTCAAAACCCACCGCCGTTTGGGGTTTCTTTCCGGATGCACCGTCACCGCCGGTTTGTATTTTCTTTCCAGATGCACCGTCACCGCCGGTTCTATTTCTTTCCAGATGCACCGTCACCGCCGGTTCTTTTTTCTTTTCACATGCACCTCGCGAACGTGTGGTATGAAAACCCTAAAACCGATGATTTTTGACAGATGCACAATCGGTTTTTGGTTTTCCAGATGCACCGTCGCCGGTCGCCGCTTCTCGATTAGTGCATCGCCTGTGCATCGCCGCTTCATCGTAGTGCATCACCACTGCAGATCGGTGTTCAGAATGCATCTGAGTTTTAGTTGTACATCACACATAGGGTTTTATATTCTGGTTTAGATCAGAGAAGGAGACTGGAGAAGGAGATCGGAGAAGGAGAAGCGGTGGGGGGGGGGGGGGGGGGGGTGGGTTTACCGAAGTGGGTCTGTGCTATAACTGCCTGCCACGTTCATTTTCATTTTTACTGAAATACCCTTTTTTATTTTAATTAATTCCGAGTTTCTTAAAAAAAAAATTGACTTTTTAATCTTGACTTTGGTTAATCCGAGGGCTGAGATCTCTCTTTACCATTTGTACCTTAAAACTCTTTTTATATGATCTCCTCCCTATATATATGTTGGGGAGATAGCAATATCAAGCCTAAATCAAACATGTCTATTAAGTTAAATAGGATTTGATGTTAACAAAACCATATATTCAGTTTTGGACTTAGATTAATGAAAAACATGTGTTGTTTTTCATATTAGACTTAAAGAATTTCTAAGTAAGAAATGTCAGCTGACGAATCAAAGTGTCAGCTGAACACTGAGTATCAGCCAAAGGACCAGCTTCAGTAAGATCAGCTAAGAAGAAAAGACAAGTTAAGAAGAATCAGCTATACATCTACAAAGCATCAGCTGATGGTGCTAACCATCAGCTGAGGGCTCCTCAAATATCAGCTGAGCAGACAAAGATCAGCTGACAGTATCTCATCGATCAGCTGAGCAGACAAAGATCAGCTGATGCCTCCCACATGTCAGATAAGGTATTCTATACTTATCCTTTCTTCTCTCAATGAGCTGATCATACTCAAATGATTAGGGATTAGCTGATTGTTTAGGTTGACTAGTTCATTAGCTGTATTATGATTTGTGTTATTAGCTGATCTATTCGATCAGCTGAGCAAATCTAGTCAGCTGAGTCTTTCACATTTTATCCTTAGCTGAGCAAAATTATGTTAGTTGTTCAGTGTCTGTTAGCTGAGTCTTTAATCAGCTAATAGCTTTTCAGTGTAATATTTTCTTAAGTCAAAGGCATAACATGTGTTGTTCTATTATGCCTTAGGTCTTTCTTTGTAAAAGTACTTAACACTTTTTGTATCTGCAAAGAAACAAAAAGGATAGATCTTTATCCTCTGGAAAAGGAGAAAGATACTTTTGAAGAGAAGATCTCGAAGATGTGATTTGACAACTAAGTATGGCTGGCAACTCTATACTTGGTTAAGTCAAATCATCAGAAAGCATGGTGTTGATTAAAGCACAAGCGTGAAAGGAGAAGTTTACTTTTCCAAGATATAAAGGTAGTACTTTAATAATATAATAATAGACAGTGGGTAAACTCATTACTGAAAAGTATGTTCACTTTACACACTTTGTGTATAAAGTTAACTTACTTTTCACCCACTAACTTTATCTATTATAATATTATTAAACCAAGTACCTTTGTCTCCTTCTCCTCTCCATCAACCCGGACATCCTTGCTTATATATACTCTTGCATGGAAACATGCTAGATATGCGAATAGATAGAGTTGAATACTGAAATCTCATTTGTTGAGAATTAGAAGAGTTAGCATTTTACTTTCAGTATTACAAACTTGTTCATGTGTTGAACATCTTAGACATAAGTTGTTTAAGATTAGTTTAGTCTATGTGTTAGACAAATTTAGTTGCCACCTTTTATTGAATTTAGATTTTCCGCATCTAGTTCATGTAATTCTTGATTCACATCAATAAGAATTATATACAAGTAAACTGTGTGTCTCTTAAATTTTAAATTGCTAAAGTTTGTATTCAACCCCCCCTTCTACAAACATTTGTTGTTGTAGTATCCATTCGGGACCAACAACTGGTATAAGAGCAGGTTAGATAACTCATATCTAAGATCTGTTTTGCTTACTCTTCAACTACTTCTACCCCACACTACTAAATGGCCACTCCGGTTGCTGCTTCAAATGGTTCTTCAAATAATGGCTCACTCACAAGGTGTCCAACTTTTGATGGAGAAAACTTTTCTCTCTGGAAGAGTAGAGTTCTTCCCTATATGTCAAGCCTAGATGATGTGATGCTCAAAACTGTAACTGAAGGTCCTTATGTTCCTTTCTCAACAATTCAAGTGACTGAAGCCACTAATGAAGTTCCTGTTGTTGAAAGACTAATTATAAAGCCTACAAATCAATGGTCTGATGAAGACAAAAGGCTTGTTAATATTGATGTTAAAGCAAGAACAACCTTAGTCTCTGTACTACAAAATGATGTCTATCATCAAGTTCTTAACCGCAAATCTGCAAAGGAGATGATAGATACTTTGACTGTTGCTTATGAAGGCACTGAAGAAGTGCAGGAAAATAAGAAAGTCCTTTTGGTAACAGAATATGAGTTATTCTTTGCTCATAAAGGTGAAAGTCTTACTCAGACCTACACTAGGTTCAACTGCCTTATTAATGACTTAAGAAGGACAGATGTTCCCAAGAGCAATAAGGAGCTTGTAAACAAGTTTCTAGACTCTCTCCCAGAATCTTGGGATCATTTTATCACTGTGCTTAAACATGGTGAGAAAATCAAGGGTCTTACACTGGTTGGTTTATATGGAAATCTTATGAATCATGAACAAACAGTGAAACAAAGGAAACTCTCTACCAAGGATATGAAGGAGGCTGCAAAAGCTCCATCTACTGCTCTTGATACAAGATCCAGGAGTTTTGCTGCAGTGGTAGATGAGTCCTGTGATGAGGAGGAAGAAGAAGAAGAGTCTTCTGATGAAGAGCAAGTGGCTGATGTGGATGAGTCCTGTGATACAAGATCCAGGAGTTTTGCTGCAGTGGTGGATGAGTCCTGTGATGAGGAGGAAGAAGAAGAAGAGTCTTCTGATGAAGAGCAAGTGGCTAATGGGGATGAAGATCTGGAAAACATGGACAACATTGAAGCCGCTGTTGAGCAGGCTGCCATGTTGGTAAAAAGGTTCAAACCTTTCTTGAAAAGAAAGGGTGTCAAGAGGTTTGAGAAGAAACCTTTCAAAGGTGAAAAAGCCAAGTTTAAATCAAAGGCTTCTGAAGGTTGCTTTTCCTGTGGCAAGACTGGTCACTATGCCAGTGAATGTAAGTCCAGAGGAAGCACAGGCTTCAAGGGTTCCTCAAGCTCAGACAGCAAGATTGATTATGAAACTAAGTATAAAAAACTTCTTGCTGCTGTCCTTGACAAGAAGAAGAAGAAGTCCCAGAATAGTGTGTTGGTGGCTGAAGAAGAAGATTGGGCTGAGGAAGATCTCTCAAGTGATGAAGATGATGTCCTCTCTGCTCAGCTCAGCTTGATGGTCAACACTGGGAGTACAAGTTCCTTTGATGAGGACATGAAGAAATCTGCCAAAGCTTGTACTTCTCCTGACTGGGATCCCTCTTCTATGTATCAGGTTGGAAAATTTATTAACTATGAAGATAATGAAAAGAACACTATGTTTGATTATCTGTGTGTTGAGTTTCAGTCAAATATTCAAATAGAAAAGAAGCTAAAAATAGAAATAAAATCACTAAAAGAGATGTTAAGTCTGAAAGATGAGAAATTGAAACTAATGACAAAACTAGAAGATAATTTAGCTAATAAAAAGATACTTAATCAGATCTTGGTAAAAGAAACCAATGAAGCAACCATAAAGTTTAATGACCTACAAAAAGTAGTTAAATCTTGGTGTGTTTCTGCTGAAAAGACCACTCAGTGTGTCAATGAGCAGATTCCTAAACAAGTTCAAGCTATTATTGGTGGAAATTATTCCCAAGCTGCTAATTGTGTTGATTTTAGTAAGAACATTAATATCTTAGAAAAGGCTGATATTTTACCTCTTATTTTTCAAAAGATAGTAAAAGGAAAAAGTATTATCACTAACAGATTTGTCAAAAGTAAATGTACTCAGCTAAAGGACTCAATAACTTCAAAAGTTATTGAAAATTCTATTGTTCTGTCAGATAGTAAAAGTACTAATAATTTAATGTTAAAGGAAGCCAGTAAAGGAATGGAATCATTTGTTAAAACCAAAGAGACATCATGTTGTCAAACCTTGAAATCTGATATATTAAATATAAGTACTCAGCTGACTGACATTTCGTTAGCTGATGATCCTTCATCAGCTGATCAGAGAACAGATGATAGTTGCTTAGGTGATAGCCTGTCAGCTGATCAAAGATCCTCTGTAATCTGCTTAGCTGATCCAGCATCACTTTAAACTCTTTCAATAAAAGCCAAGAGAAAAGGACTTAATGTTCACATGAAGTCCAAGTCTGCCACATCTAAAGTTGATCAAAAATTCCTTTTTCCTAAGGATCAATCTAAGGTGTCAGTAAACGCAACAGCTGAATGGTGAAATCTGTCAGCTGATGACCCATAGTCATTAGAAGATAGTTAAGACATCTCTTTATAAATGTGGGAGCAAAGGACATAAGGCAAGTGATTGTTCCCTTGAAGGTAACTCAAGACAGCGGACTGATATTGATAACACAGTTGTTCCTCTCATTCATACACAACCGAATATGAAGTGGATAGCTAGGTGCAATCCACAGGGGTCCACTTAGTTGTGGATACCCTAAGTGTCACTAACCTTCTTTAAATCTAATCTTTGCAGGGCATTAACACATGGTATCTTGACAGTGGATGTTCAAGGACCATGACAGGTTGTAAAGCTCTGTTAAGTAACTACAAGAAGGAAAAGGGTCCAAGAGTAACCTTTGGTGATAATAATTGTGGGCAAACAAAAGGCTATGGTGAACTTCATAATGAGAACTTAACCCTGTCCAAAGTATCTTATGTTAAAGGGCTTAAGTACAATCTCATCAGCATAATTCAGTTATGTGATGGTGATCATAAGGTCCTCTTTACAAAGACAGGTGGTTCCATTTTAGATCAAGAAGGTAAAACAATAATTTGTGCAAAGAGAACCAAGGATGTATATACTCTAGATATGTCCTCTGGTGATCCATCCAAGTTAACTTGTTTGTATACAAAATCTGTAACCGACACAAACTGGTTATGGCATAAAAGGCTTTCTCACTTAAACTTGAAAAATATAAACAAGCTGAGCAAGGGTGAACTAGTGTCAGGACTACCTTCACTGACTTATGTAAAGCCTAAACTTTGTTCTGCCTGTGAGAAGGGAAAGCAGCACAAGACTTCTTTTCCATCTAAGCATTCATTCTCCATTACTGAACCTTTCTACATGTTGCACATGGATCTATTTGGTCTTGTTGCTACTGCTAGCATTGGTGGAAGTAAGTATGCATTAGTGGTGGTTGATGAATTCTCAAGGTACACTTGGGTCATCTTCCTAAAAGCAAAGAGTGAGGCTGCTGAAGAGATAATAAGCTTCATAAAGAAGATGGAAGTGCTAAACGGAAATCTTGTAAGGATGCTTAGAAGTGATCATGGAACAGAGTTTAGAAATCAAACTCTAGAAGGATTCTGTGATGATAAAGGTATATCTCAAAACTTCTCTACTCCAAGGACTCCACAACAGAATGGTGTAGCTGAAAGAAGAAACAGAACATTGATAGAAGCTGCAAGAACCATGTTGTGTGAGAGTGGGTTAGGATTTAATCTGTGGGCTGAAGCTGTCAGCTGTGCATGTTTCACTTAGAACCGATCCCTTGTTATCAAGAGGCACAACAAGACTCCTTATGAAGTGCTCAAAGGAAGAAAGCCAAACATCAGCTTTCTGCAATCTTTGGATGTCAGTGTTTCATCCTGAACCAGAGAGATCAGTTTCAGAAATTTGCTCCAAAAGCTGATGAAGGTGTGTTTGTTGGATATTCTGTAATTTCCAAAGCCTACAGAATCTACAACCTTAGAACAAAGGTCATAGAAGAATCAATCAATGTAAGTTTTAATAAAATGACTTTGTTGCTTCCTGTTCTACTAATCCATCTACAGGTGAGGAATTAATGATCTGCTAAATACTGAAGACATCATTCCAGTGTCAGCTGATCCACTCCCATCAGCTGATGTAGAGGATTTAGATGAAACTATTCCAAATGCAGAACCAGCCAATGCTAAACCTACCTCAAACCAACCCACACTTTTACTGAATGATGGGAATCATGTTTCAACATCAATGGACTCTAATTCCATATCAAACATTCTTTCATCAGTAGAAGTTTCATCAGCTGACATTCCTGAAATTCTGTCAGCTGACCAACCAGAAGTCTAGTCAGCTGACCAACCAGAAGTCTCATCAGCTGACCCAAACCAAAGAATTTCAACTCCCTTAATCCAAACTGTTTCAAACTCTCCCAGAATCCAAAATACCTATAAGGACCACAAGGATCATCCTAAAGATCAGGTCATAGGTACCATAGAAGAACCTGTACTAACTAGATCAAAAGCTTGTAATTTCTGTTTATACACAGGTTTTGTTTCTATGATTGAACCAAAGAAGGTGAATGAAGCTCTAAATGATTCTCACTGGATTAATGCCATGCAAGAAGAATTGATAGAATTCACAAGAAACAATGTATGGACTTTGGTGCCAAGAGCAAAGAAAAAATCCATCATTGGTACTAAGTGGGTGTTCAGAAACAAAATGGATGAACAAGGGCTGATCATCAGAAACAAAGCAAGGTTAGTTGCACAGGGGTATTGCCAAGAAGAAGGTATTGATTATGATGAAACATTTTCCCCTGTTGCAAGACTTGAAGCCATAAGACTGTTTCTAGCTTATGCTGCCTTTAAAGACTTTAAAGTTTTCCAAATGGATGTTAAGAGTGCTTTCCTCAATGGAGAATTGAAGGAAAAGGTTTATGTCAAACAACCTCCAGGTTTTGAGGATGCAAGCAAGCCAAACCATGTATACTTCCTAAACAAAGCTTTGTATGGTCTAAAGCAAGCTCCAAGAGCTTGGTATGATACCCTCTCTTCTTTTCTAACCACCAAAGGCTTTATAAGAGGAAGCATAGATAGCACTTTGTTTATAAGGAAATTCAAGGGTGATGTGATACTTGTACATATATATGTAGATGATATAATATTTGGGTCTACAAATTTGGATCTTTGTAAAAAGTTTTTAAAACTCATGTCTGATAACTATCAGATGAGCATGATGGGTGAACTAAACTATTTTCTTTGACTTCAAATTAGACAAGAGGTTGATGGAATTTTCATTCATCAAACAAATTATGTGAATGACTTACTTAAAAATTTTGAGTTTGAAAATTGTTCTTCAATGAAAACACCCATGTCCACTGCCTTAAAGCTTGGAAAGGACACTGATGGTAAATCAGTGAACATTACAGCTTATAGAGGCATGATAGGGTCTCTTTTGTATCTCACTGCAAGTAGACCAGATATTATGTTCTCAACATGTCTCTGTGCTAGATATCAAGAGATCCCAAAGAATCTCACTTAGCTGCAGTTAAAAGGATTTTCAGGTATCTCAAAGAAACTCCTAATCTAGGTCTTTGGTATCCCAAAGATTCTGATTTTGAGTTAGTTGGATACACTGATTCTGATTTTGCAGGTTGCACACTAGACAGAAAAAGTACATCTGGTGGTTGTCAACTGATAGGTGGAAGATTAGTCAGCTGGTCAAGAAAGAAACAGAACTCTGTTTCAACTTCAACAGCTGAGGCAGAATACATTGCTGCTGGAAGCTGCTGTGCTCAACTTTTATGGCTGCAGAATCAACTACTTGATTATGACATACAGTTTGAAAACTCATCAATCCTGTGTGACAACACTAGTGCCATTTCTATTTCTAACAATCCTGTTTTGCATTCTAAGACCAAGCATATTGAAATCAGATATCATTTTCTTAGAGATAATGTGCAGAAAAAGAAAGTTTCAATGCATTATATAAGTACTGATTTTCAATTAGCTGATCTTTTTACAAAACCTTTGGATGAGTCTCGGTTCAACTTCTTAATATCCAAATTTGGCATGTTAAATTTGTAACATTTCAATTTCTTAGGTAGTTAATTTTGTATGAGAAAATAATTCAATTCGTGTGTAAAATGAAGTACTTATCTAAGCTTCTTCATGTCCTATTAATGGAGAATCAGCTAATGATATTTTGTCAGCTGACAATCATCAGCTGATACTATACCTCAGCTGATCAACCATTAGCTAAGACTTAGACGCTCAGCTAATTACATTCATTAGCTGACACTTATTTTTTACTCAACAAGGATCAGCTGACACTGTATTCAGTCAGCTGATGATTCTCAGAGTTAAAATTTTTGTGTCCCTACACTTATTTTATTAATTTATCATTTGTAGTTAATACATTAACTAGGTATCTAATTTCTTTTACATGTTTGTTAGTTGTCTGTATATTTAATATTATCTGTGTATTAACCTTTTTGCAGATGTGACAGATACTTTTTCATAAAGATGTTTCGGTAGCAGTTTAAGTTTCCAAAGAAGATATAAAGGTGTTTTTGAGCGGTTCCTCATTTCTTATGCTTTCAAAATTCCCAAACACACTTCTTCTCTTCAAGCTCAAACCCTAAGCTCTTGCTACTCAAAATCTCTTCACTCTGTAATCATGGTGTCCTTCAATCCAGCGTCTACCCCTAACGCTGTTGCCGGTGAAAAAATTACTGTTAAGTCCGAAATCACCATTCGCCCAAATAATTTTCTGATCAACACTAAAATTCCCGCAAATAAAGCAAACCAGGGATACGAACCAATGGTAGCATTCATCTATGCTCATTCCCTGTTTCCTTGTCTCTCTGCTCATCCTTTCTTCATCTTTTCAAACATCGTTGGTGAGATGTGGTACACTGCAAGGTACCATACGGATCAAGAACTCATTACCTGCACCTGTCTAAATGGCACAATCAACATCAACATAACTGTCAATACTCTTCGTCAAGCCATCTTGTAACACCGTATTTTCTAAAACACAATTTTATAATACGCGCGGAAGCTAATAACATAATTACATATATATAATATAGTAAATACAACTTTTCTGGTTAACTTTACAAAACTACAACAGTGTTACTACAAATTCAGGCTCTTTACAAATTCAAAACAGATATCAGAGTTAGATCAGTCCATAATTCCAGTTTTCAACTCTATCTTCAACTTACAAGGAATATCCTGTAAAAGAGTTCAACAGTGGGGGATTAGCACAAAGCTAAGTGAGAGAATAGATATCAAAAACATACAAGACATCAAGCCCAAACCAACAATGCTCAAACAACAAGAGAACCGGCGGTCTTGCGGGACCTTCAACCAAATGTCGGCCAAAGCATAGGTTTACCGATAGCCTAGTTACAACAAACAACAATACTAGCACCTCTTGATTACAACAAATGCTATCAAGACGAATGCTTGCACTGTATATCCCTAAACCAAGGCCCATCTGAAAAACAACCGCCAAGCTGATCTCCCAAACAACATCATGTATATACAGAACAAGAGATAAAATCTCAAAGAGCAACAATCAGGTGATATATCTTATACATCCAAGATATATATCCACTCACCGATATCTTCAAAAGTTCAGGTAACTCAGTCTCTACTTATCTACTGAGTTTTATCTCCACCTGAACAAACAACTAACAATCAGTATTTGCTTAAATCAACACACAATAAGCACAATACTTAACATGTACATAAATCAACAAGTACAGATCAACTATGTATATTCAAACAATATGCTGTAATTCACTATTACTCTTTACTTACTGTAATCTGGTGAATTCATTCAACTCCTTAGCTTAGGTAATTCGAACATTCCTTTCATAAGCTAAGGCAACAAGTTCATGTTTATCTTTAAATCCTCAAAGAGTCAATTCCGATAAAACCAAATCTGGAATAAGGTCAAACCCGATAAAACATGAAATCCGATCAACCAATTCCGAGCAAAGGCAAATTCCAATCTAGTCGGATTCCGATAAAATGCACAATCCGAGAAAAAGGCCAAATCCGATCAAGTTATACAATCCGATTAAATATCAAATCCGAGTAACATACAATCCGAAAAAACAATCGGATTCCGATAACAACCAAATCCAAATCCGATTAAACTTCTATCGGATTCCGAGAAAAATGGCAATTCCGAGAGAATTGTTAAGGCATCAGATAATTTAGTCGGATTCCGAGTCAAATCAAATCCGATCAAAAGTATTAGGGCAACAGTTCAATTTTATCGGATTCCTATCAATTTCGATAGATTTAATCGGATTTCACCAAATCCGATCGATTCATACTAGAATTCCGATAACTTCAAAAACTGATTCTAACTTCAATTTTAAATCTGATTTTGAGCATGCAATAACATATATGTTTCCAGAATTCGTTCTAAACATATTATGAACATCATCTATCATCAAAATCTAACATGTATACATCCTAGATCATAAATTTATCATACAATCATTCTATCGGTTTTCACACATATATATTGATATATATTCAAAACCGAAATATAACATCAAACAACATAAGGTTTCTGAATTTCTAACCTCTTGATAATGTTAAACACTTCAAAATAATAGAATTGCACAATGTATTCGATTTCTTTCTTCTTCTTCTTTCTTGCTCTCGGCTGAAGTACACAAACACACACAAACACTTCTTTTTCTATTTTAGCAAGTAAAGAAAAGCATGGAGGGGAGAGTGGGTATACCACCAACCGGCCATACCCCCCCCCCCCCCCCCCCCATACTCACTCTAATATTAAATTAATAATATTTATATAATTCTATTTTTCCTTAAATAATCACAAGAAATAATATCACATAATAAATTATCTATCACTTTTCAACAAAATAAATCACAACAACAATTAAATTAAATCACATAGCAAATTAATTTCCAGATTGATTAATTAATTACCTTAATTAATCTAGGCCGGTAAAGTGGGTGCTACAAATCTTCCCCCCTTAAGAAGATTTCGTCCTCGGAATCTCATCGCGCTCAAACAGCGAAGGGTAACGATCTCTCATATCAGTTTCGGTCTAGCAAGTCAATTCTGAACCCAAACTGTGCTTCCACTTCACCAAAACCATTGGTATCTGCTTGTTTCTCTGTTTTGTTACTTTACGATCCAGCAACTCAACAGGTTCTTCAATCAACCTCTTTTTGAAATCCACACACATATATTTTATCGGTAACACCTGAGTCTGATCCTCTACATTACACTTTCTCAGATAACAAACATTGAATGTATCATGGATACCAGCTAGTTCATCAGGAAGATCCAAAACCACAGTCTGATCATTCATTACTTTTCGAATTCTGAACGGACCAATATATCGAGGAGCTAACTTTCCGCGTTTCCCAAAGCGTATCAATCCCTTCCATGGAGAAACCTTTAAGTAGACTCGTTCTCCCTCAACAAAAGTCACTGGTCGACGACGTGGATCTACATACATCTTTTGTCGATCTCTTGAAGCTTTCAACTTTTCCCGAGCCACTGCAACTTTATCTGCTGTGATCTGAACAATATCTGGCCCAGCAAACTGTTTCTCTCCTGCCTCTAACCAACAAGTAGGAGTTCTACACGGTCGCCCATATAACATCTCATACGGCGGCATTCCGATACTGGAGTGATAAGAATTATTGTAAGCAAACTCAACCAGCGGTAAATGCGAATCCCAAGAACCCCCAAACTCTAACGCACATGCCCGAAGCATATCTTCTAAAGTCTGTATTGTTCTTTCTGATTGACCATCTATCTGCGGATGATAAGCTGTACTCAAATTAACCCTGGACCCCAATTCTTGCTGTAGTCTGTTCCAGAAGTTTGACACAAACCTCGAATCCCGATCTGACACGATAGACAAAGGAACTCCATGTCTCGATACTATCTCATCAATATACATCTTGGCTAACTTACTCAAGGGTGTTGTCTCAGTACTAGCAAGAAAGTGTGCACTCTTGGTTAATCTGTCGACAATAACCCAAATCATATCATTTCCTTTCTGGGTCCTCGGAAGTTTTGTTACAAAATCCATCGTGATATGATCCCACTTCCACTCATGTATTGCTAATTGTCTCAGAGATCCATACGGCTTTTGGTGTTCAGCTTTCACTTGAGCACATATATGACATTACTCCACAAATCGTGCAACATCTAACTTCATAATAGGCACCAATAAAAAGTCTTCAGACTTTGATACATCTTAGTGCTACCAGGATGAACAGACATTCTAGATTTATGTGCTTCAGTCAAAATCAATTCCCGCAAGTTACCAAATTTCGGCATCCAAACACGATTATGATATATCTTCAAACCACGAGAATCAGTTGTCAGTTCATGCTGTCTTTTCACCATTATCTCATCCTTCAGGTTTTCTTCTTTCAAAGCTTCTAATTGTGCAGCCATCAACTAATCTATCAAATCAGATTTGATCTCTAACCGCATAAACTTCACTGTTTCTGCCGAACCCTTCCTACTAAGTGCATCAGCTACCACGTTAGCTTTCCCCGGGTGATACTGAATATCACAGTCATAATCTTTAATCAACTCTAACCAACGACGCTGTCTCATATTCAACTCCTTCTGCGTGAATACATACTGCAGACTTCTATGATCAGTGCAGATCGTACACTTTGTACCATACAAATAACGTCTCCACAGCTTCAAGGCAAAGACCACTACTGCTAACTCTAAATCATGAGTTGGATAATTCTTCTCGTTAGGTTTCAACTGTCTGGAAGCATAAGCTATAACCTTACCTCTTTGCATCAATACACATCCTAACCCAGCATGTGAAGCATCACATTATACCATAAAATCTTCAGATCCTTCAGGCAACGCAAGAACAGGAGCTTGACACAGAAGTTGCTTCAAAGTCTGAAAAACATTCTCCTGAGCCTCACCCCATAGGAACAGAACATCCTTTCTAGTCAACTTGGTTAACGGACCCGCAAGCTTCGAAAAGTCTTTTATGAAACGTCTGTAATAACCTGCCAGACCAAGAAAACTCTTGATCTCTGTCGGTGTCTTAGGAGCATTCCAATTCATCACAGCTTCTATCTTAGACGGATCTACTTTAACACCACCTTCACAGATCACATAACCCAGAAACTTGACTTCACGCAACCAAAATTCACACTTGGACAACTTGGCATACAGTTTGTTTTGCCTTAGAATCTCTAAAACTTGTCTCAGATGCTGATCATGCTCATTCTCCGATTTAGAATACACCAGGATATCATCAATAAACACGATGACAAACTTATCTAAAAATGGTCGACACACCCGATTCATTAGATCCATAAACACTGCAGGAGCGTTAGTAAGACCAAACGGCATCACAAGAAACTCATAGTGACCATACCGTGTACGAAAGGCTGTTTTTGGTATATTCTCTTCGGCTACTCTTACCTGATGATAACCCGACCTCAAATCAATCTTCGAGAAGTACGAAGCTCCCTGAAGTTGATCGAACAAATCATCTATCCTTGGCAATGGGTACTTATTCTTGACAGTTCTCTTATTCAAATCTCTGTAATCTATACACATACGCAGAGTCCCGTCTTTCTTCTTAACAAACAACACCGGTGCAACCCAAGGCGAAGAGCTTGGACGAATAAACCCCTTATCCAACAGTTCCTGTAACTAAGTCATCATCTCTCGAATCTATGAAGGAGCTAAGCGATACGGAGCTTTTGCAATAGGCGTACTACCAGGTATCAGATCAATCTTATACTTTACATCACGCACTGGCGGCAACCCTGGAAAATCATCTAGAAATACCTCCGGATACTCCGAAACAACACGAGCATCGGCAACCGGACGCTTCTCTTTCTTCACGTCGATAACATAAGCTAGAAAGGATGCACACCCTTTGGCTAAAGATTTTCTAGCCTTCATGTATGAGATAAACGGAAGAGAAGATGGAGATCTATCCCCACGAGCCACGACATGCGACCCGTCAACCAGAGGAATAGTTATCAGTTTCTTATGACATTAGATACTAGCCCTATGGTGACTCAACCAATCCATGCCTAATACTAAATCAAATCCAGGTATAGGCATCACCAAACAGTCTACAGGGAAACTAGTATCATCAATATTAACCTGAACTCCCGACACAGAAGTTGTCACAGGTACTGCATTACCATCAGCTACTTCTACCTCTAAAGGAATAGTATTCACAGAAGCAGGTAATTTCAATTTATCACACATAGACATAGATATAAACGATCTATTTGCACCAGAGTCAAACAAAACACGTGCAGGCATAGAGTTAACTATGAACATACCGGTTATCACATCATCACTGCCAGTAGCTTCCTTGGCAGTCATCTTGAAAGCTCTACCCTCAGCAGAAGGTACAGTCTTTCTCTTCTGACCTGCAGAAGACGATCCCCCGGTGTTACTTACCCCTGCCCAACTCCCCGCGGTCTTCAACTTTGGACAACTTCCAGCTCGATGTCCCTCCTCTTTGCAGTTCCAGCAAACAAAAGTGTTGAACTTACATGCACCTATATCATGACCAAACTCACCGCACCTCAAACATTTGCGAGTTTGGGGCGTGCACTGCCCGGTGTGCCGAGATTTACAATTATGGCACCAAGGTTTGCTCTGATAAGGTCCTGATCCCTTGAACCTCTGATCGGACTTTCCATGATGACTCTGCCCTTTACCTCTGCTTTGATTCCCACTGGGACTTCCACCAAACTTTCTAAATGATCCATTGTTCATCTTTTCCCGATCCTAGACGTCAGATTCTGCAGATCTTGCTAATGTGAATGCCTGGACAAGCGATGTCGCCAGACGAGTGTTACCCCGATATTCTGGTAACAAAGCTTTCACAAAGTGATGAACCTGAGAATGTTCTTCGGGCCCCCTACTGCTTTGAAAACCGGAGAGTCACTTGAAACTTGTTGATCAACCCGTCCACAGACATACTACTGGTCTGTGCCAAATCTAGGAACTCTCTTTGAATCTTTGCCATGTCGAACGCATTGCAGAACTGCTCACAGAATTTATCCTGGAATTGCTCCCAGGTGACGGCATTAACAATCTCCCTTGGCAGGTGTGTGGTCAGTGAATCCCACCACGCCAAAGCTTGATCCTTCAGACGTCTCGTTTCAAACTTGACCCATACAGATTTCTCACAGTTGCAGGCTTCCAAAGCCTTCACAGTTTCCTTCAACCAGTTTAGAGTAACATTCGGATTTGAGCTTCCCGAATACTCAGGTGCTCCACACGCCACAAAGTCTTTGAATTGGCATTTGTTCCTAGTTTCTTGTTGAGGAAACCATGGAATAAAGAAGTTTTGTTGTGGTTTTTGATGCTGGTTAGACACTCCTTGTGGCATAGGAATGAATGGAAAGGATCCATAAGGAGTTGACACCGTGCTAACAGGAGCTGTGGTGTAGACAGGTGGTGGTAAAGGTTGTGTAAAAGTGGCAGTTATATGAGGCATCTGAATAGTAGAGGTTGGTTGTGAAGATTGGGTTTGGTTTAACTGTTGTTCAAGTTGTAGAATACGATCTCTCTGAGTCTGCAAAGTATCTTCCAGCTGCAGCACATAATCTTGCTTATCAGACTCCCCGTTGTGAGAGGTACCAGCTCTATGTTGATCATTGACATCAGTAGAGGACACGTTGTTGTGTTGTCTTCTTGGGGACGAAGGGGTAAGTACCAGGTTCTCGTTGTTATCAGCCATAATCTGTTCTACACAACATCTCACCAGTTGTCAGATTATAATCTGTTAGTACCATATCATATTCTCAATAGCTACCTTACTAATTACCCACCCTGGAAATAATGGACTGATCAGAGCCTCGGTTCGAGTATTGCACAACTCAACAATGCAAATCCTCAAACCAGGGCTCTGATACCAACTTGTAACACCGTATTTTCTAAAACACAATTTTATAATACGCGCGGAAGCTAATAACATAATTACATATATATAATATAGTAAATACAACTTTTCTGGTTAACTTTACAAAACTACAGCAGTGTTACTACAAATTCAGGCTCTTTACAAATTCAAAACAGATATCAGAGTTAGATCAGTCCATAATTCCAGTTTTCACCTCTATCTTCAACTTACAAGGAATATCCTGTAAAAGAGTTCAACAGTGGGGGATTAGCACAAAGCTAAGTGAGAGAATAGATATCAAAAACATACAAGGCATCAAGCCCAAACCAACAATGCTCAAACAAGAAGAGAACCGGCGGTCTTGCGGGACCTTCAACCAAATGCCGGCCAAAGCATAGGTTTACCGATAGCCTAGTTACAACAGACAACAATACTAGCACCTCTTGATTACAACAAATGCTATCAAGATGAATGCTAGCACTGTATATCCCTAAACCAAGGCCCAGCTGAAAAACAACCGCCAAGCTGATCTCCCAAACAACATCATGTATATACAGAACAAGAGATAAAATCTCAAAGAGCAACAATCAGGTGATATATCTTATACATCCAAGATATATATCCACTCACCGATATCTTCAAAAGTTCAGGTAACTCAGTCTCTATTTATCTACTGAGTTTTATCTCCACCTGAACAAACAACTAACAATCAGTATTTGCTTAAATCAACACACAATAAGCACAATACTTAACATGTACATAAATCAACAAGTACAGATCAACTTATGTATATTCAAAAAATATACTGTAATTCACTATTACTCTTTACTTACTGTAATCTGGTGAATTCATTCAACTCCTTAGCTTAGGTAATTCGAACATTCCTTTCATAAGCTAAGGCAACAAGTTCATGTTTATCTTTAAATCCTCAAAGAGTCAATTCCGATGAAACCAAATCTGGAATAAGGTCAAACCCGATAAAACATGAAATCCGATCAACCAATTCCGAGCAAAGGCAAATTCCAATCTAGTCGGATTCCGATAAAATGCACAATCCGAGAAAAAGGCCAAATCCGATCAAGTTATACAATCCGATTAAATATCAAATCCGAGTAACATACAATCCGAAAAAACAATCGGATTCCGATAACAACCAAATCCAAATCCGATTAAACTTCTATCGGATTCCGAGAAAAATGGCAATTCCGAGAGAATTGTTAAGGCATGAGATAATTTAGTCGGATTCCGAGTGTAACACCCGCGTTTAGGGCCTGGTCGTTTCATGGCGGTGGTGAGTTATTTAATTGTTTATATTTGTATATTTACTTGTTTTTAATTATTTGTTATTTATTTATATAATTATTTGATGATTACTTGGTATTTAAATTGGACCGCGAGATAAGAGGTAAAAATATTAGTTTAATATTTTTATATGATATTGGTACCATATGATTCGTTTTTACACGAGGGTCCCGAATAATACCTCGTTGTATATTTATTAAATGTTTAGGACTGCTTTATTTAGGTTCCTGTATGCTAGATAACAGTATTTGACACTGTGTGTTGTTTTAAATAAAATCCCAGCCAACCTTTGTGGTTATGATTGACTTTGTGAAGTCAAGTTTTTTTCATTTTGTGCTTATCTTGCTTTCTTGGTGAAGTGAAGAGAAAACCCCAAGAACAAACATATTCCATCTTTTGATTCTTCATTTTGTGTGTGGGATTTGTTGATTAAAGGTATGTTTTATTGTTCTTGGTTAGTTCTTGATAACTCTTGATGGGTTCTTGATTGATATTACTAATCTTTGTTTTTTTAGGGTTCAAGATTATGTGGGTTTATACCCAATCCGAATTTGGTTCATGTTTATACAAGTTCTTGAAGTATTTATTAATGATTTAGAGTTGGGAATATGATGATATATGTGTATTAAATGAACTTGAGCTTCAAACTCATTAATGGAGATTTTAAGTTCAAATTGAGAATTAGGATTTATGATTTGATGATTAGAAATGTGTTTTGTTGTTCCTTATATGTTAGTTGATGTTGTTTGAATGTTTGGAAGTGTTATTGTTCGTTTTAGCTGCCTGGAAATCGAGTTTTATGTGTGTTTTGGGCTGCTGGTGCGAGCAAACAGAAACTGCAGTTTGCTGTGCGTGAATTTACGCGGCGCGGAGGCTAGGGGTTGCCGCGGCGCGAGATTCCCCTGCACAGCTCTGCAAGTTCTGTTTTGTTTCGTGTTTTCTTGTACGCTGTTATTTGCTGCTAGTACCTATTACATGCATGATTATAGGATATATATATATATATATATATGAAGGGTTTTGATGAGATATATATATATATATATATATATATATATATATATATATATATATATATATATATATATATGAAGGGTTTTGATGAGGAAACATGTGTAGAAAGATTTGAATTAATTATGCTTAATTCATGATAAAAGGCTACTTTAATTTTATGAATTGGACTTTAAATGTGTTTTGTTGGTTGTTACACTTTGTTGGTAACATATATGGATATCTTAATTGGTTTTGGAAGTTTTCCATATTGATTATATGAGTTTGTGTAATGGCTTAGTTTTGACCCATTTGTGTAGCTACTTGAATTATTGAATTAATTGAGATTAGATTTACTAATTCAGTTGTATTGTGTTCTCAGGGAATCCGAAGCCTCTGTGAAATTAGATAACTGAGCTTGGTGGGTGTCGAGGACACAGGTGAGTGGACTTTAATGCACAGGTGGTTTTAGTTGTAACTGTTATGGTTACTTGAATTTTATACGATTAATCATGCGATAGACTGTTTAGTCTGATTTGATAGTTTGACTGGTTATATGATGATTATTGAAATGGTGTCCAAGATATGAGTATCAAGGCATGAAATTGTGCTCATGATGTTTGTGATAGAGGTCAGCTAAGCGTGGTTTTGGGCTGGGTCAGTTGCTTCTGGTTAGGCAGTTTTAGATCCTCTGTTGCATTTGTTGTAGCAGAGGGGGTTTAACTGTGCCAGTTAGCAGATGGCTATCGGTAGATCATTGCTATGGCCAGCATTGGTCGTAGGCTCGGCAGAGCCGCCGCTCCTTTGATATTTGAGATAAACTGTTCTTGTGATTGTTGTGGTTCTGCTTTAATTGCTTGTGGCTTGATTTCCATTCACTTAGCTTTGTGCTAATTCCCCACCCTAACTCTTTGTTTCAGGTTTTGAGAGCACGGTTGGTTGCAGCTTTTGAGTACAGGGAAAGTTTGACCGTAGCTCTGATATTTTGGGTTTTAGAATGATGAGCCATACGTTATGAAATGTTTTGTAACACTAAAGGAAGTACTGTATGTTTGTACAGTGTTGGTTTTAACTTTTGATGTTATTTCCTTTTTAGTTTTATGACGTATTACTTCCGCTGTGATTTAAAAAAAAATATGGCTTGTATTTTTGCGGTGTTACATTTATGGTATCAGAGCCTTGGTTTGGCATGCGAGCACGGTTAGAGTGTTCAATTCCCAAATCTTGGCTCGAGGTTGGTCAAACATTTCCTGTGGGGGAATTAGAGTGTTTGGATTTACTGTGTGTGTATTGTGGATAGTATGTATGTACTAACGGTTGTCTAATAAGTTTGGAGGTGATGTGATTGTAACAGATATGGCAAGTCAAGAGATCCCAACCGAGATGCCTGTGATCCTTGCTCAGGCTGGAACTTCTACAACTCCAGTTTTAGAGAATCCAGTAATAGTCAACACCTCGAGTACAGAATTAGATACAACTCAGAATGATTATATCATTCAACTTGAAAGTGAACTACAGGAGCTTCGAGAAACAGTTCACAACTTTGAGCAGCAGAGGTTGACACAGAATTCTCAAACACCAATTCCAACAGCAGTTGTCACTACAGTGTCAACAACTCCACCACTTTCAGTACCATTTTATGTTCCATATTCTACTGTTGCTTCACAGGGTACACAACAGCCGATTATCTATCAATTTGCTGCACTAGGAGCTTACCCTTACCCAGGATTTGGTCAACAAAATAAATATAGGCAATTCATGGATTGTAAACCCTCAGAGTATTACAATAGCACGGACCCCAATACAACTTTGAATTGGTTGAAGGAGATGACCAAGGCCTTGGATACTTCTGAATGTGAGGAGAAAGTGCGAGTATTATTTGCTACTCAAAGATTTAGAGGAGATGCCATGGTATGGTGGTATTCGATTACAGGTCATTTTACAAAGCAGCAGATGAGTAGTATTACTTGGGAGCAATTTGAGGGAAAGGTTTGTGAGCAATACTGTGGATCTTTTGAAATGGAACGAATCAAGAAGGAGTTCATGGATTTGCAGATGACCGATAATATGTCTGTGGATGAATTGATTAGGCAATTCAACGAGAAGTTACGATTTGCACAGCAGTGGGTTCCGGATGAAGCTTCAAGAGTTCAGCATTTTGTGAGAGCTTTGCATCCAGATTACAGGAGTGCTACCAAGTAGGCTAGCACTTTATCTCAAGCCTTTACCCTAGCTAAATTAGCTGAGGGTGATGCTCAAGCTAAGGAGAAGTTGAATAAAGATAGAATTTCTCAACAGAAATCCCGGTTTGATTATTTTAATACCCAACATCGGCAGGGAACTCAAGGAGGACAGGGAAGACAACGTCAAGGACAGGGTCAGAGTCATAGCAGTCAGAATCGTAGGCCTACATCTGGTGGGTCTACTCAGAGATCCCCATGGTGTAATAAATGTAAGTCTTTTCATCATGGACCTTGTACCCTACAGACAGCAAGATGTGTTCATTGTGGTCAGTTTGGGCATGAATTGAAGAATTGTAGATTCCCGAGGAGTGTTTGTTGGAACTGCCAAAAGGAGGGGCACAGAGCAGGTGAGTGCCGTGTGGGTAAGAAATCGGGGACTGGGTCAGTATCGGGATCGGTTGTGGGATCTTCGTCCGCTTCAGGACAGAAAAGGAAGAACCCTCCGTCAGCTGAGGGTAGAGCATTCCGGATGTCAGTAGATGATGATGCTGCTACTGATGATGTCATCACGGGTATGTTTCTTATAAATTCTATACCTGCACGTGTGTTATTTGATTCTGGTGCCAATCGTTCATTTATTTCTGTGGCATTCTGTGATAAATTGAAATTTCCTACTTCAAATGTTGCTGCTCCATTAGAAGTAGAGATAGTTGATGGTAAAACGGTTCCAATCACAACGACTGTGTCTGGGGCTGAAATTGATATTGATGGTACATGCTTTCCTGTTTCTTTTCTGTTAATGCCTATAGTTGGTTTCGATGCTGTTGTGGGTATGGATTGGTTGAGTCAGAACCGAGCTGTTATTAAATGCCATAGAAAACTGATTTCGTTTCCTTTACCTGATGGGTCATACGTAGTGGCTCGCGAGGAGAGGGTTAGACCTGCTTTTCCTATTATCTCGTATATGAAGGCTAGAAAATCTCTGGCCAAAGGGTGTGAATCCTACCTTGCTCATGTGGTTGATGTCAAAAAGGAGAAACAGATTGTTCCTGATATCCGGGTGGTTTTGGAATACCCGGAAGTGTTTCCCGATGAATTACCTGGGTTGCCTCCGGTTCGTGAGGTAGAATATAGGATTGATTTGATTCCAGGTTCGAGCCCAGTGGCTAAAGCTCCTTACAGGTTAGCTCCTTCTGAAATCCGTGAGATGATGACACCGATTCAGGACTTGCTAGACAGGGGTTTTATTTGTCCTAGTTCTTCTCCGTGGGGTGCACCGGTTTTATTTGTGAAAAAGAAAGACGGTACTCTACGTATGTGTATTGACTACCGGGAACTGAATAAGAGGACGGTTAAAAATAAATACCCTTTACCCAGAATTGATGATTTGTTTGATCAGCTGCAGGGTGCTTCTTATTTTTCTAAAATTGATCTGCGCTCGGGTTATCACAAGGTACGTGTTTCTGATGCTGATATTCCTAAAACCGCTTTCCGTACCAGATATGGTCATTATGAGTTTTTAGTTATGCCTTTCGGTTTAACTAATGCCCCTGCTGTATTCATGGATTTAATGAACCGGGTTTGTCGGCCGTTTTTGGATAAATTCGTGATTGTATTTATCGATGACATCTTGGTTTATTCTAAAACTGAGTCCGGGCACGAGCTTCATTTGAGGCAAGTTTTAGAAACTTTAAAACGGGAGCATCTTTTTGCAAAATTTTCTAAATGTGAATTCTGGATGCGGGAGATTCAATTTTTGGGGCATGTTATCTGTAAAGATGGGGTTAAAGTCGATCCGGCTAAAGTTGAAGCAGTTATTAACTGGAGTGCTCCTAAATCATCATCTGAGATTAAAAGTTTTCTGGGATTGGCGGGTTATTATCGCAGATTTATTAAAGATTTTTCGAAAATTGCGAGTCCTATAACGAAATTAACCCGTAAAGATGTGCCATTTAAGTGGAATAATGA
Source organism: Pulicaria dysenterica (assembly GCA_947179395.2). Lineage (NCBI taxonomy): Eukaryota > Viridiplantae > Streptophyta > Magnoliopsida > Asterales > Asteraceae > Pulicaria > Pulicaria dysenterica. The sequence continues at coordinate 21,764,966 of OX359293.1, forward strand.
ACAGGAGACAGCTTTTCAGACGTTGAAACAACTATTATGTCAGGCTCCTATTCTTGCACTACCTGATGGTTCTGATGAATTTGTAGTGTACTGTGACGCTTCCTTTGCAGGTTTGGGTTGTGTTTTAATGCAGCATGATCGGGTTATTGCTTATGCTTCACGGCAACTGAAACCACACGAGAAGAATTATCCAACCCATGACTTAGAACTTGCAGCTGTAGTCTTTGCGTTGAAACTGTGGAGGCATTACTTATACGGTACGAAATGTGTTATTTGTACTGATCATAAGAGTTTGCAGTATGTATTTTCCCAGAAAGAACTTAATATGCGTCAGAGACGGTGGTTAGAACTCATTAAAGACTATGATTGTGAGATTCGATATCACCCGGGGAAAGCAAATGTTGTAGCAGATGCTTTGAGCCGCAAGGGAGCTAGTGATAATATTCGATTTATGCGAGTTGAGATCGTTTCTGACTTAGTGGATAGACTTAAATCTGCTCAGTTAGAGGCTTTAAAAGATGAAAATCTGAAGTTAGAGATTATGATGAAGAGAAAAGATGATTTGAGTAATGATTCGCGCGGATTGAAGACTTATCAGTCTCGTGTTTGGGTGCCATTGCTTGGAGAGCTTCGGGGTTTGATTTTGGCAGAGGCTCACAAGTCAAGATTGTCTGTTCATCCTGGTAGTACTAAAATGTACAACGATCTTAAAGTGTTGTATTGGTGGCCTATGATGAAGACGGATGTTGCAAAGTTTGTGGAAACGTGTCATATTTGTGCTCAGGTCAAAGCAGAGCACCAGAAACCTTACGGGTCTTTGAAACAGTTGGAGATACCAGAGTGGAAATGGGAGCACATCACTATGGATTTTGTATCCAAACTTCCATGTACTCGGCAGAAACATGATAAGATTTGGGTGATTGTTGATCGTTTGACGAAGAGTGCACACTTTCTTGCCACCAGCGAGACAGCTTCACTCAGCAGATTAGCTCAGTTGTATATCGATGAGATTGTATCACGGCACGGTATTCCTCTTTCTATTGTTTCTGATCGAGATCCCAGATTTGTTTCTAACTTTTGGAGGAGTTTACATCATGCATTGGGGACGCGTGTTAATTTGAGTACAGCTTATCATCCTCAGACAGACGGTCAGACTGAGCGTACTATTCAGACACTTGAGGATATGCTACGCTCCAGTGTGTTAGAATATGGTGGGTCTTGGGATTCACACTTGCCTTTGATTGAATTTGCGTATAATAATTCTTATCACTCGAGTATCGGTATGCCACCTTATGAGATGTTATACGGTCGTCGCTGCCGTACTCCTATTTGTTGGTTAGAGGCAGGTGAGAAACAGTTTGCGGGTCCCGATATTGTTCAGATGACAGCTGAGAAAGTTGCTATTGCTCGGGAAAAGTTGAAAGCTGCCAGAGACAGACAAAAGATGTACGCAGATCCACGCCGTCGACCAGTTACGTTTGTTGAAGGTGAGTTGGTTTATCTGAAAGTTTCTCCGTGGAAAGGGGTTATTCGATTTGGGAAGCGCGGGAAACTAGCTCCATGATACATTGGTCCGTTTCGTATACGACGGATAGTCAACGACCAGACTGTTACTCTTGATCTTCCACCAGAGTTAGCGGGTATTCATGATACTTTTAATGTCTGTTACTTACGTAAATGTAACGTTGAGGATGATAGTCAGATTCTCCCAGTACATGATCTGAAAGTTGATTCAAAAAGCGATTAATAGAAGAACCAGTTGAGATAGTTGATCGTAAAGCAACGAAGCTTCGTAGAAAAGAGATTCCTATGGTTTTGATTAAATGGAAGCATAGCTTGGGTTCAGATTTGACATGGGAGACCGAGGCAGACATGAGGAACCGCTACCCTAGCCTATTTAAGCGCGATGAGATTCCGAGGACGGAATCTTCTTTAGGGGGAGAGATTTGTAACACTCGCGTTTAGGGCCTGGTCGTTTCATGGCGGTGGTGAGTTATTTAATTGTTTATATTTGTATATTTACTTGTTTTTAATTATTTGTTATTTATTTATATATTTATTTGATGATTACTTGGTATTTAAATTGGACCGCGAGATAAGAGGTAAAAATATTAGTTTAATATTTTATATGATATTGGTACCATATGATTAGTTTTTACACGAGGGTCCCGAATAATACCTCGTTGTATATTTATTAAATGTTTAGGACTGCTTTATTTAGGTTCCTGTATGCTAGATAACAGTATTTGACACTGTGTGTTGTTTTAATTAAAATCCCAGCCAACCTTTGTGGTTATGATTGACTTTGTGAAGTCAAGTTTTTTTCATTTTGTGCTTATCTTGCTTTCTTGGTGAAGTGAAGAGAAAACCCCAAGAACAAACATATTCCATCTTTTGATTCTTCATTTTGTGTGTGGGATTTGTTGATTAAAGGTATGTTTTATTGTTCTTGGTTAGTTCTTGATAACTCTTGATGGGTTCTTGATTGATATTACTAATCTTTGTTTTTTTAGGGTTCAAGATTATGTGGGTTTATACCCAATCCGAATTTGGTTCATGTTTATACAAGTTCTTGAAGTATTTATTAATGATTTAGAGTTGGGAATATGATGATATATGTGTATTAAATGAACTTGAGCTTCAAACTCATTAATGGAGATTTTAAGTTCAAATTGAGAATTAGGATTTATGATTTGATGATTAGAAATGTGTTTTGTTGTTCCTTATATGTTAGTTGATGTTGTTTGAATGTTTGGAAGTGTTATTGTTCGTTTTAGCTGCCTGGAAATCGAGTTTTATGTGTGTTTTGGGCTGCTGGTGCGAGCAAACAGAAACTGCAGTTTGCTGTGCGTGAATTTACGCGGCGCGGAGGCTAGGGGTTGCCGCGGCGCGAGATTCCCCTGCACAGCTCTGCAAGTTCTGTTTTGTTTCGTGTTTTCTTGTACGCTGTTATTTGCTGCTAGTACCTATTACATGCATGATTATAGGATATATATATATATATATATATATATATATATATATATATATATATATATATATATATATATATATATATATATATATATATATATATATATATATATATGAAGGGTTTTGATGAGGAAACATGTGTAGAAAGATTTGAATTAATTATGCTTAATTCATGATAAAAGGCTACTTTAATTTTATGAATTGGACTTTAAATGTGTTTTGTTGGTTGTTACACTTTGTTGGTAACATATATGGATATCTTAATTGGTTTTGGAAGTTTTCCATATTGATTATATGAGTTTGTGTAATGGCTTAGTTTTGACCCATTTGTGTAGCTACTTGAATTATTGAATTAATTGAGATTAGATTTACTAATTCAGTTGTATTATGTTCTCAGGGAATCCGAAGCCTCTGTGAAATTAGATAACTGAGCTTGGTGGGTGTCGAGGACACAAGTGAGTGGACTTTAATGCACCGGTGGTTTTAGTTGTAACTGTTATGGTTACTTGAATTTTATACGATTAATCATGCGATAGACTGTTTAGTCTGATTTGATTGTTTGACTGGTTATATGATGATTATTGAAATGGTGTCCAAGATATGAGTATCAAGGCATGAAATTGTGCTCATGATGTTTGTGACAGAGGTCAGCTAAGCGTGGTTTTGGGCTGGGTCAGTTGCTTCTGGTTAGGCTGTTTTAGATCCTCTGTTGCATTTGTTGTAGCAGAGGGGGTTTAACTGTGCCAGTTAGCAGATGGCTATCGGTAGATCATTGCTATGGCCAGCATTGGTCGTAGGCTCGGCAGAGCCGCCGGTCCTTTGATATTTGAGATAAAATGTTCTTGTGATTGTTGTGGTTCTGCTTTAATTGCTTGTGGCTTGATTTCCATTCACTTAGCTTTGTGCAAATTCCCCACCCTAACTCTTTGTTTCAGGTTTTGAGAGCACGGTAGGTTGCAGCTTTTGACTACAGGGAAAGTTTGACCGTAGCTCTGATATTTTGGGTTTTAGAATGATGAGCCATACGTTATGAAATGTTTTGTAACACTAAAGGAAGTACTGTATGTTTGTACAGTGTTGGTTTTAACTTTTGATGTTATTTCCTTTTTAGTTTTATGACGTATTACTTCCGTTGTGATTTAAAATATATATATATATGGCTTGTATTTTTGCGGTGTTACACCGAGTCAAATCAAATCCGATCAAAAGTATTAGGGAAACAGTTCAATTTTATCGGATTCCTATCAATTCCGATAGATTTAATCGGATTTCACCAAATCCGATCGATTCATACTAGAATTCCAATAACTTCAAAAAATGATTCTAACTTCAATTTTAAATCTGATTTTGAGCATGCAATAACATATATGTTTCCAGAATTCATTCTAAACATATTATGAACATCATCTATCATAAAAATCTAACATGTATACATCGTAGATCATAAATTTATCATACAATCATTCTATCGGTTTTTACACATATATATTTATATATATTCAAAACCGAAATATAACATCAAACAACATAAGGTTTCTGAATTTCTAACCTCTTGATAATGTTAAACACTTCAAAATAATAGAATTGCACAATGTATTCGATTTCTTTCTTCTTCTTCTTTCTTGCTCTCGGCCGAAGTACACAAACACACACAAACACTTCTTTGTCTATTTTAGCAAGTAAAGAAAAGCATGGAGGGGAGAGTGGGTATACCACCAACCGGCCATACCCCCCCCCCCCCTACTCACTCTAATTTTAAATTAATAATATTTATATAATTCTATTTTTCCTTAAATAATCACAAGAAATAATATCACATAATAAATTATCTATCACTTTTCAACAAATAAATCACAACAATAATTAAATTAAATCACATAGCAAATTAATTTCCAGATTGATTAATTAATTACCTTAATTAATCTAGGCCGGTAAAGTGGGTGTTACACATCTCTCTGCCCAACTTGGCTCCATATCAACCATTTGCTCAAATGGATCATGTCTTGGAGGTCTTACCCCTGATTGGCTACAATGAAGCTGTTACCCATGGTCAGTATAAGTTGTCTGTGCTGGGACACCCATGGAAGTACTTGGCAAGTGTAATCACTCGATGCTTTGGTCATAGGTCTGGAAGTTTTGACCAAATGAATCAAACAGAACTGATGATTCTGCACGCCTTGGTCACAGGGAGTAATATTGACTTTCCTCAAGTCATATTCTCGGAGATGGTGGATAAGATCACTCTTGGCACTGCAAAGAAATCCACAAGGACTATTGTTCCCTATATCAGGTACCTAAGCTTACTTGTACTTCATCATCTTCAATGGGAACAATATACTGGGATTGCTGCTGTTTTGGACACAATGACCATACCACAAATGGGTAAAAAGATCTTTCATCTAATAAGGGAAGATCAAGGTCCTGCAATCACTGCACAGATGCAAGAGTTAATTGATATTGCTAATAATGATGATGATGAGGAGGATGTTTATGATGAAGAAGTGGCTCATGATTCTGAGTCCCCTGATGTTATAACTGAAGAAGTGGCTCAATCTGTTACTTATGATGAAGCCATGTTTGAAGGAGGAAATGTTGATGAACCTGTAAAAGGTAATGATTCAAGTGATGGTTTCGCTTCTGGTGATGGTACTGATGATGTTGATGGTAATGGTGATGGTGATGATGATAGTGATGGTGGTAATGGCCATGATGGTGAAACTGGCGGATTTTACATGGCAGATGAGCCTTATCATTCTGGCTCTACTTCATCCAGCCAACATGGAATGCCATTACAAGTGTTTCCCTCTAGTTCAACTACTTCAAGGAGGTCCGGGCATCTAAGCACTTATGAAAGTGAAGAAGAATCTGATGATGATTCTCCCAGTAGGACTCTTGGAGGCACAATTGCATATCCCAACCCTGATCAACAACAAGGATCAAGTGACTCCGTTCATAGAGCACCAAGTGGTGGAGATGAAGAAATCCCTGATGATGAAGAGGTCTCTGATAAGCTGGAGGAGCTCATAGAGATCAGCAAAGCAAAACACATCTCAGGTATACCTTTATCACTCCCTGAGGACACTCATTTGGTAATCCCAACCAGTGAGAACCCATCCTCAGCTCCTGTTGAAACACTCCCACAAATGCCAAGCTCTAGTGTACTCCCAACAGTTACTAGTTCTACTCCATTTGTAACCCAAACAGAATCAAGGTCATTAGAGATAGTGCACACTGCACTTATCTCAGAGGAATTGCACAATGCACCATTGACCTCAACTCCTATAGTTCCCTCTTATGTTGAGAGGGAGCTTATGGAAGTTGCTTCAACCTTACAACCAGTGGGTGCATCTTTCCAACAAGGTGCACCTGTAAAAATGGGAATCCTGCAATCTGGGTCACTCTCCCAACAGAGTGATACCATTGAAAGACAGACCTCAGCCCAGGGTCACACTGTGTCACTACCCATATTGAGTCTGCCTATACCCTCAACAAGCTCACAACAGCTTGTTGATGTAACAAGGGGAACCCAAGTGACTTCCACGCCAACTCACACTCACATTGTTGTACCACCTATTTTTTCTATTCTTACACAAATCACCACACTACGTGTCAATGTTAGTGGTATAAACCAACCATTGATACAGGGTACAATTTCTGCTCCCAGTGATCTTAGGCCTATATACCAAGGTTTAAGTGAGGGACCTCAATCACTACCTATTCCATCTACTTCCTCTGAACCCTTCCCTCAAATACTTCAAAGCCTTCTGTCCATCTCTCAAAAGATGGATAGTCTTCAAACCTCCTTTACCAACTTCCAATCTAAAACAGAAACTCAACTTTCCCTTCTTACCCAAGAAGTTGAGTCACTTAAAGCCAATCAATCCCAACCCCAACCCACCCCTGCCCCAGTTGATCTATCCCCAATCCTTCATAAATTGGATCAACTCTCATCCCAATCTTCTCACCCTGCACCAACCCCTTCACCTAACATCTCAAACCAAACCATCACTTCCTTAAACCAAACCATTTCTAACCTTCTTTCCCAACTCCAAACCTTCAGACCTTCTACTCCTAATATTTCAGTGACCATCCCTGACTCTCTTCTTAGAGTCCCTTCTCTTCTTCAAACCATAACCAATGAAGTCACAAACTTAACCCACTCCTCTAGACAAAGGCACAGTGCAACCCTTCAAGAATTCACCAAAATCACTGATGCTATCTTAAGCCTAAGACAACTTATTCCTACTACCTCTCCTTCACTTCCAACTTTCCCTTCCTCTACCTCAACCCATTATCCATCTCCTTACTCCTTTATCCCACCTTCTGTTGCCAAGCCTTCTGACAACTTTCCTTTTTCTTTTGCTGATGACAAAAAGGGGGAGAAGTCAGTCTCAACTTCTACTAAGTCAAGCTCTTCAACAGATTCTATTCAAGAAGTGGAAGCTGATAAGGCAGCAGCAGACCTCAATAAAGCAGAAACTCTAAACCAATCAACTGCTGAGAGGGTAACTCCATCTGAGGGGGAGCAACCTGCTCAAGATGAGCAGAGGCCAAAAAGAAGGCTTAAACAAGCTGCAAGAAGGAAGAGTGCTAAAAGATCAAAGCAAGTTGAATCCTGTGCTCCCATCAAGATTCCTTCAAATGAATCAGATGATGATGAAGATGATGATGATGTGCCTCTGTCTTCTATATTCAACCTGCCCAAGCAGTCTACTCCCTTTACTCCACCAGTCCAAACTTCCTCTCCAGCTAAACCAAGTCCTTCAACTCCTAGCAGCTCAAGAAGAAAAGGAAAGAAAATAATGTCAGCTGAGGAGATTGAAGAGGAAGAAAAGAGAGAGGAAGAGTTACAGAAAAATGAGGAAAACCTTAAAGAGTTCAGTGATCTGGCTGCTGCAATTGAAGAAGTTATAGAAGCCAGGAAAAGGCACCAGGAGGACTTCACTGCTCCTGAGGATCTTGCTGCTGCGGTTGGTGTTACAGATGATGAGATAAGGGAAATACAAGAAGAAGAAATGATCCTTCTGTCATCTCAAGCTCCTCAAGAACAACAAGCACCACTGCAGAGTGATCCCTCTACCAAGAAAGCTCCCAAAAGAGGAAGGACTCATAAAGAAGCCATTCAAACACTGTAAAGTCTTGATTTTAGTATGGATTGGCCTACTGAAAGGCAGTCCAAGGAGTTCCTGAGCTTCAAAGACAACTTGGTAGAAAGAAAGATTGAACACATCATTTCAAGGGTCACTCCCTACAAGGGCACAGATGAAGGTCCCTATCTAAGAGTAGTAAGGAGAGATGAAAGAAAAACTTATGAAGATGCTCATCTTCACCACTGTAAGCTCTTCTCCTTCTACGAAATGATAGAAATCTTGTACCACCTCTTCAAGTCCAAGAGTGAGATAGTCCAGAAATTCATTGCCAAATTCGAATACTTGATCAAAATGTCAGTTTACACAAGACTATTCACTCATGATCAATTAATGGAACACATTGATGTGATTGAGGATGCCTTCAAGAAATCCTCCAAAGCTTTTGTACCTGCTGAACAGATCATACTCAATCCTGATCATCCTTACCTAGCTGCATATGAAAGTCTAAACACTGCTCTGCCCTCCAACATTGAACCAGAAATGTTTAAGTACATAACTGAACCTGAGAGAGGGATGTTCTTCAAGAACAGAGCTGGTGTTTGGAGATTTCTAAGAGAATCTGACTTAGGAAGAGCCCCTAGAGAAATGATATTCCAAGCTGCAACTTCAACAAGGGGACAGACAGGAAGTGATCACTTTGAGAGTCTGATTCAAGCAAGAGCTGAAGAGTTGTTGGCTGCTAATCCTCTGGACAGACTTCTGGATGTCAAAGAAGAGCCTTGGTGGGAAGAAACTTGAAAACTTCATAACTCGATTAATTGTAATTTCAACTTCATAGAATAGTTCTTCTTCTGTAACTTAGTTTAACTTTCAGTATTTGCAATTGTACAAACTCTGATGTATTTACCTTGTTTTGTAATCAAGCTTGAAACTTTGATCATGGACTACTTAGCTAAAATGCTAGTATAGATGACTCTTAGTAAATAGCTCACATAGTGTAAATAAAGAAAATATAAAAATCCTAAAAACAGAAAAAGGATGAAAGATACCACAAAAACAGAACATGGTACTTCATAAATAAAAAGATTCCCAAAAACAGAATATCAGGGAACATACTTCAAAAGAGTTACCAAAAACAGATAGCTAGGTAACCAAAATGCACTTAAAAGTTTTATCTTTACAAATCCGAGTCAAACTGATTCTTCTTAAACAGATAAGGTTTTGTCATCATCAAATAGGGGGAGATTGTTGGAGAGATAGCAATATCAAACCTAAATCAAACATGTCTATTAAGTAAAATAGGATTTGATGTTAACAAAACCATATATTCAGTTTTGGACTTAGATTAATGAAAAACATGTGTTTCTTTTCATATTAGACTTAAAGAATTTCTAAGTAAGAAATGTCAGCTGACGAATCAAAGTGTCAGCTGAACACTGAGTATCAGCCAAAGGACCAGCTTCAGGAAGATCAGCTAAGAAGAAAAGACAAGTTAAGAAGCATCAGCTATACATCTACAAAGCATCAGCTGATGGTGCTAACCATCAGCTGAGGCCTCCTCATAGATCAGCTGAGCATACAAAGATCAGCTGACAGTATCTCATCGATCAGCTGAGCAGACAAGATCAGCTGACAGTATCTCATTGATCAGCTGATGCCTCCCACATGTCAGATAAGGTATTCTATACTTATCCTTTATTCTCTCAATGAGCTGATCATACTCAAATGATTAGCTAAGCCCTAGGGATTAGCTGATTGTTTAGATTGACGATTAGCTGATTGTTTAGATTGAGTAGTTCATTAGCTGTATTATGATTTGTGTTATTAGTTGAGCTATTCGATCAGCTGAGCAAATCTAGTCAGCTGAGTCTTTCACATTTTATCCTTAGCTGAGCAAAATTATGTTAGTTGTTCAGTGTCTGTTAGCTGAGTCTTTAATCAGCTAATAGCTTTTCAGTGTAATATTTTCTTAAGTCAAAGGCAGAACATGTGTTGTTCTATTATGCCTTAGGTCTTTCTTTGTAAAAGTACTTAACACTTTTTGTATCTGCAAAGAAACAAAAAGGATAGATCTTTATCCTCTGGAAAAGGAGAAAGATACTTTAGAAGAGAAGATCTCGAAGATGTGATTTGACAACTAAGTATGGCTGACAACTCTATACTTGGTTAAGTCAAATCATCAGAAAGCATGTTGTTGATTGAAGCACAAGCGTGAAAGGAGAAGTTTACTTTTCCAAGATATAAAGGTAGTACTTTAATAATATAATAATAGATAGTGGGTAAACTCATTACTGAAAAGTATGTTCACTTTACACACTTTGTATATAAAGTTAACTTAATTTTCACCCACTAACTTTATCTATTATAATATTATTAAACCAAGTACCTTTGTCTCCTTCTCCTCTTCATCAACCCGGACATCCTTGCTTATATATACTCTTGCATGGAAACATGGTAGATATGCGAATAGATAGAGTTGAATGCTGAAATTTCATTTGTTGAGAATTAGAAGAGTTAGCATTTTACTTTCAGTATTACAAACTTGTTCATGTGTTGAACATCTTAGACATAAGTTGTTTAAGATTAGCTTAGTCTATGTATTAGACAAATTTAGTTGCCACCTTTTATTGAACTTAGATTTTCCGCATCTAGTTCATGTCATTCTTGATTCACATCAATAAGAATTATATAAAAGTAAACCGTGTGTCTCTTAAATTTTAAATTGCTAAAGTTTGTATTCAACCCCCCCCCCCCTTCTACAAATATTTGTTGTTGTAGTATCCATTCGGGACCAACTATATATATATATATATATATATATATATATATATATATATATATATATATATATATAGGTAAGAATAAAGAGACTTAATTATAACATTTGATTTTATTTGATCTCATGGTCTATATTTGACCCTTTTAATACTCATTACCCAACCATAAATTTCAACGGTCAAGAAATACAACAGGTGAATTACGACTATTAGATCTAATAGATCAATATCTAATTGATGACTAGGATTTGTTCTTCCATTTTCACCTAAATATATATTTTCACAATAGCCCTCCCCTTGATTAAGCACATCTTATATACTACATTATAATAAGTTTAAGTAATTTTTTTAAACTTTGGTATGATAACCCTGGTCAACTCGTTTAGAGTGTTTATAACCTTTATTCTTTACAACATTCACCACACTATTATATTAATTTTCTTCATTCGGTCTACCATCAAACGCCATTAACCACACCAAATTCTAATTCATAAAACAAAACACCACAAAACATAAGGGGCAGAAAAATACAATCAAAAAGAACAAACCTATCTCAATTGCTATGCCCACCACCACACTACACAACAAAAAAGGAAGAAATTTGGCAGATTGCTCACGCACCAACTCACCACTGCGTGTGGGCACCACCACAACGTGGTGGTGTGGCCGAGAACTTGATGATTGAACGAAGACGCTCACCCTTTGACGACCCCATGACCATACCATGTATTCGTAACCGCCGGGTCAATTCATTTTTCAATTAAGATGTGACGTAATAGATTAATAATAAATAAAATTGATTTATATAATAATAAATAATATAACAATGTATGAGAAATTGGTTGTTAACTTCTTACTCTTGTCATTAACCATATTTTCTAAATCATTCATCAGGTCAAACGATTAATTGACCGGTAACCCGGGCGGTTTAATCCGAAAAGAAAAAAACATTCATCCAATCTTTATTGAACAGTCCTACTCACTGGTTCATGGGTTCAACCGTCCGCGTCAACCCGAGTTTCAAAACATTAAAGGTTTAACACTTCATCATCAATAAATATAAGATTAGTTAATTTTGAGATAATACGCTATCATATTCATCTGTCTTTTTCTTCTGGGTTAAGATCTCATGTTTGGGTCAAATATGACTGTTCATATTCTCTCACAAACATGAGAGTGAGTCCCTTATTTTAGTCAAGAATGTGTCTCCTTTGTGAGGTTCACTCTCATACTTTATAAGAAAACATATCACATGTTTAACTCAACATAAGAAGATTATATCCCTTTTAATCTTATCAACGTTGGAATATTTATTCTCCCCTCCCCCTTCAAATCCTAAATCAACTCTTACCCTTCCTTAGGAATATATAGGAAATCTAGTTATTGTCAAACTTTATTATAGTTAGATTTTATATCAAAAATTAACTGATTGTGAAATTTTGTAATGATTCTTGTCCATGAAAAATAAGTTTTGTTATTTAGTCTAATTTTCACATATACTCTAAATAAGTTAAAGTTTAAAATGTATTTAACTTTACACGTATTGCTATTATATGTATTTAACTTCAAAAGTTTCTATTATATGTATCAAACTTTTAACTTGTCGCTTAACCTAAATTGTATAGCTATTCTAGTCAATCCAAGCCTACACTATGAAGATTCGTTATGCTAACAAGTCAAGCTCGAACGCTTAGCCTAAATAGTCAAGTCAGGCTGTAGCTCAACTCAACTTGTTTGCATCTATAATTTTAACGCCTTCCGTTGGTCAATTCACCCGCCCTTAAACAAGCTCGTTACTGCTAAAACATTATGAGTATACGGAGTGGAGGGTGGTGAGAGAGTGTGGTGGGGTGACCACTTGGGGGGTAGGTGTGATACCACTCCGTTAAATGTGATGGGAGAAGAAGTGGGTCATTTAGCTTTTTAACTTTTTTTTATTAAACTTTGATTGATTAGTTGATAATATTTGAGTCCCATAATTTGATGTAGTGAGAAGTACATACAACAAGGCTAGTGGTTAAACTAACATGATAATGTGTCGGTGTGGTTCTATATGACCACTCCTTATACTCTAAGCAAATTTCAAGCGCTTGGAGCGACTTGTTTTTCTGTAACTTCCATCAAGCATATCATGATTCAACCCCATCGCGGCAGGATGTGTGACCAGTAGCAGAGTTAAACTAGTGTGATATAAGCCCCAATGGTGATACATGGTTCCTTCTTTTTTTTTTTACTTTTTTATAAGGGTCTAATAGTGTGATAAAGTACGAGATCAATGTAATAGGCGTACGATGACTAATCTAATAAAAAAACGGACGTAACACTGTATGATCGTGTAATCATATAATGGCATACCAACTCCCTTAGCAAAAGGAGGTGGATTCAAATCCAACAAGGATAACCATGGGTGACTAGTGTCCATTCAAATCGATTGCCAAAGGATTAAAGGAAAACTCATCAAAGTGTGAAGAAACGATGAACTAACAAACGTGTAGCACTAGAAGATAAACCAACTTTAACATGAAAAACAAAGGACACTCGAAAAGCATATAAACATAAAGAGTGCAGAAACGCCACGAAGTCAAGGGACATGGACCATAGATGATGGTACTATGTGGCTATTGTCATGATCCGTTGATAGCACATCTACTTGATGCAAGTTAAAAGCCCTAATGCTCATCGTAGAAGTTGAAAATGCAAAACTCAAGCCGGAAAACACAAGAAGCAAGTCAACCCAAGTTTTCCATGAAGGTTTCGGTCAAGGTATTACCATTGATAATCTTTGTTGTCCCTATGATAATGTCGTATGCCATCCCTTCCTGCAAGATATTAAAAAAAAGGTTAAGAACTGAAGGAAACATCTTCTATACAAAAAATTTGAAACAATAAATATTGCAATTTAAAAAAAAATTGAAACTTTTAGTAGGGACCACGAACGAAAACAGGCCTGATCGGGTTGGGTTACCCGCTAACAAATTTCTTGTCCATTTTTTTTATTACTTAATACATTGCTTATGATTACATAAGAATATTTTAATCTTTGAAGAAATTAAATTTGAAGGTTTCATACTTTTATACATCATAAATAGACTTAAGACGACTTTCAAACCATTTTACTAGTTCGATCCTATTGAGTCGTTCCTCTTACAGCAAAGATGTTATTTGACCCGTTTGTGATAGAACACCAACACAAATCAGCTCATTTATAAGTACCTGAGAACTCAGAAAGCGGAGAGCAGAAATCTCTGCAAATGTTACTCCTCCAACAAAAACGACTAGAACAAGAGATCGCCTCCCATCTTGTAATCTGAAGGTAAACAAAATATTAATCAAGTAAGATAACTTATACACACACACACACACACAAATATGAGAAAATAAAAACTAAATTTTATCATGTGATATGTTTCAAAATCAAGAATGATGTGTTGGAGAAAACATACTTGTCCATGTGTGAACCCCCTGGTAGTGTATCAAACGATGGACTGTTTGCAAATGCACTCTGTACCAATGTGCTCAAATAAGTAGAATAATTTCAATATAACAAAAAAATACAGAAAAATGATAGATAATTACAAACCCTCTTAGACTCCGTATGCGTGCCAGGCAACAGCTTCAATATTTCTTCAAGGGGACGCCTGAAGGACCATATAATACATGTAGACATATTGCAAAAGTTTAAAAGGAAAAAAAAAACAAGCACTGAATTTAACCTCACCATCCGGATCGAATTGCATGCTGAATCAGGCGAATACTCAGAGGAGCATACCCAGAGAAAACATACGAAATGTCTTTCGGACTACCACAAAAAAAAACTAACTCGATTGATATAAAATAATAATAATAACAATGATTATAATATTAACAAATCATATAAATGTTACTTGGTTGTATCACTATCCTCGACCACAAGTTGAAGAGCACGTTTGATGGTCAACCAGTTGCTTTTTCCCTCCTGCAAACAACAAAGAGTGTGAACTAAACTTATCTAATTTGTTCAAACTTAAAAACCAATTGATTATAAGTGCAGGTGCAAAAAGAAGTAGAAGAACCTGCTTTTTCACCAACCCGGCTTTTTCCAAGTTATTAAGAGTAGCTATGTGCTCAAATCCATAGCTGTGGAGAATCTCTCTCCTAAATCAAGATAGCAACAAAAATAAAATGATTTAACTATTTCTTCACATATGGGAATACTTGGAGAGAGTAGGAATAACAGGAACAGATAGCGGTGTCACATCTGTAAGTGTCAACTGGGTTAAATCAAAATTCTAAAAAGAAAAGAGGTCAAACAGACCAAAAATCATCAAAATGTATTTTGTAACGCATACAACATCCTAATTGCTTCATTCAAGAAATTAGATTATTGATGTACCAATAAAGTTTCTGCAATGACATTGAACACATTACTTTTATAAATTCTTACAAGATCAGATAAAAAGTGTTTCTGGCCAACTAACCCCTTACCAAAAATTTACCCATTCCAACTCAAACCCGTTTTGGCTCGTTACCCATGAAACTCATTCACAAAAGATTAACATAAAAATGCATATAAGAGGTGTTATCCTTGCCTTAGATAGTCAAAGTTCCTTTTTGGTAAACCAGCATTGGTAACCGAAAGTAAGATAAGAAGTCGTAGGACACTGATAAGAGGCTCTTGTTTATGAATCATCTCCTCAATGAATTCAAAGCATCTGTTAACATAAAGTTTCAAATTTAAATTTCTGCATTTGTAATAACCAACCTGCCCGACCATAATAATCTATCAACAAATCCAAGTTGCAAAAAATAAAATACATATTATTTGTATATACAACGTCGGCATGTTATCAAAGCTTACATGTCATAGCTCTCAGCCTCCACAATAGTGTGTTCCATGTCAAGTCTCCCAAGAAATGAAGGTTTGGAAGTAAGTGAGGTTAAATGTTGAGCAAGATTAATGTGCCGCTATTAACAATAAGAAGATAAAAAGATAAACAATATAGTACTTAATTGGTAAGATTGAATGGTCAACAAATGAAAGTAAGAGAAGGCACATACAGTCATTTCTGGCAACGAGTTGAGCTTTTTGACAAAGTCCTTCAATTCAGAGACTGTCTGATTCTGTAATCATAGACCACATAATTGTCAAGATTTAAAAAAACAAAAACAAAAAAAGAAGATTGTGGACTTACAGTAGTTGTCATCTCTGTGTAGTCCTGCTTCATGGATGTAGCTTTTTGACGTAGAACCTGCAATCATACTGCAGATGGCAACTAAGAGATGGCATATATGGCATATATTATTGAACTACAGATGATATTATTTAAATTGAAAATCTGTATAGATCTACATACATAAAACTGTATTTGTATTAAATATATATGATGGTTATTATAAATCAACCTGGACAACAACTTCAAAGTTACGATCTCGAGTCTCCCTGAACAGCTTGTCACTATAATAAATTTAAATGGCATAATTTTTAAATGCTAGTAATATAACAAAATCACCATTAAATAAATATGTAAAACAAAGACCCGAAAATGTAAGAATAGAACAGTACATACGTTGAATTAAGAGGAACCTTCATTTTTTTTCCATCTTTTTGGTTAGTATCCATAATTGATGCATCTATCTCCACAGCACCGTTACTAATGTGTAGAAACTGCAAAATTAGAGATGGCTTTGAGAGAACATCAAAAGCTTGTAAATTTTTTATATGAGCAGATTGCCTTATACACAAGGGCAGATTTACACACACACACAAAACATGGAGTCATGGACTTTCAATTTTGTGCACGGAAGTCATACTAATTTTATTTGAATGGATAAATCCTCAAAAATCTTGAACACTGACCAAGAAGTCCTTTTTACCCTTAAATCAGGTCACATTATGTCGTGGGTAAATTTTTTGAGGCAAAATTCAGAAAGAACCTACAGACTCACTTTTTGTGCAGACAAGTCCCTACACTTTCTGTATCAAATTCAAGAATTTAATCATGCATAAAAAATTTAGGAACTTATTTGCGAAATAAAAAGGTATAAGTATATGGTTTTTACAATTTTCCTTGAATATAAACCAAACTTTGAGCAGTTTGTGTTTTTCTTTTATAAGGATAGACATAAAGAAGTTGGAACTACATTATATTTCCTTTACCTCATCCAGAAGCCCTTCATATGTCAACTGAGAACACATAGGGGTAACCATATCCAACTGCAATGCAAAAACAATAATGCAAATTAAAAGGAAGACACACAAAAGCTTGTATGTTATAAAAAATATACTTGAGGCTTTTCCTGTTGTGAAATAAATTAGACTATTCATGCTTAGTATGTTCAGAAATTGCATTGCATCTAAATGAAAGGAAAATGCAAGCGAGATGAATTACCTCTCTGTCGAGAATGATAAGGGTATTTATTTCAGGGACACCTGTCTGCAGTTTCAGATCAAAGAAGGATGAGAATAATTGCTATTTCACAAATATAATATGAATGAATGATTTACTACTTGAATTTAGAAATTCTTGTGTCATGTATAATTTTATATGGATTTGTAAGTGAGAATTACATCAATTGAATTGACAGGCTCTTCAGCTTGCATCCGGTTAAGCATGTCAGCAACACGCACAGATGCTTTCCCTTTCGCCCTAACATTTGGTATCAGTCCAAAAGAGAACTGCAAAGTACATCAATCTCAACAATTGTATAAAGAGAGAATAATTAAGTAAATAAAAGCAACTAAACCTCAAGCTTGTGAATGGCTTTGGCAATATGCCAGAGGGAGGTAGTATCACCATCAGTAAGGCATTCCTGTTAAGATAGGACAAAAATGATCATAATAATAATAACAAATAAAAAAATACTCCAAAATTCAATGAATCCCAATTCTTTAACATCATTATAATGTAATGATACATACTTTGAAAGATAAATCGAGTTCGAAAGATAATATGTCCTCATCCAGGGGAACAACATACAACGGGAACTCCCCAATAGTCAGTAAATTATGAACTTTTTCATCCTCCAGAAGCTGCCAATCACATAATGTTAATAAAAATTTAATTAGATTATCATCCAACCACATGTTAGAGTAGAAGAAAAGTGTCAGGTACTAGAATAGCTTACTTTCTCACACGCAACAGCACGACGAGGAACAAAATATAGAAAATACTCTCTTTGAAGCCCTTTTGAGGTGTCATTATGAATATGTGAAGAAATAAGTTTCATCAAATGAAGCTGAGTTTGTACAAGGTAGACCACTTTTGTACAATTACTCTCAATTGGATCTGCGTTAAGATGATGCAGTTCAGCCCCATGTTCCTGTTTGTATGATTAGTCTCAATGGCAGTTAGCACACAGATAAGTATCGAACCTATCAGACTAAAAAATTTCTATACCTTTAAGAGATTTCATGGTACTTCAACTTCTTATATAGTGTTTTCTTATCAATACTAAACCTGAAATCCCAAACTAAATTGACAAACAGAGAAGTAACTTGAGTTTTGAGGTCAAACACTACGCTTTTTTGGACTCAAACTGGTATCACCAATGTACAAATGTGACACCAAAGTTTTCTACACACCTACACCATCTAACCCAAGTTATTAACTTTTAACAAAACGATAGAAAGTTCTGGTGTAGGCTTGGCAATTCCTTAGGTACCTTTTATTATTCTCACACACAAGGAGGCTATAACTCCATATATATAATTAATTAAAAGTTACATATAATTACAGAATTGAGCTGACTTGCCTTGAGAAGTGAAGTCTGTACGATCAATGACAAAGAACCACCAAGTTTCGGGTCGATGACCAAACACTTTTTCCCTCGAATCTATAGACATTTCATCAAAATTAAAATTAAACTTATATAGTTTAATGATTTGATCAAAAGGTAACATCAAATTCGCAAAGATATTAATCTAAATGAGAAGAATTCGAAAGGTGTATAGTCAAGCTTACATTTTTCAGGATTGTTATGAGCTCCTTCTGAGACTGATCTCTGTGATTAAACAAAAAATCAAATACGAAAAGTGATGTCAACAAAAACACACATTTACACCAAAATTGAAGCAGGTAGATTGATCCATAGGCGTAAATAACTAACCTTATAGGAGTGAAATTGATAGGTCCGTTCTGTAAATTGGGAATTTGAGCCATTCTATTCGATCTCTGAGTCCCGCCTGTATGATCAGACCGGAGAAATTAGACGAGGAAGATGAGGAATGTGGATTTAGGGCTTTGTAACGGGCTTGTTACATTTGGGCTTTCAAGTCTGAAACATCCTCCTGTAGTATTATACTAGTATGGACCCGTAGAATCCGTGTATTATATAAGTAAACTTAAAAAAATATAAAATTATATATGAAATAATCATGAATTAAAAGACCAATAATATTATAGATAAACGGAAAAAAGTCAAAATGTTACAAAGAATGTAAAGTAATTACATAAAAATCAAACAAATTGAACTTGAAATACATCAAATCAAATAGAAAAATATAAGAAGATTATATATACAAAAAGAAAATTAAAAAACATACATCAAAATGCACAGGATCAACCTTTTCAATCAACTCATGAATTGGCTAAGACAATAACATCTCTTTTCGGTCACAGTAATGCATTGAAGGGTGCATGTTGGTCCCAATTATATAATGCAATCATCCTTCTGCATATAAATTGAAATAAATATTAATAATACTAATTTGTTGAGCAACACATAAAATCAAATAGACCAAGTTCTGATCATTATGATTCTCATGCATCAAGATAATTGAGAAGGTCCCTATAGTCATGAGGGGCATACATACTCCATTACTAACAGCTCCAAAGGTACCATAATAGAATCTGCTAAAGTGAATCAATAAAACGATGTAGTAGCAAAACCATTTAAAATCATGACTTTCATACCATGCAAGGCTTACCAAAAGGTTTGTGACTTGTGTTAGACACGGAGACACACCTTAGAAACATGGAACACAACCCAATAATTATAGTAAAGGAGAAAAATAGTGGGTTGTGAATGAAAGATGAAGAAGAATCTACGTACCTTTAAACTTAGGAGCATGGACTCTTCATAATTACTCAAAAGAGAAGTACCATTGGCAAAAAAACAAACGAAAACATAAGTCACAAAAACTTCATGAACTTGACATGGAATTCAAGTTTAATCATGGCCCAAAATCCCAAATCAAACTAAGCTTCAATGAAATGCTATTGAGACAATTAAATTTACTATTTATAGGTTGCTTATGAAATCATATTCTTTAGAATAATGCAAATTTTGTTAACAGATAGGTCTTTCATACGGTGTGCTAATGTGCAAGTAAATGTGATCTAATCATGCAGGAAATCTGATCTTGGGTTTTGATTCATTTGAAAGAGGTGTCCAAATCAAATTCAAAACACGAATTTGTGTTCAAGAATATGAACAAATTAACACCCAAATCAGATTTAGTATCTTTATCAAATCACGTAACACCAAATCAGATTAAAAATGTGAACTACGGGTCGTATAATGTGTAGCAACTTGGCCAATCAGGTTTAACAAGAGAGTGAGTATACACACTGATTACATATGAGCAAAATTAACACCAAAATCAGATTCAATATCACATATCAAATCAAGTAACACCAAATCAGATTTAAAAAATTAACTTCCAAAGCAAGATGAACACAATGAAAAAGTACCTTTGAAATCAATGATGGTGTTTATGAGGCTATTTTGAGTGAAAATCCTCAAATCGAAATATCGTTAAGAATATCAGGTATGGATATAATGTAACACCCTCTTACCCGGCCTAGAGTAGTTAAGGTAATTGATTAAATTAAGTTTGGTATATAACATAATTATGTGGATAATTGTTATTATGTCTAATTGGTAAATAACTATTTGTTTATTAATTTTAGATAATTAATTTAAATTAATATAATTAGATAGTGGATTTTGTGAGGTGGCCGGTTTTGGTGTTTAGCCACCACCTCACCATCTCTTTCTCACAATTACATGCAATTACCAAATTAAGTGTGTGTGTTCTTAAACACTCTCGGCCGAAAGAAAGAAAGAAGAAGGAATCAAACCAATTTGATCATTAATCTTGCATGCAATTAGATTTCTGAATTCATAACACTAACAAGGTTAGTTTACTGATTTGAATTGGTTAGTTGTTATTTGTTTTCGGTTTTTGAGTATTAATATGGATTCCGATTGATTTTGGCGAATTGATGAATTAGGATGAATGCATGATAGAATTTATGATTTATACATGTTATTTATATGTTTAGAATGATTCCTGGAAACATATATAACTTGCATGTTTAAAATTAGTAGTGAATTAAGTTAGAAATCAATAATGGGGATGAACACTTGAATTAATCGGATTTGGGATGAATCTGTCGGAATTAGATGAAATCCGATAGTATTTGATCGGAATTGGCGAAATCCGATAGATTCTATCGGAATTAGATAGGAATCCGACAATTCATTTGCGGATTTGGCCCTAACTCTTTTATCGGAATCCTTGTTTATCGGATTTAAACATATATCGGGATTTATGACTTTAACTATGAAATCATGCCTTAACTCTTTTCTCAGAATTCCATTTTATTGGTATTGGACAGTTCTCGGAATTGACAAGTGCCTTAACACTTATTATTATCGGAATTCTAATAATCTCGGAATTCAGAATCTCGGATTGTGTATTATCGGATTATAATTATTCACGGAATTGTACTTTTCTCGGATTGTGGCTTCTATCGGATTGTACATTCTATCGGAATAAGCCTTTGCTCGGATTGTGCCTATGCTCGGATTTGGGTTATGATTCTATCGGATTTGGATATTATCGGATTTGGTATTATCGGATTTGGACTTTATCGGAATTTGACCGTTTACTCGGAATTCAATTGGATTTGGGATTTACTCGGATTTGGTTTATGATTCAATCGGATTTGATTATCTACTTGGGATCTCACTTCAATCGGATTTGAACTTAGTCGGATTTGGTAATTTAAAGATAAATATGAATTGCATATCTATTTGAATTTTATGTATGATAAATGTATATAGGTATATGTACACATACATGATTAATATGGTTAGATATGATATCTATTTTGGATCAGTAATATGAATTAAATACTGATTTGGGTTACTTTAATCTCAGGAACTGAGAAGACTCAGTGAATTTAGTCAACTGAGTGGGGTTCTACAGTGCAGACTGTGGTGAGTGGATTTATATCTTTTGATATACAGGATATGATATCATATTTGGAATGCTCTTGTTTGGATTGTATATACATGTTATTTGGAGATCAGATTGAGTCTGGGCCTGTTGCTTGGGGATTTACTGTATCAGATCTGGGGGTGCATTTGTTGTACACAAGAAGGATGGTATTGTTATCCATGTTAGCAGGGCTATCGGTAAACCTTGGTTTTGGCCGACCTTGGTTGTAGGTGGTTGCAACACCGCCGGTTCTCCTGGGATTCATGAGATATTTGGGTTTAGGCATGTTTGCCTTGTTTATGATTAGATATTGGTTCCCTCACTTAGCTTTGTGCTAATTCCCGACTAGATTGTTTTGCAGATTCTCTTTGGTGAGCTTGATGCTTTTGGACTGGGAATATGGACAGACCAATACTCTGATGTCAAATGTTTTGTTAGAGCCTGTTTTTGTATTAACACTGTAAAAAATATTTGTACATCAAACAAGTTAAAATTTTTGTATCTATTATGTAATTAAGATAATTATATGTAATTAGCTTCCGCGTGCAGTAGATTATATGTTTAAAAAGTACAGTGTTACAAATTGGTATCAGAGCCCTGGTTTGAGGATTTGCATGAATGATTTGTGCGATACTTGAACCTAGGCTCTGGTCAGTCCAGTATTTCCAGGGTGGGTAATTAGTAGTGTAGCTTTGAGAGTAGTTAGTGTGTTTAAACTAACGGATTATATCTAACAATTGGTGAGATGCTGTGTATAGCATAGAAAATGTTTGATAACGTGAACTAGATAACTACCCCTGCGTCCCCCAGAAGGATCAACCAGTCCTCCACTACAGCTAATGAGCAACATAACAGAGCAGGTACTTCTCACAACGGAGAATCTAATCAACAAGATTATGTGCTACAGTTGGAAGATACTCTGCAAACTCTGAGAGATCGGGTTCAGGAACTGGAATAGCAACAACAACAAACTCAGTCTTCATAGCAAACCCAGACTATCCACATGCCCAGGGAGTCAGCTGTGTTCACCCAGTCAATACCACCGCTAATTTACTCAGCTACACCTTTTAACACGGTGACAATACCCTTTGGAACTTTACCGTTCGTGTCAATACCACCGGTGACTCAAACTTATCAACCCCAACAACAGTATCAGCCTCAACCGAACTTCTTCATTCCTTGGTATCCAACCCAAGGAGGTTTTGAACCTAGATGTTAGTACAAGGATTTCTTGGATTGCCAACCACCTGAGTACACTGGAAGTTCTAATCCTACCGATACCTTGAACTGGTTGAGGGAGACCGTCAAAACATTAGATACCTGCAACTGTGAAGAATCGGATCGAGTTAAGTTTGCTACAAAGCGATTGAAAGACCAAGCGGAAACATGGTGGGATTCTTTGTTAGAACTTAAAAAGTGAGGGTGTGTTATGTAACTTTCCCAAGGCTATATATGGCCTTGGTGCGATTATCAATATAAGATTTGCATTCATATTCTCATAAATATCAAGGTGCTTGTGTGTGTTCTTATTGCCATTCGCATTGCTTCATCCGTAAAGGGACAAACAAGTGGTATCAGAGCAAATTCTTCTTTGAAATTGGTTCTTGATTCAAGCTTCAATCATTTGCAATCATCATCTCAATCAAGTCAAGTACAAATGAAGAACTCTACATCTATTTCAGCGCTGTGAAAGGTAATCTCTTTCTGTTTTCGTCTGGGTTCGAACATCTTGAAAACTGTGATTGTTTGATTGAAGAAACATGGCTCAATCATTGGGGATTTATTGATCAATCATTGCTGAAAAGGTAACTCATCTCCGATTGAAGCATCTCTGATCACTGATCACTTGAAGGTTTGAAGTTTTATTTAAAATTTCATCATTATTCTTCTCAAATCATTGAAAAGATGAGTACAATTGATTAGAAAATCATTATTTACTGTACTTTGTGTTATAAATCGATAGTCACATCAACTGTTCTTGGGAAAGGTGAAGTTTGAAAAATGAAAGTTTCAGGTTGACGTCACTTTGGAATTTACGATTTTGAATTAGAGGTTTGTTTTTTAAATCAAATTATGTCTATCAAGGTCGCCAATCATTTTTGTGTAATTTGCAAGTTATTTGGAAAAGAATGATTGGATAATCATTGATTTCTGAAACTTTGAAGTTTGAGCTGAAGAACACCAAGAACAATTTAGATCTGAGATTTCAATCTGTTGATATGAAAAACACCTACGAAAAGGTGTTTGTGGGTGAAAGTTTGTTGTGATTGGAAATTTTGTTACTAATCAATAACAGACAAGTGCGAATACTGACTTGCTGCGATTATTGACCAACTGCGAATATAGAGGTCTAACCAAGTGTTGATTTGTGCGTGTTGATTTGTGACCAACTGATTTGTTCGCATTGTTCGCATTGACATTGAAAGTTGACTTCGGATCTAGATACACTTCGAATCTAGTTTGACTGCAATTAAAGTTGCCAGTTACAAGTTTCTAGAAATAGAGGTTCGCATTCGAGATTCGCATTCGAATTTTGAATTCGCATTCGAACATCTAGACTGCCTTCTGTGAAATTTTGCAAGTTGTATTTGTTGGATATATTCGCACTCGATTACTTGAGTTCGCAGTGACCAAAGTTTGAAAACCAAAGCACAGTAGTTGGATTTGCTTTCAAGTGGAAAATTCGCATTCGAATTATAATTCGCATTCGATTTTTGATTCGCATTCGATTGATAGTGTTAGCAGTATTCAGAGTTGGAAAAACAATTGATTAGATTCGCATCTCATTAAAGGATTCGCATTCGATTAAAGGATTCGCATTCGATTTGACGATTCGCATTCGATTATTCAAAGTGTTATAATATCAAAAAAGAACCGATCATGTCTAGTTCAAATGAGAT
Source organism: Pulicaria dysenterica (assembly GCA_947179395.2). Lineage (NCBI taxonomy): Eukaryota > Viridiplantae > Streptophyta > Magnoliopsida > Asterales > Asteraceae > Pulicaria > Pulicaria dysenterica. The sequence goes on from OX359293.1 coordinate 21,789,912, forward strand.
GCTTGCGATTGGCACTGATACAAAAGCACCGGTTTTGTTTAGAAATGATTATCATGTATGGAAAGGAAGATTTATGGATTTTCTTGAACATAATGACACATATGGTGAAGCGATGAGGGATTGCATTGAAAATGGTAACAAACAATTTCTTAAGATCATTCCAGCAATTCCGGGTAACAATCCGGAAATTACTGCTGAGAGACGAGAAAAATCATTTGATGAGCTCACTGCTCAAGAAAAAGAAATCAAAAAGGCTGAAAGAATGGCAAAGTGTTATCTCAAGCAAGGTTTATCATCTGAGATATATACCAAAGTGGATAGTCTTGAGACAGCCAAACAGATCTGGGATGAGCTGAAGAAACAACTTCAAGGTACTGAACAGGGTGAATACATCAAAAAGACTCAATTGGTGAATAGTTTCCATGACTTCTCTGCAAGGGAAAATGAGCTGCTTCATGAAACTTACAGTCGTTTCTGCAGACTGTTAAATGAGTTGAGATCCAACAAGATACCCCGGTCAGATCTTGATCAGAACCGTGTCTTTCTAAAATCTCTGGGTAGTGAGTGGAATGAACATGTCAAGCTATACAAACATGTTAACAAAGATCTGACGCAAGTAACATTTCATAACATCTTCGAAGATCTGAATCAATATCAATCAGAAGTTTCAAAGTTTTCCTCTAAGGTGTCTCTTGCTGATCCTCTAGCTCTGGTAGCTGCTGACAAACATCCCAGAGAACACACAAGATCAACAAAATTTAAACAAGTTGTGTTTAGTGAATCAGATCCTGAAGATTCAGATTCAGACTCTGTGGAAGCAGCTATCCAGGCTTTGTCATTCGTTACTCAAACCTTCAAGAACCGGTTTAACAAGACCAACAACAAACAAAGGTTCACTTCTAGATCACGGCGTCCTGAGAACTACAGGTCTACTGACAAACCAAGGTTTCAACGGGAAGAAAAGAAGGCGGAGAAAAGAGGGGAGATGAAATGCTACAACTGTGGAGGATCAGGACATCTTATTCGAAATTGTCCTCAAAAGAAAACCAAAGATGCTGAGTACTACAAACAAAAATATCGTCTGTCGAAACAGAAAAAGGCTGGAAAGGCTCTGATGGTTGAGAAAGATCAGTTCTTATCTGATACAGATTCTGATAGTGATATTGAGGCTGAAGAACATGCTCAATTCTGTTTTATGGGAAAGAATGGAGAGTCAGATGAGGAGAATAACCCTACCTTTGACAAGTCAGACTCAGAGACTGATCAGGTAAATACTCACATTGATTTACTTGCAGGTTTTAATAATGCCCATGTTCAAACCATTCTTAAAAAGATGAAAAACCTAGAATCAAGTGTTAGTAATCTGAAAAGTAATAACAAGTCTCTAAAACAAGTAATTCAAAGTCAAGATCAAGAGGCACAGGGAATAATTGATCAACTTGAAAAAGATTTACAACTGTCAAAAGATCAATTGAAAACAACAAGCTCAAAACTTTCTGATTTGACAAATGAGACACAAACCATCATTCACGATCTTAAAGCTGAGCGTGTAAGTGCTGAAAAGGATTCTGAGATCCTACAAACTAAAAATTTTGAATTGTTCACTAAAATAAAACAGCTTGAAGATTTTATTATTAAAAGGAATCAAAGTGAACAAACAATTTTCTTGCACAAACAGAAAGAAAGACCTTACAGTCGTTGGACGTTTGAAGGCTTAGGTTTTGACAATCCTCATGTACTTGATAAAGTCACGTGTAAACAACTGTTCAACGTGGATCTGTTCAATCTGAGTCTTACTGCAAGAATGAAGTTTGTCGGCCAAGAAGAAGCACAAGCTGAGGGGGAGGTGAAAAGAAGTCTTCAAGAGCATGCGGAAATATCTTTTGATTACACTGCTTTGAATGCATCATATAACTCTGAATTTCCAACAACTTCAAGTTCGAAACACACTCTTTCTGTGTATACGGATGAAGAGTTATATGCACCTTCTGTTTCAAAACCTTTGTTGGAGTATATTCCTTCTCTTGAGTTAATCAAGCGATTCTACACTCTTCAGGAATACTGCTTCACTTCTCAGATAATCAATGATATCTCTTCTTTGGTTCTCTCAGATCCATCAAATTCAGTTACTCTTCGTTCCACAGTTTCTGTCTCTTCCAATTCTGATTCTTCTCTTCATATTGAAATTTTCACTCTTTCACGACAAGTAGATGAATTGAAATTGGCAAACGAAGGCCTTCACTCCAAGCTATCCCAAGTTCTGAAAAAGGATGAAGAAATCATTGATAGACTGTGTGTGGAGAAATTTGAACTTAAAAGTTTAATCAAAAAGTTGAACTCAACTCCAAGTACAAATGAGGATTACGATGCTCAAGATTTTTTCTATCAACATTCATCCATACCAGATCATGCCCCATCCACTATGATATAATCAGTTCCATAAGTTGCTCAATTAGTTACACCAGTAACGTTTGTTCCAACCTCAAGTGTTAAAAGTATTTTAAAACAGGCTATTCACACATGCATTCACTCATCATCTCTTTCAAATGAGATACCAGAATCTTCTGCTGCAGCTGCTCGTCGTCCTAGAGCAAAAACTAATGTGTTTGTTGTACCTGCAAATGTAAAGAAAGCAGACATGAAGACTCAAATAAAAGCAACATGGAAAAGGGTCATACCTAAGTCGAATAGGATATGTACCACATCTTCTTAAGTCTGTGAAAACATTTTAATGTTTAAGAAAACATGTTTATCTTTCAATGAAACAGAAAACGTTGCTTTAAATATGTTTTGCTTGAGTGATAGTTGTATGCATGGTCATTGTGAATACAAATGTGAATATGATCAACTAAGAAAATCTTTCGGAATCAAACCATGTGCGCATTGGTCCGATTCTTATGCGAATCAAGTTTTCTTTCCATTTTTGAATTCCACATCTTCTTACTCTGCATGGCTTGCACGAGAACAGGAACTCAAGCACAAAATCACGTTCCAAACGTACATTAGTTTCAACGTCCCCAACATGGGTGCAAAAGAGGTCTGTTTCTGTTGTATCCAACATACAACATTCATCAGAGGCAAAGAAGTTAAAGTCTGCTTCCAATCATTCAGCTTTCAAATGGATAACCAAATATGTCGCTTCCGCATCATATGCAACTCATACCACTTCTACACCTCCTTCAACCTCTTCTAATCATCAAACTGTGAACATGCAACCGAAACACAAACAGATTAAATCAAATAAACAGTTATCTCAACAATAGATTCCAAAGAAATCATCAAACACGGTTAACTCTGTTGCATCACATACATGTCCAACTCCTTCCATAAGAACTGACAACTCAGGACCCATTCATAAATGGGGACCTAAATCTTCTTTATTTTCATTTTGCAGGCACCTGATCTATGGTACCTGGACTCCGGGTGTACAAAGCATATGACGGGCGACAAAAGTCTTCTCAAAAATTATGTTTCTAAGTACTCCGGAAATGTAAGATTTGGGAATGACAATGTCGCACCAATTTTGGGGTACGGAGATATAGAAAGAAAGAACATCAAGATAAAGAAGGTTTCTTATGTGGAAGGATTGGGTCATAATCTATTCAGCATCGGGCAATTCTGTGATAAAGACTTAGAAGTGGTTTTCAAAAGGAACTCATGTTCAGTATCTACCGAGTCAGGCGATACTCTTCTATCGGGATCAAGAAAATCCAACTTATACTCCATAGATCTGAACAACTATAATACACCCACTTCTATCTGTTTATTGTCTGAAGCGTCATCTAACCTAACTTGGCAATGGCACAGAAAGCTGTCTCATCTAAATTTCAAGAATATCAACAAATTGATCACCAATGATCTGGTCAGAGGCATGCCAAAGTTAAGGTTTAACAAGACTAATCTGTGTGCAGACTGTGCTAAATGCAAATTGCGGAAGTCATCTCATTTAAGTAAACAGGAGATGAGTACCACTAAGCCGCTTCAATTGTTACACATGGATTTGTGTGGTCCGATGAAAGTTCAGTCTCGGAATGGGAAGAAGTATATCTTAGTCATGGTGGATGATTATTCAAGATATACTTGGGTCAAATTCTTGCCCTCCAAAGATGAAGTTGCTTCAATCATCATTACTTTCCTCAAGCAGCAACAAAACAAGAACAATCAGAGTGTTGGTGCCATTAGATCTGATAATGGAACAGAATTCAAGAACCAAACTCTGAAAAGCTACTTTGACCTTGTGGGAATCACACATTAGTTTTCAGCAGCATACACACCTCAACAAAATGGTGTGGTGGAACGTCGCAACCGAAGTCTGGTTGAAGCTGCTCGCACATTGTTGTCCTATTCTGGACTCCCACCTTCATTCTGGGCTGAAGCTATCAGCACTGCCTGCTATACGCAGAATCGTTCTTTCATTCACAAACGTTTAAATAAAACTCCATATGAACTGGCAAATGGGATTGTTCCTAATATCAAATATTTTCACATATTTAGTAATAGATGCTATGTGCTTAATGACAACGCTACCCTAGGAAAATTTGCACCAAAAGCAGATGAAGCAATTTTCCTTGGTTACTCACAAGAGTCAAAAGCATATAGAGTTTTCAATCAACGAACTAAAATTGTACAAGAAAGCATAAACATTACATTTGATGATTCATTAAATGTCATTTCAGTTCCACCTGTACAATCAACTATCGCTTCTGAACATCTCTGTTCAGAACCGGGTCTTCAAATTCAAGATACAAACATTGCAACCAGTTCAAATGATATTGATTTAGATTTCATGTTTGATATCTTTACTTCTGAATCTAATACCGCTCAATCTGTTTCCAGGACTGAACCTGTTTCTTAAGAGAGTGTTCCTCTTACTCCTCCAACAGTAACAACATCAAATCCATTTATTGATTTTCCTCTTGAAGATACAACTTCTGGTTCTGTTACATGTCCTGCAGAGGTCACTCCAAATATGGAATTTGAGAGTCCTCCTATTTTCGATTCAGATCCAAATCTGTCTCCAGCAGCTGAGGAACAATTACCTTCATGGGAAATCTTCTTTCCTTCGGCTTCAACTCCCAACGACCCTAAATGGACGCGAAACCATCCTACAGATCAAATTATTGGCAATCCCAATGATGGTGTTCGGACAAGATCTGCAACGGAAAATGAGTGTTTGTATTCAAATTTTTTGAGTATAATTGAACACACAAAAGTCTCGGATGCACTAGCTGATCCAGATTGGGTTATCGCCATGCAAGAAGAACTAAATCAATTTGATAGACTTGCAGTCTGGCGATTAGTGCCACTTCCGTATGGGAAATCTGTTGTCGGAACAAAGTGGATCTTCAAAAATAAACGGGATTCTGACGCTGTAGTAGTCCGAAACAAAGCTCGACTTGTAGCCAAAGGCTATAATAAACAAGAAGGCATCGACTTTGATGAAATGTTTGCTCCAGTCGCAAGAATTGAAGCCATACGTCTTTTTCTCGCATATGCTGCAAGTCGGCGTTTCACAGTTTATCAGATGGATGTGAAGACTGCTTTTCTAAATGGTATCCTTAAGGAAGAAGTGTATGTCTCACAACCTGATGGCTTTGTTAACCCTCGACACCCCAATCATGTATATATTTTGGATAAGGCATTGTATGGTTTAAAACAAGAACCTCGAGCTTGGTATGATGTCCTGTCCGAATATCTTCTTCAGGAGGGTTACACCAAAGGCACATCTGACACTACGGTATTCATAAAGGCCAGAGGCAAAGATAAGATTTTAGTGCAAATCTATGTTGACGACATTATCTTTGGCTCAACCAATCCCAAGTATAGTGATGAATTCGCAAAGACAATGGCGAATAGATTTCAGATGAGCATGATGGGGGAAATGTCCTTTTTCCTTGGTCTTCCAGTAAAACAACTGAGCAATGGTATTTTTATCAGTCAATCAAAGTACATCAAAGACTTGCTCAAAAAGTATGACATGCTCACCTGCTCAGCACTGTCAACTCCTATGGCTGCCAAAACAAAGTTATCTGCTGATTTAGCTGGTTAAACTGCAGATCAGAAGACATATAGGGGGATGATAGGTTCATTACTGTACTTGACGGCGAGCAGACTTGACATTATGTTTTCAACTTGCTTATGTGCTTGATTCCAGGCCAATCCCAGAGAGTCGCATCTCCTAGCAGTCAAGCGGATTTTTCGATATCTCAAAGGAACTATGGACCTAGGTTTGTGGTATCCTCGAGACTCAAATCTTGATTTGCATGCGTCCTCTGATTCCGACTATGCCGGGTGCATGATAGATCGAAAGAGTACATCTGGCAGTGCGCATTTCTTGGGGGATCGTTTAGTCTGCTGGGTTTCGAAGAAACAGAACTGTGTCTCTACATCTACTGCTGAAGCTGAATATCTTGCAGCTGCAATGTGTTGTTCGCAAAGTTTGTGGATCCGGACACAATTATCAGATTTTCGCCTACAGTATGACAAGATTCCTCTGTTCTGTGACTCGCAATCTGCCATTGCCATTTCATGTAATCCGGTACACCATTCTAAAACCAAACACATTGACATCAGATATCACTTTTTTAAGGATAATGTGGAAAAAGGACTCATTGAACTTCAATATGTTCATAGTGCTAATCAGTTGGCGGACTTATTTACTAAACCATTGGACGAATCTCGTTTCAATGATCTGGTCTCTAAGCTTGGCATGCTTAATATGCATGTATGACATACTCCTTATACTTTTTCCTTATCCTTATTTTTGGTTTTTGAATTGGTATTACACAGTTTGTTTGTTTTGCAGGTTTTTATTCAAGAAAATAAGGGGGAGTATCTATATCTTTACACATACTGCATATGTGTCGGGGGAGATATATAGACATTTTAGAATACATGAATTTTTGTCTCTCACTCAATCTATATCTTTGAAAACCCTGACAATTTTGATGCATAGATTGAGGGGGAGTTTTTCCTTTGTATTTTACACATAAAGAAAATAGAAAATTAAAAAGAAAATAGGAAATTAAAAAGAAAATAGGAAATTAAAAAGGAAAAATTAAAAATTTGGAAAACTAAAATTACAAGTCACAAATGCGAAGGTTGACAAATGAATCGCATTTGAATTATTGATGTGATTCGTGAAAAGGCTTTTCGCATGCGATTCCCACATTCGCATGCAATTCAGTGAAGTTCTAGGTGGCCTCAAATGGAATCACAATCGCATGCGATCCTCACAATCACAATTTAGTGCAATTGATTTGACACGATCGCATGCGAATCTCATCCACATGCAAATGATCAGTTACCCTAGAATACATTCGCATGCAATCCCTTCATTAAGTTACATTCGCATGCGAATCTTATCCACATGCGAATGATTAGTTACCCTAGAATACATTCGTATGCAATCCCTTCATTAAGTTACATTCGCATACAAATCTCATCCACATGCGAATGATCAGTTACCCTAGAATACATTCGCATGCAATCCCTTTACTAAGTTACATTCGCATGCGAACCCTTCACTAAGTTACATTCGCATGCGAATCCTTCATTAAGTTACATTCGCATGCGAATCTCTTCACAGTTACCAAGGGGTTACTGTTACCGCCTTAAAAGGACCAATCAGCAGCCGCCACGTGTCTTGGGCACAGTTACTTTTCGCATTCCACTTTCCTACTTCATCTTCCCCAGTTCCTCATTTTATTTTTCACCATTAACGCTCTGTTCTCTCTCTCCTACAATTGCAACCGAACTCTGTCAAAATTTATAATTCTTACATCATTCGAACCGTACGAGTAAGGTGAACAATCCTTTCGGTGGAATTTCATTAATTTCAAGTCTTAATCGATTTTTTCACCAAAAACAGTTCAACCTTTCGAGGGTTTAGCGGACTGAAAATTCAACTTTTGATCATCTTTTTGACCTCGATTGCTAAGGTTGCTTTGGTCAATGTTTCTTAGCTTTTCACGAGGATTTTGGATATGCAAACATAATTTTAAAATTCTAACTTTTGTTCTTCGCAGCTATGAGTATACACTTCAAATTCGAATTTTGAAAATTCAACTTTTGATCATCTTTTTGACCTCGATTGCTACAGTTGCTTTGGTCAATGTTTCTTAGCTTTTCACGAGGATTTTGGATTTGTAAACAAAATTTTAAAATTCTAACTTTTGTTCTTCGTGTTCTTCGCAGCTATGAGTATACACTTCAAATTCGAATTTTGGTCTTTTACTAGGTGTTAGGGATACTTTTTGCCTATACCTTAGTATAATAAAATTGTTCGTATACATGAAATCATTGTATTTTGAAGACCAAATTTCATTTTTCACTTATTGAAACAGGGTTTACACAATGAACATCTGAGAGTTAGGGTTTTTCTTTAAATTTCAAAAGTTATTTTTTAAGGTGTCTTTGGTCAAAATGTGTCAACTTAGTATCAAATGGACGAGTTTGATCTAAGTTTGATCATTTTTCATGAGTAGTTAAGCTCGTTACTGTTAACTTGTATTTCAGATCTAACCTGCTTGAGTGTTTTGTGCAGATAAATGGCTAACATGGAAGGTGACTCCACATCACATGTTCCTTCTGTGGCTCCTAACCAGCCTGCCCAACACCCAAAACCCGATGAGCTTTTAATGCCTAGGGCAGAATTCTTATCAGTCACATCCCATGATAACAATCAGTTTATAGACCTAGTCACCTTGAAAAATCCTAACCACCCAATTCTTACTGAAATCCTTCGTGTTCACCCCTTACATCATGTTCTTACCTATAACCCTGCTACCACTGGTACTCATGTGCCTGAAGTATATGCTCAAAAGTTTTGGCAAACTTGTTTTATACATACCAGTCGCACTGACACTATTTCTATTCGAGCCGATGTTGATGAGTTCACAATTTCTGTCATAGTTGCTAGACTTAGAGAGATTTTTCAACTCCCCTCTGCTGACAGTCGTCCACCAGCAGTCGACTTTGAGGATATTCTTGATGAGGGAACTTGCTTAGCTGCCATTCAATCCTTTGGTTACTCTGGTCTATTGGAAAAGAAAAGCCAATTCAGGAGAAACAATTTGCACCCAATGTATAACATGTTCATGACAATCTTGCAGAAATGCTTAACTGCCAAACACACGGGATATGAGCATCTAACTATAAATCAAATGCGGACTTTTGTTGCTGCTAACAATCACCTCCATGTGGATTATGCTCAATTACTCTTCAATGATCTCAAAATCACAATTAAACAGAAAAACAGTTTGAAGAAGGCAGCGGCCAAATTCTTACCTTATCTGAGATTCATTCCAATGATCATTCAGCACGTCATGGATGAAAACCTTGCAATTCCTCGACGAGTAGGTTCGCCTTCTATTGCTCCTAAAGCTTTTAATGTCATTAAACCTACTATTCCTGATCCACTGCCTGTTCCTCAACCCTTTCACGTGTCACTGCTTGATCTGTGTGAGCAAAATGACATAGTAGTTAGTTATAGGGAGAGTGTAGGGATTCCTCCCCTGGTTAGACCAGAGCCGGTCCTACCTACCCAGGGAGACGTAGCACCTCGTGAGGAAATAGAGGATAGGACTCAGTTATCTACGGGAGATGCTGAGAGGGATGTGCAGAGAGAAAATCTTGAGAGGGGTGGTGAAGTTGGTGAGGTAGATACACTTAGAGAGGGGGCAGCTACATTTGATCCAGCTGATATTCTTGACTATGTTGAGTCTCTAACTATTCCAGCCAATGATCAATCTGATGCATCCACTGAACAAGTCAATCTTTCCAGCTCAGATTCTGATAGTACAGCTTCCATCTCAAACACTGTCACTACACCTCCTGTTCATATTTTGTCATCTCCTGTCCGCACCCCTGAAATTCCTATCACTCACACATCAGACAGTACTCCTTCCTATATGAGATTAACTGATCCTACTGAACAATCACCTTTTATGAATGCTCCAGGTCTGAATATCATTTTAAATCCAACTACCTCACAAGTGATAGTACCACAATTCACTCCAATAGTTCAACTTGCTCCTGAGCATGATCATGTACCATCTTTTGAAATTGCTTCTGTTTCCACTAACACTTCACCATTATCTCCAAATCAGTATGCTGGTTATGTAAATGAAGAAGAAGATGATGTGAGTAGTAGTTATGTGAGAAAAGAAAATGAGAGAGTTGAGAGTTCACCACACCAAGAAAGCCGGGCAACCACATCTACTATTAGACCTGACACTGTTAGGTCTGATATTGAAATAGACACGGCTATCCCAACCGTGCACATTCAAACCCCACCCAACCACTTAGTAGGTCCTCAAAGACCTTCTATTTCATTGCACAGGGATTTTGCACATAATCTACGACCATCTCCCTTGGAGATGGGACGTATTGAAACTAGAGGACAGCCTCCCTCGTCCTCGCCCAGTCTTTCAGAGCACATTGATTATCCGCGAATATCTGCATATCTTGATAGACACAAAGACACAATTGAAGCACTGGTTACACTGATCAAAAGTGTTCCCGGAACATCCCTAGGTACTACTATTGATAGTATTATTAGAGAATGGGATGGAAATCCTACTGGAGTCAACCCCACAACAGCTCCTTTAGGTGGGCCAGCCTCTGTGGCAGGACCCTCAACGGGTATCTCACGTGATACCCGATTCGTCACACAGTCCGAACTTCACTATGCAATTAACCAGGCTGTGGTACCCTTGCAGTCTAAACTCAATAGCATTGACTCAAAGCTTGACAGGTGGTTTTCTGTTATTAATGCAAAATTCTCTGAGATCTCTGACAGGCTTCGAGCTATGGAGGTTGCGTGTAAAACTCAAGCAGGTACACAAAAGAGGAGACGTGATGATCCTGATCCAGATGATCGCCCCGAGGGGGAGACACGGAGGAGGAGGCTGTACATGAGTTCGAAGGATATTGTATCATTCACTCCGTCGAGTCAAAATTTTACAGGAGAAGGGGGAAGTGGAGGTCAAGATAGGGATACTAAGGCCGATAATGTTCTTAAACAACAGATGGTTATCTTTAAACAGAGGTCTAATGTACATGAACAGGGGGAGATAGAACTAAACAGTGAATAAACCGAAGAGGTAACTCTTGAATCGGATACATAGAATGTACAAGATTGGTATGGTGATGCTGGGATTGGAATGGAAGCTAATGAAAGTTTAGATGAAATTGATAAAGAAATTGATGAGTATGTTACATCTGTAACAAATCCTGAAACTCAATATACACAAGTGGTTAGAAGGTTTGAGGATTATCTAGAACCAGCTGAGATTGAGAAACGAAGAAAAGGGAAGCAAAAGATGACTAGAGCTAAAAGGAAAACGTTTGATGTTTCAAAAGTTCTAAGTGGGGTAAACTTTGAAGTCCATTCTGTTTTTCCACCCCCAACAGGACAGTTTCAAACATCTGCTGCAGATCTACTTAGACAAAAACAACAAGAGGAAGCAGCCAGAGAGTTTGTCAGAAATACTGAATGGCCAGTACCGCCAAATGTATCTGTGCCTCCTGCTTCTTCAGTGTATACAGGTACTCCGTCTCTTGATAGAAGCAACATGTTTACAAGACTTGCAAGATTAAATCCAATCTGGAGGGATTATTCAGTGAATGGTCCATATCTCGAAGACAGAATTCAAGAAATTTATGTGAATGAAATTGAAACGAGGACACCTCCAGAGTTGAGACATTTGAATGAAAGTCAAGTAATAAGATATCAACACATGTTGGAAAGGTTCAGAACTCCAAAAGAGCAGATTATCTCAGAATATCCAATAACTAAACTTCTCAATATCTACAGTGATGATGGATTTGATCATACCATTGTTTGGTTCGAAGTAGAAAGGGCAAATGGTCAGAAGTTTACATTCAATGAGGCAGATCTAAGATATATTCAACTTCATGACATCAACTTCATCTATTTGTACCTGTCAGAAAAACAAGGAAAGAAACCAAATGAGGTATTTGGCCGTTCTGCACTGATGAAGTATATGAGAAAGTTAATGGAGTTCATTGAAGAGCATGATATGCAACTGGCAGCTGAAAATAATCTTGAAAAAGTTAATATGCTGAAACCTCGACAGAATCATCCTAACTTGGATGAAATAGATTTGTTAACTATAGTTGAAGCTGGCCACAAGTTCTTCAGAGGTGAACCTGGTGTAGTATTCTGAAATTTAAAGAAAGAGAAAACATTCGTGCGAATGTGCGATGTTTTGTCTTATTATGATGGCACGCTAAGGATCCTATACAATAGTCTGGAAATGAAGAATGCAGATTCTGGATCTTCTATCACTGAGGAAGAGAGACAGCGTATTGGAATTCACATTGAAAAATTTAAGAAAACTCTGGAGAGCAGGAGGATCATCTGCAAATGGCCTTGGTGCGATTCAAAATATTTGTAATAGACACACTCCTCACTTAGGGGGAGATTGTTAGAACTTAAAAAGTGAGGGTGTGTTATGTAACTTTCCCAAGGCTATATATGGCCTTGGTGCGATTATCAATATAAGCTTTGCATTCATATTCTCACAAATATCAAGGTGTTTGTGTGTGTTCTTATTGCCATTCGTATTGCTTCATCCGTAAAGGGACAAACATTCTTTAACTGCTCATCTATCGAGGGAAGTGGTGAACTCTATTACTTAGGATCAATTCCAGGGCAAATTCCTTGAACAGTTCTGCAATACTTACGATTTGTCTAAGGTAAAGCGGGAATTTTTTAGATCTGGCTCAGGATGACAGGATGTCCGTAGATGAGTTAATTTCAAGGTTTAATGAGAAGTTAAGGTTTGCCAAATAGTGGGTTCCCGATGAGCCTTCTCAAATCGATCATTTTGTTCAAGCTTTGATATATGAGTATCGGGGTAACACCCGAATGGAAACTTCTTTGGTACAAGCTTTTACTCTCGCTAGAGCTGCAGAAGGTGATGTAAAAGCCCGGGAGAGGATGAATCGTGAGAAAGGGTTGTCTCACAAATCTGGTGGAAATCAAGGCTGGAATAAAGGGAAGTGGCAGAGTAATCAGAACCGAGGGGATCAGAAATCAAAAGGTTCGGGGTCTTTTCAGAACAAGTCATGGTGTAATCCATGCAACTCTAGTCACACTGGTTCTTGCACAGCACAGACGAAACGGTGTTTACGATGTGTTGGGTTTGGTCATGAACTGTAACTCCCTCCTTACCGGCCCAGTAGGATTAAGGTAATTTAATTGCTTAATCTTGATTTAATTGGTCGATTATGTAATTATGTGTTTAATTGATTTAAATTAATTAAATTAATTAAATTGTGATATTAGTTAATTAATTGTAAGACTTGTTAGTGGGGTTGATGAGGTGTTAGTTTTTGGACACCTAAACCCACCATGTTGCCACTATTATCCATTTATATGCAAAATTAAGAAAAGTGTTTGTGTGTGTTTTGTGAGTCTCGGCCGAGAGCAAAGAAAGGAAGAAGAAGAAATTCAAATTTGTTGATCTTGATTGTGCTAACTGATTAACCTTGAAGTAATTAACATCATCAAGGGGTTAGAATTCAGAATCATATGTTAACTGTTGATTAATTTCGGATTTATATGAATTTTTGTGTGAAATCCGATTGAATGATTTGTATGATGAATTCGTGATCTAGGATGCATGTATGATAGTAATTGATGTTAGTTTGCTTAATACATGTTTAGAATTCTATTCTGGAAACTTAGATGAAGTTGCATGTTTAAAATAAGATCAAAATCGAAGTTAGAATGATTCTTGAATGTCTCAGAATTCATAAGTAAGAATCAGTCGGATTTTGAGTTTGAATGACTCGGAATTGGTGAAATCCGACTAAAACTATCGGATTTGTTAGGAATCCAAGAGAATTGGACTGTTGCTTTAGTTTTTTTTATCGGATTATCCTTTTACTCGGATTCCGATATTATTGGACTTGGATTCTCTCGGAATTGTATGTTTACTCGGAATTGAAGTTTAATCGGATTGTTATTTCTATCGGATTGTATGTTTACTCGGAATTAAAGTTTAATCGGATTGTTAATTCTCGGATTGTATGACTATCCTCGGATTTGGCCTTTTCTCGGATTGTGCATTGTATCGGAATCCGACTAGATTGGAATTGCCTTTACTCGGATTTGCCTTTGCTCGGAATTGGTTTGATCGGATTTGACCTTATCGGAATTCTGGTTTGATCGGAATTCTAATTTCCCTATGCTCGGAATTTGAAAGTTAGGAGGAATCCGATTAAAGATCAACTCTTTGATGATTTAAAGATAAACATGAACTTGTTGCCTTGGCTTATGAAAGAAATGTATGAATTGCCTAAGCTAAGGAGTTGGATGAATTCACAGAATTATAGAATGTAAAGGGTAATAGTGAATAATGGTATATTGTCTGAATATACACGAGTTGATATTTATTTGTGATTGTATGTACATATGTGTTTGATTATAGTATTGTGCTTATTGTGTATTGATTAAGCAAATACTGACTGTTAGTTGTTTGTTCAGGTGGGGATAAGACTCAGTAGTTAAGAAAAGACTGAGTTGCTCTACTTTGAAGATATTGGTGAGTGGATATATATCTTGGATGTATGAGATATATCACCTGATTGTTGCTCTTTGAGATGTATTCTCCTGTTGACTGTATATATACATGTTGTTGTGGAGATCAGCTTGGCGGTTGTTTTTTTCAGCTGGGCCTAAGTTTAGGGATATATAGTATTAGCAATCGTCTTGATAAGCATTTGTTGTAATCAAGAGGTGCTAGTATTGTTGTTCCTGTTAACTTAGCTATCGGTAGACCTATGCTTTGGCCTGCATTTGGTTGAAGGTCCCGCAAGACTACCGGTTCTTCTTGTTTGCTTGAGCTTTGTTGGTTTGGGCTTTATGCCTTGTATGTTCTTTGATGAGTATTCCCTCACTTAGCTTTGTGCTAATTCCCCGCTAGATTATTTTTGCAGATACTCCTAAGTAAGTTTTATGGATAAAGAAGACTGGGAATATGGACGGACCACTACTCTGATGTCCAAGATTTTTATTAGAGACTGTTTTGTAATTAACACCGTAGTGGTATTTTGTAATTATAATTTGGACCAACTTTGTGTTACCGTTGGGTTTTTAAATCTAAATATATATATATTTAGCTTCCGCACGCGTATCTAAGTTAATATAAAAGTACGGTGTTACATGAACCATCTGATTGTCGGTTTAAAACAAATGTTTGCTGGAACTGCCATGAAAAGGGTCATAGAGCTGGGGCTTGCACAAAACCGAGGCCGAAGGGGACGGGGCAGAGGGTAGCCATTGTCGGGGGATCGTCTGCAAGTCTGAAACGGAAAGTTGCACCTTCTGTGAAAGGTAGAGCTTTTAAGATGACGGTTACAGAGGTTACAGAGAACAGTGATGTTATCAAGGGTATGTTTATTGTGAACTCTGTGCCTGCTCGTGGGTTATTTGATTCGGGTGCCAATAGATCTTTCATGTCAATAGCTTTATGTGACAAACTGAAACTACCTGTTAATGTTATTGCTTCTCCTTTAGAAGTAGAAGTAGCTGATGGTAAGTTAGTGCCTGTAACTTCTTCTGTGACTGGGGCGTCTATAGATATTGCTAGTACTAGTCTATCTGTAGATTGATTACTGATGCCTATTCCAGGGTTTGACTTAGTATTAGGAATGGATTGGTTAAGTCACCATAGAGCTAGTATTCAGTGCCACAAGAAATTGATTAGCATTCCTTTGGCTGACGGGTCGCATGTAGTGGCTCGTGGGGATATATCTTCTTCTTATTTTCCAATCATCTTGTATATGAATACATTAACACCCAAATCAGATTTAGTATCCTTATCAAATCACGTAACACAAAATCAGATTAAAAATGTGAACTATAGGTCGTATAATGTGTAGCAACTTGGCCAATCAGGTTTAACATGAGAGTGAGTATACACACTGATTACATATGAGCAAAATTAACACCAAAATCAGATTCAATATCACATATCAAATCAAGTAACACCAAATCAGATTTAAAAAATTAACTTGCAAAGAAAGATGAACACAATGAAAAAGTACCTTTAAAATCAATGATGGTGTTTATGAGGCTATTTTGAGTGAAAATCCTCAAATCGGAATATCGTTACGAATATCAGGTATGGATATAATGTAACACCCTCTTACCCGGCCTAGAGTAGTTAAGGTAATTGATTAAATTAAGTTTGGTATATAACATAATTATGTGGATAATTGTTATTATGTCTAATTGGTAAATAACTATTTGTTTATTAATTTTAGATAATTAATTTAAATTAATATAATTATATAGTGGATTTTGTGAGGTGGCCGGTTTTGGTGTTTAGCCACCACCTCACCATCTCTTTCTCACAATTACATACAATTACCAAATTAAGTGTGTCTGTGTCTCGGCCGAAAGAAAGAAAGAAGAAGGAATCAAACAAATTTGATCATTAATCTTGCATGCAATTAGATTTCTGAATTCATAACACTAACAGGGTTAGTTTACTGATTTGAATTGGTTAGTTGTTATTTTTTTTTCGGTTTTTGAGTATTAATATGGATTCCGATTGATTTTGGCGAATTGATGAATTAGGATGAATGCATGATAGAATTTATGATTTATACATGTTATTTATATGTTTAGAATGATTCCTGGAAACATATATAACTTGCATGTTTAAAATTAGTAGTGAATTAAGTTACAAATCAATAATAGGGATGAACACTTGAATCAATCGGATTTGGGATGAATCTGTCGGAATTAGATGAAATCCGATAGTATTTGATCGGAATTGGCGAAATCCTATAGATTCTATCGGAATTAGATAGGAATCCGACAATTCATTTGCGGATTTGGCCCTAACTCTTTTATCGGAATCCTTGTTTATCGGATTTAAACATATATTGGGATTTATGACTTTAACTATGAAATCATGCCTTAACTCTTTTCTCGGAATTCCATTTTATTGGTATTGGACAGTTCTCGGAATTGACAAGTGCCTTAACACTTATTATTATCGGAATTCTAATAATCTCGGAATTCAGAATCTCGGATTGTGTATTATCGGATTGTACATTCTATCGGAATAAGCCTTTCCTCGGATTGTGCCTATGCTCGGATTTGGGTTATGATTCTATCGGATATGGATATTATCGGATTTGGTATTATCGGATTTGGTCTTTATCGGAATTTGACCGTTTACTCGGAATTCAATTGGATTTGGGATTTACTCGGATTTGGTTTATGATTCAATCGGATTTGATCATCTACTCGGGATCTGACTTCAATCGGATTTGAACTTAGTCGGATTTGGTAATTTAAAGATAAATATGAATTGCATATCTATTTGAATTTTATGTATGATAAATGTATATAGGTATATGTACACATACATGATTAATATGGTTAGATATGATATCTATTTTGGATCAGTAATATGAATTAAATACTGATTTGGGTTACTTCAATCTCAGGAACTGAGAAGACTCAGTGAATTTAGTCAACTGAGTGGGGTTCTATAGTGCAGACTGTGGTGAGTGGATTTATATATTTTGATATATAGGATATGATATCCTATTTGGAATGCTCTTGTTTGGATTGTATATACATGTTATTTGGATATTAGATTGAGTCTGGACCTGTTGCTTAGGGATTTACTGTATCATATCTGGGGGTGCATTTGTTGTACACAAGAAGGATGGTATTGTTATCCATGTTAGCAGGGCTATCGGTAAACCTTGGTTTTGGCCGACCTTGGTTGTAGGTGGTTGCAACACCGCCGGTTCTCCTGGGATTCATGAGATATTTGGGTTTAGGCATGTTTGCCTTGTTTATGATTAGATATTGGTTCCCTCACTTAGCTTTGTGCTAATTCCTGACTAGATTGTTTTGCAGATTCTCTTTGGTGAGCTTGATGCTTTTGGACTGGGAATATGGACAGACCAATACTCTGATGTCAAATGTTTTGTTAGAGCATGTTTTTGTGTTAACACTGTAAAAAATATTTGTACATCAAACAAGTTAAATTTTTTGTATCTATTATGTAATTAAGATAATTATATGTAATTAGCTTCCGCGTGTAGTAAATTATATCTTTAAAAAGTACAGTGTTACAAATTGGTATCAGAGCCCTGGTTTGAGGATTTGCATGAATGATTTGTGCGATACTTGAACCTAGGCTCTGGTCAGTCCAGTATTTCCAGGGTGGGTAATTAGTAGTGTAGCTTTGAGAGTAGTTAGTGTGTTTAAACTAACGGATTATATCTAACAATTGGTGAGATGCTATGTATAGCATAGAAAATGGCTGATAACGTGAACTAGATAACTACCCTTGCGTCCCCCAGAAGGATCAACCAGTCCTCCACCACAGCTAATGAGCAACATAATAGAGCAGGTACTTCTCACAACGGAGAATCTAATCAACAAGATTATGCTACAGTTGGAAGATACTCTGCAAACTCTGAGAGATCGGGTTCAGGAACTGGAATAGCAACAACAACAAACTCAGTCTTTACAGCAAACCCAGACTATCCACATGCCCAGGGAGTCAGCTGTGTTCACCCAGTCAATACCACCGCCAATTTACTCAGCTACACCTTTTAACATGGTGACAACACCCTTTGGAACTTTACCGTTCGTGTCAATACCACCGGTGACTCAAACTTATCAACCCTAACAACAGTATCAGCCTCAACTGAACTTCTTCATTCCTTGGTATCCAACCAAAGGAGGTTTTAAACCTAGATGTCAGTACAAGGATTTCTTGGATTGCCAACCACCTGAGTACACTGGAAGTTCTAATCCTACCGATACCTTGAACTGGTTGAGGGAGACCGTCAAAACATTAGATACCTGCAACTGTGAAGAATCGGATTGAGTTAAGTTTGCTACAAATTGATTGAAAGACCAAGCGGCAACATGGTGGGATTCTTTGTTAGAACTTAAAAAGTGAGGGTGTGTTATGTAACTTTCCCAAGGCTATATATGGCCTTGGTGCGATTATCAATATAAGATTTGCTATCATATTCTCACAAATATCAAGGTGTTTGTGTGTGTTCTTATTGCCATTCGCATTGCTTCATCCGTAAAGGGACAAACAAGTGGTATCAGAGCAAATTCTTCTTTGAAATTGGTTCTTGATTCAAGCTTCAATCATTTGCAATCATCATCTCAATCAAGTCAAGTACAAATGAAGAACTCTGCATCGATTTCAGCGCTGTGAAAGGTAATATCTTCCTGTTTTCGTCTGGGTTCGAACATCTTGAAAACTGTGATTGTTTGATTGAAGAAACATGGCTCAATCATTGGTGATTCATTGATCAATCATTGCTGAAAAGGTAACTCATCTCCGATTGAAGCATCTCTGTCCACTGCTCACTTGAAGGTTTGAAGTTTTATATAAAATTTCATCATTATTCTTCTCCAATTATTGGAAAGATGAGTAAAATTGATTAGAAAATCATTATTTACTGTACTTTGTGTCATAAATCGATAGTCACATCAACTGTTCTTGGGAAAGGTGAAGTTTGAAAAATGAAAGTTTAAAGTTGACGTCACTTTGGAATTTACGATTTTGAATTAGAGGTTTGTTTTTGAAATCAAATTATGTCTATCAAGGTCGCCAATCATTTCTGTGTAATTTGCAAGTTATTTGGAAAAGAATGATTGGATAATCTTTGATTTCTGAAACTTTGAAGTTTGAGCTGAAGAACACCAAGAACAATTCAGATCTGAGATTTCAATCTGTTGATTTGAAAAACACCTAAGAAAAGGTGTTTGTGGGTGAAAGTTTGTTGTGATTGGAAAGTTTGTTACTGATCTGTAACAGACAAGTGCGAATACTGACTTGCTGCGATTACTGACCAACTGCGAATATAGAGGTCTCACCAAGTGTTGATTTGTGCGTGTTGATTTGTGACCAACTGATTTGTTCGCATTGTTCGCATTGACACTGAAAGTTGACTTCGAATCTAGATACACTTCAAATCTAGTTTGACTGCAATTAAAGTTGCCAGTTACAAGTTTCTAGAAATAGAGGTTCGCATTCGAGATTCGCATTCGAATTTTGAATTCACATTTGAACATCTAGACTTCCTTCTGTGAAATTTTGCAAGTTGTATTTGTTGGATATATTCGCAGTCGATTACTTGAGTTCGCAGTGACCAAAGTTTGAAAACCAAAGCACAGTAGTTGGATTTGCTTTCAAGTGGAAAATTCGCATTCGAATTTTAATTCGCATTCGATTTTTGATTCGCATTCGATTGATAGTGTTAGCAGTATTCAGAGTTGGAAAAACAATTGATTAGATTCGCATCTCATTAAAGGATTCGCATTCGATTAAAGGATTCGCATTCGATTTGACGATTCGCATTCGATTATTCAAAGTGTTATAATTTCAAAAAAGAACCGATCATGTCTAGTTCAAATGAGATGTTTGCGATTGGCACTGATACAAAACCACCGGTTTTGTTTAGAAATGATTATCATGTATGGAAAGGAAGATTTATGGATTTTCTTGAACATAATGACACATATGGTGAAGCGATGAGGGATTGCATTGAAAATGGTAACAAACAATTTCTTAAGATCATTCCTGCAATTCCTGGTAACAATCAGGAAATTACTGCTGAGAGACGAGAAATATCATTTGATGAGCTCACTGCTCAAGAGAAAGAAATCAAAAAGGCTGAAAGAATGGCAAAGTATTATCTCAAGCAAGGTTTATCATCTGAGATATATACCAAAGTGGATAGTCTTGAGACAGCCAAACAGATCTGGGATGAGCTGAAGAAACAACTTCAAGGTACTGAACAGGGTGAATACATCAAAAAGACTCAATTGGTGAATAGTTTCCATGACTTCTCTGCAAGGGAAAATGAGCTGCTTCATGAAACTTACAGTCGTTTCTGCAGACTGTTAAATGAGTTGAGATCCAACAAGATACCCCTGTCAGATCTTGATCAGAACTGTATCTTTCTAAAATCTCTGGGTAGTGAGTGGAATGAACATGTCAAGCTATACAAACATGTGAACAAAGATCTGACGCAAGTAACATTTCATAACATCTTCGAAGATCTGAATCAATATCAATCAGAAGTTTCAAAGTTTTCCTCTAAGGTGTCTCCTGCTGATCCTCTAGCTCTGGTAGCTGCTGACAAACATCCCAGAGAATACACAAGATCAACAAAATTTAAAAAAGTTGTGTTTAGTGAATCAGATCCTGAAGATTCAGATTCAGACTCTGTGGAAGCAGCTATCCAGGCTTTATCATTCGTCAATCAAACCTTCAAGAACCGGTTTAACAAGACCAACAAAAAGCAAAGGTTCACTTCTAGATCACGGCGTCCTGAGAACTACAGGTCTACTAACAAACCAAGGTTTCAACGGGAAGAAAAGAAGGTGGAGAAAAGAGGGGAGATGAAATGCTACAACTGTGGAGGATCAGGACATCTTATTCGAAATTTTCCTCAAAAGAAAACCAAAGATGCTGAGTACTACAAACAAAAATATCGTCTGTCGAAACAGAAAAAGTCTGGAAAGGCTCTGATGGTTTAGGAAGATCAGTTCTTATCTGATACAGATTCTGATAGTGATATTGAGGCTGAAGAACATGCTCAATTCTGTTTTATGGGAAAGAATGGAGAGTCAGATGAGGAGAATAACCCTACCTTTGATAAGTCAGACTCAGAGACTGATCAGGTAAATACTAACATTGATTTACTTGCAGGTTTTAATAATGCCCATATTCAAACCATTCTTAAAAAGATGAAAAACCTAGAATCAAGTGTTAGTAATCTGAAAAGTAATAACAAGTCTCTAAAACAAGTAATTCAAAGTCAAGATCAAGAGGCATAGGGAATAATTGATCAACTTGAAAAAGATTTACAACTGTCAAAAGATCAATTGAAAACAACAAGCTCAAAACTTTCTGATTTGACAAATGAGACACAAACCATCATTCATGATCTTAAAGCTGAACGTGTAAGTGCTGAAAAGGATTCTGAGATCCTACAAACTAAAAATTTCGAATTGTTCACTAAAATAAAACAGCTTGAAGATTTTATTATTAAAAGGAATCAAAGTAAACAAACAATTTTCTTGCACAAACAGAAAGAAAGACCTTACAGTCGTTAGACGTTTGAAGGCTTAGGTTTTGACAATCCTCATGTACTTGATAAAGTCACGTGTAAACAACTGTTCAACGTGGATCTGTTCAATCTGGGTCTTACTGCAAGAATGAAGTTTGTCGGCCAAGAAAAAGCACAAGCTGAGGAGGAGGTGAAAAGAAGTCTTCAAGAGCATGCGGAAATATCTTTTGATTACACTGCTTTGAATGCATCATATAACTCTGAATTTCCAATAACTTCAAGTTCCAAACACACTCCTTCTGTGTATACGGATGAAGAGTTGTATGTACCTTCTGTTTCAAAACCTTTGTTGCAGTATATTCCTTCTCTTGAGTTAATCAAGCGATTCTACACTCTTCAGGAATACTGCTTCGTTCCACAAATTCAGTTACTCTTCGTTCCACAGTTTCTGTCTCTTCCAATTCTGATTCTTCTCTTCATATTGAAATTTTCACTCTTTCACGACAAGTAGATGAATTGAAATTGGCAAACGAAGGCCTTCGCTCCAAGCTATCCCAAGTTCTGAAAAAGGATGAAGAAATCATTGATAGACTGTGTGTGGAGAAATTTGAACTTAAAAGTCTAATCAAAAAGCTGAACTCAACTCCAAGCACAAATGAGGATTACGATGCTCAAGATTTTTTCTATCAACATTCATCCATACCAGATCATGCCCCATCCACTATGATATCATCAGTTCCACAAGTTGCTCAATCAGTTACACCAGTAACGTCTGTTCCAACCTCAAGTGTTAAAAGTATTTTAAAACAGGCTATTCACACATGCACTCACTCATCATCTCTTTCAAATGAGATACCAGAATCTTCTGTTGCAGCTGCTCGTCGTCCTAGAGCAAAAACTAATGTGTTTGTTGTACCTGCAAATGTGAAGAAAGCAGACATTAAGACTCAAATAAAAGCAACATGGAAAAGGGTCATACCTAAGTCGAATAGGATATGTACCACATCTTCTTCAGTCTGTGAAAACATTTTAATGTTTAAGAAAACATGTTTATCTTTCAATGAAACAGAAAACGTTGCTTTAAATATGTTTTGCATGAGTGATGGTTGTATGCATGGTCATTGTGAATACAAATGTGAATATGATCAACTAAGAAAATCTTTCGGAATCAAACCATGTGCTCATTGGTCCGATCTGTATGCGAATCAAGTTTTCTTTCCATTTTTGAATTCCAAAGGAGCTGTTTTCCACATTTCAATCACCAAGCGTCAAGCATATGTGTTTAAACAGTTAAACAAGTCTCGCCGGTTGATCACTGTACCTGAACTGCAAGCATATCAAAATCATGGGTATCAAGCACTTTACTCTGCATGACTTGCACGAGAACAGGAACTCAAGCACAAATCACGTTCCAAACGTACATCAGTTTCAACGTCCCCAACATGGGTGCAGAAGAGGTCTGTTTCTGTTGTATCCAACATACAACATTCATCAGAGGCAAAGAAGTTAAAGTCTGCTTCCAAGCATTCAGCTTTCAAGTGGATAACCTAATCTGTCGCTTCCGCATCATGTGCAACTCATACCACTTCTACACCTCCTTCAACCTCTTCTAATCATCAAACTGTGAACATACAACCGAAACACAAACAGATTAAATCAAATAAACAGTTAACTCAACAATAGATTCCAAAGAAATCATCAAACACTGTTAACTCTGTTGCATCACATACATGTCCAACTCCTTCCATAAGAACTGACAACTCAGGAACCATTCGTAAATGGGGACCTAAATCTTCTTTATTTTCATTTTGCAGGCACCTGATCTATGGTACCTGGACTCCGGGTGTACAAAGCATATGATGTGCGACAAAAGTCTTCTCAAAAATTATGTTTCTAAGTACTCCGGAAATGTAAGATTTGGGAATGACAATGTCGCACCAATTTTGGGGTACGGAGATATAGAAAGAAAGAACATCAAGATAAAGAAGGTTTCTTATGTGGAAGGATTGGGTCATAATCTATTCAGCATCGGGCAATTCTGTGATAAAGACTTAGAAGTGGTGTTCAAAAGGAACTCATGTTCAGTATCTACCGAGTCAGGCGATACTCTTCTATCGGGATCAAGAAAATCCAACTTATACTCCATAGATCTGAACAACTATAATACACCCACTTCTATCTGTTTATTGTCTGAAGCGTCATCTAACCTAACTTGGCAATGGCACAGAAAGCTGTCTCATCTGAATTTCAAGAATATCAACAAATTGATCACCAATGATCTGGTCAGAGGCATGCCAAAGTTAAGGTTCAACAAGACTAATCTGTGTGCAGACTGTGCTAAATGCAAATTGCGGAAGTCATCTCATTTCAGTAAACAGGAGATGAGTACCACTAAGCCGCTTCAATTGTTACACATGGATTTGTGTGGTCCGATGAAAGTTCAGTCTCGGAATGGGAAAAAGTATATCTTAGTCATGGTGGATGACTATTCAAGATATACTTGGGTCAAATTCTTGCGCTCCAAAGATGAAGCTGCTTCAATCATCATTACTTTCCTCAAGCAGCAACAAAACAAGAACAATCAGAGTATTGGTGCCATTAGATCTAATGAAACAGAATTCAAGAACCAAACTCTAAAAAGCTATTTTGACCTTGTGGGAATCACACATCAGTTTTCAGCAGCATACACACCTCAACAAAATGGTGTTGTGGAACGTCACAACCGAAGTCTGGTTGAAGCTGCCCGCACAATGTTGTCCTATTCTGGACTCCCACCTTCATTCTGGGCTGAAGCTATCAGCATTGCCTGCTATACGCAGAATCGTTCTTTTATTCAAAAACGTTTAAATAAAACTCCATATGAACTTGCAAATGGGATTGTACCTAATATCAATTATTTTCACATATTTGGTAATAGATGCTATGTGCTTAATGACAACGCTACCCTAGGAAAATTTGCACCAAAAGCAGATGAAGCAATTTTCCTTTGTTACTCACAAGTGTCAAAAGCATATAGAGTTTTCAATCAACGAACTAAAATTGTACAAGAAAGCATAAACATTACATTTGATGATTCATTAAATGCATTTCAGTTCCACCTGTACAATCAACTATCGCTTCTGAACATCTCTGTTCAGAACCGGGTCTTCAAATTCAAGATACAAACATTGCAACCAGTTCAAATGATATTGATTTAGATTTCATGTTTGATATCTTTACTTCTGAATCTAATACTGCTCAATCTGTTTCCAGGACTGAACCTGTTTCTCAAGAGAGTGTTCCTCTTACTCCTCCAACAGTAACAACATCAAATCCAATTATTGATTTTCCTCTTGAAGATACAACTTCTCGTTCTGTTACATGTCCTGCAGAGGTCACTCCAAATATGGAATTTGAGAGTCCTCCTATTTTCGATTCAGATCCAAATCTGTCTCCAGCAGTTGAGGAACAATTACCTTCATGGGAAATCTTCTTTCCTTCGGCTTCAACTCCCAACGACCCTAAATGGACGCGAAACTGTAACACCGCTATATTATTATTATTGTTATTATTTTTTAATCCTGCGGAAGCGAGCAACCAAATATACTTATTTACAGTAGTATTACAAACGATTTAACATCTGACACAAGTGTCAGTCAACCAAGTCCAGTGTTACATATATATACATACAGGCTCAAAACAAGATTATATCAGAGTTAATGTATCAGACATTCCCCAAAAGACAAGCAAAACTCCCAACAGCAAATCAGCTCAACAACCTGCAAGTTGGAGTTTATGGTGGGGGATTAGCTCAAAGCTAAGTGAATGGAAGTTTAACCAACGAAAAACATCAACAAATAAACAAGTATCACAGAGGACCGGCGGTTCGGCCGAACCTTCAACCAAATGCTGGCCTAGCATAGGTTTACCGATAGCCCACTTGTCATTCTCACACAGTAAGTACCTCAAGTTGCAACGCATGCATCAACAGATCTAATACTGATTAGCCGATGACAATTGAACCCAGCCCACTATGGCTGACCCCATCATATGCACCCCGTGCCAATAAACAGCTGTTAACCAATCATCAAGTATGCCCAAGGCATCAACAAAACAAATACCAGATCATTTAGTCTAACAGAGAATAAGACATTACGACATGTTATAACCGTTACCGTTACAACCAAAACAATTCGCGAGTTAAAAGTCCACTCACCTGTGTTCTCCAACACCACACTCAGTATTCTAATTTCACTGAGTCTTCTCGCTTCCTCTTGCTACTGGTTCTAAGGCTTGCTTTCAAAATCTAACGTAAAAACTCGATATAGCAATCACTTAAGTAATAGTGGGTTTTTGTTTTTTGGTGAGCTCTCCTCCACAACGAAGCAAGGCCGAAAAACCGGCCACACACATATAGAAATAGTATATATAGGTCACGAAAAGAGCATATTACACTACACAGTGCAAATACTGATATCTGAGATACACAAACTTAATTAAAGCAGTCCTACTCAAACCAAAAACATGCAATGAGGTATTATTTGGAACCCTCGTGTAAAACCAAATCATATGATTTCAATATCTAAATAAAATATTAAATCTCATATATTATCCCTTGTCTCGCAGACCAATTAATTATCATGAAAACATCAATAACATCATGCAATTAGCAATCAAATAAAATGAGTAACTAAATAAATAATACTTAAATACTCACCTAATTGCCAAGAACGACTGGACCCTAAATGCGGGTGTTACAACTCTCCCCCCCTAAGGAAGATTCCGTCCCCGGAATCTCATCGCTCTCAAATAGGTTAGGGTAGCGGTTCCTCATGTCTGCCTCGGTCTCCCATGTCAAATCTGAACCCAAACTGTGTTTCCATTTAATTAAAACCATAGGAATTTCTTTTCTGCGAAGCTTTGTCATCTTACGATCAACTATTTCAACCGGTTCCTCTACTAATCGCTTTTTCGAATCCACTTTCAAATCATGCACTGGAAGGATCTGACTTTCATCTTCAATGTTGCATTTACGGAAGTAACAGACATTAAAGGTGTCATGAATACCTGTTAACTCAGGTGGAAGATCAAGAGTAACAGCCTGATCATTGACTATCTATCGTATTCGGAACGGACCAATATATCGTGGGGCTAATTTCCCGCGCTTCCCAAAGCGAATAACCCCTTTCCATGGAGAGACTTTCAGATAAACCAACTCTCCTTCAACAAACGAAACTGGTCGACGGCGAGGATCTGCGTACATTTTCTGTCTGTCTCTGGCAGCTTTCAACTTTTCTCGAGCAATTACAACCTTTTCAGCTGTAATTTGAACAATGTCGGGACCTGTAAACTGTTTCTCACCTGCCTCTAGCCAACAAGTAGGAGTGCGACAGCGACGTCCGTATAACATCTCGTAAGGTCGCATACCGATACTCGAATGATAAGAGTTATTGTACGCAAACTCTATCAATGGAAAATGTGTATCCCAAGATCCACCATACTCTAACACACAGGCGCGTAACATATCCTCAAGGGTTTGTATGGTTCGTTCGGTCTGACCGTCTGTCTGAGGATGATAAGCGGTACTCAAGTTAATACGCGTCCCCAATTCACGATGTAAACTCGCCCAGAAATTAGAAACAAACCTGGGATCTCGATCAGAAACAATAGAAAGAGGAATACCATGCCGAGAAACAATCTCATCAATATATAACTGAGCCAATCTACTGAGTGAAGCTGTCTCACTGGTGGCAATAAAATGAGCACTTTTCGTTAAACGGTCGACTATCACCCAAATCATATCATGTTTCCGTTGAGTACATGGCAGTTTGGTTACAAAATCCATCGTGATATGCTCCCATTTCCATTCAGGTATCTTCAGCTGTTTTAAAGACCCGTACGGTTTCTGGTGCTCTGCTTTAACTTGTGCACAAATATGACAGGATTCCACGAATTTTGCAACATCTGTCTTCATCGTAGGCCACCAATATAGTACTTTAAGATCGTTATACATTTTAGTGCTACCAGGGTGAACAGATAATCGCGATTTGTGAGCCTCTGACAGAATCAAATTTCGAAGTTCCCCAAGTACTGGCACCCAAATACGAGACTGAAAGGTCTTTAATCCACGAGAATCATCAATTAACTCAGCTTTTCTTTTTACCATGATTTCTGATTTCAAATTTTCATCCTTCAAGGCCTCTAACTGAGCAGCTTTAAGTCTATCCACCAAGTCAGAAACAATCTCAATACGCATGAATCGGATATTATCACCCGCTCCCTTACGGCTCAAAGCGTCTGCTACCACATTTGTTTTTCCTGGGTGGTACAGAATCTCACAATCGTAATCTTTAATCAATTCCATCCATCGCCTTTGCCGCATATTAAGCTCCTTCTGGGAGAATATATATTGCAGGCTTTTATGATCAGTACAGATAACACATTTAGTACCATATAAATAATGCCTCCACAGTTTCAATGCAAAAACTACCGCCGCAAGCTCTAAATCATGGGTTGGATAGTTCTTCTCGTGTGGTTTCAATTGACGAGAAGCATAGGCAATAACTCTGTCACGCTGCATTAGTACACATCCTAGACCTGCAAAGGAAGCATCGCAATATACTACAAAATCATCAGATCCATCAGGTAGAGCAAGAATAGGGGCTTGACACAACAGCTGTTTCAAAGTCTGAAAAGCTAATTCTTGTTCTTCATTCCACTTAAACGGTACATCTTTACGGGTTAACTTTGTCAAAGGACTCGCAATTTTTGAGAAATCTTTGATGAATCTGCGATAGTAGCCCGCCAAACCCAAAAAGCTTTTAATCTCAGATGGTGATTTAGGGGAATTCCAGTTCATAACCGCTTCAACTTTAGATGGATCAACTTTAACTCCATCCTTACAAATAATATGTCCCAAAAACTGAATTTCTCGCATCCAGAATTCGCATTTAGAAAATTTCGCAAAAAGACGATTCTGTCTTAAGGTCTCTAAAACTTGCCTTAAATGAAGCTCGTGCTCAGATTCGGTTTTTGAATATATCAAAATGTCATTGATAAACACAATTACAAATTTATCCAAAAACGGCCGGCAAATCCGATTCATTAAATCCATGAACACAGCAGGGGCGTTAGTTAGACCAAAAGGCATCACTAAAAACTCATAATGACCATATCTGGTACGAAACGCAGTTTTAGGAATATCATTTTCAGAAACAAGTACTTGATGATAACCTGAACGCAAATCAACCTTTGAAAAATAAGAAGCACCCTGTAGCTGATCAAACAAATCATCAATCCTAGGTAAAGGGTATTTATTTTTAACTGTCCTTTTATTCAATTCCCGATAATCAATGCACATTCGTAGAGTACCATCTTTCTTTTTAACAAATAAGACCGGAGCACCCCACGGAGATGAACTAGGACGAATAAAGCCTTTATCTAACAATTCCTGAATCTGAGTCATCATTTCTCGCATTTCAGCAGGAGCTAATCTGTAAGGGGCTTTAGCCACGGAACTCGAACCAGGAATTAAATCAATTCTGTATTCTACCTCACGAACTGGAGGCAATCCTGGTAACTCATTAGGAAACACTTCCGGGTATTCCGAAACTACCCGAATATCAGAAATAACTTCCTTCTCCTTTTTAACATCAATAGCATACGCAAGAAACGATTCACACCCTTTGGCCAAAGATTTTCTAGCCTTCATAAACGAAATAATAGGGAAGGTAGAAAAAGACCTCTCTCCGCGAGCCACTACGTGTGACCCGTCAGATAAAGGAAAAGAAATCAACTTCTTATGGCATTTAATACTAGCTCTATTCTGGCTCAACCAATCCATTCCCAAAACAACATCAAATCCAGATATAGGCATTAACAGAAAAGAGACTGGAAAACAAGTGCCATCAATATCAATTCTAGCTCCAGACACAGCCGTTGTGACTGGAACCATTTCACCATTAGCTATTTCTACTTCTAGAGAGTCAGTAACATGTGAAGTAGGCAATTTCAATTTATCACAGAAAGCCATCGAAATAAAGGAGCGGTTAGCCCCTGAATCAAACAACACACGTGCAGGTACAGAATTTACAAGAAACGTACCAGTGATGACATCATCGGTGGCAATAGCATCATCTACTGTCATCCGAAAAGCTCTACCCTCGGGTGCAGGAGGATTCTTTCTCTTTTGGCCAGACTGAGATGATGATCCCCCAACTGTAATTGCCCCTGAACCTGACCCCGTCTTCCTTGCAGAAGGACACTCTCCTGATCTATGACCCTCTTTTTGACAATTCCAGCACACGTTACGAGGAAATTTACAATCTTTTACCTCGTGTCCCAATCCACCACATCTAATACATCGCGAGGTCTGGGGTGTACAAGGTCCGGTGTGGGAAGACCTACAGTTTCTACACCATAGAGACCTCTGGCCTGAACCACCAACAGCTGCCCTAGGGTTCTGCCTACCCTGTCCGTGGTTACCCTGCCATTTCTTCTTTTGCTGAGAACCAGTCTGTTCTGTCTTTGGTTTTTGCAAGGCAGCTTTATCTTTGTTCATCTGGTCCCGTGCTTTAACATCTCCCTCGGCTGATTTCGCTAAGGTGAAGGCTTGAGACAAAGTGTTGGCTAGACGGGTATTACCCCTGTGTTCTGGTAACAAAGCTCCAACAAAGTGTTGTATCTGAGAACGTTCGGTTGGCACCCACTGCTTTACAAATCTTAATTTCTCATTAAACTGTTTGATTAATTCATCAACTGTCATCCTCTCGGTCATATGCAAATTCAAGAAATCGTTTATGATTTTATCCATTTCAAATTCACCACAATACTGTTCAAGAACTTTATTCTGGAATTGTTCCCAAGTAATGGATTTCATCTGCTCCGGGGTGAGGTGAGCTGTCAACGATTCCCACCAAGCTGAAGCATCCCCTGTAAGCATACTCTGGGCATAGGTAACTCGAAGCTCCTCTTCACAATTACAAATATTCAAAATTCTCGTTATTCCTTTCAACCATTCTAGAGTTTCAGCAGGATTGGTGCTCCCTGAGTATTCCTTTGGTTTACAATCTCGAAAATCCTTGAACTGACATTTCTTGGGTCCCTTCTGAGGTGGGTACCCAACCAAAGGATACTGATAGGATCCCTGAGACATAACGGGATAGAAATACTGTGGCTGGGTTGGCTGATATGTAGAGAAAATAGGTACTGATACTGGAGGAATCTCCGATTGAGTAGAAATCGCCGGAGGAATTGGTGCCTGAGAAGCTTGTACTTGGTTCTGTTTCTGAAGCTCAAGTACCTCTCCTCTAAGCTCTTGTAACTGATCCTCCAACTGATAAATATACTCTTCCCTATCAATATTAGCTTCAGTAACCTCAACACTCTCTGTTACAGGAATCTCTGAAGGACCTGCCGCCGAAGTACCAGCTCTTCTTGGGGTCAAGGGGGCATTAGTCAGGTTCTCATTATCGGCCATATCTGTGTCAATCACAACATCTCAACACTCATTAGGTAAACCGTTAGTACACAACCTACTAACAACAGCTAACATCAAAAGAAACTTGCATTCACGCTAATTCCCACCCACATCAGGAATGTCTGACCAAACTCGAGCCAAGATTTGAGAATTGAACACTCTAACTGTGCACGCATCCCAAACCAGGGCTCTGATACCAAATTGTAACACCGCTATATTATTATTATTATTATTTTTTTTTTAATCCTGCGGAAGCGAGCAACCAAATATACTTATTTACAGTAGTATTACAAACGATTTAACATCTGACACAAGTGTCAGTCAACCAAGTCCAGTGTTACATATATATACATACAGGCTCAAAACAAGATTATATCAGAGTTAATGTATCAGACATTCCCCAAAAGACAAGCAAAACTCCCAACAGCAAATCAGCTCAACAACCTGCAAGTTGGAGTTTATGGTGGGGGATTAGCTCAAAGCTAAGTGAATGGAAGTTTAACCAACGAAAAACATCAACAAATAAACAAGTATCACAGAGGACCGGCGGTTCGGCCGAACCTTCAACCAAATGCTGGCCTAGCATAGGTTTACCGATAGCCCACTTGTCATTCTCACACAGTAAGTACCTCAAGTTGCAACGCATGCATTACCAGATCTAATACTGATTAGCCGATGACAAGTGAACCCAGCCCACTATGGCTGACCCCATCATATGCACCCCGTGCCAATAAACAGCTGTTAACCAATCATCAAGTATGCCCAAGGCATCAACAAAACAAATACCAGATCATTTAGTCTAACAGAGAATAAGACATTACGACATGTTATAACCGTTACCGTTACAACCAAAACAATTCGCGAGTTAAATGTCCACTCACCTGTGTTCTCCAACACCACACTCAGTATTCTAATTTCACTGAGTCTTCTCGCTTCCTCTTGCTACTGGTTCTAAGGCTTGCTTTCGAAATCTAACGTAAAAACTCGATATAGCAATCACTTAAGTAATAGTGGGTTTTTGTTTTTTGGTGAGCTCTCCTCCACAACGAAGCAAGGCCGAAAAACCGGCCACACACATATAGAAATAGTATATATAGGTCACGAAAAGAGCATATTACACTACACAGTGCAAATACTGATATCTGAGATACAGAAACTTAATTAAAGCAGTCCTACTCAAACCAAAAACATGCAATGAGGTATTATTTGGAACCCTCGTGTAAAACCAAATCATATGATTTCAATATCTAAATAAAATATTAAATCTCATATTTTATCCCTTGTCTCGCAGACCAATTAATTATCATGAAAACATCAATAACATCATGCAATTAACAATCAAATAAAATGAGTAACTAAATAAATAATACTTAAATACTCACCTAATTGCCAAGAACGTCTGGACCCTAAATGCGGGTGTTACAGAAACCATCCTATAGATCAAATTATTGGCAATCCCAATGATGGTGTTCGGACAATATCTGCAACGGCAAATGAGTGTTTGTATTCAAATTTTTTGAGTATAATTGAACCCACAAAAGTCTCAGATGCACTAGCTGATCCAGATTGGGTTATCGCCATGCAAGAAGAACTAAATCAATTTGATAGACTTGCAGTCTGGCGATTAGTGCCACTTCCGTATGGGAAATCTGTTGTCGGAACAAAGTGGATCTTCAAAAATAAACGGGATTCTGATGCTGTAGTAGTCCGAAATAAAGCTCGACTTGTAGCCAAAGGCTATAATCAACAAGAAGGCATAGACTTTGATGAAACGTTTGCTCCAGTCGCAAGAATTGAAGCCATACGTCTTTTTCTCACATATGCTGCAAGTAGGCGTTTCACAGTTTATCAGATGGATGTGAAGACTGCTTTTCTAAATGGTATCCTTAAGGAAGAAGTGTATGTCTCACAACCTGAAGGCTTTGTTAACCCTCGACACCCCAATCATGTATGTATTTTGGATAAGGCATTGTATGGTTTAAAACAAGCACCTCGAGCTTGGTATGATGTCCTGTCCGAATATCTTCTTCAGGAGGGTTACACCAAAGGCACATCTGACACTACACTATTCATAAAGGTCAGAGGCAAAGATAAGATTTTAGTGCAAATCTATGTTGACGACATTATCTTTGGCTCAACCAATCCCAAGTATATTGATGAATTCGCAAAGACAATGGCGAATAGATTTCAGATGAGCATGATGGGGGAAATGTCCTTTTTCTTTGGTCTTCAAGTAAAACAACTGAGCAATGGTATTTTTATCAGTCAATCAAAGTACATCAAAGACTTGCTCAAAAAGTATGACATGCTCACCTGCTCAGCACTGTCAACTCCTATGGCTGCCAAAACAAAGTTATCTGCTGATTTAGCTGGTCAAACTGCAGATCAGAAGACATATAGGGGGATGATAGGTTCATTACTGTACTTGACGGCGAGCATACCTGACATTATGTTTTCAACTTGCTTATGTGCTCTATTCCAGGCCAATCCCAGAGAGTCGCATCTCCTAGTAGTCAAGCGTATTTTTCGATATCTCAAAGGAACTATGGACCTAGGTTTCTGGTATCCTCGAGACTCAAATCTTGATTTGCATGCGTCCTCAAAGGAACTACATATTTGGCACACCTTTTTGCCGCATAGATGGAAGTGCCTCGATGAAATTTGGCAAAGTTTTGGTCTCTCCTCACGTGTTTCTCATGTCTCAAGACAATATCGCGCATAATATCAGAGGGCAGTTGAGTACGCAGAAAAAGGCAAGAAAGGAGGGAAAGAGAAACGGAGGAAAGCATATCCAGTTCTTTAAGGTCTACCGGTAAAGGACCCAACTCACCCCGCTAAGGTGCGGCGGGGTAAAGCTTTAGAACCTCTCTGGGTTCCTCTGGAGAATGTGGGATGCCAATGTATTTCTTGAGTCGGTGGCCGTTGACCTTAAAAGTTACTCTCTCGGAGTTTGTGATGTCAACAGCCCCGTGCGGGTAAACAGTATGGACAACATAGGGGCCTGTCCATCTCGACTTTAGTTTACCAGGAAAAAGACGCAACCTAGAGTTATACAAGAGTACACTATCGCCAACCTGGAATTGTTTGTCCTTCAGGCGGTTGTCATGGAAGGCCTTCGTCCTTTCCTTGTATATCTTCGAATTTTCATAAGCTTGGAGCCCCAGCTCATCAAGCTCATTGATCTGAAGTAAGCGGTATCACCAGCACTAGAGACGTCAAGATTTAACAATTTTAAAGCCCAGTAGGCCTTGTGCTCTAGCGCAACGGAAAGACGACACGCTTTGTCGTAGACCATCCTATAAGCCGTTGTACCTATAGGGGTCTTGAATGCAGTGCGGAATGCCCACAGCGCGTCATCCAGTTTTTCAGCCCAATCCTTCGGGCTACCACCTACTGTCCTTTCCAATATTCTCTTAAGACCTCTGTTTGTGACCTCGACTTGGCCACTCGTCTGCGGATGATAAGGAGTTGCTAGTCTATGAGTTACCCCATATCGTTTCAACACCTTCTCGAGTTGAGCATTGCAGAAGTGAGTTCCCCGATCGCTTATGAGTGCTCTCGGAGTACCAAATCGTGAGAATAACTTGTTAAGGAATTTACAGACAACCCTCGCATCATTAGTGGGTAAGGCTTTAGCTTCCGCCCACTTTGACAAATAATCAACGGCTACTATTATGTACTTGCAACCGTGCGAAGGTGGAAAAGGACCCATGAAATCGATGCCCCAAATATCGAAGATTTCACAGATTTGAATGCTATTCTGAGGCATCTCGTTTCGTGCTGAAATATTTCCTGCTCTTTGGCAGGCATCACAAGTTTTAATGAATAGATGAGCATCTTTGAATATTGTGGGCCAATAGAAACCAGAATCGAGGACCTTTTTGGCAGTGTAGCCAGGTCCGTTGTGGCCTCCAGTTGGACCCATATGGCAGTGTTTAAGAATGCTCTTGGCTTCATCGCTACTCACACATCTTCGAATGATTTGGTCTGATCCGATCCGGAAGAGATAAGGATCATCCCAAAAATAATGTTTCAGTTCAGAGAAAATTCTCTTCTTTTGTTGATGTGAGAGGCCTTTGATCATCACCCCGGCTGCAAGATAATTTGCAAAATCAGCGTACTAGGGGATTTCTTCGGTGCTTGTCAAGGCATATAGGAATTCATCAGGAAAGTTATCTTTTATGCCTGATTCATGAAGCACCTCCAGATTTGGATTTTCAAGACGAGACAGATGGTCAGCAGCCAGATTTTCTGCTCCCTTTTTGTCTTTGATTTCGATGTCAAATTATTGCAAGAGCAGAATCCATCGAATGAGACGGGGCTTTGCATCTTGCTTTGCAAAAAGGTAACGAAGAGCAGAGTAGTCAGTGTAGACCACGGTTTTTGATAACACCAGATAGGATCTAAATTTGTCGAACGCAAAGACTACTGCTAACAACTCCTTCTCAGTGACTGTATAATTTTCTTGAGCGTCAGTCAGCCTCTTGCTGGCGTAGTAGATCGGCTGAAAGTGATTATTAATGCGTTGGCACAAAACAACACCAACCGCAAAATCACTGGCATCACACATAAGCTCAAATGGTTGTGACCAATCTGGGCTCGTCAGGATAGGAGCATTGGTTAATTTCTCCTTTAAAAGAATAAATGCATGATCGCACTCAGGAGAAAAAATGAAAGGAGCGACTTTCTCAAAGAAACGGCGGATGATTTTCGAAAAATCCTTTATGAAGAGCCGGTAAAACCCTGCGTGTCCGAGAAAGCTCCTAATGGCTTTGACATTTGAGGGTGGAGGTAGTTTTGCAATAACATCGATTTTGGCTTTGTCTACCTCAATCCCCTCGTTGGAGATTTTATGACCTAAAACTATACCTTCGCGTACCATAAAATGGCATTTTTCCCAATTAAGCACAAGGTTAGTTTCTTCACAGCGAGACAACATTTTTTCTAAGTTGTGGAGGCATGTATCAAAGGAGTTTCCAAAAACTGAAAAGTCATCCATGAATACCTTGACACAATCCTCAATCATGTCATGAAATATAGCCGTCATGCATCGCTGAAATGTTGCAGGAGCGGTACATAACCCAAAAGGCATACGCCGGTAGGCAAAAGTACCGTAGGGGCATGTGAAAGTTGTCTTCTCTTGGTCCTCCGGTTGGATAGGAATCTGAAAGTATCCGGAGAATCCATCAAGGAAGCAATAAAAGGCGTTTCCAGCCAAACGCTCCAACATTTGGTCGATGAAAGGAAGGGGGAAGTGATCCTTACGTGTGGCATCATTGAGTTTGCGATAATCAATGCACACACGCCACCCTTTGACCGTACGAGTTGGGACTAACTCGTTTTTATCATTCAGAATGACGGTCATTCCTCCCTTTTTAGGAACAACCTGGACTGGACTGACCCACGGACTATCAGAGATAGGGTAGATCAAGCCGACATCCAGTAGCTTTATAACTTCTTTCTTGACTACCTCTTGCATGTTGGGATTCAAGTTTATCTGATGTTGCACACATGGCTTATAATTATCTTCCATGAGAATCTTATGCATGCAGAAGGATGGACTAATCCCCTTGATATCAGAAATTTTCCATGCAAGGGCAGTTTTGTGATTTTTCAGAACCTGTAATAGCTTACTTTTCTCTTCAACAGTAAGGTTAGAAACTATTATCACAGGCAGCTTCGAATCTTCCTCCAAGAATGCGTATTCAAGATGAGAAGGAAGTTCTTTGAGTTCAAGAGAAGGTGGGTCCACAATAGATGGTCGAGAAGCGGAGCTCTCGATTTTTCAAGGACCTCAAAAACATCTGAGATAGGTGTCTTATCAGGTGGAATAGTGTTGTTTAGCTCATCAGAGACAAGCTTTACCTGCTCTACATCCAAGACATCCTCATCCAAGATTTATGTGTCAAATGCATCCTTCTCTAGAGTTGGAACAATGTGATCCACGGGATAACGATGAAAGATATCAACGAAATAAAGAGTGTCATCTTGGCTAGCTGAGTGTTTCATTGGCTTTTGGATGTCAAAAGTCACTTCATCCTTATCTACTCGAAGCGTAAGTTTTCCGTTACAAATGTCAATCAATGCTCGAGCAGTAGCTAGGAATGGACGACCAAGAATGAGTGAGACGTTTTTGTCCTCATCCATATCTAGGATGACAAAATCTGCAGGAAACACAAATTTGTCAACCTTGACCAAGATGTTTTCGACTATCCCTCGTGGATATTTGACTGAACGATCGGCTAGCTGAAGTGACATACGAGTCGGTTTTGGTTCTCCTAGGCCCAGTCTAGAAAATACAGAGTATGGCATGAAGTTGATGCTGGCACCTAGATCAGCTAGAGCGTTGTTTACAGTGAGATTACCGATCAGATATGGGATTGTAAAGCTCCCAGGATCGGTTTTCTTTGCTGGCAACTTATTTTGAAGAATAGCTGAGCACTCCTCGTTTAAAGT
Organism: Pulicaria dysenterica; assembly: GCA_947179395.2. Lineage (NCBI taxonomy): Eukaryota > Viridiplantae > Streptophyta > Magnoliopsida > Asterales > Asteraceae > Pulicaria > Pulicaria dysenterica. The sequence goes on from OX359293.1 coordinate 21,827,935, forward strand.
CACCAACGACAGGTCCTCCAATTTCTTCTTGTTGCTGAGCAAATCCTTAAGAAATTTGGCATATTTAGGCATCTGTGCGAGTGCCTCAACAAATGGAATGTTCACATGGAGCTGTTTGAATAGCTCTAGGAACTTACCATATTGTTCCTCCGTTTTCTCTTTCCTTAATCTCTGGGGGAAAGGAATGGTAGGTTGAAATATTTTTACCGGAGGTTCGACTTGCGCGGTACTTGCTGGGTCTAGCCTGTTGTGCGCCTCGTCAGAATCCTTCGATTGGACCTGTTTTTCGGTTTCTTTGGATTGAGAGGGAAACGGTGGTGGTACCATGGTCGTCCCACTACGCAAAGTGATTGCCTTCACGTGTGCTCTCGGATTTGCATCCGTATTGCTTGGGAGACCTCCCGGTGGTCGCTCTGACAAGAGCTTAGATATCTGGCCAACTTGATTTTCTAGATTTTGCAGTGAAGCTTGTTGATTTCTCAGAGTTGCTTCCGTTTGATTGAGTCTAACATCTGTTTGGTTGAAACGCAACTCGGATTGTGACAGATATTGTTTCACAAGATCCTCCAGATTGGAAGATACTGAAGAAGATGATGATGATGCAGATTGATGGGAAGCGGTGGTTGAGTGTTATATTGACGTGGCTGCTCATATGGTTGCGGTTGTCGATTAAACTGCTGAGGCTGACGATCGTACTGCTGAGGCTGACGTGGTCTCTGTGGGTATGGAATCCCTGGAGGGGGTTTAGTGGTTTGGTTATGATAACTGAAGTTCGCGTGATCCCTCCATGCATGATTATAGTTGGTTGCATTGGGATTATACTGAGACCTCGGCTGATTAGTAATGAAATCGACCTCCTCGTGAGTAGGAGTTTCCTCCTGGCATTGATCACTAGGATGTGGCCCCGAGCAGAAATTACAAGTAGCCTGTTTAGGAGCACACATCTGATCCATCTTTGTCAACTTCTCTACCTGAGCAGAAAGATCAGATAAAGCGTCTACATTGAACACTCCACCGTTCTTTGGCGGTTTTAGTCTCGTGGAGGGGTTCCATTGGTAGCTGTTGGTTGCCATATCTTCGATAAGATCATAGCACGCTTGTGGGTCTTTGCTACCCAATGCACCTCCAGCGGCAGCATCTATCATCTGCCGAGTGACAACGGATAAGCCATTATAAAATATAAAAATTTGATTCCATAGCTCATATCCGTGTGAAGGACATCTCCTCATGAGATCCTTGTATCTCTCCCAGGTATCATAAAGACCTTCCCCATCAGTCTGCTGAAATGATGAGATATCATTACGCAGTTTGGCCGTTTTGGCCGGCGGGTAGTATTTAGCTAGGAATTTGGCAACAAGATCATTCCATGTAGTGATGGAATTTACCTGGAGAGAATTAAGCCACAGCTTGGCTTTGTCTTTTAAAGAAAACGGGAATAAACGCAAACGAATGGCGTCATCAGTAACACCATTGATTTTAAACGTATCGCAGATTTCGAGAAAACTGCGGATGTGAGCGTTAGCATCCTCGTCGAGTAATCCATGAAATTGAACAGAATTTTGAACCATTTGAATTACATTTGGTTTGATTTCAAAATTGTTCGCTGCCACCCTAGGTTGAATGATGGTGTTCTGGATATTGTTAATATCCGGACGAACATAATCGTTAAGTGTCCTAGGTGGTGGTGGTGGTGGTGGTTCTTCCGCCATGTTTAGTAAACGTTCTCTTTGACGTTTGCGTTGAAGGCGTCGGCGTCGTCGAAACTCACGCTCCGGTTCTTGAAAAGGCTCAAATTGTTCAGAATAGAACAAACTGACAGAGGGTGCGAGAAAGAAGTATAAAAATCAAGTGACTACCTAATCAGGCACACCTAACTTAAGTAACAAGTAACAAGATCAAATCAATAATTAAACTATTTCTTAGTATTTCCTGTCCACGTCAGCGGCGCCAAAAACTTGTTGTGAGCAAAGAGACTGCTGGTTTATTTGTTATAAAATCTTGGGACACAACCTCGTTTTAAATTTATAAAAATGATGTTACTAAGCAGATACTACACACGACTCAGGCAAGTATAACCTGGTCAATAGTAGTATAGACTTGCTAAGACCGGATGTCGTTCCACCAGGACAGGAAGCTACCAATACTTAAGTCTCATTGTTGTTTGATCAGCAGGATTAATTAAAGCAAGTAACCAAATTAACTAAATTAAACAGGAAATACAACAACTAAAACAGGTTAACACTAAAGGCAAACAGACAGGATAACAGATTCACTCAGGCTTTCGAATCATCAAGACTAGTCATGGCAATGACACAATACCAAACATAATAGGAAGACTTAAATAGTTTAAGCGCATAGCATGCTGTTCTAATACCCACAAGACTACATTATCATGCATAAATCATCACTCGAGTTATCAAGACTCAGACTTAACAATTAAACATAATCAGACAAGCAACGGCATATAAGGATTTAACTACAGGTCCACCAGATCACGTCCAAATCACGCTACAAAGACATACATTTTTTCAAATGACATATCCAGTAGTCCTTAGAACCCAAAAAGGTGTTAAAGTGGTTAAATAAGTTAAAACAAGCAAAAACAGCAAACTGTTATGAAAACACCCTACTACGGCCGTACGGATTTATTACTACGGCCGTAGTAAATTGTATAGGTCCTACGGCCGTATGGATTTCTCACTGCGGCCGTAGGAACCAATACGACAGAACTGTCAAATCTAACATAAAGGCATTCAACAACAAATTACAATCTAGACTTTAATCTCAGATCATAAACACATGTAAACTGGTACAATGGGGTCACAAACTCCTCTAAACTCAAACCACACAATTAAGGGATTTTAATGATTAGCCACATGATTACTAAAGTATGAACATGTTAAACCTACCATTTCTAGTATAGCCAACACTTCTTGAAACATGAATCATGTGATGTGCACATTGAACACTAAGACAAGCATAACAAAGGCATACATGTGAGTTCATTTCATCATCTAAACATACCAATAAACATCTTTGTGAACCCTTTAATTATTTGTAGCATGTTAGACCAATGAATACACCAAATGACAAGATTTTCATCTATAATCACAAGGCAGGCATAAAACCAACATATGAGTAAAATGACCAATAATGGATGAACCTACAAGGATTCAAAACATATTCCAATAATGATATCTAAAGACAACCATGCAAGATGTATCATTTCTAATAACAAACTCAACATGGAATTAGTAAAATCAACCATCATTCTTGAATATCCACATGCTTAAACATGAAGGAGTTATCGTAAACATATTATCACATGAACATGGTAAGATTAAACATACTAAGTTGATAAAACACACTTGTATTCAAGATCAAAACATGCATATTTGAATCAAGTCATCATAAAAGTCAAATATATTGCCATAACTTAGCCAAGAATCATCTTGGCCCAAGTGAAATGAGTTTAGTTATCCATATACAATAAAAGTAATACTACAACATCTGGAACACATGGGTACATGATTGATATAATAAATGGAAAGAGTATACCCAAACTAGCAATGATAAAACTAATAAACTCAAGCTCCAAATGTTGTTCCAAGCCTTCAAGATCCAAGCTCTCCTCCTTAGAATCACCAAGAGAAGTCCCCTGGAGTGTTAGGATATTTAGAGAGGGTATATGGATGTGTTTTTTCCGAGAGGAGGTGAAAATTGTAACCCCTTGCAAAATGGCAGAATTCTGAATTTAATCTGCTGTAAGTGGGCTTCCTACGGCCGTAGGAATAAGCTACTACGGCCGTAGGAAATCATGACTGGATTTTCTACACACGCAACGTTAAACCACTTGTCCGGGACACGCAAGATCTGGCAGGCAATGATGAATTCTAGAAGACGGCCTCCTACGGCCGTAGGGATTATCCACTAAGGCCGTAGCAATCATTTTTTCACTATTCTTTTATTTTCTTCAATTCTTTCCTTGTTTTGCCCATTTATCTTGCTTAAATCTCTTTGTAACCTGCATGGTGAATGTTAAACATATTAGATCCATATTAGGAGTATTCACCTTGTATTTGGGCTAAGTACGGGGTATTCTAGCATGTAAAACATGTATAAAAACGCATATATCAGTATATAACATAATTATGTGGATAAATGTTATTATGTCTAATTGGTAAATAACTATTTGTTTATTAATTTTAGATAATTAATTTAAATTATTATAATTAGATAGTGGATTTTGTGAGGTGGCCGGTTTTGGTGTTTAGCCACCACCTCACCATCTCTTTCTCACAATTACATGCAATTACCAAATTAAGTGTGTGTGTTCTTAAACACTCTCGGCCGAAAGAAAGAAAGAAGAAGGAATCAAACCAATTTGATCATTAATCTTGCATGCAATTAGATTTCTGAATTCATAACACTAACAAGGTTAGTTTACTGATTTGAATTGGTTAGTTGTTATTTGTTTTCGGTTTTTGAGTATTAATATGGATTCCGATTGATTTTGGCGAATTGATGAATTAGGATGAATGCATGATAGAATTTATGATTTATACATGTTATTTATATGTTTAGAATGATTCCTGGAAACATATATAACTTGCATGTTTAAAATTAGTAGTGAATTAAGTTAGAAATCAATAATGGGGATGAACACTTGAATTAATCGGATTTGGGATAAATCTGTCGGAATTAGATCAAATCCGATAGTATTTAATCGGAATTGGCGAAATCCGATAGATTCTATCGGAATTAGATAGGAATCCGACAATTCATTTGCGGATTTGGCCCTAACTCTTTTATCGGAATCCTTGTTTATCGGATTTAAACATATATCGGGATTTATGACTTTAACTATGAAATCATGCCTTAACTCTTTTCTCGGAATTCCATTTTATCGGTATTGGACAGTTCTCGGAATTGACAAGTGCCTTAACACTTATTATTATCAGAATTCTAATAATCTCGGAATTCAGAATCTCGGATTGTGTATTACCGGATTATAATTATTCTCGGAATTGTACTTTTCTCGGATTGTGGCTTCTATCGGATTGTACATTCTATCGGAATAAGCCTTTGCTCGGATTGTGCCTATGCTCGGATTTGGGTTATGATTCTATCGGATTTGGATATTATCGGATTTGGTATTATCGGATTTGGACTTTATCGGAATTTGACCATTTACTCGGAATTCAATTGGATTTGGGATTTAGTCGGATTTGGTTTATGATTCAATCGGATTTGATCATCTACTCGGGATCTGACTTCAATCGGATTTGAACTTAGTCGGATTTGGTAATTTAAAGATAAATATGAATTGCATATCTATTTGAATTTTATGTAACCGAATTTTATTTCTCAAAAAACACGTATCTAAAATACTAAGACGACATCCAACGTACCATACCAACCAGAATCATACATTACGAGTGATATCACAGGATATAAGACTTGCGTTTGAAGTTAATATTCAACCATGGAGGTGCGTTTGGTAAAGTTTCTTGGAACAAGGAATGAGATGATTTTATAAAGAACACTGATATATTCTTTTTCTTAATCTTTCTACTCATCACAAGATGTACACATATACTCACCACAAAATGACATATGTAGTTTACCAATTCTTTTTCCTCATCTTATCAAGTGATTTCGACACTTGTATTAATCTTATAAGTAGGAGGATAAGTTGAAAAAAAAAATCATTTCTTTATAAAAGAGTTTTCATCACATATAAACCACACCCAAGGTTCTTTTTTTTAATCTTTTTTGGAACATATCTCCAAAACCCACTATTTTATTGGATTCTGCAAAACCATGCTTTATAAACCAGAACTTGTAAAAAGAAAAAAAAAAGAAGACAAATGCTATTACTTTGTAATCATGCATATCTCATTCTTTTAGTTAACTAACATAAGATAAGATAAACTCATAGGTGATAGTAATGTATAGATGTCTTCATCACATGAGAGAGACTAATTCACCAGACCAAGAAAGCAGCTAAAAGATATGCGTAGTGTTTCCGACTCTCATCATGGTGCAAATCGGTAAGGCTACAGTGTATTTAGTCCCGGGTAGCCAGCAGCATTATTTACAAACAACATGTTGGTTGGTTGGTTGGGTTATATGGAGGATATTAGAGATTTAGAGCCCGACGAGGCAGGTTCAGAAAGTGAGCCATCTATCCACCTCTTTAGCATCTCTAAAGCAGCCCTTGGTTGATCCATAGGAACCATATGACCAGCATCATGAACCTGTTTGATTTCCAACACAAATATATAAATGTCAATTCTTCTATTATATTCCATTCTAGTTGAAAAACCAAAACACAAACTTATATATTTTGTGTTACTTTATTTTATTTTTGTTTTGGGGTGATATGAGATGTTGGAAGGAATGCAATGCAACTTGAAGGATCCGTTCAACTCGTGTAAATGAGGAAAAATTTTGCTGTTTTTAAAATTCGTTTTAAAAGTGAAGAAAAGAGTTGGATGAAAAATAGAGAAAAACAATGAAACCACATGTTACCGAGTAGAAATTATACGCCATATATCATACCCCTATATTCTATAAAACGACATGTTATTGGGTGGAAGCACTATTCACGTTCACCACCATAGTATTGTGCCGGTATCATGCTAAGTAAATGATAAATAGGTAACTTTTACAAGGTACATGTTTCAATTTTCATCAGAGTATATATAATGTCTTAAACAACAATATATGTTTGTCCATTCTTTTAAAGCAAACTCTTAAACTCTTTTAGTTCTAAATATGAGGAACATAATTTATGTGTAGCAGGGTTTAACAGAGTAGACTAGAGGTGTTATTCTCCACCCATATACTTATGAATTGGTCAATTCAGGTTATACTTTATGATTCTAGATCTAACAAGTCATGCTGGTAAAAGTAAAAAATAGCTAAAAAAACAAACGGTCAAATGGGTTGAAAGTCACTTAAAGTAAGGGAGGCCATACCTTGAGGAAACTGAGTGGACCATAGCTTTTGAGTAAGCCAGCTTCAGATCCAGCAACTTCAAAAGGAACATCAGAAGTCGCATTGAACTGTTCCTTGCCATTCCACTCCATAGCTTGAACCCATCTCATATTACCTAGACACCCCAGTCCCCAGAGGCCAGAAAAGAATTTAAAAACAAATAAACAATAAAAATTATGATTTAAAAACCCTTGGTAACAAACAAATACTAACCTAGCCAGTTGCAGATGAGATCGTATTCTCCAGCATACACGAGCAACTTAATTCCGTCTTCAAGGAGACCAGGAATGCCAACTTCAAGATTTTTCATCCAGTCCATAAGCAGAGCCTGGTACACACTTGTGCTACAAGAAACAAACTCTATATCTCCAACACCAAGAGCTTCTCTAACAAAATTCTTGTTAAGGAGTGTCTCCATGTCTGAGAAGTCATAGCACAGGCTACCAACACACTCCGTCCTAATGTCATAGTACTGAAAAATAATTAAAAAAAAAAAGTGGCTGTCATATTAGGTTAATTACATTCTATAACACTAGGATATTTCATAGGTTAGTTCTTCCAACTAGAATTCCTCATTCCAGGAAATTATGGATATTGAATGTAAATAAAAGAAAAGAAAGAAGATATTCTTACATTGATATTGCCGGCAATAGAAATGATTGAACTGAAAATGGTGTTACACACCAAGTACGCAGCCATGCAAGAGACTGTTCCATCAGTGCCTAAAAAGGGAGCAGAAGAAAGTGATTAATCATGTGTCAATTGTCATGAAGTGTGTGTGTGTATGTGTGTGTGTGTGAGAGAGAGAGAGAGAGAGAGAAAGAGAGAGTACCACAAAGTTTTATTGCTGCTTCACACACTGGAACTATCAAGTTGATGCGTTTATATTGGGACTCCTTAATTAACCCCATCTCCAACGCATAATCTGTGTAAGCCTTGTACTGAATTCCTGGATCAGTGAGCCCATTTCCGATAGCAAATCCCTGCATAACTCATTAAGTAAGCAAAACCCAACTCTGCTTAACAATAAAAGAACAAATGTCTTAAATAATACCTTGAGGTTTATGTGTATTCCTTCTTTATCTTTGTTTCCTTGGTGGACTCGAGCAGCAAAAGCAGGAATGTAATGTCCAGCATATGATTCTCCAGTAATATAGAAGTCATTGTCCACAAGTTCAGGATGCTCTGTGAAGAAGGCCTGAAAGTTAACACCAGTTTACCGTTCACAAAAGCTCAAATATTCAAGCAAAGAAATGGTCATGGACATAATTGAGATGGTCCTGAGTAAGGCATCTTTCCATGGCAAATAATAAAATACATGAGCAACAAGTTACAACCAAGGTCAAACTGCGCCATAATGCAATGAACTTTGGCTAAAATGCCATTGTATACAATGAATAAACTTCAATTAATTCCAAATAATGCAATGAACTTCTTAATTTGTTGCATTGTATGCAATGTGAGCTGCAGTAGCATGTCACCTGTATTACCAATAGGTCACCATCTTAATTTCTTCACTAGTCCTCATCTCAATGTTCTTAATTTCTAAAGAAGTTTCGAAAACAATTTCAGAATCAAATTCATTGGAAACTATTATACCCTAAATTGTCCCAACACAAATTCATACGATTTGTATCATACCAAAAACAACATTTGAAAGAGAATCAAAATCATTGGAATAGAAAACCCTAAATCGGCTTGAATAGTCCCAAATCACGAAGAACATGCACAAACTGATTGGATTAGCAAGCTTTGAACAGTTACTACAAATCAGTGACAAGAATCAAACAGTTTCAGCAAGTTTCAAAATTTAGCATTCAATGGACATTAAAAACCCATTTTGCAACTAAGGTTCGTCGACATAGCACCTGTTTGATTTGTTCCAGATCCCGTTTAGGTTTGAAATCGATTTCCAAATTCATATGTTCTTGTTTGAAATCGAAGATGAAATCAATTTCCAGATCCGTTTTGTGAAGGTGAAGATGAACCATTTCAGGTTTGTGTGTTTAGGGTTCCTAATCTTGTTTGAAATCGATTTCAAGATTCATCCTGTTCTTGTTTTGAAATCAATTCCTAGATTAGTGTGTAGGGTTCTTCGTGTTTCTCTCTATCTTGGATTTTTCAGATTTGCAGATTTAATATTCATGTTCATGTGTTATGGGCACAGATTTGTTCTTGTAAAAAAATGTTAGGATTCTTCTTGTTGCCCATATAATCGTAGATTTAGAAAGTTTGGTTTGATTATGTTGTTAAAATCATTGTTATTGATGTGATAGCACAAACTTGCTGATTGAGATATAACAAAATAAGAAATTCAATGCATTAGTTGAGAAAAATTGAAGTTCATTGTGTACAATGGCATTTTAGTTAAAGTTCATTGCATTATGGCGCACTTTGCTGGTACAATGTTTATAAATAAAAAACGACAATTAGTATAATCATATTTACATAACACATACAAAGCCAAGAGAAAATAAAGCAACAGACCTGTAAGAAGTCATATAGGTCGTCACTCACACCCTGTTCATCATGGCGAATGTCTCTTTTATCAGTGCTGTAACTAAATCCGGTCCCAGTAGGTTGGTCAACATACAATAGATTTGAGGCCTGATATTGCATAAAAATATAAATGTCTTGTAAGTCATACAAGATATATGGAAAAAAAATGTTAAAGTGCGCCAATTCCAATTCAAAAAACATTCAAAAGTAACGCAATATTCGACAATTGAAGAATATACAAAAAGACAGGGGACATTAGCCAATAACAAAAAACAGTAGATTTCCGCAGAAACTTAACAAAGATGAAATTATATATTAATGGACTCTAGCAACATCACTCTGCATAATGATTAATGAACAGATATTCATATGGTTCACATTAACAACCACAGTAATATTCATATAAAATTATAATTCAATCAAGTTACCAAAACAAATCAGCCTAACATAAGGAACAGGTAAATCCTGAAAAGAAGAAAGCATATGATCAAATAATGAACCAAAAAAGGAATGAGATGTAAAGTGATACAACAATATCATCAACTTCTAAGTATGATGACTATATTCAATCAAGAAACTCTCACCTGGTCCCACCCAAACTCATTCCAGACAAGAGTTAAGTTATCCCCGATTTTGAAAGGACCGTTTTCATAGAAAAGAGCAAGCTCGCTGCTGCAACCTGGTCCCCCAGTCAGCCAGATAACAACAGGGTCACTTTTGCTGTTCCGTGATTCAAAGAAAAAGTAAAACATCCTACACAGAAAGCAAAGATGATTCTTAGATGCTAGTGAAAGCAATAAACTGAAGATAACAACCCTTTCTAAAAGTAGCAATTCGGTAGAAAACACGTCAAATGAAGTGCAAGTATGACAAAGAAACCATAAACTGACAAAAAGATTTTTAAATGTTGAATAAGAGTTAACTGATACTAAAAGGTGATTTAGCAGGTCCCGATTGTAATTATTGGGACTTAAACTAGATGAATGATTTGTCAGGAGCACATGTGAAACTCGTTCAATTGGTACAAACAGTTATAGTAGATCCATAACAATCCAAGATTATTAAAACACCATTTTGATTCCTGGTAAGCTGAGTTAACAAGTTACATTTCTTCAGAGACAGTCTTAGTTTACAAGCTATTTGAGTCGGTGATACAGTAGCATTTATATATTACATAATAATATTCACAAATAAGTTAACAATTTGATCTACCCTTTTCACGGTCTTCGGCTAAAAAATCTGCCAAACTGTTCATTTCAAAATGGTCGATAAACAAACTAAGCATATTTGATTTACGAAAAAGAGAAGTTCCCAAATATCACTAAATTAGCAAATCATCCACAAGGAAACATCTCAGAACACTCCAGTCAGTTCAATCACGAAATCATAAAAAGTAAAACAATAATAAGAGAATAATATAGGGTTTGGAGCATATACTGAGCATCATGCGAGTGTTCAATCTGATAATAACCGGCATGATGACCTAAATCATCAACCGAGACTCCATCAGGATCGACGAAATTAGGAAATTTGAAAGGTTTCTCGACTATCTTGGAACGCGCAAAAGAGGAACGGTTTATAGCACCGCCATTGACGATGTTAACGGAGTGTTTTGGGAACAAATTGAGGTCTCTGATGAGCTGCTTGGCTTGAGACGACGGTGATAGGCTGAGAGCGGTGGCCGGAGAAAGAAAAACCAGAAGAGAAAAGAGGAGAAGGAGGAGGAAACGGCTAGAAGTATCCATTGTAGAGAGAAACAATGGTGGTTTCGGAAGTTAAGAAAATGGTAGCTAATATAGAGGTGTTGAAACTCTGGAGTGGTACTGTGTTGTGCGTTTCCTATGAAAATACGATGTCGTTTCTCAGTTGTGTGTTACTTGTACCTTACCCTAAATACACGTGTTTGGATACTAATAATATCTTTCTGGATGAATAACATTGATAACTACTATTACTAATCGAGGTGTTCGGATAAATAAGTTGTTAGGTCATTAATATAACATCTATCAATCCAAATTTACTTAAATGTCACATCAACTTTTCTTTCTTTTTACTTCCCAACTCAAGTTAATCCAAAACCCATATACCACCCAATCAGTCATCATAAATCAACCCAAATTATTATCCTACTTTTTCTAATTTATTTAATTACACATTTATATATTAAACAAAATAAAATATTTAAATAATTCTAAAAAATTAAAATATAGCAAATAATATAAATAAAAAGTTCATACCATTAATTTCTCAAAATCGAAATTAATAAATAGTAAAAAAAATCTACTCCTCCTCATTATCGGAAACTTGGATACGTGAAATATGTTCTCTCGGTTTTTGACTTCTCGTACGTTTTTCGCGCGTGCTTGTTCACTTATTTGTATTTTGATATCCGACGATAGAATGTCGTTTGGGTATAAACTACCAATGGCATTGTCGTAGTCTTCAAATATCATATTGTGTAATATGATACAAGCATACATGATGTTTCCTAGCAATCTTGGATGTCATCCACGTGCCGGATTATGAAGTATGTGCCAATGCTGTTTGAGCACGACAAAAGCACGCTCAACATCTTTCCGTGTTGTTTGAGTCAACGGCTACCCCGTACGTCAATTGCCAATAGCGGAAGTACACTTTTGTATAAGAGAAAAACCTCTTTTCCCTCTAGCATCACAATGCTCTCTAAAATACGCGTACTCTGCTTCTAAATCGTGAACTATTCGTTCGAATAATTGTCTACTCATGCGGAACCACCGTCCAAACACCCTCGCTGGATAAACAGGGTTATTGCCAAAATAGTCATTTAACAACAGCTCGTTTGTAGCTACTTGACCTCTTTCTATGTTTCCACTTGTGATTCTAGTTGATGACTCCGCGGTGCTACCCAAAAACATGTTTGCCGCCTCTTGAACCAACCCTACAAAAATTTCTTCGTCCTGCCGGAGTTGGTCATTGGTTGATACAGAATCTGACGAACCGCTCGATGAAGCATGTGGTGGTGCACTACTAGAAAATCCATATTTGCGACGGCAATAACCGTCGCTAATCGGGGTTTGCTACGGAACTAAACCGTCGCTTAATACGTTCCTCGCTAATCCTTAGCGTCGATTTTTTGTAACGGTTTCCATCAGTTTGCGATAGAAAATAGGCACAACTAAAAGGTCGGAGATTCACGACGGATTAGCGACGCATTACTGGCTTTTAGTGACGCATTAGTGTCGGTTTTCATCACACGACTGTGACGTGACTTACTGACAGTTTAGCGACAGATTAGTGACGGACTTCTACAGACGGATTAGCAACGGAATTTAGTGACGGATTAGCGACGAAATTTTCAAATTGTAGCTAATTTTTTTGGTATTTTTTTAAAATTCCCCTGTTCAATACAAATTTAACATAACACTACATTTTGTACCAAAATCAAAGACCCAATCACATCAGATGAAGTTATAATAGTGTTTGGAGTTTAGGTTACGTTATAATAGTGTTTGAAATTTTAGTTATCTAAGCATACAATTAAATAACTAACTAGGAAGGGGACGGGGAGGGTTAACACGAATATGGGAAAGTAACATCTCTCGTAATTGATTATACCAATCTTCTGTAGCCTATTGTGTCTCTCTTCTCTCTTACGAGATTCTACCATCTCACGCTTGCAAGACTCTTCCTTTTTATCTCCTTGCGGGACTCTTCCATTTCCTTTAAAAGTTTTTGTTCTTGTTCATGCAAGTCTTGTACTTTTTGTTTCAGCTCAAGTACCTAAGTATAATTGTAACATCCTCAAAATGGGCCTAGTAGTACCTAGTTGTACTTTGTGTTTAAATAGTTGTACGGTGATTTTAAGTGATTCAGATTAGCGTGTTTTAAGTTAATAACGCGTGTTGTGCGCTAATTAGAGTGATTATGTGAAAAGTGTCAAACGCGTTTAAAAGTGATAAAGTGTTGAACGGTTTCGTGTTATGATTCCGTATATATCCCCGTTAGTTAAAACAGGATGGTGTGCGTTAAGTTGTAAGTTGGAAAGGGGAACAAAATACCCCGTCTTTAATTTGGAGAACCAAAGGCGGTTCAAAGGGGAGTTCTTATCCCCTGATTTCACACAAAACACACATTACATACACACACAAACTTACGACACATACACGCACCTTAGTTCCTTGGAGTTTTGAAGAAGCAAATCAAAGAAGGATCCATTGTGGTGATCTTAGTAGCTGTTTCAGATCTTGTTTCATCATCTTTGTAAGTGATTTCATTAAGAACCCTAGTTTTGAGTTCATGTGTAAGAAACACCATTTGGATGGTGTTTGATGTGTTTTTGTGGTTTGTTTTTGGGCCAAAAGTGTTCTTAAGCTTCAATTGATGTCAAACAAAGTGTATAAGTGGTTAGAACTGAGTTTTGATCGATTAAGATGTTAAAAATGTGATTTGCAGCACCTGTGCGAAAACAGGGTCGAAGAACACTGTAACTGGGGTCCATGCGGTCGCATGGCATGTGCATGCGGTCGCATGGGGTTTCTGGTATCCATGCGGTCGCATGCGGTCGCATGGGTCGTCAGTAATTCTTGCGATAGTAGGGTAAGGCCCTTGTGACCGCAAGGAATGTTATTAGGGGCCCTTGCGACCGCAAGGATTGTACTTGCGATCGCAAGAAGGGGTCCGGGGCTAATAGCTTGTCTAACTTGCGTTTTGACCTAAGTATGCTATGTGTATGTGATGATAAAGCGTGTATATGCTGTGTTAGGTGTACTTGAGGAACCGGAAGACTCGAGTGGCGTATCTGCTTAGTGAGGACTCCAGGTGAGTACCGGTTTCCCATGAGACTCAATAAGTAGGGCTATCTGTGACGTGTTGTGAGATAACACGTGTAATATGATTATGATAGTAACGATAGATAAGTGATAGTGACGTGTTGTGATATAACACGTGTAATGTGATTATGGTAGTGACGGTAGATAAGTGAGGTGATACGAGATAGACCCAAGTAGGGTTATGACTTATGTGACAATTGTGTGCTATGTTTAAAGTGTAATTTGTATTCTGCTCAACAAGTATGAGCAGAAGCGAAGGTAATACAGTAATATAGTGATACAATGATATATGTGATTCAGATTAGCGTGTTTTAAGTTGATAACGCGTTTTGTGCGTTAATTAGAGTGATTATGTGAAAAGTGTCAAACGCGTTTAAAAGTGATAAAGTGTTGAACGGTTTCGTGTTATGATTCCGTATATATCCCCGTTAGTTAAAACGGGATGGTGTGCGTTAAGTTGTAAGTTGGAAAGGGGAACAAAATACCCCGTCTTTAATTTGGAGAACCAAAGGCGGTTCAAAGGGGAGTTCTTATCCCCTGATTTCACACAAAACACACATTACATACACACACAAACTTACGACACATACACGCACCTTGGTTCCTTGGAGTTTTGAAGAAGCAAATCAAAGAAGGATCCATTGTGGTGATCTTAGTAGCTGTTTCAGATCTTGTTTCATCATCTTTGTAAGTTATTTCATTAAGAACCCTAGTTTTGAGTTCATGTGTAAGAAACACCATTTGGATGGTGTTTGATGTGTTTTTGTGGTTTGTTTTTGGGCCAAAAGTGTTCTTAAGCTTCAATTGATGTCAAACAAAGAGTATAAGTGGTTAGAACTGAGTTTTGATCGATTAAGATGTCAAAAATGTGATTTGCAGCACCTGTGCGAAAACAGGGTCGAAGAACACTGTAACTAGGGTCCATGCGGTCGCATGGCATGTGCATGCGGTCGCATGGGGGTACATGCGGTCGCATGGCATGTGCATGCGGTCGCATGGGGTTTCTGGTATCCATGCGGTCGCATGGCTTGTGCATGCGGTCGCATGGGTCGTCAGTAATTCTTGCGATCACAGGGTAAGGCCCTTTCGACCGCAAGGAATGTTATTAGGGGCCCTTACGACCGCAAGGATTGTACTTGCGATCGCAAGTAGGGGTCCGGGGCTAATAGCTTGTCTAACTTGCGTTTTAACCTAAGTATGCTGTGTGTATGTGATGATAAAGCGTGTATATGCCGTGTTAGGTGTACTTGAGGAACCGGAAGACTCGAGTGGCGTATCTGCTTAGTAAGGACTCCAGGTGAGTACCGGTTTTCCCATGAGACTCAATAAGTAGGGCTATCTGTGACGTGTTGTGATATAACACGTGTAATATGATTATGATACTAACGATAGATAAGTGATAGTGACGTGTTGTGATATAACACGTGTAATGTGATTATGGTAGTGATGGTAGATAAGTGAGGTGATACGAGATAGACCCAAGTAGGGTTATGACTTATGTGACAACTATGGGATTCGATGGCCAATTCCGAATTCCCAGAAGGTTCTGCAGGCCGCCGTTCCTCGACATACAGTGAGGGTCTTGGTCTATGATCAGATCCAAACGGAGTCCTAGTGGCTCAAACGTGATGGTGGGCTGCTCTTCGCTCCCACACCGATGCGGTTGGTTGTGGCTGATTCCCCAGCTTGGATCGTTGAGCCAGGCTAGCTACCTCGCAAGATATGATCCCGCTGACATGTCGGCACACCGCTATGTGATAGCTTAGCTCTGTGTGCCTTACTGTGTTATGATAGCATGCTTATTGGTGCTTATGTGTAAATTGGTGCTCACTAGCTAGTTGTAGCTAACGGTGCAAGATTTCCCTTTTTCGCAGGTTGGTGACTGATGGCCTGGCGAGCTGGGGTTACTCGTGGGTAATTGTAGTATTTATATTTGTGGAACACTAATTGTTACTTATATGCATGTGATCCGATGGTCGGTTGTTAGTTGTGGTAACACCTGTTAAATGAAATGTTAAATAGTCAGATAACAATCTGATATTCTTGTAAATGGTGGTTACATACGCTACAAGCTTTTGATAAATAAGTTTTAAAAGTTTAAATTGACGCTAATTTTATGCTCGTGAAACACGGTGTTACAATTAGGTATCAGAGCCTAAGTTTGAGGGAATTGGGTACTCGGAAGAGTATTCGAACTCAAACTCGGGCCCGACCATCGATAAGTGTTCCTGTTGGGGTAGTTGGGGCTGAGTGTGAGTGTTAAGTGATTGTGATATGTTGTGTACTAACGCCCCATGTTGATAGATGTTGTATAAGTGATGTGCTAAGTGTGGTTTTCGTGTGTATAGTGAGTAAGTGAGAGTGTCTAAGCAACGAGCTGATAGTGATAATGCTTGTAAGCCAGTGGAGAACGAGGCATCTCGTACTCATGTTGAAACTGGGAAGGAATCTTCTCTGCGTGATACTCAAGGCTCGAGGCCGACTCCAGAGTAGCAGACGTATATTCTGCACCTTGAAGAAGAGCTCCGTGTGACGAGAGAGATGTTGTTAGAATTCGTCAAGAGTAAAAATCCGGAGCACTATTCCTACAAGAAGTTCCTTTCTTGTGGACTCAAAGAGTTCGAGGGTAGTGATAATCCTTCGAATACTATACGATGGCTTCGAGAGACGGATAAAGCTTTCGAGTCTTGTGATTGTGAACTAGAGTACAGTGTCAAGTATGCGGTACGCTTATTGAAGGGTGATGCCTTAGTGATCTCCAGAAAGGAGATAAGCCAGTGGAAGAGTTGATCCATGCTTTTGCTGATAAGGTGAGATTTATCCCTCACCTAGTAGATGAAAATGCGAAGATTCGCAAGTTTGTGCGAATGTTACCAGTGGAGTATAGAGCGCGTGTTAGAACTGTGTCTAGTTTGGATCGGGCCTTTGAAGTGGCTCGACAAATTGAGGGAGATCGCCTCCAGTGTAAGGGAGACGAGACAGTTAAGGGTCAGAAGAGGAAATTGCGGAAATCCTCTAAATCTGGTCCTGTGAAAGGGCAGCCTTGTGTAGGCAGAAAGTTGAGATTGTGTAAGAAGCCAAAGTTTGATGGTTCCTGGCGTTCTTAGTGTCGTGCATGTCACACTGGTTCTTGCTCTTCAAGCTAGTACCAGGTGTTTGAACTACGGACAAATTAGTCATACAACTGCGGAATGCGAGTTCAATGGAAATGTGTGTTTTCGATGCCATAAGTTGGGGCACCGAATTAGTGATTGCCCGATGAGAAAAAAAAACTGGAGGATTAGTGTCAGGGCAAAAGAAAGAGGGCTCTTCCTGTACTAAATGGGAGGAGCGTTGTTGATGATGGCAAGTGGGATTAAAGAGACGAAATGTATAGTTTTGGTTATTTTGTGTTTTGTAGAGTTTTGGTGAATTGTAAGCGTTTGTATTTGTGTTGACTAGGCTCGTTTAAGAATATAAATAGTTGATGTTCCTGTAGTTGTAACTATGGTTAGTGTTTCATGAGTTGTTGTTGGCTGTGTGAGGTTGTTTCTTACTTTTATTGTAGTTGTGTTTCTTATGAGGTTTCAATGTTGGAACTGTATTGGGTTAATTCGGCAATGATATTGTCGAGGAAATCCAATTCAGTAAATGTGATAGAGGTTCCGTTGTTTCTCGAGATAAGTGTTTTAGCTCGATGTAAATGGCGGAAATATGTTGTTTGTGTTAATTTACTGTAGGAATTTGACTTAAGAAACCTAGTTAAGGATAAGTGACAATTGTGTTGAATAGACGCGAATGCGATAAGAGGAATAAAGTGGTATTATTAATAATGTGAAAGAATGGTATTTGTGGCAATACAACAAGACGTAATTAGTGTGTTAAGAAGTGATGTGTGTCAATGCGGACAGTTGAGAATGTCCAAGTGTGATTAGATTGAATTGGTGTATAGTAGAGAGATTTTAATGATGTTTTATATTTACACTAACTAAGAGTTTTTTGATTGCAGTATAATGGATATAGACATGGATAGGCAAGCTGGAAGTGAGAACCGTGAAGAGATCTTGGATTTAACCACTATAGGAGAAGTCCAACACCATATCTCCGTTTATGGGAGTAAACGCGGGGCGGTGCCTACGCGTCACCTTCGAGAAGTAATGACAGACCAGTTCGATAAGTGTTTTAAGAAAAATATGCCTCCAATTGTAGCAGGCATAAGAAATGAAGTGAAAGAGGAAATGAAAGATGAGATGAGAGACGCTGTACGAGAAGAGTTTCGTGTAATGAAAGAGGAACGAAATGAAGAAGTCCAAGAGACGAAGACTCCGACTGAGGCCGGAGGATCTAGACGTCGAGTTGCGTGTGAGATTTGTGGAAAGAGCCATGCCGGGGAGTGCAGGTACAAGGATAGAGTGTGTTATTCGTGTGGACTCCCAGGGCATTACTCTAGAGAATGTTTGGGTAAGTTTTGTGACGAGTGTAGTCAGTATGGGCATGACTCCTCGGAGTGCCCTAACTAGTTGAAAGTGTTGTGTAAACTTCGAGATAATAGTAGAGTGTTCTAATGTAGTTAAGTGAAATGTGTGTAAACGTAGTGTGTACTTTTGTGTAAAGTGTAACGTTGCAGTTAGTTGAAATAAATAGAGTTTTGTGTTAAATTGTTTTTCGTGTTAGATTGTGGTTGTGGCCTAACGCAGGATGATTATGGTAATGTGTGATAGTGTGAGTAATCGTGATTAGATTCCGAGGACGGAATCCTCTTTAAGAGGGGTAGATATGTAACATCCTCAAAATGGGCCTAGTAGTACCTAGTTGTACTTCGTGTTTAAATAGTTGTACGGTGATTTTAAGTGATTCAGATTAGCGTGTTTTAAGTTGATAACGCGTTTTGTGCGTTAATTAGAGTGATTATGTGAAAAGTGTCAAACGCGTTTAAAAGTGATAAAGTGTTGAACGGTTTCGTGTTATGATTCCGTATATATCCCCGTTAGTTAAAACGGGATGGTGTGCGTTAAGTTGTAAGTTGGAAAGGGGAACAAAATACCCCGTCTTTAATTTGGAGAACCAAAGGCGGTTCAAAGGGGAGTTCTTATCCCCTGATTTCACACAAAACACACATTACATACACACACAAACTTACGACACATACACGCACCTTGGTTCCTTGGAGTTTTGAAGAAGCAAATCAAAGAAGGATCCATTGTGGTGATCTTAGTAGCTGTTTCAGATCTTGTTTCATCATCTTTGTAAGTTATTTCATTAAGAACCCTAGTTTTGAGTTCATGTGTAAGAAACACCATTTGGATGGTGTTTGATGTGTTTTTGTGGTTTGTTTTTGGGCCAAAAGTGTTCTTAAGCTTCAATTGATGTCAAACAAAGAGTATAAGTGGTTAGAACTGAGTTTTGATCGATTAAGATGTCAAAAATGTGATTTGCAGCACCTGTGCGAAAACAGGGTCGAAGAACACTGTAACTAGGGTCCATGCGGTCGCATGGCATGTGCATGCGGTCGCATGGGGGTACATGCGGTCGCATGGCATGTGCATGCGGTCGCATGGGGTTTCTGGTATCCATGCGGTCGCATGGCTTGTGCATGCGGTCGCATGGGTCGTCAGTAATTCTTGCGATCACAGGGTAAGGCCCTTTCGACCGCAAGGAATGTTATTAGGGGCCCTTACGACCGCAAGGATTGTACTTGCGATCGCAAGTAGGGGTCCGGGGCTAATAGCTTGTCTAACTTGCGTTTTAACCTAAGTATGCTGTGTGTATGTGATGATAAAGCGTGTATATGCTGTGTTAGGTGTACTTGAGGAACCGGAAGACTCGAGTGGCGTATCTGCTTAGTAAGGACTCCAGGTGAGTACCGGTTTTCCCATGAGACTCAATAAGTAGGGCTATCTGTGACGTGTTGTGATATAACACGTGTAATATGATTATGATAGTAACGATAGATAAGTGATAGTGACGTGTTGTGATATAACACGTGTAATGTGATTATGGTAGTGATGGTAGATAAGTGAGGTGATACGAAATAGACCCAAGTAGGGTTATGACTTATGTGACAACTGTGTGCTATGTTTAAAGTGTAATTTGTATTCTGCTCAACAAGTATGAGCAGAAGCGAAGGTAATACAGTAATATAGTGATACAGTGATATATGTGATACCGTGTGATGTAAATTGTGATATGTGAAACGCATGCGTACTGTGGACCCTATGGGTCAAACGTGTTTATGATTCCTGTCCGGACAGATGCAGTGATTGAGGTCAGTTTGCTAACGCAACTGGATCCTTGAGTGTTTTTCGGGATCAACGGTACTCGATGGTAAATTCCGGGTTTATGGGATTCGATGGCCAATTCCGAATTCCCAGAAGGTTCTGCAGGCCGCCGTTCCTCGACATACAGTGAGGGTCTTGGTCTATGATCAGATCCAAACGGAGTCCTAGTGGCTCAAACGTGATGGTGGGCTGCTCTTCGCTCCCACACCGATGCGGTTGGTTGTGGCTGATTCCCCAGCTTGGATCGTTGAGCCAGGCTAGCTACCTCGCAAGATATGATCCCGCTGACATGTCGGCACACCGCTATGTGATAGCTTAGCTCTGTGTGCCTTACTGTGTTATGATAGCATGCTTATTGGTGCTTATGTGTAAATTGGTGCTCACTAGCTAGTTGTAGCTAACGGTGCAAGATTTCCCTTTTTCGCAGGTTGGTGACTGATGGCCTGGCGAGCTGGGGTTACTCGTGGGTAATTGTAGTATTTATATTTGTGGAACACTAATTGTTACTTATATGCATGTGATCCGATGGTCGGTTGTTAGTTGTGGTAACACCTGTTAAATGAAATGTTAAATAGTCAGATAACAATCTGATATTCTTGTAAATGGTGGTTACATACGCTACAAGCTTTTGATAAATAAGTTTTAAAAGTTTAAATTGACGCTAATTTTAAGCTCGTGAAACACGGTGTTACAATAATAATATTAAGATGTATGACCATTTACACCAATATATATATATATATATATATATATATATAAACTCACCCCGCGTTATAATGACTCATGTGTTAAAGGGTCATAATAACACATTAACACTTATTACTACCTTTATGAGTCATTAGAAGCATATATCATAATTGCTTTCATTTGGTTGATAACAACCATCATTAAAACATGATTTCAACAATATTAACTACTAATCTAATTGCACCTTTGGGATAATGAACTCCGGTTCCACGGGCCTGTAGCCATTGCGTCTAGGGCTGTAAACGAACTGAACGAACATAAACGGGGCTTGTTCGTGTTCGTTCGTTTAACTTTAACCAAACAAATAAACGAACACGAACGGATAAGCGAACGGAAATGTGTGTTCGTGTTCGTTCATTTAAGTTAGCCGAACAAATAAACGAATACGAACGATAAACGAACGAGCATGTGTGTTCGATTGTTTATAGAATTGGTTAGTTCATGTACATTTTGTTCTTTCATTTAAATGATAAACAAACGTAAACGAATTAACACACACTAAAATACAAATCCAACATTATTAAACACAAATAAACACTATATTTAAACACACACATATAATATAAATATATATATTTATATAAATTATAAACGAACATAAACGAACGGATAATCGAACGTTGACGAACATATATGAACAATGAACGAAAAAATCTTGTTCATGTTCGTTCGTTTATTATATAAACGAACATAAACGAACTACCCGCCGAACAATTTCACGAACGGTTCATGAACGTTCTGTTCATTTACAGGCCTAATTGCGTCCCTAGATCTTTTTGTTATATGTGTGTTGAAGAAATGTTCACTATACCTCAACGCCGAACCAAACTCTCTTCCTACAAAATTAATAGTAAACATATAATTGTTAAGATTTTTAAATGAACTCCTTAAATATAACAATACTAACTAGGTTTTAAAATATAAAACATAGATTGGTATCTTATCATTTTAAGCTTAGTAACAGGAAAGTTAACCTATCCAGTTGTATGCTTTCCCACCGATCCCTCCACTTGTCTAATTTTGTTTTGTTGGTTCGCTTTCGATATAGCCTTCCACTTATTAGTATTCCATTTTTTTACAAGTCACACTTGTGGACTTAACATCAGATTGGCACTCGTAATTTATGATGTAAACCATATGAATCGCTTTGTTTTTGGTAGTTTCATTATTACATTAACTCATATAATAACAATAAAAGTCATCAAAATGATTGATGGCGATTAAACTATATGAGATGTCAAGCTATTATGCTCTCAATACACATCGCAAAATCCATCGCTAATTATACTTAGGTACTCGAGATGTCAAACTTAAGGGTATTACGTTTGTGTAAGTCAAAAATGAGTAGATTATAGTATGAACTTTGAGAGAATTTGGGCAAAAACACCTTTAAGTGTGTGTATTCTATTTAATATGTCAAAGTTACAATAAAGATGAGGGTTACATTGTATTTATACCCTAACCCTAAAATGCATATTCTATCACAATAATATCGTCTAGATCTAATCACTAGTACAGATCTAACAATCTCCCCCTTGATTGGATCTAGACAAAGTTTCGTTCACCTAGGATTCTTTGCCATCTACGAAGAGTGGCCCTCTCTTGCATTTTCTCTTCTATCTTCTCTATAACCTCAGTTAGGCTTACTCTTGTAGATTGATCAAAGTCATCCTTGAGGCTGAAGCTGTGCTCTCTGATCTTGATCATCCAGACTCTGAGTGATCCATCTGAATAGGCATGTAGTTCGTTGATCCTCAGGAAGAACTTCTCCTTATGACTGTTGAATAAAACTATACCATCATCTGTCTCACCAGTTTGATCATCCTTCCAAATAGTTTGATACATTTCAAGCTCGTCAATTCTAGGATGAGAGGTATTTGGCTTCAATACATTAATCTTTGCTTTATATGTCTCTGCACCAAGCTGGAGATCAGTTCTTTCAGAAAGTCTGATTCTTTGCTTCATAAAGTCCAACACGATCATATAGCCTGCATAGTTTTCCCGAGAACTATCTTTCTTAGCTTTAAGTACTTCCTGTATGTATTCAACATCAGCAAAACTGAGGTGTTTCAAGTCCACTTGGCTGAATCCATAGTTTTTCTGATCTGATCTTTGAACATGAAAGTACACCCAGATTACATTGAGAATTTTGCTAAAAGCGCACTTGACTTTGATTATCGGAAACTTTGATGCTACTTCTTTCCTTGAGAGCCCATGCCAGTTCAATAACAACCTTTTACCAGCTTCAGTGACATCTGTGACTCCCATCAGATTAACAGGTAATTCATCTTGTAGTTGATCTGTGTAAATACCCTGAATCTTTTCTTCCAGAAAGGCAACAGCAACATCAGAAGCTTTCCAATTTCTATTAGTCTTGTTCAAGGCCTTTATGGTCAACACAACTCCTTTTCTGACATCTCTCATGCCTGTAGTTAAGATTGGATCTGGATTGTAACCTTTAGGTATTTTCCATTCAGCACCCCTCTTCATCTTTCTGAGCCTTTTCAGTTTATCTTGTTCCCTCAACAAATCTCTTGGAGTTTTTCTAAATTCGCCCGGAGTTGGAGGAAATAAGTCAACCACTTTTTTGTTCAACCTTAAGACACTTGTAATGTCGAACTTCTCACGAGTTGGAGATTCATCTACCTCAGGCTCTTCAATCCTTGATGTTGTTACTGTTTTTGTTTCTTTTATTTTGCTGATTTTTTGTTGAAGAGTTAGTTCCTTTTCTTGTTCACCAGCTTCTCTTACAAATGACCCATAGGTATCAAACACATTCTCAGTTTCATGCAGATAATCAAATGCTTCATCCACCTCATCAACCAACTGCATCTTCTCTTTACCTTTTCTCCTGCCCCTCTTTGGTGTTGGTTCTTTGCTTTGTGAAGAAGTAGTAGCATATAGCTTTGATAATATAGAAGTGATAGGCACAGTCACACCATGGTTCTCCCCATCGGAATGATCTGGATCTGGATCCTGGTCATTATGTTTCCTCTTCGTCCCCTGTGCCTTACAAGTTTCAAGCGAGGCTTTCAATGCAGCATTAAAAGCAGCCTCTTCCTCCGCATTGAGATTCTCCCCCTGAATAAGTGGCTCGTCATCAGTATCCCTTATCGGATCAATGACATCCAATCTTTTATGAAAAGCGGCTCCAAACGCGGCTATGCTATCTCTCATTTCTTTCTTAAAGCTTTCAAAATCTGATTTCTTGTATTCAGTTCTTAGTAAATCAACCAGGTTAGCATCTTCTTCATTATTATCCGGTCTAGCCATCAGCTTTGCATATAACTGAGATTTCAACTCTTCCACCGACACATCAGGACCTTGTTTCGCCAGGAGCCTGTCTAACTTCTCATTAACAACATCAATTTTAGCATGAACGGCAGATAAAGCAGTTTCAAGGTCAGCCTTAGAAATAAATTTTGAGGCAACCATAGAAACTTTTGAAGTTGTAACTAGACCGGGATCACTTAGATTGCCCGTTGAGGCTGTAACAACTAGAGGAACAAATCCTGCAGAAGTAGAGCCACCCACGTTCACAGCTGGTGCAGGGTTGACTGTGGCGGGATTTCCATCTAATCCTTGAAGTCTACGAAGAGTAGCTTCTATAGATGTTTTGCTAGGTCCTGCAGGTAGGATCCTAGATGATGGTATAGATGTGTCTTTGTGTTTAGAAAGAAGTGGGCTTGCAATGTGCTCTTGAAAATGAAAGTCGGTAGCCTGGGGAGAACTGGCACCTGTTTCAATACCTACTGTCTCAGAAGGAGACTTTGGTAGATCATGTGTTAAATCCCCGTGAGAAGATGAAACAGTATCCTTTTGAGAGGATTCTGAGTGGCTGAGTGGGGTTTGTGCATGCTCTGGTGGGATGCCAGTGAGTTGTTCAACACCAGGACTGACCTTGTCAGACCCGATGGCAGATGTGGTTTCCCGGCTTTTTGTGGTTGGGGAACTCTCAGCATTCTTATTTTCTTTTTCTTTTAACCTTTCTTCTTCTTCTACATCAAAATCAATGTCAAACATATCATCATGTGCAAACACAGTTGTGTCCTTTGTTGTTCCCTCAGGTGTAATAATCATACTTTCAACATTATATTCTACACCCTGAGCTGGTGTTTCCTGAGATTGAGATTTTTCAATAAATTTTCTTATAGGCATAGCATCCTCCTCATCTCCCTCTCCTACAGTCTCACCTTCCTCATCCACTTCTTCCCCCCTTCTCAGATTTTTCTCTCGAATCTCCCCCGTCAGTGTCACCCGAAGACGACTGACTACTATTCTCTAATCCCTCAGGTTCTACTGTTCTTTGGGTAGGATCAACAGGTTCTTGTCGATCCGGAAGAACGATATGATTCTCACTCACATAGGCCTGAACAGTTAGATCATCTAGATCCATTAACATAACCAGCTCAACAGGCATAACATAAGCCTGGATTGTAGGATTTTGAGGAATCTTATAAAGCTTTTGCATTACATAGATGGTAGGTTTAGGATCATTGTCCCTCCGATTAATCTCATTTGGGTATTCCAGCATGATACTCTGTACAATCATGGATAAGAACCGAGGATAAGGTAGAAACTTCTTTGCTAGAAGTGGAATCTGTTTCTGATGAACCACCTTTTGCAGATCTTGAAAAGTAATAGACGCGTAGTCTACGTGCCAATGTTTAACCATGGCAACCAGTATTTGAAAGGCACTTGAACTTCCACCATCAACCCCTCTTGAAATACTTGTTAGGCATCTGTTGATTATTGCATACAGTGTCTGCCAGATTGGAACCAAGTTAGATCTTTTGAAATGTGCATTCTTTGTTAAAACACCATTGAAACCCAGATCAACCACATGTGGGTAAATGTCCTTGCTAGATGGAATCGGATCAAACTACTGTTTGTGAGTATAGGTACCCTTTGCAGTTGGCAGTCTTAACATTCTCCTCAACTGATCAGTATCAAATGAGAATTCAAGATTTTCAATTTGGCCAGCAATTTGATCTTGGCCCTCCTCAATAACTAAGTTATGCATGGAACTCCAAAGTTGTTGTACATAGACCTCAGGGATGTGAGGTTCTTCATCATCAGCAGTAGGGTTATATGTAAATAGGTTGTTTAATGGATGAGATGCAATGAGTTCAGAAATGATAGGGAATTGGGTAGTGGTTGTGATGGAATCAAATCAATGATTGTTGATGAGAGAGGGAAGGTAATTAGTAGAGGGAAACAATTGTTTAGAGGGAACAAATGCTGGAGGATTAGCAGGATTAGCCATCACTGAATTCGCACAAGGATATAGATCGAAAACTCAGAAAATCAAAGCAATCAGTACACGGTTGAAGATCCAATCGGTGATGAGAGAAAAAGTCGTGATGAGAGAAAAGGGTAATACGGAATCCGAGTAAAAGTCAAAAATCCGAGTCCTTTACCTTTTAAGCAGATGTGTCGCTCGGATTCCGACTAAAGTGTTCAGAATGTTGAATTCATACTAGAGTTAGTCGGATTCCGACTAAAAGACTTGGAATAACGAATTCCTTCTGAATGGAGTCGGATTCCGACCAAAAGGCTCGGAATTGGCAATTCATATTGAATTTTTACTTGTGAAATTTAGGACTCCTTTTTTTTTTTTTTTTGAAACAGATAACTCTCCCCCTACAAGTACGAACTATCAGAAATTCATAACTTGTCAAACCAGATAACTCACCCACTGAACACAAGTATCTATCTTTGTAGAACTTTATCGTTAGACCTAAAGTACAGTTAAATAGTCAAATTCAACATGCCCAATTTCGAGACTAGAGTATGAAAACGATTTTCATCTAACGGTTTAGTGAAAATGTCAGCAAGTTGATTTTCAGTACTAACATACGTTAATTCTATCAAACCTTTTTCAACATAATCTTTCAAAAAGTGATACCGGATGTCAATATGTTTTGTTTTGGAATGATGGACAGGATTGCATGAAATGACAATAGCACTCTGAGAGTCACACATCAGCGGAATGTGAGTATAGTCCAGTCCAAAATCAGACAGTTGTGTGCGGATCCACAGACTTTGAGAACAGCAGCTGGCAGCAGCAACATATTCAGCTTCCGCGGTGGAAGTTGACACGCAGTTTTGTTTCTTTGACGCCCAGCATACGAGTCTGTCTCCCAGAAAATATGCACTGCCGGATGTACTTTTTCTATCAAGCATGCACCCTGCATAGTCAGAATCCGAATATCCGATTAGTTCAAAATCAGAATCTCTAGGATACCACAAACCTAAATTTGGAGTACCCTTAAGATATCTTTATATTCTTTTAACTGCTAACAAATGAGACTCTTTAGGATTAGCCTGAAATCTGGCACAGAGACAAGTGGCAAACATTATATCTGGCCTACTAGCAGTTAAGTACAGTAAGGATCCGACCATGCCACGAAAAGTTTGTAAATCTACTGATTTGCCATCAGGGTCAGCAAATAGTTTAGTTTTGATTCCCATGGGAGTTGAAATTGGGGAACAATCAGACATATTAAATCGTTTTAATAAATCATTTATATATTTTGACTGATTTATAAAAATCCCATGGTTAAATTGAGAAATTTGCAATCCAAGGAAAAAGTTAACTTCCCCCATCATGCTAATTTCAAATCTCTGTTTCATGGTATGGGCGAAATCATCACCGTACTTTGGACTAGTGGAGCCAAAGATAATGTCGTCTACATAAATCTGTACAAGTATATAATCTGAACCGATCTGCTTTTTGAAGAGTGTTGTGTCTGTGGTGCCTTTTGTATAGCCCTTGCTCAACAAATAATCTGACAGCTCATCATACCAAGCTCTCGGGGCTTGTTTTAAGCCATACAGAGCCTTGTCAAGCAGATATACATGCTGCGGGTGTTTGGGATCCACAAAACCTTCAGGTTGACCAACGTAGACTTCCTCCTTGAGTTTACCATTTAGAAAAGCAGTTTTAACATCCATTTGGTAAACCATGAAGTTCTTATGTGCAGCATAGGCTAGAAATAATCTGATAGCTTCCAGACGGGCTACTGGGGCAAAGGTTTCATTATAATCAATTCCTTCTTGCTGATTATACCCTTTTGCCACGAGCCTTGCTTTGTTGCGTATAACCACTCCATCAGAGTCTTTCTTGTTTTTGAAGATCCATTTAGTACCCACAATGGATTTATCTTCAGGTTTTGGTACCAGGCGCCAGACTTTCAATCGTTCGAACTGCTTCAGCTCATCTTGCATGGCAAGAATCTAGTCTGGATCTTCTAAAGCTTCAGAGACTCGGGTTGGCTCTATCGTGCTCAAAAAGTTAAGATTTTGACATTCATTGACTGTTGTGGAGCGAGTTCGAACACCGGCGTTCAAATTGCCTATTACTTGAGTATCAGGATGATTTCTCAGCCAGAGAGGCTCGGGAGATTGATCGTCCTCTGGTTGAACATCCGTTGCAAATGGATTTATCATTTCTAGTTCGGCAAACGGATTCACTGTTTCAGTCGTCGCAATAGGAGGAGATGTCCGATGTTCAAGAAAAGTACTGATTGTAGCTTCAGATGCAGAATTCTCCGGATCAGTGTCCCTTGAAATGGTAGGAGTTGTTAGTGTAATTGATTCTTCCGGTTGTGGTTGTACATGGTCAACCCTGTGCACATTGTCAGAAGAAGACTCGTTAGTGTTGACAAATTCAAACATGAAATCTAAATTTACATCTTCATTCTGAATGTGTTGATTATCAGATTTATTAGATTGGTAAGCAGGATTTTTCTGAGTCAAAGGTTTGGCTGTCAAAGAGTTTAAGTTTACTAAATCGTCAAATGTCACATTGATACTTTCGACAACAACATTAGTTCTCCGATTTAGAATACGAAAGGCCTTTTTATCTGATGAATACCCCAAAAATATTCCATCGTCAGCTTTTGGATCAAACTTAGACAGTTTATCTGATTCATTCAGAACAAAGCACTTATTACCAAATACGTGAAAGTATTTGATATTAGGAACTACTCCATTACACAACTCGTAAGGAGTTTTATTAAAACGACGATGAATTAAAGATCTATTTTGAGTGTAGCAAGCAGTATTGACAGCCTCAGCCCAATATGATCGTGGCAACTTGGAATATTGTAACATTGTTCTTGCAGCTTCAATCAGTGTTCTATTCTTTCTCTCAACAACTCCATTTTGTTCCGGAGTGTAAGCTGCAGAAAACTGATGTGATATTCCTTCAGAATCAAGATAAGAATCCAGAGTCCTATTCTTAAACTCTGTTCCATTGTCAGTGCGTATCGCTTTCACAGATTGACCTTGTTGTGTCTTGTGTTTAGTCAGAAATAGAATGATTTGCTGTGGCACCTCAGACTTGTGACTTACAAACCGAACCCATGTGTAGCGAGAGTAGTCATCCACCATCACCAGTATGTATCTTTTTGCATTTCTGGACTGAACCTTCATAGGTCCACAGAGGTCCATGTGTATCAGTTGGAGAGGAGCTGATGTTGTTGAGACTTGTACCATTTTATGAGTTACGCGTTTTGATTTTCCAATCTCACAATCCTTACACAGATGCTCTTTTTCGAATTTCAGTTTAGGAATACCCCGGACCAGATTCCCGTTTACCAACTTGTTGATGTTTTTGAAGTTAAGATGGGACAACTTCCTATGCCATGACCAGTTCAGATCTGAAGACGCTTTAGAAAGCAGACAAACAGATGAAGTAGATGCTTTCCCAGACAAGTCGATAGTATAAAGATTCGACTTTCTGTTGCCACCCAAAATTTCTTTCCCTTCTTCAGTTCTCAAAGAGCATGACTTCTTTTTGAACAGAACCTCCATACCCTTATCACAGAACTGTCCAATTGAGAATAGATTGTGACCGTGCCCCTCTACATATGATACCTTTTCAATCCTAACATTCCCCGATTCCAAAACTCCGTGGCCGATGATTGGTGCTACCTGGTCATTCCCAAACTTGACATTTCCAGAATATTTGTCCACGAACTGTTTGAGAAGACCCTTATCTCCAGTCATATGCTTGGTACACCCGGAGTCCATGTACCAAAGATTGCTTTTCTGCACATAGAAACAAGGAGTGAATACCTTACCCATTGTGACATGGGATGAGGTAGGTTAGAGATAGAAGCAGAAGACATAACAGGATTAACAGTCAAAGATTCAGATTTCTTTTGCTGTTTTATCTACCACTTTCTAGGTTGCCATTTTTGTTGAGGGGCTTTGATTGGATTGTTATTTTTATGGACAACAGAGTTGTTTGGAAGAACAGATTTGTTGTTTTCTCTGTTGTTAACAGTGTGGTGTGATGATGACACATGAACATTGTTATGATGAACAATGTTGTGAATACGTTGTGATACTGATTTGTTGTTATGCTTCAAGGAAGGTGAGGTTGAAAAAACTGATTTAGTCATTGATTTGGCGACCTTAGATTTGGATTTATTCAAAAATGTTTGTCTCAGTGAACGATTGAGTTTCTCCACTGCAAGCTTGTGAATTTTTTCTCTTCTTTCAGACTCAGCTACCATTCGCATCTCCTCAAGATGTTGTTCCCATTGACCAAACAATATTGGTAACCTTCTATGGGCATATTTGCGTAGAAACGGTCGGAGTTGGTTTTTCTTAATCCATTGATGGATGATATAACCTTTACGGTTAACAAACCAAGTAATGATCATATCCTCTTCAGGATTTCGCCAATGTGGAACGGGTTTGTATCCTCTCAGAATTCGTGCTTGATGATTTGAACAGGCATTAATACAATGACCCTTAACACAACCAATACTAGCACAAAAAATATCATTTTTCACAACTGGTGGTTTTGAAACAGAAGATTGACAATTTAAAACATTAGCGGATTTTACTTTCCAGTTTAAGACTGTTTTACAATCCGTCAATCAAAAACTGTTATGAATTAAACAAAAAGGCGGAGAGAAAGACTGCTTTCTTGAATAAGTGTGGTTCTTCAGCTTCTTGTCTTCACTTCTTTGCTTCTCAGGTAACAGTTCAGCATCAGTCTTCTGCACACTCTTCTTTACTGCTTGTTTGACAACACTATTTCTTTTATCTGGTTTAGAATGCAGAGAAAAAGATTTGTTAGATTTATTAAGAGAGTTTGATGATACAGGAGGGGAATATGCAGATTTTGAAGACTTGGTTCCTGATGTTGACCCTTTTTCTCTTACACTGTTTGAATCACAGAATTTGTTACATTTGTGAGCTACGAATTCTCTACAAGCTTTGGGGCAAGTAGGAATTTTAACACTCCATCCAAGATCATTTTCTGCAAGAAGTCGTGCCATTTTCTCATTTCTCATTTGTTTCTCGATCTCATAAGTAATGATTTGAGGAAGAAGAATGTGTGTACAGTCCAAATTTTCTAAATTGGAAACATTTGATTTTGCTGATTCATTTATTTTTCTTTTCAAATTGTCACATAACCGAACGATTGTTGATTCGTGAGTCTTAACTTTTGTGTTTGCCTTTTGCAGTTCGTCAGAAAATTCTTGAACTTGATTAAGTAAAACATCATTTTCAAATTGCAGTTGATTCACAAATTCAGAGTCAAAATTATGAACATGAGCAGTGGAAGATTTCGTGAAAAACAACTGTTCTAGCAAAATTAGATTATCTATCTCAAGCATGATGTTGTTAATTATGCAATTTGTTTCTAGAATTTCCTGCCGACTCTGTAATTCCATATGAGGAATATACACACGTGGTGCATAGGTAGTAACTGTTTGCTCCGGTATTTGAAAAATTGAACTTTCGGAATGAAAACCAGTTTTGTATTTGACTTGTGATTCATTTGTTGTTTTATATGATGCATTCAGTGAGTAATAATTAAATGCTTGTTGACATTTCCTTGTGGTTGTCCTTTTGAATGTTTCTTCTTGTGTGACTTCCTCTGCAGCAACAAACACCATCTTTTCGGTTAATCCCTAATTCATTCTGTCAGCCTGATATAGCTGAGTGCAATTGATTTTCGTGAAGAAGTCGCTTTCATCATACCCTAAGCCCTTATACTTATTTCTAGTATCTGGTGTTAAACTTTTGAAAATAGTATGACGAGTTGTGGGTTTCTTTCTAACAACTTCTTCAAGATTATTCACTTTTGTTTGCAAAGACAATTTTTCTTCCAAAATCAGATTTAAATTGATTTCAGCACTTAACTTAGCAGCATTCAAGTCATGGACTTTTCTTTCAGTTTGCTCTTGAACTTGACTCAACTCATCTTCCTTTTGTCTGATTATTTCTTTAAGTTGATTAAGGCTAACTGTGTGTTCAGATGAGACGGCTTGGTTCATTTTAAGATTTAGGTTTTGTGATTGCAGTTTCTGGTTTTTAGCAGTTAGGATTTGTACTTGATTAACTAAAGTCATGATATGATCAGCAGAAATATGAGAATCATTGAGATGTACCTTCTCAGCAGTAGACTCAGACTCAGTTGAGAGAGAACTGGTGCTGGAAGGAGCTTCTTGAGTTTCATTGTCACTCTCATATTCACTTTCAGGATCTGACTCGTCAAACTTTGCCATGAACCCCGTATCAACTTCACCTAGCACTGCATCCTCAATATCGGCTTCACCTGTAGCTATCACTGGACCCACATCCTCATCTTCACTTTCCCCATCTGTCTCCAGAAATTCAGACTGTTCTACTTGAGCCATTAGTACAAACTGGGCTTGAACTTCAGTATCCTCCTCTGAGTCATCTGTGTCGGACAGAAACTGATCTTCTTCTGCAAGGAGAGCTATTCCACTGTTCTGTTTCTTGATTAGATTAAGTTTTGCTTTGTAGTACTCAGAGTCCTTCACTTTTAGCTGTTTGCAATCCTTTATCACATGCCCTGTGCTGCCACAATTGTAGCATTTCTTTGGTTGAACAGCCTGTATCTTTCTCTCATATCTTTTCTCCAGATTTACCCCGTCCTTCCTTTGAAACTTGTCATCTCTTCTCCGAGAACCAGAGGTGAATCTCTGACGGTTGTTTGTTTTGATTTGGTAAACTGGTTTTGTAGCATATTAGTGAGATAAGCTACTGCCTGCATTACTTTCTCATTCTCATTCGGCTCATCATTGTCGGACTCAGAAGTTTCTGATTCTTGTATTTGTTTGAGTTTCAAGGATCTGCTTGAAGATCTGCCTCTTCTTTCACTCACAACCAAAGCCAGGGGATCAGCAATCTCTTTCTGTGTACCCACACCAATCTCATCCTGATATTGATTATGTTATTCAAATATCATGTGGTGAGTGACCTTGTTTAGAACTTTTTGGTTCATTTGTCTGTAAATAGTCACGTGAGTTTTCAACTCAGGTCCTAAAGAATTAAGAAACCTGGTGTTCTTTGTCAGTTCAGAGTAACTATCTAACTTTTGATTTCTGAGATCGTTAAGCAATTTACAAAACCTGCTGTAAGTAATTGCCAGAGTTTCACCTTCCCTAGAGTGGAAGTGACCAAATGCATTCACAAGAGTCGTTTCTTTAATCCATACCCCAGATTCAGTTCCCTCCATCTGTTTCTGAATTTCATCCCAGATCTCTTTAGCAGTATTAAAACCATTGATCTTAATGTAGAACTCTGCTAATAAGCCATGCTTTAAGTAGTACTTTGCCTTTTGATCTGCTGTAGCTCTCAGTTTTTCTTCTGCTGAATATTCTGAAGGAGTCTTGGGACGATTAATTTCTTGAAGTGGAGGATTGTTAGTTAGATCTTCCCTCTGATGGAACATAAAGACACCATTCCCTTCTGAGATACTTAGTTTCATCAACTCTCCATATTTCTCATTGTTTTCAATAAAGTCCATAAAACGCCCTTTCCACACATGATACTCTCCACGATAAAGCACGGGAGACTTAGTGTCAGAACCAAATGAAAGGGTTTCACTATAAGTACTCATTGTAGGATCTTTGCTCTGAAAGGTTCCTTGGATCACTGAAAATTTTCTAAGTATGAATCCCAATTAATATTCTCAAATTCCAATTGAGATTAGAATTCCGATCAAGTTTGAAGTCTGAATTCCGAGTAATTGATTCCTATTTGAAGGAATCCGAGTAAGGACGAAAATCTGAGTAAAGTGGAGAATCCGAGTAACTTGAATCCGATTAAAACACACTAAATCCGAGTGTTTTAGTCAGAATCCGACTTAGGAGCACAATCCGATTGTTCTTACTTCTGATTGAAGTTTGAATTCCGAGTAGAATTCGAATCCGAGTGTTTTAGTAGGAATTCGATTGTTTTAGTCGGAATCCGATTGCTTGAGTTGTACTTGATGTAATCCGAGTAAAATGAATCGGAATTTACGTAATCCGGGTAAAATGAGTCGGAATTGATGATTTCCTACTGATTTACAGGTTAAATCCAATTGATTCAAGTCATGAAATCCGACTAATTCATATCCAGATCTGAAATTCGAATTTTTTCAAGTGAATCTATTCCAATTGATTCCAAAACTTCCAGATATGATCGCGACTATCAAATAAACAGTTCTAATACATACTATCCCAAGTTAAAGCACAATAAATCGGATTTTCAATAAATTTTTCTAAGAACTCGAAAAAGCTTCAAACCTCCATTACTCCAAATCTGTTGTTTGTATTAATCTAGAATCGATTGTCGAGTGTTAGATTGATGATTTCTTTCCTAATGACCCACAAAACAGCACTTGAAACCCATCAGATCTGCGATTTTGATTCCAAACCCGAGAGTGACTTCTTCTTCAAGAAAACTTTGAAACTTGATCAATCCTTTGCTGTTTTGGGGTGTTCTTGCTCGATTCACTACAGAAACCAATCAGACTTGGCTCTGATACCAATTGTAAGTCAAGAATGAGTAGATTATAGTATGAACTTTGAGAGAATTTGGGCAAAAACACCTTTAAGTGTGTGTATTCTATTTAATATGTCAAAGTTACAATAAAGATGAGGGTTACATTGTATTTATACCCTAACCCAAAAATGAATATTCTATTCTAATAATATTGTCTAGATCTAATCACTAATACAGATCTAAAAGTTTGCGATGACTTTGTGACGAAATTTTAGGACTGACTTCCTACGACATGGTTTCCTCACAAATCAGTCGCTAATCCATTGGTAACAACTAATGTTTCCAACGACTAGTCACCCTTCGCAAAATCCGTCGGAAATCTATCGCTAATACGTCAGAACATGGTTCCGTCCCTAATCCGTCGGTAATCCCTCTAAAAATTTTGAAACGGATTTTTTTCGTCGGAAATAGGGGATTTTCTAGTAGTGGAGTGACAAGTAAATAAATGTGGCTCATTGGTTAACTCGTGAAAGGTGTACATATCCTCATCAGCGAGGGAATAACGACGAAATTTCTTTGAGAGATAAAAGCTCGAATCCGTCATAAACTGGTCGCAAATTAGTGAGGTGATAGTGTAACGTCGGGTTTCACGAGCTTAAAATTAGGGAAATTTTTAGCTTTTTAAACACAATTATCAAAAGCGTGCAGCGGAAGTGGCCACCATTTACAAAAGGATTAATATTAACAACTGACATACAACAAAAGACTCCAAGTCCAAACTAACAGGCGTTACCGACGACTACAACCGACCATCGGACCACATGCAATTGAAGGATTTTGATATGATCAAACTACCCTAAAACACAAACTGGTCAATCCTGGGTTTGATTCTACTGGTTCAATCCTAAAAGCGGAAACAGATTGAACACAACCCTCTAAACCCCAAAAGGGTTATGATCTTACTAATGATCATATCAGTTCCTCAACACCAATCCAGATAAAAAGGTTAAGAAAATAATACCTCTTGTGATCTTGGGATTGCTAAAGACAGTCCACCACTACTGCACCACCAAAGAACTGGCTGCTAGACTGCTCCTGGAATTACCCGAGAATCAACACACGATATCTTGCGTGTGTGTGTGGTGATCGACGCAGGCCAAAAGCCGAAACCCCCTTGGGGTTTGATGATGTCGACGCAGAGAGAGAGAGAGAGAGAGAGAGAGAGAGAGAGTAGGGATGAGGCTAGGGTTCTTTTCTTTATTCAAATTAGAATGCATAAGGATTATGAGCTCTTTTCTAGGTTTAAATACTTAAACCTTATTCAAGCCTAAGCCCGTTCAATTAAAGCCCATGTCTTTAATTGAAATTCCTTGCACTTTCACCCCTTGGACTTTACTAGTTAATTAATTAACTATTAATTAACTGGTACGTTAAATATTAAACTTAATATTTTATTTTTCTTTAAATAATAAATAAATATTTATTATTTCTTTCCTTTCTAATAATTAATTCAACTGATTAATTATTTACTTTTCTCTCTAATAATTAATCCAACTGATTAATTATTTTCACACAAAATTATGGTAAATTCCAACTGTTCTAATTAGGTGTGTAGCAGTGTGACCCTTTAGTCTTTTATAACATTGGATACAATGTACCCATTAATTATCTCTGCACATAATCTAACAGACTTCCACTTGTGGAAGATAAGTAATAGATACTGTACATTGTTAGCCTAAGGAGGTGCCTAGCCAGACACTTAGGATAACCATGTCATAAGAACTCTTATACCCCAAAGTAACTTGTGATAATGTAAACTCTCATAAAACAACTGTTTATGAACAATCTATCATAAACTAACTGTTCATGAATTAACTATCATAAACTACCTGTTTATGAATGGGTGCGGTTATTATAGGTGTGTCCCTTGCAGTGCGATATTTCAATTTTCAGCATGAGCATGGAGAGTGTCAACTCAAAATCTCAAGAATTATATTCATGACATACTTGATTTCAAAACTGCGTGATAAACGACAAAGAGCAGATCAGTTCGTTTGGGCACGGCCGTACACTTACCAGTTTCTCTAATCAATCAAGGGGCCCAGAAATATCTCTCTGAAAAAGGAGGTGCAAATACCTTCTTGCATATTTGCATTTGGCAACACGGCTCCCACTGAATCTAGATACACCCCTTATGACCACCCTGTTACGGCATGGCGTTAGGACGCACTAAGGAGACAACAGTTACCGCATCCCAAACCAAATACCTCAGGTTTAAGGATAACCTATGTGATAAATACTTTTGACACGAATCCGCAAAGTATTTTTCACGGTGGGTCAATCCAATATTCGTAACCCTAACGAATAACCGTCAATTTTGGTTCGTAAAAACCTTTTGCAGCTATATTCGATATACCTTCGAATCTACCCCAAAACTACTATGACTTTACAACCCTATCAAGGTTCCCACCAAGATAAGTAGTTACGGATAATGTTTTGAATAAACCAAGTTTATTCCTGGATGGTTTAAAACATACAAAATGATGAAGAACAATGAAACTAATTTCTGCACCTCCATATTCCACCCTGGAATAAGATGCATAATTTCTACCATTTCATTTACTCAATTCACAGCGTTTATCTGAATTACTTATTATTTTACGTTGTAATTTATCACGGATTACAGAGAAAATAATATCCCTATAAACCCAAAACTCAAGACTAGTACTTTAAAGTATTCCTTCTTGGTTTTGCTAGAAACCGTTTTCGCAACCCAAAAACAAATTCTAGACTTACTTATTTGTCAGGATCGGATATTGCTTAATACCAATAACAAGAATTATCTTTGAGAATTAAATCAGAGTTGTATAAAGATAATCTTTCAGTTTTGATCACAATCAATTAAGAAGTTGCGGAATCACACTTAATTGATTATAAAGGTTTTCAACATAAAACAATTCAATCAATAAACACAAGATACTACCAAACAAAGATGTTTTAATTGATTATAAAGGTTTTCAACATAAAACAATTCAATCAATAAACACAAGATACTGTCAAACAAAGATGTTTATTAATAATCAATGATGATTACAATATTCACCTACACCTCCAATCTAACTTCTTATGTTAGACGAAGAACACAATTTGTTCTTAGGTTTCAAAAGGAACTTAGAGGCTAAACACCTTCTGAAAGTAAATAACAATACGAATGAGTGCGTAAAATAATCAAATCAAGAGGTACTTCTTAGACGATATTCTATTCCAAGTATTTATAGATTCTTGATCCTCCTTGATAAGTTGACAGTTAGGTAATCTTCTATCTTCTGAGATAATCTTGATAATCTTCAATTTCGATAAAGATATACTTCAAACCCACAAAGATAGCATTTTCCATAAATAGCTCAACCGAATCTGTTTGTTGAATGAAACAGTTCTGGTCTTCTTCTAACAGTCTTCTCTTCAAGGTCTTCTAACAGTTGTAAACATTTGAACTAACAGTTCTGAACTTTGTACTAACAGTTGTAATGCTCACAGCAACTGTTTTCATACTTCACTTAGCAGTTTTGAAACTGTTTTCCCAGAATTACTTCTAACAGTTTTCAACTGTTTTCACAAATTTCCTTTAACAGTTTTACCTTTGCATGTTCAATAGTTTCCATTACTTAGCAAACTTCCCAACAATCTCCCCCTAACTTAAAGTATTGAACAATACATTTAAGTTGTTTGTTTTAAGGGTTCAACCATAGAAAAATTAACATAAGCAAAGAAAATATTAACATTAATTATGCAAAGTCAAACTATTACAATCAAAATACATAAGAAAGAAAATTACACTTTCTTTGACTGCAAAGATTCCAATCTGCCTTTCACCCTCTTCATCAAATCTTCTTTCATACTAGCAGGGCCATAGAACTTTGCTTTCAGCATATACATCAGCTTTATTTTACCATGCTCAACAAATTCAAAATCAAACCACTGAGTTTGCCCTTTTCCCATTACCATATGGTAGACTCTTGACTTGTCATACACTTTCATAGAAATTATTGGGAAGGCTTCATCAATTATCAACATTGGCATTACCTCCAGTGGATTGCATATGCTTGTCAAATGCCTCATCAAAACCCTGATCTCAATCTCAGCAGCTCCTGCATAATGACTTGTTCCATACTCATACATCTCTTGTATATCTCTTCTGGTTATGCTATCCATCAGATGTAAGAAGCTTGAGTAACTTTCAATTGGCTTGGCTTCTCTTACTATTGTAACCCCTTTCTTTCCAGTTTCAATTCTCAAAAATTCAAATCTCCACTCAGTAATGTGGGATTTTTGGCCTAGCTGTTCTGCCATAAGTTTATCTATTCTTTCTTCAACTTCCACTCTGAGTCTATCTTGAAGTATGGTTTGAACCATTCCAGCTTTAGCTTTCTTTTCAGACTTTTGGACTGTTTGGGATTGTTGATGCTGTTGAGGTTGAGCTGTTTGCTTTTTCTTTTCAGCTGCTGGCTTCACAACTCTTTTTCTTTTGATTCCCTTACTACCTTTCTTTGCCTTTTCTTCTTTATCAATTTTAGCAGTGAATTCATCAGCAAGCTGTTGAGCCAATTCAAGATCTTTCTTGTTGATTAAGTTCAGCATCCAGCCTTTGTGCTAGCTCACGATCATGCTCTTCTTGTTGTTCTTTGGTGAGCTTTAGCTTAGGAATATCAACCACAACTTCCTTTCCCTTACCTAGCACAGGGGGCCTCTTTTCATCTTTCTTTCCTTCAATAATTGCAATGCCCTTAAACCCTGGCTTAGGTGCAAGTGGTTCCAATTTAGATACTTTGCCATCTAACCACCCATCATCTATCTTTTGAGCCGTTTTGAATGTGCTAATATTCAGAGTTTGAGCACCTATTTCGATTAGATGATTCTGCTTAACCTTTGACCATGTTTTGAAAATCTCAGTTGATGGATAGTCTCCTGTCATAATCATCTTGTTTATCAACACCCTATCCACGGCTGACAACCTTTCTTCTTCTTCAACTGGTTGAGCACTTGCAGATGTTTGTTGAACTGGAGCAACTGTTGTTTCTGAAGTTGCAACTATTTGTTCAGGTTGCACAACTGTTTCAGCAACTGTTTGTTTAATCACCCATGGCTTTAAAATTTTCTCTCACTTCTTGATTGGAACTATTTGAGAAGGGGGTCTGACACCAGTTGTAGACTGTTTGAGCATTTGATCATGGACTTGAAGGACATCAGTAGCCTTCTTCAAAGTATCTGATAAAAATTTGATCTGTCTATCTTGCTTTATGATTAGTTCATTATGTTTGGCCAGAAGCTTGTCTTGTAGAGAGTTCCTCTGCTTTAAATACATGAATGCGCCAAAGAATGGAACAAAAGTGGAATCCGTCAATGCTCTTTGTTGCATACTAGCCTCAATGTCAGAGAGTGTTGTCCCTAAAAACATATCACTGGCAGAAATAACTGGTGTGTCACTCCTAGAAGATTCCACACCAGTACCCCTTTGTTCTTGGTACTGGGGATTTCCAGAAGCTGTTTTACCAGCCTCTGTTGCCGTGGTTGAGGTCTTACCTATGTTGACACTTTCCTGCTCACCCCTTGCGGATAAAACAGTAGTATCAGCCTCAAGAACCACACGATCACCCTCTAATGGAGTGATCACCTCCTCATCGTGCCTGGGAGACAGCACTGTG
This sequence comes from Pulicaria dysenterica, assembly GCA_947179395.2. NCBI lineage: Eukaryota > Viridiplantae > Streptophyta > Magnoliopsida > Asterales > Asteraceae > Pulicaria > Pulicaria dysenterica. Next base: position 21,868,717 of record OX359293.1, read on the forward strand.
GGTTCCCTTTGGATATTCTGCACAAGAGAATGCTCTTGTGCAGGGTTTTCAGTTTGGGTATCAGAGACTGTTGTGGAAGGAGCACTAACAGTTCTCTTTCGTTTGCTAAAAGTTTTTAGAGTAGGGGCTTTTGTTGTAGCTTGTAACAAGGTAGCAGATTGAGATATTTGAGTATCGTGAGCTGGGGGTTCCAAAGTTGTGGGTGTAGCAATGATGGGGGCCTCATGCTTAAATCTGGCAGCTCTGTTTCTTGACAGAAACTCCACCATTGCAGAGAGTGGTGGAGTTATGGCACCAGAAAAATTCTTGCCATTAATCAACAGTTTACTCAATGTGGAGGCCACATGAGCAGAGGGAATCAGAACCCTCTTGTGCTTTTTGAGATTTGGCATCAAAGAGTTTAACAAAACTTGCACAAATCTGGGGTACATCAAAAAGAGACCATATTTGGTCCCGAGATGCATTACCATGCCGTTAAAGATTAGTTTTGAAATATTGAAGCAACGATTGTTGGCCATACATATCAAGGCCAAGGCAATGTTGCTTCCAAACTCATTCCAACCCGTTCTTTTGGGATTGATACACTGCTGGAGAGTATGAATCAGATACTTCCAGTGTGCGCAAAATTGTCCCTTATAGAAGGTACCCTTTCCCCTAGGTCCTTCATACCCAAGTTTAACCAACTCAGCATGCAAAAATTCGAGTGAGACAGAATCAGAATACTCACCATTGATATCATTGAGTTGAAGATAGTGGCGAATGGTATCCTCAGAGATGGAAACAACCAAACCATCAACCGTTGAATCAATCCATTGTACTCCATCAGCTTCCCGTAGTGTAGCATGTTTCCAAAATTGTCGATATGAGAAGTATAGATGGTTGGATTTATGGTGAGAGCAGTGTTGAGAGTTGACATCGAGAGATAGTCAATCATGGCATGAAAAACATTGAGATCAGCAGGTTTCGAAAGGAAGGAAAGCATGTTGTGTTCTTTGACAAATGGAAGGGGAGCCATTACGATTTGAGAGCAAAATTCTAGGGTTTTAGCGTTTGATCGAAGTTCAGTAAGCGTAAATGAAACTGTGAGGAGGGAATGGCTTATATATGTTTCGAAAATTAAATGCAATTCAAAAGTCCTCAGAGTTTCTACAAAGACTAAAATACCCTTTGAACAAAGTTAACAGTTGAAGGAAATAACAAGCTAACAGTTGAGAACTGTTTATGTAATAACTGTCAACTGTTATTGAAATGAAGTACTCCCCCTTAAATGAACATTCTGTTTGTCTAACAGTTGTGAACACCATGTACTAACAGTTGAAAACTGTTAGTTGTATCACATACAGCTGTGCCCTGAACATATACTCAACAGTTGTTAGACAATAAACTAACAGTTGCAAACTGTTAGTGAGAAAATATAGGTAAACAAACAACTGTTATTCCATGTTAATCATTCCAATATTGGAGATCAAAAAGTTGAAGCTGCTCACATCAAAAGCTTTAGTGAACAGATCAGCTAACTGATCATCAGTATGGACTTTCATAACTTGGATTAACCTTTTCTCATTGCAATCTCTAATGAAGTGAAACCTGATCTCAATGTGCTTTGTTTTAGAACGCTTCACTGGATTGTTGACAATGCTAATAGCACTTGTGTTATCAATATAGATAGGTGTATTCAAGAAAGACATACCATAATCCAGAAGCTGATTCTGAATCCACAACACTTGTGAACAACAACTTGATGCAACAATATATTCAGCCTCAGCTGTTGAAGTTGAAACTGTTGTTTGTTTCTTGCACTGCCATGAGACCAACCTTGAGCCAAGGAATTGGCATCCTCCAGAGGTTGATTTCCTGTCCACATTAGCTCCACCATAGTCACTATCAGAGTATGCCACCAAATCAAAAGGTGAATCCTTAGGATACCAAAGACCAAGTTTTGGTTAGCCTTTGAGATATCTAAAGATTCTCTTTACAGCAAACAGGTGTGACATCTTTGGACTGCATTGAAACCTGGCACAAACACACACAGCAAACATTATATCTGGTCTAGAAGCAGTTAAGTACATTAAAGAACCTATCATAGACCTATACAAATGTATGTCTACATCCTCCCCCTCAGGATCTGCTCCTAACTATTTGTGTGTTTCCATTGGAGTACTTGCCAGCTTTACATCTTGATAGCCAAACTTGTCCAAAATGTCTTTGACATACTTTGAATGACTGAGAAATATACCAGTTGGCTTCTGCTTCACTTGTAATCCCAAGAAAAATGTGAGTTCTCCCATGGAACTCATCTGAAATCTCTTATGCATGATGACTTCAAACTCCTTGCACAGGCTGTCATTAGTGGATCCAAAGATTATATCATCAACATAGATTTGAACAAGCAAAATCTCTGTTTTAACAATCTTTGTAAACAATGTCTTGTCAATGGTGCCTCTCTTAAAACCATTCTCAAGCAGATAAGATGATAGTGTCTCATACCAAGCTCTAGGAGCTTGATGCAATCCATACAATGCTTTATCCAACCTATATACCCTATCAGGATACTTTGAGTCTTCAAAACCAGGTGGTTGACACACATATACCTCCTCATCAATAGTTCCATAGAGAAAAGCTGACTTGACATCCATTTGATACACCTTAAATCCTTTATAGCTTGCAAAGGCAAGGAACAGTCTGATTGCTTCTATCCTTGCAACAGGTGCAAAGACATCATCATAGTCTATTCCTTCCTCTTGTGTATAACCCTGTGCAATAAGTCTAGCCTTGTTCTTGATGACAATCCCTCTCTCATCCTTCTTATTTTTGAACACCCACTTTGTGCCAATAGCTCTTTTGCCTCTTGGAAGTTCAACTAACTTCCAAACTTGCTGAATTTGAAACTGTAAGAGCTCTTCTTGCATTGCTTTCACCCATGAAGGGTCTTTTAAGGCCTCTATTGCTTTCTTTGGTTCTATCTGAGATAGAAAGCAGGCATTTACATCAAATTAATCAAGATCCACACCACTATTTTCATGCTGCAGCATAGCTCTTGTTCGAACAGGAGTGGATGGATCACCAAGGATCTGCTCTATTGGATGATTCTTGTAAATTTTTTATGTAGGGATGTTTTCTTCAGTCAGTACATTCCCTAAATTTGACAAATCAATCTTAGATTCACTATCATTCCCAGAAGAGTTGCATCCCTGATCTGCAACTGTTTGATGTTCAGAATCAGTGTGTTGTGGAGGAACATGAGATTCCATGTCTTTTGAAGGTTCAGCATCATCATTCATTGGACTAACAGCATTGAAAGAGTCATTATGAGACAAAGGAATCACTACAAAGTCTTCAGTGGCTTTGTGTTCACCAACAGTTGTTGGTCTTGAGCTAACAGTTTCAGAACTGTTTGAAACTGTTTGTGGATTTGCACTAACACCTGTAGGAACACCTGCAACTGTTTCTGTAGAATACTCAAAAGAAAGAGATTTAGACAATGAATCAATATCAAATAACCAATCAGGACCATTACCTGCAATATTGATCCTATTCTCATTGAAGGAGACATTCATACTCTCTTCTATGATCCTAGTAACATTGTTAAAAACTCTATAGGCTTTACTTTGAATGGAATATCCTACAAAGAATCCTTCTTCTGCTTTACTCTCAAATTTGCCTATTTGTGATTTGGTATTCAGGATAGTGCATGGACAACCAAATGGTTTGAAGAAGTTGATCAAAGGTTTTCGTTTAAGGAACAACTCATAAGGAGTTTTCCCTTTGGACTTGACTATTTGTACTCTATTCTGAACATAGCAGGCAGTGTTCACTGCTTCTGCCCAGAAAGTCATTGGGAGCCTTGAATCAGCTAACATGGATCTAGCAGCCTCTATCAAAGTCCTATTCTTTCTCTCAGCTACTCCATTCTGTTGTGGAGACCTAGGTGCACTAAACTGTCTTGCAATTCCTTTTTCCTCACGAAAGCTGTTTAACTCATAGTTCTTAAACTCAGAACCATTATCAGATCTAATGACTTTCACCTTCAAATCAGATTGATTTTCAATTCTAAGAATAAGAGACTTAACTAAATTAGCAGTTTCATATTTAGTTATTAGAATTTGAACCCAAGTAAATCTGGTGAAGTCATCACCTATGACTAAACAATAGGCTTTCTTACCTATACTGACCACAGATGTTGGACCAAAAAGATCCATATGCAACAGTTGTAAAGGTGCAGTAATGGAAGAAACTTCTTTGGACTTATAAGAAGTTTTGTGTTGCTTGCCTTTGAGACAGGCTACACAATGAGCATAACATGAGAATTCTTTTTGGGGCAAACCTTTTACCAGATTGTTTTTAGTTAACAAATTCATGGTTTTAAAGGTCATGTGACACATCCTTCTTTGCCAAATAGCAGACTTATCATGAGATGCCTTTGAGAGTAAACAACTTAATACATTCTGTTTAGCAACCTTTTGTGTATCCAGACAATATACATTATCCTTTCTAGGTGTTCTTAAAAGAACATCTTTTTCATCCAGTTTAAAATCTTTTGACAGGATAATGCATTCAGTGTCTGTAAACAAGACTTTGTTTCCATTCTCACAGATTTGAGATACACTTAACAGATTGTATTTAAGTTGTTCAACAAAGAAAACATCATTAAAAGTAAGTGTACCTGCCTCAACAGCTCCTTTACCTGTGATCCTTCCTCCCTTAGCATTTCCTCCAAATGCTACATATCCTCCATTGATGCTTCTAAAATCCTTCAAACAGTGTGGATTTCCAGTCATGTGCCTTGAGCATCCACTATCCACATGCCAAATTGATCCATGATCGGCCCTATGAATGCCCTGCACAAATAAAAATCAGTTAGTAGCAGGAAGTACCCAGGCCATACAGGTCTTGGGTACACCATTCAAATCATAATATTTAAACAAAGTTTGAGACTTCTTGAAGTCATCACAGTGAGACTTCTCTATCCTGTGTGAAGAATATTTAGTGATAACATGTGGTTTCCAACTGTTGTGATTAACAGTTGAGACTTTCAAACAAACAGTTTTTGAATTTGGTAAAACAGTTAAGTCAGTTTGTAAAACAGTTTGACTTTCAGATTGATTAACAGTTTTAACCTCTTCAGAAACTGTTTGTTTCTGCAATTTCATCCAAGCCAGACCAACAGTTTTTTGTTTTGGCTTAACAGTTGTAGAACTGTTAGCCTGTTTTGGCTTAACAGTTGAAGAACTGTTAGCCTGTTTTCTATGACTTGGTTTCTGGGTGCTATAAATCTGTGGATTATGATCACAGTTGTGAGCCAAGTGATTTTCTCTCCCACATATATAGCACCTTTTGGTTTTTACAATAGGTAAACCAGTTCTTTGTGACCAAAATTGGTTCCTATTTCTTTGATTTCCTCTCACTGGTGCTGAAGGAGGAAATTTCTGAACACCATGTTGTTTGCATGTGAAAACAGGCACTTCAGTATGCCTTTTTACACATTTGGATTGAAATTGTGCTTTTGAAGTTTCCTTTTTTGGCTTCTTAACTTGAAATTCATCAACCTTCTCTTTTCCTTTGGACTTAACACTAACAGTTGAGATGTTTGATTTAACACTGTTTGGGCTCTGTTTAGAACTATTAGTGTAAAGTTGGGGACTGTTAGCAGCTGTTGTAAAACTATTTATAGAATAAACAGTTTTGTAAGATTTTGGCTCACTGGTGAAGGATTCAGAGGATGCTTTTACAAACATCACAGGTTGTAAAGTGGATTGTGCAGCTATGGGTTCACAACAAATGTGATTTTCAAATGGAATAACTTCTTCCTTCTTCACAACTCCCTCATTCTTGTCATCACTTACTTCATACACAACTTTGTCACTTTCAAATTTTGGATCAGCTGACTTCAAGTCTGCTTCTAATGGTTCATTAACATACCTATCAGCTACATCAGACATGGGAGTTATGTAATTGTGATTGTATGGAGGTGGGGTCTGTTTGTATCCTAAACCTGTTTTCACCTTATCTCTGATTTGAGATTGTAATAAGGTTTCAAGTTTAAGATTTGTTGCTCTGAACATACTTAAATCTATGTCTGCACCTTCCAGCTTCTTGATTAACTCTTCTACCTTACTTTCTTTCTCACTCAGCTTTTTCTTAAGATTATCAATCTCTTCCTGAAGCTGCTCCTTTTCCCACTTTTGATACTTTCTATCATAGTCCATTTGCAGTTCATTAGCCTGATAATCTTTGATTTTCTTTTTAAAGCTTTCAATGACAGCACTGGTTTCATACCTTCTCTCCTCCATTTTACTTAGAGCAGCACATACCTTTTTGTTATGCTCTCTAAACCTTTTAACAATGGCTCTACATTCACCTGGACAGAGTTTAGAAGATACCTGTATGTCTTCTGATTCTGGTGAATCCAGTTTGATGGCTGAGTCAGTCAATGCCATCAATGCTTTGTTGTAAGTGGTTTCCTCTGCTTGATCACTCCAATTAAATCCATGGCCTTCTTGTGAGACCAATGCTGATGAAGTTTGGTTTGATCTTTGTCCTTGATTCTGGCCTTGTCCACCAGATCTGCATTCCCTTGAAAAATGACCAAGCTGTTGACATTTGAAGCATCTAACTTTTGATTTGTCAAACCCAGCTTTGCCATCAGCCCTGAAGTTCATGTTCTGCCTTCCAGTTCTTTTGATGAATCTTTTGGCTCTGACAGTTAACATGGCCATCTGCCACTTGAGATCCATCTCCTCATGATCATCTGGATGCACTTGCTCAAGATCCTCATTTATGAGAGTTGAATGTGCATGACTAGCAAGAAATGCTTCAAGCACTGCATCAGGAGTGTTTACATCTAGTCCAACAGCAGAACTAGTACCTGCATAACCATCAATAGAATTAGTTAAAGAATGGTTTGAGTCCATACCTGAGGATGATAGGAGAGCAGCATTGTGGCTAAGAGTAACAGACTTTCTTTTTCCCTCTATTTCTCCCTCAAACACAATCAAACTGTTGTAAAGATCATCTAACTCTATATCCTCTAGAGAATCCTTAGTTCTCCATTGTGCAGCATAAACTGTCTACTCTTCACTTAAGGATCTAAGAAACTTCCTATTGATCTCATCTTGTTCTAGTCTAACCTTTGCACTCTCAAGTTAACTAACCAGCTTATAGAATCTACCAAAGATTTGAGTTATACTCTCATTTGTTGGTGCATATTTGTAAATCCCTAGTTCTTATCAATCAAATATATACATGAAATGTTAATTCAAATGTGTTTTGATTAATTGTTTGCATGTGTATACATTCTCAGTGATTCTTTGTGATGATCTTAAGCTTACAAGTACTTAATCATGTGTTGATGTGTGTTTGGAAGTTTAAGTTTGTGTGAGAAATCACCACGTGAGAAGTCAGTCTCACTACGTGCGTAGTGGATCTCACTACGCGCGCAGTGATTAAGTCGGTTAAAAGTTAATTACTTGCCATTAAAATAACCAGTACGTGCGTACTGGTCTCGCTACGTGCGAATTGCGTGCATCACGTACGTAGTAAAATTAAATACACTATAAATACTGATTAACTTCATTAGTTCGCGGGTAATCGACTAATTGACAGGTAATCAACCGGGAGCCTTCGTAATCGACCTTATCCGACCTTAAGCCTTAGTAATCGCGACTTTGACCTCATAATTCGTAATCTTAGTGATAAATACGAAAACCAAGGGCAGCCTTAAGCATCTCTGTGTGAGTTCTTAGAGTTTGTTCTTGCTTCTACTTTGTGTGTTTCTTAGTGTTACTGTGTGCCGGACACCTAAGCAGATCTTAGAATCCTTAGGAGGTTTGGGAAATAGAAATTCCGCACTATTTCTCATCCTAGATCAGTCCTAGCATTAGGGTGTTTTAGTTTAGTTTAGAACCCCGTTCCCCCACGGTCCTACCAAGTGGTATCAGAGCCTTGTGCTTTGATTGATCACTTTTCCTTTAGGATTTCGTGATCTAGGTGTCGATTAGGCCTGTGTGTTTGTCCTTTTCGTTGTTCTTAATCGGTTTTTAGGTCGAAAATAGGTCTTTTTGCGTTAAAAAGGTCATGTTTTTACGTTAATCTGTTTGCATTTTACTCGTGCGAAGTGAGTCCTTAGTGCGTGCGTAGTGACCATAGTGCGTGCGTAGTGTGTCGTTGATCCTCTAGAATCTTCGATAGGCTGTGTGCTTTGTCCGTGCGTAGTGACTCCTCAATTCATACGTAGTCAATCCATTGCGTACGTGTTGATTCTGTGTGTTAAACATTTTCTTAAAAACTATTTTAAGTACTCCGTGCGTAGTCATTTCAATCCGTGCGTACTAGATTCTCAGTTCGTGCGTAGTAAAGTCTGGTTGTTTTCTTGTCAGTCCGTACGTAGGTCATCTATTTCGTGCGTAGTGCTGTGTGATCGTGCGAAGTATTCTACATTCCGTGCGTAGTGTGTGTGTTTGTTTTAAGTCTCTTTCTAAAATGTCTGACATGAGTGCAATGGCTGCCAAACAAACAATAACCGAATTAAGTAACTTAATAATGGACAACGAACAGGGAGGCATTAATAAAGTACCCCGACTACTAACCATGGAAGACTACCCATTCTGGAAACCAAGGTTTGAGATCTTTATTGTTGGAGTAGATCCAAGGTTACATCGTGCCATCTCTGCCGATTACGTTGTGCCAAAGGGAGAAGGGAACATCGAAGTTCCCTATGATCAAATGAGTGACGATCAATGTAAGGCGTATGATGCGGAGAAGAAAGCTTATTTATATCTCATTCAAGCCATTCCTAATGAGATCTTTCATCAATTCCGACGATACAGAACGTCACGTTCCCTGTGGAACGCCTTACAAAAGAGGAATGAGGGGAATGCATCTCTGAAGGAGCTCAAGGCATCTCAGTTAAGGAAGGAGTTTGATCACTTCACCTCATATGTGAATGAAAAGCTTCCAGACCTGATCAACAGATACAACCATCTTCTTAGTGAAATGGATAGTCTGGGGGTGCAGATTTCCGAACGCCAACAAGTGGAGACTTTGTCTAAGGCACTACCAAAGAGCTGGAGGCCTTTCATCATGATCTTGAAGAATGGTGAGGGATTTGAAGGAATGGATCTAAATGACTTCATCACCAAACTTAAAGAGCATGAACAAAAAGAGCAAAATCTAGACAGACTAAGCAGCTATGTGCAGAATCCATCGCTATACTGTTCTGGACCCATTGCTTCTCCAGCCACCTCATCAAATGCTCCGTTGCAGACAGCTTTTACTTCTAACGTCAGTTCATCAAGCAAATCTGCTCCTGAAACTTCTAGTGGACCATCTTATTCTGCTCCTTCAAACAAAACGTCAATGCCTGCCTTAAACACTGAGCATTTCAAGCATGGCAGCACTGATGAAGAGCCAAAGGAAAGATTGGGAACGCCTATCTGACCCAGGAAGACTATGACCAAATTGACAACGATGAGATGGAACGTCAAGATATCTTATGGTCATATGCCAACCTGGTAAGAAGAGCCAAAGCCTTAGTGAAGAGAACGGGGATGCAGATTACAGCAACCAAAGATACAAAGCTGGGTTTTGACAAGTCAGCTGTAACCTGCTACAACTGTGGTGAAAAGGGTCATTTTGCACGTGAATGTGAAAAGCCAAAGAACTCAGGACCCAAGTATCCTTTCAGAACCTCTCCGGGCAAAACGTCAAATACCACCACACCTAAGAAGGCTGAGTCACCTCATGAGGGATCATCCAAGGCAATGGTGGTGGTACAAAAGGATGAGGGGATTGACTGGTTAGTACACTTCCAAGATTCGGATGCGTTTGAAGTTGCTGAAACCAACCTGGCCAGTGTTCTAGATCTGAACGACGACTCTCAGTCTGAGGCAGACAGTGTCCACGAGGTCAATGATGAAGAGTCTGTCCTGCCCACTGACGAGCAAAATGTGGCATCAACTTCTGAGCCAGCTGCCGAACCAACGCCAGTGCCTGTTCAACCTGAACCAGTAAATCAAAAGGCGTGCATGACTGGACAAGCTGATGTCAAAGTAAACCCTACTTCTGGTCTTCCCTGTGTGTCGTGTAACGATTATGTGAAGACCATAGTATCCTTGAAATCACAAGTTACTGAGCTAACCACTAAATTACATGAAAACTCTATCATTAAGGGTAGAGAAAAGACTCTAAAAGATAAGATTGAGAGTCAAAACAAACAAATCAGAGAACTAGAGGTTGCTTTATTAAACAAACAGGATGCTATCGTTTTTTACATAAATCAGATTGATACTCTGAAACGGGATCTTGCTAGCTCTAAGGTCGATTATGACACTTTAAACCAGAAGCTAAAAAGTTATTCAACTTCATCTTATTTGTTTGAACACATAATCGATCGTAGACCACAAGGGTCCGTTCAAGAGAAAGACACGAAGACTTACACGAAATGTCCACCACCTGTCTTAAACCAACTGGTGCAATCAGATGTTTTTACTGAAGCTGACCAACTTCCTTCCAAGGTTAATGCATCTTCTGCTTCAACTTCAAAACCAAATTTAAAAATGAAGGAGAAAGTTGGTGAGCCTCAGAGAAAAGAGCCTAAACCGGAAGAAAAACCAGAACCAGGTATACGAAAGCTTCTGGGCAGTTCTTCTGGTCAAGGTTCCTTAATGCAAAATGTTCAAGCTGCACTTCGAACCATTGAGAAGGAGGGTGCACAGTCTCCTGCAACCCGTCCTTATGAGAAAGTTAAAATTTTGCCTAAACAAAGTGGTTTAGGAGTGCAGCCCAAGAGTAGAGTTGAACCGAAGGAGCCACATACCTCTGCCAAATCTTATTCTAACAGAGTTTGTTATGTGTGCAGGAGACCTGGTCACCTCAGTTATGAGTGTGATCAGCAGCCTCGGAGCTCAAGGGGGAAAGCTGATTCACCTGAACAAATTCAAAAACACAAAACTTTTCATCAAGTTAATCAGAAATCAACTGACCCCCCTCAGCTCAAAAGGACAATTGGGGAAACTTCGTGTAAACCCAAGAGTCCTGAGGTAAGTCTGAAAGGGAAGGAGCCAATACATAAAGTCATTAACACGTCAAGTGTTTATCATAAGACTCCTCCCCGTTCAGACTTGAGATGGACAACAAAATCTAAACCTAAACCATCCACTAATCCAGATACCAAGGAAGAATCCAAACCTCCTGGTATGTGGATTAATGTGCAAGTGATGGGAGAAGATGGGAAACCCATGACCATTCGGGCTTGGGTTCCCAATGCTAACTAACCCTTTACTTGTTTGTACAGGGTGCTCATCGGTATAACACGTGGATTGTGGATAGTGGAGCATCCAGGCACATGACAGGCGATCTAAACCTTCTTTCAAATGTCAGAAAAATAAAAGGAGGGTATGTCAGTTTCGCTGGTGATAAGGGAGGTCACATCACAGCTCAAGGTTTCTTGTCAAATGGGAGAGTGAGCTTTGACAAAGTCAATTATGTCGAGCAGCTAGCAAACAACTTGCTGTCAGTCTCTCAGATATGTGATAAAGAGTTTAAGGTGATGTTTGATGACAAACAATGCTATGTGCTAAAGAAGGAGTACCAAATTCCCGAAGACATGATCTTAATGTCAACTCCAAGACAAAATGACCTTTATGTCTTGGATATGTCAAATGCTTCGGTGAAAGATGTAGAACACCAATGTTTTCTCACAAAGACCACTGAGAAGGATTCAGTGTTATGGCATAAGAGGATGTGTCATTTAAGCCTGAGAAAGATGAATCACTTAGTGCATCATGAGCTGGTCACGGGAGTCAACTTGAAGAGTTTCCATCTACCAGACAAGTGCGTATCATGTAAAATGGGGAAGCAGTCGAAGAAGCCCCACAAGTTGAAGAAGTACCACTCCATTTCAATTCCGCTTGAACTACTTCACATGGATTTATTTGGTCCAGTGCGGTACAAGAGCATTCATGGAGATAGATACTGTCTGATAGTGACTGATGACTACTCGCGGTTTTCCTGGGTTTTCTTCTTGAAAGAGAAGTCCGAGACATTCGAGACTTTAGAGGTCATGATCAACAAGTTAGAGACAATCTACAAGTTGAAGATCAGGAAGCTTCGATCAGATAATGGTACTGAGTTCAAGAACCAGAAGATGGAAAAGCTGTGTAACGAGAAAGGTATCCAACATCAGTTCAGTGCTGCATACACTCCTCAAATGAATGGAGTGGCTGAGAGGAAGAATCGGACCTTAATAGAGGCAGCACACACCATGCTTGCTGACTCTGCTTTGCCCGTTAGGTTTTGGAACGAAGCTTTCGCAAATGCTTGTTACACACTTAACCGGGTCTTAGTGGTCAAACGATTAGGGAAGACATGTTATGAGCTGTTGAATAACCGGAAACCGAATCTTAGCCATCTTGAACCGTTTGGCGCTCCGTGCACTATGCTAAAACGAGAAGCAGAGGGAAAGTTCAGTTCCAAGGTAGAAAAAGGGTTCTTCTTGGGATACAGCATTCCGAACAAGAGGGTATACAACTTAACGTCTAACTGTGTGGAAGAGTGGTTTGAAGTGGATGTGCAGAGAAATTCTTCTCCTCCGACAAAAACTGGTGATGCCTGGCTGTTTGATTATGATAATCTTTTTGACTCATTCAACCTGCCACCAGTAGCCTTAGAAGAAGATATTGCAATACAAATGTTATATGATCTTCACAACTCTTCTGACGGTGCCCCATCAAACCTGCCCTCGAGTACTGCTATACCTATTCTAAGTGATGCTGATTCTGATTCTGAAGATGAGCCGCATACTCCACCAGACAAGGGGTCGCAGGGTGAGAGTTCCTCCAATGATCAAACGTTAACACTTGAGGAGACACCTGTGGTCACTAACCTGGAAATAAATGTCGAAGCTCAGTTACAGAGATCAAGTAGAGTAGATAGAAACCATCCTCCTGAACAAATTATTGGCGATCCGAATTCTCATGTTCAAACCAGGAGGCAAGTGGCTACACTATCTGGGTCTACTTCTTCAGCGTCACCGGGATTAAAGCTGATGCAAGACTTCTCGGATCTGGGTGCAAATTTGGTTCAGTCTGTGGACTTCACACAATGTCTATGTTCGGGATTTCTCTCCCAGATTGAACCAAAGGATCATCTTGAAGCTCTCAAGGATGACTCTTGGATTAATGCTATGCAAGAAGAGTTGCTTCAATTTCAGAAGTTGAATGTATGGCGCTTAGTGAACAAACCCAAGGGAGCTAAATCTTTTGGCTGCAGATGGGTTCTGAAGTGCAAAAGAGATGATCAGGGGGTGATTGTCAGGAACAAGGCAAGGCTAGTAGTTTAGGGGTTCAGACAAATTCCTGATATAGACTACACTGATGTGTTTGCTCCAGTTGCTCGGCTGGAAGCTATCCGCTTATTTCTCGCCTTTGCCTCGCACAAACGCTTTAAAGTCTATCAGATGGATGTTAAAAGTGCGTTCCTGTATGGCGAAATTCAAGAGACAGTTTATGTGAACCAACCTCCGGGGTTTGTCGATCCGATCCATCCCGACAAAGTGTACTTGCTGAATAAAGCGTTATATGGTCTTCATCAGGCACCGCGAGCATGGTATGAGACCCTCTCTCAATATCTGACTGATAATGGGTACCGGAGAGGAACCATCGACAAAACTTTTTTATCAAGGGTGATGATAAAGACTTGATCTTGGTGCAAATTTATGTGGATGATATCATTTTCGGTTCTCCCAATCCGATTCTGTGTAAAGACTTTGCAAGGATTATGAAGGAAAAATTCGAAATGAGCTCAATGGGAGAGATGAAGTTCTTCCTTGGACTTCAAGTGGAGCAGACCGAGACAGGGATTTTTCTACATCAGTCAAAGTATGTTGCTGACATCCTAGCACGTTTTGAAATGTCTACTGAGAAGACTGCTGCAACACCTCTTCCCATTAACCACGGCATGTCCCCAGATACTGAGGGGGAGTTGGTGAATGAGTCTCTTTACCGAGCGATGATTGGATCTTTGATGTATCTCACTGCATCCAGACCAGACATCATGTTTGCAACATGTCTGATGGCAAGATACCAATCCAAGCCCAATGTCAAGCATCTGATGATTGTCAAGCGGATCTTTCGCTATCTGAAGGATGCTCCTAATCTTGGACTGTGGTATCCATATAATGATAGCTTTGAGTTGACAGCTTACAGTGATTCAGACTATGGTGGATGCAAGAAGGATCACAAATCTACCTCTGGGGGTTGCCAATTTCTCGGATCAGGTCTTGTCACATGGCAGTGTAAGAAGCAGACTGCAGTTGCGCTCTCTACGTGTGAAGCTGAATACATTTCGGTGGCGAGCTGCTATTCTCAGGTCATCTGGATTCAACAACAACTGCGGGATTACGGTTTGCAATTCTCTACTACTCCCATTTTTGTTGATAATACTGCTGCTATTGCTATCACTAAAAATCCTGTCCAACATTCTAAAACCAAGCACATTGGTATCAAATACCATTTTATACGGGACTGCTGGGAAAAGAAATTAATTGATGTCGTGTCTATCCAAACTGAATTTCAAAAAGCAGACCTGTATACAAAGGCATTTGATAAACCCCGTTTTTTATTCTTAGTGAATGAAAACGGGATGAAAACCAAGTGTGAGGTTGTCCCTGATGATGCGACTTAGTGTCCTTGTTCGTGTGACTGTGTGTCTAGTTTCTGTGTGGTTATATCTCGTTTGTCTTTGTGTTTATTTTCAGTGTGTTTTTGCGTTTCTATTTTCTTAGTTTTTAGTTTCTTCAGTATTTTAGGGGGAGATAGTTCAGAAAACTTAGAAAATACAAAAAAATCAGAAAACTTAGAAAATACAAAAAAAATCAGAAAACTTAGAAAATACAAAAAAATCAGAAAACTTAGAAAATACAAAAAAAATCAGAAAACATAGAAAATACAAAAAAATAAAAAAAAAATTTGAGAAGTTGATCCAACTCAAATGGAAAATGATGGTACACTGGCGTTCTATACAAAGTATGTCTAGTAAAATTAGGACTGAAGGCATGCACATATTCTTAAGAAAATTGTCTGAAAATTTGAATCAAATCAGATAAGAAACAGATGGCGTGTAAGACATATGATGAGAGTCTAGGCTGATAAGTGGTTATGCATGTGAAAATCCATCAAAGATTCAAACTATCGAGACATTCCAAGTCTACAAGTCAATAACAGTTGAGATTAACTTAGTCTGGTGCACACACCTGTTACCATGCCAAATGTGCTTAGATGACAATGAGCAAAATGTAAAAAGAGGGTGAAAATTTGACCCCAATCTGAGATGTCAAAAGAAATAGATACATTGATCTATCAATGTTGGATTGTCAAAGAGCATAAAATGCAGTGACAAAAGCTACATTGATCTATTAGTGTTGAATTGTCAAAGAGCATAAAATGCAGTGACAAAAGCTCAACTGAAATTATCAGAAGAGGTGAAAAATTGACCTCCATGTCAAAGAGCATAAAATGCGTTGACAAAATCACAAAGCACATAAGCATGGTGGTTGGGTATTCAAGTTGTGCATCCTACTGAGTGAGTCAAAACACTGTGAGATTTCAAAAAAGATAGTCTTAACCATGTACTCAGTTCTAGATAATCAGAAAATGTTGAAATCAAATCTGTCATTATCTGAGGAAAGTTAGATTGACAGACAGATATTGAGAGAGTATGTTTGTGCCTAAGGTTCTGAAATAAATGATGACTAAGTATAGATGTGCTGGTACTGATTCCATCTTGGAACCTTCTCACAAAAAGATTTAATTTCAGTAATTTACTTTTTGCAAATCTTTAGTGTTTTCATTTATGTCTCTTTAGATTTAATTTGTTAACAGTCTGCATTTTCATTTTCTTTTTAATCAGTAAAATACAAAAATATTTTTAGTGTGTTATTTCCTATGATTAGATTTAGATGTTTATTAGTAACCTGGAAGTTACTGACGGTTTATTGCTGAGTGCAGTACTAACAGTATCAAGGTTCACAGATGAGGAACTCACCACATGCGAAATGCATCTACTACGCACGATATTTAGCTCACAATGTGCGTAGTACAGGTAAGTAAAATGAAAGGTAATGGATTGGTCAGAAGCACCACGTGCGCAGTGCACTCAATACGTACGCACTGCGTTCCATTACGTGCGCAGTGAGGGTTGGATAACGGAAAGTCAAAAGTCTCTACCACGCACGTAGAGCACACCACCACGTACGTAGTGGAGACCCCTTATAAGCCCAACTCGTACGCCGAACCCATTACGCAAATAGTCGAACGAACTCATTTGTGATTCTCTCTCGATTTTTCGATTTTCAACCTGTGTGGAAAGAGTGTTTTTGATCCCGTTTCTTGTTCGGTTTTTCATTGCGATCACAGTGGTATGATTCTTATTCTTTTTCGTTAAGTATTTAGCAAGTTATGGGCATTTTTTCGAATTGAAAACCCTGTTTTTTATAAAGCATCGATTAAGGGTGTCTATGTGAATGTTCAATCGATATAAGCCACAAGGGATGTTATTGGGACTTAATCGATCTCATCTATGTGTTTTATGGGATCAAAACAGCAAAGAACAAAGAAATTCGAAAATCTAATTGTTTTTGGTTTGAGTTTTAGCCGCACGTAGTAAAGGTCAATACGTGCGTATTGATCCTCACTACGTGCGCAGTGGAACCTGTTCTTCGTGAAGACGATGATGTTTGCCCGTGCGTAGTGGGAAGCATCACGCACGTATCTTTGTGCCTTACGTACGTGGTGCAACTGACACAAATCAAATATTTTTATCCTGTTTTCACTACGTGTGAGGCAGTGTCATTCCATGCGTACTGCGTCCAGTACGCACGAAGCATGTTCTTCAAATAAATGGTTATTTACTGAAATGTTTTTCGATCTTTAAATGTTTCTGCTTGTCCGTCATTAATTTTTTGCAAATGTGTTTTGCAGATTTGAAAAATGTCTACTTCTCAGAGCCAACCTGAGGTGCACACAACTGGGGTGATGGAGGCTGCATCTGGCAGTCTGGGTCAAAGGGAGCTTCAGTGTGTTGATATCCATAATATCCGAGCTCACCTGGAAAAGGGAAAACTCACAAGGAGTGTGATGGGATGATAAATTATCTAAAGAGGTCAAGAATCCACAAGGCCATCTCAACCAGATGCACAGCATACATGTCACATCAGAGAGCATTCTGGAAAACAGCTACTTATGATGCAGAAGCAAATGTAATTAAAGCTGTGGTGAACGGACAAGAGGTGTGTGTGTCCAAAGCTGTACTAAATGAGCTGCTGGAATTTGGGGACGCATCTGGAGATCCGATTATGCTGAGCAGCTGTCGTGTCAAGGGCTGTATCTTGAGGTGTGGGTACAGTGGGAAGGTGGAGGTTGATACAATAAAGAAGACTTTGTTCTACCCACCGTACAGATATCTGATGCATGTTCTCTCCCACTGTCTGGGATCGAGGAGATCGGGTCATGACCAAATTAACACGACCTTCTCCCACATGTTCGTCTCTCTGGTGTTGAATGTGCCATTTAATATCTCAAGAGTGATCTTTAAAGCCATGAGAGGAAACATGACCAAGGGCAAGGACCAGTTCTTGTTGTATCCTCGGTTCTTGCAGATGGTGATCGACAGTCAGGTGCCCAATTTGACAAAAGATGATGGTGACAAAGTACCATTGAAGCACATGAGTGCATCCACTGTCGGCCAGATGAGTAGGTACATTGGTGAACACCCACCAAAGAGGAAGCTGATTTGCCATCTGGCCAACCCCCAATACAGAGCTCCAGTGAAACAACATCTTTGGAGGAATGCTGATTCCACCTCTGGAGTGGAAAACATGCAGGTCATCTCTGATGATGACGAGGAGATTGAGAGCACGGAAATAGATCCCACTCAGGGAGAAAACATCCCCGGTGACCTCGGAAACATAATGTACGATGATATTTTGGAAAGGGGTGACTTTCTGGGTGAGGAAGAAGTGCAGAGGAAAGAGAAAGAGGTTGAAGAGGAACCTCAAAAGAAAAAAAGGAAGGTCTTCAAGTATAAGCCTCTTCCCCAACCCACAACACAGGCAGCTCCAGTGTCTGGTTTTTCAGCAACAGCGGCTGCAGCAGATCTTGCAGGTCCTCAATTGCCTACAGTCACAGCCGTTCAGGAGCTACAGCTTGTCACACGTCACGTGATGACATTGCTTGCAAAGGAGACTGAGAGGGAGGCACGTGAAAAGCAGAAGGATGAGGAGCTTGCAAAGCTGAAAACATTGTTGGAAGAGTCTGCTCGCAGAGATGCTGAGAGAGAACAAGAGCTGAGACAGCTGCAGTTGGAAAATGCAGCGCACAAGCAAGTAATTTTGGAGCTGAGAGAAGAAAATAAATCAATGAGGACAATGGTTCTGGAAAACACCAAACAGATTGAACAGATGAAGGAGGAGATGGTGTTGAAGCTGAAGGGAACAACAGAAGAAGACACCTACTTCCTTTCCGATGAAGAAGGAGGTTAATTCTAGATTTCCATTGTTTATTTTTATTGATGTAATCTGTGTTGATGAATCCTTTGTAATGAAATATTTAATTTATAAATGAGAAGGATGTTTGATTTTTACTGACAAGTGTATTATTTCATTTCTTATTGCTGTGTGAAGATCCATTAATTGTTCAGCCATTGAAAGCTGATATTTCTCAATCGTCTCGTCTACTAAGTGTTGAAGGGCGAATTGTGCCTCAGAATGAATACGATGCAGAGGAAGGGGAGATTCTTCCTTTCCTGACCAAGGAGCAAATCGCCGAACTTTTACAAATACCGATTGAGGATGTCATTTTGGAAGAGGTGGATGAAAGCTGTGTGCCACCACCTCGGGCTGAACAGGAACCAATGTTTGATACTGATGAAATGGAAGTTGAGGACGAAACAGATCAACACTATCCTAGCCCACAAGAAGAGGATGATTTGCCTGACTTTGCTGAGCTGTTCAGAAATGCTAACGCTGAGGAAGTTGATCGGAGAGCAGAAGCTCGTGAACAGGCAAAGGTGGACTTCGACTTGGAAAAATATCTTGGTGATAGAAAGTCCAAGGAAGAAGAACGGACAGAGAGAAGAAGAAAGTATGAAAGATTTCTGGTTCGACAAGCTGGGAAAGCCAAGAGATCAGAAAGTTCTCCAGAATATTCAAAGTTCTATCAAACTCTGGGGAAGAAAACAGATGGTGAGATAGTTGGTTGGTGTTTCATGCCTGAATTCAATGTTTATGCAATCAAAAGGGAAAGAGGAGTTGAGTACTTCCAGAGGGCAAACGATATACAGACTCTGCCATTCTACGATATTCGACAACTCGCTCGTCTGCCTCTTTTGGATTGTGATGATAATAGTATGGCAAAATGGTTCGAAACGCTGGTAAATCGTGAGGCTCAATTTGGATGGAAAAACTTAAAGCCTTACATACCAGGGGTCAAGATCCATCCAACCAGGATTGATCCACTGACAGGGAGGAGACTCAAAGTGCTTAACTGTAAAGCTCCTCGTTGTATGAAGAAGTTGCCGTTGAGAATCATGCCTACTGGGTGGAGCGCAAGGTTCAAGTGGTGGTACTTCAACGAGAAAACAACGGAGGCAGTGATTGTTTTAGACGACAACCTGTCAGGTGGAGAAACTGTAAAGGTATTCGATCCTATATGGATCAGAAATTTTGGTAAAGACGACATCACTGTTCTATACTACAACCCAATTCTGTATAAGCATCAATATATGGAGTTGGCGTTGCAGTTTCAGAAAGTCGTTAGAATTTGCTTTGCATTCGACATCTACGCTGGATCTGAGGAAGTCAAGTCTACAACTTTGGGTTAGCTAGATTGTCGCTTTGTTTTGCTTTGTGCATTTTTACTTAGTGAAATTTTTGTTGATAGAACTAGGTCTTAGGGGGAGTTTGTTGGTGCATATTTGTAAATCCCTAGTTCTTATCAATCAAATATATACATGAAATGTTAATTCAAATGTGTTTTGATTAATTGTTTGCATGTGTATACATTCTCAGTGATTCTTTGTGATGATCTTAAGCTTACAAGTACTTAATCATGTGTTGATGTGTGTTTGGAAGTTTAAGTTTGTGTGAGAAATCACCACGTGCGAAGTCAGTCTCACTACGTGCGTAGTGGATCTCACTACGCGCGCAGTGATTAAGTCGGTTAAAAGTTAATTACTTGCCATTAAAATAACCAGTATGTGCGTACTGGTCTCGCTACGTGCGAATTGCGTGCATCACGTACGTAGTAAAATTAATTACACTATAAATACTAATTAACTTCATTAGTTCGCGGGTAATCGACTAATTGGCAGGTAATCAACCGGGAGCCTTCGTAATTGACCTTATCCGACCTTAAGCCTTAGTAATCGCGACTTTGACCTCATAATTCGTAATCTTAGTGATAAATACGAAAACCAAGGGCAGCCTTAAGCATCTCTGTGTGAGTTCTTAAAGTTTGTTCTTGCTTCTACTCTGTGTGTTTCTTAGTGTTACTGTGTGCCGGACACCTAAGCAGATCTTAGAATCCTTAGGAGGTTTGGGAAATAGAAATTCCGCACTATTTCTCATCCTAGATCAGTCCTAGCATTAGGGTGTTTTAGTTTAGTTTAGAACCCCGTTCCCCCACGGTCCTACATCATTCTTCCCACTAGTAAAATTCTCATAAGCCTGTTTCAAAAGATCCCTTTGGTTCCTTTTGGAACTTGCATTCCCTGCAAACCTCTTCTCTAATGTATTCCACAGTTCATGAGCATCATCAAACTTCTTGAACTGATGCTGGTATTCGTTGGGAATAGCAATCTGAAGAATACTAAGAGCTTTCATCTCAATCATCCTCTCTTTATTCTCAGCATCGGTTCTTGGTGGTGATTTCTTCTTTGGTTTTCCTGTTTCATCTAAATCAACAGGAGTAATGGGGTCTTTTTCTATGATTTCCCAAATAGCATAGTCCATTAATTGGATATGCTGCTTAATTCTTAGTTTCCACATCTCAAAATCAGTTGGTTTGAGCATGGGAACACGAATGTTTGACCTAGGTCCAGTGTTGTCAGAAGATCCAACAGACTCTATTGCAGGAAGGTGATTGAAAAATACAATTAAACTTTAGAAAAACCTTAAATAATGTACCACAGCAGATTGGTGCAAAAACATTCAACTGGTGATCAAAGGAACCTTAATGATAAGGCTCTGATACCACTTGTCAGGATCGGATATTGCTTAATACCAATAACAAGAATTATCTTTGAGAATTAAATCAGAGTTGTATAAAGATAATCTTTCAGTTTTGATCACAATCAATTAAGAAGTTGCGGAATCACACTTAATTGATTATAAAGGTTTTCAACATAAAACAATTCAATCAATAAACACAAGATACTGTCAAACAAAGATGTTTATTAATAATCAATGATGATTACAATATTCACCTACACCTCCAATCTAACTTCTTATGTTAGACGAAGAACACAATTTGTTCTTAGGTTTCAAAAGGAACTTAGAGGCTAAACACCTTCTGAAAGTAAATAACAATACGAATGAGTGCGTAAAATAATCAAATCAAGAGGTACTTCTTAGACGATATTCTATTCCAAGTATTTATAGATTCTTGATCCTCCTTGATAAGTTGACAGTTAGGTAATCTTCTATCTTCTGAGATAATCTTGATAATCTTCAATTTCGATAAAGATATACTTCAAACCCACAAAGATAGCATTTTCCATAAATAGCTCAACCGAATCTGTTTGTTGAATGAAACAGTTCTGGTCTTCTTCTAACAGTCTTCTCTTCAAGGTCTTCTAACAGTTGTAAACATTTGAACTAACAGTTCTGAACTTTGTACTAACAGTTGTAATGCTCACAGCAACTGTTTTCATACTTCACTTAGCAGTTTTGAAACTATTTTCCCAGAATTACTTCTCACAGTTTTCAACTGTTTTCACAAATTTCCTTTAACAGTTTTACCTTTGCATGTTCAATAGTTTCCATTACTTAGCAAACTTCCCAACAATCTCCCCCTAACTTAAAGTATTGAACAATACATTTAAGTTGTTTGTTTTAAGGGTTCAACCATAGAAAAATTAACATAAGCAAAGAAAATATTAACATTAATTATGCAAAGTCAAACTGTTACATTCAAAATACATAAGAAAGAAAATTACACTTTCTTTGTCTACAAAGATTCCAATCTGCCTTTCACCCTCTTCATCAAATCTTCTTTCATACTAGCAGGGTCATAGAACTTGATTTCAGCATATACATCAGCTTTATTTTACCATGCTCAAAAAATTCAAAATCAAACCACTGAGTTTGCCCTTTTCCCATTACCATATGGTAGACTCTTGACTTGTCATACACTTTCATAGAAATTATTGGGAAGGCTTCATCAATTATCAACATTGGCATTACCTCCAGTGGATTGCATATGCTTGTCAAATTCCTCATCAAAACCCTGATCTCAATCTCAGCAGCTCCTGCATAATGACTTGTTCCATACTCATACATCTATTGTATATCTCTTCTGGTTATGCTATCCATCAGATGTAAGAAGCTTGAGTAACTTTCAATTGGCTCGGCTTCTCTTACTATTGTAACCCCTTTCTTTCCAGTTTCAATTCTCAAAAATTCAAATCTCCACTCAGTAATGTGGGATTTTTGGCCTAGCTGCTCTGCCATAAGTTTATCTATTCTTTCTTCAACTTCCACTCTGAGTCTATCTTGAAGTATGGTTTGAACCATTCCAGCTTTAGCTTTCTTTTCAGACTTTTGGACTGTTTGGGATTGTTGATGCTGTTGAGGTTGAGCTGTTTGCTTTTTCTTTTTAGCTGCTGGCTTCACAACTCTTTTTCTTTTGATTCCCTTACTACCTTTCTTTGCCTTTTCTTCTTTATCAATTTCAGCAGTGAATTCATCAGCAAGCTGTTGAGCCAATTCAAGATCTTTCTTGTTGATTAAGTTCAGCAACTAGCCTTTGTGCTAGCTCACGATCATGCTCTTCTTGTTGTTCTTTGGTGAGCTTTAGCTTAGGAATATCAACCACAACTTCCTTTCCCTTACCTAGCACAGCGGCCTCTTTTCATCTTTCTTTCCTTCAATAATTGCAATGCCCTTAAACCCTGGCTTAGGTGCAAGTGGTTCCAATTTAGATACTTTGCCATCTAACCACCCATCATCTATCTTTTGAGCCGTTTTGAATGTGCTAATATTCAGAGTTTGAGCACCTATTTCGATTAGATGATTCTGCTTAACCTTTGACCATGTTTTGAAAATCTCAGTTGATGGATAGTCTCCTGTCATAATCATCTTGTTTATCAACACCCTATCCACGGCTGACAACCTTTCTTCTTCTTCAACTGGTTGAGCACTTGCAGCTGTTTGTTGAACTTGAGCAACTGTTGTTTCTGAAGTTGCAACTGTTTGTTCAGGTTGCACAACTGTTTCAGCAACTGTTTGTTTAATCACCCATGGCTTTAAAATTTTCTCCCCCTTCTTGATTGGAACTGTTTGAGAAGGGGGTCTGGCACCAGTTGTAGACTGTTTGAGCATTTGATCATGGACTTGAAGGACATCAGTAGCCTTCTTCAAAGTATCTGATAAAAATTTGATCTGTCTATCTTGCTTTATGATTAGTTCATTATGTTTGGCCAGAAGCTTGTCTTGTAGAGAGTTCCTCTGCTTTAAATACATGAATGCGCCAAAGAATGGAACAAAAGTGGAATCCGTCAATGCTCTTTGTTGCATACTAGCCTCAATGTCAGAGAGTGTTGTCCCTAAAAACATATCACTGACAGAAATAATTGGTGTGTCACTCCTAGAAGATTCCACACCAGTACCCCTTTGTTCCTGGTACTGGGGATTTCCAGAAGCTATTTTACCAGCCTCTGTTGCCGTGGTTGAGGTCTTACCTATGTTGACACTTTCTTGCTCACCCCTTGCGGATAAAACAGTAGTATCAGCCTCAAGAACCACACGATCACCCTCTAATGGAGTGATCACCTCCTCATCGTGCCTGGGAGACAGCACTGTGGGTTCCCTTTGGATATTCTGCACAAGAGAATGCTCTTGTGCAGGGTTTTCAGTTTGGGTATCAGAGACTGTTGTGGAAGGAGCACTAACAGTTCTCTTTCGTTTGCTAAAAGTTTTTAGAGTAGGGGCTTTTGTTGTAGCTTGTAACAAGGTAGCAGATTGAGATATTTGAGTATCGTGAGCTGGGGGTTCCAAAGTTGTGGGTGTAGCAATGAAGGGGGCCTCATGCTTAAATCTGGCAGCTCTGTTTCTTGACAGAAACTCCACCATTGCAGAGAGTGGTGGAGTTATGGCACCAGAAAAATTCTTGCCATTAATCAACAGTTTACTCAATGTGGAGGCCACATGAGCAGAGGGAATCAGAACCCTCTTGTGCTTTTTGAGATTTGGCATCAAAGAGTTTAACAAAACTTGCACAAATATGGGGTACATCAAAAAGAGACCATATTTGGTCCCGAGATGCATTACCATGCCGTTAAAGATTAGTTTTGAAATATTGAAGCAACGATTGTTGGCCAGACAGATCAAGGCCAAGGCAATGTTGCTTCCAAACTCATTCCAACCCGTTCTTTTGGGCTGATACACTGCTGGAGAGTATGAATCAGATACTTCCAGTGTGCGCAAAATTGTCCCTTATAGAAGGTACCCTTTCCCCTAGGTCCTTCATACCCAAGTTTAACCAACTCAGCATGCAAAAATTCGAGTGAGACAGAATCAGAATACTCACCATTGCTATCATTGAGTTGAAGATAGTGGCGAATGGTATCCTCAGAGATGGAAACAGCCAAACCATCAACCGTTGATTCAATCCATTGTACTCCATTAGCTTCCCGTAGTGTAGCATGTTTCCAAAAATTGTCGATATGAGAAGTGTAGATGGTTGGATTTATGGTGAGAGCAGTGTTGAGAGTTGACATCAAGAGATAGTCAATCATGGCATGAAAAACATTGAGATCAGCAGGTTTAGAAAGGAAGGCAAGCATGTTGTGTTCTTTGACAAATGCAAGGGGAGCCATTACGATTTGAGAGCAAAATTCTAGGGTTTTAGCGTTTGATCGAAGTTCAGTAAGCGTAAATGAAACTGTGAGGAGGGAATGGCTTATATATGTTTCGAAAATTAAATGCAATTCAAAAGTCCTCAGAGTTTCTGCAAAGACTAAAATACCCTTTGAACAAAGTTAACAGTTGAAGGAAATAACAAGCTAACAGTTGAGAACTGGTTCTGTAATAACCGTCAACTGTTATTGAAATGAAGTACTCCCCCTTAAATAAACATTCTGTTTGTCTAACAGTTGTGAACACCATGTACTAACAGTTGAAAACTGTTAGTTGTATCACATACAGATGTGCCCTGAACATATACTCAAACAGTTGTTAGACAATAAACTAAGAGTTGCAAACTGTTAGTGAGAAAATATAGGTAAACAAACAACTGTTATTCCATGTTAATCATTCCAATATTGGAGATCAAAAAGTTGAACCTGCTCACATCAAAAGCTTTAGTGAACAGATCAGCTAACTGATCATCAGTATGGACTTTCATAACTTGGATTAACCTTTTCTCATTGCAATCTCTAATGAAGTGAAACCTGATCTCAATGTGCTTTGTTTTAGAATGCTTTACTGGATTGTTGACAATTCTAATAGCACTTGTGTTATCAAAATAGATAGGTGTATTCAAGAAAGACATACCATAATCCAGAAGCTGATTCTGAATCCACAACACTTGTGAACAACAACTTGATGCAGCAATATATTCATCCTCAACTATTGAAGTTGAAACTGTTGTTTGTTTCTTGTACTGCCATGAGACCAACCTTGAGCCAAAGAATTGGCATCCTCCAGAGGTTGATTTCCTGTCCACATTAGCTCCACCATAGTCACTATCAGAGTATGCCACCAAATCAAAAGGTGAATCCTTAGGATACCAAAGAGCAAGTTTTGGTTGGCCTTTGAGATATCTAAAGATTCTCTTTACAGCAAACAGGTGTGACATCTTTGGACTGCATTGAAACCTGGCACAAACACACACAGCAAACATTATATCTGGTCTAGAAGCAGTTAAGTACATTAAAGAACCTATCATAGACCTATACAAATGTATGTCTACATCCTCCCCCTCAGGATCTGCTCCCAACTGTTTGTGTGTTTCCATTGGAGTACTTGCCAGCTTTACATATTGATAGCTAAACTTGTCCAAAATGTCTTTGACATACTTTGATTCACTGAGAAATATACCAGTTGGCTTCTGCTTCACTTGTAATCCCAAGAAAAATGTGAGTTCTCCCATGGAACTCATCTGAAATCTCTTATGCATGATAACTTCAAACTCCTTGCACAGGCTGTCATTAGTGGATCCAAAGATTATATCATCAACATAGATTTGAACAAGCAAAATCTCTGTTTTAACAATCTTTGTAAACAATGTCTTGTCAATGGTGCCTCTCTTAAAACCATTCTCAAGCAGATAAGATGATAGTGTCTCATACCAAGCTCTAGGAGCCTGATGCAATCCATACAATGCTTTATCCAACCTATATACCCTATCAGGATACTTTGAGTCTTCAAAACCAGGTGGTTGACACACATATACCTCCTCATCAATAGTTCCATAGAGAAAAGCTGACTTGACATCCATTTGATACACCTTAATTCCTTTATAGCTTGCAAAGGCAAGGAACAATCTGATTGCTTCTATCCTTGCAACAGGTGCAAAGACATCATCATAGTCTATTCCTTCCTCTTGTGTATAACCCTGTGCAACAAGTCTAGCCATGTTCTTGATGACAATCCCTCTCTCATCCTTCTTATTTTTGAACACCCACTTTGTGCCAATAGCTCTTTTGCCTCTTGGAAGTTCAACTAACTTCCAAACTTGCTGAATTTGAAACTGTAAACTGTTTGTGTGTTTCCATTGGAGTACTTGCCAGCTTTACATATTGATAGCCAAACTTGTCCAAAATGTCTTTGACATACTTTGATTGACTGAGAAATATACCAGTTGGCTTCTGCTTCACTTGTAATCCCAAGAAAAATGTGAGTTCTCCCATGGAACTCATCTGAAATCTCTTATGCATGATAACTTCAAACTCCTTGCACAGGCTGTCATTAGTGGATCCAAAGATTATATCATCAACATAGATTTGAACAAGCAAAATCTCTGTTTTAACAATCTTTGTAAACAATGTCTTGTCAATGGTGCCTCTCTTAAAACCATTCTCAAGCAGATAAGATGATAGTGTCTCATACCAAGCTCTAGGAGCCTAATGCAATCCATACAATGCTTTATCCAACCTATATACCCTATCAGGATACTTTGAGTCTTCAAAACCAGGTGGTTGACACACATATACCTCCTCATCAATAGTTCCATAGAGAAAAGCTGACTTGACATCCATTTGATACACCTTAATTCCTTTATAGCTTGCAAAGGCAAGGAACAATCTGATTGCTTCTATCCTTGCAACAGGTGCAAAGACATCATCATAGTCTATTCCTTCCTCTTGTGTATAACCCTGTGCAACAAGTCTAGCCATGTTCTTGATGACAATCCCTCTCTCATCCTTCTTATTTTTGAACACCCACTTTGTGCCAATAGCTCTTTTGCCTCTTGGAAGTTCAACTAACTTCCAAACTTGCTGAATTTGAAACTGTAAACTGTTTGTGTGTTTCCATTGGAGTACTTGCCAGCTTTACATATTGATAGCCAAACTTGTCCAAAATGTCTTTGACATACTTTGATTGACTGAGAAATATACCAGTTGGCTTCTGCTTCACTTGTAATCCCAAGAAAAATGTGAGTTCTCCCATGGAACTCATCTGAAATCTCTTATGCATGATAACTTCAAACTCCTTGCACAGGCTGTCATTAGTGGATCCAAAGATTATATCATCAACATAGATTTGAACAAGCAAAATCTCTGTTTTAACAATCTTTGTAAACAATGTCTTGTCAATGGTGCCTCTCTTAAAACCATTCTCAAGCAGATAAGATGATAGTGTCTCATACCAAGCTCTAGGAGCCTGATGCAATCCATACAATGCTTTATCCAACCTATATACCCTATCAGGATACTTTGAGTCTTCAAAACCAGGTGGTTGACACACATATACCTCCTCATCAATAGTTCCATAGAGAAAAGCTGACTTGACATCCATTTGATACACCTTAATTCCTTTATAGCTTGCAAAGGCAAGGAACAATCTGATTGCTTCTATCCTTGCAACAGGTGCAAAGACATCATCATAGTCTATTCCTTCCTCTTGTGTATAACCCTGTGCAACAAGTCTAGCCATGTTCTTGATGACAATCCCTCTCTCATCCTTCTTATTTTTGAACACCCACTTTGTGCCAATAGCTCTTTTGCCTCTTGGAAGTTCAACTAACTTCCAAACTTGCTGAATTTGAAATTGTAAGAGCTCTTCTTGCATTGCTTCCACCCATGAAGAGTCTTTTAAGGCCTCTATTGCTTTCTTTGGTTCTATCTGAGATAGAAAGCAGGCATTTACATCAAATTGATCAAGATCCACACCACTATTTTCATGCTGCAGCATAGCTCTTGTTCGAACAGGAGTGGATGGATCACCAAGGATCTGCTCTATTGGATGATTCTTGTGAATTTTTGATGTAGGGATGTTTTCTTCAGTCAGTACATTCCCTAAATTTGACAAATCAATCTTAGATTCATTATCATTCCCAGAAGAGTTGCATCCCTGATCTGCAACTGTTTGATGTTCAGAATCAGTGTGTTATGGAGGAACATGAGATTCCATGTCTTTTGAAGGTTCAACATCATCATTCATTGGACTAACAGCATTGAAAGAGTCATTATGAGACAAAGGAATCACTACAAAGTCTTCAGTGGCTTTGTGTTCACTAACAGTTGTTGGTCTTGAGCTAACAGTTTCAGAACTGTTTGAAACTGTTTGTGGATTTGCACTAACAGCTGTAGGAACACCTGCAACTGTTTCTGTAGAATACTCAAAAGAAAGAGATTTATACAATGAATCAATATCAAATAACCAATCAGGACCATTACCTGCAATATTGATCCTATTCTCATTGAAGGAGACATTCATACTCTCTTCTATGATCCTAGTAACATTGTTAAAAACTCTATAGGCTTTACTTTGAATGGAATATCCTACAAAGAATCCTTCTTCTTCTTTACTCTAAAATTTGCCTAATTGTGATTTGGTATTCAGGATAGTGCATGGACAACCAAATGGTTTGAAGAAATTGATCAAAGGTTTTCCTTTAAGGAACAACTCATAAGGAGTTTTCCCTTTGGACTTGACTATTTGTACTCTATTCTGAACATAGCAGGCAGTGTTCACTGCTTCTGCCCAGAAAGTCATTGGGAGCCTTGAATCAGCTAACATGGATCTAGCAGCCTCTATCAAAGTCCTATTCTTTCTCTCAGCTACTCCATTCTGTTGTGGAGACCTAGGTGTACTAAACTGCCTTGCAATTCCTTTTTCCTCACAAAAGCTGTTTAATTCATAGTTCTTAAACTCAGAACCATTATTAGATCTAATGACTTTCACCTTCAAATCAGATTGATTTTCAATTCTAAGAATAAGAGACATAACTAAATCAGCAGTTTCATCTTTAGTTCTAAGAAATTAAACCCAAGTAAATCTGGTGAAGTCATCAACTATGACTAAACAATAGGCTTTCTTACCTATACTGACCACAGATGTTGGACCAAAAAGATCCATATGCAACAGTTGTAAAGGTGCAGTAATGGAAGAAACTTCTTTGGACAAAAAAGAAGTTTTGTGTTGCTTTCCTTTGAGACAGGCTACACAATGATCATCACATGAGAATTCTTTTTGGGGCAAACCTCTTACCAGATTGTTTTTAGCTAACAAATTTATGGTTTTAAAGGTCATGTGACACATCCTTCTATGCCAAATAGCAGACTCATCATGAGATGCCTTTGAGAGTAAACAACTTAATACATTCTGTTTAGCAACCTTTTGTGTATCCAGACAATATACATTATCCTTTCTAGGTGTTCTTAAAAGAACATCTTTTTCATCCAGTTTAAAATCTTTTGACAGGATAATGCATTCAGTGTCTGTAAACAAGACTTTGTTTCCATTGTCACAGATTTGAGATACACATAACAGATTGTATTTAAGTTGTTCAACAAAGAAAACATCATTAAAAGTAAGAGTACCTGCCTCAACAGCTCCTTTACCTGTGATCCTTCCTCCCTTAGCATTTCCTCCAAATGCTACATATCCTCCATTGATGCTTCTAAAATCCTTCAAACAGTGTGGATTTCCAGTCATGTGCCTTGAGCATCCACTATCCACATGCCAAATTGATCCATGATCGGCCCTATGAATGCTCTGCACAAATAAAAATCAGTTAGTAGCAGGAAGTACCCAGGCCATACAGGTCTTGGGTACACCATTCAATTCATAATATTTAAACAAAGTTTGAGACTTCTTGAAGTCATCACAGTGAGACTTCTCTATCCTGTGTGAAGAATATTTAGTGACAACATGTGGTTTCCAACTGTTGTGATTAACAGTTGAGACTTTCAAACAAACAGTTTTTGAATTTGGTAAAACAGTTGAGTCAGTTTGTAAAACAGTTTGACTTTCAGATTGATTAACAGCTTTAACCTCTTCAGAAACTGTTTGTTTCTTCAATTTCATCCAAGCCAGACCAACAGTTTTTGGTTTTGGCTTAACAGTTGTAGAACTGTTAGCCTGTTTTGGCTTAACAGTTGAAGAACTGTTAGCCTATTTTCTGTGACTTGGTTTCTGGGTGCTATAAATCTGTGGATTATGATAACAGTTGTGAGCCAAGTGATTTGCTCTCACACATATATAGCACCTTTTGGTTTTTACAATAGGTAAACCAGTTCTTTGTGACCAAAATTGGTTCTTATTTCTTTGATTTCCTCTCACTTGTGCTGAAGGAGGAAATTTCTGAATACCATGCTGTTTGCATGTGCAAACAGGCACTTCAGTATGCCTTTTTACACATTTGGATTGAAATTGTGCTTTTGAAGCTTCCTTCTTTGGCTTCTTAACTTGAAATTCATCAACCTTCTCTTTTCCTTTGGACTTAACACTAACAGTTGAGATGTTTGATTTAACACTGTTTGGGCTCTGTTTAGAACTGTTAGTGTAAAGTTGGGGACTGTTAGCAGCTGTTGTAAAACTGTTTATAGAATAAACAGTTTTGGAAGATTTTGGCTCACTGGTGAAGGATTCAGAGGATGCTTTTACAAACATCACAGGTTGTAAAGTGGATTGTGCAGCTATGGGTTCACAACAAATGTGATTTTCAAATGGAATAACTTCTTCCTTCTTCACAACTCCCTCATTCTTGTCATCACTCACTTCATACACAACTTTGTCACTTTCAAATTTTGGATCAGCTAACTTCAACTCCGCTTCTAATGGTTCATTAACATACCTATCAGCTACATCAGACATGGGAGTTATGTAATTGTGATTGTATGGAGGTGGGGTCTGTTTGTATCCTAAACCTGTTTTCACCTTATCTCTGATTTGAGATTGTAATAAGGTTTCAAGTTTAAGATTTGTTGCTCTGAACATACTTAAATCTATGTCTACACCTTCCAGCTTCTTGATTAACTCTTCTACCTTACTTTCTTTCTCACTCAGCTTTTTCTTAAGATTATCAATCTCTTCCTGAAGCTGCTCCTTTTCCCACTTATGATACTTTCTATCATAGTCCATTTGCAGTTCATTAGCCTGATAATCTTTGATTTTCTTTTCAAAGCTTTCAATGACAGCACTGGTTTCATACCTTCTCTCCTCCATTTTACTTAGAGCAGCACATACCTTTTTGTTGTGCTCTCTAAACCTTTTAACAATGGCTCTACATTCACCTGGACAGAGTTTAGAAGATACCTGTATGTTTTCTGATTCTGGTGAATCCAGTTTGATGGATGAGTCAGTCAATGCCATCAATGCTTTGTTGTGAGTGGCTTCCTCTGCTTGATCACTCCAATTAAATCCATGGCCTTCTTGTGAGACCAATGCTGATGAAGTTTGGTTTGATCTTTGTCCTTGATTCTGGCCTTGTCCACCAGATCTGCATTCCCTTGCAAAATGACCAAGCTGTTGACATTTGAAGCATCTAACTTTTGATTTGTCAAACCCAGCTTTGCCATCAGACCTGAAGTTCATGTTCTGCCTTCCAGTTCTTTTGATGAATCTTTTGGCTCTGACAGTTAACATGGCCATCTGCCACTTGAGATCCATCTCCTCAAGATCATCTGGATGAACTTGCTCAAGATCCTCATTTATGAGAGTTGAATGTGCATGACTAGCAAGAAATGCTTCAAGCACTGCATCAGGAGTGTTTACATCTAGTCCAACAGCAGAACTAGTACTTGCATAACCATCAATAGAATTAGTTAAAGAATGGTTTGAGTCCATACCTGAGGATGATAAGAGAGCAGCATTGTGGCTAAGAGTAACAGACTTTCTTTTTCCCTCTATTTCTCCCTCAAACACAATCAAACTGTTGTAAAGATCATCTAACTCTATATCCTCTAGAGAATCCTTAGTTCTCCATTATGCAGCATAAATTGTCCACTCTTTACTTAAGGATCTAAGAAACTTCCTATTGATCTCATCTTGTTCTAGTCTAACCTTTGCACTCTCAAGTTGACTAACCAGCTTATAGAATCTATCAAAGATTTGAGTTATACTCTCATTCTTCCCACTAGTAAAATTCTCATAAGCCTGTTTCAAAAGATCCCTTTGGTTCCTTTTGGAACTTGCATTCCCTGCAAACCTCTTCTCTAATGCATTCCACAGTTCATGAGCATCATCAAACTTCTTGAACTGATGCTGGTATTCGTTGGGAAGAGCAATCTGAAGAATACTAAGAGCTTTCATCTCAATCATCCTCTCTTTCTTCTCAGCATCGGTTCTTGGTGGTGATTTCTTCTTTGATTTTCCTGTTTCATCTAAATCAACAGGAGTAATGGGGTCTTTTTCTATGATTTCCCAAATAGCATAGTCCATTAATTGGATATGTTGCTTGATTCTTAGTTTCCACATCTCAAAATCAGTTGGTTTGAGCATGGGAACACGAATGTTTGACCCAGATCCAGTGTTGTCAGAAGATCCAACAGACTCCATTGCAGGAAGGTGATTGAAAAATACAATTAAACTTTAGAAAAACCTTAAATAATGAACCACAACAGATTGGTGCAAAAACATTCAACTGGTGATCAAAGGAACCTTAATGATAAGGCTCTGATACCACTTGTCAGGATCGGATATTGCTTAATACCAATAACAAGAATTATCTTTGAGAATTAAATCAGAGTTGTATAAAGATAATCTTTCAGTTTTGATCACAATCAATTAAGAAGTTGCGGAATCACACTTAATTGATTATAAAGGTTTTCAACATAAAACAATTCAATCAATAAACACAAGATACTGCCAAACAAAGATGTTTATTAATAATCAATGATGATTACAATATTCACCTACACCTCGAATCTAACTTCTTATGTTAGACGAAGAACACAATTTGTTCTTAGGTTTCAAAAGAAACTTAGAGGCTAAACACCTTCTGAAAGTAGATAAGAATACGAATGAGTGCGTAAAATAATCAAATCAAGAGGTACTTCTTAGACGATATTCTATTCCAAGTATTTATAGATTCTTGATCCTCCTTGATAAGTTGACAGTTAGGTAATCTTCTATCTTCTGAGATAATCTTGATAATCTTCAATTTCGATAAAGATATACTTCAAACCCACAAAGATAGCATTTTCCATAAATAGCTCAACCGAAACTGTTTGTTGAATGAAACAGTTTTGGTATTCTTCTAAGAGTCTTTTCTTCAAGGTCTTCTAACATTTGTAAACATTTGAACTAACAGTTCTGAACTTTTTACTAACAGTTGTAATGCTCACAGCAACTGTTAGTCACAACTTTTTTCATACTTCACTTAACAGTTTTGAAACTGTTTTCCCAGAATTACTTCTAACAGTTTTCAACTGTTTTCACAAATTTCCTTTAATAGTTTTACCTTTGCATGTTCAATAGTTTCCATTACTTAGCAAACTTCCCAACATTATTTTATAAGTTCTTTAAACTTTGAGAACCGGAAATAACTCCAAAGTTTCTGAGTTTATAAAATAATCCCCTTGTAATTAAAGCTCTAATTACAATTGTAGATGTAATAAATCTTACTAGATTCATATCCCCTGTGACAACCATTAACTAAGCCTTCAGATCAGTAATGAATAAGTGAGTTTATAATATATATAAATTATGTTATAAGTTTAATTATGGTAAAACTATGTAATAAAACACTTAGGTTCGGTAGAATTCCCTGATAGAAGTTTAAACCCTTAAAGCTTAATAAATCGTTAGACCGATTTATGAATTGTTTAGACTATTAAATCTCATTTAGACCTTCTAATAAAGTAAATAATAATCACATTATTGTATATATGTGATGTAAAAATAATATAGTAATAATAATAATAATTCAAAAGAATAAATTAAGATTGATTATAGTAACTAAGGATTTTTAAGCATTAGTTTAAGATTAGCAGCTATGTTCTTGATGTTATACATACATTAATTGTGTAATATTTATAAAAAAAAAGATAATAATTTAAATTTAACTCTCCTTTTCTATTTTCTCTCACCTCTTTGTCTCTTTAATCATTAAAACCCCTTAACCACTTCATTTTACTTCCATTCTTCAAGAAATCATGATTTTCATTCTCTCTCTTCTCTCTCTCCCTCCTATCACGAAATTCAACCAAGCAACCATGAAAAATCTGCATATTTTGAAGGTTCAAGTGTGGATTTATCAAACATTCAAGTGTGATAACATTTTGCTAAGGTTAACTCTTCAAATCCTACACTTTTCGTGAGTTTTCTACTATTTTTGCTTGGGTTTTCTTATCTACATGAACACATTAGTGTTTCATGGTGGATTGTTCATAAAAATCACGAAAATGTTTCAATCCTATTTGCAAACTTCGATGTTTAAGCCAAAAACTCAAGATCTTGATGATTTATCACATGCATGTCAAGTTGTGTGTGGATCTATGCAAGATCTTGACATGCATGTAAATTTTTCTGCAAATAAATCATGTTAATTGATGTAATAACTTATAAACTTAGTAATTCTTTGAAAAATCTTAGGATCAAAACTTGTAACAATAAGTAATGGGGATGAACACCAAGATCCATGAATAAACCAAAAATATATGCTTAAAGATAATGAAATGAATCTGTCAAATATTTAAAGTCGAGTTCTTTCTGCCATATCATGAGGTCTTATGATCCAAACGATTTGATTACACCTCTAGATGTTAGATCTATGTCTTACCCTTCTATCCCAAGTGGAATCACCAAAAGATATGGTCATTTGACCCTTTAACTACCTAATCTTTTAAAAGTGTGCAATCTGAAATATCTTGCTATGTGACCCTTTACTTTCGTACGTCATAACTCGATTTTGGTGTATCAAAATGAATTGATTATTATTGTATAACTTTATTAAAAGATTTATATTTCATATGAATCTGTCAAGATTTTTTTAAAAGTTTCAATTTTGAGTTGTTGATATTGTCCCATTTAAATTATGTAAAAATAAGGTCGTATGAGCCTCAAAAAGCCTTTTTAGTAATAGTGTGTCATTCAGACACTGAACAGTGACCTTTTTATCTACTTTTAATTAGTAAAAATATTAAATATTGTTTATAAATTCCTATATTTTTACTAAATATTCTAGAAACATGCATTGAGGTTATATAAAAATATTGAAACTTAATTTGATTTCTATAATACAGATTTATAATTTTTAAGTTGATTTAATAGTTAATAAATTTCAGTAAGTTTTATGTTTTAAATAGTTAGGAAAACCTTTAAGGGTTTAGTTGAGTATTACTAATAATCTATAAATATCACTTATAAATAAATAGTATTAGGTCTAATAGAAATATATTTCTTGTATTAGGTAGGAAGCTACGGTAGGATCAAGGACATATTACAAGCATACACGAACTTACCGAGTGAGTTTCATAGCCCCTTTTTCAAAAGTATTTTTACTAAGGTTTTGGGGTGAAAAGCATGAATATTAAATCTTGCATGTTGTCCTATGAAATACTTGATTTGATGTTGAATAAGCACTTGTTATGTACATGTAATGCAATGCCTAAGTTCAAAGCAGTGTAAGTTCCGTGAAAATAATTGGTACACTACCATTAACTCATTATGAGCCTACAGTATTGTGGATAGCGCTATTGTGGGTAGGGACGCCCCCACTTAGGGTTGACAAACCTTAAGTGTACATACTTGAAAATATTTTAAATTTATTTTTGATCTTACGCATGTGAGTTAGACTTACCTCTGCGTATTAGATCGTGGGCATCGTTGTCTGAATGGTTTGATAGTGGCTTAGTGCAGATATTGCTAATGTAAAAAAATATATAGTGTGGTGCTTATAAATGTTGGACAACTAAAAATTTATCTTGGGTTAGGTGACAACAAATCACCTAAATATCAAATTGTATTTCATGAAAACTTTATTTAAATTTTTTTTCTTGCATACGAAAAACCTATGGATCTCACCAACTCTTTGTAGTTGACCCATTTTCTTCATGCTTTTCAGGTACAAATAAGTTAGTGATGGCATGTAGGTGCATTTTGTGTGACGACATCAACATCATGAAACTTTATTAAAAGTACATGTAAATTTTGACTACAAATTGGTTCAAACTTTGTAATATTGTACTACAAATCCTTTATGTTATTGTTAGGCCCTGATAACAAGTGGTTCAAGTATAATGTATGATAATATGAAGGTTGCATAAGATAACTATGATAAATGTTGAGAGAAACTCAATTTACACCATAGAAACACATAGTTTATTTCATTCAATGTGTGCAAACCTTAGTTATTACATTAGCCATATCCCTATATATACCCCATGGGTATTTTACAATTAAACTCCTATTTCTATACAATATTATACTTTACATTCTCCCCCTTTGTATTGAAATAGGAGTGTACACGCCAGTAATCTAAGTTTTCCTTAGATTATATAAGCAGTTTTGGATGTAGCATCCCACCAAATACATCAGTCTGGAACAATGTTTAATCTTGAGCATCTGACAGAGAAAGCATAAACACTTTTGATGTGTTAGGAAGAATCTTCTTTTTGTCTCCCCCTAGAATGTAGCTCAGATTGTTCACAAGTCTTCATATGATAGATCTTTACTCCCCCTAGACATGACATAGACTGATAATCTCTTACCCATGAGTAAACACAATGATTTTATCAATAAGATTCAAACTCCCCCTTAACCACTGAATATCTTCAACAATGTAAAATTTCTTCACTTTTTATCTCCCTCTCATGATGATTATGATTCTTCATGAGCATCATGCACAAAAGTCATCAACATGAGATTCAGTTGCAAAAACATGGAAGAGGGGTGGGGAGGATCCTACACTTCAAGTTAAAATAATCTTCAAACATTCCCTGACTTGAATAGATACTTGAACCACTCATGATTGTTGAGGAGTGGTAATGATTTGATCTGAATTCTTAAAGATTTATAGCTCTGTGTTGGATGTAAGCTGATATTGGAAATTAAGGTTGTCAAGTAAGTCACCCAATATCGTGTAATCAACCTACACTAGATGATAACAAGTGGAAAAAATTCCGAAAGACATACGGAAGCAAACAAACTTGGGTACACATAAGAGGATATTTGACTGTGAACTGTAATAAGATCAGGGAGTCGGATACATGCTTATTTGAGAGCACACGAATGAACTTACAAAATCTTAAAAAAACTGATGAAACCTGATGTTGGTTAATCCTTCAAATAATTTCACCAACACTGTGATCTGGGACATCGGAGATGACTAATAAAAGATAACCAAGATTCAAAAGAAATAAGAGATGGATGTCCAAAATCTGGTTTTGAGACCAGAAATTGGTGACACTAAGAAATAACCAAAAATCAGTTAGGAAAGGGCAGGATGACTAGACATAAGGTTACTAGACATTCAAAATATGGTTCACGGGAAAATAGAATATGACCAAAATCTAGAAACATCAGAATGATAACTGAAACTTTGAGAACTCCTGACTCAGCCAAAAAATCCAAACACTTGACTTAGGAATCAAGGTGACAAGATAATTCAGTCACAACAACGACTACGGGGGTTTAGGGGCAGCGCCCTTGATAGCGGGGTCCAAGGGGCAGAGCCCCTGGCTGGGGTCGAAATCTTGAATTCCGAATGATCAGAATATTGCTATGGCAAAAATGATCAGAAATTTCAAAAATCTTGAAAAATAGAGAAATTCCGAATGATCAAAATGAGAGAAATTCCGGATGATCTTGAATTCCGATCAAATAGAGAATTCCGAGCAATGTGAGAATTCCGATCAAGGTGACAAGAATTCCGATCAATGAAAAATTCCGATCAATGAATTCCGAGTTAAGTGAGAATCCGATCAAATTAATGATTCCGTTCAAATGAGAATTCCTATCAAATTGACAATTCCGATCAAAATGATGATTCCGATCAAATGATGATTCTGATCAAAACAATGATTCCGATCGAAATTTACTTGGAATGAGTGAATTCCTATCAAACTTCACTCAGAATGAGTGAATTCTTATCAAATTTCACTCGGAATGTATGAATTCCGGTTGATTCAAGCTAATTCCGATCGATTCATGTCTGAAATTCCGATCCACTCATGTTCATCCCGCTCAGATTCAAAAATTTCGAAATTTTGTTAGAATAAGTATATTTCTTGCCCAGATCACTTCGTATACCCCCGATTTACACTTCTATATCATCGATTATCATAAACATCGATCAAACAAGCAGATTTGATCGAATTTCTTCAAGAACTTCAAAACCCGAAAAACTCAAAAATCTTCAAATTTATCACTGATTTGTGAATGAATTGACTTCTTTTTTTATCAACGAGTACTTCCATGATCACTACGA
Organism: Pulicaria dysenterica; assembly: GCA_947179395.2. Classification (NCBI taxonomy): domain Eukaryota; kingdom Viridiplantae; phylum Streptophyta; class Magnoliopsida; order Asterales; family Asteraceae; genus Pulicaria; species Pulicaria dysenterica. Next base: position 21,907,803 of record OX359293.1, read on the forward strand.
CCATAATCCAACCAATTCTCACTCAAAACACCATTTAATCTTGACTTTGATCTCAAACTCGAGAATACAGTGTTTTCTTAAAAAATCTTCAAAAATTCGACTTTTGTTGTTGAATTCAGATCAAATCTTCACTCCCTTGGCTCTGATACCACTTGTTAGTCCCATATAACAAGTGGTTCATTTATCATGTAGGATGGATTGAAGGTTTGCATGTTGAACTAGAGAGAATATGGTTTACACCATGAAAAACACATAGTTCATTATTTCATGATGCCGTCTATTACCTCATGCTTTGAAACCTTGTGCTGTCATATCTCGTGTTTCCGCTTTAGCGGGGTGTGACAGATTAGGTATCAGAGCCAAAGGTTATAGAGAATGCCGTTTTCCTTATGGGGGGAAAACTCAAACTATAACCAAGAATTTTCAAAATGTTTTCTAAAATGTAAGCATGTTGTTAGTATAACTAAGTTGAGTATCACATTATTATACCTTAATTATACATAGACTGGCCACCTATGTTTAATTCAGGTATGTATAATGGGACACTTGGATTGGTTATATTTGAGGCATGCTTTCAAAATTTTCTTCATAAACTTGGAAATGCATGTTATTCGTGTGTGTCTGCATAAACATTGCATTTAATAGGCACTTACGCATATACATTTAATGACTAATAGCACAGTGTGTGATAGGTGAGTCTTGTAAGACTGTAGCCCTATATTACTAACATGGACATCCATGCCTTGGTTAAACATATCGCTAACTCCCATAAGATTGAAGATTATTTTGGGATGTGTCTCTGAGTGATGATAGAATACTATTAGGTTCCCCTAGAATTAATATGACTTGATGACTTATCATAGCATCGGTTTGACTACATTGTGGACAAATTGTGAGAATGTATGTTTCCTTTAAGAGATTAACTGAGTGTCAAAATTTGAGAATTGAAAACTCTTATAAATACTAAGTATTAAGGACCCTTAATGGAGATCGATTATAAATATGAAGTGTGCAGCAAGAGAAAGCTACTAGATAATATACACGTGTGTTCTTAACGTTAGTATTAGCTTGACTTACTTCCTAGAATACAGATATTATAGTAATAATTCAAAAGAACGTTCTGATAATGAGGAAAATGATAAAGGAGCATCACAACAGATGTTCGTGAAGACACCATGTATTATCAATAGGATATCCTCAAAATGTACCACAAGCGTGACTCGTGAGGAGATGTGGCAAGTTTAAGCTACAACATACGACATACACCATAACCGGAATACGATGGTACATTAGGATCATTTTATGCATGAATTAATAGGCTTGTTGGACGTACCTTCTTGATATTCGTCAAGGACCAAGGAAAACTGCATGTACGGCAGGAAGGACAACTAAATGGATAACAATGTTTTGCCAAATGACAAGACAACTTGTGTTAGTTAGATCATCTTGCCCTTCTTAGGGGGATATATTTTAGTATTTATACATTTCAATTATGGATTTGATGACTAAAGATTACCTACACGTGGATCCCTCATCTTCAATTCGCATTGTTAATCTTTCTGGGAGTTCATGAAACTAAAATGCGCGGGTGATTACATTCGTCATCTCAAATGCGCCTTCTTACGAAACTATTCCATCATAGATTTAGAAGCTTAAATAAGCTTGTGAATCTCATGTTTCCTTCTTATGAACTCATGGGCAATCTTTAGAAGGAAATGCTTGATGTAACTATTATTAGATCCAAAAACTTTTTCAGTAATTCTATGAATGACAAGTTCTTAATAAACTTTGGCTGTCGTACTGGAGCTTGAAGTGTTCGATGATTATGAAAACAACTTTCGTCAGAAATATTTTTAGCGTTCATGAATGTGAAGAACTTGGGAATGCTTTTCTCTAAGGTAACCTCTATAGCAGGAATAAACCTGAGAAACTCTGAGAGTTCCTTATTTAACGACTTAGGATTTCACGATAAGGAACGTTCCAACAAGATTATTTGGAGTTAGTTGAGACTCTCAATCCTTGAGGAACTTTTGCTTGGATATTAAAATAGCTAAGACAGAGGAATTATAGAACCCCTAGGAACTCTAGAGATGATCATAAATACCTACATGATCTAAAAATATTAGTTAGACCAATGTTGATTAAACACTTCAATAATAGTCTCACAAGTAGGATACCTGGTCGACTTAAAGAATCTAATGTTGCTGAACCTTCTACTGAGATATCTCATCCTTTCCCGTTCTATATTTCAGATTAACTTGATCTTGAGGTGTCATAGTTTTAGGGCCAACAACTTCATGATTTCTGTCTTAGAAATTTTTTTGGCACAGCCGAAAAATGATTATACTCGACATCACTAGAACCCATCTAGTGAGAACTATTTCCCTAAGACCTTTGCATTAGATGTTAGTTATGAACTTTAATACCCATGGAAATTTCTGACAATTAGAAGAAAAGATTAGGAATGTAAATAGGTGCGAAGGATATATTTTAATGGGATTAAAGAAGATGTCCGTCAAAAATAGATATCCCTTTCCCTGTATCGATAATCACCTGTTGCAAGAAGAAAATTGCATTTAAATATCATTTTCTTTAGGACATCTTCTATTGATAGTTCGTGTGTAGGACATTCTTAAGACAAAATTTTGAAATCGACTAAGAGGTTATCAATCTTTATCCGTTTCCTTGGGGTTAGCATAGGATTGCATACCATGTATAGCCAATTTTGTGATATTAATCTTACACAATATAGTAATCTATTTACGAAAGGAGGAGGAACATGAGGAGCACTTAAAGATGATATAGGAGTTTCTTAAGGACGAGAAGTTGTATGCAAAATCCTCTAAGCACAAATTCTGAAAACAAGATGTACGTTTACTCGATCATGTGATTAATGAGGAAGGAATTCATATGAATTAAACCAAGATTGAAGCCATTAAAATATGGGAACGTTAAAGAATAAGTTAGGTAGTGCAACAATTCGATTATTGCCGGAATGCAAGAACCTCGTTGTATACGCTGATATATCACACCAAAGTTTAAGATGCGTAATTGATGTAAAAGGATATTGCATATGCTTTAAGATAACTTAAGATTCATACGAATGACTACAAGAATCATGTTTCAGAATTGGGAGCCATAGTTTTCTCTTTAAAGATATAGAGACACTACCTATACGACACTAAATGTGCCATGTACACTAATCAAATTTCTTTAACATATTGCAAAACGAAAATACTTAACACGAGGAAGAGAAGATGAGTAAAATTACTCAATAAATATGATTGTTAGATTAAATATCACCCCGTTAAGGCCTATTGGTAGCTGGCGTATTGAGTCAAAAAGAAAGTATAACGCCGTCAAGGGTGCAAGCATTGGGAGCAATCATTCAAACAAGCCTAAAAGGTAGAATACATGTAGCTCGGGAGGTGGCATTAAGGGTAGAGAACTTAAAAGCTGAGGAGCTACATCATGTAGAATATCGATTTAAGACATGGTCAGATGGAGTATGCTACTGAGAAGATAGGGTTCGATACCGAAGGCCACAAATCATCAAATAAGAATTTTAGAGGAGGCTCATAAGGATAGGTATTAGAACCAACCCCGGAGTAGATAAAAGGTATAAGTACCTTAAAATATTGTGATTGGTGACTAAGAATGAAAAAGAAAATAGTTTTGTACATCACAAACAGTTTGACATGCTAGAAAGTTAAGGTTGAGGATCAAAATTCATCTTGATCACTGCTAGAACTTGAATTTCTACAATGAAAATAGAAGAAAGTAATTATGGACTTCATTGCTAAGATGTCCCGAACCAAGAAAGGACACAATTCAATTTAATCTATAGTGGATCGGCGGATAAACTCTCTGCGCGCGCCGTACTAGTCCAATAGGATTACTAGTAGAGAAGCTTGCTCAAATATTTATCATCAAGATGATTATACACCATAAGTGCAACTTTTCCATCATTTTGAATAGGGATAGTCGTTTTACGTCGCAACTTTGAAATCGCTGCAAAAGGCATCAGACATACAAGTGACTACATTTTACCCTACCATCGTTAGATATGGAAGGGCAAACGGGAAGATTGATAAAAATGTCGGAAGTTTTGCTATGTGCATGTAAAAATTGACTTTGATGGTAGTTAGGATACTTACGAATCTCATTAGTTGAGTTATTTTACAATAATAATTATCACTCTAGAAATTTAGCCCGAATCATATGTAGCGTTGTATGGACATAAGTGTATATCCCCACATAGTTGGTTAAAAATCAGTGATAAGAAATTGGCTAGACCAGACATCGCGCAACAGAACACTTTTCAAGGAAATACTAAGGAAATTCTCGACCAAGAGACTGAACGACTCAGATGGAGTGAAAATTCCAATCTTGAAGGTTCGTTGGAATTCAAGATATGAACATGAGTTCACAAGTGAACAAGAAGATTATACGAAGCTTAAAAATATGCATCTATTTGAAAAGAGGAATCCCAGGATACTAATAGTTAATTTCGGGACGAAATTCTTCTTACTAGGGGAGACTGTGACAACCGTCAACTAAGCCTTCAGATCAGTAATGAATAAGTGAGTTTAGAATATATAAAATATGTTATAAGTTTAATTATGGTAAAACTATGTAATAAAACACTTAGGTTGGGTAGAATTCCCTGGTAGAAGTTTAAACCCTTAGAACTTAATAAATCGTTAGACCGATTTACGAATTGTTTAGACTATTAAATCTCATTTAGACCTTCTAATAATGTAAATAATAATCACATTATTGTATATATGTGATGTAAAAATAATATAGTAATAATAATAATAATTCAAAAGAATAAATTAAGATTGATTATAGTAACTTAGGATTTTTAAGCATTAGTTTAAGATTAGCAGCTATGTTCTTGATGTTATACATACATTAATTGTGTAATATTTATAAAAAAAAGATAATAATTTAAATTTAACTCTCCTTTTCTCTTTTCTCTCACCTCTTTGTCTCTTTAATCATTAAAACCCCTTAACCACTTCATTTTACTTCTATTCTTCAAGAAATCATGATTTTCATTCTCTCTCTTCTCTCTCTCCCTCCTATCACGAAATTCAACCAAGAAACCATGAAAATCTTTATATTTTGAAGGTTCAATTGTGGATTTATCAAACATTCAAGTGTGATAACATTTTGCTTAGGTTAACTCTTCAAATCCTACACTTTTCGTGAGTTTTCTACTATTTTTGCTTGGGTTTTCTTATCTACATGAACACATTAGTGTTTCATGGTGGATTGTTCATAAAAATCACGAAAATGTTTCAATCCTATTTGCAAACTTCGATTTTTAAGCCAAAAACTCAAGATCTTGATGATTTATCACATGCATGTCAAGTTGTGTGTGGATATATGCAAGATCTTGACATGCATGTAAATTTTTCTGCAAATAAATCATGTTAATTGATGTAATAACTTATAAAGTTAGTAATTCTTTGAAAAATCTTAGGATCAAAACTTTTAACAATAAGTAATGGGGATGAACACCAAGATCCATGAATAAACCAAAAATATATGCTTAAAGATAATGAAATGAATTTGTCAAATATTTAAAGTCGAGTTCTTTCTGCCATATCATGACGTCTTATGATCCAAACAATTTTATTCCACCTCTAGATGTTAGATCTATGTCTTACCTTTCTATCCCAAGTGGAATCACCAAAAGATATGGTCATTTGACCCTTTAACTACCGAATCCTTTAAAAGTGTGCAATCTGAAATTTCTTGCTATGTGACCCTTTATTTCGTACGTCATAACTCGATTTTGGTGTATCAAAATGATTTGATTATTTTTGTATAACTTTATTTGAAGATTTATATTTCATATGAATCTGGTTTTACTTGTTTTTATTAAGATTTGGTCCTTCAAACTTAATTTTTGAGTTGCATGTGTAGATCTGTGAATCTGAGAGATTAAAAAGGTTTCACTTTAAACGTGCATAACTTGACAATTCTTAGGTAAAAATCTGTCAAGATTTTTTTAAAAGTTTCAATTTTGAGTTGTTGATATTGTCCCATTTAAATTATGTAAAAATAAGGTCGTATGAGCCTCAAAAAGCCTTTTTAGTAATAGTGTGTCATTCAGACACTGAACAGTGACCTTTTTATCTACTTTTAATTAGTAAAAATATTAAATATTGTTTATAAATTCCTATATTTTTACTAAATATTCTAGAAACATGCATTGAGGTTATATAAAAATATTGAAACTTAATTTGATTTCTATAATACAGATTTATAATTTTTAAGTTGATTTAAAAGTTAATAAATTTCAGTAAGTTTTATGTTTTAAATAGTTAGGAAAACCTTTAAGGGTTTAGTTGAGTATTACTAATAATCTATAAATATCACTTATAAATAAATAGTATTAGGTCTAATAGAAATATATTTCTTGTATTAGGTAGGAAGCTACGGTAGGATCAAGGACATATTACAAGCATACACGAACTTACCGGTTGAGTTTCATAGCCTTTTTTTCAAAAGTATTTTTACTAAGGTTTTGGGGTGAAAAGCATGAATATTGAATCTTGCATGTTGTCCTATGAAATACTTGATTTGATGTGAATAAGCACTTGTTATGTACATGTAATGCAATGCCTAAGTTCAAAGCAGTGTAAGTCCCGTGAAAATAATTGGTACACTACCATTAACTCATTATGAGCCTACAATATTGTGGATAGCGCTATTGTGGGTAGGGACGCCCCAACTTAGGGTTGACGAACCTTAAGTGTACATACTTGAAAATATTTTAAATTTATTTTTGATCTTACGCATGTGAGTTAGACTTACCTCTGCGTATTAGATCATGGGCATCGTTTTCTGAATGGTTTGGTAGTGGCTTAGTACAGATATTGCTAATGTAAAAAAAAAATATAGTGTGGTGCTTATAAATGTTGGACAACTAAAATTTTTATCTTGGGTTAGGTGACAACAAATCACCTAAATGTCAAATTGTATTTCATGAAAACTTTATTTAATTTTTTTTTCTTGCATACGAAAAACCTATGGATCTCACCCACTCTTTGTAGTTGACCCATTTTCTTCATGCTTTTCACGAACAGATAAGTTAGTGATGGCATGTAGGTGCATTTTGTGTGACGACATCAAAATCATGAAACTTTATTAAATGTACATGTAAATTTTGACTACAAATTGGTTCAAACTTTGTAATATTGTACTACAAATCCTTTATGTTATGGTTGGTGTTGTCTATTACCTCATCTTTTGAAACCTTGTGCTGTCATATCTCTTCTTTCCGCTTTAGCGGGGTGTGATATCCCCTTTTGAAATGATAAAACCATTTACACATACTTGTAAACTTGAGATTAGATCCTCAGTGTACACAAACACTTATCTAATTTCATTACTAAGGATACCGAAAAATATCCTATTTTATCATCTCTAACGTTAATTAACCACCAACATTAATTATTTTAACCTTTTGAACCTTTTAATTATATATAATTCTTTTTAAGTCATGACTTGACTTAAAATCTTGCAATGACATCCTTATTTAGAACCTTTCAATAAGTCATGCGTTCCTCGGATTAGTTCCCTTTCAAGAACCTTTTATTTTAGATCACTTCTAAAATCATCCAACAATTATATACTTTAAAAGTTCATACTTGTATTTATCATACTAGTTAGATCAACCTTGATAACTTGATAAATTCACCAGTCAGGTGCTCCTACTATCTTTTATGAAAAAGTGCATTACTTTAAAACATTTGCTCTTAAAATAGTTTTTGTGAGAAATGTAAACGTTTCATGAAACCAGAACTTGGATTTCTCATATATCCACCTTTCCAATTATGGAAAATGGTTTCATTAGACCCAAAACACGATTACAAGTATAAAACACTTGTAAAAGTATTTTAAATTTCTTTGCCTAAAACATTTAGTATAAAACAACTTTGATCACAATAAATATTATAATCACCTTTATACTTTCTTAAATGTTTTGTCCAAAAACTTTTATATAGAAATAATAACTATTATCTCTTATCTGATCATGTTCAATGCCTTGAACATTCATCTTTCATAAAATTCTTAAATACTTGTAAATTAGAAAGACTTTCTAATTTCATAAACACAACTTATTTATCTAAGTATTTATATAGAGTGACTAGCATTTATGCGAATATAACAATTACTGCATAAGATCGCTGTGAATCACCTATTAAGTCAAAACTTGAATTATTAGTATCCTTTAGTCACAACTGGACTAACCTGATTCATCAAAAGCACACGTGTGCGGATATTAACTAAATAATTCAAATTTTCAAAAATTAAAACCATAATGTCAACCAAAAAGTTTTAAACAAACCATGCCAAACAAATCCAAAAACTTTGAATAAAAAAGTTTAATAACTATGAAAAAGAATTATTAAATATCCGAGCTGCACGTGGGATCTCAACTGCTGGGTTGCTTCACTTTCCATCACCTCCTGCAATAAACGATTGCAAGATATCAGAAAACTCGTAAGAAACTTTACAAGTGGAAAGTGACAAAGAAGCTAGTCACACGATACCTGAGGAGACAGACTTGCCTTCTACTTCGTGAGCCTTCGGACAATCTCTCTTGCAGTGTCCGGCCTCGCCGCACTTGAAGCACCGATTCTCGGTTCTTGCCTTGTTCGACTTTGGCTTCTTGCCCTTGTTGTTATCAGTAGCCCTGGGTGCATTCTGGCTGGGCTGGGTCTTACCATTTCCCTTTCCGTTGTGCCCATTCCTTTTCTTATAACCGCCATTGCCCACCATGAGGACGTCCTTGGACTTGGTCCCGATACTTTGCTCTGTTGTCTTAAGCATAGAGTGCAACTCAGCCATAGATTTCTCCATGTTGTTCATGTTGTAGTTGACTATAAAAGGCTTATAGTCGTCTAACAACGAGTTCAGTATCGTATCCGTTGCTAGCTGCAACGGTACTGAGCCTCTCCAGGTGGTCCATGTACCCTTTCATTTTCATGACGTGGTTACTGACTGATGTCCCCTTCACCATCTTGCACGAGTTAAATGCCCTAGTGGCATCATAACGCTCCGTGCGGGCTTGCTCCTGGAACATGTCCCTCAGCTGGTGGATCATGTCATAAGCAGGAGTTTCCATCATGCTTGACTGCAACTCAGGACTCATTGTTGCAAGCATGAGGCAATTCACGTCCAGGGCGTCATTGGAGGGCTTCTGAAAAGCCTCCCTGACGTCTGCCCTAGCGTTGTTGGCAGGAGGGTTCCCCAGAGGTTGTTCTAGGACATACCACTTTCTCTCGTGCCTCAGCACGATCCGGAGATTTCTCTCCCAAGTGAGAAAGTTTGGCCCGGTGAGCTTATCCTTCTCTAGGATAGAGCGAAGAGAGAGGTTGTTAGTGTTGGTAACGTTGGTTGCCATCTACAAATTAAAACTCGGTTTAATTAGTAATTGCAAATAAACTTTTCTAACATATATCATCAAAACCCATAAATAATATATATCCGACCTAGGACCCATATTTCACATACTTGACGCAAGGTTTGGTAACTTCCCGCCAAGTCATGCTATTTCTGGTAGGTAACACCATGTACCAATCGTACCGAGTCTAGTATGTTTAACTCTACTCTAGTGCATTTTGGGCCGGGACTCCCGATTATCACCAAAATAGATCGCACAACCTAAGACAGTATGAATTCTGACCGGGACTCCCGATTATCGCAGAATCTTTCATACCCTTTGCCGCAATGGTTTGAACCCGGATGCCCAAGGTTTGGGCACTTCCGACACCCGAGTACCGTTTAACAGCAAAGGTGTACCATTAGATGGGTTCCAAGATTTTCTTGGGTTTTATAATTAAGTTTAAAAGAAAAAACTTAATTTTCCAGTTTAAAAAAAAAAACTTTTTAAAACTAGCTGTTTTAAAAATACGATGTACATGTGTACCTATACCTGGTGCACAAAACGGCTTTATAAGTTCTAAACTTATAATCATGACAAAACTTTTAAATTTATAAAAATTTAACTTATTCGACTAACAAACTGAAGTCGTATTCTAGTTTGTCATAAACCGTGGTTTTTCTCTGTTTAATAATTGCCTATTATTAAACCCTTTTTTACAGCATCACATACAAATATGAATAAACAATAAAAAGGAACACAACCAAGCAGATAAAACAGAAAAAAACCTATAGTTTTGCCAACTAATCCTAAGGTCAATCCTAAGGATAAAAGGACTTGGATTCGCCTTCGTGATGCATTGCTCCCACTTGCCTTGACACCTCCTCCGAAATACCAGAGCACTGTGCATGCCATCATCTTGGAAATCTTCTTGAACTCCGTCATGATTATGGGACAAAACTATAACTACTATTATTAAAATTACAATAATAAAGGGGTTGTAAGTGTCACGCAGGCCTCCCCGAACAAGTACAATATTACAAGTTGAAAAAAAGGATTGTAATTGGCACGCAGGCTTTCTCAAAAACCAAAAAGAAAAATAAAAGAAGAATAAAAGTGAGTCCTAAGTTGGCAAAACTATAACTACATATATATCACAACCACGCAATATATGTAAACGACATATATATATACAACCACACAGTTAATATAAAAGCGATAAACACAGAACCTGATTCGTTTAACTATTCTCATGTACTCTTTTGACTAATAACTATTAAACAAAAACGAGAATTATAATCATCTAAGTTTTTTCAAATTAACTTGATCAAAATAGTTTTTCAATAAATTTTGAAAAACATAACCTTATTCAAAAAGAATAATTCCTATGTCGAGTTCTTACTAATTTTTCCCAAAAAACCAAACACGACAAAATGATCACTATTTAAATAACAACATCTTGTTTCAATTCTTTTATATAAACTAACCCTTTTAGAGTTTATTTATAATGTCTCAACTGGGCATGATAAACAAGCATCCAAAAGTTATATACTTTAACTAAACTAGTTAAAATATATAAATTACTAGTTTATATAAAAACTTATTAATTTTGAAACTTAAAATTAATAACTTCGTACTTAACCGGAAGACCAAGTTGGGCCAACTACTCTTGGGCCGATGACCCTCCTGGGCCGAAACCCACTTGGGTCGAGACCCACCTGATCCGGAGCCCACTTGGACCGAAACCTACCTGGTCCGTGAGCCCTCCTGGGCCGAAAACCTCCTGGGCTGTGGTGCTTGGGCCGAAGCCCACTTGGAGCGTGGTGCCTAGGCCGAAGCCACGCCACCGCCGCCTACCACGCCACTGATGACCTCAACCAACCACCTGCCCATGCCACTGACGTCATCCGCCAGCTGCGACTACCGCCGACTTGGGCCGTCGCCGAACAGTAACCGTCGCCGATCAACTTGGTCATGCCGCCGATCACCACCTGCCGAATTCTATGCTGCCGTCGACCTGCGACAGCTGCACCTGGGCCGTCGCCGCCGGCGGTGGTGATCATGTTTTTCCGATTAAAATAAAAATAATTTTTAATTCCTAATCCCTTTTAATCTATTAAAACTAACTAGTTTTAATATCCTGATTAAAAACTGGATTTAATCAAAAACCAAACTTTTTAATTATTAACGTGACCAAAACAGTTCCATTAATAATTAACAATCCTAAAAACTAGATTTTTTAACCTTTAAACAAAATACTTGTTTAAAATTCTGGTCAAGATCAGTTTTTAAATAAAAGATTTATCTTTTAACTGTTTAAACAGAAACTTGTTTAAACTTACCCGATTAAAATAAAACCTTTTATATTCTAGATGAAAAACAAAAAAACTTGTTTTAATCATCTCTTGGTTTTCGATTTTTACAAGGAGAAACAAGATGAAGCAGAAGATCAGATAACATAAACGAATCAATTTTTTAGATTATCTAGGTTTATCAATTAAAACAAATTGTTTAATTTATCTTGATCAAAAAATTGTTTTTATTGAAAATTATAATCATTTTAACCGTTTAAAGCTAACTGTTTAAACTTTCTGATTAATAGGATTAAATCTTTTAGCAACTGGATAACAAAAACAGACTATTTTGTTGCCCTCTTGATTTTCGAAAAACATAAAGAACAAGTAGAAAATCAAGAACAAACCTTAAATCAAAAACAGATAAAAACTAGAAACTATAGATCATAAAGCCGAGGCTCTGATACCACTGAAGGGTTTTGATCTGATCAAACCATCCTAAGACACAAACTGGTCAATCCTGGGTTTGATTCTACTGGTTCAATCCTAAAAGCGGAAACAGATTGAACACAACCCTCTAAACCCCAAAAGGGTTAGGATCTTACTAATGATCATATCAGTTCCTCAACACCAATCCAGATAAAAAGGTTAAGAAAATAATACCTCTTGTGATCTTGGGATTTCTAAAGACAGTCCACCACTACTGCACCACCAACGAACTGGCTGCTAGACCGCTCCTGGAATTACCCGAGAATCAACACGCGATATCTTGCGTGTGTGTGTGGTGATCGACGCAGGCCAAAAGCCGAAACCCCATTGGGGTTTGATGATGTCGACGCAGAGAGAGAGTAGGGAGGAGGCTAGGGTTCTTTTCTTGATTCAAATTAGAATGCATAAGGATTATGAGCTCTTTTCTAGGTTTAAATACTTAAACCTTATTCAAGCCCAAGCCAATTCAATTAAAGCCCATGTCTATAATTGAAGTTTCATTCCTTGCACTTTCACCCCTTGGACTTTACTAGTTAATTAATTAACTATTAATTAACTGGTCCGTTAAATATTAAACTTAATATTTAATTTCCATTTAAATAATAAATAACTATTTATTATTTCTTTCCTTTCTAATAATTAATTCAACTGATTAATTATTTACTTTTCTCTCTAATAATTAATCCAACTGATTAATTATTTCCACACAAAATTATGGTAAATTCCAACTGTTCTAATTGAATGTGTAGCAGTGTGACCCTTTAGTCTCTTATAACATTGGATACAATGTACCCATTAATTATCTCTGCACATAATCCAACAGCAATTACAACAACAAGTGTTCCCAAAAGATATCTACAATACCCGAAAAGTTCCCGCTTCACAAGACCATCTAACGTCAACCTGCAAAAAGGGAAATCATGCACCGTTAGCTACAATTTGCTAGTGAGCAATGGTAGCACATAAGTATCAACAAGCATGCTATCACGTATAGGAACATCACACAAGACTATCCTATCACATCGCGGTGCGCCGACGAGTCAGCCGGGTCATATCTCGCAGGGTTGCAAGTCCCGCTCAATGTCCCTAACTGGGAATCAGTTATGACCAACCGTACTGGTGGGGGGCGAAGAGCAGTCCACCTAGCGCGTTACAGAGCTACGTAGATCTAGCCATAGGCCAAGATCCCCACAATTCACGCCAAGGAACAGAGGTCCTTAACTCACCACACTTCTACACTTCCTTAAGCCACACTATCTTAAGTCACATTTTAACATACCACACTTTATTTTTTTGGACGCGTTCCATACTTTACATTTAAGCACAATTTCCAATTAACTACGTTCCACAAATAACTACGTTTTTCCTGCAACTATCTTTCACATGTTACCCACTTCTGGGTCCCACAGTTTACATGCATTTCTATAATTAACATATATCACAACAACTCAGTTCATAATCGCGTTCTATCATGGCATAACATACATCGAGTGCACACTTAGACAAACTAACACGCACAACATGCAACAAATGAGTGTCTCAAAATCTACGTGTAATACCACCTTTCACAACATGATACAACAAACCACAGTTAGCGCTACTTACTGAGCCTCGTGGGAAACCGGTACTTACCTCACCGTCAGAGAAGACAGATATAATATCCGGAGTCCTCTAGTTCCTTAGACGTACCTAATACAATAGGTTCAGGGTTGGTTAACACAATATACTTACTACATTCAACTCTAAACACAAGTCACAAACTGTCAACACTGGATCACCCCCTACGGCTGCAGAACACTAAATAACCCTCCTACCGCCGTAGGGACTTCCCCCTACGCCCGCAGAAGCTGTTCTTTGGGTACCTACGGCCTTAGGTTATGTACCCACACCCGTAGGCTTCGTTCCTTCACCCATAGGTGGTAAACCACATAAAAAAACCCCCTACGGCCGCAGGAACCTTACTCTACTGCCGCATGAACATAAAATGGCCTTTACAGCCGCATAAACTCTTCTCTACGGGCGCAGGAATAAAAATGGTCTCTACAGCCACAAGAACTTTTCTCTACGGCCGCAGGAAAGGTCTGTACAACAGATCACCGACTCTACTCGTACACATCTCCTGTAAATCGTATTTTTGATACCCAAATCGATCAAAACTTAATTCTAAGCATTCATACATTATAATTAACATCATTTGAAGCTTATACACACATACTTTGTTAGATTATGTGAAGAGATAGATAACACGTGTCATCGTGTCCAATAATATGTGACACTAAAGGATCACACTGCTATACACTCGTTTAGAACCTTTTGGATTTTACCAAGTTGTGTGTAAGAATAATTAATTAGTTAATTAGTTATTGAGAAAGAAAAATAATAATAGTTATTTATTATTTTAAAGGAGGAATTAATATTTAAGTTTAAATATTAATATGACCAATTAATTAATAGTTATTAATTAATTAGAAAGGTTAAAAGGTATTTTATGCTATTAAGTGATAGTTTAATTAAAGCTGGGCTTTAATTAAACGGGCTTGGGCCTTAATAAGGTTTATTATATAAATAGCCTTTAAGGTTTAAGGAATCACATAAGATAATCACATTTGCAAGATAGAAACCCTAGCCTCCTCTCTCTCCCCTCTCTTGTGTGGAACTCAAAGAACCCCGGGGGTTCTCGGTTTTTGTGATCGACGACACACACACACACACAAGCCTCGCGTGTTCGAGTTTGGTTATATTTTCAGGCGGTCTAGCAACCAGTTCGAGGTGGTGCAGTAGCGGTGTTCTACCTTTAGCTATCTGGATTGAGGTTTCAAGATTACTGCTGAAAGGTATAACTTTTATTCCCTACTTGCTTTTAGTTTCTGTACGAGTTAGATGAGATCACTGGAGGGGGTTTTAATTTTATTCCGCTGTGCATGTTATATGTTATGTTTTTATACCCTACAAAACCCTTCAGTGGTATCAGAGCCACTTCTAACCTCGTAGGGAACTGGTTAGGTCTCTTTTATCATGATGAATAGGTTTATATTTTATCAAAGTTTTAACCTTTTTCATTTATCCAAGTGTTTTTGAAAATCAAGTTTAGATTTTTAAATTGGATAATGATAGGTTTTGATAAAAAGAGTTTAAAGGTTTAATTTTTATTTTGTTATTATTGTTTGCGATGGAAGTAACCGGCGGCGGTGGAACCGCCGTGGACGGCAACGGCTTGCGACGGGAACCACCGAGGATGGCGGTGGTGTGATTTAAGACTGCTGGTTTTTCTTGTTATAAAATCTTGTGACACAACCTCATTTTAAATTTATAAAAACAACGTTACTAAGCAGATAATACTCACGACTCAGGCAAGTATAACCTGGTCAATAGCAGTATAGATTCGGTAAGACCGGATATCATTCCACCAGGACAGGAAGCTACCAATACTTAAGTATCATTGTTGTTTGATCAGCAGAATTAATATTAAAGTAAGTAATGGAATTAACTAAAATAATCAAGAACTACAATAACTAACACAGACTAACACCGAAGGCAAACAACAGGATAAAGATCACTCAGGCTTTCGAATCATCTAGACTAATCATGGCAATAACACAATACAACACATAATATGAAGACTTGAATAGATTGAGCGTATAGCATGCTGTTCTAATACTCAACAAAACCATATTATCACGCACAAATCATCACTTGAGTTATCAAGACTCAGATTCAACACTTAAACATGATTAAGCAAGTAACGGCATATCAGAATTCAACTACAGATCCCCCAGATCGCGTCCAAATCAGACTACAAAGACAAACATCTTTTCAAATGACATGTCTGGTAGTCTTCAGAACTCAAAAAAGTGTTAAAGCAGTTAAATTAATTAAAACAAGCAAAAACAGCACACTGTGGTAAAAATGCCTCCTGCAGCAGTAGGAATTTCTTCCTACGGTCGTAGGAGGTTGTACTGTCCTACGGCTGTAGGAATTTTTTCCTGCGGCCGTAGGAACCAATACGACAGAACAGTATAATCTAACATAAAGGCATTCAACAACAAATTACAATCTAGACTTTAATCTCAGATCATAAGCATATGTAAATTGGTACAATGGGGTCACAAACTCCTCTAAACTCAAACCTCACAATTAAGGGATTTTAATATTTAGCCACATGATTACTAAAGATATGAACATGTTAAACCCCATTTCTAGTATAGCCAACACTTCTTAAAACATGAATCATGTGATATGCACATTGAACACCAAGACCAGCATATCAAAGGCATACATGTGAGTTCATTTCACCATCTAAACATACCAACAAGCATCTTTGTAAATCCTTTAATCATTAGTAGTATGTTTGACCCATAAATACACCAAATGACAAGATTTTCATCTACAATCATAAGGCATGCATAAAACCAACATATGAATAAAATGACCAATAATGGATGAACCTAAAATGATTCAAAACATATCCCAACAATGATATCTAATGACAACCATGCAAGATGTATCATTTCTAATAACAAACTTAACATGGAATTAATAAAATCAACCATAATTCTTGAATATCCACATGCTTAAACATGAAGGAGTTATCCTACCATACTTTCACACATGAACATGGTAAGATTAGACATACTATTTTGATAAAACACAATTGTATTCAAGATCAAACATGCATATTTGAATAAGTCAACATAAAAGTCAAATATATTGCCATAACTAGCCAAGAATCATCGTGGCCCAAGTGAAATGAGTTTAGTTATCCATATACATCAAGATTAGTACTTCAACATCTGGAACACATGGGTACACAATTGAAATCAGAAATGGAAAGAGTATACCCAAGCTAAGCAATGATAAAACTAATGAATCCAAGCTCCAAGATGTGTTCCAAGCCTTCAAATCGAATCTCTCCACCTTAGAATCACCAAGAAATGTTCCTGGAGTGTTAGGGTGCTTGGGGAGAGTGTTTGGGGTGTTGGTCCGAAATGTGGTAAAAAATTGGAACTCTTGTGCAAATGACAGATTCTGCCATTTAATGTGCTGTAACAGAACTTCCTACGGCCGTAGGAAGTATCCCTTACGGCCGTAGAGATGGCTGGAACGGTGTTTCTCCACACGCAAGATTCTGTCACTCAACCGACACACACAAATAACTCTGTCAGATAATGATGGCTGCGGATAAGGTGTTCCTACGGCCGTAGTAAATTCTTTCTGCGGCCGTAGGGTGTCTGGTTAAAACTTCTAGAAGAACAATCTCTTACGGCCGTAGGCAATATCTTCTGCGGCTGTAGGGTGGTCTTTTTCACCAATCTTCATCTTTCTTCTATTCTTCACTTGTTTTGCCCATATATCTTACTTAAAGCTCTTTTTATCCTGCATGGTGAATGTTAAGTATAATAGATCAATTATAACAAGAATCACCTTGGATTTGGGCTAAGTACGGGGTATTCTAGCATGTAAAACATGCATAAAAACGCATATATAAAACTCCCCATATTTAAGCTTTGCTTGTCCTCAAGCAAACTCTAATGCAGTATCTAAAACCAAAGAATTTCTAAAGGCAGCAAATCAGTGCAAACATGTATCATTCCGACATAGAAGAGATCTAAAAGCATAACAGACAGCCAAACACAGCAACGAAAACAAACTTCCATGTAAAGCAAATTTAACCACGAATAGATGAATTATGACAAGTATCTGACTTCATACCTCACCGGAGATCACTCTAGCACTCAATGTGTATTAGGGTTAAGTGTATAAGTGCACGTGTGCTAGATTGAAGCAAAGATTAGCATAAGCTTGATCACATATCACATCTCTACCAATTAACATAAACATATGCAATTATCAAGAAGACTTTGTTAAGGTTGTAGCGTGGTTAGGGCTAAGGGTAAGAATGGGAATTTATAAAAGTGGCTAAAATAGAATCCAGAAATCAAGTTCAAAACCGTTTAAGCTGCTATTATTGAAGGAGTACAGGAATATCACAATATTTTTGGCGAGAGAACAGTTCATCAAGCTGAAGTGGAATCAGAATCCTCTGAATGATGGCTAACACCCAGGTAAAACTGACAAATGACTACTACTCAATGTATGACAGGCTCACAAATCGCCAAGGAAAGCATGCCAAGTAACTGAATCTCTCATTTTTCTCATTTTCTCATTTTTTTGGATTTTCTCAGAAAACTCAGCTGTATGCAGCATAACCAGAATAAACCAAGGGACATATGTATTTTTCATATCCCACTAATCGGTGCATGAAAAACTGACGAACAAAATACAACGGAACTAAGCAGCATGAAACGGATCAAACTGACTCTGGAAACTTTAAAAATAAAATAGACTAAAACAGGATAAACATGGGTAATGAAAAGAAAGGTTTAGGCTCAAAGTAGTTAACTAGGGGAAATATATAGAAATTGGCTAAAACAAAATTATATAGGCTGAATTGGGGTTTCCTAGTGCTTCTATCACTTAACTGCAACAGTTTAGTTCATGGTCTCGACATGCATACTAGTAAGCAAGTTCTACAATCAAAGCAACAATCAGCATATAAGTGGGCAATTCCATGAGCTAATCATGTAAGAAATGAAGTGTAGTGGCTCAAATGCTCAGGAATGCATATCAGGTGTGGCTTGTGCAATTGAAGTCAAACAATTGTTAAAACTCAAGTATTTGTGCAAAATCTACTTCATAAAAGCTGAAATGTCACTTGTTTAAAGTCTATCATGCGAGAAGATCTAAACATGTCCAAAGTGATATAATTTTGCGAAAAATTTACGCCTAAATCAATTCTAAGGTTTAAAGCATAGTTAACATACAAGAGTTTGCAATAGGACACACAATAGCAGGCATGTTATATTAATCCCCTCCCCACACTAAAAAGTGTACATTATCCCCAATGTACTAATAATAAGCATAAAAGTGCGAGAAAAGAGCTTTAAGAACTCCCTGAACAACAAGTGTGTCCTGTAGTTGTGAAACTTTGAAGGCGATGGCTTCCTCCCCACACTTAAGCTGAGCTGCCAAGATATCACGAATATTTTTTGTAAAACAACAACTCAACCAAAAGTGAAATATAGAGAGGGACAAAAAATATCACAAGTTATGGCAAACAATAGGAACTAAATAGCTAAAATAAATATCCGAATATGTACAAGTGTTTGGATGTCATACAAATAGACAAAATAAGAACAATAACATCAAACACATCAAAATGTGGCATGTACTACAACAGAACAAAATTGTACAGCCAAGCTAATCTAGAACAATACAAATAAAATACTACTCAACTAACTATCCCCAAATAAAACTATGGCGGAGGTGGGTGCTAATGCGAAGGCCCGGCTCCATCAGTGAAGTCCCGGAGACTCTGCGGATAAGCTGGCGGCTGTGACAACTGCTGTGAAGAAGTAAAAGTGTCGGCCGCAAAAAGCTGCATCATGTTAATCATGTACTGGCGGTGAGCATCGGCATGTGCAAGCTCAGCCCTTTGAATCTCTCTAGCCTCCTGCTGCATCTCAACGAGCTGAGAAACTGATCTCTCCAACCTCCCTAGCCTAGCCCGATAATCTCTCATGTAAACCTGGGCTGGCTGATGCTGATGTGGAGGTGGTGTCGTCGCAAATAGATCCTCAATGGTGAACTCAGGCTGACCCTGCTCTGGGGCACCTCCACCAGCTCCTCCCTCTGCTGATGCTCCTTCTGCTTCCTCCTCCTCAACCACCCTCGGTGGCTCTCATATTGTACCGTCCGGGTTGATCAACCTCATCTGATTCTCTATCCTAGCCGCGACTCTCATGCGCTGTAGGACTGCTAAATCTATCGGAACGACACGGGCTGAGCAGACGAGATCATCAGTAATCTCTCCAGTCAGGAGGCCCATAGCCTCTGCTAGAATAGTCATGTACCCCCTCCATAGATAGCCTGTGAAACACGGGTGGTACGGATCTGGAAAAGAAAATGGGTCAGGCAAAGAGAAAGCTGGCAGGGTCTCTGGTGAACCATCGTATAAAGATAGAATAAGTCAGTAAAAGTAACAGAACCGGAGGAAGCGCTGCGAGCGGTCATGCTATGCACAATGGCTCTATGTAGAATACGGTGCAGTGGATCCTGGAGCTTCGTGCTCTTCGGCACGCTGGCGGTGTTATAGGCACCCGTGCCCACCTCCTGGCAGAAGGAAATACCAGTAATACCCTCCGGCCAGTCAATGATACCCTCTGTAAATGCCGGAGTGTCCAACTCATCATGTGTGTAAAGGCCCATGTAGACGGCGAACTGTCGCAGAGAAAACTGCCTCTCAGCCCCCAATAGGCGAAAGGTCAGGGCATCTTCCCGCTCAAAGTCCGTGAGCGGGGTAACCAAGTGAATGGTAGAGAAAAACTCTAATGCTAACTCGTGATATACGGCTCCCAGAAGACTAAATAACCACAGCCAATGTGGACCACATGCGGCGTCTGCTCGGGCTCTGATGTGAAAGGTAGACAAGTCTGTTGGGGTTTCTAGGGCGCGCAGCGGAAGCAAAAACAACATAAATAGCCCAAGGTACAAGCATGTAAATCATAAAACATGAAACCCCAATAGTAGATCTAACTCTATGAACAGAAATGCAACAAAAGGAGAGAGTTAAGAATGTTATACCAGCTCCTAAGCTCCAGAAAATCGATGAAGATGATGAAGTTGCTCCTTGTGGCTTGAACGAATCAACTAGAAGGTGATACCCCGGTAACAAGCAAATCACTTGAGCTAGAAAGCTCCTTAAGGTTCTTCTTTCACGAAAACCCAGTAGGAGAACAGCAACCAAACACTAAGGGACCGAATTTTGGAACTCTAACTCTCTTAGAACTCTCCAAGTCTCTTGTAGCACTTGAGAGAATAACCAAAAATGTGTGTAAGTGTATATTGCCAAGAGAGAGCTAATGAGACAGCCTTGAAGTCTTTATAAAACCCTCAAGACGTCTATTAGTTTACCCAAGGCCGGCCCAAGTCTAAACAAGGTTCTTACATGCATTGGATAAGTGGAGAGGTGATTTGACAATAAGTCACGTCTGGCCGTAGCGGCACTAACTCAGAGTTAGCGGCGCTAACTTTTAAGAGTTAGCGGCGCTAACGCGGCCTGTCAGAAGACTTGACGTAAAGCGCATGCATCTGTAGCGGCTCTAACCCATAAGTGTTAGCGGCGCTAACACCTTATGGTTAGCGGCGCTAACCATGCCTGCCATGTCAACTTTTATCTTTTGTCATTTTTGATCCCTTTACTTAAGTTGCTGTCAGATTTGACCCCGGTGTATGACCCAATAGGCCCAGACATCATCGGTAGTGATTCAAATGGTGTACACGCATCAGTGGGCATATTCTAACAAACTCCCACTTGCACATGATGCAACATTTCTAACAAATCACAGACAATGAGCGGTCTCTAGCAAAAACATCATTGCCCCCAAGTCAGTATGGGTTTCGTTATCCGAATATAACCTGTTCACAAAGAAAGGTCCTATAGATAAGTGATCTTAAACATCCTTTTGTTCACGATATCAATGTGAACACGAGACATGGATTGAGTGTCAATATCCAGATCGTTCACGATTGTGCTTCTCGATCTTGATTGGTGATGACCAAAAGTTAAGGACATATCTGATTCTAAATCAATATTCCTTGCGCATGGCCATGCAAAATATTGGTGTCAGCTCCCAATCATCGAGGGGCCCAGTGATATCTCTCATATCAGAGGAACAAATCCCTTTTTGACTGTATAACCCTAAACCATACCCCTTGACTTATCTAGCCACTTCCTATATCACAGCCAGTTACGAACTGCTTTTGAAAATGGCTAAAGTAAGAAAGAAATATGATATAGCGGCTCATACATCTCAGGTCTAAGGAAGTAAGATATTATCATCCCAAGTTACTCGTGACTCCAATCCATGGAGTATACTTGGGTGTGGGTCTTCCAATCACTTGAAACTCTTTTCAAGTACAGATAGGCATTGCCCCTTAATTCGATCATATTGAATTCAAGGTCACATGCTTATCTCGGTCTTAATTCAATCTTCTTTCCACAAGATTGACTGACCGTGGAAAGATTGAAATATAAAATATTTCCGGAAGTGATTAAACATGCTAAGATGGAACACAGTAGAGTCTTATGAATGTAACCGTATCATACGCATATATAATCTCTATTATATATCGAAACAAGCATAAGTAACAATACTGTCTATATCGTTCCCAAAGTATAAAATAAAGCTTACATATCAAACAAACTAAATACATAACTCAAGCCAAATCGCTGGCAAATCTTACACCTATAGCACTAGTGTGAGAATCATGAGCTACTTGCGATAACGGCTTTGTGAATGGATCCGCAAGGTTCTCATTCGTTGCTACTCTGCTTATGATGATTTCACCACTCTCCACTACCTCTCGTATGAAATGGTATTTGCGCAAAATATGTCTTGTTCTCTTGTGAGCTCTTGGTTCCTTCGCCAAAGCTACTGCACCCTCATTGTCACAAAATATCTCAATAGGGTCAGTAATGCTTGGAACCACTTGTAGATCTTGGATGAATTTCTTCATCCGCACGGCCTCTTTTGCAGCTTCACTTGCCGCAATATATTCCGACTCGGTAGTCGAATCAGCCACCGTGTCTTGCTTCGAGCTCCTCCAACTGATAGCACCACCATTTAATAGGAATACAAACCCCGATTGAGACCGGCAGTCATCCCTATCCGTTTGGAAGCTAGCGTCCGAGTAACCCTTTACTCTTAGCTCTTCTTCCCCACCATATACCAAGAACATTTCTTTTGTACGCCTAAGGTACTTAAGAATGTTCTTTACAGCTTTCCAATGAGGCTCCCCGGGATTCGCCTGATATCTACTAGTCATGCTCAAAGCACATGACACATCAGGACGAGTGCATAACATGGAGTACATGATCGATCCCACAGCCGAAGCATATGGTACTCGCTTCATTACTTCTATCTCCTTTTGGGAGGTAGGATATTGAGTCTTGCTCAACATCAAGCCTTGTGCCATAGGGAGGTTTCCTTTCTTGGATTCCTCCATTTTAAAGCGTCTCACGGCCTTATCTATGTACGCACTTTGAGAAAGCCCGAGCAGCTTTCTAGATCTATCTCTATAGATCTTTATCCCCAAAATATAGCTCGCATCGCCTAAGTCCTTCATTGAGAAACAATTCCCGAGCCAAGCTTTTACACTCTTAAGGCTCGGAATATGGTTTCCAATGAGCAATATGTCATCCACATATAGGACTAAGAAGACAATAGTGCTCCCACTAGCCCTGACATATACACATGGTTCATCTTTGCTTTTCGAAAATCCAAATTCCCTGATTTTCTCATCAAAGCATAGATTCCAACTTCGAGATGCTTGCTTGAGTCCATAAATAGACTTCTTTAGCTTATAAACCTTGTTCGGATACTCTGGATGTTCAAAACCATCAGGTTGTGTCATATACACCTCTTCAGCCATTAAGGAAGGCGGTTTTAACGTCCATCTGCCATATTTCATAATCATAAAATGCAGCAATGGCCAGGAGTATTCGGATTGACTTCAGCATAGCCACTGGGGAAAAGGTTTCATCATAATCAACACCAGGTGTTTGAGTGAAACCCTTTGCCACCAGTCGGGCTTTGAAAGTATCCAAGGTTCCATCCATGCCGGTCTTCTTCTTGAAGACCCATTTACACCCTACGGGTCTAACCCCAGGTGTAGGATCAACCAGTTCCCAAACTTGGTTATCCGACATGGATTGCATCTCACTTTCCATCGCTTCCTTCCAATGTGCAGACTCAGGGCCCGCCATAGCTTCCTTGTAGTTAGAGGGCTCATCAGAGTCCACTACTAACTCGCTGCCCTCAGATATGTAGAATCCATATCTCTCTGGCTCGAAACGAGTTCTACTGGAACGCCTAGGAGTAAGCAATGAATTAGTGTCAGGTACTGCAACATTCTCTTGCTCAGTTTCAACCATCCTAGGTTGAGTGCTAGTGCCAACCTCAAGTTCTTTATCGGTTGTTACTTGAACTTCCTCAAGATCAATTTCCTTGTTGCCTCTTTGTTTGGATAGCAATTCTCTTTCTAAGAAAAATGCCCTTCGAGCAACAAAAACTTTGTTCTCAGAAGGTTTATAAAATATATATCCAACACCGGCAGGAGGATATCCGATAAAGTAACACCTTTCCGATCGAGGTTCAAGTTTGTCCTCAGTCTCACATCTCACGTAGGCTTGACAACCCCAAACTCGTAGGTATGAAAGTGTCGGCTTCTTCATATGCCACATTCCATAAGGTGTTTTCAATAATTTCTTTGTTGGTGCAAGGTTAAGGATCCTTACCGCCGTCTCTAGGGCATATCCCCAGAAACTAATTGGTACCTCCGTTCGACTCATCATGGACCTTACCATATCTAGTAAAGTCCGGTTCCTCCTCTCAGCGACCCCATTTAATTGTGGAGTCCTTGGAGGTGTTAATTGCGAAATAATTCCACAGTTCTTGAGATGATCGGTAAAGTCGGTACTTAGATACTCTCCACCTCTATCAGACCGGAGTATCTTTATTGTTTTGCCCAATTGATTCTCAACTTTGTTTTGGAATGTCTTGAACACCTTAAAGGTTTCATTCTTGTGCTTAACAAGATAGACATATCCATACCTACTATAATCATCTATAAAGGTTACGAAGTATCTCGAGTTATTCCTTGTAACATGTTTAAAAGGCCCACATACATCCGTATGGATGATGTCCAAGAGGTCTTTACCCCTCTCACTTGTCCCCGTGAAGGGTGCCTTTGTCATCTTGCCTAATAAACAAGAATCACATACATCATTCGACCCTTGGTCAAATGACTCCAAGATTCCATCCGCTTGAAGCTTGGTGATGCGGGTCTTGTTTACATGGCCAAGACGACCATGCCACAAGGAATACTTATCCAAACCATCTTTGGAATTAGAATCAATGTTCATGATAGATTTTGTTAAACTAATGTATGCAGTTGCTTCATAAATGCCATGACATGGCAAAGCCTTAAAATAAACAATGTTATCTTTAAAGCATATAATATTACCATTATCAAAATGAAAATTGTAACCATCATCATACAATTTATGAAGTGAAATAATGTTTCTTGCCACGCAGGGCGAATAGCATACATCAAATAAAGTAATAGAATAGCCAGTCTTGAATGAAAGCTCCAAACTTCCTTGAGCTTCCACCGGGACAATCTCCGAGTTCCTCATCACAAGATCTAGCTCTCCCTTCTCCAAGCTCCTACTTGCCTTTAGCACCTGTACCATATTACATATGTGAGTGCCACAGCCGGTATCCAAAACACAGCCTCTAGAAGTAGAAGTATGGTGAAGTTCTATCATGAACGTACCTGAAGATTTCGGGCCCGATATGCTCATTGCCTTGAGCTTATTGAGTCCCTCCAAGTATTTAGGGCAGCTTCGGCGGTAATGACCCTTGCCCCCACAAAAGAAGAACTCCGCATCCTCCGGGGTCTTGGCTTGGGGAATCTTCCCCTTACCTTTACCTCCGGAGGCCGGGGCAGCTTGGCCGTGCCAACCTTTCCTTTACCCTTCCCTTTACTCTTGGAAGGGGCAGCCTTCTTCTTGGTTATGCGGCCTTCCCGGATGGCTAGAACGGGAGTGGAGGAGGAGGATGGTTTGCTCTTGGTCATGCTCGCTTCGGCAGTCTTGAGCATACCATGTAGCTCCATCAAGGATTTATCCATGCTATGCATGTGATAACTCATAGTGAATTAATCATATGCACTGGGCAGGGATTGGAGGATCAAATCGACCGCCATCTCCCTCCCGATGGTAAACCCTAGCTTCTCCATGCGCTCAATGTTTGCTTTCATACGAAAAACATGAGCGCTCACGTTCCCTCCATCTTGAAGCTTGCAAGCAAGAACCGACTTGAAGCATTCATACCTCTCCTGCCTCGCCTACTGCTGGAACATATCCCGCAGCTGCACGATCAGGTCGTAAGCACCCAAGTGGTCCATTTACTTTTGCAAATCGGTACTCATTGTGCTCAACATGAGGCATGTGATCTCCTCAGTCTCCTTGAGGCGTTTCTCGTACGCCTCACGGATTGCCCTCGTTACACCGCTTGGAGGTGCCTCGGGTAAGGGTTCCTCTATGGTGTGCATCTTCCCTTCATAGCGTAGGACAAGTTTGAGTTGCCTATACCAATCCATGAAGTTGCTCCCATCGAGCTTCTCCTTTTCAAGGAAAACTCTAAGAGAAACGTTGGTGGTGGTGGTGTTAGCGCTTGTTGATGCCATCTATAATTGCAAAGTAGACTTAAATTAGTTTGTTATAAATATGTATTATCTTGTTAAATTAATTTACGCATAAAGAATTAACTTTAACAAGGCTAAGAACCATATTTCATCCCACCATGTGACGGGGTTACCGCGGATCACATGATAAAATTATTTAGGTCGGCAACCATTTTGCCAATTGCAATCTCTATTGCAATCCTTAGCGCCTTGCGGGATCCTACGACATCCAATGGTCGTTTGGCATGTTTGATCCCTTCTTGCACCAATTTTAAATCTTGAAATTTTGGTTAACTCGTGCTAAGCTCGACAATTAACCAAGATTTCAAATCTAAAATTGCAAATAGTCCGTCAAGACATACGGTGACAAATTCAACAAAGTTGGCTCGTGCTAAGCTCGACAACCAAAATTGTGAGTTTCCACACTCACCTTCCACACACTTTTATGGGAGTTGGGTCGTGCTAAGCTCGACAACCAAAACCCATAAGACTAGATTCGGGTGGTATCGTCTTACGGATGGTGCAAAATTTACGTTTTGTGGAAAGACGGGCTTTTGTTTCCGGTTTGGTTTTAGATTAACATATAAGTGACAAAAACCTATTTTTACTAGGTGGGTTAATCTTGTATGTGAGTGCGCGAGAGAGTTGTAAACCATTTTTATCAAATCTCTTGTGATTTTGTTAATTTTCAAAAATTATCTAGCATGCGAATCCTACACAATCCATGGATACAAAAATCACATCACACGCATAAAATACTATAATTGATAACCCTTGCCATTAAAAACCTATGCGTTCTTCCCGTGAACCTAACGGGAAGGACTTGGTTAATTCTAGGGACAAAGTCTTCGACGCGAGCTCCCACTAACGCCGCCATCTCCATTGGACATCATGGGCTCCATGGGTTCCAAGCTCCATCTCCTATGGCCCATCATGTGTGTTCATCATCCATCATAAAAATACATACAATAGAATAAAATGGCATACAAGCCATAAAATACCTATTTATCTATTACAATTACATGGATGAATGAAATGGCATGCAAGCCACATTATTATTACAAATTTATCATAAGAATAATAATACAACCAAATTTGCATCCAAACACACAAAACAACCAAATGGTCTAGGCAAGGTTACCAACTTACATATTCACATACAACCAAACATATATATTTGCTACTGGAATTTAAACATCATAATAACAAGATTAAAATTTCCAGAAGCTCAAAACATGACTAAAACCCGAGACCAAAATCTGTTTTTAACAAAGAACCAAAAACTGACACAGCGACGCTAGCGCCGCTATCTTGAACGAGTTAGCACCGCTAACACTAGGTTAGCGCCGCTAACCGCTGTTCGAGAGAAAACAAACAATTTTGACTTCGGATTTTCAAAGCCCCACCGGAGACCAAAATCTGTTTTTTAATCAAGAACAAAACTGCTACTGCGCGATAGCGCCGCTAACTAAAAGGAGTTAGCGCCGCTAACCAAAAGTTAGCGCCGCTATCCCAGTTCGACAGAAAACAAACAATTTTGATTTCGGGTTTTCAAAGCCACCAAGTGCATAACTCTCATAGAGGTGGCTCTGATACCACTGTTGGGGTTTCTAGGGCGCGCAGCGGAAGCAAAAACAACATAAATAGCCCAAGGTACAAGCATGTAAATCATAAAACATGAAACCCCAATAGTAGATCTAACTCTATGAACAGAAATGCAACAAAAGGAGAGAGTTAAGAATGTTATACCAGCTCCTAAGCTCGAGAAAATCGATGAAGATGATGAAGTTGCTCCTTGTGGCTTGAACGAATCAACTAGAAGGTGATACCCCGGTAACAAGCAAATCACTTGAGCTAGCAAGCTCCTTAAGGTTCTTCTTTCACGAAAACCCAGTAGGAGAACAGCAACCAAACACTAAGGGACCGAATTCTGGAACTCTAACTCTCTTAGAACTCTCCAAGTCTCTTGTAGCACTTGAGAGAATAACCAAAAATGTGTGTAAGTGTATATTGCCAAGAGAGAACTAATGAGACAGCCTTGAAGTCTTTATAAAACCCTCAAGACGTCTATTAGTTTACCCAAGGCCGGCCCAAGTCGAAACAAGGTTCTTACATGCATTGGATAAGTGGAGAGGTGATTTGACAATAAGTCACGTCTGGCCGTAGCGGCACTAACACAGAGTTAGCGGCGCTAACTTTTAATAGTTAGCGGCGCTAACGCGGCCTGTCAGAAGACTTGACGTAAAGCGCATGCATCTGTAAGGACGTCGATGCATCCGGAAAGGAATATAAGTCTAAGTAAGACGCGTGCAAGATGGCTAGACATCCTATCGATCGATACGGGTTTGATTTGGTATGCTATAGGTCCCCGAGTGTTGAAAATGTCCAAAAGATGAACAAATTTGTTGAAACAGGGGTCCCCACGGCCGTAGATAAGTGTCTCTACGAT
Source organism: Pulicaria dysenterica (assembly GCA_947179395.2). Classification (NCBI taxonomy): domain Eukaryota; kingdom Viridiplantae; phylum Streptophyta; class Magnoliopsida; order Asterales; family Asteraceae; genus Pulicaria; species Pulicaria dysenterica. The sequence continues at coordinate 21,936,748 of OX359293.1, forward strand.
CGTAGTAGCAAAACCAATAGAAACCCTAAAAAGAGGCCCTAAGGCCATAGGTACTGGTTCCTACGGTCGTAGGCGCAGAATAAACACAAACCCTAATTAGGCTTCCTACGGCCGTAAAAAGAAATTCCCTACGGCCGTAGGAAAGTTACGAACAGAACACAAACGGGCGACTAGGGTTTCGTGCTATCGATCGAAATGAGGGGTATAAAAATGAAATTAATGCATGAAATCAAGAACACACGAGTGTAAGGTGCATTTTGATACCTCGTTTGCGAAAAATGACCGGAGAATTAACGAGATGGAGTCGAAAAACCTTCCGTGGGCGTTTGGGGCGTTTTTAGAGAGAGAGCGTAAGAGAGATATAGCGTGCGTATGAGATCTGATGAATTTGTTTATATAAGAAACTTCCTACGGCCGTAGGTAGTGTGCGCCAAGGCCGTAGTGCTTGTGAGACAATCCTACGGGCGTAGGGGTTATGTCCTGCGGCCGTAGGGATCTATTTTCAAGCAGAACCATTTTCTCATCAGAATTTCAATTCGACAACATTTTGGCACACTCTACTCTCGATAGGCCTTCGAAAAATGTACGGGAAAGAGTTAAGTAGCACGGAATTGAAATCACACATCTAAATTAGCGGAAAATACTAAAGGAAAGGACACAACGGAAACTGAAACAGAAATGCACGAAAGAGAAATGGAAACCCAGAAAGTGGGCATCCGACAAACAGACAGTATGTACAAGTAACACACTATTAGTACGGTGTGTAAGCGAACACTTTAACATGTTGAAATGCGGAGTGGTTTCCTGTCTCTCCAGACCTAATGAGAATTAAAGTGAGAAAACACGAGGAACTATACGGCACGAACATAAGCATGACCTAGGGATTCTAACGGGGCTTCGGCTCGAGTTTGCTTAGTCGGAGACTCACCAACTCCTCAATCATGGCACCAGCGTTACTTTTAGGACACAAAACCCCCTTGGCTTTCAGCTTAACGGGATCTTCTCGAAGAGCACTGGCACACTCTGACTGAGATATCGTCGGCAAATTCCTACAAGTGCCCTCATGCAACAGAGCACCACATCTCCAACACTTCCCTACATATTTGGCACGCCTCTTTGCTGCATAGATAGAAGTGCCTCTATGAAATTTGGCAAAATTTTAATTTCTCCTCACATGTTTCTCAAGTCTCATGACTATATCGCGCTGAATGTCAGAAGGAAGTTGAGTACACAGAAAGAGACAAGAAAGGAGAGTATGAGATTCGGAAGAAAGCATATCCAGTTCTTTAAGGTCTGCCGGTAAAAGACCAAAATCACCCCGCTAAGGTGCGGCGGGGTGAAGCATCAGAACTTCGCATTGCTCCTCTTGAATCGGGAGACCAATATACTTCTTAAGACGGTGACTGTTGACCTTGAAAGTTACTCCCTTGGAGTTTGCGATGTCAACAACACCGTGTGGGTAAACAGTGTGCACAGTATATGGACCCGTCCATCTGGACTTCAACTTACCTAGGAAAAGACGAAGACGAGAATTATATAGAAGCACACGATCTCCAGCCTGGAATTTCTTGTCCTTCAGGCGGGAGTCATGGAAAGCTTTCATCTTTTCCTTGTACATCATGGAATTATCGTAAGCTTGGAACCGCAGTTCATCAAGCTCACTCAGCTGAAACAAACGATTCTCTGCTGAACTTTTCGAGTCAAAGTTAGCGGCTTTGAAAGCCCAGTAAGCTTTGTGCTCAAGTTAAACAGGTAGACGACAGGCTTTTCCATAAACCAACCTATACGGTGTAGTACCAATAGGTGTCTTGAAAGCAGTGCGGAACGCCCAAAGTGCGTCGTCTAGTTTATCTGCCCAATCTTTTGTGCTGTTACCAACGGTTCTTTCTAGAATTCGTTTAAGACCACGGTTGTTAACTTTGACTTGTCTGCTGGTTTGCGGATGATACGTAGTAGAGAATCGATAAGTAACACCATATCGTTTAAGAACTTTCTCTAACTGTGCGTTGCAGAAATGAGTACCCCTATCGCTTATCAGTGTTCTGGGGGTACCAAATCGTGAAAATAATCTTTTCAGAAATTTACAAACTACCCTTGCGTCGTTTGTAGGCAAGGCTTGCGCCTCAGCCCATTTTGACAGATAATCGACTGCTACAAGGATATATTTATTTCCGTGTGAACCAGGAAAAGGACCCATGAAATCTATTCCCCAAATGTCAAATATTTCACAGACTTGAATTGGATTGTGGGGCATCTCATTTCAGGATGAGATGTTTCCAGATTTATGGCATGAGTCGCACGATTTTACGAAAAGATGAGCATCCTTAAACATGGTAGCCCAGAAATAACCAGCATCAATGACCTTTTTAGCTGTGTAGCTAGGTCCGTGATGGCCTCTTGTTGGGCCTGCATGGCAGTACTGAAGGATGTCAACAGCTTCAGAATCACTCACACATCTACGGATGACTTGGTAGGCTCCTACCCGAAACAGATAAGCATCCTCCCAGAAGTAGTATTTAAGCTCGGAGATGAATTTTCTCCTCTGTTGGTGTATGATACCTTTGATCATCACCCTGCTGCTAGATAGTTTGCTATGTCAGCGTACCAGGGGATCTCTTCAGTGCTAGTCACGGCGAATAAAAATTCATCAGGGAAGTTATCTTTTATGCCTGACTCAATTAGGATCTCAAGATTTGGATTTTCAAGGCGAGAGAGATGGTCAGCAGCCAGATTTTCTGCTCCCTTTTTGTCTTTGATCTCAATGTCAAATTCCTGCAAGAGCAAAATCCACCGAATGAGACGGGGCTTCGCATCTTGCTTTGCGAAGAGATAACAAAGAGCAGAGTGGTCAGTGTAGACCACGGTTTTCGATAACACCAAATAAGATCTGAATTTGTCGAACGCAAAGACTACTGCTAACAATTCATTCTCAGTGACTGTATAGTTTTCTTGAGCGTCAGTCAGTGTCTTCCTGACATAATAAATCGGCTGAAAGTGATTATTTATCCGTTGGCCCAAGACAGCACCAACAGCGAAATCACTGGCATCGCACATAAGCTCAAATGGTTGCGACCAATCTGGGATGGGAGCATTTGTCAATTTCTCCTTCAAGAATTTAAATGCGTGATCGCACTCAGGAGAAAAGATGAAAGAAGAGTCTTTCTCAAGCAGATGGGTTAAAGGCCGAGTGATTTTCGAAAAATCCTTTATGAACCGCCGGTAAAACCCTGCGTGTCCAAGAAAGCTCCTAATGGCTTTGACATTAGAGGGTGGAGGTAGCTTTGTAATAACATCAATTTTAGCTTTGTCTACCTCAATTCCCTCATTGGAAATTTTATGACCCAAAACTATACCTTCGCGTACCATAAAATGGCATTTTTCCCAGTTAAGCACAAGGTTAGTTTCTTCACAGCGAGACAGCATCTTGTCTAAATTCTGAAGACATGTATCAAAGGAGTTTCCAAAGACTGAAAAGTCATCCATGAACTCCTCGACACAATCCTCAATCATGTCATGAAATATAGCCGTCATGCAACGCTGAAATGTTGCAGAAGCGTTACATAACCCAAAAGGCATACGCCGGTAGGCAAAAGTACCGTAGGGGCATGTGAAAGTTGTCTTCTGTTGGTCCTCCGGTTGGATAGGAATCTGAAAGTATCCGTAGAATCCATCAAGGAAGCAATAAAAGGCGTTTCCAGCCAAACGCTCCAACATTTGGTCGATGAAAGGAAGGGGGAAGTGATCCTTACGTGTGGCATCATTGAGTTTGCGATAATCAATGCACACACATCACCCCGTGACTGTACGAGTTGGGACTAACTCGTTTTTATCGTTCAGAATGACGGTCATTCCTCCCTTTTTGGGAACAACCTGGACTGGACTGACCCACGGACTATCGGAGATAGGGTAGATCAAGCCGGCATCCAGCAGCTTTATAACCTCTTTCTTGACTACCCCTTGCATGTTGGGATTTAAACGTCTCTGATGCTGCACACACGGCTTATAATTATCCTCCATGAGAATCTTATGTGTGCAAAAGGATGGACTAATCCCGTTGATGTCAGAAATTTTCCATGCAAGGGCAGTTTTGTGATTTTTCAGAACCTGTAATAGCTTACTTTTTTCATCAACAGTAAGGTTAGAAGCTATTATCACAGGCAGCTTAGAATCTTCCTCCAAGAATGCATATTCAAGATGAGAAGGAAGTTCTCTGAGTTCAAGAGAAGGTGGGTCCACAATACATGGTCGAGAAGCTAAGCTCTCTGATTTTTCAAGGACCTCGAAAACATCTGAGATAGGTGTCTCATCAGGTGGAATAGTGCTGGTTAGCTTATCAGAGACAAGCTTTACCTGTACATCCAAGACAACCTCGTCTAGGATTTGCGTATCAAACACGTCGTTCTCTAGAGTTGGAACAATGTGATCCACGGGATAACGATGAAAGATATCAACGAAATAAAGAGTGTCATCCTGGCTAGCTGAGTGTTTCATTGACTTTTGGATGTCAAAAGTCACTTCATCCTTATCTACTCGAAGCGTAAGCTTTCCGTTGCAAACGTCAATTAATGCTCGAGCAGTGGCTAGGAATGGACGACCAAGAATGAGTGGGACGTTTTTGTCCTCGTCCATATCTAGGATGACAAAATCTGTAGGAAACACAAATTTGTCAAGCTTGACCAAGATGTTTTCGACTATCCCACGTAGATATTTGACAGAACGATCGGCTAGCTGAAGTGACATACGAGTCGGTTTTGGTTCTCCTAGGCCCAGTCTAGAAAATACAGAGTATGGCATCAAGTTGATGTTGGCACCTAGATCAGCTAGAGCATTGTTTACAGTGAGATTCCCAATCAAACATGGGATTGTAAAGCTCCCAGGATCGGTTTTCTTTGCTGGCAACTTATTTTGAAGAATGGCTGAGCACTCCTCGTTTAAAGTCACCAACGACAGGTCCTCCAATTTCTTCTTGTTGATGAGCAAATCCTTAAGAAATTTGGCATATTTAGGCATTTGTGCAAGTGCCTCAACTAATGGAATGTTCACATGGAGCTGTTTGAATAGCTCCAGGAACTTACTATACTGTTCCTCCGTTTTCTCTTTCCTCAATCTCTGGGGGAAAGGAATGGTAGGCTGAAATATTTTGACCGGAGGTTCGACTTGTGCGGTACTTGCTGGGTCTAGCCTGTTATGCGCCTCGTCAGAATCCTCCGATTGGACCTGTTTTTCAGTTTCTTTGGATTGAGAGGGATAAGGTGGTGGTACCATGGTCGTCCCACTACGCAAAGTGATTGCCTTCACGTATGCTCTCGGATTGGTATCCGTGTTGCTCGGGAGACCTCCCTATGATCGCTCTGACAAGAGCTTAGACATCTGGACAACATGATTTTCGAGATTTTGAAGTGAAGTTTGTTGATTTCTCAAAGTTGCTTCCGTTTGATTGAGTCTAACATCTGTTTGGTTGAAACGCAACTCGGATTGTGCCAAATATTGCTTCACAAGATCCTCCAGATTGGAAGATACTGAAGAAGATGATGATGATGCAGATTGATTAGGAAGCGGTGGTTGAGTGTTATACTGACGTGGTTGCTCATATGGTTGTTGTTGACGATTAAACTGCTGAGGCTGACGTGGTCTCTGTGGGTACAGGATCCCTGGAGGGGGTTTAGTGGTTTGATTATGATAACTGAAGTTCGCGTGATCCCTCCATGCATGATTATAGTTTGTTGCATTGGGATTATACTGAGACCTCGGCTGATTAGTAATGAAATCGACTTCCTCGTGAGCAGGAGTTTCCTCCTGGAATTAGTCACTAGGATGTGGCCCTGAGGAGAAATTACACGTAACCTGTTTAGGAGGAGCACACATCTGATCCATTTCCTTTTTTTCTACCTGTGCAGAGAGATCAAATAAAGCATCCACATTGAAAACTCCACCGTTCTTTGGCAGTTTCAGTCTCGTGGAGGGGTTCCATTGGTAGCTGTTGGTTGCCATATCTTCGATAAGATCATAGCACACTTGTGGGTCTTTGCTACCCAATGCACCTCCTGCAGCAGCATCTATCATCTGCCGAGTGACAACGGATAAGCCATTATAAAATATGAAAATTTGATTCCATAGCTCGTATCCGTGTGAAGGACATCTCCTCATGAGATCCTTGTATCTCTCCCAGGCATCATAAAGACTTTCCCCGTCAGTCAACTGAAACGATGAGATATCATTACACAGCTTGGCCGTTTTGGCCGGTGGGTAGTATTTAGCTAGAAATTTGGCAACAAGATCATTCCATGTAGCAATGGAATTCACCTGGAGAGAATTAAGCCAAAGCTTGGCTTTGTCTTTGAGAGAAAACGGGAATAAACGCAAGAGAATAGTGTCATCAGTAACACCATTGATTTTAAACGTATCGCAGATTTCGAGAAAACTACGGATGTGACCGTTTGCATCCTCGTCGAGTAATCCATGAAATTGAACATAATTTTGAACCATCTGAATTACGTTTGGTTTGATTTCAAAATTGTTCGCTGCCACCCTAGGTCGAATGATGTTGTTCTGGATGTTGTTGATATCCGGACGAACATAGTCATTGAGTGTCCTAACAGGTGGTGGTGGTCCTTCTTCCGCCATGTTTAGTAAACATTCTCTTTGGCGTTGGCGTTGACGGCGTCGTCGGCGTCGAAACTCACGCTCCGGTTCTTGAAAAGGCTCAATTTGCTCAGAATAGAACAAACTGATAGAGGGTGCGAGAAAGAGGTAGAAAAAGCAAGTGACTACCTATCAGGCACACCTAACTCAAGGAACAAGTAACGGGAAAGATCGAATCAACAATTAAACTATTTCTTAGTATTGCATGTCCCCGGCAGCAGCGCCAAAAACTTGGTGTGATTTAAGACTGCTGGTTTTTCTTGTTATAAAATCTTGTGACACAACCTCGTTTTAAATTTATAAAAACGACGTTACTAAGCAGATACTACACGACTTAGGCAAGTATAACCTGGTCAATAACAGTATAGACTCGGTAAGACCGGATATCGTTCCACCAGGACAGGAAGCTACCAATACTTAAGTCTCATTGTTGTTTGATCAGCAGAATTATTATTAAAGCAAGTAACGGAATTAACTAAATTAATCAAGAACTACAATAACTAACACAGACTAACACCGAAGGCAAACAGCAGGATAACAAATCACTCAGGCTTTTGAATCATCTAGACTAATCATGGCAATAACACAATACAACACATAATATGTAGACTTGAATAGATTGAGCGCATAGCATGCTGTTCTAATACTCAACAAAACCATATTATCACGCACAAATTATCACTAGAGTTATCAAGACTCAGATTCAACACTTAAACATGATTAAGCAAGTAACGGCATATCAGAATTCAACTACAGATCCACCAGATCGCGTCCAAATCAGACTACAAAGACAAACATCTTTTCAAATGACATGTCTGGTAGTCTTCAGAATTCAAAAAGGTGTTAAAGCAGTTAAATTAATTAAATCAAGCAAAAACAGCACACTGTGGTAAAAATGCCTCCTGCGGCAGTAGGAATTTCTTCCTACGGTCGTAGGAGGTTGTATTGTCCTACGGCTGTAGGACTTCCTTCCTGCGGCCGTAGGAACCAATACGACAGAACAGTATAATCTAACATAAAGGCATTCAACAACAAATTACAATCTAGACTTTAATCTCAAATCATAAATACATGTAAATTGGTACAATGGGGTCACAAACTCCTCTAAACTCAAACCTCACAATTAAGGGATTTTAATATTTAGCCACATGATTACTAAAGATATGAACATGTTAAACCTACCATTTCTAGTATAGCCAACACTTCTTAAAACATAAATCATGTGATATGCACATTAAACACCAAGACCAGCATATCAAAGGCATACATGTGAGTTCATTTCACCATCTAAACATACCAACAAGCATCTTTGTGAATCCTTTAATCATTAGTAGCATGTCTGACCCATAAATACACCAAATGACAAGATTTTCATCTTCAATCATAAGGCATGCATAAAACCAACATATGAATAAAATGACCTGTTGGTCCCTTGTATGAGAGAGTAACAACAAGCAACAGGTGTGTAGAAGGGGGGTTGAATACACTTTCTGCGGAAATTGAACAAATCAAAGAAAAGTGTCACACACAGTAAATCAAACCACAATCAATCAAATGTTTTTTATTAATCAGAAGATGAATACAATGCTTTAAATAAGAAGATGATTACAATGACTATCAAGTAAGCAACTCTTGATATATAATAACCTAATATAAATCTCTCAATTCTCTCAAACTTAGATATCTATAATTAACATATAATTATATATTCCGACGACTCTCTAAACAGGATTTACACAGATTGAATCAACACATGATAACTTACCAATATCACAACTGATGTGATAATTCGAACACACGAATATCTTTGGCAATCAGTGAGTATCTTAATACTGAATCAAGATTCGTAACACATACGATGAGGTGAGGTTTGGCTCTGCAACACTTAGTTGTTTTTTTGAATCAATGTCGTACCTCTAAACTTATCAGGAGATAAGTATTTATAATCCTGTTGCTACGGTTCCTAACAAACTAGACTTAGCCTAATTCGCTAACTAACTTTCGAATAAACCGGAATCTTGAATCTTGAATCTTCTTATCTTGAGTCTTCAATCTTCAATCTTGATTCTGAAGTCTTCTTATCCGCTCCGTAGATATAGAGAGAGATAAAGATGAATTTAAAACATATTTAAATTATCTTTAAACTAACTTCATTACTCGGACTGAGTTACTCACCTTGAAACTCATCAAGCTGAGTTCTTCGAGAACAAATCGGAATTCATACATGAACTAACACGTACATTGATAAACTCATCCGTAGAAGTCTAACTTAGTTGACTAAAACATATTTAGCAACTCCGTCGAGCTGACTCTGCTTTTGAGCTGAGTCACTCAGCTTGAAACACATCAAGCTGACTACTCGATATATACCTTATGTGACATACACAGATTATTAAACATATTAACAAACTAAGGTATAATATAAACTGATCAACATATGCTCAGCTTATATTCAGCTTATACTCAGTCTGAATCACTCTAAGTGTTCAGTCTGACTAAGCTTCATAATTCTGGTTGAGTTATATGTAGAACTCATCTTACAAACTTAACTTTGTCTCATCAAATTCAAACTGATGAGATCATTTTCCCAACAAACTCCCCCTATTTGATGATGACAAAACCATCAAACAGTTCTTAAGTTTGTTTAACATAATTATGTTTTAAATCTTAAACTTATTAAGATTTTATTATTTGAACTGATCAAATATTTATTGAACATATCAATATTAATTGAACTTATCAATTTAAATTGGAACACACCAATTTTTAGTTGAACACACCAACTAATTATATTAATGAATAAGAACTTATCATTTATTCATTAAGCTGAACTTATCAGACTTATAGCTATGAACACATCATAATACAGTTGAACATATCAAACTTTATATTTGTATTAATAGAACTGATCATAATACAAAAGTTGTTGATCACTTAGATCATGCACACATAGTGCTTACAAAAATATTAGAACTAATCTAATATTTACAATAGAACTAATCTATTCTATCTGATGAACTCAGGATGTAAAAGCTCCCAGGTGATGATCTCTTTATTGATCTCATCTAACAATCTTTCAGCTTCATCGTTTCCCTGAAGTTCCTTCTGTTGTACTCTAATGAGTTTATTCAGCTTATACTTTATTAACTGATTTGACTCCTCATTTCCACAACAGTTTCTTATTCTCAAGGCATCCTCAGCTTTTAGATAGCAAATCTCATTTAGCTTAATAAAACTGGGATTACCTGCCTGATCCTTAAACATGAAGCCTTGAATAGGAGTGTTGATGCTTTGATTTTCTCTGAATTCTACTCCTACAGACATGTTGAACAAATTTTCCCACTGCAGACCAGGAACTGGGACATACCTCAGTTCTTCAGCTCGAGCAATCAACTTGGAGACTTCAGATAGAATTTCTTGTTTGATCTGACTTCTTTTAAATTTCTTGAGCAGCATCATTATCCTTTGCCATTCAATGTAGCCCAGCCTGTGAACATATCTCAGGTCCATTCCCACTGTTGATTTGTCACTAAGTTCAAAAGTGAGAATGATCGCTCTATTTGCTCTGCTCAAGGTCATTCCTTTGATCTCTTTGTTGTAGCTCCTTCTGAAGTAACATTCCTGCAGTTCTGCATCTGAGTATGGAATTTGATCATGTCTTGAACTAGTATATACAGCTTCAGCTCATGCCAAAGCTTCCTTTTCTTTTTCTTTTTCTTGATCCCTGGCCTCTTTTTCTTTCCTTTTCCTAAGCTCATCAAGGGATATGCCCAGCTCAGCAGCTTCCTCTAGTTTAATCATTTCAATCATCTCCCTTGTAGCTTTTTCCTCTTCAGTTTTAGAAACACTATCAGCTTCAGATTCATTTTCTATCACTTTTTGCTTTTTAGCTGCAGGTTCCTCTTTGTTTATTTCTAACTCCCCCTCAGTCTGAGTCTTCCTCTCTGCTCCTTTAGCTAGAACTAGAAGAGCTTCAGCTTCAGCTCGAACTAGCTCAGCTTCAGTATCAGCTTGAACCTTCTCCCCCTTTTTGTAATCATCAATAGGGTTTGAAGTCCTTTGTTGTTGGAGTGCAGCAACTGCAGAGGCAATCTCTTGAACATCCTTTGTCAGCCTCTCAAGCCTTTGATAGATATGGAATTTGTACTTCTTCTGCTTGAGATAGAACAAACCAAACTGAGCAGCAACATATTCTTTCAACTGCTAGATGCCTGAGGAGGCAGTATCAGTGTGAGGAGAGTCTTTGGGTGCATCATCCAAAGGTTGGTGTTTACCTTCAAATTCATTTGCACCAGAGTTTGGACCCTGTGATTCATCCTGGCTTGAGGATGAAACATTGACAGGTCGTGTACTAGAGTGTGAGAAATGAATAGAACGAATAGGGCTCGAGACGTGAAGTGTATGGGTTGGTGGTTGGCATTTGGGTATAGAGGGGGGTGATTGACCCTGGGGATTGGTCATATGTTCAATGTAACCTGAATGTGTCTGTTCAGGCACAGAAGTAGGCTCTCTCATGGCACGAATAAGTGTGGGCTGAGTAGACACCACACCCGGTTTAGGCTGTTGGGTTTGAATGAACCGTGAGGTTGACACCTTAAGAGTAGGCGTCTCCCCCTCAACTCCTGCCGGAGAGCTCAATGTGATCTCAGCTCCAGTGATGCCTTTAGGAGTGGCACCACCTTTGGCAGTTTTTCTTTGGTAGGTTTGGATATTCTTCCTAGCAGCAGTGGGCATACTAGGGGTGGCTTCAGATTTGGATTGTAAATGGAATGAAGGTGGAGGAGATGGGTTAGACTGAGTTGGTTCTACTGCAGTCTTATCTCCAAAAATGGATGGAGAAAAGTGAGAAGAAAGAGAAAGTGGAGAGGTTTTACTTGAAGCAGCTTTTGTATGTGCTGGTTCAGCTTAAGCAGAGAGCTCAGCCTGAACCTCGGTGTCAGCTTGAGAAGCTCCCCCTTGATTCGATCCCTCATCTCCACTTGCTGATGAAACTCCCTCAGCTACCAAGAGCATTGGACCACTTAGACCCTCTTGCTCTGGGAAGATGTCATTGTTAAACATCTTCGGACTGAGAGTTGGAACAGGGAACACATCCTATCCAGCTTCATATAAATCCCCCAACTCAGCTTCAAGTACCAAGGAAAAATATCTTATGAATGGTACATGGAGGTCCCTGGTGGTCTTCAGTACTTGGAGTTTGAGCTCGGTGAATATGAGCTGTGCATAATCAATACGTCTATCAAAGAACATGTTGTATAGCAGCTACATTTCAAACTTGTTAACTTGGTCCAAGCCTCCAACCTTGGTCCCCAGTGAACGTACCACTGTGGAAACCATAAAGCCCCAGCTGGTTGGGAAAGTGGCCTTCTTAATCACCCCTTCAGTTTGAGGGTGACCCATTTGAGGTAGAACTGACCTCGCCACTTGTCTAGTCACGGTTGGCTTGAACACATCTTGAACAAGGAGTTGAAGAACATCCTTTAGCCGCTGAACCGTGAGGGCCACTATTCTATCGCCATTAAGAACAGTGCCGGTTATCTCTCCTCTGTTCTGATTGAAGGTGCATGTAAACCAGAACTCCAACAGGTGTTAGGGAACAATGTTAAGTGATGCGCCATAGAAGGCGAATGCCAGGGGGAATTTACGGATATAATCAATCCAAATTTCATATCCTCTGCCTTGTTTCCTCTGAGGAATCGCAAGACAGGCCCGTTGATTGTTGATTTTAATCACTGGCAGTCAATTGTTTTTAAAAGTAGCACCTCTGACCATCCGCTCACCTAGAACAAGAGTGGTACTTTCCATCGTTGAATGTTTAGATTACACAGAGTAATCAAATTGTAACTCGCACTGAGCGATCGTCAATTGCGCACTGAGCGACTTAGGGTTTATTCGATGGAACAGAAATTTGCACTTAGCAAAGAAAGTGAAAGGTATTTTAGTATGTGAGAAGTCTGGATTGAAAGCGTAACTTCTCTAATTCGACTCTGATCGATATATATAACTTTCCGAGGAGAGATAAAAGTTACCGTTAGAAATTCCCCTTTTTATCCGTTATGCCGAAAAATTACAGCTTGATGTAACAGTTGGAGGGTAGAACCACATCATTCTCCAACGGATACAAGTGTAAAATAATAATATTAACAAATAATAAGATTATAAACACTTTGTAAATATATCAATACACAATTGATATACGATACGAATTAAAACTGATTCAAAACGTATGGACAGAAAAATTAATAACACTTAGTAATTAATTCATAGATTGGACACAACAAGCTGAGTAAACATATTACTCAGTCTAAGTCAAGCACTCAGCTTGATTCAAGCACTCAGCTTCAGTGGAGCACTCAGCTTGAGATTGATACTCAGCTTGAGTAGAGCACACAGCTCAGGCTTAATGACACTTAGTCATTTATGTTTAAGACTGACTTAAACATGTAATTTTAGCTACACTAAGTAGGTAAAATATGTTTGGAACTTACCAAACGTGTGAACCAATCACAAAGTGTGAGTTAAGCACATAGCTCAGACTCAATGACACTTAGTCATTTTGTTCTAGACTAACTCAAACTAATATTTCAACCACACTGAGTAGTTGAATTATGTTTGGAACTGACCAAACGTGTGAACCAATCACACAGTGTGAGTTAAGCACATAGCTCAGACTCAATGACACTTAGTCATTTTGTTCGAGACTAACTCAAATTAACATTTCAACCACACTGAGTAGTTGAATTATGTTTGGAACTGACCAAACGTGTGAACTCATTATTCAGTGTGACATATAGATCAATTTATGAAAACTTATTTATAAACTGTGCACCCAGCTTAAGATACTTAGTCTCTGTCAAACTGAGAACCCAAATTTTAGACACTTAGCTAGAGGTTGAGCATACCCAATTTACTTAGCAGATACATAACCTCTTTTCATCAAGGGGCTTAGTAAAGATATCTGCTAATTGGTCATCAGTGGAGATAAAATTAATGTCAACTTTACCTTTTTCCACGATGTCCCTTATGAAGTGATGTCTAATTTCAATATGCTTGGTTCTTGAGTGAAATACTGGATTGTAAGTGATGGCTATTGCACTTTGGTTATTACAGAAGATAGGAGTTTTCTTGAAACTCATCCCAAAGTCCTGAAGCTGATGCTGCATCCACAAGATTTGAGCACAACAGCTCCCTGCTGCAACATACTCAGCTTCAGCAGTTGAAGTAGCCACTGAGTTCTGTTTCTTACTAGTCTAGCTTACTAATTTACCTCCAAGCAATTGACATCCTCCAATGGTTGATTTTCTATCTAACTTGCACCCAGCATAGTCAGCATCAGAAAAACCAACTAACTCAAATCCAGAGTCCTTTGGAGACCAAAGTCCTAGATTTGGTGTACCTTTAAGGTACCGAAAGATCCTTTTCACAGCTTGAAGATGTGATTCTTTAGGATCAGCCTGATATCTTGCACAAACACATGTAGCAAACATGATATCAGGTCTACTAGCTGTCAAATAGAGTAATAAACCTATCATTCCTCTATAGGTAGACTGACACACAGACTTACCATCTGAGTCTTTACTCAGCTTGACAGCTGGTGACATAGGTGTTTTCATGGTTGAACTTGAACCAAAACCATATTTCTTTATCAAATCCAAAACATATTTGCTTTGATTGATGAAAATTCCATCAGGCTTTTGTTGAATTTGTAGGCCTAGGAAATATGTCATCTCACCCATCATACTCATCTTGTACTTTTGTGACATTATTTTGGAGAACCACTCACACAGAGATTCATTGGTTGAACCAAAAATAATATCATCTACATAGATTTGTACAAGAATCACCTGTCCCTTGCTCTTTTTAATAAAGAGTGTCATATCTATACTACCTCTGGTGAAATCCATGGATAGTAGATAAATGGACAGTGTATCATACCAAGCTCTTGGAGCTTGTTTAAGACCATACAAAGCCTTGTCCAACTTATAGACATGATGTGGAAACCTTGAACTTACAAATCCAGGAGGTTGTTTCACATGGACTTCCTCCTGAAGTTTTTCATTTAGGAAAGCACTCTTCACATCCATTTGATAGACTTTGAAGTCTTTATATGCTGCATAAGCCAGGAACAGCCTTATGGCTTCAATATTAGCAATAGGGGCAAAGGTCTCATCATAATCGATTCCTTCCTCTTGCTTATACCCTTGTGCTACCAGTCTGGCTTTGTTCCTAACTATCACTCCATCCTTGTCCATTTTATTTCTATAGACCCACTTAGTGCCTATAATTGTATGATCTTTGGGGGCAGGGACAAGGGTCCAAACTTTATTCCTCTCAAACTCATTTAATTCCTCTTGCATAGCATCAATCCAATCCTCATCTGTTAAGGCTTCCTCCGTCTTCTTTGGTTCCATCTGAGACAGAAAACCAAAGTGAGCAGCATAGTTAGCTGTAGCCTTAGATCTGGTCATGACTTTCTCTTGGATATTTCCAATTATTTGATCTTGAGGATGATCTTTGAGGAATTTAAATGTGGTAGTTGGAGAGTCAGGTTCTGAATCTGAGTGATGTTGAGAACCTCGAGGTGAACTTATCTCCTCAGTCTCTATAGCAGTATTGTCAACAAACTGATTATCACTAAGATTATCAGTCTGAGTGACTTTAGCTCCAAAAGGATTGACGAACTCATCATCTTTCTCAGCTTGAGAATCCTTTGAAGCTTGTGATGATTTCATTGATGAACACACATCATCATCACTATCATCTCCTATGACATACATAGGATTTGACATGTTGATTTCCCTTGGCCTTTCAAGTTCACTCAGATTAACGGAGTCAGCTTGACTTTTCTCAGCTTGATCAATACTGTCTTCATCAAATGAAACATGAATTGATTCTTCAATGGCCTTTCTCCTAGAGTTATATACTCTGTAAAATTTGGAGATTGAGGAATAACCAACAAATATTCCAGGATCAGCTTTGGGTTCCAACTTATGGAGCTGATCTCTTTGATTCAGCACATAGCATTTTGAACCAAAGATATGGAAATAACCTATATTGGGCTTTCTAGACTTATACATTTCATATAAAGTATTTCCATGTCTTTTGACAATGATTGACCTATTCTGAGTATAGCAGGCTGTACTAACAGCTTCATCCCAGAAATAGAGTTTCAATCCTGCCTCACATAGCATTGTCCTTGCAGCCTCAATTAAGGTTCTATTTCTCCTTTCAGCAACTCCATTTTGTTGTGGAGTTCTGACAGATGAGAAATTTTGTAATATTCCTTTTTGTTCACAGAAGCTTTCAAGGGTTGAGTTCCTGAACTCAGTCCCATGATCACTTCTTAGTTTCTTTACAGACAAACCTTTCTGCAACTCTTCCCTTTTGATGAAACTTATTATCTCCAGGGCAGCCTCACTTTTGGCTTTTAGGAATATTACCCAGGTGAATCGTGAGAACTCATCTACTATCACCAGAGTGTACTTCTTGCCACTTAGGCTTGGAGTACTTATGGGTCCAAACAGATCCATATGCAACATATGCAATAGGTCTGTTATTGAAAAAGTTTGCTTTGATTTAAAGGACCCTTTATGGTGTTTCCCTTGTTCACAAGCTGAACACAATTTGCCTTTGACAAATGTGATTTTTGGAAATCCAGAGACTAACTCTTTATTGGACAGCATATTTATATTCTTAAAGTTCAAATGAGACAAACGTTTATGCCATAACCAACTCAGCTCAGGAACATAATGGGAATACAAGCAGGTTTCATTATTAGGATCAGCAGAATTAAGATCAAGTAGATACACATCTCTTTCTCTTTTAGCTATTAATACAGGCTTTCCCTTAGCATTATAAATTGTTCCTGCTTTCTTCCTAAAAGTAACAACATTGTCCTCATCACACAATTGACTGATACTAATCAGGTTGTGTTTGAGGCCTTTGACATATGCAACTCTCTGGAAAGTGACTTTACCAGCTTGCATCTTCCCATAGCCTTTGGTTCTAACATGGGAGTTGTCACCAAACGTTACTTTAGGACCTTCATCTTCCTGGAAATCACTGAGAAGTCCTTTCCATCCGGTCATGTGCCTTGAACATCCACTATCCAAGAACCATTTACTTGAACCCTGCACATGATATAAAACTAAACACATTAGTTTTGCTTGGGAACCTACTTCTTGGTGGGTTTAGATGAGGAGCACTTAGCAGCTTCATCTTGTTGAACTGACTGCTCAGCTTGAGCAGGAACTGAATCCTGTGTAGGCTGATCAGTTTGTTCTTGCTCAGGCCTTGAGATTTCAGCATCACAGTCCTTAGCCTCATGACCTCTACTTATGCATTTGTAGCATCTCCTTCTTCCAATGATGACAGGAGGTAGAGTGTCTAACAATCCTTGTGAGAATTTACTTTCAGTTTTAGGATTGTATGTGGTGGATAACTTCTCAACTTTCTTTGCAAGCTGATTCACCTGGTGATCACTGACTTTGGACTTACCTTTGTCAGGTCTCTGTTTGTTATCCTGAGAAGATTGACTAACAACCTTCTTCTGCATGACTTTGGACTTACCTTTGTCATGCTTACTGGACTCACCAGTTTCAACAGGTTTGGACTTACCATTGTTGATCTTCTTGGACTTACCAAGATCAACAACTTTGGACTTACCATTGTTGTGATTTGACCTCTGACTTACAGTGGTCTTCCTGTTCTTATAACTTCTCTACGAGCCAGAGAATTTTGTCTTTTGAAAGGATTTGGATTAAGCCTTTCTATGACTGAAGTTCTTTGAACAGGCTGAGTGCTTAATCTGTCCAACACAGACTTACCATGTTGTTTGGATGTTGAGCACTCATTACCATGATCTTTGGCCTTCACAAACATATTAAATTTTAGGCTTGGATCATGTCGTTTCTCTGAGGCTGACTTCTGAGATTCAATCATTTGTCTATCTTCCTCAGAATATGTACTTGCTATCTCATCATCAGCTACATAAGCTGCTGTTTGATAGTCACCTCCAAGTACAGCCTTAACCTGTTTAGGTATCTGTTGGTTTATGCACTGTTCAGCAAGCTTTGATGACTTACACCAAGACTCAGTGATATTTTGAAGTTGATCAGCTTTGTCTTTTGCTTCCTGAAGTTCTTCACTAAGAAGTTTATTAATGTGCCTCTGACATTCAAGGTCACACTGTGTTTTCTTACCAACATCAATGAGAGATTTATTTTCCTTAATCTCGTCCTTCAGTTTTGCAATTTCAGCTTTGAGGTTAGTCTGAGACTTAAGGATGGTCTTGAAATCATTTAGCAAATAATCAAAAGCAAGACCTTTCTCCTCA
This sequence comes from Pulicaria dysenterica, assembly GCA_947179395.2. Lineage (NCBI taxonomy): Eukaryota > Viridiplantae > Streptophyta > Magnoliopsida > Asterales > Asteraceae > Pulicaria > Pulicaria dysenterica. The sequence continues at coordinate 21,954,725 of OX359293.1, forward strand.
TCTGTATAAGAGTAGAAATTACTGACCTTGTACATGGAAGCAGGATCCCAATCACTCAGTTTGCTGTTTTCCTCAGCTTCCTTCATGTCAGCTTCAAAGATTGATTCGGACTGACCATAATCAACCTCATCCAATTCTAGCTCTTCATCTTCTTGAGCCATTATACATACATTATCATCTGAGGTGGATGATTCTGTATCCCAGGTTTCAGCATATAAACCTTTTCCACTGGGTTTGTCTTCAGGCTTTGATTTCTTGAGCAGAGTGTACTTCTTCTTGTACTTATCAGCTCTATAAGCATTCTTATCAACAACAGATGTTGATTCTACCTTCTTAGATCTGCACTCAGCAGCTATATGCCCCTTTTTCTGACAGTTGAATCACACAGCATTCTTGGGATCAAAGGAACTCTTCCCTTTGCTCCTGTCAGATCTTCCTCTTCCCCTTTGAGCTTTTCTCAAACGTCTGGCTAACATGGCCATTTGCTCAGTGATGGTCTGAACATCATCAGTATCACTTGAGTCTGAGTCTGAGTGATTAGCTTGAGATTCTGACTCAGTCTCAGATTCAACAACCATAGCTTTTGAACCTTTCTTCTTCTTCTGTGCAACTAATGCAACTTCTGTTTTGTCCAAAGATTCTTTTAGTTGTTGTTCAGAAGCTCTTTTGTGTTCTATGATATGTTCATGATTCAGCAAGAACCCATAGATGGACTGTAGGTTATACATGTGTAATGTTTCTCCAGCCCTTAGTGCAGTGGTTACTTCATTGAACCTTTCTGGTAACACATCCAGAAATTTCAGCACGAGCTCAGCTTCATCTCTCTTTACACCTACACTAAGTAGGTCATTTATCAAGCAGTGAAACCTTGTGAAAAAATCTGCCAACGTTTCATTCTTTTTTGAAAATAAGTTTTCATAAGATCTATTCAAGTGATTCTTCTTTTGCTGCTTGACCAGATATGTGCCCTCATAAGTGACACTCAGCGTATCCCAGATATCCTTTGCGGTTTGACACCTAGTTACAGTGCGCAGGAATTCATTAGTCAGGGAATTCGCTAGAACACTCTTTACCTTGTCATCTATATTGAAGAGTTTCCAATCTTCATCAGTCCAGGATGCAACAGGCTTTCTTGTTTCCTTGTCAGATTTTCCAAGAGACGTATCACTGACAGTAGAGGGAATCTTGGGGATTATTTGTCCTTTTGTGATGACTTCCGACATACGGTTATCAATGGACTTTAGGAAGAGCATGGCTCTGAACTTCCACATAGGATAGTCAGATCCATCAAATATGGGACATCCTTTAGCAGAGATCTAAGGAAAGTTTGATGGAGTATTGCTTGTCGACATTTCAATCTTTCTGAGAATCTTGAACTATTCAACTGATGAAATCGTTCAGCCTGCTCTGATACCAGTTGTTGGTCCCTTGTATGAGAGAGTAACAACAAGCAACAGGTGTGTAGAAGGGGGGTTGAATACACTTTCTGCGGAAATTGAACAAATCAAAGAAAAGTGTCACACACAGTAAATCAAACCACAATCAATCAAATGCTTTTATTAATCAGAAGATGATTACAATGCTTTGAATAAGAAGATGATTACAATGACTATCAAGTAAGCAACTCTTGATATATAATCACCTAATATAAATCTCTCAATTCTCTTAAACTTAGATATCTATAATTAACATATAATTATAGATACCGACGACTCTCTAAACAGGATTTACACAGATTGAATCACATATGATAACTTACCAATATCACAACTGATGTGATAATTTGAACACACGAATATCTTTGGCAATCTGTGAGTATCTTGATACTGAATCAAGATTCGTAACACATACGATGAGGTGAGGTTTGGCTCTGCAACACTTAGTTGTTTTTTTAATCAAAGTCGTACCTCTAAACTTATCAGGAGATAAGTATTTATAATCCTGTTGCTACGGTTCCTAACAAACTAGACTTAGCCTAATTCGCTAACTAACTTTCGGATAAACCGGAATCTTGAATCTTGAATCTTCTTATCTTGAGTCTTCAATCTTCAATCTTGATTCTGAAGTCTTCTTATCCGCTCCGTAGATATAGGGAGAGATAAAGATGAATTTAAAACATATTTAAATTATCTTTAAACTGACTTCATTACTCGGACTGAGTTACTCACCTTGAAACTCATCAAGCTGAGTTCTTCGAGAACAAATCTGAATTCATACATGAACTAACACGTACATTGATAAACTCATCCTTAGAAGTCTAACTTAGTTGACTAAAACATATTTAGCAACTCTGTCGATCTGACTCTGCTTTTGAGCTGAGTCACTCAGCTTGAAACACATCAAGCTGACTACTCGATATATACCTTATGTGACATACACAGATTATTAAACATATTAACAAACTAAGGTATAATATAAACTGATCAACATATGCTCAGCTTATATTCAACTTATACTCAGTCTGAATCACTCTAAGTGTTCAGTCTGACTAAGCTTCATAATTCTGTTTAAGTTATATGTAGAACTCATCTTACAAACTTAACTTTGTCTCATCAAATTCAAACTGATGAGATCATTTTCCCAACATGACCAATAATGGATGAACCTAAAATGATTCAAAACATATCCCAACAATGATATCTAATGACAACCATGCAAGATGTATCATTTCTAATAACAAACTTAACATGGAATTAATAAAATCAACCATCATTCTTGAATATCCATATGCTTAAACATGAAGGAGTTATCCTACCATACTTTCACACATGAACATGGTAAGCTTAGACATACTAAGTTGATAAAACACAATTGTATTCAAGATCAAACATGCATATTTGAATCAAGTCAACATAAAAGTCAAATATATTGCCATAACTAGCCAAGAATCATCTTGGCCCAAGTGAAATGAGTTTAGTTATCCATATACATCAAGATTAGTACTTCAACATCTGGAACACATGGGTACATAATTGAAATCAGAAATGGAAAGAGTATACCCAAGCTAAGCAATGATAAAACTAATGAATCCAAGCTCCAAGATGTTTTTCCAAGACTTCAAATCCAATCTCTCCACCTTAAAATCACCAAGAAATGTTCCTGGAGTGTTAGGGTGCTTGGGGAGAGTGTTTGGGGGTGTTGGTCCGAAATATGGTAAAAAATTGGAACTCTTGTGCAAATGGCAGATTCTGCCATTTAATGTGCTGTAACAGAACTTCCTACGGCCGTAGGAAGTATCCTCTACGGCCGTAGAGATGGCTGGAACGGTGTTTCTCCACACGCAAGATTCTGTCACTCAACCAACACACGCAATAAATCTGTCAGATAATGATGGCTGCGGATAAGGTGTTCCTATGGCCGTAGTAAATTCTTTCTGCGGCCGTAGGGTGTCTGGTTAAACCTTCTAGAAGAACAATCTCCTACGGCCGTAGGCAATATCTTTAGCGGCCGTACGGTGGTCTTTTTCACCAATCTTCATCTTTCTTCTATTCTTCCCTTGTTTTGCCCATTTATCTTACTTAAAGCTCTTTTTAACCTGCATGGTGAATGTTAAGTATAATAGATCAATTATAACAAGAATCACCTTGGATTTGGGCTAAGTACGGGGTATTCAAGCATGTAAAACATGCATAAAAACGCATATATCAGGCTTGGGCCTTAATAAGGTTTATTATATAAATAGCCTTTAAGGTTTAAGGAATCACATAAGATAATCACATTTGCAAGATAGAAACCCTAGCCTCCTCTCTCTCCCCTCTCTTGCGTCGAACTCAAAGAACCCCGGGGATTCTCGGTTTTTGTGATCGATGACACAGACACACGCAAGCCTCGCGTATTCGAGTTTGGTGATATTCTCAGGCGGTCTAGCAGCCAGTTCGAGGTGGTGCAGTAGCGGTGTTCTACCTTTAGCTATCTGGATTGAGGTTTCAAGATTACTGCTGAAAGGTATAACTTTTATTCCCTACTTGCTTTTAGTTTCGGTACGAGTTAGATGAGATCACTGGAGGGGGTTTTAGTTTTATTCCGCTGTGCATGTTATATGATATGTTTTTATACCCTACAAAACCCTTTAGTGGTATCAGAGCCACTTCTAACCTCGTAGGGAACTTGTTAGGTCTCTTTTATCATGATGAATAGGTTTATACTTTATCAAAGTTTTAACCTTTTTCATTTATCCAAGTGTTTTTGAAAATCAAGTTTAGATTTTTAAATTGGATAATGATAGGTTTTGATAAAAAGAGTTTAAAGGTTTAATTTTTATTTTGTTATTATTGTTTGCGATGGAAGTAACCGGCGGTGGTGGAACCGCCATGAACGGCAATGGCTTGCGACGGGAACCACCGAGGATGGCAGCGTCGGCGGTCAGCTTCGGCTGGTTGGTCGGCGTCGGCTGCCCTCTGCGCTGCTACCAGATGCATAGGCGGCAGGTGGTGGTCGGCGGCGGCAGTGAGGACGTGGGGGCGGCCCAGCGGCGGCCTACTGCCTGCGGCCCTGGTCAAATCGGCCCAAGTGCGAGGTCGGCCTACCGAATCTCTTTTGGCCCATTTTTTAGGCCCAAAAGTATTTTAGGTTTAGTTTTGGGTAACACCAAACAGGATTAAATCTAAAAGTTTTCAATAAGTTTTTTTTATATAAAACTTATGTTTAAAATATTTAATTTTAATCATGATTATTTTTGTAATAATCAAGTATTTGTTGAAATTAATTGTTTTAGTATTTTTAAATCGCATAACAATAATTAATGACAATTATTAAACCATATGATTTTAACAGATAGTTAAAATCAAGTTAATTCATCAGGATGTGATAATTAGAGATCAATTGTTTGTATGTATTATTTTAATACATGTTTGGGACGCCCTAGCCGAGCCCTAGACCTTGTGGATTGTTTTATTTTTCTGCACTTGTGGTTGTGATTGTTTTTTTTTCTATTCTATGGTGTGGGGAGGCCTGCGTGCCACTTACAACCCCTATTCTAATATGTAAAAGTACTAGATTAGCGGGCCTGCGGGCCTTTGATTATCTTGTAATTTTTTCTAGTCTCTAGTTTTTAAATAGATTAGTATAGAATAGACTTGAAGCTGATTCAAAGGAACAAGGAGCAAAAAGCAGGATTGGATGCAGGAGCCAGTGGGAGCTTGAGAATGCCATGCCATGTGTGTTGTTTTCCACTTAGGTTTTGGACCGTCGGGTTTTTCGTGTGGCTCACGAAACCGACAATAGTTGAGGGCAAGGCTAAGGCATAGTTTGTTTGTGGTTGTTTTATTTCTTTACATATTATATATATGCGTCGTTGTGATTCTCACGATGAAATAAAACAAGGGTTTTAATAATAGATAATTATTAAACAGTTGTTTTTAAAAATCTTAGATCAGTGTGCTACCCACCTAATGGTACACCTTTCCTGTTAAATGGTACTCGGGTGTCATAAGTGACCAAACCTTGGGCATTCGGGTTCAAACCATTGCGGGGAAGGGTGTGAAAGACTCTGCGATAATCGGGAGTCCCAGCCCAAAATGCACTAGAGGGACTAACACATGCACAGTTCTTGTAGCCGATGTCCCGCGGATCTAGGAGTCGTGTCCAGGTAGGATACGATTGGTATAGGTTTACCTACCAGAAATAGCATTGTCCCGGTGGGAAGTGCCCAAACCTTGCATCGGGAAATGTGAAATATGGATCCTAGTCTAATAATTTATTTTTAAAAAGGTAATAATTATTAGAAGATATAATCATGTTACTGAATCGGTTTTATCTTTTCTTTTTCTGTAGATGTCTATTTTATCTGTTATTCCATTTTATTCACCTAAGGAATCTCTAAGCCTCATCTTCGGTAAGTGGAAGCTTTCAGGTCCAAACTTTGTTGTTTGGAAGATGCATCGAAAGAATGTTTTAAATGTACAGGGAAAGCTACACATCCTAGAGACATTGTCTCCAGAACGACCAGGGGTAGATGCCCGGGATAGTGAGTATGATGCTTACTATCAGTATCTGGCTGACGAATCCGATGTTATGTCGATTCTCATTCTCACAGCTTCATCCGAGTTTACGGATGATATCCGGGAGAAGTCATCTTTTGAGGTCGTTCAGGTACTGGAGCGTAAGTTCAAGTACAGTGAACGAATATGTCGTATCTTGCTGGTGAAGGAAATTCTTTCAGCGAAAATGAAAGAAAACCAGCCGATTAGCGATCATCTCATTAACATGAGAAGGCTCTTGGATTGCTATGAAAGTTTTGGGTCAAAATCAAAACCACATGAGTTAGTTATGCTCTTGTTTGGTTCTTTGTTGGACTATTACCAGAGAAGGGTAATGTACGTCCTCGGTGATTTTGAGAAGACCGTCGCGGAGCTGCACAAGATCCTTATGTGCATCAGCGATGAGTTGAATCCAAAGCAGCTAGAGTCAACAGTTGTGGACCATATGCAGGAAGATGACTGGTTGGAAGAGCTTGGAGAAATTTGTTGCCCAGACTGTGGCAGCAAGGATTCATGCGAGCACTCACTCGACATAGATCAGATGGACATTGGTTCTCCCAATTACTCAGGTATCTTTATGATAGATTGTCTTATTACTTCTTATGAATCATGGGTATTGGATACCGGATGTGGTAATCACATATGCAATCATTTGCAGGGATTCAAGAGAAGTAGGAAGCTAAGACAAGGAGATATGGACATGCGGGTAGGCGAAGGCTCCATGGTTGGTGCTGAAGCTGTAGGAACATATTGTCTTAGTTTGCCTTCGGGCATGGTCTTAGAACTAGAACCTTGTTATTATGTTCCTAGACTAATCAAAAATGTTATCTCGTTTGATTTGCTTATAGACTGTGGTTTTAACTATGTTATGAATAGTAAAGTGATTTCTTATTTTAAAAATGATGTTTTATATTTTAAAGCTATTCTACAAAATGTTCTATACACGTTAAATCTAGATAACGATGAAAAAGACATATATCATATAAGTAAAAGATCCAAGAGTAACTTGAATCAGACTTACCTCTGGCATTGTTGTTTAGAACATATAAATGAGAAACGCATAGAGAAGCTCCGAGATGACGGAATTCTAGAACCATTTGACTTGGAGTCATTGCGAATCTTGTTTGTCTGGTAAAAAGACAAAGCAGCCTTTCAACAGTGAGAATGAAAGGGCTAGTGAGTTACTGGAGATAATACACACAGATGTGTGTGGACCCTTTACTCCAGAGGTTAGAGAAGGATACCGGTACTTCATTACCTTTACTGATGACTTCAGTAGGTTCGGTTATGTCTATCTCATGAGACTTAAATCTGAAAGTTTTGACAAGTTCAAACAGTTTCAGAATGAAGTACAGAATCAGCTGGACAAGAAGATAAAGCTGTTTCGGTCCGACCGAGGTGGTGAATATCTGAGTCAGGAATCCGACGATTATTTGAAGATAAAGCTGTTACCGTATACACCTCAGATGAATGGTGTGTCGGAAAGGAGGAATCGTATATTACTTGACATGGTACGATCAATGATGAATCGAAGTTCATTGCCTTTGTCGTTTTGGGGGCACACACTCGAGACAGCGGCGTTCATGCTGAATCGGGTTCCGACTAAATCGGTTGAAAAGACACCGTTCGAGGTATGGACGGGGAAAAAGCCCAAAATGTCTTTTCTCAAAGATGGGGATGTGAGGTGTATGTTAAGCGAACATTCACGGATAAACTCAATCCCAAATCAGATAAGTCTATCTTCGTGGGTTATCCCAAGGAAACCATGAGATTCTATTTCTATAAACCAGATGAGAACAAAGTTTTTGTTGCTCGTAAATGGGTGTTCTTGGAAGTGAAGTTTCTAAACTCAGAAACTCCAAGAAAAGAAATAGATCTTCAAGAAATTGAAGAGGAAGAGATAACACCACCACCGATAATCGAACCTGTGGTTCAACAAAGAATTGTTGAATCTCAACCCGAGTCTGTGGTTGAGGAAGAAGTACAAACACAAGACCTTCGCAGATCTAGTAGACCTCGTCATGAGCCAGATAGGTATCTATGATTCCTTGTTGCTCAAGACGAAGGAATCTTTTAGAACCCACCACCTACCAAGATGCTGCCTCAGGTTTAGAATCTGAGAAATGGCTAGAAGCCATGAAGGCAGAGATGCAATCCATGTATGACAACCAAGTTTGGAAGTTAGCGGATTTGCCTCAACACAGCAAAGCTGTTGGGTGCAAATGGGTCTTCAAGAAAAAGACAGACATTGATGGAAAGGTGCATACTTATAAAGCTAGGCTAGTGGCAAAAGGTTTCACGCAAACACATGGTGTTGACTATGATGAAACTTTTTCCCCCAGTAGCAATGCTTAAGACCATTAGAATTCTTATGGCCATATCAGCATATTTTGACTATGAGATATGGCAGATGGATGTCAAAACCGCCTTACTTAACGGGAAGTTGACAGAGGACGTATATATAATACAACCGGATGTTTTGCGGATCCAAAGAATCCTAATAAAGTATGCAAGTTGCTAAAATCCATTTATGGGTTGAAGCAGACATCTAAAAGCTGGAACTTACACTTTGATTAGCGCATCAAAGAGTTTGGTTTTACCAAAAATGAGTTCGAGTCATGTGTTTACACTAAAGAAATAATATTTGAAAATTGTAAAGAAATAAGAGAAGAAAGAAGTTTGTATTGTGAAAATAGTTAAAGAAATATGTTTGTATATATAGAGGGGAAAGGATAAGTTTATATATATATATATATATATATATATATATATATATATATATATATATATATATATATATATGGGAATGCTCAAATGAGAATAGGAAATTAAATGAGAATGGAAGACTCAATCACAGCCGTTCATTTTGTAAGTTGAATTCATGGATGGAGAGCGTGGAGGGATAAAGTGCGACAGGGTGCATGTGATAAATTCATAAAGATATAATGTTGTTAGAACCCAAACCTTCTAAATGTACCAGCAAAATTTATATATTTATAATTGATTATCATCAAAGAATTTGTTAAAAATTACACTGTAAAATGAAATATTCTGGTTATGAAAAATGACTTTAAGGTTTGTTTTGTTATTGCATAAAAAAGACTTAATTGTGAAGTAACTCTTTGTGATCCGTCCTCCGAAGTTAATTAAATCTTCAAACTCATTCAGAACAAAAGTAAGTCACATGTCTAAACAGAATCTGCAAGAAAATAACCAATAGTAGAAATCGCATTCATATGAATAATATGAAATATCACATAAGGAACAAGTCACATTTTTGTATGGCTGATTTCTTGAATGTTAGGCCTCCCCTGATTCACTGCTTTAAAAATCTAGCATAAAAGAAAGTTAAAATTTTGAAAACATTCCCACCTACAACACCATTAAATGATATTTGGTTACTAATAATTCTAGTTGGATTTCAATTATGTCCCTTGCGTAAGTTGCGTTACATAAATGAGTTTGATGAGATCGTAAAGATAGCAATTAGGGATGAGCTAATTTAAGAATGCTTTTTTGAACAACAAATTTAAGAATGTTAATAACATAGAAAATAGGCAGAACCTTCGGATCAATTTGAGAGTGGCTATGAACTTTACAAGCTTCTTTCTTCCCATTCCTCTTAAAGTGTGTCGTAGCTATAGTCATATCTTCATAGCACACTATTGCATTCTTTAAGCAATTTTTTAATGACGCATTAAGCAATTGACCAAAACCTTGAACACAAATAAAAAACCCTAACTAACTTTTCTGAATTTGAAATCATCCTCTCCATCAGAATCTTCACAATAATAACCTTAATTTGGTTGATCTTGGATGTCGACATAGGGAGATAGGAAGAGGCGAGAATGAGGAAGATTGAGGCATCGTCTTTCTTAGATAATAAAAATTAAGGTTAATGATGCATGATGATTTCCAGCAAGTAGGCATCTGAAGGTGGCTTTGGATTAGCGATTCATCAAATAAACGATGAAACTGGGAAACAAAATTGAGGAATTATGGCCTGTTCTCGAGTTTTTTTATGAAGGGAATGGAAGGAGTGGGAAAGAAAGAAAGGAAAGGGAAGGATACAAAAACTCCTCCTCCTAATCATCCCAAAAGTGGGAGGGAAGTTTTTATACTTAAAAATGCAGAAATTGCCCCTCCTAATCCCTCCCAACCCTTTCCTTCCCCTCTTAAAAAAACTTAAGAACATGATTTCTCCTCCCAATCCCTCACAGCCCTTTCCTTCCCCTCCTTAAATTAACTCGAGAACATACCGTTAGGGTTTTGCATCAGCGACTTTTTGAAGGTAGAGAATATGGGAAACAGGTTTTCATGGAAACAAAAAATTCGGAAGAGAGAGAGGCGGGGAAAGTCACGTGTTAGACTTTCAAGAATAGTTAACGAGGGGGAAAAGTAAATTTTCATGTCCTAGAAATTACGTATCCTCTATTTACTTATTTATTAGAGAAGCTAGATGTGTGTGTGTGTTCAACGGTCATATAGCCCTTGGTAAAAAATAAGTTTTTTTATTACTTTCAAAAATAGCCGTTGGTAAAAAATAATTAAGAAAGAAGGAAACTGATTTTGGGTTCACTCGGTTACAACAACCCGAAATAGAGGAGGAAGGGGGACCCAAAGGGTCTGTAGGGGTGTACCCGAAGGTACCTGCCGAACCCGATGGGATTCGGCTCACCCGCTAGGGTGGCCTTACTAAACAGTCGTAGTGATACACTCATCACTGTAACGTAAGCACCAATTTCTTTTTTATTTTCACTTTTCAGTAAAAAACACGTAATATTTATAATATAAATAGAGTAAAAGTTTTAAAACTTAAACTACTTATAAATAAAATAACTAAAATACTACAATCTGATAATTAACTAAGACTAAAATACTACAGCGAGATAGATTTGGTGTCACTAACGTAACTAGAATAGTATCAGGATTTAGTGTCTCAAGTTTGGCGTCTATATCTATGTAGGTAAAATACACATTAACACCGTCAAACCTACTCGTAAGGCAAATTAGTGACTCGAAATCAATGTTAGACTTCAAGAACCAACTTGTAGTTATTTCATATTGGGCGTAGTAATACAAGTTAGTAAATTTGTGAAACCTCCTATGCATAAAAGAAAGTAAGAAATCCAAAAGGCTACAGCCAGAGATGCATTAGCGTGTACTTCTTGCCGCTACAATAATAAGGGAACGAGTACTCGTTAACTTCCCCACTATAATATCAATTTACTATGATCTTATTTGGGCGGGCATTTGGAGACAATAGTAAATAGTGATGATAATTTTATGTGTACTCGAAAGAAAAAAGTAGAAAATGAGAAGAGAGTTGTGTGTGTGTGTGTATAGAGAGAGACCAAATTATACATATTCCCCCAAATTATGAGCCAATCACGAACCCATCGAAATGAACATAACGAGCAACAATCCCCATTTTCGATCATTATAATGTATAACGACCACTCATTAATGGTGCTCTAGGATTAGATCATTTGTTTTGTAAAATAACAATCTTACCAGTAACCATAGACAAGGAATATAATTTTAACTTCACGTGGATACGTATTACGGATACCTCTTGACATTATCCTATGATTTCTCTTGTTAGTTATAAGAGATATCTAGTTGCCATGTATATAGGATTCTTTTGTTGTAATTGTTATCTTTTCTTTGTTTATCCTTGTACTATATATTTGACTCTCTTCAATGATATACGATTAAGTGATTGAATCCTAAATACCTTACATGGTATCAGCCTAACCCTACGGTCCTTTTTCACGCCGCTGCCTTCTTTTCTTCTTCTTCCTGCCATCGTTTTCATGGCTGCAGGCGACAAATCTGATTCCTCTCTTCCTCTCTCAACCCTTCTCCATTTACTTACTATCAAACTTTCCTCTTCTAACTATCTGTTATGGCGAAACCAGGTTCTTCCTATGCTTGGTTATCAGAATTTAACCGGACATATTGATGGCTCCCTTACTTCTCCTTCTGCCACTATCACTGTCGACGACAAAATTTCTCCCAATCCTGATTTTGTCTCATGGCGTGAGGATGATCAACGTGCTCTTCTTATTCTTCAATCTTCTTTATCTGAAGAAGCCATGGCTGAGGTTCTTGGTCTTACCACTGCTCGTGATGTCTGGAGTGCCCTTGAAGCTGCCTATAGTCATGATTCTGTGGAACGCATGCAATCCCTTCGTGATTCTCTTCGTCAGTTGCAAAAGGGTTCGATGTCTGTTGCCGATTATGGTCGCCAGTTTCGCTCCCTATGTGATCAGCTTGCTGCCATTGGTCATCCTGTTGATGACTTGGATAAATCACACTGGTTCTTATGTGGCTTGGGTCCATCTTTTGAAACTTTTTCAACCGCACAGCGTGCAGTAAAGCCACGCCCTTCCTTCCGTGATCTGCTCTCTCAAGCAGAAGGTCACGATCTGTTTTTAAAGTCTCTACACGGTTCAGCAGCCCCTCAACCCCTCAAGCCGCCTTTGTTGCTGATCAGTCTCGTAGTTCTTCGCATACATCCGGCCGTGGGTCGTCTTTTCACCACAACAGTCGTCAATCTTCTGGTCGTGGTTCTTCCTCTGGTGGTCGTGGTCGTGGTCGCCGACCGCCTCACTGCCAATTATGCCGGAAAGATGGACATTATGCGAATAAGTGTCCGGCTCTTGCTACTTTTGCAAACAACACACCATCTCTTGATGCGAATCTTGCGACTGCCTTTCATTCAAGCTGCCATGTTACTGACAATACTCCTGATTGGTACGTTGATTCGGGTGCCACCGCTCATATGACGCCATCTCCTGGAAATCTGGATTCGGCAAAGCCTTTCTCTGGTAATAATCATGTAACCTTTGGTAATGGTTCATCTCTTCCTATCTCTCATATTGGTATGTCTAAGGTTACTCCAGATCTTCAACTTCTTGATGTTCTTGTGGTGCCTCATATTACCAAAAATCTCTTGTTTATTAGTAAGCTAACACACGATCACCATGTTGATATCATTTTCTCTGATTCTTATTTTGCAATTCAGAATCGTCTCACCAAGACCATTCTAGCTCAGGGAAGACTTGATCGTGGACTTTACATCCTTGAACATGGTCAAAAGGCTTTTTTGGCGAATCTTTCTGCAGCACATAAAGCCTCTTTTGAAGTTTGGCACACTCGTTTAGGGCATGTGCCTTTTGATATTATTTCTTTTCTTGCTAAGTTAGGACGTTTGTCTGTTACTTCACTTTTGCCAAAGCCTCATTTATGTTCTTCCTGTCAATTGTCTAAAAGTAAACGTTTGCCATTTGAGTTAAATTCTAAACGTTCTTTACATGTATTGGATTTAATTCATTGTGATTTGTGGGGGCCTTCTCCGGTTCCATCCACTGACGGATATAGATATTATATTATTTTTGTGGATGATTATTCTCGCTTTACATGGTTCTATCCTCTTAAGACTAAAACGGAGGTTTCTATTGTCTTGCCGGCATTTTTGCAGTTTGTTCAGACTCAATTTTCTTGCAAACTAAAAACCTTTCAAAGTGACGGTGGAACTGAATTTCTAAATTCCCGGATACGTTCTCTTTTTGTGGAAAATGGGACACATCATCGTATTTCATGTCCTTATACGCCACAACAGAATGGGCGGGCGGAGCGTAAACATCGTCACATTACCGAGATGGGTCTTGCTATGCTTTTTAATGCTCATGCCCCGGCTTCCTATTGGGTGGATGCTTTTATTTCTGCCACATATATTATCAACAGGCTGCCATCCAAGCTTCTTGATAACAAGAGCCCATTTGAGTTGCTCTTTGGTTCTTCACCGAATTATGATATCTTTAGAACCTTCGGTTGTCGTGTTTTTCCGTATCTTCGGGATTATGCTCAACACAAGCTTGCTCCTCGTAGCATTTCATGTGTTTTTATTGGTTACAACACCAGTTATAAAGGCTACCGTTGTTTGGATTTGTCCACTTCTCGTATTTATACGACCCGGCATGCTCAATTTGATGAAACAGCTTTTCCTTTCATGGGCACCATGAAGCAAGTTGATTTAGCATCTTTGGTGTTCTCTACTTTTCGAGAATCCTCAGCCGTAAACGAGGCTTCTCCATCGCCTCCTGCCTCTGTTCCACAACCTGAGCCTGAGTTGCAAACCCGGCCTACCACATCGTGTCCCCTTTGTGAAGATGGCACGTCGTCTTCTTTGCCACATGTGTCAAATTCCGACACACCTTCTGCCCCACCTACGCCGCCTGCTACACCGGCTAACCCACCTACACCTCCACCAGCTTCTTCTACTTCAGCGCACCCTATGACTACTCGATCTAAAGCCGGTATCTTCAAGCCCCTTCATATTGCTGATCTCACACAGCTTATGCATCATCCTCTTCATGCAGCCCTTCTTTCAAGTACTGAACACAAAGGAGTTAAATCAGCACTTAAACAGCCGGAATGGTATGCTGCTATGCAAGATGAAATGTGTGCTTTGCAAAATAATAATACATGGGTCTTGGTTCCCAGACCCCCTTCTGCGAATGTTGTAGGCTCTAAGTGGGTTTTTCGCACAAAGTACAAGTCGGATGGCACGGTTGATCGACTTAAAGCACGCCTTGTTGCTCAAGGTTTCACTCAGGTTCCGGGTCTTGATTACTCTCTTACCTTTAGCCCTGTGGTTAAAGCATCTACTGTTCGCATCATTTTGTCTTTGGCTGTTTTAAATAAATGGTCCCTACATCAATTGGATGTTAATAATGCTTTCTTAAATGGGCATCTCAATGAAACTGTCTTTATGGAGCAACCTCCGGGTTTCATTGATTCCAAATTTCCCGGACACGTGTGTCGTTTAAAGAAAGCCTTGTATGGATTAAAACAGGCACCACGGGCTTGGTTTCATCGACTTAGTTCTTTTCTGCACCGCTTGGGTTTTGTTTGCAGTAGGGCGGACACGTCCTTGTTTGTTTATCAACAAGGCTCCTACACTCTTTACTTATTAGTCTATGTTGATGATCTCATTCTTACAGGTAATCATTCGGAGACTATTCGCCGTATTATTATGAATCTAAATAAAGAGTTTGCAATCAAAGATTTGGGACGTCTTAGCTACTTTCTTGGACTCGAGGTTACATACACTGATGATGGTTTGTTTTTGAGTCAAACCAAATATGCTACTGATGTCCTTACTCGTGCTCGTTTACTTGATGCTAAACCCGTAGCTACACCATTATTGACTTCTGATGTTCTGTCGACCAAAGGTGATCCTTTTGATGACCCTACTACTTATCGTTCACTTGTTGGGGCTCTTCAGTATCTTACGATCACTCGCCCGGATTTATCTTATGCGGTGAATCAAGTTAGTCAATATCTTCATGCTCCTACTAAGGATCATTTTCAGGCGGTCAAACGCATTCTACGGTATGTCAAAGGGACACTTTCATATGGCCTTTCCTTCAAGCATTCTTCTAAACCATCTTTGGTAGGATACTCAGATGCCGATTGGGCTCGTTGTCTCGAAACTCGGCGTTCTACTTATGGTTATTCAATTTTTTTGGGAGGTAATCTCGTCTCCTGGAGTGCAAAGAAACAGCCCACCGTCTCTCGCTCTAGCTGCGAATCGGAATATCGAGCTATGTCTAATACCGCTGCGGAAATCGTTTGGGTCACTCATCTTCTTAAAGAATTGCATGTGTTACCTCCTGATCGACCTACTATCCTTTGTGACAACCGGAGTGCTCTATTTCTTAGTCAGAATCCCGTTGCACACAAACGCGCCAAGCACATCGACTTGGACTATCATTTTGTTCGGGAACTTGTGTCCTCCGGTCAGCTTCACACACGTTATGTTCCTACCAAGCTTCAACTCGCGGATATATTTACCAAGAGCTTGCCTAGACCTCTGTTTGAGCATTTTCGCACTCAGTTGTGTGTTGGTCCTCCGCCGTTGTGCTTGAAGGGGGGGTATTACGGATACCTCTTGACATTATCCTATGATTTCTCTTGTTAGTTATAAGAGATATCTAGTTGCCATGTATATAGGATTCTTTTGTTGTAATTGTTATCTTTTCTTTGTTTATCCTTGTACTATATATTTGACTCTCTTCAATGATATACGATTAAGTGATTGAATCCTAAATACCTTACAATACGAATGGAGAATTGAGTTAATTTATACCCAACATAAATTTATCATGCATCTCTCCAAATATATAAACATTTAATACACCCTCTCTTAAATGTCATAATCTCTTAATTTTAAGTATTGCAAATATTTACATCTTGTACAAACAATTACAACACACTAGAAATAATAAGAAGTTAAGTAAATCATGAAAATCATAATTGGAAAGTTGAAATTATTAAATGAAGTAATTAGGTCGAGTTAATGACAATCTTATATATCATTTTAATAACTAAAGCCTAATATAATAAATTCTTAAATAAATCAAGTCAATGTAGATTAAATTTATAACTAAAAAAATTTAATAATTAAACCTTTCATATTAAATATTGTATCATATAATAATTATTTTATATAATAAATTCTTAAATAAATCAAGTCAATGTAGATTAAATTTATAACTAAAAAAATTTAATAATTAAACCTTTCATATTAAATATTATATCATATAATAATTATTTTAACTAAGAATAACTAGAACTAATGAATCTAGATAACATATAATCTGAATTTATAAAAATTCCTGGACTTTTTAGATAGGTAATAAGTTAAATAAAATATGATTATAATGTCAACACTCTCATTGAATTTTAACAATCAATTTAAATTTTCATTGACCATGATAGTTTACAAAAAAACACACCACTCCTGTTTTGAAAACGCACAAATTGTTGAGGAGGACAAAAATGTTCGTCGCCACTACATTGCCCAAGTACAATACTAGCACTAAAATATATGTGTTAGACTACAATACTTTTCAAATGTGGATGAGAAAAATTGTAAGCTATTTTGTAACAGCATACACAGTGATAACCAACATTAATGTCATCAATTTTCGTTAAATAAGTATCACTAAGACCTAGTAGTGATAAGATGCATGAACCACAACATTAGCACTGAATTCTTTTTACAACCAAAACTTGAGGACCTTGTTCGTATTTGCCAGTAGCTAAATATCATTTGGTGAATTTTGTATTTATTTGTTATTGTAATAGTTAGCAACCGTAACAAACATCTATATGTCGGTTTTTTTATGAATATTGAACAAATGGCGGTAGGTTTGAACACAGGTCACGAACAAGTTAATTTTAGAAATTAAGTAGATCCTTAAATCAAAATATTTAAATGAATACTAGTGTCTAGTAAGGTACATGCGCTGCAGTAGCGCAAATGAAGCGAATATCTAGCTATCGATTGTGGTAGAGGATTAAGGTTAATTGTCGTAAGGAAGACATTTCACCATGATCTAGAGGTATAACTCTGAACTACATTACACTCCATTGGTCGATATGGAACCATATTTAGAAAACTCAAAACGTGTGCACCTTGTCAATAATTTGATAATGCTATAAGTGTTTTTAATAATTGTTAGAAAACATGTATGAGCATACATCCCACTCATTCCATACTCTTCCACATGCCACATCAGCGTCATATTTGATGAGCGTTTTATGTACCAGTTTTAAATTTATGAAATCCGAATTATTTTGTACGAATACAACACAAATAGGCAAGAGAACCTAATCGTACTATAGTATAGAAAATAAGTACGGGTGTCGAACACTTGGGGAAACGAGTATGATTACAATATAACTATACTAATTAAATATTAAACTATATTAAACTACTAAAAACAATTAAAAGCAATTAAGGAGGAATTTGTGGAATTTGCACTTTCAATTGAACTTTAACCATAACAAATCTAAATAACACCTTAAGCAATCCAAAGCAAGCAAAAAGCAAAGAACTTGATTAGTTTTAAACTATCAGAATGAATTTTTCCCTCCCTAGATTCGATTTCGCCTTTTCAAGTCGAATGATTTCAATTAAAGTTGTGCAATGGTTAACTTACTATCATATACTGATTTCTAAAGTGATTAGACTTTTAATCTAATTATCTCACCCTATAATTATGCCAATTATCAACCTTTACAGTCATGAGATTAATCAAAAAAATATAACTAGCCTATTTGGTTCGAATCAGGAAAGACTCAATCTTTTATGATTGTTTTTATGAACAAATCATTAAATTAACACATAAAAGGTCATTATATATTAATCATACACATTAAAGTTCCTATCTTTAGTTGTTTAAACCTAGTATTAGTCAATCAAAATTACCTATTTGATAATCAAGATTCAAGTTACATAGATTGATCCTCTAATTTATGAAAAATCAGTTTATAGACAACAAAAAACAGATCCCAAAACATATATGGATCTTTGATTAAGCTTTATTTGATAAATACATGATAAAAGTATCAAATATTAATGAAATCAAAAACTTCACATGGGTTCATCTCCTCTACGGAGGAAAACAGAGAATCTAGCCTAAAATAATCATAACAACACACTGGAATTCATTCAAAAACATCAAGAATAAAGATGGAACGAAAAATCGTACGAACATATGAAGAAAACCCTTGAAAACTCCAATCTTTAACCCTTGATCTTTAAAATTAAGCTTCAATCTTCCTTGAGTTGCTTCTTGAACATTTTTAGGAGTGGAATGAAGTTAAAGTTGGGTAAAGAACCCCTCAATTGATCTAGAGTTGTGTTTAAATAGAAAAGCCAAAATAGGGAGATCGCGCCACAATCTGGTAATGGACGCGTCATGATCCCTGGAATCATCGGGTTATCCTGACTCTTTCAAACTTTGAAACCGGCATTATCCACAAGTTCGTGTCACGATCCGAGGTGTTCTTACGTAATCCCACTTCCTCTTTAAACTTTGAATCTCATTCTTATCTGCATCATCGCGTCGCAATCTCTTGATTTTCACAAACTTTTTACATTTTCTGGAATTTTTTTCTCGTTTTAAGCTTCAAATATCATTGGCTTGTAACTTTTAGCCTGAAATAGATAAACAAAGGTAAAAAAAAAACACATTTTTGAACTATTTTAAATAATATTTGGCTAGAAATACCTGAATATCATATAAAATATATAATAAATAAAAGAGATATCACATATCATCTATTCCTTCCATTACATAACCCCCCACATACATCCCATACAACCATCTCATCTTTCAGGTATTTTCTTTTTTATTACAACTATTATTAATTTAAATAAGTTTTAATGTAATACAAGAAAGAATATAAAATTGAGTTAATTATGCCAATGGTCCCTTAATTATTCCATTATTTCACACTTGTTCCTTTAAGATGTGAAATTACGTTGATGATGCTTTATAGGAACACTTGTTACATCATTGGTCCTTGAAGGGACAAATATGAAATAATAGCAAGTTAAAGGACGAACGATGTAATTAACTCTAAAAATAATAATATTATTAAACATTAATAAAAATAATAATTGATATATGTCCTTATAAATATAGACACACACACAAAAAAAAAATATTATTATAATGTTCATCCTTTAGATTTACCCAAATTTCACATATAGTCTTTAGAAACATGAAATGGCTTTTTTTTGTACTTGAAGTAGACAAAACTAACACTCAGAATTAATTAGTTGTAATCACCAACTTATTAAATAATTAAATAAGTCAAAAATACGCCTTTGACCAATACTGATGCTTGATTGACTAATCAAGTACTCTTATGGTCAAAACCTTAAGTGGATCAGACAACACACATGACATGTATCTCTGATGCTCCCACTAGCATCCATGGCGGTTTTCTCTTTCCGTCTTGCTCCTCGTCTCTGAAATATTACATTTACAAATATCAAACTAACCTATACAATTTTGAAAAATCTAGAGCCCTATTACAAAGAAAATACAAAGGCACGCAGACACGTTAAAACTAGTACTTTTACATAACTGAATAGGGGTTGTAAGTGGCATGCATGCCTCCCCACACCGGATAAAATAAGTGCAATCAACCACAACAAGAAAATAAAAGCAACACAGTGATCAGCCTAAGTCGTTGGCTTATACAATAATAAATTTAATGGCGACACAAACATGATATTATTTAAATAAAGCACACAACTTGATCATACACCATATTTATACAAAATATAACCGGGATGATTCAATACTTGAATCTAACACCAAAACCAATATGATTTTGTGTGAATCCCAAAACATAAACCGAGCCACGAAACAAAGTCTAAACTGAGCCTTTTTTATATTTACCTTAAACTGGGTAATTAACAAAAATACCACCTAGGTTTATGTTAGTATGATCAAAACATCAATAAAGCTTGAAACTTTATTTGACCAAAAGTTTAAAACTTTGATCTTTTGTCAAATCCAAATTTCATACAACACACATATATATAAAACAAATAAAGCTTGAAACTTTATTTAGCAAAAAGATCAAAACTTAGATTTTTGGCTAAAACAAAGTTTCATACACACACACACACACACACACACACACACACACACACATATATATATATATATATATATAATTAAAATGGAAACTTTATTCGGTAAAAAGATCAAAACTTGATCTTAAACCGAAAACCAAGTTTCACACACATACACACACATATATAAACAATAATATGAAGAAAATAAATTGTCCCATATCGAGTCTAGAAGACGCTCTGATACCACTGTTGGGATTTACAAGGTACAACATGCACAGCGGAACAAAACTTAATCCCAATCTCAGAGATCACAACTGCATCAACTAGGGGAACAAAACAGATAAATATTCACATTATATAACTATATATATAAATTATAGAGTAAAGGATTAGAAGTTATACCCTTGGACTACTATAGGAGGATACACAGCTATTGCACCCGTGAACCCGGCTGCTAGACCGCCAGAACAATAACCGCAACAAACTATGTGTGTGTTTGTGTTTGACCGCCGCCAAACTGCCCTCGTGAGGGGCTGCCGAAAAACTGAAGCTGCCGCAAAGGGCTTCTCGGTCACTGCTGTCCGCAGGAAGCCAACTGTCGCCGCCACTTGGGGCCGGCCACCGCTTGTTGCGTCGCGCCGCAAATAACCACCGCCTTCGGCGGTGGGGCTGTTCTCAGCCGAGGGTAACGAGAGAGAGAGAGAGAGAGAGAGAGAGAGTGCTTTTGGTTTGCTTAAGGCTTAAGATAATAATTGTTCTCTTAATTATGATTCCTAATCCCCTTTTATATATAACTAGGTGGATTAATACCCTTAAGCTTATGAGCCCTGTCCAAAGGTTAAATCTTTAATCTTTGTACAAAACCAACCCTCAAGTTTGATTAATATTAAGTAATTGACTAATTAATTAATAATCCTTTAACGAAACCTTTTAATTAAATATTTTAACTAAATATTTAACCTCCCAAATAATAAATAACTATTTATTATATATTTCCTCGATAATTAATTAACTATTAATTATCACCACACAAGTTATTATTCTATTATCTTGGTTCGAGTTGGGTGTGCAACCGTATGACCTTTTAGTGTCTTATAGTGATCGGATATGATGACACGTGTACACAATCTCTATACACAATCTATCAACATAGCCAAAGGAACAATGACATAATTCACTCTTTAAAATTTCATCTTAATAAATTACTATCAACAAAAGTTTAAAACCTTTATAGAAAAATGTATATAATATCTTGTTATTCAAAATAATATTGAACCACTTATAATCACTTTTAAAAGAAGATGATTTGTACATAATATTTTTTGTGACACATAATAATACTGACTTTTTTACTCTTACAAACATCTCTTTTTCTTTACTACAAATTTAAGGTAGTGTTTGGTTTGATGGATTCCTTGGGAATTTGTGGGAATTGAATTTTAATTCCAATCAAATCAAGTTTTTGGTTTAACATAAGGGAAAGAAATAGATTTTAAGGGATGGAAAACATTCCCTCATCTGATGGATTTTGAAATCCCTCCACACCTCTATGGATTTTGAAATCCTTCCTTCTTCTCTTCACTGCTCAACATCTAACCATTAACACCAGCGATTTAGGGCTCAACATCTGACCATAAACACCACCGGCGGCGACTTTCAACGACGACGACGTTCTAGGGTTCGACGTTCGACGGGTTCCTTCTTCTCTTCACAGCGACGGCGACGACAACGTTCGACGTTCCTTCTTCTCTTCACGTTCTAGGGTTTCGATGGTGGCGGCTAGGGTTAACGTTCGACGTCTAGGGTTTCGACATTCGACATCTAGGGTTTCGACGTTCGACGTTTAGGGCTTCGACTGCTTCGATCTTCTAGGGTTTCGACGGCTGCGATTTCGGGTTTAGACAGTGGTGGTGGTGGCGTTTCCTTGCGTCGACGATGGTGGCGTTCCTTCCTTCGACGGTGAGGTGATGGCGGCGGCGACGACAGTGAGGTGGTGGTGAAGGCGGCGATGGTGGTGGGATGGTGGTGGCTGGTCTAGTTTAGGGTTTTGTGGTGGGGAAGTAAATTCCAATTCTTGGAACTATCAAACACAACAAGGAAGGATTTAGATTTAAATTCCAAATCCTTCACAATCCAATTCCTTGAAGGAATCCAATTTCCTTGAAAAAAAATCAGCCAACCAAACACCCCCTAAAGGTATTATGATTTGAACATACATTTTTTATTATGTATTGTAAAAAGGATGTTATGTACCCTTTTTAAAACCTAAGTTTAAAGATCAATTGTCTAGATCTTTATAACTTATTTGAATACATAACTAAAATATAAAAAAAAATTTGTAACTTTTATGCAAAATTTATATATTTATATAATTAGCCAACTTTTTGTATAACGTTAAAAGCCCGTAGATATTTTATATATAAAATATAAAAAATTCTAACATAAGACTTTAATCAACCCTAATTCATCTATACAATTAAGCTGAATTATCGTATACCAAGTAATAATCTGAAACCATCTCTAATACTTTTAAGTTGTTTATAGTCTTAGTGGGCCCATGAAATTTAGGTCCAGAATAAATAGAAGACATTGCACGGTTGAATAACTTGCACGTACTCAAAGCCAACAACACTAAATCGTAACATTTAAAGAAAATGTGTTGGTCTACAAACTACACCGCAATTTACGATTGCATTGCTTCATTTTGTTGGGAAATTCTATCATCCATAACGTTTTTACAATGAAAATACACATATGTTTTTACCACTATTACGATGATAGTTAAATCTGAGAATATCCAACACAAAATGCCGAATCCAACAACCTACCCAAAACTCGCAAGCTCTTAAATATAGCCACCCGATGGACTTGAAAAAAGCCGACCTCAACCTTAATACCGAAAACAAAATACCCCAACGAAAAACTAACGTTGGCCATACGGTCCAACCAGGTCATGGCCACACGAGGTGTTGGAGTAAATTATGTGAACCCCCAAACTATTGGAATATCCACTAGATGCCCCAAACTATCGGAATATCCACTAGACTTGGCTACCAAGACTATGATCAAAACCACATGAATCGGCCATAACCTAAATGGTCCATGACAAGGCCACCCCGAACCACCCAAACCAAAATGGGTCATGACAGTCTGCTATGAAACAGACTGAAACATTATCGACACCCCGTTGATTAAATCATTTACACTGTGTTCTTGAGTTAAATCAGGGAAGAAAAGAAAAAATTTAGCAAGGAAAATAGACTTTATTTATGTACTCAAGATTTTTATGAGAGAAAAGAAATGATTTTATAAGGAAAAATTTTCTCTTATTTTCTTTTATGATTTTTTTTCTCAAACTTGGGAAGATCTTGAAAGGAAACCAAGTTGCAATTTTTTTTTCATTTTCTTTCAAACTCAAAACATAAATATAAAAATATTTTCCTTTCTCTTTAATTTTTTTTTAATTTTCTATAGTTCCATTTTCTTTTAGTAACCTGAAAACATACTTAGTGTTACGAAGTCTTGCTTGTCTAAGCTTCATATATTTTAAATTTTCCTCTCTTTCATCATTTATGTAATTAGTCTATATTTTTTTTATCTAAATATCTTTAATATAATCAAGTTTAAACAAAAATATTAAAAAACTAACATTTATGCTCTTGTCCTTCATTTGAGACGGTATTGTATTCTAAATGTTTTTTGTTATTATTTCTTTATGTTTTGGGGGTTTTATCTAGTTCATAGAGAAGTAAAAGTAATATAGAACAAGAAATTATACTAAAATGAATATAATATAATATTATATATTAAAATATGTACACATTTTTTTGCACATTGTACTAGTCTTTTGTTAAGATGGTATATGGTCTATATACAAATGGGGTTATGACTTATGCCCCCTTTACATATTCTACATAGATACACTTTTGATTGATTGCTAGCTTCTACTCTTCAACTTACAAACTATAATTCTTACATGACAATTTTCTAGTGTACAACAAATACTATTCCACTTCTTACTCCCATCCCATTAAATTCTTCACAACACACTCTTTGATTATGCTTCTTGGCACCAAAGCCACATCCCCTTCATCGAGTAGAACCCGATAAACTTCCCATTCTCGATCGTGAATCCTATGCCTTGCGATCTCAACCTATGAAAAAACAAATCATATGTGTCAAGATGTAGAGGATTTGGGATGGAATGGTCCGGGTCGGGCTAGGTTACAACGATAATCTAAATCTTTGAATAAAAATGACGAGTTGTTTTCAATAAAGTCCATGTAAAAAGCATAATCCTAAAATTATAAAATGCAATCACAGGTTATTCAGTATACAATCACATGTGATTGTAAAAGAATCACATATGAATTACGAAAATACCCCTTGACACAAAATTTTAAAATGCAATCTGGACCATTGATGCCACTGATCTAAAGGTTAAAATTAGTCCCTTGGGACTAAGACTTAAATATTCACTAAATTGAACATTCTTCTAAAAATGATATAGGAGGTTATATGTTTTAAACGTAGACCTTTCTGACCCATTTAGGGCCTTTACGAGAAGAATACAACTAAATCAACTCGGTAATAAGTAAATGGGTGACCATGGAGTTAATAAAGACCAATTCAATGTAGTTCTAGATTACTTACCGAGAAGATCCGCATATGGAGACTTGTTATGGCAAGTGTGATGTCATAAAACACAAGTGGCCGGCCTCTTCCTGCTAACTCGACTGGATTAGCCACCAACAATTCAGTATCCGGACCACGGCTCGTGACTTCCACTCTAAGAGGTCTAATGAGCTCCATTCTCAAACGCGAGCAAATCACCTCTTGCTTCTCGGGGTCAAGTATCTTCTTTCCATCTCCTTGCATTATAAACAAGTCGACTTCATAGTTTTCTTTCATTTTTGTCGAGAATCGCCCATACGAGATCTACCAAGATTATAAAAAATCATTAGTTTTTTCTTTTTTTCTTTTTTATAATTTTTCCATTATAAAATCACAAAAGTATTCATCTTAGAGCAAATTTATTACTACCTCCGTCCAATTTTTGTTGTCCACTTTTGAATTTTCAAAGTCTTTCTTTTTTAACTTTAATCTTAAATATTTTTGTTTATGTTATATAATACTTAATAAAAATTATATCAATGAAAATACATTTAAAACACAATGCATTCATATATTTTGTATCAAATATTATATTACACAAACAAAAATATTTAAGGTCAAAGTTAAAAAAGAAAGACTTTAAAAAGTCAAAAGTAGACAATAAATATGGGACAGAGGGAGTATTATTAGTTTCATCACAATATATATAGTTTTACAGCAACGAATGTTCTAAAACTCGAATGAATACCTGGATGTTGTAATCTTTAAGGGTTCGCATGATATCATAAACCAAGCCTTTATGATCTTGACAAACTATATGAACGAGCGTGTGTGAAGGACTAAGTTGGTTGTCGACTGTAATCGAAACGCGGTCAGAGTTGACCGCACCATTTCCCACGTGGGCCCCGTCGAACTGCAAACCGAACATGTCATCTATGATTGCCGAAGGGAGAAATGCTGATCCTTGGGGGTTATCAATGACACCATGACCAGCCAGCTCTATTTCAAAACTAATCATGTTATCTCCTAACATTGCATTCAGTTGACTTTTTGTTTCCTCTTGTCTTTTTTCAGTATGAAGTTGTTCTCTGTGTGTATAAAAATTTGAATGGTCAAAATAAGTCTTCTAAAGTTTGACCTTAGAGGTCAAAAAGACTAGTAATAAACATACCTTGTATCCGTGACAAACAGAAGGTCCATGACTCTCCCGTCTGGTGCTGTAAATACTTTTACTCGCTTAACCGTAAGCTCTAGCTCAAAAAGGACTTTTGTTACATCTGAAATAAAAAATAAAAAATAAAAAAAAATCAAACAAATTTATGAATATTTCTACATTATTAACCTTGCAGTAAACGCATGTTAACCGAGATCATGGTCGTTGTCGAGCGATAAGTTTCAAGTCCCTTTCGAGATATATAACATATTGAAACAATTTTGGCATGCTATTGATAATATATTCGTAATTATGCCGACTAAAAAATAAAGAATTAATCTTTATAGTCAAAGTAAGCCCAACATCTCCAAATCTTTAAGCAACCTACTCACTTAAACAATTCTACAAGATCTTGACTATATCCTTGCACATTCAAAAGCATGTGAACCTCCAAAACGAGGTGGGAAAGGAATCTTGTATCTCTCATTCTCTCTAAGGTATTTTTTCTTGTTTTGATGGAATGCAATAAACAATTCCTGTTCTTTAGTCTTTCTATATTATGAACTCTTAGCACAATTATTTTTTACAATTTGTAAATTGAAAGGTCAATTTTGTTTCATAAATATATAAAATAGAGATAAAATTATACCTTGTTTTTCTAAAAAAATAAAGATTTTAAAAAACGAAGATCGTTCCATTGCCGCAAGCTAACGAGACATGATAATGGAATCTAATGATCCATTTTATTACCTCGTGGATTCTATTCCTTCAATGTTTCCTTCCTACCAACAAAATATATGTTCCATACAAAGTGCACATGGTCATGCCACTATGAGTGGCATATTTCATGCCTGTTCACTCTCTTCTCACATTTTTATACATTTTTTTCATGGAAAATGTTAAAGGCAATTATAATGTACTGTAAACACTCCTCTGAGAGGCATATTGCAAAATTTGCTTGTGTTTATAATAATATGGTCCACGGAGAGTGTACATGGCTACAGTATTCCATAGTGGCATACTGTAGCCATGTAAACATTCTTGTCATGATTTCTATGAACATATTGTAAGTGATTTTTATCCAAGAAATTGTTAAAATCACACACAAAACTTCTAACACATAGTTTCATGCAAAGCATACATGACTGCAGCATGCCACCGTAAAAACTTACATGGCATTCTGCAGCCATGTACAACATTTTGTTATATTATCAACATTATTTACACAAGAACAATTTATATTATCAATTTATAGTAAAGCAAGAGTACCGTGTAAGAGGCCTTTTCGGTCAAAGGTACACCAGAACTTCAAAAGGAAGACCTTGGGTGGCTTCGGCTGCTGAAACTCGGGGCGGAAATAGTAAATCTGGGATAATGCAGGGGTGCCTGGTGGACATACTTCAAGTAGCCTTTCTCTCAATAAATACCATCTGGTTGTTGGCTTACCAACCACCCAAAATACCAAGTAACACCATTTCCCATCTGTTGATACATCTGCACCAAACAGGTAATTAGTTAAAGAAAATTATAGCCCTCTTAAAAGAAACACATTTTAGGGTAAAGAATAAAATCTTGCAACATAAAATGGTTATTTTGACTTATTGTGAAGTCAGCAATTAAAGTAAACTTGTCAAAATGTTGGATCTTGAATAGTTTGAATCATAAACTAGATAGCAATTGTCATATTGTAAGTATGACTTTCATGAAATTTGCAAGATCTGAGATCAGAAATTACAGTCTTTAGTTACCAAATTCAACTCACTCAATCAAGCTTTAAGGCAAAGCATGAACTTTTGAGTGTTGACTTCCCTTATAAATTACATTAAACATTTAAATCCAAGAAACAGTTGGGAGTTGATAATGAATTAGAGCTCAAAATGATAGAAATTTAAGGAAAGATATGATTTTTTGTGACATAAATATCAAAATATGCACCAAAAGCTTGAAATTAGGACAGAAAATTTGAGTCAACCAATGGATTCATGGATGGAGGCCAACAGAAACTCGGATTAAATAATATTTTAATAAATAATGATAAAAACGTAATTTTTTTTCAAGAGAAAAGAAGAACAGGATATTATCACACAACCAGGATCCTTTTCAAGAAATTACAAAAAAGAAAAAGAATAATCAAGATTTACTTACCCCAAATTCAAAATCAACCAAGAATTGAAAATCAAAAGAAACCCAAATCAGAAATGCTATTTTTCTTGGGAAAAAAGAAGGGTAGCAAGATTTACCTCCTTTAGCAATACTGAGACCAAAGAGGAGAATAATTCTACACAAATCACAGCCAAGACCTGTTTTATCTGGACAATTTACAGTGATGAGAGTGCTGTCTCCTGGCTTTTCTGCTTCTTTAATCACCACGGCGTCGTCATTTAAAAGTCCCATTTCTGCAGAGAGTGTAGTTCTTGATCACATGTAAGCAGATAAGATTTTCTACGAGAGAAAAGAGGGTCTCGCTATCATGAAATCTTGAAGATTTCGCCAAGAATGGAGGAGAAACCGAACACATGGACGCACAGGAGCTGACCCTTGTTGGATATTTTGACTTGTCCTTTAATTTATTGTGTTAGGATTTTTTATTTTTTTATTTTTATATTTATTTTCAAATCTACCTCTCTATTGTGCCCCCTTCAGATTTTTTTAGCTTCTATATTCAAAACTCAAAAATATTATTACGGGTAAATTACTTTGCTTCTTTGGAAGATTTAACCATTTTTGTTTTTTTTACAATTTTTTTAAAAGTAGGATATTATTAGTTACTAAACAAATATGTGAAAAACTATCACAACAAAAAGGTTGTACCGGTAGTGATTTTGATGGTGATGTAAATGTGAACAACAATGAAAGTAAGCAGTGGTGAAGGTCGACTCGTATATGAGACTCTCTATCTTCTTGATGGTATATAATCGGTGATGGT
Source organism: Pulicaria dysenterica (assembly GCA_947179395.2). NCBI lineage: Eukaryota > Viridiplantae > Streptophyta > Magnoliopsida > Asterales > Asteraceae > Pulicaria > Pulicaria dysenterica. The sequence continues at coordinate 21,983,851 of OX359293.1, forward strand.
GATGGTGGAGGTCACCGATAATAGTGGTTGTCAACGGTGATGTTGGAGCCTGAAGATCAATGGTAGTGGTCAAAGATGGAGGTTGAATGTGAAGATATAGGTCAATAGTGAGGGTTGTCGGTGGTGGTGTAAATCAATGGTGGAGGTTTATTCAAGGATTATAAAATTATCCCCTTTCATAAAGGATTTGCAAGTTCTATAACCATGTGATCATAAATCCAAATAGCATCATCCTAATCTCCAACGAATCAAGTCATTTCATGGGATTTTAAGTGGTAATATCATGAAATTTTTTGAAATGACACAAACCGAACACCCACTAATGATTATAGACAAGTATGGGAAACCCGTTCGAGTTTGTGTATCAACAATACACACGTATCGGAAAACAAATAAATAGTAAACATACACAATATGTGGATTGATTTCCATATAGCCAAGGAATCCAGATTGAATCACAACAGATCAATCAAATATTAACCCACAAAACCATACCTTCCGACTTTAGGGTAATTTGGGGAGATCAAAGTGTCCAAGATAACACACCTCTTAAAAACTAGTACACACAGGTTCACAAATTCGTAGTTGTAGCTAGCCAGTTCAGTCACCTCATAGCTACAATCCCCAACATATTTCTAAACACTTGTAAACAACTAAAATAAGACTTATGTTGGTTATTCATAATTTACTCATTTAAATATTTTTGAGTGTATAAAAATTTAAGATAAATACTTCTAGTTACACATCCTTTTTAAAATTTAAGTGGGGCCAATCCCTATTAGACCCACGAGCCTCAAGTAAGTATTCGATCATTATTCCTTCACAATACCCCGGATACACTTAGTAATTAAATATCTATTATATTTGGACTTCAAAGCTCAATACCCTAGAATTCAAATCTCCTCTTTTCGATCGTAATATATGAACTCGATTTAATATGTTGATCCTTTACGCCTACAATTAAATCATAATCAAGTTAATTGAGTAGTCCCATTGCAATTAAACCTAACAGTTTTATGCTACACAATTGACCAACCTGTCAGCTTCTGAGCGTGTCATCAAGTTAAAATGATGGTGTAATCTGTAATTTAAGGCGGTCTTTGTTTTTTTAAGACATAAAATTTCTTTTTGCTCTTCCACCTATTCCAAAAGGCGCGAGACAAAAAATTACAATTACATAAGATCGGGTGTTTTTATTTATGTTTCTTTACCATATTCAAAATTAGAGCTTGTACATCTGAGAATAAGCCTTAACACCGTCAATCATAACATATCACAAAAACACAAATCTAACTACCAATGAAAGCATAAATTGAAACGAAAAATCTGTAACATCCCGAATTTATAGAAGTTCTTGAAATAATTTGTGAAATTAAAAGTTGAGATAACTAATAGAAATAATGAATTATTAAATGATTTAAGGTGATGATTCCAAATATATCGTCGTTGGGATGTTCGGTTATCGCATGAAAAAGTTGTAGGTTGAAAAAGGGAACATGATACCCGCAAGAAGATGACCACCAACTCAAAGAGCCGACAACCACTTCCTTACCATTTCCCTCACCTTCTTATCTTCTTTCTCTTTTGTTTCTATCATATTTCCTTTCATAATCACACATATACATATTTTCCTTAAGCTTGAAAAGAAATGTTGTTATTGGCTTAAATATTAGTAAAGGAAGATCTTCATATAGCATAGCTTGAGAAGAGATCAAATTAAAGATTGTAAATGGTTACCATATTTGTGTCTTAGAGTGTTAATTGAATTAGTAGAGTTGATATAGTGTTTAATGGTTAAAGGATGCTATGATGATGTTTATCATGGTTAATACTAGCTAGAGTACCATTATAAAGTGTTATTGGAAGTGAATTATATGAATTTTGGTCGGATAAGAGTGTGTTCTGCTCGTTTCTATTGCTAAAAGTAGAAGGGCACGGGCGTGCCTTTCAAGAACAAACCATGCCTTAGGGCGTACCTGAGGAGGCACGGGCATACCTCTAAAGGGTGCAGGCATGCCTAACCCTAGATTGGTCTGGGGTGTGCCTTTTGACCATAATGGTACCTGTGAAAGGGCTACGGGCATTCCTAGGGAGGCACGAACATGTTTTGTACATGATTATGTTTATAAGCTGTGTTTGACATGGGAAGAGTAAATATTAGTATGTATTTGTTCTTAGGTGTTTAGGGAGCTAAGGAAAGATAAGAGAATACACCGAAAGTGCTGGATTACAAGTGAGTACCTTAACTTGATACTTAGAGATATTAATTACTCGTAATTGTATATAGTCAACCCAATGTGGAAATTATTGTAAGATTATGATATTCTATTGATATCACGTACACTATTACCAGTTGTTGATTAATGAACATACAGAGGAACACATATTGTAACATCCGAAAATAGGGCCTAGTAGTAAGTAGTTGTGTCTGTTGACTTGTACATTGACTTTAGTCAATGTGGTTTGTTGCTAATTGTTGTTGTTTGTCATTTTAAATGTGGTTATGTGGATAACGTTGGAAAGTCTTAGAAATAGATAGAGTTGGTAAATTGCCGAACGGTTTCAGATAATGATTCCGAAAATATCTCCGTTAGTTGAAACAGGTAAACCTAAGTCGTGTTTTAAGTTGAATAGGGGAACAAAATACCCACGTGGGGTATTAGACTCACTTGAATCGGTCCAGGATTTCCCTTATCCCCTGGAAACTACCAAAACACACACTACACACACTTGCATACGTACAAACACCCACACACTTTTTCTTGTGGATTTTCAAGGAGAAATCAAAGGGAATTGCTGATTTGGGGTTCTAGTAATCGATCTCAAGTGTTGTAGTTGTTCTATTCCCTCCTGCTTGTAAGTATTCTTCATGTAAGCTTAGTTTTGTGGGGTTTTTGTAAGTAAGTTGATTTTGGTGATTGAATCATGTAGTAAGTGTTGGTTTTGAGTTGAAATACATGTAGGAATGTTGTAGGTGTGTTAAACAACATGTAGGAACGTTTAAAGTTGAGTTTTAGTCGATTAAAATGGTAAAATCGTCGAGTTTCAGGTTCTGTTTGAGAACAGAGCTGAGTTTTCTGTAAAAGTGGTGCTTGCGGTCGCAAGGAAAAGTCATTGCGGTCGCAAGAAAAAGCCTTGTGGTCGCAAGGGAAAAGCCTTGTGGTCGCAAGGGTCCTTGCTGCCGCAAGGGGGTATTTTTTTTTAAGAAAAGCCCTTGCTGCCGCAAGGGGGTGTTTTTCAGAAAAGTTTCTAGTTTTGTTGTAAATTGTGTGTTGAGGCGTGAGATGTTTCGTGCGGCTGTAAACTAATGTGTTTGCGGGCACAAGGCATGTACCTTGTAGTTTAACATCTACGGACGATGGAAATAGCTATTTGGGCGTAAGCATATAGCCTATGGCTAAAAGCACTCAAAGACCCAAGCTTGCGGGCGTAAACCCTGTCCATTGTGGCCACAAGCCTGTGTCCAGTGTTGGCAGATTGTGTGACTTGTGTTTAGACCTGTAAGAGTTAAGTGTAAGTGATAACCAGGTCTGTATATGATGTGTTAGGTGATCCTGAAGAGCCCAAGGACACTAAGCCCTATATCTATCTCTTGTGAACTCCATGTGAGTACCGGTTTTCCTATGAGGCTCAGTAAGTAGAGTTGTCTGTGGTTAGTTGAAATATGTCGTTGATGTTGTACACGTACGTATACGAGGTACGATATCCTGTGTTGCCATGTGCTATGCCATGCTACGTTGTATTACTTGTTAACTGTGAAACGCATGCGTATTATTGGACCCGATACGGGTCAGTTGTTGCTTGTTGTTTTTCCGGACATTTATAGTTCGTGGTTGAAGTCAGCCGCCTAGGATGGATCCTTGAGTTGTTGTTCAGGATCAACGGGGGGCTCGGGGGGCCCATACCGAGTTCCAGGTTCTGCAGGACCACCGTTCTTAAGCGCGTGTTGGGATCTTGGCTTACGATCAAGATCTATTTAGTTGCATGACTCCGTAACGCACTGGGTGGACTGCTCTTCGCTCCCCCACCAGTGTGGTTGGTTTTAGCTAATACCCCTAGTTGAAGTTGTTGAGTGGGGCTTCCCACCCTGCGAGATGTGACTCTTACTGACACGTCGGCACGCCGCGTTGTGATAGGATAGCTTTGTGTGATGTTCCTGTGTTGTGATAACCTGCTTGTTGATACTTATGTGTAAATCTGTGCTCACTAGCTAGTGTAACTAACGATGCAGGATTTCTTTTTTTGCAGGTACTGAGTAGTTGGCCTTGTGAAGCGGGAACTTGTTGGTAGTCGTTGTAGAAATCTTTTGGGAACACTGGTTGTTGTTCATGTGATCTGGTGGTCGGTTGTCGCTAGTTAGTAACACCTGTTAGTTATGAACTTGGCATATTCTTTTGATGTAAATTAATAGACGAGTCATATGAACTTTACTAATCTTTTGTAAACGTTGTTTATTCCGCTGCATGCTTTTGATTAAAAAGTTTAAATTGTCGCTAATTTTAAGCTCGTGAAAACAGGTGTTACAATTAGGTATCAGAGCCTAAGTTTGAGGAATTGGGTACTCGTAGAAGTATTCAATCTCAAGCTCGGGCCCAACCACCGTTAAGTGTTCCTAGTTGGGTAAATGGGGTTGAGTGTGAGCATTATGTGGTAGTTGCATGTAGTAAACTAACTTTTAGTATTAGTAGTTATTGGATATGTGGCGTGTTAAATGTTGTTTTCGTGTGTATAGTAAGTTGACATAGAATGTCTGAGCGACGAGCTACCACTGTGGAAGCTCTAAAGCAGATGGAGGACAAGGCTTCTCTTAGCCACCAAGAGGCTGAGGATGCGTCTTCTCAGCACCATGTTGAGGGCCCGCGGCCTGATCCTGATTATGCAGCGTATGTTAGGCGTATAGAAGAGGAGCTCCGATTAACAAAAGAGCTGTTGCTTGAAGCATTAAAGGGAACGAAACAGAAGCGATGTTCGTATAAGAAATTCCTTACTTGTGGACCAAAGGAATTTGAGGGTAGTGATAATCCCTCAGATACCGTACGTTGGTTACGAGAGACGGATCAAGTCTTCGACTCGTGTGATTCTGAGCCAGAGTACCGTGTCAAGTACGCGATACGGATGTTAAAAGGTCGTGCGTTGGATTGGTGGGATGCGGTCAAAGATACGGTGAGTAAAGAGGTATTAGCTGCGTTGACATGGGAACAGTTTGATGAGAAAGTGAAGAAAAAGTATTGCACTGATTACGATATGGAGAAGATGGAAAGCGAGTTTAACGCTCTCCGTAAAGGAGATAAGCCTGTGGATTATCTGATTAACTCGTTTATTGATAAGGTGAGGTTTATTCCTCATCTGGTGTGGGATGAAGCTGTAAAGTTCGTAAGTTTGTTGGAATGTTGCCAGTAGAGTATCGACCTCACATTAGAGCTGCTGGTGGTTTAGATCAAGCATTTGAAGTTGCTCGACAGATAGAAGGCGATCGTTTACAAGGTGAAGGTGACCAAGAGGGTAAGGGTCATAAGAGAAAACTTCAGCAGTCATTGAAGTCCGGTCCTTCTAAAGGACAATCTGTTACAGGTGGAAAGTCGGATTCCCAAAAGAAGTCAAGGTCGGACCGTTCTTGGTGTACTACTTGTCGTTCTTATCATAACGGTGAGTGTTCTAAAGCCACCACTCGTTGTTTAAGATGCGGGCAGAAGGGGCACATGATTGCCGAGTGTGAATTCAAAGAGGATGTCTGTTACAAGTGCCACAAGCCAGGGCACAAAATAGCTGATTGTCGGTCGAAACAAAGTGTCGACGCTAGTCGATCTACCTCTGGGCAAAAGAAAGATGGTGCTCGCCGTACTAAAGGGCGAGCGTTTCAAATGATAGCGGAGGATGCGAAAGCTGATCATGACACGATAACGGGTGCTTTTCTTGTTAATCCTGCCCTTACGTGTGTATTGTTTAATTCTAGAACTGCTTGTTTTGTTGTATATGTGGCCTTCTGTGATAAATTGCAAGTGCTTGTGTTTGAGTCGACCGAACCACTTGAAGTAGAAACTGCTAGTGGTAAGGTAGTTCCAGTTACTGTTAGTATTCCTCAAGCGGCCGTTGGTATCAATGGGAGTAGTTTTCCTATTTTCTTTCTCCTTGTGTCTATTTTGGGTTTCGGCGCAAGCGTTTCAGTTTATGAAACGGTTGTTGTGTGAAGCTTCAGTTCTTTCTCTGTCCGATGGATCTGAAGATTTCGTTGTGTGTCGTGATGCTTCGTGTTCTGGATTGGGGTGTGTGTAGATGCAGTGTGATAAAGTGTTTGATTGTGCTTCGCAGCAGTTGAAATTCCATGAAGGCAATTATTCAACCTATGATCTTGAGTTGGTGGTTGTAGTTTTCGCATTGGAATGATGGCGGCATGGTCTGTGAGACACCAAGCGTGCGGAGGTGAAAACGCATTGTAATAGATTTGGTGATGAATTTGCTAGAGACCTTCCGAGGTCACGACATGATTTGTGTCATCATTGACCACTTGACCAAGGGTGTTCATGTCCTAGCCACCAATGAATCTGCTTCGTTGGATTGGCTAGTACAGTTGTGTATTAACAAAATTGTGTCATGCCACGATATGGCCAAGTTTGATTGTATCTTATCGCGATTCGCGATTTGTTTCTAACTTTTATCAAAATTTATAGCGTGGGTTTGGCACTCATGTTCATTTGAGCATGGCGTACCATCCTTTAACCGATGGCTAGTCTGAAAGAGTTATTCAGACCTTGGAGGACATGCTTCGCGCGTGAGTATTATTTGTCGTTGATCGAGTTTGCTTATGATAACTCGTGTTATTCCAGTAGTGAAAATGTCTTCGTATGAAATGTTGTATAAGAGGCGTGGTCGCACTCCGACTTGTTGGCTCGAACTTGGTGAAAAGTAGTTTGCCGAAACCGAGATTGTTCAGACTATAGCTAATAAAGTTAAAAGTTGCTAGTGATAGACAGAAATTGTGAGCTGACCCTAAACGTCGACTTGTTGACTTTTAGGAGAGCGATCGGGTGTTTGTGAAAGTTTCTCCTTGGAGTGGTGTTATTCGATTCGGTCGGAAGGGTAAGTTAAGTCTGCGTTACATAGGTCCGTTTCGGATCGTTCGCAAGGTTAACGATCAGACTATTACCATTGAGAAGCCTCCAGAGCTTTCTGATATTCACGACGCATTCGACGTGTGTTTTCTACGTAAGTGCAAGGTAGAGGAGAACCAAATTCTGCCTCTGCAAAAGTTGAAAGTTGACACTTCAAAACGTCTCATTGAAGAGCCTGTTGAAATACTTGGTTTGAAGACCAAGAAATTGAGATGGAAGATGACGTGAGAGGTCACTATCCTCACTTGTTTGTAGACGATTAGATTCCGAGGAAGGAATCTTTTTAAGAGAGGTAGATTTGTAACATCCTAAAATAGGGCCTAGTAGTAAGTAGTTGTATCTTATGTTTGTTGACTTGTACATTGACTTTAGTCAATGTGTTTTGTTGCTAATTGTTGTTGTTTGTCGTTTTAATTGTGGTTATGTGGATAACGTTGGAAAGTGTTAGAAATAGATAGAGTTGGTAAATTGCTGAACGGTTTCAGATAATGATTCTGAAAATATCTCCGTTAGTTGAAACGGGTAAACCTAACTTGTGTTTTAAGTTGAATAGGGGAACAAAATACCCACGTGGGGTATTAGACTCACTTCAGTCGGTCCAGGCTTTCCCTTATCCCCTGGAAACTACCAAAACATACACTACACACATTTGCATACGTACAAACACCCACACACTTTTTCTTGTGGATTTTCAAGGAGTAATCAAAGGGAATTGCTGATTTGGGGTTCTAGTAATCGATCTCAAGTGTTGTAGCTGTTCTATTCCCTTCTGCTTGTAAGTATTCTTCATGCAAGTTTAGTTTTTGTGGGGTTTTTGTAACTAAGTTGATTTTGGTGATTGAATCATGTAGTAAGTGTTGGTTTTGAGTTGATATACGTGTAGGAATGTTGTAGGTGTGTTAAACAACATGTAGGAACGTTTAAAGTTGAGTTTTAGTCGATTAAAATGGTAAAAAAGTCGAGTTGCATGTTTTGTTCGAGAACAGAGCTGAGTTTTCTGTAAAAGTGCTGCTTGCGGTCGCAAGGAAAGGTCCTTGTGGTCACAAGGGGTCCTTGCGGTCACAAGGGAAAAGCCTTGTGGTCGCAAGGGTCCTTGCTGCCGCAAGGGGGTGTTTTTCAAAAAAGTTGCCAGTTTTGTTGTAAATTGTGTGTTGAGGCGTGGGATGTTTCGTGCGGCTGTAAACTAAGGTGTTTGCGGGCACAAGGCATGTACCTTGTAGTTTAACGTCTACGGACGATGGAAATAGCTATTTGGGCGTAAGCATATAGCCTATGGCTAAAAGCACTCAAAGACCAAAGCTTGCGGGCGTAAACCCTGTCCATTGTGGCCACAAGCCTGTGTCCAGTGTTGGCAGATTGTGTGACTTGTGTTTAGACCTGTAAGAGTTAAGTGTAAGTGATAACCAGGTCTGTATATGATGTGTTAGGTGATCCTGAAGAGCCCAAGGACACTAAGCCCTATATTTATCTCTTGTGAACTCCAGGTGAGTACTGGTTTTCCTATGAGGCTCAGTAAGTAGAGTTGTCTGTGGTTAGTTGAAATATGTCATTGATGTTGTACACGTGCGTATACGAGGTACGATATCCTGTGTTGCCATGTGCTATGCCATCCTACGTTGTATTACTTGTTAACTGTGAAACGCATGCGTATTATTGGACCCGATAAGGGTCAGTTGTTGCTTGTTGTTTGTCCGGACATTTGTAGTTCGTGGTTGAAGTCAGCCGCCTAGGCTGGATCCTTGAGTTGTTGTTCGGGATCAACGGGGGGCTCGGGGGGCCATACCGAGTTCCAGGTTCTGCAGGACCACCGTTTTTCTGCGCGCGTTGGGATCTTGGCTTACAATCAAGATCTATTGAGTTGCATGACTCCGTAACGCACTGGGTGGACTGCTCTTCGCTCCCCCACCAGTGCGGTTGGTTGTAGCTGATACCTCTAGTTGGAGTTGTTGAGCAGAGCTTCCCACCCTGCGAGATGTGACTCTTACTGACACGTCGGCACGCCGCGTTGTGATAGGATAGCTTTATGTGCTGTTCCTGTGTTGTGATAACCTACTTGTTGATACTTATGTGTAAATCTGTGCTCACTAGCCAGTGTAGCTAACGGTGTAGGATTTCTCTTTTTGCAGGTACTGAGTAGTTTGCCTTGTGAAGCGGGAACTTGTTGGTAGTCGTTGTAAATATCTTTTGGGAACACTGGTTGTTGTTCATGTGATCCGGTGGTCGGTTGTCGCTAGTTGGTAACACCTTTTAGTTATGAACTTGGCATATTCGTTTGATGTAAATTAATAGCCGAGTCAAATGAACTTTACTAATCTTTTGTAAACGTTGCTTATTCCGCTGCAAGCTTTTGATTAAAAAGTTTAAATTGCCGCTAATTTTAAGCTCGTGAAAACCGGTGTTACACATATGTAACGGAATAAAATATAAATAAATATGAAATACTTAATTGAGATTTATGTTATGTAAAGTTGAATATTATGGTCTTACATTGAATCCTGAAATGTAAATAAATAAATAAATGATGACACTTGATTTGACCAAAACTTCTTAATTTTTCAAATTTGACCAAAACTTCTAATTATGACTTACACAATTAGAATGATAACCAATTATTAAGGTGCTATATGAAAATATAGAGGGGGGGTTTATATAAAATATATATTTATATTTAACGAATGTATTTAATTAAATATATTTACAGATTTTCTTTTATAACTTTAATCTATGATGATTGGTATAAATATAATTATATATTTATAATCGTCTCAATTTTATCTACGTATTAATGTGAATTTTACCATAATGACACAAAATTAATAAAAATCATTTTTAATAGTAAAAAAAGTATATTTTATAACAATTGAAAAAATTGAGTTACTATCTTTAATATTATGTAAATAAAATGTAATGACACTTAATCTTTTTCAAAATGGGAATATGTATTTTATGCTTATTTTCTGTATAAAACTTTAAACTAGAGGACATATTTGTAGTTTTTTTTTGTTACGAATCACTAAACCCTAATTCTTTTATACGTGGTATTTTTGACTTAGACTCTATGATAATATATATCTACAACAGATTAGTGGGGTATAGGAAGAAGTTCTATTGAGAACCATTTTTAGTACGAGAACCAATCTGAGTCGTCAAATTCCCCCTCTTTCAATGTCATTGCCCACCCATGAATTCCTTACATACACCCTGCCACATTTGATCCCCCCCCCCCCACGCTCTCCATCCATGAATTTCACTTATCAAATCAACGACTAAGATTGGTTGTCGCACTAAAATCGATTCTCAAAGGAACCCTCCCCGTGGGGTATAATACATTTTTATGACATAATCATACAACGTTAAATTCTTAATCCGTTTTTCGATGTCAATGATTTCATAATATAATATTGAATAAACTGTGATGGGCCAGAGTTTGCATGTCAAAAAAGAAGATTATGAGTATGACATCCAAATTTTGAGATATTGTTATTATAATCTAATAAGGTGATTTGTATATTCATTATAATTTATAATTTAGATTTTATGTAATAACAATGACAATTATGGTTAAATTGTATTTTAGAATAATCGTTAAGATTTACAAATTAAGAAGCATTAATTATTTATATTTAGATGTTTGACTTGCATTTTCAATATACTATGTTTTTTATAATTATACTTTTATAAAAGAATTATGTATAACCGTGTATCACATGTGCGTTTAACAAATTAAAAGGTTGAGCACATTAATGATTACATGATATCAATGAACATTGTTTTGATCTAAATTATTTTTAAAATAGAGAGTAACATTTAACAAATGAAAGGTATAAATGATTACATAATATCAATGAATATTGTTTTGATATTAATTATTTTTAATAAAGATTAAATAGGTTGTAAACAAATAAACAGGTTGAACACAAAAAATGATTGCATTCTATCTATGTTAAACACCGGGGAGTTATATATTCTAGTTCAAATTATATATGTTAAGGACTTGAGGTGAACTTTTATTTTATTCCTAAGAATCATTTTACACACTGAATATACTCAATTCCATTAAGGTTTCATCATTGTGATGATGGTACTAACGTAGCAAATAAAACTATGAATGTGATATACAAAAAAAAAATACAATTGAAAATATGAAAACCCGTCTTGATTCAACCTTTGAACATTCAATAAACATGTTTTATTAGTTATTTCTATGAATATGATTCTTTTTGTTTATATTATTTTATATATTATATTTATGTTTTATTACATGTTAAATATTATGGTTTTTTAAAGTTTACCTTGTACGTGTACAGATCATTCCACCAATCATATATCAAAACATAAAACAGTCAAGATATCTTCCAAACTCTAATATATAGAAATGTTTATTTACATAAAAACGAACACCACGTAAATTAAACGGGCCAAAAATAAAAAATGATAAAGTCCCCAAATAACAAGACTTGATGTCTATACGGTGAATTGCAATTTGCATTGAAAAATACTAGCATTGTACCTGCGTAATGCAGCGGTTATGAATTTTTTTTTCCGAAAATTTGTCCCTTTTTTTAAATAGGGGTGGTGTTTTTTTTCTAAATTATAATGAATTAATAAAATTTCATATAGATAGTAATATTCAACAAGGGTATTACATTATCTTTATTTTATTTTAATTAAATCACCCATTAAAAAATCCAGTAATTTTTATAAATTTAGATCGTATGTTATTTAATAATGCTACGTAATTTTTAAAAGTTAAGTTAAAATATTTATATATGATAGAATATTAAATATAAAAAGGTTGATTATCATTTTTTTAATTATTAAGTTAATTTATATAGGTTTATTTTTTAAATAATTTTTATTTTGAAAGGTTTAGTTACTAAAACGGTATGTAAGATTGTTATTAATTCTATCAAATAGTTTCTTTATATAATAGTTTCCATTTAGTTTATTGTTAAGGGTAAATTTGTAATTCAAATTATTTAAAATTAAAAAATTAAAACAAAAGGCATAAATGTTTTATAAGATAGTATAGATATATAAAATATGAGAGAGAAAATCAAAAGTCGGTCGAGGGCCTTGTGGCATTAATTAGGCCGGGTTTCTAGTTGTTTTTTAACATGTCTTGTGGGTTGTTTAGTCAGGTTTTTACTTCTTTAATATTTAATTTTTATTTTTAATATATTAAAAATGTATTATAATAATTTTTATATGTATTCTTTAACAAGTAAATACTATCCGCACTTCGCGGCGGGGTAAAAATAATATCTCTTCTACTATAAAATTATATTGTTACTTTATTATCGACTCTATAAAAAATAATTTAAAAGACTTCAAAATTTTAGCCTTGACTTAAGTCACTAATATTAATATAAATAACTATTGAATAAAACTATATTATTTTTAATATAAATAATAAAATATAATAATAATAGTAGGTTTTGATAATAAGAGATGAAATATATAATATACATCTATTTACAAATAACAATAATAATAATAATAATTATTATTATTATAATATAAATAATAATAATAATAATAATAATAATAATAGTAATAATGTCTAGCACAAAAAAACAAAACAAAAATTAACACAAAAAGAAAAAAAAATTCCATCACAAGAAACAAAAAAATTTCCTTGTAAATGAATATATTAATATAATAATAATAATAATAATAATAATAATAATTATAATTATAATTATTATTATTATAATAATTATTATAATAATAATTATTATTATAATAGTAATAATAAAATATTATTAATAATAATAATTATTATTATTATCATTATAATAAAAATAATAGTAATAATAATAATAATAATAATAATTATTATTATTATAGTAATAATAATATTAATAATAATAATAATTATTATTATATTATTATTATTATTATTATTATTATTATTATTATTATTATTATTATTATTATTATTATTATTATTATTATTATTATTATTATTAGTATAATAACTAAAAGACAAAAAAAAAAATTGCAAAGCACTAAAGACAAAAAAATTTCCCTCAAAATGTATATATTTATGTAATATGTATTAAAACAAGGGTTATAATATTACCTTTTCACTATAGATTTTTCTCCAATAATCATCCTTCTTTATTTCTTAAAATGGATGTAAAATTTCTTACATCAAAAATCTTAAGCCGTAAATATTGAGTTGGGTACAAATCTTAAGTAGAACGGTTTACCTGTATTCTAAATCAGATCTCATGTCATTCAAAAACATTCTTAAATAAAAATTTAATTCTTGATTCAACAATTATCGCAAATCTATTAGGCAATTTTCATTGACAACTATCGGATCTCATGTCAATTCCTAATTCCACTAACAACTATCGGCGCAAATTTATGAGTATATCGACTTTCTTTTTTCGTCTTCCAATTTTTATGAATATTTCTTGATTTGATATCAATATGGATTTCTTATATGTTTAGGGTTTTACACCATAAATATTTAAAATTTACATTAACGATCCATATGTTCATATATAAGGTACTAGACTAAATGCACGTGTGATACACGGGTTGGTTTAAATGATAATAAATATTCAACATTAATAAAAAAGTATTAAATAATAATAAAACACAAATTAAATGAGAAGTTTAAAAAATGACGACGTATAATATCTATACTCTAACCAGTGGTGGAAACATCGACGCGAGTGGGGAGCAGATTTGACGGCAGAATTATTGTTACAATTCTTTAACCAGCGGTGAATACATCAGCGCGAGTACATGATATGAAGAGAGGTGACGTGATTGTATTTTATATATAAGTCATCAATCATTATTGTTACAATTATAAGTAATAAAGTTAAGCGTTATTGGTTATGATTAAAAAGAAATTTAAATTGATTATAATATATTTTAGAATGATAAAGCTAAAGAATTGGTTAAAAATGATATTTTTAAATATTATAAAGGGTAAATATGGATATTTGTAAATTAAGGTGGACAAATATGATTTTGTATGATTTAATAAGGGCATACATGAAATTATTTCTAATATTTTTGACTCAAAAAAGTCAAAATTGAATTTTTGATTTTAAGTAGATGAATGTTCAAGATTAAATATTTTTTAAATAAATGGTTTAGATCGTCTAATAATGTTTATCAAATTAGTCTTTTATTTATATTAGAAGATTAAGCTAGTACAATATAAAATCGTTACATTAAGATTAACTTTAAAAATAACATTTATTGTCAAGTAAAATATGTCAAAATACTGTTCAGGATTTTGTTAATTTACGCCATTTTACTCGATTATATATATTTTCTGTTCTAAATAAAGTTCAATTGATTTGTAGCGCAAATGGATAAGGCTCTATGTTCTATAATTTTTTTTTGTTTTCATTCCATTTCCCACCATCTTTTCTGAAAATTTCTTATAAGCGTTCACTTGTTTTTTAATCAAGAAAATTTACGGTTGAGTAATATGTTTATAAAAATTATAAAAAATGTCATAATATATTCAATCTTATTTAAGATTTAATAACTTCTTCAAAATTGTAGTTTTTGCATATTATAATACTTTGTTTTTTAACTTTTTAATTATATGAGTAGAGTGTTGTTTTTTTCAAGTAAACAAACATAAATAATCCGAACAAAGAAAATCAAAATCTATTTCTATAGTAAGTAAAAGGGTTAAGGCATAAAATAACAACCTACTTTTTCAAAATTATCTATGTAGGTAATTTATTATTTTATTATCTAAATAAGTAACGTACTTTTTAAAATTTTCTATGCAAGTAACTTACCATTTTATTACCTAAATAGGTAACTTACTTTCTAATAACTTGTTAAAATAGGTAACCACTTTGAATGCAACATATAAACATCCTATGTCATAGTTTTTTTGTGGAATGTACTTTGGTTACAGATCAAATAAAATATTGTCAATACACAACTAAATAAAAATCATTGTTGTCTAAATTTGTCACCGAGAATGTTGTCCAAAAAAACAACAAAATGTCGCCAAACACACATGAAATGAGAATTTTTTACCAAACCCATGTTCTTTACAAAAATATTTACCAAAGTGTTGTAATTTAAAAAGTATTTACCAAACTATTATTTTTTTAAAATAATTTTCTAAATTAGTGGGGATTTAATTTAATGTTGATTTTAACTAGCTAATCTATTTTTACGTGGCTATAGAAAACGTAGTTATAAACAACATTAGCCTAAAAAACCATTTATATCTCATTTTTAAGTAGCTATAGATATCAATACGTACGATTTTAACTATGAACAAAAAATAGAGAAATAAAATAATTTCAACTAAAATACGAAGATTCGTAGTGTTCAACAAGTAATATTTCAAACAATATTCGTCCAACATAAAAAAATTCAACTCAAAAAATCTTCAATAAATGTTACTCAAATCATATATATACGATTTATCTTTGTATTTGTTCATCGATCACCATGCATTCTTCTTGGCTTTGAAGGACATCTTTTCTGATTATGACCACTTTGTCTACAAATTCCACAGAGGTTTGTTTTTTTCCCTTCTTTAATATCCATTCCATTACGTAGCCTTGTTTAGCGAGGACGACCCTTTTCCTTTCTTTTTAGATCTGAATTTGGTAGCATTTCACGGAATGATGATTGTGGCCAATATGCTTTATGAGGAAGTGGGGAAAACTCAGATGCCCAAGTAGCACAATAATCTAAAATCGAGTAACATCTGTGAACATATTGCCAGCTATTCAATGAAAGTTTGGCACATGCACTTAAGACATGAGAACAAGGATACTTAAATATCTCCCACTTACCACAGGTGCAAGTTGATTCTTTCAAATTAACTATTTGCACATTTCTTCCTCTTTGAGTTAACAACTCAATTATCCCTTTCTCCCGGTTAAAAGATATTAAGGAATGTGCGCTAGCTTTTGACATTAAAGCTAATTGTTTTGCAATAACATGAGGGGTATACATATCTCCATTAGCTTGAGCACTTGATCCCATTGGGCGCCTCACATCAAAGTAGTGCCTAATCTATAGAATGTAAGTTAGACACATGATGTGATCGGTAAAAAACGAGCACCTTTAAGTACACTATTAAAAATCTCTGACAAATTTGTAGTAAGTAACCCGTATCTTTTTCCACCGTCATGTGCAAGTGTCCATCTATCAAGCGCATGTCTTTCGAGCCATTCACGAGCTTTTGGATTTAGTTTCCCAATTTCTTCCATTATCGAGTTGAACTTGCGAACTTGTATTTTATTGCCTCTTGGACTTTGAGAGCCTTTTTTGGAGCTTTATCGTATGCAACACCTTCTAATCCGTCACATATTGCGCCCCCCCAATAGCATAATATTGTAACAAACTTGTGTGACATATCTAAACAATTCTGTCAAGAATATAATACAAACAATTAGAAATACTATGTTGTAATTTGTATCATATACTACACCTACTATGATCATCCTCAATAGTTTGTGAAACTACATATAATACTAGATTTTTAGTGAACTCATGTACTGGTCAAGATAAAAACTAATTCTATATAAAGGTGTTTTTGCTTGACCTGGAATATTATTATAGTTTGATGAGTTTTGAAACAAATATAGTGACAAGGAGAAAATATAATCACATCGATGGTTTCATGCATATATATATATATATATATATATATATCACAGTCGATGGGTTATATCATAGATGTCCATGAATATACTACTATACACACACACACACACCCCTCACGAGTACAACAGAATCGAAATTTCATGCCTTGTATTGTCGGCGATTACGGGAAGAAATTAATGGCGGTTAACGGGGAGAAGAGACCAGCGTATACTCGAGAGAGAAGATGCGTTGAAGATTACTGGGAAGGGACGGCGAGATCTGATCGACAATGAAGGTTACGTCAATGACGGCAGCGACTTACGTAGGGCTTCTATTGATTTGGAAGGGTAATACGTACATACATCTCCGTAGTTTTTATTTTACTATAGTATGGTAATTTTTTTTAAAACCACAATGTTTTGGTAAATAGTTTTATAAATTACATGGGTGTAGTAAAAAACTCCATGAAATGATACATAAATGTTGCCAATATACTTCAAATGGTTGTACAACTAATTGATTGTACAAGTCATTTTCTCTCATTAAACCCTTTTATGTTTTAACCGGTAGAATAGATAACATGTAAATTTTTATTTGTAGATAACATGTAAATTTTTATTTGAAGTGGTAAAAGATTTCAAAGTAAGTTATCTATGTTGGTAATAAAAAAGTAAGTTACTTACATAAATAATTTTGAAAAAGTACGTTACATATTTAAGTAATAAAAAATTAAGTTGCCTACATAGATAATTTTGGAAAAATAGATTGTTATTTTATGACCTTAACCCTAAGTAAAACGTTATCATAATCTAGGTTTTCATATATAAAAGTTTCCAGTATCGCTATAAACATATGTATTAGGAGGTGTGTGTATTTGTAGTTTAAAAAAGTATTAATTAATATTTCTAATTAATATCAGTTGGGATAAAGTTATCAACATAAGATTATTCAACAAGTTTGTTAGAGATATATTAATATAGATATAAAAGAAAGAAGTTGTTTGGCCGAAGAAGTACACAAATAAAAAGGTTGGTGGATGTTTTTTTTAACAGCCAAAGTATTTCATACATTCATCAAAAATAACGTTACACACTGAAATCCCATCGCACACACTCGTCACAATAAACGTCTGAACACTAGATATATAAACGTCAGCTCTCTAGATACTACTATAATCATCACCTTTATCATACAATTAACAGCAACATGGAAACCCAACTCATTACGTTGATCCTCCCGTCGCACATGATCCTCTCGCAGCTCAATACTCACAGGTTCGTATTCCGTCCCAGCACCATGGAAGCATTTCACCCCGCAAAGCCAAAGAAGGGATGCTAAAAAAGCCCCTCTGCCCCAACCCACTACCCATCACCCCAACAAACACAAAGTCTGAAGCTAGAAAGAAACGATTTGCATTAGCACAAGAAGGAAAGTTTAGCAAATCAACGGGATTGCAATGCCCCCCTTATAACTCCAGGGTAACAAAACTGTGCAAACCTCCTGCACCCAAAGGAAAAACCCCGCAATTACCCTATGACCGTGGCTAGAGATGGTGGGAACCGATGTGAGTGTGTGCATGTTACAGTGCCACCTTATAACAACATAACAAGAAGGTAAGCCACAGTCTCTACCTACCATCACCACCCTTATAACCACCACCCGCAAAAAGAGACTTAATATCTCTCCACAAAGGTCCACCGATTGAACCATAATATCGGTCCATTAGGACCATACCACTGCCACGACACATAATACAAAACAATCTCTGAGGCTCGAAAAGAAGGATTTGCCAGGCATAACACAAAGAAAAGGCCTGGCTAATCAAGCAAGGTTTGGGATGCCCCCATTATCACACCAAAGTTTCGAGAAGTGCAACCACCTGCACAAAATAACTCAACCCCAGAACTAACTTATGACCATGGCTATGAGACGTAGGAAAACGAAGTGTTGAGTATGTGATAATGTAGTGCTACCAAAGGAACCGCCAGAGAAAAAACTATAGCCATAGCCACTAACCTACCATCACCACCCTTATAACAACCAACCCAACCCCTTCCCAATGGCAAGGGAACCCCTCAGAAAGTTAGATAAACTAGCCCTCCTCAAAACCTCCAAAAGCCCATCACGATAAAAGAAAACCCCATACACAGACAAGATAAAGTCCCCTACACACATACAAATCTAAAGACCACACACACAGCAAAACCCGTATACTAAACATATTGAAGGTATACATCCGAACAAAGTCTTTCGACAGTGACCACCCAAACCATGACAAAAGTGTATACACACCCTAAACGAACCATTTAAACAAAGACCACACACTCACACACAACCAACAACACCCCTTACTTGAACAGTGACCACACACACACAACCTACATCACCCTTTACTATAACAGCAACACCCCAACCAAACACTGACTCCTTTCGTACCCCACCGATCCATATTACCTAAGGCCATTACTTCCCCTATACAAAATAGAACTGCGCCCCTGCACTGTTAGTATTCTCACATCATTAATATAATTAATACAAAACGACACAAACCCCAAGCATGACCACACAGACTACCACCCTTCACTACACTAAACCTACACCCACGCGATCCAAGGTGTCACCCTACATGCTCCATTCTTCGACATAACATCCGCCTCCCTATTCAATTCTCTTGGTACATAGAGACACTCAACAACTTCAAAGGCCTTCAATAAATCTTTGATTCTACTCAAGACATCGGCTGCTTCCTTGGGATAGTCTAACTCATCGGAGACAAGGCTAATAGCTTGCATAGAGTCAAATTTTTTTTTGATAGAGCCACTATCAACTACTCTGTTACTCCTTAGGACTAAGAGCCCATAGAACATAGCCTCCAGTTTAGCAACTAACAGAGTGCACAAAGTTGTGGATTTGGAAAAAGCACCAATTAAAGCTCCACTATTCGCTTCCTTAAACACTCCACCAACCCCCGCTCTGTGCCCATCACTGTTCACCGACCCGTCAGTATACATCACTACACAATCCCCCCTCTTCCCGCTTGAACTACCTTCGAATAGGGACAATAGATTATCTCCCCTCAGTACCTCCACGGGTCTTACACACAAATCTAGGGAGGACCCTGCTATTTTTGGCCATTTCGCAAAACACCATTGCCCGACCCTAATCCACACCATATCGACCAGCCTTTCACAACTCACTTGTTTGCTATTAAAGACAACATTAATTCTTTCAGTCCAAAGTGTCCACAACACTCCATACTACACCAGCATCCACACTTTCCTAATCCATTTACTATTGCATAATTTTGGCCATAACACCACTATGTCTACGACACTTCTAGGCATCACCCAGCTTATTCCTACCGTACTCATAACACTATACCATACTTCCCATGATTTCGTACAGTGTAGTAATAAGTGAACCGCGGACTCACTTACAATGTTACAAAACGGGCACTCATTCTGATTAGACCTCAACACACCTCTCTTGACTAACTCAACCCTAGTTGGAATCCTATTCCACACTGCTTGCCATACAAAAAGACGCGCCTTAGGAGGGCCCCAATGCTCCCAGACTTTAGCTACATCTTGTACCCCTCCTTCCTCACTAATCTTATTTAACAAGCTCCCCACCGAAAATTCACCACTACTATCGAATTTCCATATTATCCTATCCCTCTGCTTCTTCTTCAGAACCAGAGAGTTCAATACATCCATGAAATCTCTATATATCCCGACTTCCCAGTCAAATACCTTCCTCCTCAAGTTGATTATCCACACCCAATTCAAGCCCCTTCATTCCCCAAAGCTACACACTCTCCCTTCTTTCCTGACTGCTAGCGCGTACATTCTAGGGAATCTACTTTTCAGCTCCACCCCACCACACCATCTATCTTTCCAAAAATCAAATAAGTCACCCTTACCTAATTTCGCCACAAAACCCTCACTCAGTATACTACCAATTCGATGCTCAAAAGCACTCACCGTCACGATATTCTTCCAAATGCTAGACAATTTATTAAGAGGCAACTCAAAACCCCTAACTCCTAGGGGGAGTTCTCCATACTTACATCTTACTACACTCTTCCAAACAGACTCCTCCCCATTCCAGAACCTCCACACCCATTTTGATTGCAACGCGATGTTCTTCATCTGCAGATCCCCTAACCCTAAGCCCCCAAACTTCTTTGGTTTCTGAATTTTATCCCAAGCAACCATGCACATTCCTTGCTTCTCCTCACCTCTCGGCCACAAAAACTATCTTCTCAACTTCTCTAACTCCTTATATACTCCGACAGGAATGCGAAAAAGAGACATCTAGTATAAAGGTAAATTGTTTAAAACCGACTTGATCAGAGTTATCTTACCCGCCTTAGACAAAAACTTTGTTTTCCACATCTCTAACCTCTTCTTCACCTTTTGAATGACAAGATCCCAAAAAGACGACTTCTTAGGGGTCCCTCTGTTAGATTATGTGCAGAGATAATTAATAGGCATGTTGTATCCAATGTTATAAGAGACTAAAGGGTCACACTGCTACACACCCAATTCAGAACAGTTGGATTTCACCTTTTTGTCTGTGTGGAAATAATTAATCAAATAGATTAATTATTAAAGAGAAGAAGGAAATAATTAATCAGTTAGATTAATTATTAAAGAGAAAGACGAAATAATTAATTAGTAGTATTAATTATTGAAAAGAGAGAAATAAATAATTAATCAGTTTGTATTAATTATTAGAAAGGAATAAATAATAAATAGTTATTTATTATTTAAAGGAAATTAAATATTAAGTTTTAATATTTAACGGACCAGTTATTAATAGATAATTAATTGACTAGTAAAGTCCAGGGGGTCAAAGTGAGAAGAGTTGAAAGTTTAATTAAAACAGTGGGCTTTTAATTAAACGGGCTTAGGTCCAATCTAATCCTTATAAATATATCCTTAAAGGCTTAAGGATTAAGATAAGTGACACAAGGGATTAACCCTAGCCACCACTCTCCTTCTCTCTCTCGATCTCGCCCTCTCTCTCGTCGCACACACTCTCTCTCTCGGCTCTCTCTCTCGGCTCTCTCTCTCTTGCCGTCGAACAAAGAAGAACACCCGAGGGGTGTTTGCGATTGCTGATCGACGCACACACATACACACTCTCGACTTTGAGTGTTGAAGGCTTGGTGATCCAGTAGCGGTCTAGCAGCCAGTTCAATCGGAGGTGCAGTAGTGGTGGACTATCTTTAGCAATCCTAAAGGTTTTGTTCAGGTATAATCTTATAACCTTATCTATGGATTGTTTGTAAGAAACTATGATTGATCATTTAAAGTTTTAAAGATCCTAACCCTTTTGGGGTTTAAAGGGTTGTGTTCAATCCAATTCCGCTTTTAGGATTGAACCAGTAGAATCAAACCCAGGTTTGACCAGTCTGAGTCATATGGTGGTTTGGTCAGGTTCAAAACCCTTCACCCTCTAATAGGTAGGCCTAGATAGGAACACGGGAATCTACCGGTCTGACACCCTAACATTTCCCCTACCCTAGCCAGAGTCTTGTCATCCACATTAACCCCATACACTACACATTTCCTCATGTTCAACCTCATCCCTGACATTAGGTAAAAGACTTTCAACACATCACACATGTTCCTAAGCTGGTTTATATCCATCCTATTTATCAGCATTGTATCATCCATAAACTGAATGTGAGATATTGACAAGGAAGGTTGCCCATCAAGTCTGAAACCATCAAAGAGACCTAGCTCAACCCCTCTTCAAAATAGTGCATTGATACCTTCCACAACAATATTAAATAGCAGCGGGGATAACGGATCACCCAGTTTTAATCCTCTTTTCATAGGAAACCTACCAGTGGGTGAACCATTAACTAAAACAGATAGGGAAGATATCCTAAGGCAACCAAGCACCCATGAAATCCATTTCTTCCCAAAGTTCATTTCACCTAAGGAAGGTGGATGTATCAATGGACCTCATGTGAATCGCTCATTACAGATATATTATAGTTTGTGAAATGCGTTTTGTCTCCGTTTTACTTATTTATTACTCATTAAAAAAATTTGGGACGTTACAATGGACCTCTTGTTAGTCCCCCTCATAATAAAGTCTTCTCCCCTATTGAGAAATTCTCTGAAAGTATCTCCCCCTCATGAAGATCATAATTTGGTCTGAACATCATGCATATGGAATTTCTCTTCGTGAAGGTCAGCTGAAATGTTGCACCGAAGGCGTCAAAAGGGAAATTAGCTCCAAGATCACATAGATTGCTCATGTAATCGAGATGGAAAGCATTACGTTTATTGCTGTTATTTGTCGGGTCCAAGAATCGTAATATCCGGTAATTAATTAGCCGAAATGTATTTATATTTATACGTCATTGCTGGGTTTGTAATTTAGTTATTGGACTCTTGTATTTAGCATTAAGAGAATAGGCTATCTTGTGTAGGCTTGTTAGTAGCTCAAAAAGGTTCAACCAAATGAATGAAGAGTGGACTTGGCCCAAGTTTATATAAGAGTTTAGGGCAAGACCAGATATCTCATTTTTGGTCTACTGTTTCATTGAGTCAATTACTAAAGTTAGAGGGAGAGTGAGTTGTGAAGTTCTTTCTCCGTGTTCATGTTTGGCTGAGAAAAAGAAGGATCAAGGGTGAGGCAAATCTTTGAGAGAATTCAAGGTATGGTTTCTATCTCCTTAGTAGTTTTAAGAGTTAATTTCACCGATGGTCCTTTAACTATCTCACAGCTGCAGGTTTAGTCCTTTTTTTTAAAAAGTTGCAAGAAAAGTCCTTTAACTATCCAAAAGTTACACCAATAGTCCTTTTTAACGTTTTCTGTTAATTAAATATGTTTGTTTTTGTAAATTGACTATTATACCTTTTATCCTATTTAATAAATTCATTTTTATTATTATTATTAGTAATAATATTAATATATTATTATAAAAGACATAAAATGATTTATAAAATCATTCCTTTCTTGCAATCATCCACACTCTACGGCTCTACCCACCCTTTCTTCTCACCAACCCTCTCTCTCATCTATACCACCGGAGCCCTCTCTCTGCCTCCTCCCATCTCCCTCGTGCACCACCGCCTTACACCGTCTCCACCACTGCCTTACACCATCGCCACCACCATCTGCATACCACCGTCGTACACCATCTCAACACCATCTGCATAGCACCTCCGTACACCATCACCATCACCATTTGCATAGCACCGCCGTACACCATTGCCATCACCATCTGCATACCACCGATGTACACCATGGCTACCACCATCTGCATACCACAGCCTTACACTATTACCATCGCACCTTTGGTTAAGTACGTGTGTGTTTAGATCTAAGATTTAGGGTTTTGAGTTCCGATTTCTATGTGTTCTTGAACAATGTAGTATTTTGATTTGGGCGATGGTTGATGTTTTCAGGTGGCGGCGCTCAGTGTTTTCGGTCTAGTATTTCGATTTCTAGGGTTTTGAGTTTCGATTCAGGCGGCGGCGGTCGGTGTTTCCAGGCGTGTTAGAAATATTAAAGTGAGGGGTGTAATATGTAATTAATCAAAGTTGGGGAAATGCTATATAAAGGCATTTCCCCCACATTTCTAAGTAAGCTTTGCATTATTCTCATTACTTGTGTTTTGTGTTCTCTCTACTCCTACTCTCGGTTCTCTCTCACAAACCGTATACAAAAACACAAACACACACTAGAAGAACAATCTTCTAAGCATTGCTTCATCCATATCATAATACGGGACCATCAATTGGTATCAGAGCCAAACTTGTTTTTGGCTCGTGATTGTTCGAAAGAAGACAACGAAATCTCGAAGTGTTCAAGCTTCCAAGAAGAAAAAGCTCTCGGTTTTACAAAGGCTCAAGAACGTCAGTTTTCTTCAAGATAAACTCAAGCTCAAACGAATTTTAAAGGTAGAACTCATTAAAGGTATAAACTACATCTTCTTTAACTTTCCTTTGAGTTGTTTCTATATTCTTACAAAGTTTATAAAACATTCTTTAAAGAAAAACACAAACCGTGGGCGTTTTTATACACATTAAGTTAAGAAAGTCATTAAATACCCACCTTTTTCAACATTAAATTTTCTGGGTATTTAAGCATTTATGGTCTTCTTGGTCTGAAAGTACAACTGGAAGAAGAAAAAAAATCGGATTTTGTAATTTATTTTATTATAAATTCTTAATAGATTAAGTGTTGTACAAGGAAAATCAAGTACTTGCCATACCAATCAAGTACAAGTAGTTAGACACTATTCAGGGTATGGCAATCTGATTTAACAAGGACACATCAGAGTCTATCAGCCGGTTCCTTGGTCAATGCGATTGACTCTTGGGGCGGCTTATAGAATTTTGTCAAGTTGGAACACCTAAGTGTTAATCAAATAGCTATAAGCCGGGTTCAGTGAATCGCATGTGATTGACTCTTGGGGCGGCTTATAGAATTTTGTCAAGTTGGAACACCGTGTGAATCGCATTGGATTGAATCGCATACGACTAACACTTACCTTTCAGCCTACTATTGGAATCGCGTTTGATTGGATCACGATTATACATTCCAAATTGGCAATCGCATGCGATTGACAGGACTAACAATTTATTTTCTAAGTGTTTGATGAAACATGATTGATTCGCATTCGATTAACAATCAATACTAAGTTCTTATTCTGCTTGTTTTCAAGGACACCTAATCGCATTCGATTGACCTGTATTCGCACTCGATAAGACAAATTCCAATCAGTTATTCCTCAGACTTGGACAAGTGGTTGACTCTTTGAACTTGACTTAAAGAACTTTAAGACAGCTGGACTTAATCAAACAATCTAATTCATAATTGAATTTAATTTAAATCAAATTTAATTCAAAGGTGAATTACATTACCACAAGTCTAGTTAGTTCAAAGTTGAATTTAATCCTTTTAAGATCTAATTCAAAATTGAAATTCCAAAGACTTAGTTCTTTAATCAAACTCTCAAGTCATTTCTAAAATCAAGCTTTCGAACAATCAAACCATCTTACAAGTGAACGATCATTTCTTTCAAAAATCACTAATCATGTCAAGCACAAATGAGATGATGTCCATTGGTTCCGACACAAAACCACCTGTTTTGTTTCGGGGGGAATACAATGTTTGGAAAGGAAGGTTCATGGACTTCCTTGAGCACAACGAACTCTACGGAGATAAGATGATGGAATGCATCGACAAAGGAAACTCCAAGTTCACAAGGATCGTTGAAGCTGACTCAACCAACAATCCCCCCATTCTCAGACATGAAAGAGAAAAGACCAATGACGAGCTGACCGCTACTGAGAAGGAAACAAAGAAGGCTGAGAGACTGGCCAAGTACTATTTGAAGCAAGGTCTCTCATCTGAAATCTATCTGAAGATAGACAGCTTCGGTACTGCCAAAGAAATGTGGGATGAAATCAAGAAGCAGCTCCAAGGCACTGAGGAGGGAGCGTACATTAAACGTACTCAACTGGTCAACAGTTACCATGATTTCAAGGCCCGTGAAAATGAGCTTCTATCTGAAACATATGGCAGATACTGCAAATTGCAGAATGAGATGAGGTCTAATCAAATTGTCAGAACTGGCCTTGATTTGAACTGTGTTTTCTGAATTCATTAGGTTCTGAGTGGAAGGGCTATGTTAGGCTGTACAAACAGATCAACAAAGATCTTACTTCTGTCACCTTCCACAACATCTTTGAAGACCTAAATCAGTATCAAGATGAAATCTTGCAGTGTCACCCTAAACAACCAGTTGCTGATCCTCTTGCTTTGGTTGTAGCTGACAGGACCCCCACGGAATCTTCATCAAGGTCTGCCAAACTCAAACATGTGGTACTCAGTGAATCTGATCATGATGATGATGATGATGACTTTGTAGAGGCTGCATTTCAAGCACTCACAGTTGCCAACAAGAACTTCAAGAACCGGTTCAACAAGACTAACAACAGACAACGGTTCACTTCTGGATCGAGAAGACCTGAAAGGTTTGCTCTTGATGAAAAGCCTAGGTTTCCAAGAGAGGAGAGGAAGGAGGAAAAGAAGAATGATCTCAAATGCTACAACTGTGGGATATCGGGACACATGATCAGAAACTGTCCACAGAAGAAAGTTAAAGATGCTGAATACTATCGACAAAAGTAACGCCTGTCAAAGCAAAAACAGGCTGGGAATGCACTCATGTTGGAAGAGGACCAGTTCCTGGAAGATACAGACTCAGAGAGCGATCCAGATGGTGAGGATCATGCTCAGTTTTGTTTCATGGCCAATGGTGAAACGAGTGGTAGAGAGGAATATGATGGTGATCTCTCAGATACTGCGGAGGAGATCGTTAACAGTGGAAAGGTACCCTCTATTTCTAATTCTAACATGGGTTTTAATTTTGAACACATACAAACCATATTAATCCGAATGAAAGAGTTCAAAAATCAGGTAATAGAGTTAACCACTAGAAATCAAGTTCTAGAAGCTTTTTCACACAACAAGGGTATAGAGGCACAAACAATAATTAAGCAGTTAGATAACGACTTAATTGGCCTTAAGATCCAATTAGCTGCTAAAGAATCTGAATTCTTAGAGTTAACTAATAGCACGAATACCACCATATTAGATCTTAAAGCAGAATGTGCATGTGCTGAAAAGGATTCTAAAATTCTTAAAAATGAACTTAGGGATGACCTAAGTACTCTTTACTCCAGAATCTATGAACTTGAATATCTTTTATCCAAACGCGATCAAAGTGACAAGATCATCTCTCAATACAAAGAAAATGAACGTCCTTTCTCCAGATGGAAATTCAATGGGCTGGGCTTCAAATTGAGCAAGATTACATCTAAACAATTATACAATGCTAATCTGTTTGGCGAAGGCCTTACCCAACGGATGGTTTTTATTGGTCAAGAAGAGGAACGTATTGAAGAAGATGTCAAACGGACCCTTAATCTCATAACTGCAATTCCATTTGACTACTCTGATCTCAATGACTCATACCTCACATGTCTCACGACATCATCTGATACTGATGTTTCATCTTCTGTCTATTCTGATGAAGAACTCTACTCTCCTGTTTCACCAAAGCCCACTGTTGAATACATTCCTCACAAAGAATTACAAGACAGATTCAACACCCTGTAGGAATTTTGTTTTACCCACCTTGTTCAACAGGATCTTGCCAAAGCCATTCAAGATGAGTTCAAAACTCCTACCCTTGATACATCTTCTCTGGTGCAAGAAACCAATACTCTCCAACAGCACATCCAGACCTCCTTTGCTCATGATGAAAAGATCATAGACGAACTATGCAGGAAAAAGTTTGTTCTAAAAGAAAGAATCAAGAAGATCCAAGAAAAGATGCAACCTCCTACTCCTTTCACATTTTCACTTTATGGTTCACAACTTGATGATTGCACTCATGCATCCACTAAATCTTCAGCTTCCAACACTCATATAAAATCTGTTAATAATACTGTTGTAACAAATCTTAAGCTTAAACAGATTTACAAACCAAAACAAACATCCACTTCCACTTCTAATCACATTTCTCGTATACACACTGACATACCTGAATCTTCAAAAGCAGCTGCAAGTAGAACACGACTCACCTCTAATGTTTTAAATTCTGCTGCAGATGTGAAGGAGCTCGGGAGTGAAGAGCGTAAAATAAACACAGCCTTGAAGAGAGATTTTCCTAGATCACTTAGGAAATGTTCTAATTTTGGAAAAACATGTGAACAATTTTTGTTGTTTAATCGTACCTGTACTTATTCTAGTTTACATGATAAAATTGCCTCTTCAACTTTCTGTATAAGTGATGGTTATCCCCATGGTCATTGTGAATTTCATTGTCAATATGATCAATTA
This sequence comes from Pulicaria dysenterica, assembly GCA_947179395.2. Classification (NCBI taxonomy): domain Eukaryota; kingdom Viridiplantae; phylum Streptophyta; class Magnoliopsida; order Asterales; family Asteraceae; genus Pulicaria; species Pulicaria dysenterica. The sequence goes on from OX359293.1 coordinate 22,012,443, forward strand.
AGAAAACTACTTGGTGTTAAACCATGTGAGGACTGGACAGATTTTTACGCTAACCAAGTCTGTGTTCCATTCATAACATCAAGAGGAATAATCATTCACCAATGGATCACAACTCGTCAGTCCCATGCACTCAAACGTTTGAACAAATCAAAGCGATTGCTGACGATCAAGGAACTGGAAGTCTACAGACGGCAAGGTTACGAAACATTTAAAAAAGCTTGGATTGCACAGGAGAAACACTTACATTCTCAGAAACGATCTGGCAATTCCCCTTCCAAAACTTCTAAACCCAAACCATCATCCCATCAATGAGTAACACAAACATTGATTCGCAAACATAACGCTTCTGCAACTCTACCGAATCCAAAACCTCCGATTCCATCAACTGTCAAACCAACAGTGGTAAAGAAACTTTCTTCTCAGCCAATTTCTTCCAAATCTATTCCTTCATGACAACAGATTAAATCCACATGGGTACTCAAGAATAGATCAATAGAAGTTTCACCACCACAAGCAGACAACATCACCATTCAATCACTTCTAGGGACTAACAATCAAGGACCCATTCAGATATGGGTACCTAAACGTGATTTATTCTCTTTTTGCAGGTGCCTCACTTGTGGTACCTTGACTCCGGCTGTACCAAACATATGACCGGCAACAAAAGTCTTCTCAAGAATTATGTTCCTAAGTACTCCGGGAATGTACATTTTGGGAACGATAATGTTGCACCAATAATGGGGTACGGAGACATTGAGAAGAAGCACATCAAGATCAAGAAAGTCTCATATGTTGAAGGGTTGGGTCATAACTTGTTCAGCATTGGACAATTCTGTGATAAGGACCTAGAGGTCGTGTTCAAAAGGAACAAATGTTCAGTTTTAACTGAAAATGGAGATGAGTTGCTTGCAGGTTCCAGAAATTCTAACCTGTATTCCATTGACTTGGAAAAATATGACTCTCCTACCTCTGTGTGTCTACTGTCCGAAGCATATACGGATCTGACTTGGCAATGGCACAGAAAACTCTCTCACCTGAACTTTCAAAATATTAACAAATTAGTCACTGGTGACTTGGTGAGAGGCATTCCCAAGTTAAGGTTAAAGAAGGATCATCTGTGTGTAGATTGTGAAAAAGGAAAAATGAAGAAGGCTTCTCATAAATCTAAAAAAGTATTTAGCACTACGAAGCCTTTGGAACTCCTGCACATGGATCTGTGTGGTCCTATGAGAATCCAGTCCAAGAATGGGAAGAAGTATATTTTAGTCATGGTGGATGACTACTCTAGATATACTTGGGTCAAATTTATGCGCTCAAAAGATGAAGCCACTCCCACAATCATTTCCTTCATCAAACAACAGCAGAACAAGCATAATCAGAGTGTTGTCTCTATCCGGACAGACAATGGAACGGAATTCAAAAACAGTACTCTGAAGAGCTTCTGTGACCTCGTGGGAATCAGCCACCAGTTCTCTGCTGCATACACACCACAACAAAATGGTGTAGTGGAACGAAGAAATAGAACTTTGGTTGAAGCTGCCCGAACAATGCTTTCATATTCTGGGCTCCCACCTTCCTTCTGGGCTGAAGCAATTAGCACTGCCTGCTACACGTAAAACCGCTCTTTCATTAACAAACACTTTAATAAAACTCCATATGAACTGGCCAATGGCATAGTGCCTAATATCAAATACTTCCATGTATTTGGTAATAGGTGCTTCGTACTAAATGACAAGGATAATCTAGGAAATTTTTCTTCCAAACCGGATGATGCTGTTTTCCTAGGTTATTCTACTGAGTCCAAAGCCTACAGAGTTTTTAACAAACGTACAAAGAGCATTGTTGAAAGTATCAACGTAACATTTGATGATACATTGAATGTTACAGATTTTCCACTTAAATCAACAGTTAATGCTTCTGAACATACATGTTCCGGACCTGCACTTCAAAATAAAGAATCAGACAATCCATCCAGTTCAAATATACATCTTGATTTTTTGTATGATTTCTTTCGACCTGAATCTTCTCCTGTTTTAACTGACAACAGGAACGACACAGTTGTTCAAACAAGTGTTACTCTAATGGCTCCTACGGTCACTGAGACGAATCCATTTGCAAATCTATACGCTGAGGATTCAACTTCTGTTTCTGTCACTTGTCCCCCTATGACTTCTCAGATTCCTGACCCAGAAAGCCCTCCTGTGTTTGATTCAGACCCACATTTCTCTCCAGAAGATGAAGAAGAAGCACTCCACTTACAAGATCTCATTCCTTCCTCTTCCACTTCACATGAAATTAAGTGGACCAGACATCACTCTGAAGAGATTATCATCGGAGATCCTTCAGTTGGCATTCAAACAAGATCCGCAACAACAAACGAATGCCAATTCTCGGGTTTCTTAAGCATCATTGAACCAACCAAGACTTGTGACGCATTAGATGATCCAGATTGGGTAATTACCATGCAGGAAGAATTACACCAATTTGATCGTCTTTAAGTCTGGAGATTAGTTCCTCTTCCATATTGAAAATATGTTGTCGGAACTAAATGGGTATTCAAGAAGAAACGGGATTCGGATGGCGTGGTCATCCGTAACAAAGCTAGGTTGGTTGCTAAGGGATACAATCAACAGGAGGGCATTGACTATGATGAAACTTTTTCCCCTGTTGCTCGAATTGAAGCCATACGGCTATTTCTTGCTTATGCAGCCTCTAGAAGCTTTCATGTCTTCCAAATGGATGTGCAGACAGCTTTTCTTAATGGTGTACTTAAAGAAGAAGTTTATGTCTCACAGCCTGAGGGTTTCATCAACTCAAAACATCCAAATCATGTTTATATCTTAGAATATGCCTTGTACGGGTTAAAGCAAGCTCCGCGTGCATGGTACGACGTCTTATATGAATATTTGATTGATGAAGGCTACTCCAAAGGAAAGACTGATACCACTCTCTTCACAAAGACAAAGGCTCGGGATAAGATTTTGGTTCAGATATATGTGGACGATATTATTTTTGGATCTACAAATCCAAAATACAGTGACGAGTTTGCTAAAATCATGGCAAACAGATTCCAAATGAGTATGATGGGGGAGTTGTCATTCTTTCTCGGACTCCAGGTGAAGCAGTTAAGTCATGGCAGCTTTATTTGCCAATCAAAGTACATCAAAGATCTTCTCACGAAGTATGATATGATTAACTGCACACCCATATCCACACCCATGGCTGCTAAGGCACAACTCTAAGCAGATCTTGATGGTTCTCCTGTAGATTTGAAAAACTACCGTGGGATGATTGGATCGTTACTGTATCTTACTGCTAGTCGTCCGGATATCATGTTCTCTACCTGTCTCTGTGCCAGATTCCAGGCGAATCCTAAAGAGTCACATCTTCTGGCAGTTAAGCGGATATTCAGATATCTAAAAGGGTCTATGGATCTAGGTCTGTGGTACCCCAAAGATTCAAATCTGGATCTTCATGCTTACTCAGATGCTGACTATGCCGGTTGCAAGATAGATCGGAAAAGCACCTCTGGTAGTGCACACTTCCTGGGTGATCATTTAGTCTGTTGGGCCTCAAAGAAGCAAAACTGCGTATCCACTTCTACAGCTGAACCTGAGTATGTTGCTGCTGCAATGTGCTGTTCACAAAGTCTCTGGATACGCACACAGTTATCAGACTTTGGCCTTAAGTATGACAACATTCCATTACTATGCGATTCCCAGTCTGCCATAGATATCTCTTGCAATCCGGTACACCACTCTAAAACCAAACACATTGATATACGTTATCACTTCATAAAAGATAATGTAGAGAAAGGTCTTATTGAGCTCCAATATGTTCCTACTGAAAATCAGCTTGCTGACTTGTTTACCAAACCATTAGACGAAAGTCGCTTCACTGAGTTGGTATCCAAGTTAGGCATGCTCAATCTGAAATTATAACATACTGTTGCTCCAATTTTCCTTTCTTTCCTTTTTTAGAGTAGGTGTTACACTGTTTGTTCTTTGTGCAGCTTCATGATGCAACACTCAAGGTGGAGTGACTTCTGATGACACACATGTACCATATGTGTAGGGGGAGAAAAATAATACACATTGTGCACATGTGTAGGGGGAGAAGTTTAGAACTGACACACTTCCAAAATTCTTCCAAACAAATGCAACAATCTAGGGGGAGTGTGTCAAAATAAACAACTTCACACAAAGTATCTTGGAATATAAAAATTTTTAACTCAACATTCCAGATACTTTGAATCTTTTAAGAAAATTTCCAAGTGCCGGGGACTATTCAAGCCAATTGCGTTCTATGCACCAATCGCATGGGGTCACTTTCAGTCGCATACTGACAAATTTCTAAGTCTAGGTTCAATCGCATTTGATAGACTATTGCATGGGATAAGTTTATTCATCAATCGCATGCGATAGCCTGATAGACATGAACATAATGGCATAACCTTCAATCGCATGCGATTGGGTTAAGAATGGTTAGCATAATCAAACAAATGCGATTAAGACAGTGTGAATCGACAACGATTCGGGCTAACGTTGAATCGCACGCGATTGGATTAAGAATGCGATTCGGGCTAAGGTTGAATCGCACGCGATTGGATTAAGATAGTGTGAATCGAATGCGATTCGGGCTAAGGTTGAATCGCATGCGATTGGGTTCAGATAGTGTGAATCGCATGCGATTCGGATGAAACGATAGAAATGGTCCTAACACCCAGGCTGAATCGCATGCGATTGCCCACTTCTATCAGCCTGGTTTTTTTACCGTCTCAACAGCCAATCACCACTCGACACGTGTCTTTTCACCTTTATAACCGTCCCATCCATCCAACACTTCATTTCATCCGATCATAATTCAAAATCTTCAAACACTCTCGTTTTTGGCTACTTGATTTTAAGAATCATCTCGTTACTCTGCCAAAATTTACTCTTTTTATACCAAAAACTCGAAATCAAAAAGGTAACAACTTGTACGGTTTACATTTTGAAAATTTTGTGTTAAAAAGGTGATTTTTGGCCCGTGAACCTTCAAATGCGATAAGGCCCTTCGAGACTTTAAGTGAACTTTTGGAACATGAAATGAACTTATTTGATTCTTTCAAGCTTGCGATGGCATGTTTGAACATATGAGGAACACTTTGATGCAAAAATATTTCCATAATCTCAAAAAGTGTTCTTCGTGTTCTTGAGGTGTTTGACTTTTCACTAATAATTCCATTTTTGGCCTAAAAAGTGGAGTTAGGGTGATTTTTGGAGCATGCTTCAGTACTGCAAATGTGTTTATTATTGTTCAAATAATAAAATAAGATACCTACAACAACTTTTTCACACATCAATTCGGTATCTCCACACTGAAGCCCTCCAGTGTAGAGGATTTTTCACTAACACTTCACACTTGAAATTTTTGGTCCATTGCAAACACCATTCTATAAATCACGCATAATTGGATCAAAATTCAAATGAAATGTTGTTCACCATGCTTATCTCTGTATATATGCCTTAACTATTCTTTCTACTTGTACAGATAAGATGGCTTAAGCAATCCGTGCCCCCGAGGAGATAATGCCTCAAGATGAGTTCCTTAATACCAGGTCTCATCCCAACAACCACTATATTGACCTCACTAAACTCAAAACCCCCACTCATCCCATAATACCAGAAATCCTCAAAATCCACCCACTAAATCACCTCTTAACCTACAACCCAGACACCACAGGCACACATGTTCCCGAGTTATATGTCCAACAGTTTTGGAAAACTTGTGATGTCAGACTTAATGAAAGAGGAAAGGAGGTCATACATGCTGAGGTTGACGAATTTCAAGTTAACATTCCACTAAATCGCCTCAGAACAATCTTTGAACTGCCCACTGCAGTCAGCAGACCTCCAGCTACAGAATTTGAGGAAATCCCAGATGAGGAGGCATGTCTTACAGCCATTCGAGAGATGGGCTATGATGGGGAGCTCACCCATAAGAATCAATTCAAACGCACAGGTTTACACCCTAAGTATAACACATTTATGACTGTGCTACAGAGGTGTCTCACCCCAAAACACTCGGGGTATGAGTTTCCAACGGAGAACCAACTCAAAATCTTTGTTGCTGCTGCCAACCACATGCATGTAGATTATGCATTCCTACTCTTTCAAGATATCAAAGCTACTATGCTGCGAAAGAATTCCCAAAAGAAAAAGGATGCTAATTTGCTACCCTACCACCGCTTCCTGCTGATGATCATCCAGTATGTGATCGATAGGAATGCTGACATCCCCCGCCGGGCAGGTTTACCTTCTATAAACCCTAAGCTATTCTTGTGTATTAAACCTGCCACTCCGGTCAACCTGCCTATTCCTAGACCCTTCCCTGTATCTCTCTTAGATCTTTGTGAGCAGAATGATATTGTTAAGAGTTATAGGGAGAGTGTAGGAATACCTCTCATGGTTGTGCCAGAACCGGCCATACCTGTCCCGGGAGGAGTAGCACCTGGTGAGGATATAGAGAATAGGCCTCAGCAATCTACGGGAGATGCTGAGGGGGAAGAGGAGAGAGAAAATTCTGAGAGGGGTGGAGAAGAAGGTGAAGGTGTTGAGAATAGAGAGGGAGGGGATGGATATGATCCCACTACCATTCAAGCCATAGTTCAATCTCTTTCTCAATCTACCCGAACCCAAGCTGTTCTTACTGAACTTGGTCTTGACGATTCTGAGTCATCCAGTTCTTCTCAAGCTGAGTCTGCTTCCCATCAAGGAGGTGCCCCTTCCTTTGAACTTGATATATCTCCCGTGGGCACCCCTGACCAACCAATCGAACAACCAGCAGAAAGCACACCCTCATTCATGAAACTTACTGACCCACATACTACCTCTCCCGACCAGACTCACCCCGTTCAAACTACTCAGGTCATTCCACAACCTGGTGGTCTGGTCATTCCTTTGACTTCAACTGCCCAAGCAACCACCATTCCTATCATTCACAGGGCCATAGTTGCTCCTGAACATGTCATTCCAGTCACCTCACCAAGTCATTCACTATCTGTTGAATCTGGCTCTGTCACTCCTGATTCTTTACTAGATCCTAATCAATATGCCGGTTATGGAATTGGAAGTGGTGGAGAAGAAAAAGATAGGAGTATGAGTGAACGAGAGGAGGTGAGAAAATAAAATATGAGTGCTGAGGGAACACCAAACCCAAAAAGCCGGGAAGCCACATCCACTATGGGGCCTGACATTGTTGGGCCTCATATTGAACAAGTCGCGGTGATCCCTCCCGTGCAAGTTTCTGCCCCACCAAGCCACTACGGTGTCTCTCAACAGACTCCGTCTTTATTGCACAGGGTTATAGCACATACACTGGGTCAACCCCAATTGGGTGTTGGACCTATTGAACAAAGAGGACCATCTCCCTCGTCCTCGACTCCTTTTGATGCACGATTTGACATACCGCGGATTTCCGCATATCTTGACCAACACAGGGTAACAATCGATGCACTGAGCTTGTTGGCTCAACAAGTTTCCTCAACTTCCATAGGTGGTACCTTTCAAGGTTCCATTCGAGGATTGGAAGGAAATCCTGCTGGAGCCAACATCACTGCTGCTCCAGTAGGTAGTACTACCTATGTGGCTGGTACTTCAACCGAAAGTCTTCGTGATTCCGGGTTTGTTACACATGCAGAACTTCAACAACATATTCAACAAGCCGTGTCACCAATCCACCAACAACTGCAGATGACAAATCAAAAGTTGGATCGGATAGAGCAAGCTTCCAAGGCCCAAGCTGAGCAGTTAAACCGAATTGAAACACTTCTTGCTGCCCGTCCTCCAGTTCCAGAGCCTCAATCACAACCTGATCCTGCCACAATGTCTGTAGATGCTTTAAAGAGCATGATGTACGTTAGACTTCTGGAGCAAAGGCCAGAATCTGCACATGATCAAGACCTTCTGACTACTCTTCGCAACGAACAACGTCCATCGGGAATCTCCATGGATGACTTTCAAGAGTTTCATGAAGATGTAAATAGAAAGATTGATGGGATCACCAAAGGTTTCTACACCTCCCTATCAAAAGTCACTGACCGGCTGACTAGCCTAGAAACAACCTGTCAGGCTCAGGCTCAGGGGAGTAAGAGGAGACGGGATGATCAGGATCCGGATGATCAACCCGAGGGGGAGAAAAGGAAAAAATACATGTGTGCTCCCTCAGTTGTTGCTACTGTACCTGTCCCACTCGTTACTTCATACTTATCTGCAGGTACAAGTTCAACTGGGTCCGGAAGTCAACAACAACAACAACTGGCCGATGAAGTTTATGAACGACAACAAAAGGAAAATGCTGAAAAACAAATTGTACTTTATGTACCTCAGCAACAATCTGAACGGAGGCCAAGTGATCTTGAAGAAGGTGAAATACCTTATGAGCAGCCCCATGCCGAGATGTTTTACTGGTCTAGTGACTCAGAGGAACAAGTGGAAGATTTATATGAGTCTATTCACACATCACCAGCAAGGCATGTGGGTGAAGGTAGTTATGCTTAACCAGAGGAGGAGACTGAGGATTCTGAGATGGAAAGACTATTCAAAGGCATTGATGAATATGTCGAGTTTGCTGCACGTCCAGATTCTCCTAGAATTGTCCACAAATTTGATGATATTCCCAGTGAAAAAGAACTTGCACTTAAAAGAAAAGAAAGGGAAGCAATTTCTAGAAGGGAAGCTAGGAGAAAGCCTAAACAAAAGAAACATATCTTCGACGTGTCCAGGGTTCTCAGTGGGATTAATGTTGAAGTTCATGAAACTTTCCCTCCTCCTCCTGGTCGATTTCAAGAATCAGCTGCCGATGTACTTGAAAGAAACAAACAGAGAGAGGCAGCTGAGAAAACAAGACAAGAATCTGAATGGCCCTTGCCAAGGAGCTTCATTGTGCCACCTGCTCCTCCAGTGTATTGTGGGGATCCAGGACTTGATGCAGGAAACATGTTCACAAGAAGTGCTGCCCAACAATCTATATGGAAACCTTATTTTGTCAATGCTGCTAATACAGGTTATTTCCCCTGAGTTGCGGAACATGGACGATAAACAGAGAAGAAGATATGAACACATCCTCTCTCAGTCCATGACAAAACCCGAAGAGATCAAATCAGAGTATCCTATAGTTAAACTTATCAATATCTATACTCAAACAACCTTCAGAATAAAGTATGCCATCTTTCATGTCAGAAGAGCAAACAATCTGTCATTCTTCCTCAATGAAGCAGACTTAAAGGTTTGTAAGTATTGAAGACATCAGCTTCATCTTTGACACCCTCTCTCAGAAAAGAGGAAAGTGGCCAGAAGAAGAGTTCGGAAGGGTTGCTCTGATGAAATACATGAGAAATTTAATGGAATGCTTTGAGGAACATGATCTGCAACTCGGATCTAAAAACAACTATCTGAAAGTCAATCTCTTAAAGCCTAACCAGAGCCATCCAGATCTAGAAAAGCTTGAAAAATTGACAGTTATCTATGATGGGCATCCAAACTTCAAAGGTGATCGAGGGGTCGTCTCAAAGAATACAAAAGGCGAAAAGATCTTCATCAGACTTGATGAACTCATGGCGTATTCAGACGGCACCTTGAAAATTCTCCATCATAAGATACATCAGAAAGTTTGGGAAAACCAGGCAGCCTATACTGATGAAGAACATGCTGAAGCCTATCGTGCTATAGAAAGGATGAGAACGACACTGGCAAGCAGAAGGCAAATACGCAAGTGGCAAGTGGCATTCGGGATTCGCAACAAATCAGCCTATGAATAGATTAATGTATTTATTTGTTGTGAATGATTACACACCTCACTTAGGGGGAGATTGTTAGAAATATTAAAGTGAGGGGTGTAATATGTAATTACTCAAAGTTGGGGAAATGCTATATAAAGGCATTTCCCCCACATTTCTAAGTAAGCTTTGCATTATTCTCATTACTTGTGTTTTGTGTTCTCTCTACTCCTACTCATCGTTCTCTCTCTCAAACCGTATACAAACACACAAACACACACTAGAAGAACAATCTTCTAAGCATTGCTTCATCCATATCATAATACGGGACCATCAAGGCAGTTGCTGGTATCATGTGACAGGTTTTGATTTGGGTGGTATTTTTTGATTTGGGAGTATGGGTCTCGACTTTTTTGGTGTTCTTGTTGATATTTGACTTTCTAACGGTTTTCATATTTAGGCTTTTGATTTAGGGTGGGACGTGTTTGACATGGTTGTATGGGTACTTGTTGTTATTGTTGGTTTTCGACTTTTCTGGTGGTGATAGGCTGTGGTTGGTGTTCTCAGATGGCGGTGGTGGTTGGTATACGGCGGTGGTACACCATGGAAGGTGGTAAACGATGGTGGTGGTGTTATACGATGGCAAGTGGTGTAGACACTGCACTGAATTGGTTTAAATCATTTTAAAGAAATTTATTAATGTCTGATTTAAAAAAATGAAATTAGTATTTAAAATCAATTAAAATTTAAAAAAAGTGTAAAAAGACCTAAATACCCTTGATTTACAGACTTCACAAACGAAAAACGTTAGAAAGGACTAAGAGTGCAACTTTTGGGCAGTTAAAGGACTATTGTTGCAACTTTTTGAAATAAAAGGACTAAACTTGCAACTATGGGATAATTAAAGGACCATCGGTGCAATTAACTCTAGTTTTAATCTCTAGAAATTGCTAGAGTGTGGAAGGTTTTGAGCTAGTCTTCAAGGGAAATATATCACTTCCCTGTTCTTGTTGTTTGGTCGAGACCCACACCCCCTCATAGCTTAGAGCTTCATTTTTCGTTATTTACATCTCGTTTGAAGGATTCATGTCAAATTCAAAATCTGGAAACATTATAGAGTTCTTGTACCAACTTCAATCTCTAATTAAGTATATATAAAATCAAAATTTTGGAAAAACAAACCCTGTATTCTTCAAGAAGTTCAATTGAAGAAGAAAATAAAGATTCAACCCTAAACATTGAAAAAGACAAGTTTTATTTAAGAAGGAATTGTTTTAAGATCATAAGAGTTTGTTCTTAAGAAAATTAGTGGGGTTTTAGTGGGTTTCGAAACTTCAGGGTCTCGACAGTGGGGGGTTCGAGTAGTTCGACTTGCACTGCTAGACTCCAATTTGACTTAGGCTTAGGGGAGGAATTCGAATTAGTGTATTGCTCTGATTTCGACTTGTGATGCCAGATACATATTTGGCTTGTGTTGTTTCATAGAGAATTCGACCTAGCCCTTAAACACCATTTCGACTTGCATGTATAAGGTGGGATTCGAATTGTACACCTACACTAGTATTCGACTCAGTTATCCCTTTATAATTCGACTTGAACTAGGCAATACATTAGAATCCGACATTGGTGTATTATGGTGCAATTCGACTTGTGATCTGTAGTAGAATTCAACCTTGGTGTTTTTTTTTAATCCGAATTATAGAGGCTCCAAATGGACCGAGGGTGTGAGCTGCAACATGATCACGATGCGTCGAGTAGGACGACGCGTCGTGTCCAACTATTGTGGAACCTTTAACTTTCGTTTAAGTTAGCCTTAGAATGTTTTGACCTAAGGTTGTGAGTGAGAGTACCCTTGACGATTCAACTTATACTTAGAAAATATTCTTGATGTGTTGTAGGTTCTGACGATCGTATTCGTTAACGTTTCGTTTCCGGTGTTTGAATATTTCTGTGATTGTGTCATTGTTACGGATCAGGTGAGTTTTACTAACTCTTATATTATGTTGTGAAACGTGTTATATGTGATATTGTATGTTGAGCAGCATTGCTCGTTCGGCAGCAGGCCACCCCGTCTTTATGGCAATTATCACGACACATAGGTTATGTCTTGAGCAGCAGAGCTCGTATGACCGACGGCCACTCACCTATGCAGCGTATTTGATGTGTTGTGCATTTTCTGTAGATATGTGCTCTGATATCTTAATCCGTTGCTGTTGATTTCTTTCAAGACCATCACGTGCTGATAAGGGAAAGGCTCCCGCATGACAACTACCTTCCACTACTTGTTTGCAAACTCTGATTTATGATTAACACCTTAAACTATATTTGTATTACCGTAAGTCCCGTGTGTTGGGCCGGTCGTTGACTTTTAATTATATTATATATTTTGTCAATCGGTTTATAGAATCTTGTTTCTATTTACTTCCAAAAAAAATTTTGGGCGTTACAGCTCGTTAACACAATAGTTAAAAAATCGTGTGACCTACGTTCAGAATTGGAAAAGCGTTAATTCTGTTAGAATTTTCATCTAATCATTGTGAATATCACATTAGATATCACTCAAATATGTTCCAGTATCAGTCTCACAGACAAGCTACTTGTGATATTTCCACAACGTGTCTTATGAAATAAAATAATATTGCAATTAAGCTCTAGACTATATTAGTGCATGAAAGAAGTCGGGGCCCGGAGCTGAATGTCCTCCTCATTTCGAATCAACAATCTCCACATGAGATGTCAATAGAAATGTGCTAGTTCTCCGTGTAAAGTTAAAAAAATTATCTCTTAATAGATAACGAGTGGGGTTTATGCATTGCATCATTGGGTAAATGATGTTTTAACTAGTAGGGATAAAATACTTGCTAAGCATCCTATTCTCAAAATGAGAAGAAGGATAAATCAAACTGCCATCGAATGTCTTCTTTTCTCCAACAAGCAATTCCCCTGGTCACAAATTACAAAAAACATAACACTTAACCAATCAATACAACATACTCAAGCTAACCTCAGAAAAAATAAACAAACATAAAGCACCATTGTCTCATCAAACAATCACAACAATATGAGCAACTAATATAAGTAAATTGCATGTGTAACCAACGAATCCATATGAAACATGAAAGAAGAAAATTATTTGCTCATAACTAGCATATAATTTTTGCGTACACTGATTTATGATAATTTTAGTCATGTCACTATTTTATGTAGTTATAATTTTTGGTTTATAATAATAAGGAAGCAGCCCAGTGCATTACTTATTTTAGAAGCATTTTAAGTTCGTTAATTTTAAAAGCAAGCTATCTTTTTGGGTAGAAACGAGGTAGAATACCCAAAACCCTAAATAGTTATATGAGGATTACGTGATGAGAAAATTGAATACACCAACACAAATTCCCTATGTCTTGCTTTAACAGAAAATCGATGCTTGTAGACTACTCTTGAATGTTCTAATGACTGGATTATGAAAAAATAATAACCTTGTAATTCTAAGCCCATGATGGAAGACTCAAATTGATCCCAGAAAAAATTTCCAAATTTCTTCTAAAATGTATAAAGGAATTGAGGATGATGCCAATGACAATAGGGAAAAATTGGAGTTATTATAGGGACTGACCTTATTATCATGAAGCCCAGCAGCATTGGTGTCAAACTGTGAGGGACTGACTTGATCATGAAGCCCAATGTAACGCTGCTATTTTTTTAAAAAGATTTCACTACGGAAGCGAATAAAAATAAACACAAACCTTTTCACATAGGTAGTATTAAAATAATAATAAACAACAACTGACACAATAGATCAGTATCTCGAAAGCCAGTGTTACATAGTTTACAAAAAGGCTCATCGATAAAAAAAAATATTAGAGTGCAGACCAAACATTCCCAAAAGGTAGTATTAAAATAATAATAAACAAATGACACAATAGATCAGTATCTCGAAAGCCAGTGTTACATAGTTTACAAAAAGGCTCATAGATTAAAAAATATATCAGAGTGCAGACCAAACATTCCCAAAAGGACAACAACTACCAGCAACACAGCAGACCATAACATGCAAGAATGGAGTTTAATGTGGGAGATTAGCTCAAAGCTAAGTTAATGGAAGTTTAACAAATGAAAAGCACGAGCTACAACAATAATGATATAACAATATCATATAAGCAAGCAACACAGAGGACCGGCGGTTATGCAGATCCTGCAACCAATGCTGGCCTAGCAAAGGTTTACCGATAGCCTATTTGTCATTCTCATACAGTAAAATCCCTTAAGTTGCAACAAATGCATCAAGAGATCTAGTACTGATTAGCTGATGACAAATAAGCCCAACCGATACACCTAGTCAAAGTTGACCTCCAGCATCATGTGCACATATCAAATCCACGATTAATTAACACAGAATCAATTAACCAATCACCAGACTAAACAGTCTATCAAAGCATAAAGCAATATAAACCGTTGTAACCATAACCATTACAACTAATACAATCCTTGGGTTAAAAGTCTACTCACCTGTGTCCTTCAAAATCTACGCTCACATAAACAAATTAGCAAGTCAACCCCAACTAATTCTAGAAAATCAAGTTAATACGCAAACGGGTCAAAACTTACCCATTACGCAAAACACATACAACCAACATGGAATACATCCAAAACCATTTAGGATATTCATATATATAATATAAATTATGCAGTAACCAACAAAACTTGTTCAAGGTACATCTATATCAATTTAATTCGCAAACGGGTCAAAACCTACCCGTTATGCCTAACACACAAAACCAACTTGAAACACATGTCAAACAATCTAGAAACTCTTAATATATCATATGTAAAGTGTAGCAACCGACGGAACATGAACAAGTTGCCTCTAAGTTCATTTCATAAAATTAAAGTAAGCAACAACACACCACATTTTCATAAATGGATTATGACTTCCATAAATAAAATTCATCATTTAAAACCCTTCAAATATGCCGTATAAACGTATAAATAGCAAGTAATAACATTATACTATAGCATACAAAGCAACACGAAGCAAAACAGAACAAAGAACTGTGACAACTGTCATCTAAGCCTTCAGCTTAGTAATGAATAAGTGAGTTTAGGATATATAAATTAGGCTATAAGTTTAATTATGGTAAAATTATGTAATAAAACTCTTACGTTCAGTAGAATTCCCCGTTAGAAGTATAAACCCTTAAAACTTAATAAATCGTGAGACCGACTCGCGAATTGTTTGAGCTATTTAATTTTTAATTGACTTTACATTAGATATGAGCTATAATATATATATATATATATATATATATATATATATATATATATATATATATATATATATATATATATATATATTGTTACTTTGAGTTATTTTATTAATTTATAAAAACTTATATAATTTTTGTGAGTTAAGCCTTTTATCTTAATTTAAAAATCTTATTTTTGCATTATACTTTTAATAAATTATATATATAAGATTATTTAAAAAATAATAATAATGTCACCTACTCTTTCCTCTTCCCCAAAATTGGCCACCCCAACCACCCAATCACCCAATCACTATCCATGCAATTTCAACTTCTTTGTCTATATAAACACTCCAACTCCTATCATTTTCACCTTTACACTCACTTTTCTCTTCTTGAACTCCATCTCTTTCTCTCAAGCCTCATATCCACGAATTCAGCCTCCAACTAATCACAAACTTTGGTTTTTGAAATATCTAAACCTAGATCTAAGAGGTAAAAGCCTTGGTAAGTTGATATGCATCAATATCTTCTTCTTCTTCATTTCTTTAAGTTTTTCTTGATTTTCTTCATGTTTCTTGAGGAAACTATGCATGCATGAATAATTATGTGTTTAGATGGTAGATTATACACCAAAGACATGAAAATGTCCAAAAATGGTGAAAATCCATGATCCATACAACTAAAAACTAAACAAAATGAGAACTTTTGATTATGCATGTGTTATCATCCTACCATTAAAGTAAGGAACACATGATTTTCTATTTTTGGGTTTATAAAGGTTATTTGATCTGAAATAATGAGTTATCATAGTGTTGATGACTCAAAATCAAAAGAAAATGGTGTTTAAACACCCAAAAACCTAAGATCAAACAATCTGAATGCATTCTATTTTGAAACTCTTCACTTGTTTTTGTTATATCTGGAGTGGTAGCTATCAAAATCATTTGATTCTTTTTGCTATACTTATTTTGAAGTGTTAGTTTTAATTTAAATCTGATCTCACAAGTTTTTATGGAGATTTGATCCTTCAAACGTATTTTATAAGTTAGATGTGTTGAATCTGAAAATCTGACAGCTTATCAAAGTGTACTTTAAACGTGCATAACTTGGCCATTCTTGGATCACAATCCGTCTAGTTTTTTAAAAAGTTGTATTTTTGAGTTTTTGATATTTACTCTTTTGAATCATGTAAAAATGAGGTCGTATGAGCCTCAAACAGCCTTTTTAGTAATAGTGTGTCATTGAGACACTAAACAATGACCTTTTTATCTACTTTTAATTAGTAAAGATATTAAATATTGTTTATAAATTCCTATAATTTTACTAAATATTCTAGAAACATGCATTGAGGTTATATAAAAATATTGAACCTTAATTTGATTTCTAGAATACATATTTATAATTTTTAAGTTTGATTTAAAAGTTTATAAATTTTAGTAAGTTTTATAGATTAAAGTTAATAGGAAAACCTTTAAGGGTTTAGTAAATTATTAATAATATTTTATGATTTTCACTTATAAATACTTAAATATTAGGTCTAATAGATATATATTTCTTGTATTAGGTAGGAAGCTTCGGTAGGATCAAAGACATATTACAAGCGTACACGAACTTACCGAGTGAGTTTCATAGCCCCCTTTTTCAAAGTATTTTTACTAAGTTTTTGGGGTGAAAAGCATGAATATTAAATCTGAAGGGTTTTGAACCTGACCAATCCACCTAATGACACAAACTGGTCAAACCTGGGTTAGATTCCACTGGTTCAATCCTAAAAGCGGAACTAAATTGAATACAACCCTCTAAACCCCAAAAGGGTTAGGATCTTTAAAATTTACATTGATCAACATAGTTTCTTACAAACAATCCATAGATAAGGTTATAAGATTATACCTGAACAAAACCTTTAGGATAGCTAAAGATACTCCACCACTACTGCACCTCCGATTGAACTGGCTGCTAGACCGCTCCTGGATCACCAAGCCTTCAATTCTCGAAAACGAGAATGTGTGTGTGTACTTGCCTTGCGTCGATCAACAGCTGCGCAAAACACCCTTGGTGTTTTGCCTTTGACTTCGACGAGAGAGAGACAAGCCGAGAGAGAGAGAGAGAGGGCCGAGATCGAGAGGGTGAGGGAGAGAGGTGGCTAGGGTTATCTTTTCTAATCCTTTATGTCTCTTATCTTCATCCTTAAGCCTTTAAGGATATATTTATAAGGATTAGATTGGACCTAAGCCCGTTTAATTAAAAGCCCACTGTTTTAATTAAACTTTCAACTCTTCTCACTTTGACCCCCTGGACTTTACTAGTCAATTAATTAATTGGTCCGTTAAATATTAAAACTTAATATTTAATTCCCTTTAAATAATAAATAACTATTTATTATTTATTCCTTTCTAATAATTAATCCAAACTAGATAATTATTTATATCTCTCTTTTCAATAATTAATACTACTGATTAATTATTCGTTTATCTCTTTAATAATTAATCTAACTGATTAATTATTTCCACACAGATTTATGGTGAAAACCAACTGTTCTGAATTGGGTATGTAGCAGTGTGACCCTTTAGTCTCTTATAACATTGGATACAATATGCCCGTTAACTATCTCTGTACATAATCCAACAGACTCCCACTTGTGCAAGATAAGTAACAGTTACTGCACATTGTTAGCCGAAGGAGGTCCCTAGCCAGACACTTAGGATAACCAGGTTATAAGAACTCTTATACCCCAAAGTAACTTGTGATAAAAACTCATAAGCAACCTGCTTAGAAGTAACCTGTTATAAACTAACTATTTATAAACTAAACTATCATAAACTCCCTGTTTATGAATGGGTACGTTTTTATATATACAAACTTGCATATATATAGGTTTGTCCCTTGCAGCGCGATATTTCAATTTTGAGCATGAGCATGGAAAAAGTCAACTCAGAGACTCAAGAATTTGTTTATGACATACTTGATTTCGAAACTGCGTGATAAACGACAAAGAACAGATCAGTTCGTTTGGGCACGGCCGTGCACTTACCAATTTCTCTAATCAGTCAAGGGGCCCGGAAATATCTCTCCTAAAAAAGAGGTGCAATTACCATCTTGCATATTTGCATTTGGCAACACGGCTCCCACTGAATCTAGACACGCCCCTTATGACCACCCTGTTACGGCGTGGCGTTAGAACACGCTAAGAAGACAACAGTTACCGCATCCCAAACCAAATACCTCAGGCTTGAGGATAACTTATGTGATAAATACTTTTGACACGAATCCACGAAGTATTTTTCACAGTGGGTCAATCCAATATTCGTAACCCTAACGAATATCCGTCAATTTTAGTCCGCAAAAACCGTTCGCAGCTATATTTGATATACTTTCGAATCTACCCCAAAATTACGATGACTTTATAGCCCTATCATAGTTCCAACCACGATAAGTAGTCACGGATGATGTTTTGAATAAACCTAGTTTATTCCTGGATGAGCCAAAACATACAAAATTGTGAAGAACAATGAAACTAATTTCTACACCCTTCCATATTCCACCCTGGAATAAAGATGCATAATTTCTACCATTTCACTGACTCGATTCACGGTGTCTATCTGAATTACTTATTATATTGCATTGTAACTTATCACAGATTACAAAGGAAAAATAATATGATTATAAACCTTAAAACTCAAGACTAGTACCATGAAGTACTCTTTCTTGGTTTTGCTAGAAAATTTTCTTGCAACCTAAGAACAAATCTAGACTTACTTATTTTATAAAATTCCTTAAACTTAGAGAACTGAAAATAACTCCTCAGTTTCTGATCTTATAAAATAATCTCCCTGTAATTAAAACTTTAATTACATTTGTAGATATATCAAATCCTTTTATTATTCACTTGAAATGATAAAACTTTCTTACACCTATTTGTAAGAACCTTGAAATTAGATTCCCTGTGTATACCAACACTAATCTAATATCATTACTAAGAATGTTAAAAAAACATCCTATTTTATCATTTCTAACGTTAACCAACCAATATTATTAAGCTGACTCGCTGAACATTTTAGAACGTATATAATTTCTATTTAAGTCATAACTTGACTCAAAAATCTGGCAATAATATCTTTATTGAATAACTTTCAATAAGTCATGCATTCCTCGTATTAGTTCTTTCTCAAGAACTTACTATTTTAGATAACTTCTAAAAACATCCGATAATTGTATACTCTAAAAGTTCAAACTTGTATTTATCACACTGGTTTAAAATTAACCGTTTATTAATTCTGATAAATACATTAGTCGGGTGCTCCCACTATATTTTATGGAAAAAGTGCATTCTTTAAAACATTCTTTTAGGCCTTAGTCAAAACTTGACTACCATGTCTAAAACTTGTGTTCCAAACACATGTTTTAAAACTTAGTTTTTGTAAGAAATTTGTTTTATGAAACCAAAAAATTGGATCATCATATATCCATCTTTCTAATTACAGAAAGTTGTTTCATTAAACTTGCCATGATCACAAGTATGAAACACTCATAATGGTATCTTAAATTTCTTTCCTTAAAACATTTAGTATAAAACTCCCTTGATTATAATAACTATTATAATCACTTTTATACTTTCTTAAACGTTTTATCAAAAACTATTCTACTTAGAAATAATAACTATTATTTCATTTTGTTCAAAACTTTGAACATTCACTTTTTCACAAAAACTTAAATACTTGTTAAATTAGAAAGACTATCTAATCTTATAAACAACACTTGTTTATTTTAAGCATTTGAATAGTGGAGCCAGCATTTATGTAACTACAACAAATCATAGCATGAAGATTATGATGAATCACCAAACAAGTCAAGACTTGACTTATTGGTTCTCTTTTAGTCACAAACGGACTAATCCTGATTCATAAGAATACGTGCACGGATATATAACGAAATAATTAAATTTCCATAAAACTTAATCCAAAAGTTTTCATAAACAGTCAAGATAAAAACTGTTCAAATAAACTTAAAAAGTTTGATAAACTAGGAAATAAAAATTATTAATAATATCCGCATGCTGCACGTAGGATCTTCTCATGCTGGGCCGCATCACTTTCCCTCTACTCCTGCAATAAACGATTGCAAGGTGTTAGAATACTCGTAAAACTTTACAAGTAGGAAAGTGACAAAGAAGCTAATCACGCAATACCTGGGGAGCCAAACTTGCCCCCTTCCTCGTGACCTTTCGGACAATCTCGTTTCCAATGTCCGGCCTCGCCGCACCTGAAGCACCGATTCTCGGTCCTTGCCTTGTTTGGCTTCGGCTTCTTGCCTTTGTTGTCGTTATTAGCCCTGGGTGCACTCTGGCTGGGCTGGGCCTTGCCCTTTCCCTTTCCGTTGCGCCCCTTCCTCTTCTTACGTCCACCATGTCCCACCATAAGAATGTCCTTAGACTTGGTCCCGATACTCTGCTCAGCAGTCTTGAGCATGGAGTGCAACTCAGCCACGGATTTCTCCATGTTGTTCATGTTGTAGTTGACTATAAAAGGCTTATAGTCATCTGACAATGAGTTGAGTATCGTATCCGTTGCTAGCTGCAACGGTACTGGGTGCCCAAGTCTCTCTAGGTGGTCCATGTAACCTTTCATTTTCATGACATGGTCACTGACAGAGGACCCCTTTGCCATCTTGCACGAGTTAAATGCCCTATTGGCATCATAACGCTCTGTGCGGGCTTGCTCCTGGAACATGTCCCTCAGCTGGCGGATCATGTCATAGGCAGGAGTTTCCATCATGCTTGATTGCAACTCTGGACTCATAGTTGCAAGCATGAGGCAGCTAACATCCAAGGCGTCATTGGAGCGCTTCTGAAAAGCCTCCCTGACCTTTGCCCCTGGCATTGCTGGCAGGGGGATTTCCTAGAGGTTGTTCTAGGACATGCCACTTTCTCTCGTGCCTCAGCACGATCCGGAGATTTCTCTCCCATGTGAGAAAGTTGGACCCGGTGAGCTTATCCTTTTCAAGGATAGAGCGGAGAGAGAGGTTATTAGTACTAGTAACGTTGGTTGCCATCTACAAATTAAAACCTTGGTTTAATTAGTAATTGCAGATAAACTTTCTAATCATATATCATCAAACCCATAAATAATATATATTAGACCTAGGACCCATATTTCACATACTTGACGCAAGGTTTGGGCACTTCCCGCCAAGTCATGCTATTTCTGGTAGGTAACACCCTGTACCAATCGTACCTAACTGATACGACTCCTAGAACCTCGTAGAGCACTTAGACCCAGTCTAGTTTGTTTAACTCTACTCTAGTGCTTTTTGGGCTGGGACTCCCGATTATCACCAAAATAGATCGCACCACCTAAGACAGCATGAATTCTGGCCGGGACTCCCGATTATCGCAGAATCTTTCATGCCCTTTCCCGCAATGGTTTGAACCCGGATGCCCAAGGTTTGGGCACTTCCGACACCCGAGTACCGTTTAACAGTCAAGGTGTACCATTAGGTGGGTAGCACACTGATCTAAGATTTTTCTTGGGTTTTAATTAAGTTTAATGAAAAAACTTAATTTTCCATTTTTTGAAAAACCATTTTGAAACAAACTGTTTTAAAAATGCACGATTTACATGTGTACCTTAATTAGATGCACAAAACGGCCTTTATAAGTTTCAAACTTATAAACTTGACAAAACTTTTAAATTTATAAAAATTTAATTAATACGATTACCAGACTAAAGTCATATTCTAGTTTGTCATAGAACGTGGTTTTTCACTGTTTAATAACAACATGTTATTAAACCCCTTTTATTTACCATCACACGCATGTATATATATACCATATATATAAAAAGCAGTAAATAAATCACAACCACGCAGATAATAATAAGCAGATAAATCCCTATAGTTTTGCCAACTAATCCTAAGGTCAAACCTAAGGATGAAATGACTTGGATTCGCCTTTCTTGATGTGTCGCTCCCACTAGCCTTGACACCTCCCCGAAGTATCCGTGCTACGCGTATAGAACACCATTTACCTTGTCACCTTCTTGGAGTCCATCTTGGTCAAGGGTTAAACTATTACTAGTCTATTACAAATACAATATTGAATGGGGTTGTAAGTGGCATGCAGGCCTCCCCGAACCAGTACAATATTACAAAAAAGAAAGGGATTGTAATTGGCACGCAGGCCTTCCCAAAAACCAAAATAAAAGAAGAATAAGAAAAAAACAAATCCTAAGTCGGCAAAACTATAGCTATATGTATCACAACCACGCAATTATATATAAGCACTATATATAAAGTCAACCACGCAGTTATAATATATAAACAAAAAAACTGTGTCATTAAGCACACAACCTGATTTGTTTAAACTATTCTCATTTATCCTTTCGATTAATACATATTAACCAAAAACGAGAATTATGATCTTCTAATTTATTTGACCAAACTAGTTTTTCAACAAGAATTAAAAAACTTGATCTTATTCAAAAACTTGAATGAAATCCTTATGTCGGATTTTATTACTAGTTATCCAATAACTTAAAACCGACAACTTTTGGTCAATTAAATAATTATC
Organism: Pulicaria dysenterica; assembly: GCA_947179395.2. NCBI lineage: Eukaryota > Viridiplantae > Streptophyta > Magnoliopsida > Asterales > Asteraceae > Pulicaria > Pulicaria dysenterica. Next base: position 22,035,010 of record OX359293.1, read on the forward strand.
TTGTTTAATTCTCCATCTTATTATATAAACTTTATCCTTTTAGAATTTATTTATTTAAAAATGACTTAAACTAGCCATAATAAATAAAAGTCTAAAATATATTTTAACTAAACTAATTAAAATATATAACACTAGTTTATATAACACCTTATTAATTTTAGAACTTAAAAATTAATAATTCTTTTGTATTAATCCTGAAAAACTATCTTGGGCCAAACTCTCCCGTCAATCCGAGAAACCCACTGGGCCGAGAACTCATTTAACCGAAAACCTTCTTGAGCCGAGACCCACCTTGGGCCGAAACCCTTTGGCCCGCGGAACACATTTGGCCTAAGCCACTTGGACCGTGGAGTCTTGGGTCGAAAACACTTGGGCCGAAGCCTACTTTGACCCTTAGCGCCGCTAACCGGCACCGCTAGGCCCATTTGGCCTTCGCGCCGCTAACGGTCACCCCCGACACGGTGATGTTCTCGGTCCCCGTTTTCCGATTAATACATTTTAAATCCTTTTAACCTATTAAAACTAACTGTTTTAATATACTGATTAAAAACTAGATTTAATTCAAAAACCAAAAACTATTAATTATTAATTTCAACAAAACTTGTTTTATTAATAACCAATTATCCTAAAACTTGATTTCAACCTTTTTAAACAAAGAGTTCAAAAATACTGGTTAAGATAAAGTTTTAGATAAAAGGTTTTATCCTTTTTAACCGTTTAAACGCAAACCTGGTTTAAACCTAACTGGTTAAAAACAAACCTTTTATGAACTGGATAAAAACAGAAAACTTGTTTTTATCCCTTATGGTTTTCGAAAAACAGAGGAGAAGAAACAAGATGAAGTAGAAGATCATACAACTTAAACGAATCAAAAACTGGATTAACTAGGTTCAATTAATTAAAACAAACTGTTTGATTTATCTTAATCCAAAACTTGTTCTTATCAAAAAATCACAATCCTTTTTAACCGTTTAAACCAACTGTTTAAACTTTCTGATTAATAGGATTAAATTTCTTAAAACTGGATAACAGAAACAAACTGTTTTGTTGTCCTTGGTAATTTTCGAAAATGTCTAGAGCAAATAGGTGATCAAGAATCAAACCTTAATCCCAGAAACAGATAAAAACTAGAAACTATGGATCATAGAGCCGAGGCTCTGATACCACTGAAGGGTTTTGAACCTGACCAAACCACCTAATGACACAAACTGGTCAAACATGGGTTTGATTCCACTTGTTCAATCCTAAAAGCGGAACTGTATTGAACACAACCCTCTAAACCCCAAAAGGGTTAGGATCTTTAAAATTTACATTGATCAACATAGTTTCTTACAAACAATCCATAGATAAGGTTATAAGATTATACCTGAACAAAACCTTTAGGATTGCTAAAGATAGGTCACCACTACTGCACCTCCGATTGAACTGGATGCTAGACCGCTCCTGGATCACCAAGCCTTCAATTCTCGAAAACGAGAATGTGTGTGTACTTGCCTTGCATCGATCAACAGCTGCGCAAAACACCCTTGGTGTTTTGCCTTTGACTTCGACGAGAGAGAGACAAGCCGAGAGAGAGATCGGCGTGCGACGAGAGAGAGAGAGAGGGCCGAGATCGAGAGGGTGAGGGAGAGAGGTGGCTAGGGTTATCTTTTCTAATTCTTTATGTCTCTTATCTTCATCCTTAAGCCTTTAAGGATATATTTATAAGGATTAGATTGGACCTAAGCCCGTTTAATTAAAAGTCCACTGTTTTAATTAAACTTTCAACTCTTCTCACTTTGACCCCCTGGACTTTACTAGTCAATTAATTAACTGGTCCGTTAAATATTAAAACATAATATTTAATTCCCTTTAAATAATAAATAACTATTTATTATTTATTCCAATCTAATAATTAATCCAAACTAGATAATTATTTATATCTCTCTTTTCAATAATTAATACTACTGATTAATTATTCGTTTATCTCTTTAATAATTAATCTAACTGATTAATTACTTCCACACAGATTTATGGTGAAAACCAACTGTTCTGAATTAGGTGTGTAGCAGTGTGACCCTTTAGTCTCTTATAACATTGGATACAATATGCCCGTTAACTATCTCTGCACATAATCCAACAAAATCTTGCATGTTGTCCTATGAAATACTTGATTTAATGTTGAATAAGCACTTGTTATGTACATGTAATGCAATGCATAAGTTCAAAGCAGTGTAAGTCCCGTGAAAATAATTGGTACACTACCATTAACTCATTAGGAACCTATAGTATTGTGGATAGTGCTATTGTGGGTAGGGACACCCCCACTTAGGGTTGACGAACCTTAAGTTTACATACTTGAAAATATTTTAAATTTATTTTTGATCTTACGCATGTGAGTTAGGCTTACCTCTGCGTACTAGATCGTGGGCATCGTTGTCTGAATGGTTTGGTAGTGGCTTAGTGCGGATATTGTTAATGTACAAAAGAAATATATGTTGTGGTGCTTATAAAAGGTTGGACAACTCAAAACATCTTGTGCTAGGTGACAATGTTTCACCTAAATATCATTTTACTACATGCAATCATTATTAAAATTTTCTTGCATACGAAAAACCTATGGATCTCACCAGCTCTTTGTAGTTGACCCTTTTCTTCATGCTTTTCAGGTACAAATAAGTAAGTGATGGCATGTAGGTGCATTTTGTGTGACGACATCAACATCATGAAACTTTATTAAAAGTACTTGTAAATTTTGAGAACAAATTGGTTCGAACTTTGTAATATTGTACTGCAAATCCTTGATGTTATGGTTGGTGTTGTCTATTACCTCATGCTATGAAACCTTGTGCTGTCATATCTCGTGTTTCCACTTTAGCGGGGTGTGACAAGAACGAAGTTTAAGGGCTAGAACAGGGGGATCGCGCCACGACCCCGCGAAGTGCTGCGAACAGCAGCAGTACAGTCTGTTTTAAGTTCCAATTAGTTTAGCAGCCCACAAAACACAAACTTACGAATGCAGGTATGATTTTCTTGACATAAAAAAGTTCTAAAACACTAGATACATCACATAAGATATAAATAACATGTAACTAACATTAAAACATATTACTAACATCAAATCCATGAGTTCTTAATTTCAAGTTTCACCTTCTTGAACTCCATTAATGGGTTTTCATGTTTCTAGCCATAAACATAGAAATCAAAAACATATTTATGCTAAATCAAGGTCTTAACTACCATTAGAACATAACAAACACATAAAAAACCTCCATGCTTCATAACCCTCAATGAATCATAATACCTAAAATTCAAGATTAGTGTTTTACAAAAGTTCACCTAAATATCTTCAAGAACTACCCAAGAATCATGTTAAAGATCAATAATATACCTTAAATTGTAACAGTATTCAACAACTAGCAAAGCTTATGGTTGGATTCTTGTTCAAGAAGAAGAAGAAGTTGGAATGGAAATACACACAACACCAAAATGAAGAAAAAGAGCTTGGGGTCGGTCCTTGTTTTTTTAATATATATCCACACAGTATGCAATACAGTTTTCAGACATACAGAAACGTTAATAATGTGGCCCTACACAATTAGTTATCAAGCAACGAGGTATTATATGAGACCCTTGTGTAAAAACGAATCTAATGGTACCACTATTGCATAAAAATATAAAACTAATATTTTACCTTTTACCTCGCGGTCCAATTAACATTCAAGTTAACATAAAATAAATAGATAACTAAATAGGTAATAAATAAGCAACTAATATAAATAAATATAAAACACTTACCACCGCCTTAAAATAACCGGGCCCTATTCACGGGTGTTACACCCAACCAGCATGGGCGTCAAACTATGAGGGACTGGCTTGATCATCATGAAAGCATAGTCAATAAACTAATTTCAAACCATAAGAAAACACTTGTATGACTAAAGCACCATTTATGGATTTAGATCATCTATAACTAAATAAAAAAAGAATAAACGACATCAAGAAATAGATAGTACATACCAACCCTAAGCCACTTATCAGAAGAGCTTTTTCGATACAACTTAACACCACACCAAAGCTGAAGTATCGCATATCCAGTTGTTTGGAAACCATAAGGAACATTAACACACCTATAACAATAGTTTTAAAAAATAGATTTATAGAAATTTATAAAAAAAGTTTCGCAGCTGGTTACAAACAACTAGCATAACACACAGAAACTTCACATGAGTTAATAACAAACAAAATCACCCATGTTAGGGAGATAATCACTTCAACCCATAATCAAACATGTGTATTATTATAAATAGGATTTGATGTTAACAAAATCATATATTCAGTTTTTTACTTAAAATATTAAATTTCATGTGTTGGAATTCAATTGACTTGAAGAATTCTCTAAGTACAATGGATCAGCTGAGTCAACTGAGCACTAAGTATCAGCCAAAGGACCATCTTCAGAAGATCAGCCGAGAAGAAAAAGACAAGTATAGAATTATCAGCTGTGTGATTCTCAAGCATGAGCTGAGGGATTGCTACCATCAGCTAAGGAACTAATTCGATCTGCTCAGTAGTGAAAGTGATCAGCTGAGCCTTTAACATCTATCAGCTAAGTTAGTTTTTCATCAGTTAAGTCAACTTACTTCACTTAGTATATTTTCCTATATGCTTATTACTCTAAATGATCAGAAGAACATTCTTAGTCTACTGATCATCTAAGTTTATTAACTTATGTTTTCTCCCAGTACTAGTGTTTGATCACCTGAGCATTTATGATCAGCTGAGCATTTATGATCAGCTTAGTGAACATCATCATCAGCTGAGTCTTTCCCATTTCCTTAGCTGAGCAAAAGTATATTTGCAGTTTAGTGTATTGTATCATCTTAAAAAGGTGAAAGATACTTTAGAAGAAAAAGATCTCGAAGTGTTTCAACAACTAAAGTATGGCTGCCAACTCCATACTTGGTAAAGTTAAATCTGAAGAAAGCATGATGACGTTTAAAGTACAAGCATTGAAGGAAAAACTTAAACTTCCAAGGCAAAAGATATATGTTTTAATATTATATTATTGTAAGTGGGATGCACTTTTTTAGGAAAGTACATTAACTTTATACATTGCTTGTATAAAGTGCTTTTACTTTTCACCTACTAACTTCATCTAATATAATATTGTTTCCTATGTCCTTTTGTCTCCTTCTCCTTTGCATGGACCGGACGCCATTGCTCTATATATACCGAAGCATGAAGAACATGCTAAGTACGCTGAAATCTCATTTGTTGAGAACTACACAAGAACTTAACTGTTTAGTTATAGAAACAAGTTCGAAGCTGTTAAGCAATAACAAAATTTTAGAGTTAGCAAAATTTCGTGTAGAGCGAACTTATTCATATGTTGAATATCTTAAACATTAGTTGGTTAGGAATAGCTTTATCTACGCATTAGACAGTTTGTTGCCACCTTTATTGAACTTGGATTTTCACCATCCAGTTCATGTAATTTTGATTAACATCAATTAGAATTATATAAAGTATAATCGTGTGTCCTTCAATTTTAAAAAACTAAAGTTTGTATTCAACCCCCCCCCCCTTCTACAAACATTTGTTGTTGTAGTATCCATTCGAAACCAACAACCCATATATCCTAAATCTGCAAGAAAATACGATTAAACAGTACTATATATCCTAGATTTACTACAAAAAAACTACATGCAAGAAAGTAAAGTAAGCAATACCACTTATGCAAAGCTGGATCCGTGGAAATAAGGAACAATTTGGCAAAAATAACCTCCAAACTGAAGGGAAATGGGCGGTATGAGCAGGGGTAAGAGTCGCCGATGGCCTACGGTCGGCGGTGAGGGGAGTGAACGGAGGTGTGAGTGTCGATGCTGGTGGCCGTTTGATGGTGCGATGGAGGAGGAAATGACGGAAGGATCTAAGAGTATATGTCTAATATAGTTGGGGATACTTACAGAAATCTCTCAAAAGCTTTGAATGGGGTTACGGATATAGGGTTTTTGACTGTTAAGATGGCGAAGAACGGACCCATGGTAAAGGCTGACATCGATGTTAAATGGAGGCACATGGATGGCTAATACGACATTCAACTATGGTGTGACGGAGAGTCGGTTTATGGTGCGACGTAGAGTCGGCGGCAGTGGTACAACGTCGATGGTTGATACGACAATCGACTGTGGTGTGAGTGTGTCGTCGATGGTGATGGTCTGAGAAAGGGGTGGAAGAGCAGGCGGCGGTATGCTTAGTCGATTGTGGTGGCCGGCGATGAAGTCCCCCCGGGGGAGTGTGTTTGAATTTGTGGCAACAGAGAGTGTCTGAAGAGATATCCGTCGATATGTACGTAAAGGGTCGATATACAACGGCTGTAAAATAGGGCGGTAGGGTTTATGAGATACAAGATTTTGATACAAGTGTGAATTTGTAAAGATTTTAGAGTTTAATTAAAATCAAGGAGATATGGAAAACTAGAAGTGTTTAGGTGTTAATAATATGGGCTTGGTCAAAGATTATTAAATCTATAAATGTTTATTTTATATCATTATATTATATTATTTATTAATTTATCATTTATAACATAATAGTGTAATCTTATTTACATATATATCAATTTGTAAACAAACTTGCTTTTTTCTCATGATATTTTGAGCAAATATTCGTTGACTACACATTGACCAAACTTCTCAAATTATCATGAGATTTTAAATTTCTCACATTATGAAAGATGGATGGTAGACACGTGTAGGATAATGAGTACATGTATCAACTTACTAATTTTAGTTTCTAAACACTTTGCAAATTTGTGAAAAGACTAATGAAACACCTCCATCTTTTACTCTCTTTTTTCTATAATCAAGTTATAATGATAAAGTAAATTGACAATAAGGCTCATGACAATGGAGATGATAACCTCAGAATACATGAGACGTAGATTCAAGGGGAGGACGCGAGTTTTGAACAAGGTTTAAAGCCTAGAAAATAGTACTAAAGTTCATTTTTAATTATGGGATGGAGAATTAGTTAAAACATGCATTGTATGAAAGCTTAATTTGACAAATGAGAGAAGGGTGAATTACGTTAATTACAAGAGACAATTAATTAACTTATATAAAGTGAAGTATTCTTTTTCTTATTTAGTTACATGAGTAGTTTTCAATCATCTAAAATATTCTTTGTAAATTCATTCAACCATTACAATAAAATAATATTTATACATTATCTAAAATTAACTTTCCCTCGCAATCGCGAGGGCACTTAAACACTTGTAATAATCAATTTTACAATATAATATAATCTTATCATATAAACCATATTACAATAATCAATTATAATTTGATATTTTATTAACTAACTAGATTATATCTCTTGTGATATACGGAGTGTTTTAAAATAAAATATAGTAAAATTAATAAAAATATAGATAATTATAAGACACGAAAAATAATAATGTAAAAGATAATAAATTATAATGATTTAATAAATAAGATGTTCAAACATTAAATAAATGTACATGTATTAGCAAAACTGACATACGCATACACGCATATATATGTATTAGCAAAACTAACCTAGCCAACGGACAGGTACACACAAACCTACTAATGTTAATCTTAAATCTACATCTTTTCTTCACTACATGAATTAAAATGATAATTATGAGAAACATAGGGCTGTAAACGAACCGAACGTTCATGAACCGTTCGTGACATTGTTTGGAGGGAAGTTCGTATATGTTCGTTTGTTTAATAAACGAACGAACATGAACAAAATTTTCCGTTTGTTTAATTAAACGAACGAACATGAGAGATCTCGTTTGTTCATTTATGTTCGTGAACGGTCGGTTATCGTTCGTTTATGTTCGTTTATATTTTATATAATTATTCGTTTAAATATGTGTGTTTAGATATAGTGTTTATTTGTGTTTAATAATGTTGGATTTGTATTATAGCACACGTTCCTTTGTTTACGTTGTTTATCATTTAAATAAACAAACAAATGTACACGAACTAGCCATATCTTGTAAACAATCGAACACACATGCCCGTTCGTTTACTTTTCGTGTTCGTTTATTTATTCGGCTAAAGTTAAACGAACGAACACGAACATAAAAATCTGTTCGTTTATTCGTTCGTATTTATTTATTTATTTGGCTAAAGTTAAACAAACGAACATGAATAAGCCTCGTTCATATCCATTAACAGCCTCAGGAAACACCTAATATGTCGTTAGAAGCGGTTTAACAAAAGAAAAGAAAAGTAAGTGCGAGAAGAGTGGAAGCAAGAAAACAAAGAAATGTGTGGTGTTCATCTCTTCCCTAAACACGTGGATGGCTTCAACTGTCGGACTTTGCTTGCTCTCTCTCTCTACCGTATTCTTCAATTCAAGAGGAAGATACCTTCGAATCTTCTTTATTTTCATATCTCAGTTTCATTCAATTCCACTTTCTTCTGCAAAACTATTCAAAATATCAAACACCCATCTGTAAGAATTCTGTATATATACATACACATACACACACCTTATTGCTTGTAGAAATTAAAAGAGAGAAGAAACAAAGATTACCATGAGCGCTTTGAATTCGCATTTTGTGCTTGTTGATCTCAACACGTCATGGCAATCAGTCAACCAGATACCAGCATCAACGTTTTCTTACCTACAAAGCTCAAAACTTTCGACTTCTTTCTCTGCGGCATTTCGTCGAACACGTCGCGGTAGGATCTCATCATCATCACCATCGTCTGTGCCGTCGATCCGGTCACCGGAAGTACGCAGGCCGAGAGATCGGTCGTCCCTTGGACATGGGCTGTTGTCGAATTCGACTTCCACGTCTCAAACTCAATTGGGGTCGGAGCTCGATTTGATTCTTGAATTGGTGCCCTTAAGGATGAGGAACAAGCTATTTGAGCATTCAGAAATTGGGAATATGATCGAGTTTGTTATGGATTTGGGTCGACAACCCCTTGCTAGATTTCCATCTGGAGATTGGATCATCTCTGATGAGCCTGTCAAGCTTGAAGATCTACATCATGCCATTTCAAAGGTTTATTAACTTCATTGCAGAAAATTAACTTATGTAATTATGTTAAATCTTTTGTCATCATGTTTGCATACACCATAACTGAATTAACTGTAAACATATGACAGCGTGAATATTTTAATACTGTTTATATGGAATTTCAACTGGTAAACATACATGTTTCCAGTTCAAAATAAAAATAATTTACTTTCTTTGTCATATTTAGAAGACTGATAAAGACCTTATAGTATTGTAATTTATAAAGTTCAATCTTGTGAATATTTTATATTCAGGTAGCTGAGTGTATGATTGTAGCATATAGTTACGTAAGGGACTACCTCTAAATAAAGACCGTGCTGAATGAAACACAAGAATGTTGCTGAATCATTCTACCTTAAAGTACATTCTGAATCATTAAGCACCAAGTATCTTACCCTAATACTTCTTCTTTCACACGTTGCATTGCTAAACAATCACATTTCTATTATATAATGTATCACTAATAAGTTAAAATGGTAATTTGTATCATTCAGAACCTTTATCAAACAACATGTCACATTCAGAGATAGATTCATTTAGAGCCTTTGAATTATTCACACCACATAATCATTCAGTGCTTAATCATTTTGTTTTAACAAACAGCCCCTTAGTTGTTTTCTTTCTTTGTTTGAAGGTTGGTGAATTTTCAGATGATAACCGATCAGGCATTGATCATTCCCTACACAGAATAAGTGCCATTCGCAACCGTAAAAAGCAAATAATCGGCCTCACTTGTCGTGTGGGTCGAGCTGTTTCTGGTAGTGCAGAAATCATTCGTGATTTAGTTGAAGGGGGCGGTTCTATATTGGTTATAGGACCACCTGGAGTCGGTAAAACTACCTTGATCAGGTATATCATGTTCTAAACATTTTAGTATTGCAGTTCATAGGGAAAAATTAAATTATTTAAAGAATAATAAGCAATCTTTCGTGTTTTTGCAGAGAAATTGCTAGAATGTTGGCTGATGAACGAAAGAAACGGGTAGTGATAATAGATACCTCGAATGAGATAGGTGGTGATGGTGATGTTCCTCATTCTGGTATAGGCCGTGCAAGAAGGATGCAAGTTCCAAATGTTAATATGCAACACAACGTGTGTTTTCTCAACTTCATCTTCTGCTAATTATTATTGTATTCTGCACAAAATATAATCCAACATTATTTATTTTTATATATTTGGACAGGTGATGATTGAAGCAGTTGAAAATCACATGCCACAGACTATTATTATTGATGAAATTGGGACAGAGCTTGAGGCTTTAGCCGCCAGTACGATTGCTCAGAGAGGCGTTCAGCTGGTTGCAACTGCACACGGAGTCACGATAGAAAGCATAATAAAAAACCCGTCTTTACAAATTCTTGTTGGTGGTATCGAGGTTTATGATTCAACTTAAGCTAATTTATTGCTTATTTTCTGAATTTTGGCATCTAAAAAGATCTACCAAGTGATTATATTTTTGTTGTTTTTGTTTATGTGCATAGAGTGTTACTCTTGGTGATGATGAAGCAAGGAAACGAAAAGTTCAAAAGACTATACTTGAACGAAAAGGGCCTCCTACATTTTCATGTGCGGTTGAAATAATATCGAGAACCGAATGTTGTGTTCATCATAGATTGGATGCAACTGTGGATGCTATACTTGCAGGTGCTTTAAAACTCATGAATCTTTTCCAGAGTTGTGTTCAATAAAGTCCATATAAAAATATAGTCCTGAAATTTTAATATTCAATCACAAGTGATTCAGTATACAATCACATGTGATTGTAAAAGCATCACATATAAATTACGAAAATGCCACTAGGCCCAAAATTGTAAAATGCAATCTGGACCATTGATGCCATCGATCCAAAGGTCATATGGGTGTCCTGACCCGAGCTAAAAAATGACCCGTTTGGTTGCAGGTAAATCACCTTTGTTTGAAGTCCGTCGTATGGATGCAGAATCTCAAAGATCCTTAGATCGTTCTCAGCCTGCTGATGAAGCCACGAGGGTTGAGATACTAAATCAAGAGGATGAACATCTGTCGTCTTACTTTGAAAAGTTGAGCTCTAATGAAGATAACAAGATAACAAAACGGGCAAAAGGACACACTGTTTCAACACCAAAGATGAACAGATCAGATAGAGATGAGCAGACTTGTGAAGGTATTAAGGATGATATTGAGTTTAATGGAGAAGATGAAGAACATTCTTCCGGTTTCAGAAAGTTTAACACCAAACAACAAACCAGAAAAAACGCCCCGGTTTATGTTTATACTTACAAGGTAACCTACACTCCCTTTTGTTTCTTTCGAATTTTTTTCATTCACAAATTAATTTGGTAATAGATAATAATCATACTTTTTAATGATAACTGATGGAACCACCTCCAAGGTGGCCTAGTGGTCCCTCAAAGAGGTCACAGGTTCGAACCTCCCTAGGTAAACATCTTGAGGGTGGCCAGGGAAGGGTCAGGAAACAGTCACGGGGATACCCTGGTTAGGCCGCGTACATCTGAGTCAAAGACTCGCCCTCCCCGGGTAACCTGAACAGGGAAAACCTCTCTGTTTACCCGTTTAATGATAACTAATGGAAAAAAGTAACTTTGGTTAATGATCATTTAAGAGTGTTTAGTATTATTATTTTTACATAAAGAACTCATTGTTGACCATGATATAGATATTAGAAGCTGAACTACAACAAGTAGCAATGGTGATGGGGCTTACAGAGGAAATTGATGTAACCGATGATATTAGTAATGCGGATGCTATATTAGCATCGAGTTTTGAAATGAAGGAGAACCCATGGATTCGTAGTGTAGCCAAGTTTCACCAGCTGCCCGTATTTGTCATCAAGGTACTTTCCCTTTTTTCTTTTTCATTCGACTTCAGACAGAACATTGTATTTTTAGTTGTATCTTTGATCGACTATTTTGATACTACAGTCAACTACCATGGCTCAAATGGTCAAAGCAATCCGTATGATTCTTGGGCGGGACTTGTTTGGTGCTAAATCAAAGCAACTCAGAAAGAGTTCTGTGGATATCGAGATTGAAGATGATGTACCAAGAAGAAAACCTTCATTAGAGGAGATCGATGCCTTAGAGGTGACCCACTAACATTCTGTTCCTCTGTTTATATATATGGCAAAAGTTCAAACGAGAACTGTTTTTAATGCCATTAATGACTCATTAATAGGGGTATTTTGGTAATTTTCTTATTTACCCAACTGGGAATTGCGTCCGGATGAGCCGTCATTGATCTGCGAGGCTTGATTTTCCCGAAACAACCTTCATTAATGCGTCATTAATGATCCATTAATGAATAATGAGCCGCCAAAAAATCTTAGCCATTGATTAATTGACCCAATTGACTCGTTTAATGATCTTGTAGGAGGTTCGACTTGCAATCGAGTATATTGTGATTCCAAGTGGCGAACCTGTTGAGCTTCTTCCAAGATGCTCAGAGATAATCGCTCAACAACTCGAGCTTGTAAAAAGCTATCATTTGGCTGTAGAAAACTCGGGCACTGATTCTAATCCAAGGCTTCAGATTCTTCCCCAAAAGTTGACCAAGAAATCAACAAAAGACACAAAATCGAACACGAGCTCGGGTTCACAAGACAGCTCTGGTGGTGTTGCAGGTACTAGTGTTAACAGGCTGCCATTTTTGCCTGAATAATGCTAGAAAATGAATGCATAACTTGTTTCATGTACAGTCGATTAAGTTATGACCTTTGTATGTAGTCCCATGGTCACTCGAAGTTGTGACCAAGCCATGCTGCCTCATCGGTTGGTCGGGCCGGGGGTCCGTTGTTTGTATATTATTGTAATTTTAATCTGTTGGTGTAAACTGTACAAAGTCTACACATTACCTGATTATCACTAGTTTGTGGTCAACTGGTCATTATTTTGACTAATTTATAATCGTACTACAAATTCTGTCATTTTGATTCTAAACTTGTAAAGTTATACTTAACATAAATAGGTTTTATAAAGTTTGGTATAGAGGCATATGTATAATAATGAAATTGTTTAATAGTGTAGTCTTGTTGCAGTTCTGTTGCAAGCTTTGTATCCATGTTTTCGAAACCAGACTGGACCGACCGGTCCAACTGTGGACCAGAAACCAGTTTTCAGAAAACGATCGTCGAACAAATGAACCGACAAACCGGTTTCTTTTTTTTTGTTTTTTTTGGCACTTATAGAGTTTATGTTTATGTTTAACATATTTTATGTTTGTATTTTTATTTTGAATAATAGATTACAAAAAAATGTGAGCTTTAATAGAGATCCTAAGAATGCTAAGTAACATGATCTTTGCTGAAATCAAGAGCAAATTACACGGATCGTCCATGTGGTTTGTTACAAATTGCACCGTTCATCCCTAGACTTCATTAATTACACTAGGTATCCCCGACGTTTCCAGTTTGTCACGCCTAGTCCCGGTCCAGTTGAAATGACAAAAATACCCTTAACCCCCTTTTTTTAATTATTTTCTTGAATTAAAATTAATTTTAAAAACTTTTAAAACTTAAAAACATATGTATTAATAAAAAAACAAACACTCCCAATATCTCTCTCTTCGTCTCTCTGTACCCATCCCCCTCCTCCCAAGTTCTCTCCGTCTCTCCTTGCCACCGTAACTCCTCGCCGGAGAAGACTCGCCACCGCCGGCCACCAACCATTTGAAGAACTACCGGCAATGGAGAAGACCACCGCGACCACCGCTGCCACCTTCCTTCCCCATCGCCACCGCCATGTGTTTGTTGTGAAGACCGCCACCATCGCAGTACCTTCACCTCATCTCTATCTCTGTTTTTTCTCTTTTGGCTTCATCGTTTGGGTGTGTTCTTGTGTGTGTTACAGATCTGATTAGCGATTAGGGTTTAAGGGTTTGTTCTTGATTATCGATTAGCGTTTGGTTAGGGTTGGTTTGATTAGCGATTAGGGTTTGGTTTGATTAGCGATTAGGGTTTGTTTTTCTGTGTAACAGATTTGAGTGTTCTTGATCTTGACTTACGGTGTTCTTGTTTGGTTTGGTTTGTTCTTGGTTTTGTGTGGGTGTGTTCTTGCTACAGAGATGGGTGTGTTCTTGAGATGGGTTTTGTTTGGTTTGTTTAGATTTCGGTGTTTTTGTTTGGTTTGGTTTAGTTTGGTTTGTTCTTGACCAATGGTGGTGCAAGGGATCGACGGCGAGGGGTGGTAACCTATGGTGGTGACCTGAAACTTTTGGGTATGGTCGTGGTGAGTGGTTACGGCGGTGGTGGTGGTGACCTACAGTGGTGCAGGTGGTGGTGGTGACCTACGGCGGAGTTGCAGGCGGTGGTGGTGACCTACACTGATGCAGGTGGTGGTGGTGACGGAGTTTGGCTTGGGAGTGTTTGTTTTTTATTTATTATTATTAATATATTGTTTTTATAATTTTAAAGTATTTAAAATTAATTTAAAATCAATAGAAAGAATTAAAAAAAGGGGTTAAGGGTATTTTAGTCATTTTAGTTGGGACATGGACGACAGACGTGACAGAATGTAAATGTTGGGGATGCCTAGTGTAATTAATGAAGCCTAGGAACGAATGGTGTAATTTGTAATAAACTAAAGGAACGATCCATGTAAGTTGCTCTAAAATCAATGACCTTAGTGTTTTGCATAAAGAAAGCAAGTGTAAAACTACTTTTTCATCCTTGTGGTTGCAAAAGTTCTATGTTGGTCCTTGTAATTTAAAATTTTACAAAGATCACCCTACCCTATGATAGTTACCGTAGCTGTATCCCCACTTTCAAGTGTACAAAATGATCCTTTTTCTCTTTTATAGTTTTGATTTTTTAAGAAAATTACTGAGAAATTCATCGACTCATCTTCATCACAATCGAACTCCAAAACAAATTTGTTAACCAAGACCAAATTAAACGACAAAATAAGATCGAATTTTGGGGTGGACAATGTTAGTTAGATTCAGTTAATGTTCAAAACGGACCATTAACTAAAGGTTCTATTATTACACACACTAGCGGATCCAATTAACAATGGTAGTGGGGAAAGGCCCCAATGATTAAAAAAAATTCTTAATGATTATATGGGCTTAAGTTTTTAGCCCCCTATCAAAAGATACTAAGGCGCCCAACAAAGAGAAAAATAAATGTGATTTGATGCCCACCAAATCATACACGGAACCAAAGCCCTCTCGTCGATTGATACCTGATTTCAAGCTCATGAGTTCATCATCTCTCTTGACTCCCTTCTCTCATTGAGTGAGCTAATACAATGATAGCACTCAGTTAATCAAAGATGCAACGACATGTGGTTGCTTGCGCGCAAACTCATTTACATTTGATGGGTTTAAGTAATTGAATGCAATTTATTCTTTCTTCTAGTTCGTCTTAATGGCTTGAAAATGAAAATTAAGTTATTGAAATCAAGTTTGTACTAAGTATACAATTGTGATTTTGACCTTGTGAAATTGTAACCTATGTTGATTTTAGGTATATCATACATTTTAGATTGTGTGAGAACGAACAACGTTTGTTAATAGTATATTGATATTTAGTTAAATTGTTGAACTTTCAAAAAATTAGTTATGTTATAGCATAAAATTTGTTTACGGTTTGATATGACCCGATCTGTTTTGACTTGTATAAGAGATTATAACCAATTATCTAACAAGTCATAATGATTGATTCCGCCAACATTATGGTTTCTAAATCCGCCACCGATTACACATGCATATTTAACCAATCAGTTATCATTATTAGCGGTTCGGTTATTACACTTTCAGAGTTCTAAAAGCAAAGCATCATTAGGAGCATCTAGTACAACTATGTCTTCATGTGAAAAAGAGATACTGTAACATGAGTGTTCAAGTTCAGCATACCTGAGCATAAGAGATACGAGTTTAGGTTCAACAATTTTCTTTGATGCCCGATGAATCGAGGCCGGTGGAGTTGTGGAAATAAGAGCTTTGGAAGCGCTGTCATAACTCGACCCACCAAATCAAGGAATATTAAAGACATTAGGAGATGAACATTAGGTTTACTTATAGGGCACCGTGTTGACAAACATAAAACTGATCTAACCACCACTTTTGGTGATATTGACCTCTTTTAGCAAAAACGAAGAACCCGAAAAGTCAACATTGCGGCAAGTGATTAGGACACCGACTTGACAAACATAAAGTGATAATTGATTTAACCACCACTTTCAGTGTAAGATGGTAGTTTAGGTAGCTGAAAAGTGGTCCTCGCTATCATCCTAGCTCAAGATTTTCACACGAGTTGTTTCTTCTGTGGTCAGGATTAGTTGTACTAAAGTATAAATACCCTTTCTCTCTATGAGAAGAGGAAAGTCGTTAAGTTGAAAGTTAGAAGATTTCAAGTATGTTCTTGTATATTGAGAGAGATAGTTTTCCAATATTTTGAGAAGTAAGTTCTTCTCAAAATAGCAATCTTGTAAAACTTGCTAGGCGGTACTCGAGCGGCTGACTGGGGTGTAGCGAGTAATCGGCCTAGGTGGGGAGTACTCGGAGAGTATTTGGATTAGAAATTTTATATATAAACTAAAAATTATAAAGTATGGCATGTTCATGGGACTGTAGAATTAGAAAATAAATACTTAAATAGATTGTAAACTCATAATACGAAGAAACTATAAATACTTAAAATAGGTTGTTAACTCATAATACCAGGAAACTAACTCAATGGCTTTAATTATGGAAAACAAGGAGACTAAGTATTTATAAAAAAAATTAGGACCGAATCATCATGAGTTTGACTTAGTTGATGAAGGGTTTTGAACCTGACCAAACCACCATATGACTCAAACTGGTCAAACCTGGGTTTGATTCCACTGGTTCAATCCTAAAAGCGGAACTGGATTGAACACAACCCTCTAAACCCCAAAAGGGTTAGGATATTTAAAACTTTAAATGATCAACATAGTTTCTTACAAAATAATCCATAGATAAGGTTACAAGATTATACCTGATCAGACTTGGGATTGCTAAAGTAGTCCACCACTACTGCACCTCCGATTGAACTGGCTGCTAGACCGCTCCTGGATCACCAAATCTTCAAACCTTGAAGACCTCCCTTGGTATGTTTGCGTCGATCAACACAAAACAAAAACCGAGAGTGTGTGTGTATTCCTTCGTGATCACCAAGTCGCAAACACCTTCGGGTGTTTGTTTCTTCGATTTCGCCGAGAAGAAAAAAAGAGCCGAGAGGGAGAGATGTGCGACGAGAGGGAGAGGAGAGAGTTGTCTTGGTGGCTAGGTTTTTCCTTGTGTCTCATGAATGTTAATCCTTAGGCTTAAGGGTATTATATAAGGATTAACTTGGACCTAAGCCCGTTTAATTAAAAAGCACGCTGTTTTTAATTAAACTTACAACTCTTCTCATATTGACCCCCTGGACTTTACTAGTTAATTAATTAACTATTAATTAACTTAGTCCATTAAATATTAAAACTTAATATTTAATTCTCTTTAAATAATAAATAACTATTTATTATTTATTCCTTTTAATAATTAATACAAACTGATTAATTATTTATTTCCCTCTTTTCAATAATTAATTCTACTGATTAATTATTCACTTTTCTCTTTAATAATTAATCCAACTGATTAATTATTTCGTTTATCTCTTTAATAATTAATCTAACTGATTAATTATTTCCACACAGATTTATGGTGAAATCGAACTGTTCTGAATTGGGTGTGTAGCAATGTGACCCTTTAGTCTCTTATAACATTGGATACAACATGCCCGTTAATTATCTCTGCACATAATCCAACAGACTCCCACGTGTGCAAGATAAGTAACAGTTACTGCACATTGTTAGCCTAAAGAGGTCCCTAGCCAGACACTTAGGATAACCAGGTTATAAGAACTCTTATACCCCAAAGTAACTTGTGATAAAACTTCATAAGCAACCTGCTTAGAAGTAACATGCTATAAACTAACTGTTTATAAACTAAACTATCATAAACTCCCTGTTTATGAATGGGTACGTCTTTATGTATACATACTTGCATATATATAGGTTTGTCCCTTGCAGCGCGATATTTCAATTTTGAGCATGAGCATGGAAAAAGTCAACTCAGAGACTCAAAAATTTGTTCATGACATACTTGATTTCAAAACTGCGTGATAAAGGACAAAGAACAGATCAGTTCGTTTGGGCACGGCCGTGCACTTACCAGTTTCTCTAATCAGTCAAGGGGCCCGGAAATATCTCTCCTAAAAAGGAGGTGCAATTACCATCTTGCATATTTACATTTGGCAACACGGCTCCCACTGAATCTAGACACGCCCCTTATGACCACCCTGTTACGGCGTGGCGTTAGAACGCGCTAAGAAGACAACAGTTACCCTATCCCAAACCAAATACATCAGGCTT
The DNA here is from genome assembly GCA_947179395.2 of Pulicaria dysenterica. Classification (NCBI taxonomy): domain Eukaryota; kingdom Viridiplantae; phylum Streptophyta; class Magnoliopsida; order Asterales; family Asteraceae; genus Pulicaria; species Pulicaria dysenterica. Next base: position 22,053,427 of record OX359293.1, read on the forward strand.
GAGGATAACCTATGTGATAAATACTTTTGACACGAATCCACGAAGTATTTTTCACGGTGGGTCAATCCAATATTCGTAACCCTAACGAATATCTGTAAATTTTGGTCCGCAAAAACCGTTCGCAGCTATATTCGATATACTTTCGAATCTACCCCAAAATTACGATGACTTTATAACCCTATCATAGTTCCCACCACGATAAGTAGTCACGGATAATGTTTTGAATAAACCTAGTTTATTCCTGGATGAACCAAAACATACAAAATTGTGAAGAACATTGAAACTAATTTCTACACCCTTCCATATTCCTCCCTGGAATAAAGATGTATAACTTCTACCATTTCACTGACTCGATTCACGGTGTTTATCTGAATTACTTATTATTTTACATTGTAACTTATCACGGATTACAAAGAAAATAATATGGTTATAAACCCTAAAACACAAGACTAGTACTTTGAAGTACTCCTTCTTGGTTTTGCTAGAAATCATTCTTGCAACCTAAGAACACTTCTAGGCTTACTTATTTTATAAATTTCTTAAACTTGAAGAACTGGAAATAACTCCTTGTTTCTGATTTATAAAACAACCTCCCTGTAATTAAAAACTTTAATTACACTTATAGATTTATTAAATCTTACTAGATTTATGTCATTTTGAAATGATAAACCCTCTTACACCTACTTGTAAGAAACTTGAAACTAGATTCCCGGTGTATACCAACACTTATCTAATTCCATTACTAAGAATGTTAAAGAACATCCTATTTTATCATTTCTAACGTTAACCAACCAACAACATTATTAAGCTGACTCACTGAACATTTTAGAACGTATATAATTTCTATTTAAGTCATAGCTTGACTCAAAAACTTGCAATGATATCTTTATCGAGTACCTCTCAATAAATCATGCATCCCTCGGATTAGTTCTTTCTCAACAACTTACTGTTTTAGATAGCTTCTAAAAACATCCGATAATTATATATTCTAAAAGTTCGATCTTGTATTTATCACACTGGTTAAAAATAACCTTTTATTAACTCTGATAAATACATTAGTCAGGTGCTCCCACTATCTTTTATGAAAAAGTGCATTCTTTAAAACATCCTTTTAGTCAAAACTTGACTACCATGCCTAAAACTTGTGTTCCAAACACATGTTTCAAAGAACTTAGTTTTTGCAAAAAATTTGTTTTATGAAACCAAGAACTTGGATCTCCCATATATCCATCTTTCCAATTACGGAAAATGGTTTCATTAAACTTACCACGATCACAAGTATGAAACACTCATAATGATATTTTAAATTTCTTTCCTTAAAACATTTAGTATAAAACTCCCTTGATTATAGTAACTACCATAATCACTTTTATACTATCTTAAACGTTTTATCAAAAACTACTTTTTCCAGAAATAATGACTATTATTTCCATATGTTCAAGACTTTGAACATTCACTTTTTATAAAACCTTAAATACTTGTTGAATTAGAAAAACTATCTAATCTTATAAACAAAACTTGTTTATACAAGTATTTGAAAAAGTGGAGCCAGCATTTATATAACTACAACAAATCATAGCATAAGATTATTATGAATCACCAATCAAGTCAAGACTTGACTTATTGGCACTCTTTTAGTCACAACTGGACTAATCATGATTCATATAATAAGAACACGTGCACGGATAAATTTTTTTTCCATAAACTCAAAAGGAATCCATAAACCAACAATATAAAAATTGTTCAAAAACTTAAAGAGTTTAATAAAATAATATCCGCATGCTGCACGTAGGATCTTCTCATGCTGGGCCGCATCACTTTCCATCTACTCCTGCAATAAACGATTGCAAGATGTTAGAATACTCGTAAAAACTTTTACAAGTGGAAAGTGACAAAGAAGCTAATCACGCAATACCTGTGGAGCCAGACTTGCCTCCTGCCTCGTAACCTTTCGGACAATCTCGTTTCCAATGTCCGGCCTCGCCGCACCTGAAGCACCGATTTTCGGTCCTTGCCTTGTTTGGCTTCGGCTTCTTTCCCTTGTTGTCGTTATTAGCCCTGGGTGCATTCTGGCTAGGCTGGGCCTTGCCCTTTCCCTTTCCGTTGCACCCCTTCCTCTTCTTACGTCCACCATGTCCCACCATAAGAATGTCCTTAGACTTGGTCCCGATACTCTGCTCAGCAGTCTTGAGCATTGAGTGCAACTCAGCCACATATTTCTCCATGTTGTTCATGTTGTAGTTGACTATAAAAGGCTTATAGTCATCTGACAACGAGTTGAGTATCGTATCCGTTGCTAGCTGCAACGGTACTGGGTGCCCAAGTCTCTCTAGGTGATCCATGTAACCTTTCATTTTCATGACATGGTCACTGACCGAGGTCCCCTTAGCCATCTTGCATGAGTTAAATGCCCTAGTGGCATCATAACGCTCTGTGCGGGCTTGCTCCTGGAACATGTCCCTCAGCTGGCGGATCATGTCATAGGCAGGAGTCTCGATCATGCTCGACTACAACTCTGAACTCATAGTTGCGAGCATGAAGCAGCTGACATCTAGGGCGTCATTGGAGCGCTTCTGAAAAGCCTCCCTGACCTCTGCCCTGGCATTGCTGGCAGGGGGATTTCCTAGACGTTGTTCTAGGACATACCACTTTCTCTCGTGCCTCAGCACGATCCAGAGATTTCTCTCCCATGTGAGAAAGTTGGACCCGGTGAGCTTATCCTTCTCAAGGATAGAGCGGAGTGTCAGGATCGGATATTACTTAATATCAAATAACAAGAATTATCTTTTGAAATAAAATCAGAATTGTTAAAAAGACAATCTATAGTTTTGATCACAATCAATTAAGAAGTTGCGGAATCACACTCAATTGATTAAGAAAGTTTTGAACACAAGAATAATTCAATCAATAAACATAAAGTAATATTGCCAAAACGATGTTTATTGATAACCAATCGATGATTACAATATTCACCTACACCTCCAATCTAACTTCTTATGTTAGACGAAGAACACAATCTGTTCTTAGGTTTCAAAAGAAACTTAGAGGCTAAAACACTTTCTGAAAGCAAATAACAATTACGTATGAATGCAAAAACAATTATTATTGAGATCTATATTCTAATCGAGTATTTATAGACTCTTGATCCTCCTTGATAAGTTGACAGTTAGGTAATCTTCTATCTTCTGAGATAATCTTGAAAATCTTCGAACTTTGTTAAAGATATACTTCAAATCCAAGAAGATAGCATTTTCCATAAATAGCTCAACTGAAACTGTTTGTTGAATGAAACAGTTCTGATCTTCTTCTAACAGTTGTAAACTTTGTACTAACAGTTCTGATCTCTTGGACTAACAGTTGTAAAGCTTACAGCAACTGTTAGTTACAACTGTCTTCGTATTCAGCTAACAGTCCTCGATTGTTTTATCAGAATCCTTCTAACAGTTTTGAACTGTTTTCACAAAATCCATTAACAGTTTTAACTTTGCATCTTCAACAGTTTCAATGCCTTAGCCAATTCCCAACAATTTCCCCCTAACTTAAAGAATTTGAACAATGCCTTTAAGTTCTTCGATTCATAGGGTTCTACCTCAGATAAATTTAGCATATGCAAAGAATAACTTCCATTATTTAAGCAAAGTCAACTGTTTCAATCAAAATTGAAAGAAAATTACACAGACTTGAAAAGTTCCAATCTTTCTTTTATTCTCTTAAGCAAATCATCCTTTATTCTATCAGATCCATAGAATTTAGCCTTCGACATGTATTGAAGCTTTACTTTACTGTGCTCTACAAACTCTAAATCAAACCATTGAGACTGAGCATTTGCCATAACCATGTGATACACTCTAGCTTTAGCATACACCTTTATTGAAATTATTGGAAAAGCCTCATCAGTAATCAAAACTGGTATTATCTCTTTTGGACTGCATATACTCGCAAGATGCCTCATCAAAACTCTAATCTCAACCTCCACAGCATCTGCATAATGACTAACTCCATAAACATACATATCCTGTAGATCTCTTCTAGTCAAATTGTTCACCAGTTGAAAGAAATTTAAATAACTCTCTATTGGCTCGATTTCTCTCACAACTGTGACTCCTTGCTTACCAGTATCATACCTTAAAACTTCAAATCTCCATTCTTTTATGTGAGACTTCTGACCCAATTGTTCTTTCTCCAATTTGGCAATCCCTTGCTGAAGTTCTGTTCTCAGTCGATCTTGCACTATCAGTTGAACCATCTAAGCTTTCTTTTTCTCGGTTGTTTTCTTTGGAGGTGGAGGTGCTTTTCTTTTCACAATCCTTTTCCTCTTTACACCTTTTTGCTCTTTTTCCTCTTCATCTATCTGTTTAGTGAACTCATCAGCCAGCTTCTTTGCTATCTCAAAATTTGTCTGTTCTTGTTTTTGAAGTTCAGCTGACAACCTCTGAGCTACCTCAAAATCTCTTACTTCTTGCTGTTCTTTGGTTAATTTGAGCTTTGGTAGTGCAACAGCTATCTCCTTTCCTTTTCCTTGTACAACTTGCAGTTTCTTTTCACCAGCCCTCTCAGAAATACTAATCCCTTTGAATCCAGGCTTTGGCTTAAGTGGCTTAAGCTTTGCCGACTTTCCCTCTAGCCAACCATCCTCAATCTTCTGTCTCATTTGATTGATACTTCAGATTAGCATTTCACTTGCCATTTTCACCAGATAATCTTGTTTAACCTTTGGCCATGATCTATAAACCTCTGTTGAAGGGTAATCACCAGACAAAATCATCGTATTGATCAGCACTCTATCAACCGCTGAGAGTTTCTCTTCAACTGTTGATTCACTAGGTGCAACTATTAGTTCATCCACTGCAACTGTTTGTTTTGGCACTTCAGCAACTGTTGGTAATGAACTCTCCCCCTTTTTTATTGGAACAGTTGAAGGAGGTCTTGTAGCAGCTGTCAACAGTTGTAGTACTTGATCGTGTAGCTTTAGTACCTCATTAGCATGCTTCAAACTGTTGGTCAACACCTGGATTTGATAATCTTGCTGAAGAATCCTTTTATTTTGTAGGGAAATCTTCTTCTTCATTTGAACATAGGCCGCAAAGAATGGTGCAAAATTAGGATCCGTCAATGCTTTGTGTTTCATGCGAGCCTCAATGTCAGACAGTGTTGCCACTGTTAACATGTCATTGACCGATATAACTGGTGGTTCACTCAAAAGAGATTCCACACCAGTACCCCTTTGTTCTTGGTACTGGAGATTTCCAGAAGCTGTTTTACCTGTCTCTGTTGCCGTGGTTGAGGTCTTAATGATGTTAACACTATCCTGGTCATCCCTTGCGGATGAAACAGTAGTATTAGCCTCAAAAACCACATGATCACCCTCTAATGGAGTGATCACCTCCTCATTGTGCCTGGGAGACAGCACGAATGGTTCCCTTTCGATATTCTGCACAGGTGAATGCACCTGTGCAGGGCTAACAGTTTGGGATTCGAGAACTGTGGTGGAAGGAGCACTAACAGTTCTTTTTCTCTTTTGGAATGTTTTCAGAGGAGTGGCTTGTGTTGTAGCTCTATCAAAGGTAGCAGAATGGATTATATGAGTATCATGAGCTGTGGGTTCAAGAGTTGGTGGTGTAGCAATGTTATGGGCTTCATGCTCAACTCTAGCAGCTCTGTTTCTTGAAAGAAACTCCACCATTGTAGAGAGTGGTGGAGTTATGGCACCAGAGAAGCTCTTGCCATTTATCAGCAACTTACTCAATGTGGAGGCCACATGAGCAGAGGGAATGATGACCCTATTGTGTTTTTGGAGATTTGGCAACAAAAAGTTTAGCAAAACTTGCACAAATCTGGGGTACATTAAAAAGAGACCATATGTGGTCCCAAGATGCTTTACCATACCATTAAATATCAGTTTAGAAAAGTTAAAGCATCTATTGTTTGCTAGACAGATGAGTGCAAGAGCATCATTAAATGTAAGTGTACCTGCCTCCACAGCTCCTTTACCTGTGATTCTTCCTCCCTTAGCATTTCCTCCAAATGTTACATATCCTCCATTGATTCTTCTGAAATCCTTCAAACAATGTGGATTTCCAGTCATGTGCCTTGAGCATCCACTATCCACATGCCAAATTGATCCATGATCGGCCCTATGAATGCTCTGCACAAAGAAAAATCAGTTAGTAGCAGGAAGTACCCAGGCCATGCAGGTCTTGGGTACACCATTCAAGTCATAATACTTAAACACAGATTGAGTTTTCTTGATGTCATCCAAATTAGACTTCTCTATTTTGTGTGAAGAGTATTTTGTGACAACATGTGGTTTCCAACTGTTATGATGAACAGTTGAGTCTTTTGAACAAACAGTTTTTGGAGTTGGTAAAACAGTTGAAGCATGTTTTAACTCAGATTGGTTTTCAGATTGATTAACAGTTTTACTCTCTTCAGAAACTGTTTGTTTTCGCAATTTCACCCAAGCCAGACCAACAGTTTTTGATTTTGGCTTAACAGATGTAGAACTATTAGCCGGTTTAGATGTAACAGTTGTAGAACTGTTAACCTGTTTTAGCTTAACAGTCTTAGAACTGTTAGTCTGTTTTCTTGAACTTGGTTTCTGAGTGTTATAGATTTGTGGGTTATAATAACAATCTTTAGCCAAGTGATTAGTTCTCCCACATATATAGCACTTTTTAGTTTTGACAATAGGCAAACCAGTTCTTTGTGACCAGAACTGGTTCCTATTTCTTTGGTTTCCTCTCACTGGTGCTGACTGAGGAAATTTCTGTACACCATGTTGTTTGCATGTGCAGATAGACACTTTAGTATCCCTTTTCACATATTTGGGTTGAGACTTTGCTTTTGAAGCTTCCTTCTTTGGCTTCTTAATCACAGCTTCATCAACCTTCACTTTTCCTTTTGACTTAACACTAACAGTTGAGCTGTTTGATTTAGAACTGTTTGGGTTCCTTTTGGGACTGTTAGTGTAAAGGTGGGGACTATTTGTAACAGTTGTGGAACTGCTTATAGAATGAACAGCTTTGGTCAGTTTTGGCTCATTGGTGAGGGATTCAGTGGATGCTTTTACAAACACCACAGGTTGTAAAGAGGATTTTGTGGCTATGGGTTCACAACAAATGTGATTTTCAAATGGAATGACCTCTTCCTTCTTCACAACTCCTTCATTCTTATCATCACTCACTGCATACACAACTCCTTCCTGTTCACTTTCAAATTGTAGATCAGCTGACTTCAGTTCCTCTGGTAATGATTCATTAACATACCTATCAGCTACATCAGACATGGGAGTTATGTAGTTGTGATTGTATGGAGGTAAGGTCTGTTTATATCATAAACCAGTTTTCACCTTGTCTCTGATTTGTGATTGTAACAAGGTTTCAAGTTTAAGATTTGTTTCCTTGAACATGCTCAGATCAATATCAACACCCTCCAACTTCTTGGTTAACTCATCAACCTTACTTTCCTTTTCACTTAGCTTTTTCTTTAAACTATCAATCTCTTCTTGAAGCTGCTCCTTCTCCCACTTATGATACTTTCTATCATAATCCATTTGCAGTTCATTAGCTTGATAATCTTTGATTTTATTTTCAAAGCTTTCAATAACAACATTAGTTTCATACCTTCTTTATTCCATTCTACTTAGAGCTGCACATACCTTTTTGTTGTGCTCTCTAAACCTTTTAACAATGGCTCTACATTCACCAGGACAGAGTTTAGAAGATACCTGAATGTCTTCTGATTCTGGTGAATCCAGTTTGATGGAGGAATCAGTTAATGCCATCAATGCCTTGTTGTTAGTAGCTTCCTCTGCTTGATCACTCCAATCAAACCCATGTCCTTCTTGTGATACCAATGCTGAGGAGGTTTGAGTTGGCCCTTGTCCTTGATTCTGGCCTTGTCCACCTGATCTGCACTCTCTGGCAAAGTGACCATACTGTTGACATTTAAAACATCTAACTTTTGACTTGTCAAACCCAGCTTTGCCATCAGCTCTGAAGTTCATGTTCTGCCTTCCAGTTCTTTTGATAAACCTTTTGGCTCTGACAGTTAACATGGCCATCTGCCATTTGAGATCCATCTCCTCAAGATCATCAGGATGCACTTGTTCAAGATCCTCATTAGTGAGGGTTGAATGTGCATGGCTAGCAAGAAAGGCTTCAAGTATAGCATCAGGAGTGTTTACATCTAGTCCAACAGCAGAACTAGTACCTGCACAACCATCAACAGAGTTAGTTAAAGAATGGTTTGAGTCCATACCTGAGGATGAAAGAAGAGCAGCATTGTGGCTAGAGGTAACAGACTTTCTTTTTCCCTCTATCTCTCCTTCAAACACAATCAAACTGTTGTAGAGATCATCTAACTCTATATCCTCTAGAGAATCTTTGGTTCTCCATTGTGCAGCATAGACTGTCCACTCTTCACCTAAGGACCTAAGAAACTTTCTATTGATCTCATCTTGTTCTAATCTAACCTTAGCACTCTCCAATTGACTCACCAGCTTATAGAACCTATCAAATATTTGAGTAATACTCTCATTCTTTCCACTAGTAAAGTTCTCATAAGCTTGTTTCAGTAGATCCCTTTGATTTCTTTTGGAACTAGCTTTCCCAACAAACCTCTTCTCTAATGCATTCCACAGTTCATGAGCATCATCAAACTTTTTGAATTGATGCTGATACTCGTTGGGGATAGCAATCTGAAGGATGTTGAGTGCTTTCATCTCTATCATCCTTTCTTTCTTTTCAGCATCAGTTTTTGGTGGTGGTTTCTTCTTAGGTTTTCCTGTTTCATCTAAATCAACAGTAGTAATGGGGTCCTTTTCTATGATTTCCCAAATAGCATAGTCCATTAATTAGACATGCTGCTTGATTCTTAGTTTCCACATCTCAAAATCAGATGGTTTAAGCATGGGAACACGAATGTTTGACCCAGATCCAGTGTTGTCAGAAGATCCACCGGACTCCATTGCAGTATAGTGATTGAAAAACACAATTAAACTTTAGAAAAACTCTAAATAAAGAAACACAGCAGATTGGTGCAAAACCTTCAACTGGTGATCAATGGAACCTTAATGATAAGGCTCTGATACCACTTGTCAGGATCGGATATTACTTAATATCAAATAACAAGAATTATCTTTTGAAATAAAATCAGAATTGTTAAAAAGACAATCTATAGTTTTGATCACAATCAATTAAGAAGTTGCGGAATCACACTCAATTGATTAAGAAAGTTTTGAACACAAGAATAATTCAATCAATAAACATAAAGTAATACTGCCAAAACGATGTTTATTGATAACCAATCGATGATTACAATATTCACCTACACCTCCAATCTAACTTCTTAAGTTAGACGAAGAACACAATCTGTTCTTAGGTTTCAAAAGAAACTTAGAGGCTAAAACACTTTCTGAAAGCAAATAACAATTACGTATGAATGCAAAAACAATTATTATTGAGATCTATATTCTAATCGAGTATTTATAGACTCTTGATCCTCCTTGATAAGTTGACAGTTAGGTAATCTTCTATCTTCTGAGATAATCTTGAAAATCTTCGAACTTTGTTAAAGATATACTTCAAATCCAAGAAGATAGCATTTTCCATAAATAGCTCAACTGAAACTGTTTGTTGAATGAAACAGTTCTGATCTTCTTCTAACAGTTGTAAACTTTGTTCTAACAGTTCTGATCTCTTGGACTAACAGTTGTAAAGCTTACAGCAACTGTTAGTTACAACTGTCTTCGTATTCAGCTAACAGTCCTCGACTGTTTTATCAGAATCCTTCTAACAGTTTTGAACTGTTTTCACAAAATCCATTAATAATTTTAACTTTGCATCTTCAACAGTTTCAATGCCTTAGCCAATTCCCAACAATCTCCCCCTAACTTAAAGAATTTGAACAATGCCTTTAAGTTCTTCGATTCATAGGGTTCTACCTCATATAAATTTAGCATATGCAAAGAATAACTTCCATTATTTAAGCAAAGTCAACTGTTTCAATCAAAATTGAAAGAAAATTACACAGACTTGAAAAGTTCCAATCTTTCTTTTATTCTCTTAAGCAAATCATCCTTTATTCTATCAGATCCATAGAATTTAGCCTTCGACATGTATTGAAGCTTTACTTTCACATACTTGACGCAAGGTTTGGGCACTTCCCACCAAGTCATGTTATTTCTGGTAGGTAACACCCTGTACCAATCGTACCTAACTGATACGACTCATAGAACCTCGTAGAGCACTTAGACCCAGTCTAGTATGTTTAACTCTACTCTAGTGCTTTTTGGGCCGGGACTCCCGCTTATCACCAAAATAGATCGCACCACCTAAGACAGCATGAATTCTGGCTGGGACTCCCGATTATCGCAGAACCTTTCATGCCCCTTCCCGCAATGGTTTGAACCCGGATGCCCAAGGTTTGGGCACTTCCGACACCCGAGTACCGTTTAACAGTTAGGGTGTACCATTAGGTGGGTAGCACACTGATCTAAGATTTTTCTTGGGTTTTATAATTAAGTTAAAAAAAACTTAATTTTCCAGTTTTTGAAAAACCATTTTAAAACTAACTGTAAAAAAAACGATTTATATGTGTACCTAAACTAGGTGCACAAAAACGGCTTTTATAAGTTCCAAACTTATAACCTTGACAAAACTTTAAATTTATAAAAATTTAATTAACACGACTAACAGCCTGCAGTCGTATTCTAGTTTGTCATAAAGCGTGTGGTTTTTCACTGTTTAATAATAGCCTGTTATTAAATCCCTTTTTATTTAGCATCATATAAGTATCGCAAGAATATATGATAAACAGTAAATAAAAAAAACACAACCACGCAGATAATAATAATAAGCAGATAAAGCCCTATAGTTTTGCCAACTAATCCTAAGGTCAAGCCTAAGGACAAAGTGACTTGGATTCGCCTTTCTTGATGCATTCCTCCCACTAGCCTTGACACTTCCCCGAAGCGTCCGTGCTTCGCGTATAGAACACCATTTTCTTGATTGCCTTCTTCGAGTCTATCTTGGTTGAGGGATTAAACTAACACTAGTCTATTACAAATACAATATTGAATGGGGTTGTAAGTGGCACGCAGGCCTCCCTGAACCAGTACAAAATTACAAATAAGAAAGGGATTGTAATTGGCACGCAGGCCTTCCCAAAAACCAAAATAAAAGAAGAATAAGAAAAACGAGTCCTAAGTCGGCAAAACTATAGCTATCACAACCACGCAATTATATATAAGCACTATATATATAAAAGTCAACCACGCAGTTATAATAAAAGTAAACAATAAACTGTGTTGTTAAGCATGCAGCCTGATTTGTTTAAACTTTCTCATTTACCCTTTGATTAATACCTATTAACCAAAAATGAGAATTATGATCTTCTGATTTATTTGACCAAACTAGTCTTTCAACAAAACTTAAAACCTTGACCTGATTCAAAACTTGAATGAAATCCTCACGTCGAGTTTTATTACTAGTTTTCCAAAAACTTAAAACCGACAACTTTGGTCAATTAAATACTATCTCATTTGTTTCTCCATTAAATATATATATATATATATATATATATATATATATATATAAACTTTATCCTTTTAGACTTTATTCAAAAATGACTTGAACTAGTCATAATAAATAAAAATCTAAAATATATATTTTAACTAAACTAATTTAAAATATATATAGTACTAGTTTATATAACACCTTATTAATTTTATAACTTTAAAAATAATAATCCTTTTGTATTAATCCGGAAAAAACAATCTGGGCCAACATCTCCCGTCAACCCGAGAAACCTATTTGGGCCAAGGCCCTTGCTGGACCGAGAAACAAAAACTGGGCCGAGGCTCACTGGCCCTTAGCGCCGCTAACCCTTGCCGCGAACCCCAACTGGGCCGCAAGCTACATGGGCCGTGGTGTTCTGGGCCATAGCCCACCACGCTTCCGCTGGCCTTAGCGCCGCTAGCCAGCACCGTGACACGGTGATGTTCTCGGTTCGTGTTTTCCGATTAATATATATTAAATCCTTTTAACCTATTAAAACTAACTGTTTTAATATATTGATTAAAACTGGATTTAATTTCTAAAACCAAAAACTATTAATTATTAATATCAACAAAACTGTTTTATTAATAACTAATTATCCTAAAACTTGATTTCAACCCTTTTAAACAAAAAGTTCAAAACTTGTTAAAATCTAGTTTTAGATAAAAAGTTTATCCCTTTTAACCGTTTAAACACAAACCTGGTTTAAACCTAACTGGTTAAAATTAAACCTTTTGTAAACTGGATAAAAACAGAAAAATTGTTTTTGTCCCCTTATGGTTTTCGAAATCTATAAGGAGAAGAGAATCAGATGGAGAAGATCATATAACTTTTAAACAAACCAACTAATTAGATTATCTAGGTTTATCTAAATAAACAAACTGTTTAATATTGATCAAAAAACTATCCTTATCCAAAAATCATAAACCTTTTATCCATTCAAACTAACTGTTTTGAATTTTCTGATTAATAGGATTTAACCTGGTAACAAAAACAAACTGTTTTGTTACCTACTTGATTTTCGAAATTACCAAGAACAAGTAGAAGATCAAGAACAAACCTTAAACTTAGAACAGATAAAAACTAGAAACTATTGATCATAGAGCCGAGGCTCTGATACCACTGAAGGGTTTTGAACCTGACCAAACCACCATATGACTCAAACTGGTCAAACCTGGGTTTGATTCCACTGGTTCAATCCTAAAAGCGGAACTGGATTGAACACAACCCTCTAAACCCCAAAAGGGTTAGGATCTTTAAAACTTTAAATGATCAACATAGTTTCTTACAAAATAATCCATAGATAAGGTTACAAGATTATACCTGATCAGACTTGGGATTGCTAAAGTAGTCCACCACTACTGCACCTCCGATTGAACTGGATGCTAGACCGCTCCTGGATCACCAAATCTTCAAACCTTGAAGACCTCCCTTGGTATGTTTGCGTCGATCAACACAAAACAAAAACCAAGAGCGTGTGTGTATTCCTTCGTGATCACCAAGTCGCAAACACCTTCAGGTGTTTGTTTCTTCGGTTTCGCCGAGAAGAAAAAGAGAGCCGAGAGGGAGAGATGTGCGACGAGAGGGAGAGGAGAGAGTTGTCTTGGTGGCTAGGTTTTTCCTTGTGTCTCATGAATGTTAATCCTTAGGCTTAAGGGTATTATATAAGGATTAACTTGTACCTAAGCCCGTTTAATTAAAAAGCCCGTTGTTTTTAATTAAACTTACAACTCTTCTCATATTGACCCCCTGGACTTTACTAGTTAATTAATTAACTATTAATTAACTTAGTCCATTAAATATTAAAACTTAATATTTAATTCTCTTTAAATAATAAATAACTATTTATTATTTATTCCTTTTAATAATTAATACAAACTGATTAATTATTTATTTCCCTCTTTTCAATAATTAATTCTACTGATTAATTATTCACTTTTCTCTTTAATAATTAATCCAACTGATTAATTATTTCGTTTATCTCTTTAATAATTAATCTAACTGATTAATTATTTCCACACAGATTTATGGTGAAATCCAACTGTTCTGAATTGGGTGTGTAGCATTGTGACCCTTTAGTCTCTTATAACATTGGATACAATATGCCCGTTAATTATCTCTGCACATAATCCAACAGTTGAGGTCTAGTTTTGCAGTACTCGGATTCATCTCAACTCGACAAGGTCACCCCACCTTGTCACGAGTACTCGCTAAGTACTCAGCCTAGGAATAGGAGTTTTTAAACACTGGAAATAAATAAAGGATTGGGAGAATCAATTTATTTCTCATTAATCACCAAAGGAAAATATATACATGTACAATACACAACAAACTTCCTAAAATCAAGGAATAAAATCGGTAATCAAGATATATACTAAATATACAACCATATAGTCTAATACTCCCCTGCAGTCGAAGCAAGAGGTGAACGAATGCAGAGGCTGGAACGAAATCGTTGAAAGAGTTGTCGCGGTAGGCCTTTGGTGAAGATGTCCTCAAACTGTTGATCAATTGGCACATGAAGCACACGAATTCTTTCGATTTTGACAAGCTCGCGGACGAAATGAATGTCGATCTCAACATGTTTAGTGCGCTGGTGTTGCACCGGATTGTCACTGAGATATACAGCTGAGATGTTATCGCAATAGATGATCATGGCTTTAGTGACCGGTACATGGAGTTCAAGTAGAAGGTTACGCAGCCAGCTAGTTTTAGCAGTGACATTAGCTACGGCTTTATATTCGGCTTCGGCACTGGAATGGGAGACGGTGGGTTGTCGTTTAGAGGACCATGAGACCAAGTTATCTCCAAGAAAAACACAATACCCGGATGTGGACCGTCGTGAATCAGGGCAACCACCCCAGTCGGCGTCGGAGTAGGCCGTGATATGCATAGTTGGGGATTTTAGAATGTGTAAGCCTTGATCGGATGTGCCTTACAAATACCGTAGGATGCGTTTGAGAAAATTGAAATGGGGTTCCCGTGGTGCATGCATGAATAAGCACACTTGTTGAACAACATACGCAATATCGGGTCTCGTGAAAGTAAGGTATTGGAGGGCACCGGCGAGACTAAGATAAAGTGTGCCATCTTCGAGAGGTTTTCCGGAATCAGCACTTAACTTGGAAGATGTGTCAACAGGAGTTGCAACAGGGTTGCATGAAGTCATATTAGCTCGTTCAAGTACCTCTTTAACATATTGTGACTGAGATAGAAAGAGACCTTGCTTTGTACGTGTGACCTGTATGCCAAGAAAATGATGAAGTTTGCCCAGGTTAGTCATCGCAAACTCGTGAGATAGAGTACAGATGATAGACTGCAAAATATTTTCACTTGATGCTGTTAAGATGATGTCATCAACGTACAACAGAAGATAAGTCATATCATTGCCTCGACGATAAATGAATAAAGATATATCTGTAACTGCTGCGAGACAATGTAAGTAGCAAACCGATGATACCAAGCCCGAGGGGCTTGCTTGAGGCCATATAAATATTTTCGCAACCTGCAAACAAAATTAGGATGAGCTTTATCAACAAAACTGGGGGGTTGATGCATGTATACAGTTTCATCCAAGTTCCCATGAAGGAACACATTTTTAACATCCAGTTGATAGATTGGCCAATTGCGTGAGACAGCCAATGTGAGGACGGTGCGAATGGTGGTCGGTTTGACAACCGGACTGAAAGTATCATCACAATCAACACCCACCTGCTGAGATTTACCATTAACCACAAGACGGGCTTTGTAACGAGCCAATGTGCCATCCGAGTGAAACTTATGGCGATATAACCATAAACATCGTATAATATGAGCAACAAGTGGTCTCGGACCAAATTCCAAGTCTCATTGTCACATAAAGCTTTATATTCATCGGGCATGGCCTTATTCCAGTTAGGGTCGAGTAGGTATAGGTGTGGGCTTTTGGGAAGGGGTGACAATGTAGTGGTGTGTAGGTTAAGACGTTGAGTAGGTTTGATGATGCCTAGCCGTGATCGGGTAGTCATAGGGTGGGTAGGCACGACTGGAGTAGGGGCGGAAGTGGTTGCAGTGGGCTGGAGCGGAGTGTTAGCAGCGAAGGGGGGTTCGGGTTGGGTGGGGGATGTGGTAGGAGGGGGTGGTTGTGGGTCGGTAGTAGGAGGAGGTGAAGGAGGTGGACCGGAAGGTGACAAGAAGTGGTCAAAGAGAGATGATGGTAGATCTGGTGACAAAAAATGGTAATCGTGTGAGGTAGGGGTGGACGGGTGGGCAAACGGGAAGTGGGTTTCATCAAACGTAACATGATGAGGGAGATGGATTTTGCCGGTGAGGGGGTCAAGGCACCAATATCCACGATAATTAGATGGATAACCGAGGAAGACGCATTTGACAGAACGCTAATTGAGTTTGTGGTGACGGGTGGTAGAGAGGTTGGGATAGCACGCACACCCAAAGACTCGTAAGTGGTCATATAAGGGTTGTCGATGAAATAGTGCGGATGTAGGGGTGAGGTGGTGGAGGAGTTTGGTGGGGGTGATATTATGGAGATAGGCCGCGGTATGTAGGGCATCGAGCCAAAGGGAGGGAGGTAGAGAGGCGTGAGCGAGTAAGACAAGAATAATTTCATTTAAGCGTCGTATCATACGCTCGGCTTTGCCGTTTTGAGGGGACGTTTGAGGGCAAGAGAAACAAAACTGAAGACCATGGGAAATAGCGAATTGCTTAAAGTTGTGATTATCAAATTCACCGCCCATGTCACATTGAAAACTCTTAATTTTAGTGTTGAATTGGGTGTGAATGAATGAGTGGAATTGTGCGAACTTAGAGAATGTTTCAGATTTGTATTTTAATGGAAAAACCCACACATAATTAGTGAAATTGTCAATCAACACCATATAGTACTTATAACCAGATTTGCTCATAATAGGAGAGGTCCATAAGTCACAATGAACGATATCAAATGGAAGCAAAGTAGATGATGTGGAATCATAAAACGGTAAGGGTTTATGTTTCGCAATTTGACAAGAATGACAAAGTATATGAGAACCATTGGTTCGTTTATTTCATGTGTAGAAACTAGAAGGGGGGTTGAATAGTTTCTATGACCACTTTTTCGATTATTTAATTAATTTAAATATCGGACACAAAAGAGAAAACTGTTAGTGGATATAAGATAGCAAATATATGAGACTTTGAAAATTAATGCGCTGAATTATAAATGCGTAAAATATATAAATATGTATAATAGTGCTTATATATATATCTTGATGATTGTACCAGACGTATATATAAGATGCAAGAAATAAAATGCGGAAAGTATATAAATATATATATATATAGTAATATTTATATATATATATCTTGATTGTAAGTACCAGATATGTATATATATAAGAGTTTATATTTATATTTATTATAAGTAAATATATATATATATATATATATATATATATATATATATATATATATATAGTAAGACTGAAATTTAAATGACATAAATAAATAAATAAAAGAAATAAGAAATAAAATGCTAAAAAGTAAAATGCTAGAAATGTAAATATGCTTGCGAAAATAAATATGCAAATGCAATTGCGAAAATTAAAGAGTTAAGGGTTTAGAAGGATGACACCAAGATTTTTACGTGGTTCTGTTAAACTCGAACCTACATCCATGCCTTGACCTCCGTCAAGGATTCCACTAGCACCACGTGCAAAATACCTCTTAGCCCGGAAGAGATCACCGAAGTACAATCACCTTTACGGGTAGGTGACAACCACCAAAAGATCTAATCCAAGATCTTACAAGTGTTCTTCACCAAGAACACACCTTCTTCTTCAACAAGAAGAAAACTCAAGTTCTTCACCAAGAACTCAAAAATTTCTAACAAACAAAGTGGGTAATAATCAAACCCACCAAAAGATAAAAGTGTTCTTCACTCAAGAACACTTCACCAAGAACACCAAGAACACCAACAATGGTGTATGAACTATAAATCTCTCAATACAAGAAAAGATGAACTCTATGAATTAATATTCAAAGTACTTTTCTTGCTTCCCTTTTGCTTGATCTTGAAGAGTTGTATGAATATCACAATATATGTAAACAACTTCAAGAATCAACACACTCAAAGATAAATATATATAAAGTTGGAAGATCAAGTGTGTGAGTGTATATGTAGGAGAGAATATCTAAGTTGGCAAAAGGTGAATTTTGGTTGTTTATGGGGTTGTATTTATAGAGGAAGAGTGAGGAGAGGTGGGGACATCTGCTGGCCGGACGGTCGATCCCCACGGTCGACCGTGGTGCTTGACCGTGGCCACAGATGTCGTCATCTCGAGTCGTTTAAAATTATTTTCTATGTTTTACGACTTCCTCTTTTAAACTGGTATTTTAGAATAAATAAATACCAAAATAAATATCGTTACACTATGTACTTGGACTGGCTTTTGAAAGATTTAAATCCATGTTTAATAAGAGGATGACACCTCATTGTACTTGATGTACTTTGCAAGATCTTCCAATATTCTCTTATACCCAATCATTTAATACACAATATAATAATACATCTTAAAGATATTAATCCTCTATTCTAAAATACATATTTTCACTTTTGCCAATTTATAAAATCATGTCTATTCAAATTTGTTGGCAATATGTTATAAAAACTTTGTTCCATCGACAGATATTATTTTGACGCAGTATGGAACATGTTTATAAGTGAAAATTATATGTTTATAAAAATAACATTTTAAGATATATTCATCTATGATTATATTGTCATTTTTATTTTCCCCAACTTTTCAGTATTGGCAATATAAAATATGTAGTATATATTTTGTGAGGTTTTATCAGTGTTATGATCTTCCACAAATATATATATATATATATATATATATATATATATATATATATAAATTATTATTTTGCCAAACTTATTATTTTCATATTAACTTGGATATATATGTATATATTTTTCTTTCAACTTGATTATTAAAATTGTATCATCAAAACCAGATATATTTAAATATTTAATCTCTTGATTGCACTAACAACATGAAATACTAGAACTAGAACATAAAAAATCAATAATAGCACGGGACGGATGGCCTAAACAGGAGTGCCAAAGGTCCAAAGACGAAACAGAGAAGAGGGTCGGTTGCGAGGATGCTGGTGGCGTGAATGGATAAAGGGCACCACGGCTATTGTGACGAGTAAGAATCTTCCCACTCTGAAGGTCCTTCACAGAAAAACCAGAAGGGTCAAACTCAACAGAAACCTGATTATCAATAGTAAATTGTCACACGGAGACGAGGATTTTGATTATTCCGGGAGTGTAAAGGACGTTATTTAAGTGGATGGGTTTTGGTTTAGTGAGAAGTGTGTTGTTACCCATACCATTGTCAACAAATATGGACTTTATATTACTATGAGATGAGAATTTGTCAAGTATACCTGAATCAGTAGTGAGATGAGATGAGGCACCCGTGTCCATATACCACTGAGTATCCTCCGGTGAGTCCAATGTCAAGGTCTGAAAAGCAGTACCAATGTCAGTGGGCTCAAGGGCGGTGAAAGAAGCAGAAGCATGAGCTTGAGGAGCCTCCGATGTGCGAAAGGGCTGCCTACGAGTGGGCGGCTGTTGGGTCGATCGCAGGGGGGGCTGCCACGGGTAAGTCCAGCTCGGGTGAGTCGGATAAGGACAGGGGGATGGAACCATAGTCCACCACGGTGGAGGAGGATGCGATCAAGACTGATCATGTCTGCTGTGTTCAGACGATGAGCCAGAAGGAGGGCCCGTAGACTTGTTTGGTTGAGAGGAAGTTACTGAAGAGGGACGTCTGTTAGAACCACGTTGAGGCTGTTGATTGGTTGGAGGACCACGGTTGCGTGAGGGCTGCTGGGATGAAGAGGAGTCAGCAGCAACATGAGCTTCAGGAGTAACAGTACTGGTTGCAAGAGAACCTTCACGAGCAAGTTGACGGTTTTTTTCTAACTAAAGCATGCTTTGTGCGGTATCCCAGTCCGGTAAGGTCTGATTTATGTAGCCAGCGGCTGTGTCGTATTCCGGTGGGAGACCTCGAACAAGTTGAAGCACTAAACGTTGTTCCATAACAAGGTTATCGACGTCAGAAAGCTGGTCAGCAAGATCCTTCAGTTTCTGGCAGTAGTCGTCCAGTGAACTTGACGCGCGGAGGGTGAGATTTGTGAACTCGTGTTCAAGGGCGGCGGCCCGGGATCCTTTGTTGTTGCAGAAGATCTTCTTGGTTTTCTCCCATGCTTGGAACGCAGTAGAGTCGGGTTCGAGAACCCGGATGAGAAGATCATCTGAGAGGGTACCGTAAATCCATTGTAAAACAATGGCGTCAATTTCCGACCATTGATTGTAATCGGCAGCGGTCTTGTCGGGGGTGCCGTACCGTCGATGTGAGCCAAAACCTTGTATCCGCGAGCATGAAGTTTGAATAGCTTCACCCAAGCGGAGTAAGTAACTTTAACACCATCTAGGACACGGACTTTGGTTTGTATGTTCGTAACGGTGTATACGAGGTGAAGAGAGTTGTTCTTCGTTGCGGTGTTATCGGTTCCAGCCATTGGAGAAGAAGGGAGTGCTTGCCGGAGATGATGATCGGAATTTTGAGGGGGGTACAGCCGTGGCTGCGGAAGAGACCAATTAGGGTTTAATCGGCTCTGATACCATAAAGGATTGGGATAATCAATTGATTTCTCATTAATCACCAAAGGAAAATATATACATGTACAATACACAACAAACTTCCTAAAATCAAGGAGTAAAATCGGTAATCAAGATATATACTAAATATACAACAATATAGTCTAATAATAAGTCTTTACTCATCCGAATATCCGAAGCATACTAAACAATTCATTGAAAAGTGTCTTTTACTCTATCTTTATTTGAAGCTCTATTACTATTCTTATAGGATTAAAAAATCGGTATTAACCCCTATACCTAATTTTTTATATTTGGGACCAACATACATAACCTCTTAGACCATGCGCATCCGCTCGGGATGGCATGGTGGTTCCCCTCGGTTCCGGCTCCCAAACCATCGCCCCTCTCTCGGGCTCCCTCGGGCTCTCTTTCTCGGGCTCAGCCTCTCTCTTGGTTCCATCTTTTTCCTTTTTTTTGCCTTTTTCCTTTTTTAATAAATGATATGGGATGGTGTGGGATGGCTCAAGATGGATGCTGGTGTTTGTGGGATGGTATGGGATGGAAATAGAAAAATGATGTGGCGCTGACATGACATAGGTTAGCTCAAGATGGATGCTGATGGTCTTAGTAGAGGAGATAAACAAAAAAGGTGCAAGAGCGAGTCAGAGGGGTCATGGAGTAGGAAAGTGTAGCAGAATTTTGGTAAGAAGCACCCTCGGAAGAGTGCAAGTCGAGACTAACGAGTGGCACATTTGTGGAGAGCCGAAACATTCCTATACGTAGTGCACACACATGAACTCATTTTATTACAAATGTTTTTAGCATGGGCACGACATGTATGATTGTCCTCACCATTAGGTTGGGGGTACTAGTAAAGATTCACAATTAGAGATAGTTTTACAAGTACTCTTTCTCATAAAATTAATGTGTGCAACAATATTTGTTTTATATCAATATTTTACTTAATTGTTGAACTATTTTGATTAACTTCAAACGAATTGTTATTTTCTATTTAATTTAAAAAGTTTAAATTAGCAAGAATTTTTGTTGATGTTAGCAAGTAGTGATAAGTGCTAAAGGTCAAGTCACAAGATACACACCTTCAGAGTGAGAACAATTTTGAAAATAAAGAAATAGGTTACATATGTGCCACATGCTAAATGTAGGCAAGGGTGATTCTCAGGAATGACTTAAATCAATTAGTCACTATTGTAAATCTAACATTTCCTTAAAATAGATCTTTGAGCTAACATATTTCAATGTCGACAATAAGTTTTTAATGACTTTACAATGCAAATCACACCCTGACAAGTTTCATATATGAATATGTAGAGGACAATTATTATGAGAATGAATATTTAGATGATAATGAGAGAATATATTTTAGACATAAATTAGATGTTGTCTATTAGATCTAACGGTTAAAATTCACCCACTGTATTTATGACGTTGCAATTCATGATTGGGTAATAAATAAAATAAAGGGCCGAATATAGACCATCTGAACAAATCAAATGAAGGATCAAGATTAAATTAATTATTCACATCTAAATATCCATTCTCATTTGAACCTCCTATTAAACAAATATTATAAGGTTTTGTATCTCGAGTTTGACCTTATACCATAGTCCCGGACACCATTCGATTACCCATTTAGCCCAAATACTTTTTT
This sequence comes from Pulicaria dysenterica, assembly GCA_947179395.2. Classification (NCBI taxonomy): domain Eukaryota; kingdom Viridiplantae; phylum Streptophyta; class Magnoliopsida; order Asterales; family Asteraceae; genus Pulicaria; species Pulicaria dysenterica. The sequence continues at coordinate 22,075,310 of OX359293.1, forward strand.
GCGGTGAACGTCTACAGAACCATTGCTATAATTTAATATTCATTGAATTTATCATCTAAAACTTATCATAATCCATACAAATATGTAAACTAAGATATTGTTTTTTTTAAGAGATTCTGGATTTGAATCTGAATATGACGTTTGAACATTAAGTTTTTTCGGACGTCTGAATGTTTATTCATATTTGTTATTTGTTTTCTTAAAACATGTGACGTCGTAGAATAATACCAGAATATTCCAACCTTAGTCATATACATGTATCTCTGTTTCGCGTCTCTTAAATACAATTATACACATCTATGTTAATTTTGTATTCATGTCTATACTCTTTAACATATAGTTAATAGCAATTCTCTTGATATCATCAGATACTAACAATTATGCAATATATCTCCCTCTAGTATTGAATACGTACAGTTATAGGCAATTAATATCTCTAAGTACCAAGTTGAGGTACTCACTAGTGATCCAAGATAAGTGACTATCTTCCAACGATGCCTTTAATCCGTATTTCACCTAGAATTAAAGCTAAGCATCAAAACATGGAAAAACTCCAAAATAGTTATCTAGCAGTCCGGACGCATCGCGTCCAACACCACAATGTGTCACATTGCATGAATAAAGGCTGACGCGTCGCGCCAAAACACTGACGGGCCACCAATCACGAAGGTTGTTTGAGACCTTTTAAAATACTTTTTAACATCAAAACCTCAAACAAAAACATCAAAATCTAAGAATCAAGTAAGAACTTATTTGACCCATTAACATTTCAAATTTCAAGAAGAAGAATACTTACTTGATTTCCAAATAATATGTGCTAATCTCCCTTCTCTAGTCTCTAATCAAAGCTTCAGGTTCTTATTAAGATTTTAATGGTATGTGTAAGAGTGTGAACTTGAGAAAACAAAAAGAAAAGGAAAGAACAAGCAGAAGAAAAGGAAAACAATAAGACGGGGCTGCCGACTCAAAGTCGGTTGGCTCTTTTAGCGAGTATCCCGTTTCTCTATCCGACTTATAACTCATCCATACGTTATCCATAAATACCAACGAGAACATATTTAAAATCATTATTTTAAACCATCTGATAATTTATAACTTTTATCTGTTTTCCTCAACTTTTACACAACAATTCATTTTAATAACTTATATAAATTTTGGGGTGTTACACCATCAATTAGGTTTTTGGTGCTCGGAAGGAAGCTGTTGGAACCATCTCCGCCTCCATCATCTTCAACCACCTCTGCCTCCATCATGACGATTCTAGGGTATTCTATCGTATAGTTCTTTTTAATTTTAAAGTTTTCTTTCATATATTAGGGTTTTGTTTTGTAGTTGAAATAGAGAGTTCCAACGGTGGACTGACGGTGGTCTATGTCGCGAGGACAGGGGGTGAGGGTGGTTGGAGAAGGTGGTCGCAGTTGTGTGTGTGATGTCATTTTTGATGATGTTTGTGGTGATGAGTGATTGCAGGTGATGGTGGAAGGGATAAAGAGTGTGTGTAGGTGGCGGTGTGCGTCAAAGAAGAAGAGTTGGGCATAGGTGATCTTTATTGGTAATGGTGGGGAACATAAAGACCCATTCTATAAAAACTAGTAAATCACAAGGACAAAAATGTATAATACAAAAAAAACTATCAATGTATAGATAAATATGGGAGCCGAAATAAAGTTATTAAACCATGATTGTTACGATATCGATTTTGATCTTATGACTTTACGATCTAATGATCCCAATCTTACTAAAATATGTCTATTCTCGGTTAGATCTCTACCACACATATACTCTTACCTAGGATACTGACCTTGGCCATATAATCATAAGATGTCGATCCGATCCTACTTGGTTTGTGTTAATTTATAAATTATAAATAACGGATTTACAAAAGACCTATATTTGTTAATATAAAATAAGAAAAGAGTTAATTGTTAACTTAAGGAAATCTGCCTATTTGGTCTTTTAAATTTAAAGTTGTGTGGTTGGTCCTTTAAGAACCTTTTCGTAGCGAGGTTAGTCATTTCTAACGTTAACCTTTAGTCTAGTCAATTAAATTAGGGGTAGTTTGGTCTTTTTTATCATTTTTCTAAGTTTTTATGAATTTAAAATAATATTTTTTTTTTAATAAATGAGTTAATTTTTTATTAATTAATTTTAATATTTAGTCTCCCTCTTCTATCTATACCCACTCTCCCCCTTTCACACTCTCGATCAATATTGTCTTTCCCTTACCCTCGCATACCACCGCCTCACCACCGCCCCACCACCACCGCCGCCGAATTTCTCTCTCGCACTCCCAAGACCACTGTCACTTCACACACACACACACACACACACACACTCTTTCTCTCTCTCTCTCTCTCTCTTTCTCTCTCTCTCTCTCCAAGGATACCACCCCACCACTACATTCTCCTCACTAATTAGAACCACCACCAACGCCGCCGCCACAACCGATCTGAGCACCGATCTGTTTTATTTAAGCATCGCCACTACCAATTGCCATCGACCAACAGATATCTGCCACCGCTACAGTAAACCCCACCGAATAAACCCTAGCCATCACCAAAGAAAACCCTAGCTACCAACTGCCACAACCACCTCCATAGCTGTCGCCACTACCACCCCACCATTTTGCACTATTTGTTCTTTTTCCCTCCTCTGTCTCTCACTCTCATCCTTCGTAAACACAAAGACACAAACCCTAGATCTAAGCCCAAATCTTGTGAAAACACTATATCTCAACCCAAATCATGTGAAAACCCTAGATCCGTACCTCAATCGTGTGAAAACCCTAGTTCTTTATGAAGATGAGGCGGCGACAACGCTGGTGGTTTTTTACCGTGAGAAATAGAAAGAAAGCGATGAGTCTTTGAAGGAGAGCGGCGGCGGTGGTGGTGATTTCACCGTCTGAAAGATTGTGTGTGCGTGCTTCTTTTTTTCTTGTTCTTTAGATCTGAAAGATTTTGTGTGCGTGTGTGTATGTATGTTTGAATGGAGGTGGCGGAGGTTGGTGGTGGTGGTAACAATGAGAAAGAGACAGAGATACAAAGATATGAGAGAGATCTGTTGAGAGAGAGAGAGAGATGAGGAGGAGGAGAATGAGATAATAGCGGTGTTGGTGATCACCGACAACAGGAGCGGTGGTGGTGGTGATCACCGGCTGGTGAGAGATAATTTGTAGTGTCCCTAAGTTTTAAAATGGTGATAAATATATAAATAATAGATATTAATAAATAAATAATAAACATAAGCATAAAATTGTCATTTTACATTGTTTTAACGGAGAAGACTAACAGAAATCGTTAGAAATGACTAAACTCGCCACGAAATGGTTTATAAAGGACCAACCATATCACTTTTAAACTTAATGAACCAAATCTAACGTATTTCTATAAGTTAAAGGATGATCTGGACATTAAATTATAAAAAAAACTAAATAAATTAACTATATAAGTTACATATAAAAAGTAATTTTCATTAATGCTTTTGGGTTTTTTTACATCTTTGATTTATTGGTTCGGTGTTCATCCAAGAGTTTTGGACAGGCGTAGGAAATGATACCTTCGCTTCGTTGTCAATTCTTGATTCGTCGTTGTGTGAAATACACGGATTTGCTTCAAGTTTCTGTGGTGTAGAAGAACCAGAAAATCAGATGATTTGCAACTGTAATTGGTGAACTCAGATTATCCGAAGCTCAATGATGGTGGCTTCGTGGTCTGAAAACCTAATTCTACAGTCTGCCGATGCTTTCAGTTTCCCGATCTCTCGCTTTTTGGATCTCAATCAACAAGGTACGATCTGTCAATCTCTATAATCTATGGTAAACAAGACGGATAATTGTTATAATCACACCTCCGCCTGTTCTCTTTATTCGGAATGTATTAGGGCTCAATCTGTTGAACGATTGCTCCAATGTACCTGTTTGGATAAATCTGTATCTGTATATGTAGAATTAGAATTACACATAGGAAAAATATACGGCAAATTTTAATTTTGGTGATTAGGTTTTGGATACATTATCAGTATGTTTAAGATTATTAAGGGGAAGAAGAAGGGGTTGAAACAAGAGGCCATTGAACCACCACCAGGACCCAATGTTACATCTGATGTTACTGTAAACCATGCTTCTCGTTCGGCCATTAATAGTGACCAGCAGCCTAGTGTCGGACCACAGGATGTAGTCATGGCCACATCTCCACCACGACTTGGTGTGATTGAGGTATTACCAATGGTGAAAGATGTTCCCATGGCTGAACGACATGTTTTGTTTCTGAAAAAGCTTCAGATCTGTTCCTACATGTTTGATTTTTCTGATACATTGAAAAATCTTGGAGAGAAGGAGATTAAAAGGCAGAACCTTGTGGAGCTTGTCGATTTAGTTCAGTCAGGTTCAAGTAAAATGAATGAAATAATGCAGGCCGAGATGATTAAAATGATATCTTTGAATATATTTCGCTGTTTGCCTCCTCAATCACACGAGAATACAGGAACTGAAAATCTTGATCCAGAAGAAGATGATATGTATTTGGATCCCTCTTGGCCACATTTGCAACTTGTCTATGAATTGCTTTTAAGATACGTGGTGTCATCTGATACCGATACCAAGATTGCCAAACGATATCTTAATCATTCATTTGTGTTGAACTTGCTTGATTTGTTTAATACAGAAGATTTACGGGAGCGTGAGTATTTGAAGACTGTACTTCATCGTGTGTATGGTAAATTCATGGTTCATCGTCCCTTTATAAGGAAAGCAATAAATAATATCTTCTATAGGTTTATATTTGAAACTGAGAGGCATCCTGGTATCAGTGAGTTGTTGGAGATTCTTGGAAGTATTATCAATGGTTTCGCTGTCCCGATGAAGGAGGAACATAAGTTGTTCCTTTCTCGGGCTCTTATGCCACTTCACAAGCCTAAGTCTATTAATTTATATCATCAACAGTTGTCTTACTGCATAACCCAATTTGTTGAAAAAGATTATAAATTGGCTGATACTGTTATTAGAGGGTTATTGAAGTACTGGCCTGTTACAAACTGTGGAAAGGAAATTCTTTTTCTTGGAGAACTAGAAGAAGTTTTGGATGCTACTCAACCGACAGAGTTCCAACGCTGCATGGTTCCTCTTTTTCGAAGGGTTGGTTTCTGCATTAATAGCCCTCATTTCCAGGTTTCCGATTTCTGCCCTTTTTTCCGCACTACAATTTAGAATTCCGTTTATGTATATTATTTGGTACAATAATTTGCTTTTATGTCATGTCATCGTGCTGTGAGTAGTGTTGTAAAATTGGTCTGGGCGGCCGATTAATCGCCGCCTAGGCGGTTATCGGCAGCCATCGACCTAGAAATCACTTGATCGGTCAACTTTATCGGTTGCAGTCAATAGCGGTCCTAGGCGATCCTGGGTGGTTGATGAAAGGGTTTGACTTGATTTTTATAATAAAAAGTTTTGAAATCTGCTTAACCCGCTTAGAGTTTACAGGACTTATGGTTTTATATTTTTTGAGTTTACTAAACTAATTATGGATTTATGGTTTTTATTTTTCAAGCTTGTGAAACTTTTGATGATTATTGACATATTTTGTTAGGGTATTGATAAGATTTATATTTTTTAAAATAAATTTCTTTATAATTGGGGTCCCTTTCTGGAAACCAATTAATTAGCTCCTAGACGGATTAATCACTTGAAGGTACTTGACCGACTGTATACCGTCTAGCGATTTTTACAACCTTGGCTGTGTATGTTTCTGTTCTCTTTATTAAAGGGTTGTGCTTTATCTGTAGCGGTTCTAGTTAGCAAAATAAAAAACTTAGCTTAAAAGGAAACAAGTCGAAACTCGTCAAGAGTGTATTGAAAATGCATACACCCTCCTTATGCAAGTTATTCAGAATCTTTAGATTAATATTGAATTACTGCTCCCTTTTTGTATTTAATGTGCTTATTGTTTATGGAAAGGATATATAAAATTTGAACTAAAGTGTTTCAGCCCAAAGTTCGGCCTGAATGGAAGAGTAACCTGTTACCAACTTACCCATCATGCCGGACGCGACCATTTTGCCACATCTCTGCCTCTATTTTTGACATTCATTTTTCATGTGTTTACCAGGATATCTTTACTTTTATGTTTAATATTATATGGCTTGGGAAATTAGTTGATGTGTATTTCTATTTTTCTGTTAAGTTCCTTCTTTTGGGATCGAACACCTCAACCAGAAATGAACACAACACAAAGTTAAGCCAACTATTACCAAAAAGCAAGAGCCACAAATGAACCAATATTGAGCGGTTCTTCCTCTCTTACTATATATACAAAAGAAAGACTCACTAATAATTCAGGGTTACAGAAACACATAAACTCCAATCGTCAAAGCTTTAACTACCCCGAGTCTTACATCGTCTAATAATCATACCTAATAGATCCATTTCTATGGGAAAAACGTAACTTCTTTTCTAATACGGATAAACATCAAATAAATAAGAAGAAGAAAACCCAATTTGATTCATATACCAACACCCTTTAGTTTTTAGAGGACTGTTGAACTGTGCTCTCTTTGCGAGCTCTTTTCATTGCCATATGGAAGCTGATGCAATGCGTGAAAGCTCTTTTAAACCTAAAGAAGTAATAATTATATTGAGGGGTGATAACTTTCTGTTTTGTTAGCTAGCACTATATCTCTTTTATGTGTACACTTCATTCTTATAAGAGCTGAACTTCATTCTCCGTAAAGTAAAATTGGAATTAACTACACAATAGAAAGATATCGCCATTGACCATGGCTGTGGGCAAAGTGCTAGTGATGCAGTTATCGTGCCTTGAGCCCTTCGGTTTTTTAAAATCCTACAGATTTAATTGTCTGTGTGTGAATGTGATTTTGATAAGACATTAAGACTTGCTCGAATAAACAATAAAAGAGAACCCTAAATCATATAAAGTAGAATATGCGAATCGAACAAGCAAGATAATAGTTTTCATGAGCATTCTTGAAGTTCTTGGTGTTTTTCAAACATCAACACGCTATCACCATGTTAGACCACCTTGGATCACCCGAATTCAAACACAAACTCGAATACGAACGTTACCACACATAATCTACAATCCAAATCGACTTCAATCTATTTACTCTCTCTCTCTCTCACACACACACACAAACACACACACAATTGTACTAGCATGAACATATGAAATTGAAACACATCAACTCATATAAATTTGGAATTAATAAACACGCACGCAAACTGGAGATCTAGAATCGTAGTAACCATTAAAATCGGTGTTGTAAAACTCGGCCTAGGCGGTTGAGTACTCGGAAATCGGACACCTGTCGAGGCGAATCGGGCCTACTCGGCCATATGAATCGGATTCAATCAAAGTCGGTAAAACTTGGACCAGCTCAGCCCTACTCGGTCTTACTTGGTCAATGAAAGTCGATTTTTTATTTTTTCAAAAGCATACGGTATACACGCATCTTTATTGTTTAACCTAGTCTATTTTCTTTGTGCCACTATTTCTCACTACTACGAAGCATGTGTATTATGAGTATGCTATGCATCAATCAATTCTCTCTATCACTTTTCTCACATCTGTCGACTAGACGGTGCAATTTGAAGTTCCGAACAATTATACACGTGTTTCTAAACATATTTCTTGGGTCCCATGAACAATTATATTTCTATTTGAGTATTTATGAACATGTGGCGTCGAATTTCCAATCCGAGTACTCCCCGCCCGCCGACCGCTCAACTTCTGCCTAGAGAGTTGTACAATATTGATTAAAACTCATTAACACTCACACAAACCTTAACCCACATTTGGAATCAATCCATATTTGAAACACACTAACACACAGAAGATCTATAATCACATATAGATTTGAAATCACAAAGATCGAACAAAAACCAAACATGAAAAAAAAAATACAGACACGAATACAAATCATGAAATAACGGAAGGAAAAAAAAGAAGAGAGAGTGAGTGACTGAGGCAGTGGTTGCGGAGTTGATCAGTGGGAGGATGGAGGTGGTCGACGGAGGTGAGGAGAGAGGGGAGGTGGGGGAGGGAGGGAGGGAGCAAGGGAAAGAGAAGGGGCGAGTCAGTGACAATTGTCCAAGTAAAAATGTATATTTTTATGGGAAAGATTGATCTTCTATTTCTTTGGGTGTGTGTTTGCGTCTTGGAGAGTGTATGTGGTGAGTAAGAGCTGTTTTTCCCTTTACGAGGGGGTTGACGTCTAAAACAAATGGACACCCATTTGTAGATGTTAAAATTTCTCAGAGAAGAACTACAAGGACTAGCCATGTAAATTGAAAACCAAAGAACCAAGGCAAACCTAAAGGATGAATGTGTAAATTAAGTTTAGGGTCTACAACTTTCTCGTGTCCCAAGGTCTCTTTGAAGAATCTTGATTTTGAGGTTCCTTTGTTCTTCTTTATGTGCCATGTTGAGGCTCATGTACCCAAAGTTGCTCATATAATGGTCTGGTTCTAAGCTCAACATCCTTCTCCATGGTTGTTGACGAATGACGATCTAGATCTAGTCTAGAACCGTGAAGCAAGTCAATTATCTATAGTGGAGGTTTTTGGATCAAACGTCTCACAAGCCTTTTTAACTCTAGGTTACACGATTTACCTCACCCAAGTTGGCTGTTGGACCCCCGAGAGGGTGGGTTACACCTTTCCTAAATCGGCCTCTTCGTGGATTAGGGTACCAATGCCTTCCCAATGCAATACTCTATCTGTGTAATCTTCTTATTTTGTTGTAAATCACCTTCTTTGACCACTACTATCAATCCTCCATTGGTTGTCCTGATTCCCGATACCCCTATTGTAAGTGTCTGGATTTCTACTGAACTTTGCGAAGAACTCCTACTTTTCCAACTTTCCCATAATCGTTTCCCAAATATGTTAATTCATCTTCTCTGCGATCTGTCTAAGATACCACTTAATAAGATCTTGCTTGAATTCACAATGATACAAACCTTACTTTGAATAAAGTAGAATAATTGAATCAGACAAACAAGATATTTGAGATAGACCTACCTTCCCACGGCTTACTTTGGATAGGTAATTCAACTCTCATGACGCAATCAAATCACTTTTATCAATATACAACATAATTTATTAAACTACTGAAAGCCTATTTGTATAGATCCAAAAGATAAAACCTATCTATTATCTTGTGGCAGATGTAATTTCCTCCCCAAGTTAATTTATTCATAATTCATTACCAAACATAACAATATAATACTCGATAATGATTTCTACTATAAAATTCAGGGATTTAGAATTTTTTTGCTGTTCGTGCTTATGTTTAGCTGCATTGCTCTCTTTCGAGCTATGAATGTGTTAATTATCTACTTCCTCTTTTCGTGCAGAAGAAAAGTTCAACAGAAGGTTTCCTGTGCATTCTGTATATAGTAAAATGCTACAAAACTTCAGTTAATTGAACTAATTAGATATTGTAAGATGAATTATATAACCATCTCAAGATTGCCTAATGGTAGGTGGCCTGGAGTCCAAGGAAACCCGGGTACAATCCTCCTCGGGTAAACACCTTGGATGGCCATGGAAATACTAGAAACAGCCACAGAAACGGCTAGGCCGCCTACATAAAAGCATAATTTGACTCCCCCGGGCAACCTACCAAAGTGGGAAATCCCTTTTGCAAAAAACAAGGAATTTAAGATGCTATGAGTTTGGGCAACAGAGCTAGTTATATTTTAATGAGATAAAGTTAATGTTAACCTTTTTATGTTTTAACAATGCTGATCAGCTTGGTTTAAAAAAGCGTGCTTAAGCGCCGCTTAAAGTGTTAAGCGTTGAAGCAATGAGGGTTAGCACTAGGATTATGTAGATTTCAAAAGAAGTTGATTTATCTTCACAAGTTATATTTTTACAGAATGAAATTAAATCTTATCGTCTTGTACAAATTACGCTCAACAACTTTTAAGTGATAATAATCAGTCAATAAGGGGAGAATCTATGAAGAATGCAAGATTTGGTCAATAGATGATTATCTTAAGCTTTAATCTAGTTTATTTAAAAAACATTATACTGATTATTTGTTACAATATAATTTTCTAATTACTATCATGACAGGGTTAGTAGTAGTTTGTCGGAATAATAATTTATATTTCTTGTTTTGTCTTCTGTATATAGGTTGTAATACTAAAGATCGGTTGTTAAATATTATATGCTACTAATATTAATTTCCATTCCGCCTTTTCCACTGTTCTGATTCGATGTTATATTTGTAGGTTGCAGAAAGGGCACTGTTTTTATGGAACAATGAACGAATCGTGAGCTTGGTTGCACATAATAGACACATCATTTTACCCATCATATTCGAATCATTAGAGAGAAACATACAGGGTCACTGGAACCAAACAATTAATGAATTAACTACAAATGTCAGAAGAATGTTCATGGAAATGGATCCTGAGCTCTTTGAAGAGTGCCAAACTCGATACATGGACAAAGAAGCCATGGTCAACGAAAAGCTCAAGCAACGTGAGTTGACTTGGAAGAAACTCGAGTCAATCGCCTCACAAGTTGCATGAAACGGTATGGTTATTATCAATTAATACACCAATCGATATGAAAAAAAAAGACTTATTCCTTTGTTTTCTTTCATTTTTTTTATTGATTCCTTTGCCTAGTTTCTTTTGGGGTTTTGGAAAGGTAATATGTATCATTTGTTGTTATGATCATGATTATGATTTTTATCTTTGCTAAAGGCTGTGGATATGTTGAACATCATAGGATTTACATCTCTGTTATGGTCAAATGAACCATTTTGGCCTTTTTTGTTATAATAGAAATACTTGTGAATCAACTGTTACTGCTGTTTGTGAACTCCAGATCATGATTATTAATGGATAAAGACAGACGATAATCGTGACAATCAATCTTAACCATATATGTTTCGATTTTTATCGCTCTATTTGACCTTTTCTCTTTCTTGGTGTTTTTCTGCACTCATGAACAGAGTAGAAGATTTGGCTACATGTATATCCATTTTCTTTCTGATAGCAAGTGAAAAAATTTGAAGTTCAAATTGTTAGCACTTGGAATGTAGAAGTAACTAAGCTTTATCATTAAAATACTTTTTTATAGTTTCTACAAATTCAGAGAAGCAATGGTTGATGCTTTTACCAGAAATGCTAGCCAAAGTATTGTTAAAATACTTTTACGAGAGGGTTTTATCAAAAATGTGAGAAAACATCGAGAAAACAACAAATATTTTTTGGTTTTAACCCTATGACATAGAAGGAATAGAGAAAGGACTTATCGAAATCTTTTAAATTTAAAACGAATGACAAATTATTATTTTTTTTTTGTTTTGTTTTTTAGAGTATTCTAAAAACTTGTTACTTTCATGAATCAGATATTATTGAGAAGTCTTGAACCTTGGATTATATAATATATAGCACTATTTCACTGTTAGATGAAGTTTTCTATAATGCGTATTATATATTAGATATTAAGATGTTTGCCGTAATCAAGTGGCTACGCCTACCATCCTTGCCTAAATATTATTTAGGCTTTTCAATACCCGAATTTATATCCGAAATTCAGATATCCGAAATTCAGATATCCGAAATTTTGGATTCCTATATCGGATATCTGAAATATCCTATATTTTTCAAAGTATATATTTTCTATATAATTACTAAAAAATATAATTACTAAATATCCATATTTTAAATTTAAATCACGAAAAAATAGTTCAATTATGGGTCAAAATATAAAATACATGTATAGAAAAAAAATTATTTTAGGAAAATAAAATATCAAACAATATACAAATAAAAAACATAAATCATATAGTATATATTTGAATATTCTTAATTATTTTAGTATTCGGATTTTCTGGATAATAAGGGATAAATATAATGTGTCATTAATTACTAACATGGCTATACATGTGACATTCGAGAGACATAAATAAATAAATAAAATGAGAGAATTACAATTATTTCATATCCGATATGATAGAGTATAACAAATAATGTTGAGTTGGTTGAGTGAGTTGTGTTAGATGGTGAAAAAGTCTAAAGCTACATGTGTGACATATTTCATATCTTGTGTAGCGATAGTGTCTATATATACATATCCTGTTGATGTACAATTGTAACAATGATATCATCAATATAATACTACTTTCTCTCTATACCATACCATAAGTTATTTCACGGTACATAAAATTGTAGATTTTGATAGTTGAATACAATAAATGATAGTTATTAAAGTTAAAAATATAAAATAATAAAAAGATAACTTGTATATATTTTTATAAACCAAATCCTTTAATTATACTATTTATTACAATAAATTTAGTTTCAATTTTACCTACTTAATTTAGTGTCCCTGGCCTTGACCAGTGCAAACCTTAGTGGGCAACCTAAGTATTGTTTCACAACAATTGACTATTAGGATCCGTTTAGCTCGCGAAATTAATATGAAGGAATTGAAATTTGAACAATGAATTGGAAATTATAGGAATTTGAATTCATTATAATTGAAATCCGTAAAAAAACTATATCTTGTTTGGTTAATAAAGACCGGAATTGGAATCTAACAAAAAAATAAATTAATTCAATATGTATAAACCATAATAAATTATACTATCAACCGTCCTTCACCCCTACCCCTCCAACGTCACCACACAAAAGGGTAGAATAAATGGTGGAGTAGGTTGGGGTGAGAGTGAGGTAGGGCATAAAGTGAGGTTGGGGTGAGGTGGAGGTAGGATAGGGTAGGGTAAGGTGGGAGTGAGGGTGAGGTAGTAGACAACAATTATGTTTTGAGATATCTTATGAATTTGAAAAATTCCATCTATTTTAAGGAATTTATTAGAATTGTCAAATTCAATTCAATCAATTTCGTGAAAAAACACCTCTTATAATTTAGGAATTGTCAATTCCAATCTCACCCAATTACAAACGAAACACCCCTTATTTCATTTCACAATTATTGGAGTTAAGTAAAACTAATAATATGTCAAAATAAAAATAAATATAACAGTAATTAAGTGATAAAAGTTTTTAAAAATATATATCTAACTTTATATTTTATTGACATCCAAATTTCAAAATTACATTTTCGTATATAAACTTTTCTCACAGGGTTTTTGAATGTATAAAAAAAACATGTCAACCTAGTTACAACTTACAAGTATTTCGTTAGTTTTTATAGATACCGATATACTTTATTTACTATTTTATAAATTATTTATTTTATTTTTATATTAAATTACTCTTTAACCTTCTTCCTTACATTACCAGGCTAAGGCTAAGGTTCCGGCATTGTGATAAATTTGATTTAGGGTAAGTGTACTTATCAAATTTTCTGAAGAAGACCGGCTATAAGTTTTCAGTTTGGTATTCGGTTCTAAAAAAGTAAACTATTTGGTTCAGTAATTTCAGACTTGGTATTTGTTCGGTCTGGTTCTTCTAGGAGTGTATTGACTCGGAATTTTCTGAACTGGTACCGATTATAAGTATTCGTTTCGGTATTTAGTTTCAATAAATCAAGAGATGTTGTTTGGGTATTGCTTCAGTCCAGTTCTAGTACCAAACTCCTACCTATAGATCCGACCATCACCACTCTTTGACCACAGTCGGGGACAAATCAAACCCTTCATTACATAAACATGAACAAACCGCCGATGAAAAAGAATTCAATTATTAAACATCAAAATGAAATTAGAAACATGAAATACTCGTTTATGCGCATGACTCGTATCCTACATTTATTTTTACAAACACTTAAAAATAACATGATATTTATGTTACTTTTTAGAAAAATCAAATGATATTATTGTTTTGATACACAATATAAACATTAGTATTTACCGTAAAACAAGGAATAATAACTTTCTTATATAGTTTATAATCTAAAAAGTTAAACAAAGGTTATTGTAGTGTAATGGTAAATTGGTAATGAGTGTCATTAACTCATTATAAGACACCCCATATTCGTCACGTGAGAGCGGGCTGGTGGCGCTCGTAACCAGCCAACACCATCAACCCCCCCCCCCCCTCCCCCAAATGCTAACTTGCGCTGGTTCACTCTTGTTAATATGTGAACTAGCAATTTCTGATGCACCATCTCTCTTTCTTCGCCATCTCTCTCTCTCTCATCTTTCTTCTCTCTATCTCTCTATCTCTCTCATCTCTCCTCTATCATTTATTTATTTACAAATAAAAAAATAATATGAGATGGATGTGGGAGTTTATAGAATAAAATGAGATGCAAGAAAAATGTGATGTAATGCTAATGTGACAATAGGAATGTGCGTGATGGATGCAAATAATCTTAATTACTTAGAGGTCAAGGGTTCAAATCTTGTTATCACCTTTTTTTTTGTATTTGAATTATACGGTTTAGCGTGTTGGAGGGTTATTTGCAGGTTGACGGTAGGGGTGAGAAAAAAAAATCAAAAACCAAAAAAACCAAACTAATATAGCAACCGGCGGTTTTGGTTCTCAAATTTTCAAAAACCGGCTTTTTCGGTTTGGCTTTGGTCTTTGAGATTTCAAAAACTGAAAAACCCAAACCGACCCATTCCAAGGAGCAATGTTATAAATATCACTTCATTTTGTCTCGGCGAGTTTACTTCTTCTCGATTCAATTAGTCCGCCATTTTTATTTTTGACAGAAAAATAAGAAGATTGCTCCTTGTGCTCTGAGTCATTATGTGAATTTTATCCATTTACAGCTCAATATAAAGATCCATTTCTAGTTATTAATCTCGATTTTTAGAGCATGCGGAGTACCTGAAGCAAACCATTGGCATTGATGATTTGGCATTCGGTACCTAGAGGAACACCACCCCCCAAGTTGGGGTACCGAAGTATGGCTTCACTTCTCAGCATTCGGGCACCAATAGAGAAAGGAGAGAGAGAGATGAAAGAGAAAGAGAGAAGTGGAGAGAGGAGAGAGAAAAGAGGAGAGGGGGTATTTTTTTGAATAAAAAATCTTTGAAGCGTTGAAACATGGGTAGTACGAAGGTTTAAGCATAGTTGAAACATAGATGATGTGGCGGTGATGTGGCGCGAAGCATATGATGCCCAAGCATGGGTACACCCCATGCTCTTAGGTTCTAGTTTTATGAACGATTGTAGTTCATCTGGAGTTGGTTGTTTTATCCCGATTTTTAGTTTTGCTAATATGTGTTTGCTTTGAGTTTAGATATGTTTCACCTTTGACTTTAAAGTTTAAATATTTGATAGACATTTGCTTGCATCAATTGCAATGTATGTAGCTTTAATTAGGTGGTATGCATCTTGATGGTTTCAATATTACTTCAATCATATTTAATTTCATAACTTTACAATGATGGTTGTATGACTTCAAATCTTAATAGTTAAAACAGAAAAACTGTAAAAGCGAACCAAAAACCAAAAACGAACCTAAAACCGGCTTCAAAACCAAAAACCAAACCACTCCAAAACCGAACTGTTTTGGCTTGGGTTTTCCAAAAACCGAAATTTTCGGTTTGGTTTCTGTTTTATGCCAAAATAAAACCAAACCAAACCAAACCAAATCGTGCTCACCCCTAGTTAGCGGGTAATTAGAAGGTTGGCGGGTTGTAAACGGGTCAACGTGTTGGAATGTCAGTACCAAAAAAATCATATTTATTAACATCAAAATCTTTTTTGTTTATTTTTTTCACAAACTAAAACTATCAAGATTGTTGATTGTGAGAGTCCGGATGATAAGTACATCAAAACTTGATTTATATATCAAAAAAGTAAAATCTATATAGATATTAAACGAGTTTGCGTGTCAACCTGTAAGATTATGTAAATGACTCTAACCCGACCCATTATTTATTATACGTGTCAACCCAAACCCATGTATTTTCATATCGTGTCAAGAACTATCACCCCTAGTTAACTGTATCGAACTTAAGTGTGGTCATGTAGTTACACTTACATAACACTAAAAATTATTAAAACACAAGAAAAACTAAAATACATCTTTTTTAAATGATATATAAGTGTAACTGCAACCAGGTTTGTTGCAGTTAACAGAACAAATCATTTCCATTTTTTTTAAGTATATTGTTTTATAAAAGTCAATAATTTGGATTTATTATTAATTAAGATAAATGATACGATGATGAAGATTCGGAGGTTAGATTGTTGATCGATTGTAAACTAGTGATAATAGTCCATATGTGTTCAAAATAGGTGGGCCAAAATAATTGATGTGGTTTTTGTTTTCTAAAAGTATGCAAACGCGTAATGTGACGTTTCCAAGTATTATTGATGTGGATTTATTATACTTTATAAATATCTCTCTCATTTTTCTTTTTCATCTACTTGTTATCCTTGACTTTGTTCTCCCAAAAGGGTTTAAATTTTTATTCTAAATTTGTTTAGAGTCGGCTTAATATTGTAATTATGGTTTATTAATAATTAGAGTAGATGTTGTATGATAGACCAATTAGTTTTAAAAAACTATAAATATTAAACATCAGAGTTGTGTTAAAAAAAGTCCATGTAAAAAGCATAATGCTAAAATTTTAATATACAATCATAGGTGATTCAGTATACAATTATGTGTGATTGTTAAAGCATCACATTTGAATTACGAAAATGCCCCTCCGTCAAAAATTTAAAAAAGACAATATGGACCATTGATGCGATAGATCTAAAGGCTAATATTAGTCCCTTAGGACTATAACTTAGGTATGAACTATATTGAACATTCTTTAACATTAATAACACATATTAAATAATTATAAGACACGAAGGTAATGAGAATTAAAAAATAATTATGACAGACGACGTCAACATTTAGACTAGTGGTGCAAGCGTCGACACGAGGTTAAAGGTAGAAGTGATGGCAGAAACGTGATATCATAATACAAAAAAACATAATTGTATTTTTTCTGTAAACCATTGATTATTATTGTTACATTAGTTAGTAAATTAAAGTCAAGTTTTTATTGGTTATAATTAAAGAATTTAAAATAATTATAAAATATTTTAAATTGATAAAATTAAAATTTTGGTTAATTATGATATTCTGAAATGTTATAAAGGTTAAACATGATATTTGTAAAGTAGAATGGACAAATATGATATTTTAAGTTTAAGAAAAATTATTTTGATAAACAAAAGTCAAAATTAGAATTTTAATTTCGTAAATGGATGGTCAAGATTTAGTGGTTAATTTCGTTTTATTTAATGAAGAGTTATGATCATATAGTAAATTGATGCATGTTAATATTCTATTTATATTAAAACTAAGGGTAAGTTTCGGTACATAACAAATTTTATATATAAATCCTACATAATTAATCTTAGTATTTAGTTTTAAATGGTCAATGATTAAGATTACGACCACATATGCATTTTACTTAAATCGAAAATGTGGCTTCTTACCCAATATTAGTTGATGTAAATTGAATATGCAATTGTAATCTCAAATTCTCAATCGTTGATGACCTAAAGATGAAAGCTAAGACTAGTTTTATAAATTCTATATATAAGACTGATTTTATATTAATTCTTGTTCTTAATAATAATTATTATTATCTTGATATTCTCACTATATGTAACATTTATCTATAATAAAACTTGAGATATAATGGCTAAGTGAATTAGAGACAACCGGATATAGTTAGTTTATAAACTTTAGATATATTGAAGCATCATAACATTATTAAATGAATGGTTTAGTTTATTAAAATGTAATTCACTTATCACGTTTTACTATCGTGTGTATTAAATCTTAAAAGTTTCTATTGTATGTATGAAACTTTTAATAGTTTCTATTGTATGTATTTTGGTTATATAAAAAGTAAAAATCTATAAGTTTAGTATATATAATAGAAAGTTTAATACATACATTAGAGACAATTTAAAATTTTGATACACAATATAATACAATACCAAAATACGAAAAGTTGGATACATTTTTATAAACTAAATCCTTAAATGAACAAATTGATATGATAGTTATTAAAGGCAATGTATCTAGTGTTTAGGTTCATATTAAATGTTTTGTGTTCGACCCCCGTAGTAAATAAGCTATAGATATAGAATTATGTTTACGAGGTGTGTGAATTCTACTAGAATTATGTAATTTTCTAATTTGGTCCATGTGGCATTGTAATCCCATCTCTTTATTTTAGATCTATGTACTTTTGGTTTTAGCGCCTTGCTAGATTTTAATTTAATCGGGTTCCTAGGCAGAGGTGATGGCCATACCAAAGCTCCTTGTCTAGGATATCCTTATTTTGCCGTCCAAAAAATTTTTTAGGCAAAGTAACTATAAATGTAGATTAAACAAATTGAATATATTTAACCCATATACGGTCAATTGGATTATCTTATTCTTTTTTAAAGAGTGTCTGAGATTGCATTTGGAAATTGGTTCGGTTCACATAATCATCTATATTAAATCACACTAAAGAATAATAGGTTTGAATTTGATTATGTTATTTCATATCATAATAATCACATAATTAGTTTTTTTTGAGTGTTTGGCGATGTAAATTAATTGATTTTAAAAGAGTAATGACAATAATCAAATAATCAGTTTGAAAAACAAACCTAATGTACCAAAATGTATTTAATCAAGCGGTATAAGGTGTTTAACGTGATCTCCAATGTTTGGGTTCAAGCCCATTGTGGATAAGTATAGATTTAAAAGTAAGTTTAGTGACTGTGTAAGTTTTGTTTTACACAAAAAAAAGAAAACCCAAAGTAGATTCTCAAAACCGTTTTTTATTACCTCTAAAACGTAGATAATTTATAATTAAAAACGAACTCCAAACATTGTAAACTAATTAAATTATAATAATCAGATAAACCGTTTTCAAAACAAAAACCCAAACACCCACTAAAAAGATATGACCATTACGTAGAACTTTAGGAAATAGATATTAAAAAAAAAACTATAGGTGATTAAACATAAAAACTAGATTATTATGAGAATTGTAATAATTAATCTTAGTCGTTAAGTTAAAATTAGTTTGAACAAAAGAATGAAGGGGCAACCTACAAGATGTTAGAACATTCACAGTGCAAAAACTTTTAAAAACCAAATTTAGTCCTTTACACTGACACATCGTGCCACATCAGCTTATCCCACTTTAAAAACTTTCAAAAACTTTTCCCTTCAAATTGTTCTTTATAAAAGTCCTTGCAATTTTCTAGGTCCCACCATTTTTCTAATCCTTCACACACACCCAATTATTTTTGGAAAGTCTTTGAACAAGGACTTTTAAAGTCATTCATTTTGGGTACAATGCTAAAAACCATTTTCAAAAGTTTTTAAGTGGCTAAAAACTTTTTAAAAAAACTGCATTGTGGATACTCTTAGTAGACAAGGCCACAAACACCATATCAGAAGGATTAAGTAGGCCTATTTAGATGACATGTAGATCAAAGAAACCTTCCATGAAGCTCATCCTAGAGAAGTCGTCAACTTGTTTGAACCCTACTCGTCAAACTGTATACAACTCTAATCAAAATTGTTCGTTAAACATGATGATAATGTGTTTATAACAACCCCAATTAATCCAAGAAGACCTCGACTTGTTTAAACCCTAATCAGAGTCGGTTTAGTTCATTTGTAGCCGAAATCGAAGTCATCATCAATAGCGTAAGCATAGCTAGAATTGGAGTCCTTTTAAGTATTGGACAATATAATTGTAGAAAATAACTTTTTAATTTACATGTTAAATCACACATATAGGCAGGGGCGGACCTGCCCTTTGTGTGTGTGTGGGGTGGGGGGGGGGGGGGGGTTCAAGCGCCACCGGTCCTTTGACGGTTCGCAGTGTTAATTTTCGACTTTTTGAGACGATGCTACCGGTAAATTTTCGGGTTGCACCGGTGATGCCACCAAAATCAAAGGAAAAAAGAAACTTTAAAAAAAATGATAAGAAATAGTTTAATCTTTCAGTTTATACCTTTAAAATACTTTAATTTACCTTTAAAATAACATTTTAGTTAACAGGTCTTCATATAAATTGTGTTTTGTTTTAAAATTTGGCCTTAAAATACCAGAAAAACAGCCGAAACCTCGTTAATCCGACCCGATTAACCGGAAACCCGAAAAAAACCCCGAACCAGACCCTCAAACTTATTTAATTTTATTCTCGCATTATATGGTGCTACCGGTCCCCAGAAATCCTGGGTTCGCTACTGCATATAGGTGAGACCTCCTATAATAAATTAATAAATAAATAACTTATATTTTGTTTTGTTTTTATATATTATTTTTTTTATAATTAATTTCCAAATTTATCACTATAGTAATAGTAATGATAATAATGTAAATAAACCACCACCATTCATGGTGGTGGTAGAATACAAAACTAAAAGAATAATCAAAGGCAAAAAGAGTGTGGTTGGCGGCGGTGATTTCGCCGCCGTGCCGCTCCCAAATGTAATTCCAAAGTAGCCATCGTCGTTATGTGTGTTGCCGTCGCTATTCCTACTATCACCGCCTCCTGTGATCGGACCACCACCAAATGACACGCTCCCAAGGTCATCCCTGCAACATTTAACCATTGTAAGTGTTAACCAAGTCTCCGACGAAATAAATAATTAAGTTGACGAAGATCGTGGGGATATAAAATCTTAACGACGAAGAGCGTCAATGTAAAACAAGTCAAGCTTTTACCAAGTTATTCAAACTCGGATTGAGCTTGAACTCAAAAGAGTTAAGTTCTATCGAGTTGAAATTGAACTCAAACCTAAAATCGAGCTTGGAAATTATAAAGAGCCAAGCTTGAGCTTATAACTGCTCGTCTTGAGCTCTTATCAATATTTGTACAATATCTAAAGGATTTTATAACTATATATAAAATTAAACTTACAGTTTTTTTTATTTTTAAATTTTTATTATGGTTAGACTTATGTAAAGTAATATTTGTACGGTCAATTTTGCTATAAATATTCGAGCTTTTTGGAGTCAATCTTAATTCTTCTCGAGCGGAGCGTGAGGCTACATCAAGAATGCTTGTTAAGCTATAAGCTAAACTCAAGCTCAACTTAAAGTTGTCGAGTCAAGCTCGAGCCCGAAGACTCAAGTCACTTACAACCTAAATAGTTATAGTTTTATCTTTAACGAGTGATATGAATAAAACTAGATTACAAATACCATGTCGATACTAGATCTAGGGATGACACCACTACAAGCCATGTGTTGTATCTTTCACTTCTCTTTTATCATATCATTTATCTTTTATCATATCACTTCCTAATCAACCCTTATTTTTTAAATTATTATTTTATGATGAAGATAGAAATAAAGAGAAAAATGAAAAAAAAGTGAGAAAAAAGAAGGAAGAGAGAGAGAGAGAGAGAGAGAGAGAGAGAGAGAGAGAGAGAGAGAGAGAGAGAGAGAGAGAGAGAGAGAGAGAGAGAGAGCGTAGGGAGAAACAAGATACATAACGAGAGGACGAGGGTAAAGTGAGTGGTTTTTGGGGTGTGTGAAGTCAAAAGGAAAGAAATTATCACGAAAGGGGAGCCATTCTAACGCTCTTTTAAGAAACCCAAAGCCAAATCAAACCCACAAGAGATGTTAGATACACATAACGCCTTGCCTAAGCATGCCAATAGACAAGGCAAATGGGCTACCACATAACGCATATTTTTAAGTATTTAAACACGTTCCAAATATTCTTTCTACATTTATTTACAATGTGTTTTATCACTTATGTCCAATAGATTAAAAAAAACCGATATAACACAATTTTCTATTGTAAATAATAAAAAAACACATTCTTGTAAAGCCTCAAAAGTAAAGGGTAATAATGTAATATGTCGACTTCCAAAGAAAAATTAAATTAAATAACATTACATAAATACCCATTAAGTCACATTACTAAATTAAATCTATGTAATTTTTTTTGGTTATTTTACTAATTAAGTTATAAATTAATATACTTTGTTAAACACTAAAAAAATTGATAAATGATAATTGCAATATCAAAAATCAAAATCAAAATCAAATCTAAATACTATTAGAGTATATCATGCGTTGCTATGATTCTAATGATTGGACATATAATCTATTTTTAAAACGCAATCCAAACATTCACTTAATCAAAACCTCAAGATTGTTATTATCAAAACCACTAAGACTATTGTTTGAAATTATTAGTTTAAATTATAATAATAATAATTTGATTTTGCATCATTAAGTTTTATAGGATTTGAGTTTTATCATCCTATATATTTTTATAAGTTAATTAACGTAATTTCTGATATAAAATATTCATAAGCATTATAAATAAGAAATGATTTAATACATGACTAGATATTTAAGATTTCAACATCTAGTGGAATATTATAAAAGAGATCGTAAAGTATATAAATAATACAAAATAGATCGAATAAGCAAAAAGTTAAGGTGGGAAAAATCAAATTAGATTTATTCTCTTAGCCACTAGGCAAAGGCAAGTGGTACAATAGTTGCTAAAAAGGCTAAGGAACATTTCAAAAATTCAAATTACCATAATAACCTTATAGCTAGCTTAATACTATGTGAATACATATACGTAATTGTCAAAATAAATTTTAAATTTTATAATGTTAAACAGTACTAATTACATATAAGTAAAACAATTTTAAAATATATACATATATATAATATCTCTTAAAAAAAGTACTAATTACATATAAGTAAAACAATTTTAAAATATATGCATATATATAATATCTCTTAAAAGAAGGGTAAAGCTATAGAAATCAGAAGTTCACATATGATATCATCGTCAACTTATTAGTAGAGCATCTTTGTAATCAAATTGAATTTTTTTATACGTGTTTACAAAAATAAACACGAAAATATGTAGATGTATCTACTAAGTGATTTAAATAATGTTATTGTTAAAATATTCTAGTGTGAACAAATTAAATTACCTAAAAATGACGTTTAAGGAAAGGGTTTAGTTCATTAAAGTGTATCAAACTTTACACATTTTGCTATTGTATGTACCGAACTTTCAAATTTACCTTTTGATGTATCAAACTTTGTGAAAGTTGTCATTTAATGGATTTAACCTTCTATAGCAAGTTACTTGCTGATTTGGCACAGGTTAAGCTCACATGGCGATTAGTTGGACAATGACATGGCTAGTGGAGACTATTTTCTTTTTTAAATATAATTCAAAAATATTTAATTAAAATACTAAAATAAGAATAATAATATTTACTTCAGCTCCCCTCCCATCATCATCGAATCTCCTCCCCTCCAATCATCATCAATCTCCCGTCTAAGTTAACACAAATCGATTAGGGTTTTTTTTGTTCGTCGGAAGACTTGTAACCATCGGTGGAATATCTCAACGATGAAGATGGTTTGAACGGCGGCAGATCTGTAACACAAAACGATGAAGATGGTTTGAACGGCGGCAGATCTCAACGATGAAGATGGTTTAAACAGCGGAAGATGGTTTGAACGGCGGCAGATCTGTGACACAAAACGATGAAGATGGTTTAAACAGCAGCAGATCTCAACGATGAAGATGGTTTGAACGGCGGCAGATCTGTAACACAAAACGATGAAGATGGTTTGAACGGCGGCAAATCTGTAAGTTTCTTGATTCTCGTTTAAGGGGTTACGATTCTAAGAAATCGATGCTTGCAGTTTATTCCGAAGGGGTTGCGATTCAAGTTGACTTCTTGTTCTTGTTTTTTGTTTTGGATCTAAGTTAGGGTTCAGATTTGAGTTGTTCTCCGTTCAGATTCAAGGTAAGTTCAGATTTGAGTTGTTGTTCTTGGTTTAGATTCAAGGTAAGTTCAGATTTAAGTTGTTGTTCTTGGTTCAGAGTGGTAAGTTCATATTTTAGTTGTTGCTGTAACATTTGTTTATGTGAACTTGATTTTAGTTCTTGATGGTTCGTTTTTTAGTTCACCGATTAATAGTTCTTAATCTTCATTTTTAGGGATTTTTGCTTCAATTTAGGGTTTACACATCTGGTTCTTAAACCATCTGTGTTTCTTCTTGGTGTTCTTGTTCTTGGACTATGAATTTAGTGATGTGGAAAATGCATTTAATGATGTGGAAATAAAAATAAACAAAAAATGAGAGAATTACCTGCAACTTCTTCAATAGGTAAAAAAGGAATATAAAGTTAAAAATGTAAAAGTTCAATACATCAAATGATAAGTTTCAAAGTTTAGTACATACAATAGCAAAAGGTGTATAGTTGGATACACTTTTATGAACTAAACCCTTAAGGAAACAACTAATTCATAAGCGATTTAAGGATATAAAGGGGGATAATTGATGAAATTTCTTTAAAAACTATATATAATATTGACATCATAAACCGTTTCTTTTAATATATATTAAATATAAAGATGAGACAACTAAAAATGCAATCACGATGGTTTAACAATGTGCATCGTGTAAGCTACAGAAGAGAAACATACCTCGGCTCACCGAAGACGCCCGAGTTCATAGTGAGTTGGTCAACAAGGAAAGCCGATTTAGGGTCAAGACTAGTAGCTTTGGCATACATGGCGTTCAAGCCTTGACCCGAGGGCACAAAATACGCGCCATTTTCCATCAAGTCACCATCGGTCCTCCAGTTCCACCCGACCCAATTCTTTTCGTTTGCTTCGACTCGTTTTGTAACCTACAAAATACTGTGTATTATAACCAATATAAATAAATAAAGTAGAAATATAATGAAAGCAATAAGATAAGTTGTGTTTATCTTTAGATACATAACTTCATTTCCTTGTATCTTAACCAAAATGTGAAACCTTGATTCTTTTCTTTTGCTTGCAAGACCAAGTTTATATACACCACCTATCCAATACTTGCCAAATTTGGAATCTTTCCCACAAAGGTAATAACTATTGAGGTTTTGTTTGTGTTTTTATTGGTTGAGAGTTCAAAAAGTAACAATAAACCGTTGACCAACAAAAAACAATGATGAATTTTTATTCAATTTCTATAATGTTGTCATGTATAAACTTAATAATATTTGACATGAGTGCATAGTGATCAATAAAAACAAAACTATAACACAACAAGATGTGATTGGATGGTTTATCGGGTTACAGAGAACAGCCATACGTGGGGTTGTAAACGGACTGGACAAACACGAACGGGTGCTTGTTCGTGTTTATTTGTTTAATTTTAATCAAACAAATAAACGAACACGAACGGATAAATGAATGAATTTTTATGTTCATGTTCCTTCGTTTACCTTTAGCCGAACATAAACTAACACAATATTATTAGATATAAATATACACTAACTACGTATTTATGTGTGTTTGTGTGAGAGAGTGAGTGTGTGTGTGTGTATATATATATATGTGTGTGTGTGTGTGTACACATCACATATATATACATACACACATGTAAACAAACATAAACGAACGGATAAACCATTGTTCACAAACATAAATGAATGAACGATGTGATTGTTCATGTTCGTTTTTTTAACTAAACGAATACATATTTTTGTTCATGTTAGTTTATTAAATAAAGGAACATAAACGAACTAGAATAATTCGCTAAACGTTCAGTTCGTTTACAACCCGAGCTACCTTCTCCTCTCTCCTTTCTTCTCTCTCTATCTTCCTCTTTTTTTTCTCTCTCTCTCTCTCATAATATATATAATATAAGGGGAATGTTCATTCGAGAACCGTTGTTAGTGTGAGAACCGCGAAAACCAATCTCAGCCAATCCATGGATATGAGAAGTTTCATGGATGGTGAGCGTGGAAGGATAGAGTGTGGCAGAGTGCATGTGAGGAATTCATGGGTGGGCAATGACATTGAAGGAGGAGGAATTGGACGGCTCAGATTGATTCTCGCGGTTCTTGCACTAAGAATGGTTCTCGCATGAACTTTTTCCTATAATATAATATAATAAAACGTATGAGTAAGACTGAATACACTATACTAACTATTTGGTTGAGAAAAGGAAGAAAAAGAAAAAAATGATATAACGCTAACGTGAAAACTGGTTTAGAAAACCTCAATGGAATGTAATACGAATTGACAACTTATCTAGTCCATCCAACCAGCTCTTTTTACTATCTAAACATAGCACTTTCATCGAGTTCCAAAGTTACCTCTTTCGCATTAGGATCCGGTGGCGCAACATAGCGGTTACCCTGACTGTTGATCGTCGGGTTCGCGCTGCCGCCAATGGCGTACATCTTCCATCCAGTGAAATCATTATTCACGACATGAAAATAACCATGTCTACACCTCGGCATTCGTTGTATCAACCCTCTCCCAAAATGATTGAATGCAAACGTAACCTGTATATTCAACACACTACAATCAAAATTACTTATAAGCAGCGTTTAAATGTTCAATAAACTCGTCTTTTTCGATTTATTTCTATCGTACCTGCATCCCTTTATCCGGGAGATAAGCATCATCATGACCCATAAGCATAACTTCATTATGATTTGTAAAGTAACTATTTGAAATTGTAATAGCAGTGGATCCCAAAATTGCATCAATTAAACCATCTGTACAATGAGCCAGAGAACAATGATCGATCCATATATTTCTTGACCCGGAAATTGAAATTCCGTCACCGTCCGATAACCCTCTCCGGCCAACATGTGTCGGACTTGACCGTATATCAGCGTTCCCGGAGGGTTTACAGTTATAAATCCGTATATTATGAATAATAACATTTGTAACATACTGCAGAGTAATACAACCGCCGCCGGTGATATCGACGTTGACGCCACGGCCGTCGATGGTTTTATAGCTGTTGACGATTAATTCGTGTTTGAGTGTTATTAGCATGCTGGATGCAAAAACGATCCATAAAGGTTCGGTTTGTAACACCGCGTAACGGAGCGTGCCCGGAGTTGGGTTCACGGCATCGTGATCGGAGGAATCCGTGACGATGTAATACTGGCCGCCTTTGCCGCCGAAAGCGTACCGGCCAAACCCAATGCCACAGTCGGCTAACCGTTGCCGGTCATTGCCCCAATTTGGGTCGCATTTCCAGCAATCGTCGATTGGGTTTCCGGTGAGACAACCGCCGCCGATGTCTAGTGTTTCTCTTCTGTATATAGATATATTTAATCTCCTGTGTTCATCAAAAAAAGGAAATTCAAACTGAGAACAACAAAATGTGTCAGAATTAAGCAAACCCAGATTCAAATTCTATCCAAAGTGGATCAAAATCAAAATTTACAGAGACGGACACCATTAAAGTCAAGAAAAACTAACTTTTTTTTTTGACTAATTTTGACTCACATCGTAATAAACAAAATTGACAATGGAATTGTTCTACAAAAGGCAAAAAAGACAGATCCCAGATGGGAAATTTAGTAATTTTTCTGAACATAAGAAATCTTGAAAAAGGGTATCTTTTTACCTTTGTACTTCTTGAACAACAGCTTCAGGATTAGGATGTTGGTATGGAAGTGAAAGATTAAGAGTGGCAATGATGACAGAAAAGAGACAAGGTAAAAGGCAGAAGAATAGAATGCAGGTGTTTGGAGGATGCATTTTGTGTGGAATTAATGGGAGAAAAGAGGGATTAATCACTTAATGTCATGAAATAAAAAAATTTGGCTTCAACTTGAATCTTCCTCTGTTTTAGAGGCAAAGAATGTAAATCATGAGAAAAATGAATGCCTTTTTTGTAATTTTTTTCTTGTATAATAATGTAATTACAATTATTGATTTGATTAATTGCAATTTGGGGACAAAATTGGTGGTTAAATGAAATGGGTTAAGGAGGAAATTGGTTTTTGAAGTAGGGTTTTTGCATAATTGAAGGAGAAGTAAAGAAGATGATTAGGGAAGCATGGGGTTTAGAGAGGAGGGGGTTCTCTCACTTTCCAAGTCTTTGTTTCCTCAATAACTTTACATTCCAATCTTGCTTATAAATCATTCTATTGAGCAACAAACAAGAAACCCGAAAGATAACTAGAAAATTGAGGCTTGAGAGGAATATAGAAGGAGAAAAAGTTGTCTTTTTGGAGATTAAAGAATACACACACATAGATAAAACAAGGTTCAAACGAGAATTGTTTTTTATACAAAAATCATGTGAACCAATCTTAGCCTTTAATTGAAATTAATCAATGGTTAAGGTTTTTTTATGGCTTATTAATTACTCTTTAATGGCTCATTAATAACACATTAATGAGGGTTATTTCGGAAAAATCAAGCCACACAAATTAATGACGGCTCATCAAGACGTAATTCATAGTTGGGTAAATATATAAATTATCAAAATACCCATATTACTGAGTTAGTAAGGCCATACGTTATGGGGAACCCGATCCCATCGAGCTTGATCGGGTGAGGTCGGGAACACCATAACTCGATTTCGAGTATGGCCATCGAGTAAGGTGATCGGGTGTGTGGACTCGATGCGGAAGCCGAAAGGAAACACCCCCTCCCCCCCCCCCTCCAACGGCTATATTACCGTTATTTTTTTTTTAATTTAATTATTTACTCTATAAATAACCTTCATTTCACCATTTTCAAATCACACAAATTATCTTCTATACTTCTACTTTTTATTTCATATACATCACTTTTTTTATATTTTTCATCCACAAAAAATATGGATCTACCAAACGAGGAAATAAGCAACAGTTTTCAGTTTTACGCGAGAAATAATATGATGCTGCAACAGGTTTTTAAAACCGTTTCGGATCTCATTTTTGAAGATGACGAGGAAATATCGAGTGTACAAACTAGAAGGCCACAGAAAGATAGAAATCGTCTAGCCGGTCACGAGATGCTCATTCGCGACTATTTCGGGAAGACCCCGGTATACGATGATGATACGTTTAGACGACGTTTCCGGATGAGCATCCGACAGTTATGTTAGAAGCGGTGGCATCTCATGATTTATGGATTTGGCATTCATTTTTCGGAGCTTCCGGTTCTAATAATGACATCAATGTTCTTAATCAATCGCCTATATTCAACGACGTGTATGACGACAAAGCACCGGATTGTACATTTGAAGTGAATGGAGCGACTTACAAGCACGGATATTATCTTGCCGATGGTATATATCCGGAGTGGGCAACTTTCGTCAAATCATTTACGTGCCGATGGTATAAATTAATGAATTATATTATTTATATAATTGGTTATTTGTTAAAATAAAAAAAAAGATTAAAAAAATTGAAAAAAGATTGGGTAAGAGAAGGTAAGGTATAACTTGAAATTGGGTAAAGGAGAAAGGTAAGGGAGGGAGAATGATGTGGCGCTGATGTGGCTGCAGGTAAGCCTTACCTGCAGGTTACCCATAACTAACAGCCTAATGGTGTTAAAAATAGTTCTCGCACTTCTTGTCCGAAAAACAGTTCTCTTTTGAATTTTTGCATATATATATATATATATATATATATATATATATATATATATAATATTTCATTTCGGGAATTCTTGGATTTTGGATTGAGGGAGGGTCGAGGGGTGGTTGTGGTTGAATAGTTGATGCTCGTATATGAGTAGTATAATTGTATTGGTGTATCACTAAAGTCTAAAGTTTTGAGGGCATATATTAAAGAAATAATTAATAGATAGATCACAATTCAGTATTATTAATTTGATGTAAAGTATTATATATAATTTATTTATAGTATAAACGAGTCTAAGTTACTTATAAGTTATTTGAGATTTAATCATTAAAAGTTTGAAGTAAGTTGAGTTTTAATAAGCTTGAGCATAGACTAAAGTTTATTTTGTAGATGAGTGAGGTCGAGCTTCAAAATGTCAAAAGATGAGCTTGGTTTAGGTTTGCGAGCCTAAACGAATTTTAAATGTAATATAATTATATTTTGTATTTAAATATTTATATTTATATATTATTTTAAGAAAAAATGAATATAAATCTCGTGTGTAAACGAGATAAGACTAAACGAGCCTAAACAAGTTTAGCAGAGCTTCATATATCTTAAATGAAAGAAGTTCGATAAGCACGAGGCTGGGCTCGATATTTAAATTTCAATTTTAGTCCTTTAGGTTAAAAGATGTGCAAATGACCCTTTAAACTTTATTTTGTTACACTATTAGTCATTTAAGTAAGGTGTTGTTGAGGTCCCTAATATACAACCCACATGAGGGCAACATGGTCAATTCATCTCCTCTTTAATTGGCTTCATCATCTTGAAGAGATTTTATATCGATGATTCTTATGAACTTCAAATCCAGCTCTTAAAACCACAATCATAAAACCCTGATTTACATATCCAAAGACAATACAAACCAGGTTTTATATAGATAACCATAAAACCAAAGAAATCAAAGTAAACAAGAATTTCATGACAACCTAGGCATATTTAAATTCTCAACAAGTTTGCAATCCTCCAAATCTTGAACAAAGAAGAACATATTAGGAATAAACAAGAATCATCTCCCACTTAACGGGTGTTTGTAAATCATAATAAGCCTATAAGTTAAAAAATAAACAAAAAAACATGTCTTGGTCACTGCACCCAGCCTGGTATGAACCCATCTCAGATCAAACCCAAAGCACCCCTCCATATCTCGAACGTCCCTATGAATTTATTCAAAGACATCAGCTGGCCGGTACCTCCCCCATTACATAAGCAAAAAGTTTGAAGATTGTTGAGAAAATAAGTCCTTAATAAGCTAAAATGGAAACTTCAAAAAACTACACAAATATTAGAATTAACGACTATACCAATTACTAAACCCTAAAAGGCTGAACAAATTGTAGCCTAAACAAAATCCATAAATTGTACCTAATCAAATAAAGAAGAATAGTTTCAGTAAAAAACATAAGATATCATTTTTGGTCACTCTTGGTAGTTTAAGCTGCATAGCAGTGGCGGGTTAGCACTTTAAGTTGTGGTGGCAGTAAAGGTGGAGGTTGTTCTAGAGAATCAAGATTGGAGAAAGGACTATGATCTGGTTGTCTAAAAGAAATGAAATGCAAATTGGTGAAAAATGGTGGATGTGGTGTAGTTAGGTATAGAAAAACCGTACCTGAAAAAAGCACTCAACCAAAACCGATTTGGTTATGCAGCTAACGAATTTCTTGTTTGGGTTATTTGGAAAGCCATAAAAATTTATTCAGTTTTTGTAAAGGGTATATAATCCAAATTTATGATATATTCGAATGACCTGAATATAACAATTTGAATTTTTCAAAATATATTTGATTAGGAATAGTCATAATGAGGCACATCTCCATTTTACATGTACTAAGAATTTATTATTAAGAATTTGTGTTTAGAAATTAAAATGACAATATGATATGATAAATATGAAACATCTTAAGAGTTTACAATCACATTGATGAATATTTTCTATTACAATAGTTCATTGAACAAGCACATTAGAAAAACTAAAAAAATACAGAAACATAAATCTTATTTGAATAAACCCGAATAAGATTTTATCCCTACCGAACCCAGATAAACGGAAATCAAAATCAACATAATTATAATACCGGTTATTTTTTGAAATCCCAAAAACCAGATAAATAACCAAACAACACCCCTAATGTCACACCCCGCCAAGGCGGAAACGCGAAGTGTGACGTAGAGGATCGTCATAACACATTGATACATTAATAGAGAAATTACTAAATGCTATTTAAACCAACATGTCACGACGTTCCCCGACACAAGAGGGGACTTGTGCCGCGTTAAGTCGGTATTCACAACACCATAGTCAAAGAGTATAAAACACACAAAAGTAAAACCCATAACCCGGGTCAAGTTTACGGGACAACATGCCCAGACATAAAGTTCTAAGTAGTACTAAGAATTTAAACTCATAACGCGTAATTGAATGTTCATGCAGTTGTCAAATCCAGCTAAAGTCCAAATACGAATCGCCTAAACTCCTTAAGCATTGTTATTGGCATTACCTGAAAATGGACACTCGAAAACGTCAACATAAAGTTAGTGAGCTCGTAGGTTAAAATATAAACGTGTTTACCGTGTATCATTTCAGATAGACAATTATAAACATAATAGCATTGCATAATTTAGGAATACAACCGAAACATAGGATTCAATAGGCATGAGTAATAAGTTTTCCAAACCGTTGCCTACCAGCTAGAGCTAAACGTTGGCTACAATAGGAATATAGGAATCAAAAGGCATAACCCGGTTAAGGGTTCATACAATGCACATACATGTCACATAATTGTCAAAAGCAAAAGTTTAATTTACACGACATAAGAATTATAAATAGGTTTGAGTGTCATTTCCCCCCAAGAAAATATAAGAAAAGGGGCTACGAGAACTCACCTTAGCCTCAAACGAATTTAACCTTGCAAAAGGACGGGTACGAGATCTACAATAAGTACAATGCACATAAGTCTCATATTTAGGTGTTTGAACACCCTAATATAGTCTAAAGGCTTGTGATGTGTTCCTATATGACCCTAATGGCACGGTACATATTTCTGATTTTGATAGGCAGACTTTTAGTAATTTTAAATTAAACCAAACGTCCAAAATAAAATCCCAAAATTTAAATACAGAGGGCTTAATGTCTCAACAATTTACTGGAATTTTTTCAGAATTTATTAACTTACCTAACTATTTTTAAAAATTAAAAGAAATCAATACAATCCCACTGCACTTGCGCGACAGAAAGTTTGATTTTTGTAAAAATACCAAACGATATCAAAAAATTACGAAACTTTTATAGAAAACCCTAAACTCATAGAAACGGATACTGTAAAATTTTCAATCAAAAAATCCAAGTTTTGAAAAGGTTTAAAAATCGAAACTTTTGACCCTAAATCTACCGAATGTACTGATAGTTTACGCACCTACACGGTAAAATTCATTTGTTCGACCAAACGACCTTCAAAATTTACAAAACTTAGTTTTTACGAAAATAGACTCAAGACTTTACAATCTAGACCCAAAAACTGAAAGAAATCTCTAAGAATTGGCTCGATTATACCTTCACAAACGTAACCCTAATTCTGATGAGAAACTAAAGAATAAAGATCCAAACTTTACAATGTAAAAACCTTCAAACCTTCATAAAAACGTTTTTGACACCTCTTGTGAGGATCTTAAATATGTTTTATGAACTCAAGAATGAGATGGACTTGAAGC